>CM030890.1:28519117-29731094 GCA_018136845.1 Heterotis niloticus
TGCCGACGCAGCTGTATGCTTCAGAGAACTTCGCTGAGGACCCACAGCATGCTCGGTATGACTGCAGATTAGCCCGGTAGGAGACTGTGTTTTAACCCAAAACAAAGGAGATTTCCCGCATTTGAAGTGGAAAAGGCAGTCCTGGTCATGGTTCTGCTGTTTCAGGCTCGTAATGATAGATGATTTTTAAAAATTAATTAAGCCTTAGCATGAAAAGTAGTGGCTTGCTTTCTGAAAGGATTTATTTCTCTGTTTTGGATTTCGATCTTCACTATTACAAAGCAACCGATCTTCCAGGCAATATTCATAAAACTGAAAAATAACCCTTCTGTGTTCAGCAGTTAAAACTATTTCACGCCCCCAACTTTATTGTCTTTATAGGGCAAACTGTCCTGACTCATTGATCCTCCCTGCTAGCATGGGGGCTAAATTGTGTCAGGCCTGCATTATTGCAGTGTGATTTTCCCCATTCCAGGCAATGTATTACTATAAACTACTTTTTTTTAAAAAAAAAAAACTTTTTGTTTAGGATTATTAGCTTATGTTTTAATGCAACATAAAATTTTGAGGGCCATTTCAGGTGTTGAGATACTTGCTTGGCGATGGACTGGAATTCTGTCTAGAATGTGCCTTACTATTGTAGCACCAGGCGATTCTGCGATAGGCTACAGACCTCCTCGACCCCGACCAGCACCAGGGGATTCTGGGAGAGGCTCCACACTACCACGACCCCGACATGGTTAGCAGTTAATGAAAGGGAGTGAGTGAGATGCTTTCTTTCTTAAAGTGCCTGAGGGCGTGGGGCAGTGCTTCAGGTGATGGCATGCGTAATAATGACGGTCATTAATGGCAGCCATTAAAATGTCCTGCAGCACAACTACAATTCGTCTAAAAAATACATCAGCCAGAGGCCACTTGCAACCCAGCATGCCGAAGATCCGTCCGTGAGCTTTTAGAAGAAAACAAACCGCAGATCATGCTCAACTGCAGAGACAAACACAAACTGGACGTGTAGTCCTGGGAAGTAAACTCAAGAAACAACAACCTCCTGGGTACTGGCCTTGTGTATTTTATCACATTTTTCATTATCGATTTACCAAATTTTAGACAGAGGAAATAACCGAGGAACAAATTGCACATTTTTAATGATGTCCTGGAGGCCCTTCTATTTTGTAACACCCAACATTTGGCTAAGAGTAGAGAAAACATCCTGAAAAATTATGCTGAATTCAGCTGAGTCAAAATATCAGCCAATTATAAATAATATTATATATAATTATTATATAATTATTGGCATAAACAGGCTTAGACTTTTTGAGGTATTTGTTTGACATAAATGAAGAGTAAATCCGGTGCTACTGCAGGACTTCATTATACTCCTTTTGTTATGAGCAGAGTTTGGGACGTTAACGTATTAATTTTAACAAACTGCATCTTCCCCGGCAGAAAATTACCACGAGACATTTTAAATTAACCCCAATATCCATCAATTTGTTCATGAGAATGGAACAACTCACATCCTTGGCTAAGTCATTAAAACTGCTAAACAATATTTAATGACACTGACATCAGAACTATTAGAGGAGCTGATGGGCCTGTGAATGCGGCCGATCGGTTGGAATTAATCCATTGCTTTTTGACGTTTTCCCAGGCAGCTTAGAAATACAACCCGGTATGGAGACTAGCGTGCAGAAATTAGTGAGCTATAATGGATGGATAGATGTTTTTTTTTTTAATATGTGAATCTCCGAAAAGCCGAAAAAGAGATTGAGGTCACGGCGCAAGGGATCACGAGGTTCGGGGGTAAAAAGGCCTGGTAGGGGCAGGTAGAAATCCAGGCTCCACATAAAGAACATTAAGGTGATGCATACTGTACTTCTTGTCATTAACTATGATATCATCCCAGTTAATAAATATTAGTAATTTCGAGAGGCTGGATTGGTTGTCTGAGTAGTTAACCACTCCCCAGAACACCAAAGAGGCCATGGACTTTGTGTTGTAACATCTCCAAGAAATGGAGCTAATGGCGAGAACGAGGAGAAAGAACGAGCTCGGTCCCGGCTGCTTTGTCGCCGGAGTCGGTTTCTCCTGCTGGGTTTTGCGAAGGATCATTGGTGCCAGCTGAGGAAGTCTGGATCAGTCCTGCAAAAAAATTCCCACAGTGTTCCCGTTGCGCCATGACCCTGGAAAATACATCTCTGTCAAACAAGAGGAATGCAAAAAAGATGATAAAATAAAAAAAGACATTACTCACGATTGGCTTTAGTGCTTTGGCACTGCTAATAGGATAGGAGATGTACAGACAGCTGGTGTGATGAACTGGACCCCCAGGTGCATTGTGGGTATAGTTTGTCTTGCTGAGATATGAGAGCACATGCTCAGGTATCCTGAACATTTCTTTGGTCATATGGTGTAAACCTACCACCTGGAATTAACATTATATATTTATTTTCTACAAACCAACCTAAATTCTAACAAAAGCAAATCTAGGTTATTGTTGTGCCATCTGTACGTTTTTGTTTCTGCGATTTTAAAACATTTCTAAAATTTGCAGCTGCAAGATTACAACCCACCAAGAGGTTTGCCAGAACGTTGTAGGTGTTTGGCCATCCCATGCACCCCACTCCCAGTTTTGTGGTTCTTTCCACAATCTTCAGGACAAGAGAATCCACACTTAAGACCAGCTGAAGGAAAAGCCTTTGAGTAGAACATCTTCTAGTGAAGTTTGGAACCCCCAGTGGACTCTCTGGAATGACTGCTGTACTTATGTCCACACTTAGCTCCTTGCACTACAGTCTCCTTCACAAAAACTAACGTGTGAGCAAGTTCTGAGAAACCAGCTTGCCTAAGCAAGGTGGTAATGTAAGAAGGGCACATAAGCAAGCACTAAAGTATATTTTACACTTCTTCAGGTTAGTTTGAATCTGTAACAGGTAAACCTGGACCAGAATTTAAGAACGTTACTAAGCAAGACAGCTTCTTCTCGTATAATGTTGCTAGGCCCTTGACACGTATAAAAGGAAAAAGCCACCAGCCGGCCTCCAAATCACTGATTTTTAGCTGTTTAGAATGTGAAATATTTCAGTCTGACACAGGAACACAGATATACACACACACAAATACACACAGATACATACTTTGCCCATTAAAGGCTTTCTTGAAGATTGGATTTCCATGGCTTCTAGTGCAACCATCAGGGTGGCAATTCATTTCGCTCCCTCAGAGACACCTTGCCACCATCTCAGGAAGAGGTGACTATGCCTGCTTTAGTTGTGCAAGCTGCAATATCACATATTTATCACCTCGCACTGGCCTGGGTTGTGGGGAAAGAGGCACAAGCTTTGGAATGACTGCTGTCCTTTGGGTCAGTTGAGGAAAAGGTTTTTTTGGCCTGACTGTCAAGTAAACAAAAGCAAACAGGTATTCTGCTGAGAAACCAGTTAACTCTGCTTAACTAGGTGGAAAGACAGTGCTCTGCTATGGACTGGGAAGACACAGGACTCAGCACTTCTTGGTATTAATTTCCAGTTGCTTGGTGAGGCAGGTTCAGCTGAATATAAACAAGTAACATATTTCAGCAGCAGTACGCTTTAGCATCCATCACTCTAAAGATAAGCAAAAACCCATTGAAGAACATCATGAACACATCCCCTTCTTCCAAACTACTATTATTAAATATCTTCTATAATATTTTATCAGCGTGGTGTATTGGACAATATATGTATATAACAGGAGCATTTCAGACATAGTGTCTAGCTCAAGAGTGCAATAGCAGGGGCCCTCATGGGACTTGAACCTTAACACCATTTCCATTCCATAGAGTCTTTTGGGAAATGAATCTGCCACATTCCAAACGAATCTCCTCTCTTAATGGAGGAGAAAAAGTCTCAGTGCACACAATTTAAGAATGATGGCAGGAGAAAGCCTTTTCATCTCAGCGCTGCTTAATAGGAGTCCAGCTTGGTCATTTCCGTTCATCTCTAAGCATGCATTTATCAGACGCTCTGCCATGGCTTGGGTCATCCTTTGCAAGATTTCAATGCCTTTTGTACATTTTCAGTGGAAATTGCAAAAATAATGGACAGTAACTTTCAACAGCATGTTAAATACATACAGCAGGTGATTTGCAAAGTGCACTGTCCGTTTATAGAAAAGGCTTCCAAAAAACACATAATTCAGCCGTGTTGGTGTTGTACAAAAATCACACACATGCACGCACGCACTAAAACACAGCATCACATGCATCACATGCATCACATGCATCCCAGCTCCCCTCCAGTATGACTGCAGCAGCACCGAATCACGACCAAATAAATTTGATTGAATTTGACAAAAATTAAATAAATAAATGACATACATAAATGACAAATGCCCAAATAAAGATGGCCTGAGGATAAGGTTAATTCACATGGCCTCTTCAAGAAGTTTTTTAATAAAAACAGCCAGAAATAGCTGCTGGCTTATGGATACTGGTCACATTGTTATCCCCATTTCAGGACGGGAATTTTACTGAAAGCGTCTGTCTTTCGTTAGCCCAAGACCGCGAGGTGGTGACCTTGCCCTTTAGGGGGGGGCCCTGTTCATTAAGAGTTCATTTTGAAGTCTGCGTATTTTTTTTCGGCAGTAACTGGAAGCGGGGGTGGCATCCAGTGCCAAAAAGTTGTCTGATCAGCTCAGAGGAGATACTTGCCTTCATCGATCAAACCTGCGTCTTCCAGTATTGCTTCGTCCAGATAGAAAGAACCAGAACTGCTCTGACTGTGTTATGCCATTCGGGTTTGCAGCCTTTCTGGAGTTGAGAAATTTTAGCCAGAAAACGCAGAAATACCAGAGGAACTCCAGGCCTGCTATCCAGTAAACATGCCTTCTCCACAATGTTTCGCACCACTGATTCTTCCAGAAAGAGGAAGATGTCAGTGGAATCCCATCCGATAACCTGGTTTAGAAAATCTATCACAAAAGACACCTTTAGCAAAGATAGGGGAAGCAGAAATGTGCCAGCTGTGTTCTGAAACCAAAGGAAGAAGCCTCTGTGTGTGGTAGCCAAGGGAAAGTCAGGTTTTTCCTTAAACGTTAGAGGACGTGGTCACTAAGAAGTGAATGAAGATATTTACATGTGACACGAAAATCACAGCAGAGTAACAGAATTTAATTCCATTGAGCCATAATAGCCAAACCTGTCATGAACTTCTCACACGGAGCAACCGGTATTCCCAGCTTGGTAAGGTCCTTCAGTGGAGATACTCATGAACTCGAGAAGCTAGGACCTAGGATGATGCTACTGCTATCAATATGCAATGCACGAGGACGTGGACCAGACTTGGGAACATTGGAACTGCAGAACTCAATGGGCTTCCATGAGGATCTCCCTGCACAGAGGTTCTTCCGAGTTAAAATGCTTCGGGTCCAGGTGGTTTTTTGCTGACTTTTCATCAGCAAGCGCACGCGATTGAAACACATTTCCTCTGTGAAAAGCATCGTGCTGCACATCGGCTACCGGCCGCTTATGATTCCCCTTACGCAATGGCACATCGGTGATACAAAATTAGAAAAATGGCTACACTTCAAAAGCGAAAGCAAATAAATGCTTTGCAATGCGACTGAACCAGAACCAGAACTGCTCTAAAGATCACAGACAGCCTCAGAGCATTCAGTTTTTTTTTTTTTGCAAACATTTTTTTCCAGAGCTGGAAGCCAAGTACGGCATTACACTGGCACTAGATACCACCGAAATGGAAATTCCTGTGTCTAGGGATAAGAGAAAGACTGTAAAATTCATTATATTCGTGGGTACGCACATAGTGAAGTGAGGCATCCTGGGTAATTAGGGGAAGGGTTGTAAAGTGCGGCATGTGGGAAAAGCGCAAGGCAGAGATCATGTTGAAATCCACTGAAACCGGCCTAGTATGAAAAGGTATTGTTATTGTCATTGTTATCGTGAAGAGGTCTGAGTAACGGCTAAAACACACTTTGGTGGATCCTCTGTGTCTCACCGTATTGCTATCAGACCTGGGTCCACGAAAGAAAATTTAACCACGATGCCTTGGCCTCTGGATGTCTGTCTGACAGCCTCGGTTCCTGCCTCCCTCCCTGCCATCTGCAACATCCTATGAAGAAGGTCTTTTTTTTGGTTTCTCCCACAGTCTTGGAGGATGTGAAGTGGCCAGGTCAGGGTATCGCCAAGAAAGCCTTGGGCGCAATAACAACAAGCAAAAAAGAAGAAAGTAAGTGTGTGCGTGAGAGAGAGGGGGGGGGGGGCGTATGCAAGGATTTGTATTGAAAAAAGTGACAGTTTGCATTTTCTAAAGTGGGAAGGCCAGGGGGTCCCACCTTCTGGACACAAACATCTGATGACGGAGAAATAGCTGCCTTTGAAGGCAGAAGATGAGCCAAAGGGAGTTGGCGGAAGGTGATGGAGGGGGCATCCAGGAGAACCTCCGGGGACCATTTGCAAAGCATGAAGGGGTCTTAGAAAAGGCCACTAACAGTAGGGGCTCTGCACAATTCACGTCTTTGCTCGCTCATCGTCCATCCTCCTTCGTGTGCTTGCAGCTTTTTCCACAAGACACGAGATGCAAAGCAGGTTATGCTACAGATGACCTCCCAGATTAGCTCAACAGCGAGAGGTCACCGAAAATATTTAAATGCACAACGCGTGGAGACCTAGCCTGACCATTGGGGAGGTCTGTGTGTTGGTGAGAGCAATATTTTGATGAGGTTTCTGCGTTTGTGGGAAACAAATCTAATTTTCACTAAACACACATAAACAAATGTTTTTTTGTGTGTTTTCCGTTTGTTTGCGCTCCTTGACAATTTCCCCCGGCACAGAACCATTTGTTTGCTAACAGTTTGATTTGTCTTAGTTTACGTCTTAATGCTTAGTCTGACACAGTGTGCCTGAATCTGCTGGAAATTAAAAATGCAAGTCTCAAGAAAATAGTACATTTAAATGATATTTTTTAAATAAAATAAAAGCTGGAAAAGATGTAGCTGTGCTGCCGTCATGGTGTTCCAGACCTAATGTGGATGGAGATATTTTCTATATTGAGGAATGATGTGACTCAGGACACAATGATGATGTTGGTGTAGGAAAACAAGACAGGAATACACTTATCAGAAGGCGCCATGGAATTCCTATGGACTCCTGGGCAAGCATTGGCATGGTTTTAAAGGCAAGGAGGAACGGAAGTGGTTTGCCATTGCCTTCTTCCAGCATGTTTTTTCCTTAGAGGAGAGCAAATACAGAGGAGAACCTGTAAACTCCACACCCCTGAGCAGGACTTGAATCCCACAGCAGGCAAGCAGCCCAGGAGCTGTACGCCATCTCATCCCCCTATCTCCTGTGAACCTGTCTTAATCTTTTCCTTAAAACTGGCTGAATATCAAAAATAAAATAATTTACCTAATTCATTACCCATTTGCTTCAACCAAATCCAAATTCACCCCCAAAATCACCCTGTGAGACAAAATACAAGGAGCAAGTATTATAACCCACTAAAATAGATATTATAACAACATTATGACTAAAATAAATTTGTCTTTATAACAATGTGATAATCTCATTGTGAGAGTTTGCATTGACTGGCTTGAGGAAGATGAAGGTGGTGGCGTTAAGCAGAGAAGAAATATATTTCTCACCACATTTTACACAGTTTAACACTTCTGACTGTTTTTACTATGAGTCATTCACACACTTTGCCCCCTGGTCCACCTCAGCTGACATTTTCTTTGCCCATTTTCCTACCTATGGACCCCATTTTTTTTAAATACGTCCCACTGATATGCAAATGAAAAGTTAGAAAATGAAATTGTAATGGTGCAAAACAAGGTGAAGAGGTGGGCATGCAAGACCACAGGATGAAAAACTGGATATGCTGAGACTGCATACAGGGGGCGGAGTGTATTTTTTCCAGCGGTACAAACATAAGCTTATAAGGAACAAGTTTCTTGAGATGCAGGTTCTTGGAAGCACTGAGACGATGCCTTGAACTGCACAAAGGCTGCAGCGCGGTACATTTGGTTAAACAGTTCATCCACAAAGAAAGGAACAAAAGGTTTTTTTGCGTAATTTTCCATCTGCGGTGGCTTTTTTTTTTTGTCCCGCTGTCACACAAGTGCTGTCATTGTATATTTGGTTGCACAGTGCTTCAGGAGAGGAAAAAAAAAGAATACAAATTCGATTAAATTTTCGATCTGAGTTCTTTTCCCTGCCCATAATCCTTTGTAATGAAAGATCAAAGCCTGGAACATCAGCAAATGGGAGCGAAAACACACAAATGGATGCCAAGTCTTTGCCTTGAAAACTCACGACTCTCGTAACTGTTTCACTCGGGTAATTTTTTAAATATTAAATCACCTCGGACAGTCATTTGGATGACAGTAATTAAAATCGATTAAATTTACCCACTAAAATGCATTTCAGAAGCAGCACATTGTGTAGCCGGGAAGGACTAAAGTAGACCTCGGCATTACATAATTTCATAAATCCCAAAAAGTTCCATATTGTAGCTATTTCACAATTCGGAGCACAGTGCGAGCACTTTATCATCATCAGATGTAGAGCAGATCAAACTTGGGGTCACAAACTGGCTGTTTAAAGGCAAATCGCTATTTCATTTTGAAGGCACACTCAGCTCAAATTTACACACGTTGAAACACTGAGGCTTCCATAGCTTAAAACACATGGTTGCAGTTTAAATAGAAAACTGTATTAGTCCTGCATGAAAGACAAATGACATTTTAGCAGGAATATTATTTCGAAAGCGTGTGCAACATGGTTGCGACTTTGAGTCGCTGGTTGGCATTTGTGTTTTTCCGCTTTCTTGATAAACTTACACGCTCCTCTCAGACCGGAGAAGCAAAGTCCAGATCCAAAGGTTTGGGGGGGGGGGGGTCACGTGCCGGCCAAGTGCGTGTGAGTCACCGGCATTGTTTCGAGCAAAGCCAGCGGCCCTCATCTGACCGGACCCACCAAAGGGAAAACAGCTCGTGTGTCGATATAAGAGCAATGAACCCCAACCTTTGCTGATCAGAAAGAACAAATTTGGCAGGGATGTTTTGGCGAATGCGTGCAGGCGTTTTCGAAAGGAATCCGACCCACGCGCTTGCACGGGACGAGGCCCTAGAAGAAGGGTTTAATTCCCGCAGAGCCCTGTGTTAGAACGATGACGGCCTTGTGGGATGAGAACTAATGATGAGCACTTGGTCAACACCTCCTGCTGGGAACTTTGTTTCCCCGATCCTGCAGTCTTCCTCCCTCACTCCATTCACATTGTTTACTTCTCCGAACAAATCGCTTTTTCATGGATAGAAACTCCTGTGACCTTCCTGAACTTCTGTCCATGCAGGTGACAGAACTTAGTTTTGGCGAAAAGAAGAGACTTCAGTCAGAACACATCCTTTATATAAAAAAGTTTTAAAAGCTAATAATAACAACGGAGCGGTGCAGATTGCTGAACTGGTGCCTTTTGTCAGATCTGCGCCGTTCACATTTTTGACCACCCAAGCTTAAGAGAACTAAAGGCTAAATACGGTAACCACCTCAAGGGTACAACGGCAGTGCTCTTCCTGCTCCGGAGGCATTATGATGCCGCTCGCTGAATATCCCGCTCTATGGTTGACAAGCAGCTGCGAGCAGGCCGCGATCCGAGTTTTCCCGATTCAACCGCATCAATGGTCGGTGCTCAGCGGTGCTCAGCCTCACATTGCCAGGCTTTTCTCTTCCTCCCTGGCCCCCTCGAAACCCTCTCACAGGGCCTTCAAATGTGCCAAAAAAGACAAGAAACAAAACCCTGCGAGATGTTTCATCCTCATTAAAATGGAAATGAGGTCTTTTGATACCGCAGCGCTGGCAGCCCGAGGCTTTATCGGTGGGCAGATGGGAGCGGGTTGGGTGAGAGGGTGCAAGTGCTGCAACAGGAAGCGGCCACCGGCGCGGCGCTGCAGCGCTGCCGTCCACATCTCCCAGGCTCAGTTTTTTTGCAAAAATGCAATTCTAACAGCTCGCATATGAATGGCTAGTAAGAAGGAACTCTTTCATTCATTGCCGTATCAAAGCGGGCGCTGTGCCAGGGTGGGGTGTGTAATTCAACTACATTTATTTGGGAGACATTTAAATAGTCAAGTCGGCGGCCTTGCTTATAAGAACAGCAACACGTGTGTCGGTAAATAATCTTCTGAACTCACTTTAGGTGCTGAAATATGTTTATGAAGAAAGTTCATTCATGTAATTCAGTTACGCGAATGCAGGACATGATTAAATAGCCGAGTTAGCAGCCTTTTTTAAAAAGAATGGAAACGTGTGTCGGTAAACTCACTTTATGTTTCAAATTATATTTATGTAGAAAATGTGTCCGTCACGGTTAGAAGAACATATCTGAGGGAAGTTCTTTCAAAAGAAATTTGACGGTCTGTAAAGCCTTCAGTTTCTGTCTGCACTCCGGCCTCCAGCCTCCAGCTCCATTTTATTGCGAGCGAACGGAGCCCTTGAGGTTAAGATAAATGAGCTGGTTTTTACACAACACTTTGAATACAAGTATCCCAAATGGCCAGTCAGGCTGCCGCTCCGAGTGAGCCAAACCGCAGACGATGAAAACCACAGCAAGAACAGCAAGAGCCACGAGAAGTGCAGCAGATAAAAATCTCTCTGCTGCTATAAATCCAGCCGCGGCAGAATCCAGGGGTGTATGGTTCCTCCTCTGTGAACAGTGCTTCTAGATGGTTCCCTCGACACTCTGTGTCAATACTACCTCGGTATGCAGAACTTCAGACCTTTATTGTTATTATAATAATAATAATAATAATAATAATAATAATAATAATAATAATAATAATAATAATAATAATGCCGGGGCAAGTTTCACAGTCTGCTCAGACCATGCTTAGGATAAGCAGTTTATGAAAATGGATCAATGAATGGATGGATGGATCATAATAAGGTGGGTGGTCACAAATCAACAGGAAACCTACAAGGAAGATTCAGTCTGATGCCGCTTCAAACTCTGTAGCTTGTGAATCAAACCTCCTTTTTTCTTCTCCAGTTTCTGCATCGAGGGAAACGCACGATGAAACCCACCCGGCCCGAGTTCACGCAGGCTGTGACTGCGTTCGGCTGAGGTCATCCGCATGTCCTTCTATCCTCAGGCTGACCCCTAATGATGCCATATTTTTATTGCCAGATGGGACAGGCTGACGTCACCGTGATGCCCTGTGACAAACAGGTGGACCCCGCTAGCACTATGGGGCTGCAGACAGATGGATGGAAGTGACATCAGCACAAAGTGTGCAGGCCGTCCGAGGGAGACTGGTAAATCAGAACAAACGGCATGTGCGAACAGGCTGGCCGCATCCTTGTGTGTTTATGTGTGGTCGTGCTTGTTGAAATTCTCCCGGCTTTTCGCTTTCAGTTGTTCATTTGTGCGTTAACAGAGAATTACAGATTCAACAACCATTCACACTGTTTCCTTCCTCCAGAGAATTTCTATTTATAACAAAGGACACCTAGAGATGCTATGCTCCTTTGTTGGGGGAGGAGTGTGACAGTACGCCCTGCAGGTGGTCTAGCCCAGTAATTGCTGCCTTTTCAACACTTTTACAAAGCTTGGATCATCACTCAAACTCACAATATCTGATCGTCCTCAGGCATTCCATGGGAACCAAACATAACTTGCATAACTGAGGCTTAAAAACGCCCCAAATCCCACACAAAACACTGAACGGGCGTGAAAATTAATGAGAAAAGTATGGATTCTTTTGGTGACCTGACATACCGCTTCCAACACGGGGCACTTTGCAAAGCCCAAGGAAAGGTTTATGTTTTATAAAAGTTGTTCTGGTGGAGGCCATCGTGCTTTGACAGCTTTATGAACACTGCACCTGGAGGCAATTCCCCCAGGTTTCTCCAGGAGCATGTCGGCCTTCATCGGGACACAGCTGAGGTTTTGACAAACTGCGCTGAAGCAGCGCTCGGCAGAAACCAGCTCTGCTTGAGGGCAGAATGTTGCCGTACATAGGTTGGTCAAGTTTCATACAGCCACGTGGAGCATTTGCGTTGGAAATTGCTTCCTCATGCAGAAATAGTCGGTGTGAAATGGCATCGGCCACCTCAGAACATGGCTGCAGAACGCAGCCTTTTCCCTCAGTTCTACTTAACCCCTATGCACAGATATCAGTTCCCTGCATTTCAAAGCAACAATCTGTGTTTTGCTTTCACGTATAGGTATGCTTGTGACACCAAAAGTTCAGTCCCCAAAAAGATCTACACACACCAGTGTGGACCATCCTTGTCCTGCTGAAGTCTTATCGTCTCAAAATGCAAATTCCACCCCAAGAAGGCTTTCATCACTCTAGAACCCGAACTCTGTGGGAGGTCTGGTTGTATTTAGCCAATGGGCCTGCTGCACCCTTGTTGCCAGGCGTTTCGAGGCAAGAAAATATTGGAAATGAGGTGTAGGGGTATTATTTTGCTATTTCGGATTGGGCTGTGGCAGATTGCTTAACAAAAATTAAGGGTCCACACACTGAGCTAAACTGCTCTCCTCCTGTGTGCACCCACCGTCATGCTGTTTATGCATTCCAAAATAGAAAACTGCATAACCGTCTATTTTTAATAAAGTTATCATGTGGCTATCTTCCATCGCGTGTGTGAGAACCGGCGGCGTGATATAAATTTGGGCGATTCTCTTCCAGTGGGTGCTATTTTAACCTCTTTCGTTCAGCAGACCACGACAGGCGGTAGGTCCTGCACAGCCAGCGCTCACTGCCATCTAGGCCTCTGTTTACAGTGGATAATGGCTAACAGAGCATCTGATGTCTCTGTTTTAAAGCCCTGGCCCATATTCACAAAACAGAGTGGTCCTGAAACCCTGGGAAACATATTTGTTTGGGGAAAAATCAGGATGGCTGTTGGCAACGGCTTAGTGTGCCAGACAATTCATATCTCATGGGATTATTTTCCTAATAGTCACTTTTGCTGCATCATACTAAAATCTAAAATATCTCAAACAATGCAGTCTTTTTCTCTGAAAAACAAGGATAGTAGAAGATTTTTTGAAATTTTCTGAAAATATTCTCATTTGAACAAGTATGAAAATGACCCATTTTATGCTAAATAGATCCTGGCTACACGAGGTTAATGAAGCTTTTACTTTTTTTGGAAAGTAGTGTGCGCCTGGCAAAGAATGTGGAAAAAGCTAGGATTATTACTAAGAATCTAAGATAAAGGCGTTGGGTTCAGCGACTAGCAGGACCACTCACATCCGTAATTGTCGTCGAGCTGCTTTGCTTGTTTGCCCGAGGTGTCAAGACGGCTCCATCTCTGTTTTGTGCCCTCAGCTCAGCTCCTTCCCTGAGGGCTTTGAGGAGGTTGATACCTGAGGGAAGCTGTGGGGTTCATCATGTATTATGTATACAGAGTTGGAGGCCTGCTGCACCACCGGACTAGAGCTGTGGCAACGGGGCTCTTTTTCACTCTGGTGCAGAATGCTGAACAGTACATTTATAAAAATTTAGACTTCGAGTTTATTCCAGCATCTCCCTCGGAACTCTGCCACACTGAAACCATCTGAGTTGTCCAAAATATTTGCCATCCTGGGAGATTTTGAAAAGATTTTCACCCAAAACCAAACCTCGACAGCCCGAAATCTCTCTTGAATGCTTATTACCATCACCTCATTACTCATAGTTTGCTGTGGCTCATTTTCAAGTTCTGTTTCATTAATGCCTGCAGCTGCGACAGTCCGAGGTGCCAGGTAATAATTTTCATATCTGCAAGCCGCACCGCACCCCGAAGACAAGAAGGAATGAGGCAAATAGGCATTTCATATACATGGTTGCATAAGTATTTAGACCACTGAGAGTCACCGTATTAAAATGAATTATGTGCGCAAATTGATGACAGTGTTTCTAGTGATTTCAGATTAAAAATATTTCTGCAGGGTTCCTTGACTGTGTGGTCCATTTCCAACATTTCCACCGAAAGCATTTCAGGACTGATGACTTTTTAATACATTATTTTATATAAACAATGCATGATTTAAAAAGCCATATCGAGAGACGTACGCTAGGTGCCATGTACCTTACATTGTCTCAGCCGCACGGTGTAGTGGGAGAACCATTTTTGTGGGGAATGCACTTCCTCACGCTGCCAGGAGTAAAGGAATACAAAGGCATAGTAAGCCATGGGCAAACACCCAAGGAAAACCTGTTCAAGTCTACAAAAGGTTGGAAAAGGGGTAAAAAACTGACCTTCTTATTCATAAAGATTGGAATGAACCAAGGATAAGGGTAACAAAGTAAAGACACTCCAAAAACATGGTGAAAGCCCTGGATTATATCCCAAGGAGAATCTAAGGGCAGACTTCGAAACCGTTTCCCAGAAGCCGTTGCCACTTGGCTGCAGCGTGTCTGCTCGCAAAGGTTGGAAAAGGTGCACCCGGCCAACATGCAAACAGGAAAAAACTTTCCTAAAAAAAGCAACAAGCAACAAAATTCAGTTTGTAACTACTGACAAGAATCCCTTCGCCAGACATACTGACCTTAAGATCCCGAAAGTGCAAAATTAACTTGTTTTACTCTTTTCAGCTTTTCCTGCTGACACTCTCAACCTTAACTGTTTTTATTCTCAGCACAAGGACTTTAAATAAACCATCAGGTTTACCCATCGGTGCTGTGTGAGTAGTTTCTATGGGGCGCTGTACGTTCCAGAGTTTAAAGTGCTTCTGAAAAAGGACACAATTGTCAGGGGCAATGAATTAGAAACAGGTGCGGAAGGCCGGGTACGGTGGTGCCAAGGGAGGTTGTGGTGGGGATGCGGGGCCACGGCTCCTCGCTCGCCCCTACTGCTACACCTGTGCGCCCGGGCAGGTGTTCCAGGGCAGACATTAAAGAGTTGATGTGGAGATTAAACAGGTTAGCAGCTGAACAAACAGCATCCACCAGCCACCCACAGACATCCACCCACTCAGTTAAAGCAGTTCCGAGACCCCTAAGTGCAAATCAATTTAGTTTTTCCCTGCCGCACAGTCTAATATGTGAGATCGATGTGTTAGTCTGGCCAGCTGTGGGCTGTTCTCCAGCTGGGATCGTCATGGTTTATGTCTAGGAGCTGCGGGGTTCTGCCCATATGGTCAATATGCCATTTTTAATTACACCGAGTGAGAAGTTATAGCAACAAAGCAAAGCAGAGAACTGCTGTTGTGCTATTAAAAACTTACCGGCCTCTTTGGAGGAGAAGGCCTCAGGAAGGCAGAAACACATATTGACTTTCAAGGCGACGTGATCGGTTTCAACAGCGTCCCCCCCCCAGTTTCAGCATCCAAAAGTGAGACAATGTGCTTTTTTCACAGCAGACTGCTGAATGGTAAATAAGCGGCCGCACCGCAGTGCAAAGTGTCACCCTTGAGCGATGCGGAAGACGCGTACGGCGGTGAATGGGTGCATCTGGATGCTTTTAAGGAGACAAATAACTGGGATAGGAGTCAAGGCAACGGCAGCTTTCTGACAGTCCACACAGTAAAGCATGAATGCACTGTTCACAAACATGCACACAAACACG
The DNA here is from genome assembly GCA_018136845.1 of Heterotis niloticus. NCBI lineage: Eukaryota > Metazoa > Chordata > Actinopteri > Osteoglossiformes > Osteoglossidae > Heterotis > Heterotis niloticus. The sequence goes on from CM030890.1 coordinate 28,534,671, forward strand.
GACGTACTGTACAAAATCGGTTCACCCCACCCCCCCCAAAAAAAGTAGAATTAAGGCAAATGTTTGAGCATCAGCAGAAGGATGCACTGCCTCAACCGTGACCCCCCTCAGCCTCGCTGTCTCCACTTCGACACATTCCTATTTCGCAGTGTCATGCAGGCACTTACTCAACTAGACGCCCCCCTCCCCACCCTGCTTACAACCCCCCGGCCTTAACTGCCAAATTTTCTGCTGAAGTCCTGTTGCTAAAAGGCCAAAATGCAGTTCAAAAATCCACACGCTCTTCATTTCTATCCCAGCCACACCTGCGGTTCTCTCAAAGCGCAACATTAAGGAACGTCTGAATTAAACACGCGGCTGATGCAAACTGACAAAAAAAATAACCGAGACAATTATTCTTCTTCAAGCGCTTGCTAACAGGAACCTTGTGGATGGAGGCTTCATTTCCGTAACGCGAATGTGAAAGGACCACAGTGCCTCACAGATGCTGATGCTTTTCATGGACGACTGCCCCAGGGTAGAAAGGGAAGCTATTTATTGTGCAGTCCCTCTGCGCTGCATGTGTACACTTTGTGCAAAATGATCGTCGTCCCCCGATTTGTGGTTTCCGGCCTCTTGCTCGTTCCCTGTAGAACGCCTGCTTCCCATGTGAAAAGCGACACAGTCTGCCAAGAGCACCAAGGTTCACCTCCACCGTGGGGCTGGGGGGCTGGATGGGCCGAGAGGCCACGGCCCACGCATCTGCTGGTGCAGCAGGCCGGCGAGACGGGGGACCAGAGACTACATCTGTCTGGGGAGAAGCAGTAATGGGTGCGTATGGCTTAAGAGAGGTTTCCTGTACCAAGGTGAGGAGGTGGGCTGGGGGAGGAGGGGGTCACTGTAGTGGTTTGCTGTTGCTTTACAGACACTTTTCGTGTAGAGTGTTCCCACCCAGTGTGGTCGGATGAGCGGGACAGGGGGTTTCCTCATTTATTCCACAGGGATCGAACTCCTCTCATGGACACTGACGGAACACCATCTGCTGAATCCATATGTTGAGTTTAATGAACTCTGTTCTAGTTCTGTCCTGAGCTCTACTACCGGACTGATTTAAACCAGCCATAAATCACAGCCTTTTTCTCTGCAAATAATCATATATCATCGTCTTGCGGGATTGTTAAGGTTATGAGATCGGATGTAAAGCTGCTTTGTGGATTTGCCTAATAAATTTTAATTGCTTGAATTATACGAAACCAACAGTCTTTTTTTGCTCACGGCAAAAACACAGCTCTTCTTGTTATACTTAGTTCATCGCGGCTAACAAAATTCTGAAAATTGCTATGCTGTATAAAACACTGCGCTGAGCATGAATAAAGAGCGTAAATTACCTTTTTTGCTCATGAAAGTGAAAAATATCAAATCAAAACTTACCTGTGTACAGCGTACAATGGGACGCAATTGTACCGCACAGCAATGGGCTTAAAAACACATGCTGGGCCAGACTAGGCCAGTGGAGGTGCTGCTGAAGGAAAGCATCACCCCGAGACACAGCATAGAAAAGTGAGCCATACAACACACACAGTGAAGTGTCCAGAATGCCCAAAGGTTCTGGGAGGAATGATTTTCTGCCCCAAACTATGAGTGTTTGGGCTGGCTGGGTGAGGGCCTGAATTCACGATCTCTCTACCGCCGAATACTGACACACCACACCTGGTGAGGGTAAGTGGAAACAAGGTTTGGGCAATGTATATTTTTAGTGGGGGCCCGGACCACCTGTCACAAGTGCAGTGCTGGCACATGCCCTCCTCCCAAGTGGCACCCGAGTGTGCGAGTGAGTACGTATCAGGTAGCAGAAAAAAACCCACGCTCCCGACCCCAGTGCACTTTTGGAGAGGTGACCCCCAGTGGGAATAAAAGCATCCGGATGGGGACGCCTATGGCACGATCACACAGGGTGGGAATATCTCTCCTCCCCTGGCACCAGACCCATCCTCCCACCCTACTGTACCTCTCGCCAGGCAGGGTGGAGGATGGGGTGGGGTGGGGGGGTATGGGAACGACCTCTGATGGGAGAGCTGAGCCACGAAGCCATCTCTCCACTGACTTGGGCTCTGAGAGACACTGAGGGATTGTGGTATGCCTGACACATGTACATCAATGAGAGCCACACATGCCAAGAGCAGGACTGGATTTTGCAAACCCTGGAAATGGCCGCATTTCAGATTCCCAGCCCGTCGTCTCAAAGAGAACATTTCGGCTTATTTCACCTCGAATGCATCAAACACATTCCTACCGTGCTCCTTAACCTGATAACGACTGGGAAACCCTGGGTTGTGCAACGTCAAGAGAAAGCTGAACGCACTGCTCACCGCACACAACGCCAGACACACGAGTGCCGACCAAGTTGCGTGACCCGGCGTCTATTCACTTTGGTGAACGTCTACATAAAACTAATTTTCCTCACAGCTCGCCAAACCGCTTGATCATTTCTGCCGATCATTAATCATTGTTACACAACCAGGGGGGAGACAGGTGTCCGATGTAAAACAGAGTAATCTAGAGCCGTCACTCTATTTGGGCCACTAGGGGAGATGAGGGAGAGACGCAGTATCAAGAGGTTTCCTTGGCAACACAGCATCGATCCGAAGCCAATAGAGAAAAAAGTGAGAAAGCCGAAAAGTCCATTACAGGCCCGCATATGAAGATTTTCTTTTTAATCTCTGGGGGTAGCGTTTCATTCAGATTTCAATTTTGGCTTTATCTTTTTTATTTGTCCCTGCAGTTTATGTCAGAGCCAGGAGAGAATGGCTTGGCAGAACCGTCTTTCATCAGCTATGGAATAAGGTGGCCTTCGGTTTCCTGCAAACTCAGCTTCTTATGTCAGGCAGCAGCAGCGTTATATCTGGAACCCGTGCGGAAAGACATGATCGGATGTTCTGCCGTAACCGAATCCCTGCGGCTCGCCGCCAATGGTGCAAAGTCCCGCTCGCACGGACAGCTGAACCCGCGGGCCCCCACCATGCCGAAGACAACAACAAGACAGATATGTCTCGTGGCGAGGATTACAAGGACGGTGCCCCCTGTAATCCAGGCGTGAGGGATGAGACTTTCCGTGGGTCCCTTTCATGAGCGTCTGGAATATTCGAACACAGGGCTGTGATTATGTGGTCAATACACCGTACGCGCTCGGTTATCCTTGCCGGGTTTTTACCGCACATTCTTCATCGTTTGCGTAACTGTCTTTTGAATCCTGTCTGGGAGGCAAACAGTCGCTTGAAAAATAGAGGAACAACTCAACGACATGAAAAAGTCATCATTCTGAGAGAGAGATGTGCGTGCAGATTATTCCGAGCCCCCGGAGAGCATTTTAATTTTAGAAGAGACATTTTCCAAAATTATGGAGCCGGATGGAGCTTTTCTTGCAAAGGTCCATTACTGCATAAGCGCTGTGCTCATCTGCTTCAAAGCCTGAATCAGACATGCAAAACAACATTTGTTCTTTTTATGCCACCGTAAATTCATCTCCGCTGCATCGTAAACTGTCATTGATAGGGAATGTTTTCCTGTCCTGGTACCCAGTTTGCAACCTCAGACATAGCAGGGAGGCAGAACCCGTTTATTTTGTAAGTATTTATCTCCTATGGCCTCTCATCAGTGGAGTGGTTGCCGCACGCACACACACACACACACACACACACACACACACACACACACACACACACACACACACACACAAGACTGAGCTGTTCCAGCTGATCTCGGCGGGAGCAAATTCTTTAAGATGACATAATAATGCGAATGTAAGGTTTTGGGTGTACTGGATTTTTCCAAACCCTGGGATGAAAAGAACATCCAGTTAATTTACTTGCTCTGATTTTAGTTTTAGCCAAGTCAAGACAAACATATGAGGAAAAAAGAGAGAGAATAATGAAAATGGGCAGATATTGGAGCTGCAGTTGATACTGGAAGACAGAAAAGCAGAGGTGGAGCAGAAACTGGTTGAAGAATGAAAGAAAAAAAATTTGTAATAAGAATGCCAACCAAATATACACCAGCCAAAAAAAAAGTTACCAACTCTAATATTTCATTGAAGTGCCTTTAGCTTGGATTATGGCACGCATTCGCCGTGGCATCATTTCAATAAGCTTATGAAATGTCACAACATTTATTTCCGTCCAGAGTTGCATTCATTTTTCACCAAGATCTTCTACTGATGGGAAAGTTGGACTGCTGCGTAAAGTCTTCTCCGGCACATCCCAAAGATTCTCAATGGGGTTAAGGTCTGGACTCTGTGGTGGCCGATCCATGTGTGAACATGATGTCTCTCTCACGCTCCCCGAAGCACTCTTTCACAATTTGAGCCCCATGAATCCTGGCATTGTAATCTTGGAATATGAAGAAAAAATCCATTGATGGAAAAACCTGCTCATTCAGTATATTCAGGTGGTGAGCTGATCTCATTTTTTGGGCACATAACGTTGCTGAACCTAGACCTGACAAACTGAAGCAACAGTATATGGTTTCAACAAAAAATATGAATACCTTTCTGCTGACATGGAGTAGGTACAGGACCCAAAATGGAGAGGAAGATGATGTGGTCATAACTTTGCACACCTAGAATGTCACTGCCTCCTGGGCATTTCCTGAGCCAAAAGCACTTTTTCATTTATATGTTTTTGTTATTAATTTATAAATATGCTTTGATGGGGCAGCAGAGTGATGACTGATGGTGAATGAATGAATGAAAGGCGATGAAAAAACGGTTTTCACCTACACGCTCATTTTTGGGCGTATTTGGCGTGTTGTTCTCGCATTGCAATAGTTAAATGCTGCTTATTTTTGAAGGGCTGTTTTTGAAAATGTGGGAGAAATAAAAACCTGAAGCAAAAAAAATCTTCTCAAAACCTTCAAAAAACCTTCAAAAGTAAGAATTGTCCAATCATGTGATGCCAGTAGCAATGGTGTGTAAAATGTAAGCGACTTCAATTCAAAATGAGATGTTTCCGTAATAATTCATTCAGCGGATACAATCATTTATAATTTTGATTCATTGCCGACTTTCAGCTTGTGGAGTCGAAAGCCACAGCTCCCTCCGTGACTGTCACTCATAGCCCAGTGACCAAGCTGCAGAACAACTCGAGATTGCCAGGTCATGACTGTTTTGGAAAAAGTCTAAAATTAAACCAGCAGAACAGATCGTGCGTTTACAGTTGAAGGTGATCTTTAGATGGCAGGATGTCAGCCAGATCATTTCTAGGGCATCTTGCAGCAGCCCTCTCTTGTCAGCGTCCCAGGCCTGGCTTAGTAATGTCTGGCTCTCAGTGCAGTTCGGCTCTGTACGGCTCATTAGGACATTTATAACAGCGTAAAGGAAATTTAAAAGGGAATTTCTTCCATTGCAAAGGCTGTGAGTGGCCCTGTGGGAGGGGACTTTTGCCACCAGTGAGACTCCCTTCTAAGCCATCTGATTCTGGAGCAGAATACCTGTTTCAATACATGCTGTGGTCAGGTCCATCTGGGGTCGGTGAAGCTGCGGAAAGTCGATATACAGACTACAGGTTTATCAAGCCAGTCAGACCATCTGCAGAGATAAGGAAGGAGGGAGGAGGAGGTCTGTGCTGGAGGAAGTCCCACGAGGGCCGTGCCAGTACCTGTGTGGGTGCCAGTACCTGTGTGGGAATTGACCAAAACAGTTGGGCAAACTATTGGGGCGCTGAAATACAGTGCTTTTGCCCTCCGCTAGAAAAGGGTTTATGTTGGTTTAATTTGGTGTGCTTTTTCTGTTTCAACTTCCTGCTTATGGTCCTTTCCTGGGGTCTGTATGCTCACTGTTGAAAAGGTATCCCAAACAGCCGGTGAACCGGTTGACTGGGAGCATTCACACAAGAACAGTCCAACCGGGGGAGGGTAGCTGTAGCAGGAATTCGAACCTGGGTGAGCCGTGACTAATGCCAAGCAGGCTGCAGAAATGGAGACGGATCCCAGCATCGCTCCTTCGGCGCTTCTGTTCAGCCCATTCAAATTCAAATCAGCTTCTCGCAATTGGGTGCTGCTGTATTTCGACGGTTAACAATGAAGCAAGCAACTTATTATCAAGTCATCACACAATGTTTTTTTCAGTTGGGGGGTATCTCCATCTCCTTAGCACTCTCTTAGTTCCTGACTCCCCACCCACCCCCTTTTTTTTTTTTTACAGAGCACGGCAGATCGCGGGCCCTTTGTCAATCTGACAGATAGGAGGTTGCAGAGTCTGTTGGTAGAATAATTTTTATTAACAAATTTTTCATATTTGTTTCAGTTTAATGGTTTGATACTCTGTTAAAAGCAGAACATTTTCTCCCTCAGTTTTTCTTAAAATTCTTTCCCTTATATAGTGTGGTCCAGTCTGTCTACATCTAACCCCCTACTGATCGTAAATATCCTTTGTAGCTCTCAAGTTACTTCTTTGTATAACTCTCCTGCTAGTGTGTGGGTGGGACTTTCTTCTTAAATTCCTGCTTTGATTGGTCTGTTTAAAGGATGCTTATTTCTCATTGGTTTGGTCCACTGCTGTGTCTGTCGCACTTTAACACCTTAAATAAGGGTCTTTGTGCCTAGAGGAGGCTGAATCTTCATATAGATTCCCTTCCATGCATAGGCGCAACTGTATTAAATTCCTGGTTATGCTGTATGATTAAAATATAAATTTGAACATTTCGGCTTGTTCTTGTTCAGTAGTAAAATTGTTTGACAAGCCTGTCACCCAAAGGAGGGCCCTCACCTCGGGAACAGCCTCCATCGGCACACAGAGGAAACCGGCAACTCACAAATTATTAGCGAAAAGGTCTTACTGGATACGATGGGGTAAAAAAAGAAAACAAACAAAAATGAAACAAAACAAAATCAAATACCGATGTCCTGCTGAACAATATTCAAAGCAAAGAATCTTCCCAGACTGAAAGCAAAACAAATGAGAGCAGATGCTATAATCTTTGACCAGACTCCTTGGGCCTCAGAGACACTTCACTGTATTAGTGATATTTTCTGGTATTATGGGAAAGGATTTTGCACTGTGTTGTTGTTTTTACATTTCTGTATTTTTCTAGCTTTGCTGGGATGAACCCACTCTTGATTTCCCTTCTTTGAGGAACACTCAGATGGGGATTAGCGTCACAGGCTGTGCAATTATGCTTGGCTTGGAGGTTTGCAAAGGGGTCAAGCTGGTGGCATCTAAAATGATTTTGAGCTACGGAGGTGGGGCCATAACACTACATCTGGCATGGCCATGTTGAAAATGTCCAAAAAAGAAAGATCTAGAGATCTAAAACTTGCTAGCAGCTTTCCCAGTGTGGGACTGTAAACAGTGCAGAACTTCAGGGTCCAAAACAACTGTCTGAGCCCTTCAGCAGATAAAACTGAGATGACATAAAAAAATGAAAGTACTGTATATAAAAGTAATTATGGTGACCACCACACATCAGTTAACTTGAACGTGGCACACAGTACAGCTGTGCCGAGTCCTTTACCCACGCTTATGATGGACATGGGAAAAAGAGCTGTAACGGTGTTTCACATATACTCCTAGGAGGGAAAAAAAATACTGGTAATCCCTTACTGGAAGGCTGGCAAACACAATGGCTACACTAGCACATTATTATTATTATTATTATTATTATTATTATTATTATTATTATTATTATATTTTACACTTCTGTAGCCAATAAAAGAAACAAGGAAAGGCAGTTAGTTTCAATTTCTATAAATTTATTTCATAAACAGGGCACAGGTCTTGATGGAACGCTACGAGAGCTGACTTGCAGCGTAACTTAGTGCACCCTGGGTAATGACATGTAGCTATGAGGGATATTGAAAATAATCAACACAGAATCTGGTTGCTGGCAGTGAAAGAGGGCATGGGGTGGTTGTGAGAAATGATGGCGTGAAAGAAAAAGTCTGAAGAATGAAAGGTAGCAGTGCTGCTACTTCGTACGGCTGAGTACCACCTCGCTTGGCTGACAAAGCAGAGCCAAACGACAAAATCGTACCAACGCCTTTGATTTTGTGGGACGCTTATCCATAAACCATGATGCTATAATCCTTTAGCGGACTTACGTGATGAAAGGCTAAGCTTCAAAAAGCTTTCTTTCAACACATCATTTAAAAGATATCCTGTATATTGACGTTCACGCAGCAGACGGCAATGGACTCATTACCTTTTCAGGGAACAGGAATGAAATATACAGTAATTGCTTTGAAAGCTCAGATTGCTCAGAAGCCGGGGTCTGTCGCACACTTGCACATCCCAACACGCACGCTCAGGCAAACTAATCGGAACGCAGTCATCGATCTACTCAGTGCAGAATTGAGAATAAATTCACTATTCATTCAACGCTAATGGGAAAAAGCCATAATTGTAGCTCTTCCTGCAGAAGACAAATCGGGTTGGGTCATGTTAGCATTGCCTCTGGGCTTTGGGATGGAGAATGCCGCTAAGAAGGTGCATTTACCCACAATGCATCTCTGTGGCATCTACATTGGGGTCATGGTAATTGCTTAGAAGAAGGCTAACTGCTCATTTTAACTGCTCTGGTCCTCACACTTGAGGGTTGGGTTGGGTGGGAGCACAGGAGGGATGTGACTCAGGCACATCACTCTTGATACCTTTGCAGCTCTGTCTGCCCCCAAGGAACTTCTGGATGCAAAGCCGCCATCATAAGTGCCACCGTGCCCACACCTCCGGAAGGAAAACGCAGCGAGATGCATGGGAAGTGCATTGTTAACCTGGACTCAACAGCCATTTAGCTGTCAGAAAAGTTCATTCTGTTAACAGGCAGTTCATCGATTGTCTGGACTGTTTTTCAAGAATGTTTTAAAAACTGATTCAGCACTTTTATCTTATTTATTTACTCATGTGTTCTTTTTTTGAGGACGGAATGCAATGCATTTCTGGGGGTAAACGGTTCACAAAATTCCTTTAACAGTTGTCCACCACCGAAAAAAAAAAAAAAAAACTTCTTACAGAGGCATTAAGGAGAAAGGCTGAGAGGATGTTGTTTTGGGAACCGCCAGCACTAAGTAAACAGTAACACTGTTACTAGTAGAGCGGGCCTATACAGCATTCATGTAAACACTAACAAACCGAATAAGCAACATCTGACTTGTGACACCACTTGGAATGACAGCTATGTCATCTGTGTCAGCCTTCAAAATCCAAATATAAGCATTACGGATTGGCATTTCGAACTACGGTTTATGAAATAACAGTTGCACCCCCCCCCCTTAAGCGGCAAAACTTGAACTTCTTTATTATAATGCTCGGCCTAATTCTGATGCTTGCATCAATTCAAATGGCTTAGAGAGAACAGATGCTAATAATAGATCGTCTCTGACTTCTGCAGGATGGTAAAGACGTTGAGGAAGCTGTTCCTTGTTTCTTCATGCGGGCCCCCTTAGAGGAAATGAATGAGTTCTTTTTCCACTTGTTTGACACGATGCCATTCGGCCTTCTTCACTCTTGTTCTGCCAGAATTAGCAAAACTGACCAATGTTATGAAAGTTTACGCTCACCTGTGCGTTCTTTCTGTCTTCCCACATTTCACATTCACTAAGACAGGAGGGCAGCACCCTCGTGCCACTGTGTAAAAATATACGGGGTGGGTTTGTGCTGCGGGAAGAGCCTGGAGGAGGACGGGTGGGGGTGGCTTTACCTTTGGCCAGGGAGTCACAGGCATCGCTCCGGTTAAATTAGTGCCATTAAACACGGCTGTCGAGCACTTTTATCTGTTTATTTTATTTTTCCTATTCTGCAATTTGTCTTCTGGCATTTAACAATCCAGATTTCTTTAATGGTTTCGCCCTCTGGGGGCTTTTCCGTAAATCACTGGGAGAAAGTTCTAGCGCGGCAGCTCAGAGTTTCACCTGGGCACTGTTCCGATAACAGCCACTTTTAGGGTTTAATTGGTTTTTCAGTGAATTTTAGGTCCCAGGTCCAGCTTGCGCAGTTATTTATTAGGACATAAATACGCCAACTACAGGAAATGTGCAGTTTACATTGGGACAAATTTCAAATGCCCATCAGTCCAGTTCCAATACTGAAATGTTCAGCTGTGCAGTGAAGGAAGCACCTGCTTTCCAAATTTCAGCTTAATGTTAAAAATGTTAGAAGAAAGCAATGGCAAACCACTTGCATTCCCCCTTGCCTTGAAAACCATGGTCACCAAGGAGTCAGAAATGACTCAATGACACTTTCCAGTTTCCGATAATACTTTTAGCAGAGTGATGTACAATAACTTTACATGCATTTGGTGTTTCTGTAAACTGTGTGCACAGGCTTCACTCCCACATAAAAAATAGCTGCATTTGACTACATCAACTATCATCATAAAACATCAATTCTTTATACATAAAATAGCGCAGGACTGCATTTGCCACAGCCAGGAGTTAACATTGCTCATAAACTGGACGTTGGGGGGCCTTGCAGTGCAAACTGACTACCTGATGTCCCGGGCTCCGTTCAACGGTGTTTCAAAGTGGGCATTAAAATAGGATTAGGCTACTCATGAAGTCAATAAAAGTCCACAGCACTTAGAAATGCTTTCATTATAACTGCGTCCCAAAGGAAGTCGTCTCTTCCCCTCGTTCACGGTAACAAACGTGACAGCAAAAAGCTATTCATCGATACCCAGCGGGTTCCTGAAAGACTGTTGCCACTCAGAGATTATGTTGTCTCCCTGTTGCAGAGTACCGTACACAATTTAAAAAGACTCCCACACACTCAGAAGCCTGGCCTCCTCCTTATGCTTACCCTGAGCACAGAACCCATTTCACAACAAGTGCCTTAGTTGCATTTGTCTCCCGTCTTTCCGCATGCATTGTCCTAAAAGTGCTGTCGCCTTCTAAGCAGCCGTGGGAAGTCATCTAAATCAATCTTTGGAGCTGTTAGCCTGTCAGAAAATTCTGAAGACTTTTTTTTTTAATCGTACATGTTTCCGTATATCGCAAGAACAAACCTCGATGCGCTCAGAAAATTTTAGTGAAATTTTTAAGCGCAAAACCAACAGTTCCGCTTGCGGTCGTTTGAACTACGGTGGGAGAACTGACTGGGGATATTAAACCGATAAAAAAACATAACGTAGCCAAAACAAAGTTGGGCTACAAAAGTTCGCCAACACAAAATGCATGCAAATCTGTCGCCGTGTGAGCGCGACGCAGCAGTTCTGTATGCGTGTTTGCTTAACAAAAAAACCGATGTTGCCCGAGCGATTTTTTTCTGCTTCTGGCTTACTTCTTGACCAGGAATGGCATACATTAGCCAAGAGGACTTCTGGCAAAATGTGGAGTATAAAAAAGTACTATAAATCCCAGGCACAACTTGTTTACACTGTTCCGAGGGGTACGGCTGTAAAACAAATACATACTTCAGCGTGGAGCCAGCGCATCGCTATAAACTGCCTTCTCTATTTTTTGCAGCTCTTCCGTGTGTGAGATGGTAAACAAAAAAACATTCCTGTATCCTCTGCTCATAGAAAAGAAGAGCCGAGCGCTACCAGCGTAAACTGTCTAACTGTACGTATCAGCCGAAAAAAAAGGTAGTCTGTCTGCTCTGCCTTCATCGAAATGCAAGGCCACTCTGCTTTTCCCCAACGGCTGCCAGGGTGGACCTACTGCCAACTGGACTGCAGGCTTCTGCACGGCAGCACAAGGTTTCCTGGGAGATTTTCTGAGAGACCGCAAACACATTTCTGCTCAACAATGGTCCAAAGTTGGGGCCTTGTGTAAGCCTGCCCCACATCCCCGCTGCCTCCCCCAAGGCAGCTGTACCACACTATTCATCCACGCAACGGATGATGGTGCAGGAAGCCCGTCAGTGCGAGAGGATTGCTAGGAAAAATCTAGAAAGACAGCAGAAGTCCTGCAAACCCAGAGGGTCACTCAGGTGGGCTGAATTCCAAATTCTTTAAAATGAGAATCTAAGAAACCTACACCGAGGCAGTACAGTCCCACTTATCTCCTCGGCACCTTTTAAGTTTGCTGAAGATGAGACCGCAAAATATTTCAGCTGCTTTTACCTTTAAGGAGATGATGCCAAGAAGCATGGCTTCTCTCCACACTTCTACAGTTGCTTCCTCTGTGATCTGCAGCCTTTGTTATCTGCTCCGGGGTGGTGGTCTGCAGGCACAACTGACCCCTTGACAGCTGCATCATGGTGTCCTCCATCTGGTGCACATTATGCAACAAGGGCTTTCAAAAATAATGTGATTTTCATCACCGTTCCAGGGTGCAGTTTTCCAAAAACAGTCAATGAAATTAATCTGCTTTAGAAACTGCCAGACGATGCCGCCTCTCTTTTCCACATTTCATGGTTGGCACGAGTTAAAATTCATCTCTGCATTAAAATTCATCTCTGCGCTCATATAGATGGCTGTGCAACCTCGAACGGCCATGGTGACTTCCTCACCATCGCCATCTTTATCTGCAGCTCCATCTGTGCCCTCAGTGGTCCTGCTCTTTCTCCTGGCATTTTTGTTGGATGCAAGATGTCCTGTGGGAACACACTAACACGTCCTCACTTGGGTCCTGTGCTCCTAAACTATTTTTGGGGCAGAAGAGACTCACGTGTGGGATCTGGAATGGTGGATGGTGGAGGAGAAGCCTGGGCCAGGACAGCAGTTCTTGAGGAGCTCGAAGGAAGCTCTGGAGAAGTTCTTTCCCACAGTGCTGTTGGGTGAATCAGCTGGGACAATGGTGATGTTGGCTGGGGAGGGAAGAGGGGGTGTTTGCTGATCTTTTCCAAGGGGGTGAAAGGGAGGGACACATCGAACCTATGTTGGCTTTGCAGTATTATAAGCCCTGATCTGAACATAAGCAGACTTTGGTCCCATACATTCAAATAGTCACTTTTTCATAGAGTACTAAAAGGGGGCATTTTCTAAGCCCAATAAACCCCCTCCTCTGCCCTTGCTGGCAGCTGAGGACTCTGTGGATGCGCAGCCCTAGGTTTAAGAGTTTAAGAATTTATTTATTTATTTGTCACGTACATGGTTACCGAGTATACCATGTAGTGAAATGTGCCCTGATTCAACAGGAGACTGTGTGTGGTTACATTCCAAAAAAATTTACAATGAGTAAAAGCAAACAACCAAACACCAAGAAGACAAGTAATAAGCAACAAATAAATAAATAAATAAATAAATAAATAAATAAATAAATAAATAAAAACACCTTAGGTGGATCTACACTGGGTTGCGGCTGAGTCATTGTTTCCGAGGTGTCAGTTGCTGATAAAGGAAAAGCTGCCTGATAAAAACCAGGAGCGGTGAAGCGGGGATGTGACAGTACAGAGACAAGCTGATGCGGAGAGCTGTTACAAACTGCTCTTGGGTACAGACCTTCAAATGCAACCTTGTCACCGGGCCGACAACAGAGATCAGAAATCACCGCCCTCATCTTCAGCCCTGAGATGCAGTCGGCAGACCCACTGTCAGCCGCATGTACAGGAGGGATGTCAGGGTGCCAAAACTGGGGAGCCCCTCACTGTCCTGGTCAAAGAAGTCTTGCTTTTGAGGAAACAGTGCAACTTTAGTGACTGTAAGGCAAGTTTTTTGCTTGAGCTTCTCCACAGTCCAGTCCTGTTGGGGGCAGCCATGTGAGAAAGAGGGATCTGTCCCTGTTCCCAGAGGAAAGCAGGTCTGTGCTCAGTTGGGAGAGCTCTCCCCCGTCTTTATTATCTGGCTTGCTTCGAGCTCTGTTTACATTAGCGCATTTTTCCCCTACAGTAGCTCCGGAGGAGCACGAACATCTGCGGTCTCGTTTGCCTTGGGGTTTCATTTTATTTCATACGCGATGCCATCCTATAATAAGGACCGTGCTTCACGGACCTGAAGGTATGTTTGTTCTGAGGTCATGTTTGGTCTGGGTTGCGAAGTGACTACCATTAACTGAAGGAAAAACGGGCCCGTCTCCACATCTGTAGGCCGGTCCCCTGAGAAGGGTCGTACAGAAGCTCAACTTAAGTGTCATCGTTTCACCATGTTTCATGCCTACAAGCATGGCTTCTCCACCGCAGGACCGTTCTACACCAATAATGTGCTGTGAACTCTCAAACCGAACCGTCAGATTCCCCTTTAAACAAGGACCACTTTGCAAGCCAAGCTGTTTTCAGAAAGCCGGCATGTGTGCCCCGTCCTGCTCGCTGTAGGCGAATAAAGATGATATTAGTTTGCTCTCTTCACAAAGTTCTCTGAGTCAGAAGGTAAATATTTTTCATTAAAGAAAGATTTCCCAGAAGTGATAACATGAGGGTCATTCAGCGCACCAGGAAGTGACTCCAGTGACACTGTTTTCTGTTTGTGCCGCGTGTTGCTGCGTATTCGCCATGGAAGAATAAATGCTCTCCCGGCAGTCATCAGGAGGTCAGACTGCCATCATCTCTTGCGACCAGGCATCGGCACTAATGAGTTTGTACATGTGGGGGAAATAGGAGGAGAGGAACTGCTCTGATAGATGAACTTCACGTAAAAGTTCGGAAGAAACAGAAAGCTTTCCATGGGAAATGGGCCGGGACCAGGGAGGGCCCTGGACGTTTTGCTCACTGCTTCCATTACGTCTCTAGTTCAACAGGAACCAAAGGGAAAGACTTCATCGCTATAACCCAAGTAGGTGAGATGGTCCCATACCTTTGTAGTCTTCAGAAAATACTGCATGTCGGTTTGCAGCAGAGTGCGGCCTTCAGTTATTAACCGCAAAAAACAGATTTTTTTTTTTTTAAAAGTTGCTTCCAGATATACCCTAGTCTAAGGATACTGAAATATTTTGCAAAAATTAATGGTACTACTGCGACAAACCAGGCCAGTCTACTCCACGCAACCAGAGCTTCCTGTCATAACTTTAATTCCGTAATGACATCTGCTGTAAGATAGACCGACATACCCCAGTGTGATAATACTCCCTATCTAGCAGCTGTCTTAAAAATGTTTCAAAAGGGCAAAAATTGTTTGAAGGAATGTTTTGGAAGGCGAGGTAAATAAACACACCAAACAGTGTTTTCCAAAATGTCACGATAGAGACCAGATTTATCAACCGTCTTTTTTTTTTCTCCTTGCGATATCACACATTAGCTTTCTTTCTCTATATCGTGCTGATATGATCTTCTTCTTGGAACATTTGCAATAATTTCTGGGTAAAAAAAAAAAAGACTATGATATATGGTCTGACAAATAATGCATAATCCCTCAAAATATAGAAGAAATAAAACCGTATCCCGGGCGTGAGGGTTACGTACGTGCGTGAAGTTTACATTTCACGTCTTCATATCTTTGCAAAATCGGGACTGGAGACTGCATTTAGATTTCCATTTGTTTCGGTTAGAAGAAATAAAATTACAGTGTTGGATCTCATCTGGTGCATTTCCGGAAACAATTTTTAAATGCAGCATACCCAAGCGGTTGTGTTTTTTTGACCTGTAGAAAGCCGGTGGTACAGAAAACATTTTAACAGCAGTTTAATTTGCACCTGGAGCACCAGAGACTTTAAGTCTAAAAAGTAATTTGGTAAAGGAGTTAAACACTCAGCCTCAGGTATAAATCCATAAAGATCAGCGTTTCAGGGTCTGGCCTGGCTGCTGGTCCACTAGCCTGTGACAGCTTTGACAGTAGTAGATGAGAATGTAAAGGCGTTTAAAATTTGTTTCCGTTTACATCCACGAAGGAGACATGGACATCTAGCCTTCCAAAAAAAGGCAATGGACAGAAACAGGTGGGAGCCCACAGGTTTTGCACCCATCTGCAGGTTGCTGAAAGTCAGTGCGAGAAGGTCAGACGGCACTCCTGGAGGAGACAAAATCTCCGAACCGCACACATCCAGCGGAACTGTTTCTGAGGGTTTCTGTCCAAAAAGAAGGTTTCTGTCTCACAGTTCTTCCTTCTTCTTACCACAGGGCTAAAGCATGGCTTCACTGCATTTCTGGGAAAAAGAATTGCTGCTCCAGAGTAATGCCGACTCCGTCCACCTTAGAAGGACCCAAACACCAATATGTGTGTCAGTAACACGCGTTCCTATGCGTCAGCCTGATAAAGGCTTTTACAAGGGACTGAGAAGCAGCATGAAAATGAAGTACATTTGCCGACTTTGTAAGATTTTCAACAGTGTCTGAGATAGAGACATGATGACAGTCAACATGGATGACAAACAGTATTGCTGTGACAAAGATGTCACTGAGTTTTGCTCCTTGGGCAGCAAAAAACTAACCTTCTCGGTGCTTCTCACTGAAAATAATATGTAAGTGTACATAATAATACTTACATTTTCTTTGCCACAGAGGAAGCCATTATATGAAAGTTGTATGAAAATACACAAAATTTAGTGCTCTTTCTTGCTTCTTTGCGGAGAGGCTGAGTTGCTCAGACATCTCTCTTGGGGGAAAAAAATTTAAATGCGGCGAGAGCCTTTTTGCTATTGCGCTGCGTCCTCTGCTGGTATGAACAATGAAGTGCAGAAGCGCGTGCTGACCTTTCAAGCTGCAGAATGACTTATTAAATTCACCTGAAAGCGGTTAAGGCCAATGACAAGCTGTCAGTCTGCTGTGAGGTGAGGAGAAACTGCTGTATGGGAAGGCGTCAGATACTTTGTCACTGTTGCAGGAGAACTGCCATTTTCACGGCTCATAAATCTGTTAAGCTTCTCAAGTTTCATATTTTACACACGATCGTGCCATGCTTCCGAGTACTTGTTGAGCAGGCTGTGGTTTGCAGCAAGAAAACCACACAAAACATTTCTCAATAAGATGATGCCCTTTGCAGCTCAGGGGAGCCCAGCGGTGATGCGAACCCCTGAAATGCACAGATATGAAGTTATGTAAAGCTCGAGACTGAGTTCAAATAATAGGGGGAAAAATAGAGTATTTTAAATATTAATACTGTACTTTAATAAATGGTTGATGAGTAACATCCGCTAGTTGGAGACTAGGGTCAGAATTTGGGAATTGGAGCCTTGCAGTGTTTCCAAAACGGATCCAGAGCATGTTGCTGTCACATTTGGTGACTCAAGTAGAAGTGAGGTGTGGGCGTCTGGAGGAAATATGAAAAAAGGAAGTGGAAAAATAAAGGTTTGACCAACACCCATGTGGTCTCATAGACTGTCAGGTTGTCTGGTATCAACAGCAGCCAGCAACAATCGCAATGGATCTGTCTTTTTTTGTGTACTATGGCATCGCATTAGGCCTGGTGACAGGTAAGTTTGTCTGCGCATGAGCGTTTGCGTCCCCCACCCTTGCGGCTTGAGTCTGATGCCTTTCGCCATTTCCAGAGTGCAGTGGTGATGTCGTGACGGTGGTCGGGATGGCTGGAGAACAAGTGACCCTGCCCTGCAGGTACAGGGTGGAAAGCTACGGTGTGACAGATACGTGCTGGGGGAGGGGAGAGGTACCTTTATTCAAATGTGCGAATACCATCGTGTCAACTGAAGGTGGCAAAGTGACCTACAGGTGGTCACACAGGTACAAGTTGCTGGGAAGAGTGAGCAGAGGCGACGTCTCGCTCACTATCCTCAACGCTACGAAGGACGATTCAGGGATGTACGGATGCCGTGTGGAAATACCTGGCGCGTTTAATGACCTGAAATACAACTTTCTGCTGCTCATTGGCAACGGTAAGAATTTCACAGGCTGGGGTTGAGATCGGGTTTCGTTCCCTTTCTCATACAAAAGGGTCTGCAGGCTTAAAACTTAAAAACCACAAGCATTCGGGTGAACAATCGCAGTAAAGAAAAAGGGGCAAAAAATGTAAAAGTAATAGGACTTAATGTTCTTATTAGGTATTGAATCAGTAGTGTTGTTATAAAAGCACACTTTTAATTTTAAAGATTAGCTTAGCCAACTGTCCGCTAAAGAATTCGCAAACTTCTTTATGTACCTTAAAAATTTGATCATGGTGTCGTACGAAAATAAGAAAATAAAATTCGGTTCTGATCCTTTTTTCTGCGCCCAGACTTTCCAGTTGCGTGCAAATGCAAACTGACAGCAGAGCAATTTCTTGACAAATGCGTGACATTTATATTTGTAAATTAAACAAAATATTTTTAAAAAACGTTCTAATCTAAGTGCACCAGACTGTAAATTTCCTGCTTCACGCTATTTTAATTTAAACTTGTTTAACTCTTTAAACTCTTTAACTTGTATTCTCTTAGCACCTGCCGTTGTGACCGGACCCCCGGCCGCCATAACCAGTGCAGAGCAGAGTCGAGGAGGGAGGTGCGCCGAAGGGCCCAATTCTTCACAAATGCAAGGTGGAAAAACTAAGTTATATTCATACTGCTAGAATTTTCACGCGGACTGCATTAAAATCCACACCAGTGCGAAAAGCCGACTTTTGAATTTGATGACAACATTCTTCGTCCCATTTGGTTTCTTTGTGTTTGTCAGCATGCTGGGAATCCCACACTGATGGCACCAAGCTGGATGCGTCCGCTGGCACCCAGGTACCGGTTCTCTGTCCGCGCCTCAAACTCAGCATTCAACACCGCAAATATCTTATTCTCATCTGGGACCACAGCAGCAAATCGATGTTATTAAACCTTTTTTCAGACAACACTGACTGTTGTCTCTCCCATTTCAGGAATGGACTAAAGCCTTCACAGAAAATCTTATACGGATAGGAGCAATAATTCTTATTTCTGTTCTAATCATAGCCATCATTATAGGTGAGCGCAATGCATTCTTTATCCAAGTTTTAGATGGACAACTTTTCTTTTAGAAGCAATAGCAATTCAGCTCTTATTTCTAATCATAAGGGGATTTACCCAAAATCCTTCTCATGAAAGCTATGAATAGCCAGTGTGTTAGAAGAAGTCAGACTACGGAACATGAAACCCAGAGTGACTCCATTTCTGCGTCTCTGTCTCAGTATTTCCCTCTGTCTTGCGGTTACAGGCCTGAGACGCTCTAAGGAGGAGCCACAAGGAAGCGCCGACGGGGATTACAGAGACTCGGTTTTTTCGGCGTAAGGCATGTTGTTCGAAAGAAGGAGTGTGAGAGCCTAACAAAACAGATCTCAGACAAGAAAAACTTCCAGAATGGAGATGTGGGATTCGAACGTACACTGAGATTCGGGCAGCTTAGCATAATTTTGTTTTTCTTGGAAACAAATAAAACTGGGGAGGGGGGAAGCACCAAGGCTTTGCTGCTGCTCCCAGTCTGAGGCGGTCGCGAAGCTCCAACTTTGACACATCTTCTGCGATGCTGGACGGAGAAACGGCTGCGGCGTCGCTGTCTTTTACCAAAGCCTGACGAACGAAGGGCCGCGGAACGGAATCGGGCCAAGGAGGTCCAAACGCAAGTGGCTGAAGGATGCACTGCTGCAAGTTTGCTGTTGCTTTTCAGCATTGGCATTGCAGCTGAGGGACAGATCAGTTACATAAGATGTGACTTTATAAAATATAAAAAGAGATGTATGGAATCATCAGAAAATAAAAGGATTCTGTTTATAATTATTATTCTGAAAATGTGGCAAATGCCTCTTGTTTCCCTATGCACAGTTTTAGCTGCAGACACAAAGAAAAGGAAATCTGAACAATTTTGGGGTAAATATTTTACAGAACAAAGCAGAGGGGAAAATACTTATTTAATACTTCTTAGCATATTTTATATAAAACGTGCTTATCTGAAGACATGCTGAACCACTGACCTAGAGTTTTGATATTTTAGAAGAAAAGAAAAGTTGGCCATAAATCTCATAGGCAGCAGGTGGGGTAGTGGTTACAACCAAATCCCCCTCATACCGGAAACACTCAGGTTTGAACCATATGCAAGGACACCGCAGCACAACCACCTGTACAGGATTTATTTACTCTGAATTACCCAGGTAAAAGTATAGAAGGGAATAAAGGGAAAATCTTTTAAGGTAAAGGAAGGCAAACACAGGGAATAAACGTCATAGGAAAGGAGTGGGGGGCACAGAGTTTAGAGCCATTCAGACAGATAGTAAGTCATATTATCTCATTATATAGTAAGTACTTTATTTTGTACTGTATGTGTACTGTATGCTGTACATACAACTACAATTACAAACAAACTTTTGGAATGCCAGTACCTTGCAACACAAAAAAAATTTACTTGCTTTTTTGAACAGAGAAACAGGTTTCATCTGTGCTAACACAATTACAAAATGTAATAATATAATATAATATAATATAATATAATATAATATAATATAATATAAACAAGATTTGTTAAGAATGAGCTAAGCTAGTTAGGATTAGTATCCTGGGTGAAAATGGGGCCTTGCAGTTGTATGTGGGTAACAAATTATAAACCAGCCATTTTACAACATTAGTTATGTCTTAGTTAAGTTTTAGAATCAATGTAATGGGATCTTAATAAAACAGTAACAAAGAAATTTCTTAGTGAGTCCAAACTTTTTAATGCCAGCAAAATGTAAGTGCTATGCTTACCTTCATGCCATCGCTCTGATCATAGATAGAGAAGAAAAGGACAGAAAATGGCATCATGGGGACTGTTTTTCGTATCTTACGTACCTTAAAAGTGGGTTGGCATGTGACTGTAGCACCACTTTCCTATGAAGACAAACTGAAGTTTCATCTGTGGCTTTCTCGCTTTACGCTGTTTCTTCGTCTGCCATGTGGTTGAGCTGCTGTTTTATTTTTGGACAGAAACCCATAGCCCATTGTTCTATCTCAACTTCAGCTGAGAGGCCTGCTGATGCTGCTGTTGCCCAGCTCATTCGTCATCCTTATTTCACTGGTGTGAAATGCATGGCAGTGTTTGCATTCCTCTATTATTTTTTTTTTTAAATAGTTAAATACACACATATCATTTTTATTTAGCAGAACTGTCGGCTAAGGGTAATAGCACCTAACAGTATTGCGCACTAAGGTTTGTAATATTGTAGCGTCCAACGCTACGGATAGGCGCCCCTAGGGGTAGGTGTCAGTATGACATGTGTGAATTAGTGTCCAAGCATGGAAGGATGTGTTGCATTGCTGCGGTTCGCCCGGTTCCCCTATGTTGGAAGATGGGGGCTGAGGTGGTTAACCAGCTTCAGCGTGGGTGTAAAAAGAGCAGCTGTTCCATTGCCCTGCCTGGCTGTTACATTCTCCTGCTACCTTATGTTTAATGAAAGGCTGTGTTATGGAGATCGTTGTGATGTTCTCATTCCCTCTCCTTGGGCCCCGACCGGCGCTCACTACAATATATCCTGGAAAATTTTATGACTGCATTGATTGTTCAGGTTTATAGTTGATGCACCTTATCTGAAGGTGAACTAATGCTCGCAGTCGTAAATGGTATAAAAATGTTCATGTTAAACAAAATACATTTAATTCAATGTTAACTTAGTGATGCTGAATTCATCCCTCCTCAAAATCTGTCTTTCTCTCTGTGTATCCAGAGAGTGAAGGAGCTGGACTGACTGTGAAAGTTGTTGTTGGACAGAATGTCACTCTGCTCTGCAACTACGGTGTGAAGGAAGATGGAGTTTCATATATATGTTGGGAGAAAGGAGAGGTACGCTTGCTCAAATGTTCTGATACAGTCATAGCTACTAAAAGTGGCAAAGTGACCTACAGGGTGTCAGACAGGTACCAGTTACTGAGTCAGGTGGACGGAGGCGACGTCTCATTGACCATCATCAGAGTTAGGAAGGATGAATTAGGGTGTATGAATGCCGACTAGAGCATTAATGGAATATTTTATGGTTTGAAACACAATATTTTTAGGAAGTTGAAGATAAGTGGGCATCAGTAACCATATGTTGGAGTGCTGGAAATTATAATGCACATTCATCCTTTTGCCATTTTTTATCTATTTAGAAAATACAGTGAGCTCCCACAGTTCTGATCCCAAAGGTTATATTTCCATAATGTATTAATAGTATTAATATTTATGAGTTCTTTGTACAGCCCCCTTTCTGACAATCTCAACAGTGACCACAACAAACACACTATGAGTAAGAGCGGTTTTATTAATGTATTTCTAAAAAGCAGGATGCATTTATTGCACATATACACAACCAGAGTGTATTATTATTATTATTATTATTATTGTTGTTGTTGTTGTTGTTGTTGTTGTTGCTGTTGTTGCTGTTGTTGTTGTTGTTAGATAAATAATATTTTTAAAGGTTTCTTTTCTGCAGGCTTTTGCAGTATTCTGGCTGTGTAAAGTCAGATTATCAGGTTAAGGGATAAACAAATGAAATTCTCCTGAAAAGCAAAGCAACTTTAATTTATTTTTATTTATTTTGCTTTGCTGGTCTGGTGAAGAGCTGTTCAAATCCAACTTCTGTGATCTGTTCAGTGAATCTTTAATATGTAAAGGTGTCCAGAATGTCATAAAAACAGAATAGCTCTGGTGCTCTAGGTTTGTTTTTGAATTAAATGTCTCAGTGCTGAAAAGGCAAAGCAGGAATTTTGAACATTTAACAAAAAACGGGATAACCCTTTCATTGCCCAAGGATGCAGCTTATTTTTTCCCAATTTAAATTAACTGCATTTAGGAATTCCCTTCATGAGGTTTATTTCATAAAAGCAGACTTTCAAGAACAAATGTGACTTGTTTTGTGATGGAAGTCTGTATAATGCAACGTAATAATAAAAAGCAGCTCAGCAGTGTGATGTCTATCTCAAATATTCAATCCAAGCAGAATAACAATATATAGAGTTTGGACAAAAAAGTGTCAGTACATTCATTTTTAGCATTTTAATGTGTGTATCAGTTGGTATCAGCAAAACTATTAATGTTTGCATTTTGACTTTTGCAGTCAAGGAAAGATATTAGGAGATATTGCTGGTGTTCGCAATATATGTGTTATATATACATGACAAATTTTACACAAAAGCAGGGTGGCTCTGGTTCTGCCCAAACACATAATTTATTCAGGCAAATTAATTGTTCCAGTTTGCCTACAGTGTGTGGCTCTGTGTGTATTTGGCCACCGTTCCACCCAGGGCTTCGGGTCACAACCTCATGCCCAGTGATTCTAGGATGGACTCTGGACCCTCACCAGGATGAATCGGTTCTTGTAAATGCATGGAAATGGTCGACCCTATTGTTTTACAGAATGCCTGAGGCAAACTTCCTGTATTTATTAATGTAACGAAAGCACTGATCCCCATTTAACTTTGTTCAACTGTATTAACACTTTCCCAAAGTTGGGTTTGGAACTTAATACTTTTGCTGGCGTTCAGTATATGCTGTACCAGACCGACTAAATACAATTTACCAGCCATCTGATGAAGAATAACGCTTAAAATGAATCATAAACATTCAGAATGTGATAGATACAGTATGTTTGTGGTAAAGAGATTAAAATAATTTAACCTTATTTTGTATAAAAAAACTATCCATAATACTGTTTATGACACTCTTTCTTTCCCTAAGGCCACAGAATACTTATTTAAGGAATAGAGATGGTTATGTTTTAAAAGACATTTGTACCCAAGATCAGGTGATGTCTTAAATTATAGTTTTTCTTTAAAATGAGTATATATACACTACATACTGTATATAAATGTACTGTACGTGGGAGATTTCCATTGATAAAATCACTGCCATTGCTTGAAGGAAACAGTAGTGCAATCCAGCTTCGAAAGCCCTATGTACACACAAAGTGATTTATAAAGAGTTTTGTGCTTTAAATGTAATTTGGTGTAGTGGAGAGGAACTTCTGGAAATTCTTGCTACTTGCAGCTTTACTGTTGGTAAATAGAATAAACACATAAATTTGGCACATCCAGTCATGACAAACATCTCCTCAGGGACCAGCATTTTGGCTCCAGTGCAAAAAAAGAATCGGTTTTGGTTTATATTTGTGTGGGTCTTGGAAACATTGTCCTAATTATACTTTTAGCTAAGATATAAGGGGATTTTTGCACTTCTCCATCCAGGATTGACATACGTAGGAGAAATGCTGGAAAGCAGACTGGAAGCCGAGAGACTCTCCTGTTTGATTCTCCAACAGAAGAACCCGTGAGTGTGGAACTCATCACACAGTCAACCACAAGTCTGAATTGGTGGGAAAAGAATAAATGCTTACTGACAGATCAGTCAGCTTATGTTTAAACTGTAAACTTTATTTCCTATTCCGTGTATTCAATTTGTCCACGAGTGACTGTTTTACTTGATCGCGCTTGTCAGCTTCATAGGGTTTCCGGATTTTTCCCTCTGATTTTGTCCTTTGCTGTTGGTAGCTGTTCAAGAATATTTGATCGCTTTTTAGATGAACGAGGTTGTCTTACTCCCTGTGATGAAGCAGTTGATCCACAAATGGATAAACCCTACCTATAGCATATCTGTACCATGTAAATGTCTTTTGATATGAAGGATGTTTGCATGTAGTCCAGTAAATTCTAAACTGCGTTCTAGAGGAACAAACAATTTCTTTACCAGCAGGGGAAACGGAAGCTGACAGTGAGCTGACACAGGGGACTATGGGAAATGTAGTGCATGAATAGCCTGAGCCCACCTGAGAATCTGCTTTACAAGTATTTATTGCTTAGACTAACTTAAATACTGTGAAATGCATGTAGTCAATAACTGAGTGATCTGTATTTGAGACAAATGATTGTTATTATATTGCATTTTTAAGGGTCTAGAATATTTCTTTATATAAATAGAAAATAGAATGGCTCAGGGCGGAGCCTAAGGTATACGTTGCCCATTTTGAGGCAGTGCTGTGTGTTTGGTGGACGCAGGAGCACATAAGTACTGTTGTACAGACTGTTAGTTTACCTGGCAGAAGTCTGATGTTTGTAAATAGTTATTTGATCGTACACCTGTAAATAGAGCACTGGTGTTTTGCTAAGGGGAAATAAACCCTTGTGGAGCCACAGTTACCTCATGTTCACCACATTACTTGTTCAGCCGAGTCACAATCCCTCAGTGAGCTTCTCTGTACTTTTTAGATTTTGTCAGACTGTGAGCCTCAGACCTAACACTTTCATCTCAGGTGTTGCTCCACTTACCGTACACATAAATCCCAAAAAACCTGGGCCGGCATCGTACTCTTATTTACTGAGATTTTTCCAGATTAATAAATTTGATTCATCAAGCAGTCATTTTTTTCACCGCTGTTTTAAATATAATTTTCACTCTTTTTTTAAAAGTCAGTCTGCCGTTAAAAATTCAACACTGTGGACAATTCAAAACTTTTGGTTGTGTCTTGGTTCTTTGACTGTCACTGCCACCAAAACGTCGCCCCACTGTAAGTTATGTGGCACTTGAGCCCCCTTTAGCCGTCTTTGCTACCTGTTTGTCAAATTAACAAATTATGGAGTTATTCTGAATTAATGCACCGATAGAAAAACCCATACGGGTCACAAAAACCACTCTGGTTTAATCAGATTTTATATTTATTTGTGTTAAATTCAGATCAAGATTATTTTAACAAAGTATTTTTTCCAAATGAACGAGTGCCTGCTTTTTATTTGTAAATGCAAGGTGGGGAAGGTAAAGCAGAGAGGTGTTCTGCAACAAGTGAAACATTCCAGAAAACAAAGTGCATTAGTTTTTTTTTGCAAGTTCTGAGGTGTCAGTGGGAAGGTGGGCAGAGAGTGATCGAACATACCAGGTAGATCAGAACAGCACACAAATATGGCGCCAGACACCCTCCACTCTTCACGGGTGTAAATATCTAAAGAAATATAGAATGAAATAAACTGCATTTGTTTTAGCAGAACAGCAACAGTAATACAAAACAGATCAACTTCTATGTATACAGTAGAACAAGGATTCTAACCTCAGGTTTTGGGACTAAATGGTACCTGAACAGGTACAGGTAGTAAGTGGGACTCGAATCTGTCAGATCCTTTCGGAAAAAGCATGGTATGAGATGCTCCATTTCATCCTGGTCTGAACAGTTTCATACACTTTGCAAACACCTTGATGAGCAGCACTGACCATCAGGCCTTGTAGGTTCAGTGTGAGAAAGCTTAAATATCATAGATGAACTACAGGGGCTAAAACTGTACCAACTGTGAGAAATAGAGCTGTACGGAAACATTTGAAGGTAAAACTATTTGAAAAATGTGGCAAATGTTTCAGTTTGGACAGCTGAAGCTGTACTTGTGCAGAAGTATATATGTACACGCTCAAAAGTCAGATGTTTTTTTAAACACCACACCTACCACAGAGGAAGAGGAAAAAGGAAGTCATCATAAAGGCTGCGTCTCTAAACGCATGACCCAAACAGTGAGGTGGTCAGTGGGAAGCAGAATCCACCCATGATACTATGAGCATAAACTGCAACTTCATCTTCACCTTTACTGCTTTGTTCTGTCTCTCCTCCTGGGTCACAGGTGAGCTCTCACTCTGTGTTTTTTTACTTTTGCTCTGATTCCACCTTCTGTAGAACTGTCCATTGGCAGTAATAACACTTTGCATTGGACACTGAGCATCATAATATATACTGGACAATTCATGATTAACTGTAATGTCCTTTTCAACTTTTTAAATGGTATAAAAATGTTCATGTTAAACAAAATGCATTTAATTCAACATTAACGTAGCGAATTCGTCCCTCCTCAAAATCTGTCTCTCTGTATATTTAGACAGTGAAGGAGCTGGGCTGAGTGTGAAAGCTTGCTTATAAACCTGTCTATACCTGCCTATAAACCATGCTAGGTGTCTAAACTTAACTGCTTGCAATGATCGGACTGCAGACTGACAACTCGAAATACTGTACTATGGTAATACTACCAGTTACACCATAACGCTCTCTGTGTACCCAGATAGTGGAGGAGATGGACCAACTGTGAAAGCTGTTGTTGGACAGAATGTCACTCTGCCCTGCAGCTACAGTGTGAAGGACAATGGCGTTGTTCTAGACATATGTTGAGAGAGAGAGCTACCGCAAGCAAATCTTGCTGACCAGTCATAACTACTAATGGTGGCAAAGTGACCTCCGGCTGTCGGACAGGTACCAGTTACTGAGTCGGGGTGGATGGAAGCGGCGTCTCGCGAGCCATCATCAAGTTGGGAAGGATGACTCGGGGTCTGGCTGCAACATGGAAATACATGGATGGTTTAATAACGAAAGACACAAAGTATCTTTAACAGTTGAAGAAGGTAAACCGCCCTCCGGAAAGTTCTCTTTCGGCACCATTTACATTACATACAGCAAATGTGAGAATGTCTGCTTAAAATGAAACGTGTTCCAGCTAAAGTTTTATATTTAAACATTTTTAAGAATTTAATATTGTATTGTGTTCTAGCCCCAATGTGACAACTCCTCCTTCAACAACAGCGAGCACAACTATAAAGCTTACAACTGGTAAAGGCCGTTTTATGTGTTCAAACCTAACGTTTTATTCAAACTTTGTGACTGACATACAAGTCAAAATAAGAAGGAAGCAAAGCATTTTTCTCACAGCAGGATGATAAGATTAAATATACAAAAAAATGAGAACAGTTTTACCTCCTTGGAGCTCTCTGGATGTCCCTTTCTGAAAATGCCTTAAAACCACTTTTAACTAAAGATAATTTTTCTTTAAGGGTGAACTGTCTGTGCATTATTATTATTATTATTATTATTATTATTATTATTATTATTATTAGTATTATTATTATTATTACTAGCATCATCATCATAGGAAATGATCATATTAAAATTTTAAAAAGAGTAAATCATGTGTAGGCATCCAGCAACCGTAAGTTCTGAACAAATTCCCAGAACCTGATGTGTTATTCACTTTGTGATAAAATGTTCTTCAAGTTACACTATTATTATTATTATTATTATTATTATTATTATTTTATTTTTATTTTTTATTTTTTATTTTTTATTTTTATTTTTATTTTAATTTTTTAAATTTTTTATTTTATTTCTGTTATCATTGCTCTATTTGATTTCATGATTATTGCTTCATACAGTAAAATCTCTATATTACTGTGCATGCAGTGCTGTACATCATAGCCTCTCTTTCAGCAAGCACTAGGCATTTCTTTCATGAGTACAGTTGACTATATTTAAACAGACGGTGATGCCTATGACCGGTAATGTTTCCCCAGCTTTGCTAAAATACGTACGCATATCTGCTGTACAGCATGTAACTGCTCCGAGCATACAATCATGGGGACATTTCTGTGGGGGAAAACCTTTGTAAGTACTTGATGAAAACCTTGTGTAAGAACGTGAGAACCTGCATGTTAGGAAAAACTCTTATAATGTAGGAAGTTTTAAATGGCACTGCTTTTTGCCACAGAAGAAAGAAATCTTTGTATCAAATTCTGTAAGGTTAGGAGCTGTCGCTCTTGCTACGCTCAGCAACATCTGCGGTAAGTTGAATGGATGCACAGAAACCCTGTGTGTGTCACCATGACAAACATCTCCTCAGGTGCCAGGACTCTGGCTCCAAAGCATTAAACGTCCTGTTGACTTGGCAGCTGCTCATGCTGTGCGTCTTTTCCATGCAGGAGTGATATATGTGATCTGCAGATATGCAAGAAAGCAAACTATGAGTCGAGGTCTGACAGCCTGATCCTCTAGCCACCAGGCTGGCTCTGTCTGGAGCTCACCCCACCACCATAACAGGAAATCTGAATCGATGGCCTAACATCTGAATAAATGCTCACCCACAATCCAATCGGAGCTACATTTGCAGCCCTTTTTTTCCTTGTTTATGCATCCTTTCAGTCCCCAAGGCTTTTCTGGATGCCCATTTGCCTCATAATGGGACTTTCTATAATACACCACTCTGTTTTTGTCAACACTTCCCTTTTTACTTGTGCTGATCCATTAGGCTTGTACATTATTTTTTCGGGTTAAAATGTTACCAATTGCATTTTATTCATTTAAAAACTCTCTTCAAGGTGATGCACATCTCAGAGTGTGGGAAAAAACAAAACAAAACTGCATTCCAGCAGATAGAGGGCTTGCTGAGCTTACACACAGCGTGCCTCACCTACACACACACACACACACACACACACACACAGACAGTTTACATAGTGCCCTTCTTCAACTACCATAGAAGTGACAAAAAGATAAATGATAAATGAGAAGAGGTGAGAAGGACAAAACTAAGTGACTATAGCAGCCAAGTGACGGGTCTCCCTAAATGTATTTAGGGGTGACAACATGAGCAACTCCACCCAGGAAGAGCTTGGCCTGGACTTGAATGCAACCTTACAGCTACTAACTACTGGGCAAAGTTACAAATATAATTTAAAAATCACTTTTGCTTTTTTTGCTGCACATAAAGGCTGAAGGCTGCTGATTTTAAAACATTATTTGTTTACCCAACACTGTTTTTTGAAACTATATTTGCAGGTTGGGAAGTGATGGCAGCAGTGACACCTGAGGTTTAGGAGACATCCTGGCAGTGCGCTCAGGTCCATAGGAATCCTGAGATTTCTAGTGCTAGGAGTGTAAAAGCAACCAGCTTACGTGACTTTCCATTTACACAACTAGGGTATTTTACTGTTCACGATGCTGTTTTTGGTCAGGGGCGTGCAGAAGCAGTGGGGGATAAATCACAGATCTTCACGTACAAGATGGCTTCTAAACATTCGCCATTAGCCCTTCTAAGCGGCGTAAGATTATCTGGGATGATTCTAGTGTGTGAGATGGTGTACGACCCTGCAGTGGACCAGCGGCTGTCGATAATGGATGAAAAGTACATGAAAGAAGATCAAATTCACACCAAGCAGGAGCTTTCTGGCCTGGTTTGGACCACACACAGCACCAGATTTGTTTAAATGCTCTAAATAGACACAATGATGTAAACTCCTGTTTCAAGCACCAAGACAGAGAGAGAGGAGAATAGAGATCATTTGTGTTGCAACAACTGGAAAAATAAAGTACAGTATATTTTATAAAATGTCTTCCAGAAGGGGAAAAAACAAAAGTGCATGCAGTACAAGCTGTTGTACTTATTTCCAATAATAGGACAAAAGAAATAATGAAAATGTGAAAAAAGGAGTGTGGGCTGTTTTTGGTTTCCTGTATTTAGCTCTGTTCCTCTAAATATTCTTATTTGAACTTCCTGCTGGGTGTCAGTTCTGATTATGGTGGTGGCAAAGACTGTTGCCTTGTTTTCTTTGTGCTCCCACAGTCCTGTGTTTCAATTCGCTGAAGCTGAATCATTGAAATGAGCGTCAATCTTACTGGGAACTTTGTGACTCATTTGTGTTTCAGAGAACTTCTCTGGTGGGCTGAGGTGATGTGGCCCACAGTGATAATAATGCGTG
Source organism: Heterotis niloticus (assembly GCA_018136845.1). Classification (NCBI taxonomy): domain Eukaryota; kingdom Metazoa; phylum Chordata; class Actinopteri; order Osteoglossiformes; family Osteoglossidae; genus Heterotis; species Heterotis niloticus. The sequence goes on from CM030890.1 coordinate 28,564,822, forward strand.
CAAAGCTGCACACAAATGGCAAAAAGGGGTAAGATGTGATGCACCGGATGTAAAAATATCTTTACTTAGCCCATGTATTTGTGCACTCTTTTATTCTCTGCTCTGCACAGTTTACCCTCCTGGTCCAAACAGGTGCCTTTAAACCTAACTAGCAGATTTGTCTGTTTTTCCTTTAGTTGACCAGTTTCTAAGAGCTGCCTGCATTTTATACTCAGAGCACAGAAGAGTCAAACAATATGTTTGGATTAAATTCTGAATTATGATACAGCAATGCAATAAATAATACATGTCCTTCTGTTTTACAGTCACAGTATAGCTGTGTGTGCTTTCCAAAAGCACCAAATGTGGAGGAAGAGCATTACAGAGGCTACATCCCTCCTACCTGCCATTGCTAGAAATGCACAGCTTTTTGATAAATGAGAGTTTAAATCTGTTGCATAGACCTCACTCACCTGACTTTAAAAATGGTATCCCAGCAGCCCTCACGTTTTTGAGTTCTTGCTCACACCATTATCAGCTTCAAGCTGTAAAACCAACAACGGAGTAGAGAGAAATAGGAGATCCATGTGACTGTAGAATGAATACCAGTGTCTGTGAGAGCTCAACTTTTGACATTAGAAGGACTGATGTAATCATAGCTGGGTGTGAATCAGTCAACACAACAGTGATAAAAGAGCAACTGCGGTTCCACCACGCTCTTCTGTTTAGCACTCTGGCTCGCAGGTGAGCTCCTCTTATTTTCTGAACAATATAATGCTTTTTTTAAGCATAGTTTTTAATTAGGTCAATTTCTCACTTACAGTCATTTCATGCTGGTGTCACTGTTAGAGCCCTGAGAGATCCAAAGTTCTCTTCTGAAGTTCTTGAAAGTGCTGCTATTTTACTTGTGTGGTGCATTCTACCGGCTGCTCGGAGGGTCTTGTGGCGCTTGCAGCCCTCGCACTCGGGTGGTCAATATATCACCATAGAAACTGCCGTAATAAACAAATGCCAAGGGCAGAAACTCAGCTCTTAATGCCAGCAGTCCTTCACACATGTTCAGAGAGTTTATCCTTTCAGTAGGAGGTGGTTCACACAGTAAGAACAAGTTTGAAATGCAATAAAAGTATCTTTCATCACAAAAGAGCTTAGAAATTTTTAAAGTATTGTTATTAAAGTAAAATTAAAAGTAAATTAAAAGTTAATTTTTGCAATGAAAGGTGTCATGCACAGATACAGCAACTGCGCACAATATATAACTTTATAGGGTGTATATACTGTTCAAAAGGAACCTGTTCAGCTGTATAAAATCATTTTGTGTAAGCAACAACTATATGTTTTAAAGCCTGTAGATCCTTAGGTTATAAGATTCTGAATTACTGGGAATTGCAATGCTAGGTGTCTAAATGCACCTGCTTACAAAGATTGTGCTGCAGACTGACAACTTGAAATGCTGTACTATGGTAATACTAACGGTTACACCATAACTCTCTGTGTACCCAGATAGTGAAGGAGATGGACCAACTGTGAAAGCTGTTGTTGGACAGAATGTCACTCTGCCCTGCAGCTACAGTGTGAAGGACAATGGCGTTGCAGGCACATGTTGGGGGGAGAGAGAGAGAGCTACCCCTGGCCAAATGCTCTGATACAGTCATAACTACTACTAAGGTGGCAAAAGTGACCTCCAGGCTGTCGGGACAGGTACCAGTTACATGAGTGCGGGTGGATGGAGGCAGCGTCTGACCATCATCAGAGTTAGGGAAAGAACGACGCTTCGAGAGGATCTCTGACTGCAAGTGGAAATACCTGGATGGTTTAATGACGAAAAACCTAAAATATCTTTAACAGTTGAAGAAGGTAAACGCCCTCGGAAAAGTTCTCTTTTGAAGCACCATTTACGATACATTCAACAAATGTGAAATGTCTTAAATGAAACGTGTTCAACTAAAGTTTATATTTAAACATTTTAAATTTAATATTGTATTGTGTTCACGGCTTTAATGTGACAACTCCTCCTTCAACAACAGCGAGCACAACTATAAAAACACAACTGGTAAAGGCTTGGTTTATGTGTTCAAACCTAACGTTTTATTTTCACTTTGTGATTGATATACAAGTCAAATAAGAAGGAAGCAAGCATTTTTCTCACAGCAGGATGATAAACTCAAATATATAAAAAATGAGAACAGTTTTTGCTCAGACTCACTGGATGTCCTTTTGAAAATGCCTTAAAAACCACTTTTAACTGAATAATTTTTCTTTAAGAGGTGAACTGTCTATGCATTATTATCATTATTATTATTATTATTATTATTATTATTATTATTATTATTATTATTAGCATCATCATCAATAGAAATAATCATATTAAAATTTTAAAGTAAATCATGTAGGCATCCCAACCGTAAGTTCTAGACAAACTCCCCAGGGCAATAAGATTGTTGCCTGACTTTTTTTATTGCCTAAATCGTTTTTTGAAAGCAGTTTAACGTCTCATTGAAGAGGATCTGCTGCTTTATTTGCCGCATTCGTAACCCATGCGTTTTCTGAAACAAAATGCCTTTGGAGCCATGTACAGCACATTTTGTTACCATGCTGTGGGTAAACACGGGAGATCTGCTGGGGTCCTGGTGCAGCCAAAGAGCATCACTGTGTGGTGGCGATAGCTCACTGCCACTGTAGAAACAATAGTCCAGAAGCACAGTAGCTGAGGGATGCTGCTAGGTGCTATGACATTATGTTTTGCTCATTTTGTGCAGCCAGCCAGAGTAGTGCTGCGTCACAAAGCACTTTGACGCCACAGCAGCAGACCACAAAACAGCAGAGCACAACTGTGAGTATAGAATTTGATCTTCTTCATCTGCTTTCTCAAAGACTGTCAAAACCCGAATAAGTAACTTCAATGGCCAAACATTGTGCTCTCCCCAAACTGCAGCCCATCACTGGCATTGTCTTGTCTGCAGTGGTAGCTTTTCTCCTCTTGGCTGTTGCACTGACTACTTTGGTCCTCATAAAAAGTGAGTGTGAACCCCATTAACCTGTCGCTCCCACAAATTAAATAAGAATAATGTCACGTTCCTGGCATTGTGCTGATATCATTATTTTCCCCTCTTTTGTTTTTAGGCAAAAAGCAGACAAAAAGCAAGTAAGTGCTGTTTGATAGCAAAAGACACAAATGCTGTAAATATTTCCGCTAATCGGGCCTGACGGGTGACAAGACGTCCGCGCAACCCATTCTGTTGTCACTGCCTTTCAAATAAGTGCTATTAACATAAATTCGTCCAACTGTCACACTTCTAGTGAGATTGAAAGTCAGCGCAGAGAAGCTGGGATTTTGTGTGTGGGTTCTGGTGCTGGTAACCATAGTAACGGGGAGTGGGCCACTGTGGGAAGGTGCTGGTGGCTCTGCTACGGGTTTGGGGACTGTAAAAAGTAAAAGCTGTGTAATGGAAGTTTGTCTGATGACCTTTTGTCTGTGGTCTCTGCTCCACAGGGTTCAGCGTGACACCTGTCCCCCAGGTCCTAACCGGCCTAACAATAACTCTGGGCCGGAGACCAGGGAAGTGGTGGTCAATAACATTTACGAGGTGGATGAATAGCAACAATAAAGATGCTACTTTTCCTGTACACTGCCTAAAACCTTTCACAGATTTGTACAAAGTCAGTGTAGAACTGCATCATAAAAATATGTGTCTGTTGTGTATATATTTATCCCTCATATATAGGGCTCGTGTGCAATGAATGCTAAAATGATTAAAAAATACACACCCTTTTTCATACTGTGGTCTTTTTATTCTGTCCATTTCTCACAGTGTTTTATTCTGTATGACTGGTTTGGGACAATAACACGTTTGATGTTTCAAACAAAAAGGTTGTAGTCCCTCAGTAGTGTTAATCTGGCTATTTTCTGGCTAACTGCAGTATATTAACCTATACCCAAGTAACTTTATTTCTTTATATCAGAGGTTCTAACATGGACCAAAATTGGGCTGTGGGCAGACCACTTAAATATATAAACAAAATAGTCAAAATATTTCTGTGTGAGGAGTAAAACATTTCTGTTTTTTATATTTATTTGAGCCAAAGTGTGCAAAACATGCACTGTATGGCCAAAAGTATGTGGACCCCCCCCCCCCAGTGACTGAGCTGAGCTGTTTCAGCCACACCCACGCAGCATACAAACACATTCTAGACAATTATGTGCTTCCAGCTTTGCAGCCACAGTTTGGGGAAGAAGAAGCTCCTTTCCTGCTCCAGCATGACTTTGCCCCCCATGTATACAGTGAGCCCCATAAACACACGGTTTTCCCAGGTGAAAGAACTTGAGCCTTGACCTCAGCCCCACTGAACACCTTTGGAATGAATGCCGACCACAATCCATACCTTCTTGCCCAACATCAATCCCCACCCTCACCAGTGGCCGAATGGGCACAAATTTCCACAGCTATGCTCCAAAATCTGGTACAAGCCTTCCCAGAAGAGTGGAGAACCATATCATAAACTTTTGCACCTGAAAGGATCAAGAAATGCGGGCTTCTGAAAAGTCTTCTAAAATGTCTGTTGTAAAGGTTGAAATGCCATTCTAAAAGGCAGCAGTAAAGGTTGTAAAGTTAAAGAGAAATGGAAAAAAATAGTACAACACTGAAAGGTGAGGAATTGTGTCTGTGTTAGAAATCATTTTCCTCTGGGAATCGATCATGTTTTTTCATAACAAAACAATGACAGTTCAACCCCCTTAAAGCAAAAACCTGCCTAACAGGATGGTTTCACAGTGCAAAGGAGACCCATGAAGGACAAGGGTGTTTTTGGCTCATTGTGTTCTTCTGCATTTTTGTTCAGTTCAGTAATAAAGGAAAAGGGCAATTTTTTGCAGCACAAGTTTCTGTGGCTGAAATTACTGCAACTCTTCATATCCACTTCCTTATTCAGACATGCAAAAACACAGCAACCCTGAACATTAACTCTGTTTCTAAATAACTGCTGTCAAGCTCTTTTAAGTATCTGGTCAGCCCTGAATGGTAAACACTGACCAGAAATTATTGACATACAGTGGACTTTGTAACATCGATCACAGCTGAAAGAAGGTCAGGGTCAAGGTTTATTTGTCATGGGTGAACAACACAGCATAGCAGTGTTGTCATCATGAAAAGTTTTTGTTTCCTGGCATCCTCAGTAATATAAATATGTACATAAATATGTAAATTTATAAATAAGGTATAAGAAAAGTTAAATAAAGACTTGAATTAGAAAAATAAATAAATAAATAAATAAGAATAGGGTATAAAAATATACATGGTGGAGCAGGGGGGGGGAACAGCAGCCAAAAACAGAAAACGCAATAAAAATGCATTTGGTTACTGCTGAATGCTGGATGTGAGAACTGGTTCGTGTGCCAAGAAGAGGCCGAGGATCCAGTTCAGTGCTGCTTTAATTAGAGTCTCGTAGGTTGGAGAAAAGGGATGTCAGGACAGGCCTTGTGTCTCTTATTTTAGAAAAGAGTCCTCTTAATGTGGACTTTAGGGGCTTGAATAGAGAGTCTAGAGTCAAAAGTTTTTATTTGTTAGTCTGTCCATATACAGGTATACATCAGGGTTGAAATGTCATTTCTCTTGGGGTGCAAAAGTGCAACTACGTGCAATAAATAAATAATAAATAATAAATAGCAGTGCAGTAATGTCCAGGTAAACATAGACTTAAGGTGACCGTGCAGTCATTGGTATGGTCAGGGGAGGAGGTGGTTGGACCCTAGGCAGCAGAGACGTCATGGTAACTAGGTGTTTGTTAGTTGTAGCTAGGTGTATATGTTAGGGTGCCATGGTATCAAGCATTTGTTTGTTTATAATTGTGGTTCTGCAACTGTGACATCCATTTGTGTGATTCTGAAGTTCATGTGTGTTCTGTTGCCTTCTCTTCTGTGCCGCAACTGGGTAAGTAAATATATATATAGGCAAATAAGTAAATGAATCAACAGAGTTTAAGAGGGAAATGTGAGCAGTGGAAGCAATCGTCCAAAGGGCAGAGCGACTGAAGCCAGCATTAATGACAGGTGTCACACCAGTCTGGAGGAAGTGAGAGCCACGTCATTCGATTCGATTCAACTCCATACTATGAATTCCTCTTCTCACACAGTGACACAGCACTGAACGAGGAAAAAATCAAGATATATTGCAGAGCTGGTGTATGGAGCACAGTTTGGTGATTTATGGTGCGTTTTTACCATTCCACTTTCTAGCTTGGGCATCACCAGGTCAACGCAGCTAGAATGATAAATGAAGCGAAACGCATATAAATAAAAGGTTACACATTTAACGGCTATAACAACCTTATAGGCTAGAAAGGTTATAAAGGAAGCCAGCTGGCAACCAGGGAGGAAAACAAAAAAATTCACATGCATATTTCCAGACTGTACAGGCACAAACCTGGACCATGGACCCAAGCCAGGAAGGTGTGAACCTCTTGAGGCATCTTGGTGTCATGCGCAAACAAAACGTCTGTGCAAGGGGCAAGGAAAGTTTGACATCTTGTTGACCTCGATCACCAGGCAGCACAGCTCAAGGAAGCGATGCACTCGTACAACTGAGCATGATGACTGCTGTTGGCAACCTTGCGAAAACGTGACTTCCCACACTTGTGTCCACCATACTTGTACTGGATGCAAATTTAGACCTAAAACTATGGTTTACAGTCACTGCATAGGAAACATCACAGCATTTAATTATGAGCATATGGTCACACAATCTGTTAAAACTCGCACACATCCTATTGTGAGCCACCTCCGGTCATTTATGTAAAAGGCATCATGGGCATCGGGGTGCAACTGTGGATAGCAATGACAATATAATGTGTTTGGTGGCCTTTTTTTATAAGTTAATATGCTTTAATGGCAGTAAACTAAATCTGCGGAGACTCAAATGGGAACTGAATGAGATTTTCAGTTCTCTTTTCTCTGTCAATACATTGGGAAACACCCTGGAAAACGCAAACTCGACAGTCATGTCCAGTGATGAGAGCTGTCTCTTCCACAACCTGAATTGTGATCATTTAATTATTTCTGTTACCTGCCAGTCCACTGTTTACTGGGGAAGTTAAAAAACTGAAAAAATGTAGCTGATGGGTCAAGTTTAGTGCATGTTGTGTTTATATGAAGCCGAGTGCACGGGTTGATATTGTCCTTGTGTGTGTTGTGTGATGTGATTCACTGGCGTCCAGTCCGGGATGTAACCCAGATATGGTTCCAGGATCTAAACTACCACAACCCCGATGTGGCCAAGTGTTTTATTAGTTGCTGTGTATGTGTATTTAGGTCTTTACCTGATCTAATAATAGATCTAATATTTAAGGACCTCAGCGAAAATCCTGCAAATTTAGTGTTATTACCTTGGTGGATATTGTGTGTGGACCGTTCTTTCATTCGGTCATTCATTCATTTATTCATTCGTTCAACGTCAGTCCATTCCACTCAGTTTTGTTTTCTTCAATTCTGTCCTTCAGTTGCACTGAAAAGAAAGAGGAATTGACTGTGCTTGCAGGTTCAGCAGTTGCGATTTTGTTTGTTAGAAATTACGGGGGGGGGGTAAGAAAAAAACAGGAAACGGCCTGTAATTTTGCCATTCTTCACCCCTTCTATATAAGCCATTTGATTTTTTTTTTGCATTTAAGTTGGAGCCAGCAAAATCTCTGGACTCTGCAGTAACCGTAGCTCAAGTCGGCAGCACAACATTACCAGAGGACACTGGTGTGAGGGCATGGCGCTGGTACACGGCTATTTCTACTTGGTGTTGCTTGTCCCCCTCCTCGCAGGTAAGTTCTACCTGAACTCGTGTCAAACTTGCACCTTTGGAACCGGGTTCAACTTCGAAGCGAACGTCTCATCACAAGCGGCTTCAGGAAATGCTGCACTCAAGGAACGAACACGTGTGAGCCACACAGAAATGAACATTTGCTTGGACACCAGTTTTTAGCGCTTAATTGTTGGTGATTTTAAAAAAAAATCAGGTATAAACATTGTGTACTTGAACCAAGTTTTAATGTGACAATACAACAGATGAATACAATACAATGAAACAGATGAATCTACACTTTTTGTGCACTTTTATTTGTAAATAAGGGAAATAATAAAGTTATTTTTTGCTTTGTCTTCACAGTCGGTGGATCTTTAGCGCAAACTGTGTATGGAGTTGCTGGGCAGAGCGTGACCCTCCCATGCACATACAATGCTCAATATTATGGCCCCCTCCACGCATGCTGGGGGCGAGGACCAGTGCCATCCCGACAGTGCCAAAATGAAGTTATCGCAACCAATGGCTTCCGAGTGATACGAAGAAACGCAATGAAATACGACTTAACACAATGGCTGAGGGGGGGTGATGTTTCCCTGACAATCCACAACGCCGCAGAGTCTGACTCGGGGATATACGGCTGCCGTGTAGAAATACCAGGACTGTTCAATGACCAGAAGGTTAATGTTAGACTGATCATTAAGAAAGGCAAGTAACACAATATTTTGTGCTTTCTTCAAAAGGTCAGTGTGCAGTGTCCAGACATCCTCTGTTGTCTGTGCTCTTACAACTCAGTTGCCTTGTCCACAAATTCCAGAGAAATGTCTGAATTCTACTGGGAGTCCACAACTAATGCTATGCTAACCAACCACTGTTTACTCATAATTCTGTGGTTCAGCTGGCATGAAAATAATGCTGAACGCGCACAGCCAGAGGGAGCTTTGAGTAATGCTGTGAAAAGTAACCATGCCACTATCTCTCCAGCACCTACAACACCCGCAACTACGACGACAAAGAGAACCACACCAACAACCATTACAACTACACAACCTGTAACAACACCTGAACCAACAACCCCTGAACCAACCACCGTTACAACCACAGCACCTGAACCAACAACCACTGAACCAACAACCCTTACCACAGCACCTGAACCAACAACCGCTGAACCCACCACCCTTACAACCACAGCACCTGAACCAACAACCGCTGACACCACCACCCTCACAACCACAGCACCTGAACCAACCACCCTTACAACCACAGCCCCTGAATCAACAACCGCTGAACCAACCACCCTTACATCCACAGCACCTGAACCAACAACCGCTGAACCAACCACCCTTAAAACCACAGCACCTGAACCAACAACCCTTAAAACTACAGAAACGCGCACAGCAGCACCTGAAACAAACGCAACAAGAGCGACATCTGGAACAACACAGACCTCAGCAACATCAGGACACTTGCCAGCAACCCAGGAGGCCAAAAAAGCACACTTCCACAGAAAGGGTATTTCCTCTACCTTTTGCTGTTACCATACACAAGGCTTTGATTTCAACTTTGCTTTTCAGTTATTTTGGCACATCCATGGGTTCTGCTAGATGCGAAAATGACAAGGTACTGCACAAAAACATTCAAACTTTCGGGTCCATCGTGGCTTAACATTTTCAAACGCTTTGTAGCTCCACCGCCGAATGAGGCTACTGCTGTCAGCGAGAAGGTGAGCAAGATTTAGACTCAAAATTGCCTTTTCACCTTGTAAAAATGAGTTTTGACAGACACTATGACCTTCAGGCGCAGGATCTCATGCCCATCTGGATTGTGGCTGCGGTGCTCCCGTTGCTCATGATGGTTGCGTTTCTGCTGCTGAGACGTGAGTGACCACCGGGGACGCAGCGTCGCACGATGACCTCAGGCTTCTGCCGGCGTGGCAGAAAATGAGGACTGCTGTATAAAAATGGCAAAATATTCCTTAAGCACTAAAAGTACCAGACCATTAAAATTTTTCAAATTTGTTTTTTTGTAAGTTTCCAGTTGGGACAGTTTCTCATTTGAATATTGCATAAAATTAAAACTTGTCCAGTGTGTAGTTTTCAGCTTTTACTGAACAGCTTTTGTTGCTCTAAATATGAACCACATAGGAGCCATTTGGGGAACTTGAGGTCATTTGGATTTGTAACTGTTTTCTTGACCCTTCCCTGTGCAGGAAAGCTGAAGAAAATGGAAAGTTTAAACATACAGTAAGTATTAAAGCTTTCAAATGTTGTCCGTGGAATAAAATCCCAAGTCTGTTCCACATCAGATGCAAAGCTGGTGCGAAATGTTGCATCCATATTTTTACACACAGATGGCCATTGTGCAAGGTAGGTGGCTAGATCTGCACATAAGGTGAAATCTGTCATTACACTGGAGGGAGATTGTTCTTAGCATCAGATTCACTGGTGTCTTCTCTCCACGGTCAGAACCCCCAGCACTAAAGGTGGTTATTCTGATGACCTAAAGAAAAAGACTGGAGGGATAGCGCTGGAAAATCTGGATGGTGAGATGCTGGCAGCCCTGGTGGAATTCGAAGAACCAGTAAATCCATGGAAGCTGGAAAAACCAGAGAGCCCTTGGGCGCTGGAGGGACCTGAGAAGTTGGAGAACAATGGAGAAGCTTCAAAAGTCCATCCATGGTCTTTTAATCCTCTGGCAAAGGGTTTTCAATTTTGAAACATTTTGCTTAACACATGGCAGTTACATTTCTTAGAATTGAGCATTAGGTATCTACACATTAGCAAACTCTTGTTAACCAAAAAGATGGTGGATCCTTTTGTAGATGCTTCCATTCAGTTAATGAAACATTGCTAGACTTTGCTGTACCTTAAATATAAGTAACTCGTGTTTAAACTGATGTGTATGTAGATATTTATGTAAGCGTACGGTGCACTTGTGTCCATTGCTTGAAGCGGGCCAGTACTTGGCAGTGGCACTTTCATCTGCAAGTCATGATCTGCTTTCTCAATCTTTGTTCGAAATTTGTATACTTGTTAAGGAAATAAATGCTGCAAACATCAGTGAAACTTTCTAGTATTTTTCTTTACTGCAGAAATTCTACATTTAATCCTTAATAGTTTGCAGATACCAATTGATAAGAACATCAACATGCCAACAAGGGACCGTGGACACATTTTTCCCCACTTCAAGCACTGCTTTAACTCACTGGTAAGCAACTGTGGTAATAAAATGAGTAAAACAATGATAAAAATTTTATACACTATGTTGAGACACTGAATAGCTGTGTTTCCTTGAAAAATGCGTATAAAAATATTCCACGAGTGGGAGTACAACATTCAGAATTCAACAATAATGAAATGTATCTGCACACTAGCACGTGTGTTCATTGACAGAGCCCTCAGCAGGGTTGTGAGCTCCGGGGGTCAGAAATGGAAACGCTGTTCCTCCACAAAAGAGCCCCCAGACTCGTGAACTTGGCCCATTAGCATAGGACCCGACATCTCCGTCCTCACCCGGACCACAAAAGCTCTTTATTCCCAGCTGAAGATTTGGACCCAGGGGGTAAAGAGGCTTCAACTGTATTGGCTGGAGATGTCACAGCTAGAAGTTCGAGGACAGAGTAGCTCATTTAGATGCGCCCTGTCCTGGCAGCATGAGCCAACTTCAGCACGGCGAGGACTCTGACACTCTGCAAGATGGATTTCAGTAATGCTGGTCTTCTCCTGCGTTGGATCCTCACCATTACAATCACAGGCAAGAGATCTAAGGTTGCCTTTACTACTGGGTGCTGATGCAGGAGTGATGCTTACCTACCCAGCTTGACCACTGCCATTAACACTGGTGGCCTAGTAGTCCTGGAAGTTTGGCTGACAAGGAGCATGTCAGCTCATAGAAGGACACCGCTAACTCTGAAATGTCTACTGCTAGATCTGTGACAGTTGGGGGAAGACCGCGAATGCTGTTGTAAGCTCTGAGCGATACCAGTGTCCCTTCTTTCACAACACTGATGGGGTCAGCCTACACGGCTGTTCTGTACTTGTACTGGACAAAAGCGTTGTATCTAGAGTTGTTGCTCCTGCAGCAGAGAACGTCTACTTCTTTGTACTACACTGTATAGTGGAGAAGCGATTGTCCCACCACATAACTCAAAGCCTTCTGTTGCTGTTTTCCACTGCTACTCTCTGGCGACTGCAAAGGCACCCATGGAGACGTGTCTAATGCCAGCCATTGTACTGTGTTAATATTGATGACAAAAGCAGGAAAATGGCTGACGTGCAGTTATGGTTATCAGATGGTGCCGTCTGTCCAGGCTGTACCCTGTGTTTCTGCGGTTGACTCATGATGACCGCAATTCTGAAAGGTGGTTAAGGACAGTGAGTGAGAAGTTTGTGGAGTGTGAGTGAGTGAGTGAGTGATTCTGCTGTCCATTTAAAACATTTTAGTGCATTGCAGTTGAAGGCGGAAAAGTGCAGGTAGGTGATATACTGTGTGACTATTAATCCGTTTTATAGCATAATGGAGAAATCCAGCTCCAGTGAAAAGTATGAACACACCTGGGCCACCTGGACAGAACTTATAAGGTGGGCAAGACAGATGAGTGAAAGCAGTCTGGCAGACAGTCCTACATCCTTCATGTCTGGGAGTTGGTGCAGAAGAGCTGGGAAGACATGAAAGCTCATTTTCTGGGCACGCAAGTTAGCCGAATGCCTCGTGGGGAAGGGTGAGCATTAGGGCTAGCAAAAAAAATGTACTCAAACTTTTGACGGACACTGTATTGCTGCCCTCTCTCAGATACCCAGCCTGCACCATAAGCTGCTGTATTTGTACATTACTCCACCAGGACAGGCCCAGACACTCCTGATGCCATGATGTCCATCAGACACCAGGCTGCATCCAAGCGTCCTCCACTGCTTTATTCTTTGCGGACTTTTCACGCTGCTGCCTGATGACAAACGATCCTGGCAAACGCATTTAGGATTCTCAACACCCCGAAAGGGGGTCTGAAAATGACGCAACGGCTGTATGTTTACGGCGCCTGCCAGCGCTTTGCTGCTTCATCCGTTTGTTTTCTGTCAAAAAAAGTGACAGCATTGGAAATGCTGGTGTTGGAGTGGACATGATTGACACCAGAACACAACAAATGTGTTTTTTTTTTTTTTTTTTACAGCAGCTTTGCAAGATTTGGGAAGGTGAACAAAGGCTTGAAACCGGACAGATTACAGTGGCAGAATACAAAGTGCTGATATGGGCTTTACGAATTATTTTAAGGTGCTTCAGGCAGCAGTGCTCCATGTCCTCCTTCCATTTCCCAGCCGCAGGAACCTCGGCGTTGACTCGAACCGCAGAGGAAGGAGAACCTCTGACCCTGTCCTGTCGGTACCCAGTGAAGCGCCACGGGCCAAGCAGCGTCTGCTGGGGTAGAGGCTGCGGTGCCCTCTGGTGTTCAGGGATTATTATGCAAACAGACGGCAGCCGAGTGGTCTCCAAGACGTCCGAAAAGTACCGGCTTGCCGGTGACCTGCAGTCCGGCTTCACGGATCTCACCATCACCAACGTGAGCCAGACGGACAGAGGGCCCTACTGCTGCCGAGTGGACATCGCCGGATACTTCAACGACAAGAAAGTATTTTACACCGTACAAGTGGTCAAAGGCAAGTAATTAATAAATATGATAAAGCAATTGCAGATATTGGTTATTGCTTTGTTATTGCATTATTAAAATAATTTTTTCATCATTAGTTCCATAACATCATTATACAAGAATCTGGTGGTTTTATTCACAAAATGTTTGTTATGGCTAAGTCTAGGATTAGGACGTAACACAGCAAATGAGGGAAGAATTGACCCAGCCAGAAAGAAACCAAAATTAGGTAAGTTTTTATTATTATTATTATTATTATTATTATTATTATTATTATTATTATTATTATTATTATTATTAGTGGAACCCAATAACCCAGCCCTTTCTTCTGGGGTGAGCAAAGCCAACAAAACAACCAAAAACCCCATTACTTTTGGTGAAGACTAAACTAATAAAGGTGCACAGTAAAAACCAGGAGAAAACTTGACAGCACTCAGTTCCCAACAGCAGCTGCTTAATATTTAAAGGAATTTACAAAATCAGGAGGTGTGAAGGACTATTTATACAATTCACAAAGATTCAATACCACTTATGCTGGTACAAGGACACTAAACAACTCACAAACTATAATTAATAAATACAACAACAACAACAACAACAACTACTACTACTACTACTACTACTACTACTACTACTAATAATAATAATAATAATAATAATAATAATAATAATAATAATAATAATAATAATAATAATCTTATTTAGATGTCCCCATTCCTTAAATGCCTTATTTATACTTGGCTGGCCAATGGCATTCTGCTTCCAGTTGACCACTTGTTGATAGGAAACAGAACACACACACACACACACACACACACACACACACACACACACACACACACACAATACCAAAGGCCTTCTGACCAAGGTTGTAACAGTGAAGCATTTAAAATAAATTTTTATTTAAAATTTGACCTACAGGTACGGGACAACGCAACTGCTTAAAGCACTCAAATGTAGGATGTTTGGCAATAGTGCGGGGGGAAGGTGAAGAAAAACGTCAGATCTTCAAATCTCATAAAATCTCATAAAATTACCACAATCATCTGCTTATTGTACATTTTTTGCGCCTCATCCAGCAAACTTACACAACGGTCCACTATGCAGGGCCGGTTTACATGGTTATGTAATGCAGGTCCTTCACATATGCTGTGTTTTGCTCTGATTTTGTTATGATTTCGAATGATGGTTTCAAGGAAGGCAGCATAAAGAATTGCTGAAATGCTCCGATCCGTCAGAGACATCGCACATTCCTCACAGGAAATAGCAGAAACCGCAACCCATACCCAAGCAGAGGCGGCTGTTCCGCTCCCGTATCGAAAACGAACAGCAAATGTATAAAATATCATTTTGAAGTTATGAATCAAATAATTCTCCGGGACGGGAGACACCTGAGGAAAAGGAGAATGAGTCGGTTTTGTGGGTGAAATTCTGCCCGCCCTTGGAAAATGGAGTTAAATATTTATCCTGTGTTTATTGCACAGCGGTGACTGCAGCTGCTAAACCCACAAGATCCTCCACCAAGCAAGACCACCCCCAACCCCCCCAAGCACGCGCGCGCGCACGCACACACACACACATTGGTGAGAAAAACCGCATGACTGCCTCTTTAAAAAAATCTAATACTTGCTTTAATGGTGAGCGAAACACATTTGTGGTGTGTAATGAAATAATGCAAATTGTTCCAGAAAAGGCATCGAATGGGTCAGCGTAATTTTTGCAGTTTAACTGCATCTCAGAGACAAAAGAGCAAAAAATATTTGCAGAGGAAGTGGCGGAGAAGAGATTACTAATGATTACTAACTCGGAAACGTATTTTACGCTGCAGGAAGTTGAGCAACTGTGTTTGGTGTTGTGCAAGTTGTGTGGCCGCGACCCTTTGCCGCCTCGGGGAGGCTTCCAGCGAAGCAGAAATGAAAGGAAGCCTCACATAACTAAGTTTTTCCGTGAGTCTCTTGAGGTCGGAGTGGGAAAAGTCCCGGCTAGTGAGGCGCCCTTGCGTTTGGGCCCAGCGTAAGACGCGTCGCTGTGGATTCTGTTTGGCGGAGGAACCGTCAGATCGCAACTGTTGGGTTCCCACACTCCCACATCTGCATCTGTGTAAGAGTAGCACAGAACAGCGAGCGAATATTGGCCAATGCTGACACGGTTCCGACAACATCCTGCAACTCTGCTGAAAATCAAAAGGGATGGACACACACACACACACACACACACACACACACACACACACACATACGCACACGCATACGCACACGCATGCGCACACGCATGCGCACACAGCCCTGGACTGACTTGTAAAAGACTCCTCACTGCTGCAGATATAATGAAGCCTTGACTTTCACAAGAGTATATGTATGGTGTGCGTGTGGTCTTGTTTCTACTCTAGGGCAGTCTCAACCCGCCCAGCCTCAGCCCCTCGTTTCTACAGAGACGTGGTTGGATGCGCGGCTGACCCTCGGTGTAGATGCAGATATGGCGAACCACACTTCCATCCTGTCCAGCACTGTAAACACAGTAAATACGAGACAAACGCCGTCTATAGAGTTGAACCCCACTGCCAATCTTCAATCCTGTTCTGACCACGTCTATCCCATGTCCAGGAGGAGGAGACCAGCCACCTGGTCCAAGTTCAAACCCCAATGCTTTCTGTGTGCCTTGGCCTCCTCTTCCTGCTGGTGCTGGGCTCCATGGCATTGCTGGCCTTCAAACGTACGTGGTGACCGCTCTGCATGTCAGCAGGAATAATTTGTGCCTTTCACAGTAATAATAAAAGCGGAAACCCCCCTCCATAACCATAGTTGCCATCCTCACACCCATCACAGCCACCCGAGCTACAGTCCAAAAATCACAACCGCTATCCAGATGTGCTGTTTCTGAAATATTTTGCTGTCAGCATGACCTTCGCTGCAGTGCTTCCGACATGCAGTCTGCAATCTGACCGTAGCCCTTGACTCCACCTTTTTCTAAAGGACGAAATATTGTGGTTTAATGAATTACAACCGATTGTTGCCTAAGACCGGTGGGGCCAGAGGTTGATATGCAGCAGCAGTGTGTAAAAGCGATGGCACAGCACGACTGAGACTGACCTTTTCCGCTTGGCTCATTCCTTCAGGAAAGATTCCCAAACCTGGCTTCTTCACAGGAAGGTAAGGTCGACCGTCCAGCCTAAGGGTGCTTTTCGGTGGCATCCACAATGAGTACAGAAGCGTCTAAAGGGAACTAAAAGCATGCATTTGCATTGTCATCCCCTGCTTGCACAGCGCGGAGCCCCACTACATCACCCGTGAGATCCAAGCCAGAAGGCCTGTGGAGGAGAACATCTACACGCTGGACTAGGAGGACACGAAGGATGTGTGGACACGATTGGCACGGAAACGCCCATCTCCAACCCTTTCTTCCAAAACTGTTTATTCCTCAGAGGTGCCTTACCGAGCCTAAACAAACTGCGACGCAGACGGTTTGTCCACACTACATCACGGCAGCTTTCTTACGCCAAAGAAATGCCAGTCATAAATCCAGGTAGCCCCACTTAATCCCCAAAATAATAAACACCGCAATACTAATAAAAAGAACTGTAATAATATCTTCGGGAACACATTCCTTAACAAAATCAACGCGGGTGAACTAACTGAAAGACGTAGCCCACCGTACTAAAGCCGTACTTTATTTGTTTGAACGCACAAGGACGGTCCAAATGAAGTTTGAAATATTCACAGCAGTTTTGCCCCACCTTTTCTTATCTGCTCCTTTATTTACTTGAACGCGTGCTTTCGCCACGGTTTGTTACCGACGCGCCGCTGGCATTAGGACGCGGGTGCACTTCCACCACCGAACACAAGGGAGAGACACAGGCACGCGGCTGCCGCCCGCCATGCATCCCACTGCTAAATGAACCCTGATCAACAGCCTCCCTCCAGGGTTCGACAGCTGCTTCGATTTCAATCCATCTGTCCTCGAAATCGCTTAATTGCCTTAATGAATTACCCAATTCAAGGGATTCGATACCTATCTGGGGGCCCGAAACAGCTGCTGGCGAGGGAGTCCCTGCAGATGGAGGGGTGGAGGGGAGGACTGCTTCATTAAGGCCCTTTCCTCCCTCTCCTGCTCACTTGTTTGTGGCTGGAATGTGCTGGAATATGGGCAGAAATGGGGATCGCTGACCTGTGCGTGGGTTCGAGTCCCCGGCGAGTCCACCGTTCGCGCGATAAACCCGACCGAGATTCTGGGTTAAGCCGCCTGCTAAACGAACGAGCGTGGATTTGTGCGAGACGTAACCAAGGAGACGGCGGAATGCAGAAGAATGCCCAGGAAGTCTGCCTTAGCCTTGCTCACGTGAAGGAATTAACTAAATATACAGAGGTAAACTAATCTGTTTTAGTGCATATGGTGCCTGTGGGCTGCGGTCAGGTTCCGAGCATGCGGAACTGTGATGATGGTGTCGACCAGCTCAGCGGTCGTCCGTCCTCATTGTGGCGGTCGTGCCTTTTTTTGTATGCAAAATCAAATTTTTTATAGTGAGGAATTTTCCGCCAGTATCTGCTGCGAATGAACGGACCTTACATGGTTTAAATTAAAATGTCGCTCTTATGGCTTCAATACAGAAGCCAAAGTTTTAAATTTAATACAAATATTTCAAGAAAAATAAAAAGTATCTGATTAATTAAGGGCAAATGATTCCTTAAAGAAGGCTGGACAAGGTTTGTAGGCCGTGTGGACTTATGGACATGCGGAACTATGGACCTGGGGAAATACATGTCCACCTGTGGAACTCCACACCTGCGGAACTGCACACCTGTAGAACTGCAGTTGGGTGCTTTTTGAAGAGGACCTCTCCGGTCTCAAGGCCCGGCTTCCTCCGCATGGCGCCCTCAAGCGAGATTCGAATCGGGGCCGACGGGCTCCCGCAGTGGGTTCTGAGCGTAAAACCCCTGTCGCCGCCCGGAGACCGTTTCACACCTGTTTATTTCTTGGAATCTGACTCACTGTGCTTCCTTTCAGAGGGGAAAGGGTAACCGCATGGGTCCAACAGCCCTTCCCAGCATCTTGGAACACATGATAAAGGGTTTACAAGTCAACACTTTGTACCACAGGTGGAGACAGAGTTCACTGCAGCACGGTCCCCCGCTGCCAGCCAAAAAGCTGGAGAAACAGACCAGGTCCAACAGAGACTTATAATTAAAAAGCATGCATTTCCCCTGGTTTGTTTTTCCCTACGTCTTTGTGTGCTTGTCGGTGTGTGTACACTTACAGTATGATGCTTGTCCCCCTCGGGGACATTACAGCTGGGGAGATCGTCCTGATGAACGGCAGATAAACAAATGGGGGCAGAAATAAGCGAGCGCGTTTTTTGATGGCGCAGAGCACACTCCTGCAGATCAGAGGGGCTTTGATCGACCACAAAGCCACGAGCTGACAGCCTCGGCCCCACGGCGGCAGCGGAGACGCGGAAGCGGGTGCGGGGAGGGGGTGGGAATGAAAAGGAGCGAAACAAAACATTTTTCCTTCAAAGGCAAACAGCAGAAGCAGAGCCATGTGCGGGAACAGCGGCCCCCGGAACCCTGGAGTCCCCGGAGGAGGCGGCAGCAGTCTGTGACGGGGGATTGAGGAGGGGGCCACAGAGGACTGACGGATCTGCAACTAAATGGTGTGGCCACATGAAGGGCCCCGAGGTGCAGACGCAGGAAGTGTGCCGCGTACCAGGGCCGAAGCTTCTGGAAGCAGGCTGGTGCGCAGGCCTGACTCTCCCAGCTGCGAGGCCTAAACCTCAGCCCAAGCCGGGGCCAGATGTGCTTCCCTGCCGAAGCTCCACGGGGGCTCCTCGAGCAGATGAGAGGGGAGCGGCTACAGGAAACTGGGATTAAAACAAGATTTCTAAGGGGTGGGTCGGGGGTTTAAAGTGACCACAAAAAGGAAGGAGCTCTTAAATAAGCCAAGGCTAATGCTCGGCAGGACACGTCCATTTAAACGCGCACCAGGAAGCAATGAAACTCTTAAATCCGTTCTCAGTAAGGCACCACTATAACATCTGGTGAGCAAGCGCAAGCGCGCTACTGGAAGGGTGCAAGCTATTCGTCTGTGCTCGGAAGCCCAGTGTATTAGCAAAAGCATCACTCGCCTCCGTTGCCGGGTCTCTGGTGGCAGGAAATGGGAAGCTGCGCTCATCCTCACGTCCAAATGTTGGACGTGACGACCTAAACAGACCAGAAAACGCTGAGACAGCCGTCCTGAAGGAACAGCTTCTTTGTCCCTTCTCCTTAGCTGCAAAGTTCTGCTTTTCGAGCGCTTTAAGCTATTTTTTATTCAAAAAAAGTACAGAATAATTCTGCCAGTGCTGATGATGCAGCACATTATTATCAATCATTTTCACCATTTATAGACGGAAATCTGCACGTTTCACAACTTGCTTGCAACCCATTGCGTTGGGTGGCTGCTTTTTTTGGTTTTTTTTCTAAAGCAGCGTTAAATTGCATGAAGTGATTTACCCATTTATACATCTGGGCAATTTTATTGCGTCTGCTCAGGGTCACCAACTTGCTCAAGGCCTTCACAGCAGGAGCAGAGATTGAAACCTGGGTCCCCCGAGTACAGCGGAGCTCTGCTGCCCTGCTTCTCAATCTGGATGGCTGGTGCTGTGTTTGCAGCCCAGTCTCCAGCACGACCCTCCCTTCCTCAAGCTTCAGCGCTCGCCCCACGCTGACAATTGATGCAGATCCACTTCTGAAGTCAAGGCCTTCACAACAGAACCCATCTGCACAAGCATTTCTTTTATTGGTTATCACTTTTTTGATTATTGCACTGGTTTTTCTGATGTGACATAACTTAGGAAGAGGAAAGAGAGGGCCAGGGCTGTTTTTAAGAAGGATCCATTTAAATTTGTAGAAGGTTTGTTTAGTCAAAACAGGAAGGGGAAGCTACAGGTATCCAGGAATTTCTTTAAATCCAGAAGGATATTTAAAGAGCAGATATTCAAATGCAGGAGAGGGACAGGGGCCTCCCATTAGACATATCGCCGCAAGAGGAATTAGAGCATAGGATAGATGTTAGACCACCAAAGTGGAGTGAGGTTGAGGGAGTGGTAAGGTGCGTAAAGGCCTCACCTGCCCCAGGGCTGAATGGGGTATATAAATGTGCACCTGATGTGCTTAGGTTTTTGTGGCGGTTCTTTAGAGTAGTGCGGAGGAAGCAGGTGATTCCGAGGGCCAGGCATAAGGCGGGGGGGGGGGTATTTATACCAAAAGAAAAGGAGTCTGTAGAGGTAGGGCAGTTTAGGCCAATATGTTTTTTAAACGTGGGAGGTAAGATATTCTTTAACGTAGTGGCACAGAGGTTGTCGGATTATTTTGGATAAGAAGAGACTAATTGATACAACTGTCCAAAAAACAGGAGTCCCAGGTTTCTCAGGATGCTTAGGGCACGCTAGTGAATATGGCATCAGATTCAAGTAGCTAAGCGTGAGAAAAAGGACTTGCATGTGGCATTTCTAGAGCTAGCAAATGCCTTTGGCTCTGTGCCACATAATCTTATCTGGAGCATGTTTGACTTTTTTAGAGTTCCAGGCCAAATAGCTAACTTAGTGAAAGAATGTTTTTGGGATGTTAGGATGTGTTTCACCACGGCGGATTACACAACAGCCTGGCAGAGGCTGGAAATGGGGATTATGGCAGGCTGCACCATCTCCCCACTAGCATTCACTATGGCAATGGAGATAGTAATTAGGGCTTCGCATTGTGTGGTAGGGGGAGAGAGATGGTCATATGGACTCCGTCTTCCTCCGATTAGGGCCAACATGGATGATATGATGCTGGCGACCACGACAGTAGCTTGCGTGAGATGACCGTTAGGGAAGTTAGATGGGAACTTGAAGTGAGCTAGTTTAAAGATTAAGCCAGCAAAGTCCCATAGCATCTCACTGGTTAAGGGGAATGTAAAGAAGGTTAGCTTTTTGGTGGATAGCAAAGAGATCCCATCAGCGTTGGAAAAGCCAGTGAAGAGTTTAGGGAGGTGGTATACAAGGGAGTTAACTGATGTGGATCAGATGGAGGAGCTTAGCAGAACAATAACAGATGGGTTAGAGAAAATAGAGAAATCAGGGGTGCTGGGAAAATTGAAGCTGTGGTGCTTACAGTTTGGCCTATTCCCAAGGGTGATGTGGCCACTAACAATGTATGAGGCATCAGTCATGAAGGTAGAGAAATTGGAGAGGCTGATCGGCTCTTACATTAGGAAATGGCTGGGAGTCCCTCGGTGTCTAAGCAGTGTGCATGGGAAGGGAATTCTGCAGTTGCTGCTATCAAGCTTGACAGAAGAACTTAAGTGTACAAAGGTGCAGTTAGAGTTGCAGCTGTCAGGTATTAAGGATGTGGTTGTAAGGGGGCTGGTACCCAGGGTACTGACAGACAGAAAGTGGGATGCAAGGCAGGAAGCCAAAACAGAATTGAGGCAGGTATAGGTGGTTGGGAGGGTCCAACAAGGAAGAGGAGGACTAGGTTTGCAGATAGGATGCCCGATGTGGAGTAAGGCAGGCCCTGTAGGGAGAAGGAGGTTGGTTGTGGAGCAGGTGCGTCATTGGGTAAGAAACAGAGAGGTGTGTTAGGGCAGTCTTACAAGGGAAGCAGGGACAGTGGGTGAATTGGGAGGGAGTTGAGAAAGGAAGCTGAGTTGGAGGGAGCTGTGGAGCATGGATGTAAATGGGAAAAGGTTTCTGTTAGGAGCTCTTTATGATGTGCTGCCATCCCCAGAGAACCTGAAGCAGTGGGTTGGTGAGGACCCAGCCTGTCCTCTGTGTTTGGAGGGAGGGACAGTAAAGCATATATTAGAAGGTTGTAAGGTTACCATGTTGCTGAGTAGGTATATGTGGAGGCACAATCAGATGTTGAAATGCCTGGCTGCGGCTATTGACAGGTGGAGGGTGCAGGTAAAGTAAGGATGTGAGGCTGGAAGTTCAGTGGTTCGGTTTGTTAGGGAAGAGGAGGTGTTACGACCCGGCTCGTTGGCTAGGGGACCAATTTTGAGGATCGTCGCATTTTAAGGGAAAAGGGAGAAAATGTAGGTGGTAGGGAAGAACCTTCTTTAACAATGAACCCGATATACAGTGACCAAGTGAAATTTATTTACAGTGGGGGGTGATGAAACTATATACAGATATCTATTATCAAACAAAAACCAGAAAACAGGCTCAAAACAGTTTTACAAAACATAGGCGATTCCCAACTCAAAACAACAGCAAAACAAAACAGACATCCCGACCTGGGCCATGAAAAGAAAAGAAAACAAATGACAAACTCGAGTCCAGTCGACCTCCACTATAGAAATCACCAAACAAATAGAAGGGTGGGAGACCGCCACTACACCTGATGTTTTTAACGTGGTTGTGAATACAACAGATTGCTAAGTGTTAGCAACAGGTAAAACAAGGGTTGTACACTCCCCGGTGCTAACACTATACAAATAGGGCAAACAGCAAAATCCCCCGCTAGACATAGAATGCCAGAAAGCACGATCAAGACGGAGCTGTTGCCGCTGCCTCCATGGTGGTCCGCACAGATAAGCACTTGCAGGGGTGACGTCATCTGCCGATGGACCAATCCTGGCTTTGACGGACCTGTCAAACGCCGAACCCCTATGGAGAGACCGCGCGAACAGGAACACGACAGTTCCCCACCAGAAAAAAAAACAAGAACCGTAACAGGAGGGGACTAGGGAATGCGTAGGTAGAAAGGAGATAGGGGAATTAGAGACTGGGAGATGCAGGTCGGCCTGGGAAGAAAATTAGTTGTGCCCCAGGAAAATAGTTAGTACAAACTTGAGACCTGATATGGTACTGTGGTCAGTAACCTGGTGGGTAGTGTATTTTTTAGAACTGGCGGTCCCATGGGAGGGGTTAAATGATGCTCACAAAAGGAAGAAGCTCAGGTATAGTGAGCTGGTGGTGGAAGTAGAGGGGTGGGGTTGGAGCGAGAGAGTGAGGCCGGTGGAAGTGGGGTGTCACGATTTTATAGCCTGGTCAACAACTGCAGGGAAGTCTTTGGGTATGGAAGAAAAGGACCAGCACAGATGAAAGTCGGGCGACGAAGACTTGAGCTGGTAGGATTTGGCTTAAACGGCAGCGGTTAGCAGTAAGCAGGCAGCAGTTATTTGTGTAGTATTTGTGTGGTTAATGCGAAATGTGGATTAAATAGAGTGATGAAGAAAGTAGGAAAGGAGTTTCTTCCACACGAGTAGCAGAATGGGCGGTGAGCTTCTTGTTAGAGGGGGTGCTAAGGAGAATAGCGTGTGTGGAGTTGTGTTGCTGGGTAGCACAGTGGTGCATGTGGTGGTGGAGGGGAGCAGTTCTGGGACACCTGAGCTGTGGTTGAGCCTTCCGGAGGTGTCGTGGGCTTAACTTGACGAAACACCGACGAAGGAAGGTGCTCGCTTGAGAGCCCCGATGAAATCCTTCACCATCACTTTGCTATGCCATGTTTGGATTTGTAGTTCGCTAGAATAGGTTTTAGAGAGATACAATCATGGCATAGTGGCTAGATAGGCTTGCTGTGTGTTGACTGTGGAGTTTCCATAGTGGTTGAGGGTTCGTACAAGGTAAAACGGGGCTTAGGGTGAAGGTTAGGTAGGCAGTGTGATCCCCTTTATAGTGCTTTTGTTAGCACTATGTCTTTGATATGAATCTGGTCCTATCACTCCTTATGCAACTGCAGACTGCATCCAAAGTATCTCCCTAAGACTCAAGAATGGTTTATTGTTACTCTTACACAACAGGTGTACAAGGGAGCACAAAATGAAGATCTTCGGGCCCATGGTGCACAAAATGGGGGGAATGAACATTTATAGAATGAATAATTAAAAAACAATACAAATATGGATATATTGAAATCTGAATATATAATAAATTCATTGCATAGAAAAATAATAAATAAATGCAAAAACACACACACGGCGGATGTCAGTGCTTATGGACAGCGGTGGTAATCAGGCCTGAGATGAAAGTTCTAACTAACTTTGGAGCACTTCCATTTTTTTGAATCCTTCCCTAAACCCAAACTGCTGCAGCACTTTGGTGTTATGGTTTGCACCCCAGTGCAGGAACTGTTCGTCTTGGCAGAGTAATCCAAACATGCATGGGATTGACTCAAAATGTTTTAGCCATCAGTTAGCCCTCGGTGTGTGAGAGGCGACACGGGGTGGCAATTTTAATCCCTCCAAAGGATGGAGGTACAATCCACATAACAAGGTACTTTGCCTCGCCAGTCGGTACACTTAGAAATCTGGCTCTGTCCCAGCAAGCCATCGTGGTTAACACGCAGCTTTCATTGCCTCAAAACTCACCATCCGGGAGGGTCAGCGATTGACAAAGAATGGAAGTGACAGGGGGAAAAAAAAGCCATTCCATTTGTTCCAAATATAGAACCACGATCTGGTTCACTTTTACCGAGCGACAGGAACTTGTACGGAGTCGAAGGCGCGCTCCACATTTCCCATGGTTTCGTCATTGGGGGGGGTCTTCTGGGAGTTCCGTCAAACGTATTGTCTGCAGAGAGTGAGACATTGCTAAAATGAGTGTCAGAGAGGATTATCGCTGTTCGGGCCGTTGTGCTGAGTGTGTGCGTTGACATGTCGACCGTTGGGGAAGGCGAGACACGGGGCTCGTATTGCAAATAACAGCACCTTTTTTGCTCGGTGTGAAATTCCTCTACGCCCCCCTAGGGGTAATCGTGGACCCCCAATGGCAACACTGCAGCCCGGCCTCTTTTGTCCGCACTACACGGCATCGCGCTTCAGAGGTGGCAGCAGGTTTAGTTGGTCGGAGTTCAGATTTCCCCCCGGAATGAGTGCGACGAGAGCACCCGTCTCCTAATCCTTCTACCTTAATGCCGCACACCTCCACAGCCCAACCCAGAAAGCCCCGAAGCGTTGGCAGCCGCACCTGAGCTAAATAACAGTCTCTGCTCATCAATGGAGCTTAGCGTGCTGACGGACTGATGGATGGATCTTCCCAATTGGTGGGTTCGGTCAGCAAGCCAATGCTCAGCAGATCCATTTGCTTTGAAGAACACGCGGTGGTATTTGTAAACACTAATGAAGACAGCGGGTGGTGATTTGTTTAGCTGCATGCCAGAAACGGCACATTTTTCATCCATGCCACAAAGACGGCGGAGCATCACGGTGCGGCGCGATAATGGTAAATTATGTCTTCCAAGGACAATTTCCTACTCACAGCGTGACAGGTGTGTTTTAGCCTTGCTGTTGCTCATTTCGGCTGCAGTTATTATTACGTGGCAGGGGAGACGGGCAGACTGGAGGACTGAACTCAGAACTTCTGCGGCGCAAAGCGCAAATTTTGAGAATTGGAGTTGGCAAAAACTTTGCAGGATGCTCTCCTTGCTGCTCGGGATGTGTCACAAAGTGTGTTCCCCAAGGCGCAACCAAGCGGAGCAGCGGTTCGAGGAAGCGCACCTGCGCACAAATCCCACGGCGCCACACCAGCAAGCCCTTCATCTCCAGAACAGATTTGCTATCAGAAACGCACCTGCTGAGGAGGTGCACCGGTGACTCAACGTTCAGCCACGCAAAAATAGTCTTCTGCAAACACCATCAGTTGCCTTCAGGACACCAGGGTGTCTGACGTGGACTCTCATGTAGAGAAATGCTGCTTAAAGTTAACCGTGAAATTGTCAGGAACCTGCGGTTCAAGTTTGAATTTGTGACATCCGAATAGAGCAGTCAAAAAATTCAGAGGAATAATATTATTCAGCTTTGCAAAACTGTAAATTTCTTAGAAAAGGCAACAAAAACTGAGAGCGCATTTTCTCCAGTCACACTCCAGCAATGGGGGGTGATGAAATCCTCCAACAGACCCTTCTCACAGAGTCAGCGGCAGCCGGCTGAGAGCCGTATGCCTGACGTGGGCTGTTGAGGTTTCTGGGACGAGGGAGAGATGCAAGAAGGCCTGCCTGGAGGGGTTCCTAGAGGAGTTCCTGGAGAGGTTCTGCTCTCCTATACTCAAACTTTCTGCAGAAGAAGCTCACATAGCGGCCCGGACTGGAAAGCAAGAATGGTGACCTTCAGCCATGCCTTCTCCCTCTTGTTAACATCATGATGTGCAGCACGTTACTCTACACACGTACTCTGCACTTGAAGGAAGTTTGCCCCTGTATGTCGTCCTATGGGTCACGGGGTCATGTGCCACGATGACTTAATTCATGCCAGCACAAACTGAGGAATTTGTCCTGTGGAAAAACAATGGCAGCTCAAATGGTTTGGTCTCACGATTACAAATTTATGCTGAGAAGTGATGCTAGCAAACAAAGCAGCTGAGGCCTGAGAGGTTTACTGGGCGGTTCCTGCATTAACAGAAACAGGGCGAAGACAGGTGGAAAAACAAAACACTTCACAGGCCACTTCTGATGGGTTTTCTAGCACCCGGCAGCGTCGAATAATGGGTCATCGATGCGGTTGCTACAAGTTTTTCTTTTTTTGTAATAAACAAACAGAGATATATTTTTCCCCGCATCCAGAGCACTCTGAATGCTGTCCCGACTTTTAAGTTGACAAATATTTGTGCCTCCTCCACCCTCAGCTCTTCCTCCACATCACTGCAGACAAACTACTGCCCTGTAATGCAGCTTCTTCCCAAATCCTCTTTGCTTAAGCGCTTATTAGAGTCACACGATGGTAATGGTGAACATGGATGTACATAATGCATTGAACTGGGCCAATTTCCAGAAGATGCCCAGGAGAAAAAGATTTAAAGAACCTCTTATTTTGGTATAATAGTTTACATTTATTCAATAATGTTTCTTTTTTTTTAATGTCTGCCACATCTATGTGGTACCTAATAAAATCAAGCTGGCTGCAATATTCGTGCACTAAAGTTTTAGTATTTGGAAGAGGAATGAAACCAGGAAAGTGCCTGACTTCTTGTATATTAGGGCATCTTTATATATATTGAGACAAAGAAAGGTTTGAGGGCAAGGAACGTTCCAGACCTTTCATCATTACCGCCTCAGCAGTCCTTTGCTTACAATACACACAGTGCCATAGTGGGTAGGGCTGCTGCCCCACAGCTCCTATACTATGGGTTTAGATGTGGGTTGGAACCTGGTTCATGCTATGCAGTGTGTGTGTGTGTGTGTGTGTGTGTGTGTGTGTATTTCCTGTGTTTGTTAGTCCACACACGTGTTTTAGGTGGATCGGTGACTCTAAACTGCCCTCAGTGTGTGTTTTGGCCACCTGTAGAGTGGAATACATAGCTGTAAAGAATCTGCTATAGTAAATCTAGCATTGTGAGTCGCTTTGGATGAAGGTGTCACCTAAATGATATGAGATAATAAAATAATGTTTTTAAGAGGACAGGGCTCAGGTTGTTTTTGTTGCTACGCATCCCGCCCTTGTTTCTCACTGCCCTTGGCGTGTCGTCGTAATTTGTTACACAGCATTGTGCATCTGTGTCCAGCACCAGTTTACCCTGCACCGTTGACCCAGCCTTCATGTAATGTTTATCCCCGTCTTCCACAGACAGAAGAACGATCAGGATCATGGGTTCTTCACAACTCAACAGGAGAAACCCATCGGGTGGGGAACCGCCTCGACCGTCTCACCAGTCCCGGCACTGTAAACCCCGGGTGACCCTTTAACACCGATGATCAAATATGATCAAAGCATAACCACCGCCGTCTTATTTTCCACAGCTTTAAGCTTCCCTTCCTGCGATATAAAAACAATCTTTTATTTTTTGAAGTTAGTTCATTTCACTTTGCAATCTGTTGATAACTACAATATGTGGGAGAGCATTAGAATGCTGTTATGTTCATGAAAAAGCTATAAAGAACAATAAACAAAGCGATTAAAATAAATATTTTGTGTCGTCCGTAGAACAAAATATTATCATCACACCGATTAAAATTGTAGTAAATAGTTAACCGTTTTTGAAAATTGCTGTTTACAGGCCACTATACAAATACCTTGCATTGTTGGTTGTATTACAAAACAAAACAATTACAAACAAAGCTATTTAATGGCTTCTCATTTTAATAACTGCCCCTCGCTCCTGCTAAAAATCTTTCAGAAACAACAAAGTCGAACCTTCTGCACAAAGTGGTGAGCAAACTGAATGTTGAATGCTGCTGTTGCACGTATTAAAATGTATAACACTAAATTACACTTGTTTTGCAATAATAGAACACATATATATGTAAATGCATGTATTGTATATCTAAACGTATGTAACTGTAACAATTATATATTATTATAATACACTGGAATCAAAAAAGATATATTATTCTATAAACATATATATATATATATATATATATATATATATATATATATATATATATATATATAATTATAATAATATATATATATATTTTTTAATTTTACAGTTCCAGATGCAAAAATTTCCCGCGAGTGTAAGACTAAGCGCCTTGATCCTCACGATCCCCATAACGGCTCTTGGAAATCAGTTTTATTTCTGAAAAAAACTGGCGGTTTCAATCTTTCGTAACTTGTTTTATTTGCATAAGCAGACTTTAGCAGCAAGTGTGGCAGGAATCACTCCAATGCAGATGAGCCATTAGTGCTGGCAGCCAGGACCGTGGCGCTCAAACAGCCTCCTCTTGACGCGCGGGCGCAGCCGAAAGCTGCGAAGCCGGAGACTCGAGAGGGACAGAAATCGCAGACAATAAAGGGAAATGGAATAAAAGGCATACTTGTTCTGCAGTTGTGTTATTATTAGCCCTTTGCCTTCCTTCACTTTCCTGTCATTACAAAAGAGTGGCACTATAAGAGTACCACATAGGATATGATTAACAAATAACGGAATGTCACCCAGATGGAAGATTCTGCAGATGATTGAAGGTCAGAACTAAGCGTTACCATGGAGACATCATCAAGTCAGACAGAACCCGATGGAATAAATTCTCCTCTGTCTCTTCTGCTAAGGGCCCCGCATCAAGTTCCTCCGTCTATTAAGGGACAGCCGAAAACGGGAGGTATCGCCGAGGCAAGAGGAGCAGCTCGGCGAAGCGAAAAATAAAATAACAAAATATTAACCTCAGCCAGACAATGAAATGATGCCAAATTATGTGTGTCTGTACAAGTGTCAGGTGATCCTCCCCCTTGCTGACGTGCAGGGATAACAGCAGTGGGCACATGGCGGAGCGGCTGAGTGTCAAACTCTGCTGCGGGAGCCGCTTTGCGACGCACTATTTGTTTTGCGTCCTGTAAGAGAAAAAAAAAATCAGACGTGTTAATGCATCCGATTGCAGATTCCAGTTCATATCTTGCTCCCCTAAAATGAATGAAAAAAACTGATTTCACATTCTTGGCTAAGCTTTCTGTTCGCTCTAGGAGACGGCGGCTGGATGACGGCACAAACTCTGATTTCAGAGCCTCTCTGAAATCCATATTTTATCATAATGGGCAATGTGGAGAATATGAAACATGGTTGCAGCGACGACGTACTCCTGTTCATTCATTACGTATTCACTTTCAGCATTTTGGAATTCGTAAGAATGTCATTCGGGATGATACAAGAGCGTAAGGACAAATGCAAGCACGGATTCCGAGCGCATTCCGTGTGCCGGCTCCAATGGCGCAGCAGCCCGCGAGGCGTCAGGTTGCCGGCGGCAACTTGGACCGCCACACTCGAAGACGAGCGGGCGGGTGGGGCGCCGGTGCGGCCACAGGCCTAATGGGATGATTTACAAGGGCCTCAGCAAAAAAGCAGGAGCCTGGCCAAGGAAGTAGAAGAATTTGAGGATCCCTACAGAATACATGCATTCCTTTACACAAGGGCTTTGGGACAATTGCACTCGAAATAAATATCTATAAATCTAGTAATAATTATAGTCAGGTGAGCAAATATAAAAAGGTGTCGATTTTTGGGCCTGTCATACGTTAAGGAGACCAGATCACCCTGGCCTACATTTAACCTCATTCTTCCGCATGAAAGGAAAGCTTAATTCTGGCACAGGACCCCATAGGGTGCTTCCGGTTTGGGTTGCAGCAGGTAGACAAGACAGGGCAGGCTGCGCACCGCAGGAGCTGCTGCGCTAGAAGAACCAGCTTCGCTTCAGACGGGTAAAAGGTGGAGCTGGACTCACAACTGCTGCAGTCCTTTGTCTCCCTCGCAATGCTGACAGAATGCAGGCGAACACTCGTCTTTCACACCCCGGTTGCAACACAACAGAGTGACAGGTTAGGATTAGCAGGAAACGGGTAGCCGCGATTCAGACAAATGACGGGCCTTTGGGTCGCTCCACTTGTGGCAGCAGGTTTCAATCACTCTCTCGCGGTTTTAGCACTGGCTCATTCGGTGCTCATACCGCCGGTGGCATCGGCGGTAACATCCTAGCAGACGCTCCTGCCCAAGTTCCATCTTCTCGACATTGCTTACAGCGTTCGAAGCTGCTCGCACGATTATGACTGCACCTGCACCAGACGAGTCCACGTTGCCGCGGCATTTGTTAATTCGGGCTCTTAGCAACGTCCCAAAATTGAAAGCCGAAAACGGACCTTTTTTGAATAAAAGTTGTGCGTGCGAGTTTGTGCATTTCGAGGCATTGCAGCACATTGTAACCTACTCAAGGCTGAGTTTCCATAGAAACAGATGAGGATTTTATTGATGCTGTTAGTCAAACTTTTGACAGCTTTTTCTTTTTTTTCTTCTTTTTTTTCCCCTCCCTGATAGGCACAGGCACACACATGCACACTCAGAAATAGGAACAGGGACCCGAAACAACACAAATTAATGTTCCTGACTCCATTCAATTTATCCTTTTATTACAGGAATCCATAAAGCTGCTACCCGGTGTGGCACAAGAGAGTTCAGCCCCAACATCTTCACACGCTTCTCTCATTTCCCCTCCGCAAACAGTGCTTTATGGAGTTCTATAAAAAGTTATTCATTAAATATCAGCTCACATCACAAGGCCCACCCTTCCCCAACCTAAGCGACAGCCCTCCCTCCCGCACTTTGTTATAATCCGAATCCAGACACCCTAATATGACCTAACGTGACTCGATAATGAGTGGGATAATAAGGACTTCGCAGAT
Source organism: Heterotis niloticus (assembly GCA_018136845.1). Lineage (NCBI taxonomy): Eukaryota > Metazoa > Chordata > Actinopteri > Osteoglossiformes > Osteoglossidae > Heterotis > Heterotis niloticus. The sequence continues at coordinate 28,596,274 of CM030890.1, forward strand.
TGAAAAACAGTGAATGCGAACGCGCGTTGGGCCGGCCGTACGCAGCTTTGCCTGCTCTTGTTGGTAGGCCGCAATAAGAGAGTAAAGTGTAATCCCATTAGCGGATTAGACCCGGTGATTAATGAAGGCAGCTCTCCCTGTTCAACACTCCTTCTCCTTCTCTCTGACACGCCGCAAACGATAATTCTGTTACGCAGCTGCTTCTATCCTCCATTTCCATACGCAACATTTGCCCTGCAGCTATGTTTGGTTCTCAGCCATTTTTAATATCTTCGCTGCGGATTTTTTTCCCCGAGTAAAGCATTTTATTTCACACTGGTATCCCTGAATGATGGATACAATCTGCAGGCATAAAGATGGGGATGATGCTGCTTTTGCTCTTTAAAATGTTTGGGGTCTTGGAGAAGGACGCATAAATACATGGAATGTCCTGCCAGGGAATAGAGTCGATATTATTCCAACGTATTTCTTTATCCCCCTGAAATTATTGGCTCTTGTTTTTTTGTGTATTATCTAAACACAACTGACAACGACTGATTTTGGGGTCTGTTAACAATGACCCTTCGGATCAGTCATATACTTTCACATAATCTGCAAAATATGGGGCTTAAAAGTAAATCAGCAGCAATCCATTCATTGACCTTAACCGCTTGTTCTGGTCAACGTCACAGCAGTCTGTAGCCTACCCTGGAATCACTGGGCACTAGGATAGAAGAACACAGCCTAGATGGGACAAATGCAAGGAAATGGAACATAAAATATTTCATACACAGTTCTGACAGTTAGTATTTATCTGGAATTACAAAAAAAACTTAAAAATGACTAAAACTGGAGTAAAAAAAATTTCTTCAGCGAATAATACAATTCTGCGCAGGCTTGTCTTTAAGACGCAAATTGACCAGTACTTACTGTAGTTTTCATGTCAATACCAAAAATTTAAAACAAAAGAAAGTCTAACTTCCCATTTGTTCCCAACTGTTCTTCTTATTCTACATTTTTTGCTAATAGAGTCCCAAAGTTGACTACTTCAAGAATCCGCTGCTTGTTATAAGCGGTCTGGATGGTGGGCAGTGAAGTTTTGATGATGGAATCCAGCATCCAGCATTTCTTGTTTCATTTCTTAGGTCTCCTAAATATGTCTATATATTATTTTCTCTCGGTTATTGGCACTACTCAGGTGAGCTTTAATCCACTGAATCCTATATCTCATTTAGTCTGGCTGACCCAACAAAGATCACCAGCTGACAAGATAGAAAGAATCTGGGCAACCACCTGTCCGCTCCAGACAGTGCTTAGAAAATATTAATATTTTCCTCCTAACTACACAGTGTTTCCATGCCAGCGGGAATGGACAGTCAGTTGGCCTTGAACACCCAGATTCTTTTCTCCTCTAACAACCCTAAGAGTTTTTTTTTTTGCTTTCCTCTGTTGCCTTCAGGCTCTTTTCCACTTTTTTAACTTTGAGACATTGTTGGTACGGCTTATGCCACATGCTGTAGTCTCTTCATATTATTTGCATTATTCTTTTTTAAGCTCTCCGGCACAACCTGTTAGAAAGAGCGCTATACAGATGTGAACTGAATTGAACCCTTGTGCTTCTGTGTGCTTCATGCGTTCAGTCTTATAAAACCATACATCCATGATGTATAGGGGAAGCAACTGAACAACAGCTGTGCGATAAAAACCACGCAAACAAGATATGCAAGGAGAAACTGTAAGTAGGTGGCATCTTCACTTCTACAAGTGTCAGCAAGAATAACTGAATGCACACTGCCAGCAGCCCATTACTGTAAGGAGAGAACATTTGTGTTGATGACCTTTTGTTACAACACAGTTACTGTACCTCTGTACTCTGAAACCTATGAAATGGTGCGGACAAAAGGTTCTGGGTAAATAAATCAACATATTTGTACAGAGAAGTCAAGCTCACGAATAGGTGGAGGGTTTCGAGCGAAAAGGTAAACGTACATGACAGCAGAAATTAAACAACCGTTTCTTTCCCATTAGTCACATAAGTAGCTGTGCCAAAGACCAGAAAACATGTTTGAAATATAAATAAGTCAACATTTTATGCCTCCCTCTTATTTTCATGCCTCTTCATTTAATTTACTTTGACCTCCAGTTAAATATGAACTTCAACTGACGCATACATTGAACAGCTCGTGTCTTATTTATTCATTGTATTTCTGTTTGGCTGCTAGAATAACGCACGTGTGAGTATTCTTGGTGCCCTGCCAGCTGAAAAACTATATTACTTTGTCCTGGAAGCAGGCTCAGATCAGACAAGTTTGTGCAAGACGGTGCCGGGACGACAGTCGTCAACCCCGGGCACCAACCCTCCCTTGCCATCTAGACTAACCCAGGGGGTGTATAGACATGGGGGTGTCCCCCCCTGTGGCCAAGGAGAATCCTGTTGGGTTTCTCTTTCCCGTCAAAGGGTTATTACTACAGTATCAGCCACAGTTATTATCTACGTAGCATCAATCGTCACACCATCCTGTGCTTTAGCAACAGGCCCTGCATTGCATCAGCAACATTCCTGAGGCTCCTATGATCCTCCGACCCACCACTCTGCAAAAATCTCCATCTCCTTCTGTATATCTCACAAACTTACATCTTAGAAAAGGTTCCAGTGGAGTCGACATAGCTGCTATCACACCAACCCTGCATTTTAAACCCAGGGAGCCCAGCGGGTGTCATAATTGCATCAATGAATCATCAAAACCAGAAAGAATTAGAAGCCATTACAATGTGGCAGAGAAAAAAAAATGAAGGTGAACAAACAACCTTCACACTTGGTGACTTCACTCCACAGCCGGGGGGAGTGTGTGAAACGAACCAACTGTACCGGCTTGTGTCGGCCATCGAGCTCTGTACTGTGCATTTGCGACGTGGCTGTCGGCTTAGGAGACGTGAACCTTGCTCGGTCCGAGGCCTCGGGTCAACATACCAACCGGGGGGGGGGGGGGGGTAATGCAAGGAAACCGTTGACCTGCCTTGTCCCGATTTTTATTTCAAATGATCCGAATCATAAATCGACCCCTCGATACAAAATAGAAAGTGCAGGGAAAAAAAAAACAAACAAATAAATAAATAAATAAATAAATAAATAAAACGTGAGCAAAAGAAACAGCGAGAGGGGCTTGGCAGTCTGTTCCTTTGTTTCGGAACATTTATCTCCCTTTTCTTCTATTCCCTCACAGCCGCTTTTGATCCACACTTATCCCCTTGATGATTCACTAGCAGCAAGAGAAATTAAATATATCGGATTGAAGACCCCCTGCTTCCCCCTCCAAAGCCCCTGGCTTCTCCCAAGATAAGAAAGAGCAGGAATTGAGATCTACGCTTTATTGCTTGACTCTTCCTTTTCTCTCTCTCTCTCTCTCTCTCTCTCTCTCTCTCTCTCTCTCCCTTTCTTGCTTCCCCCCCTTTTATTTTATTTTAATTCAACCCTACTTTTAGATTTGTGTCAGGAGTGTCATTCCATTGTTCTAAATACTCCGCAGAGATGGCCGCTCGCGCTCCACGGACCCATATACGTTCACGAGGCTTTGAAGCAAAAGGCCCAGCGCTTTTCAAAGTGGGACGTTTGTTTGTCACAACTTACAGGAATCAAACAAATCTCAGACACTGCAAACGTCTGAAACATTTATTGCCGAAATCAGTGACGTGTTTTTAATGCTCTGTAAATCGGCCCAGCGACACGGGAGGGGAAAATGGAATGAAAACCACGGAAATCATAATAAACAGCTCGGGTGGGGAAGAGGAGCAGCCGGCCGCCGGCCGCCGGCCCTGGATCTCGGAATGGTTTATAGAAGGAGGTCTGAACGTCCAGCCCGTCTGCCCCAAGCTGTGATTTTCGTCTGCACCGTCCTTCCAGAAAGTTCTAGGCCCAGACAGACGTAAACAGGCCCTGACCGCACACGTAGGCATCCTGCCAGCTGCCTACAAAACATCCTGGGAATGATGAGGCAACATCAGGCTTTAGTTAGCAGATGGGCCCAGGGATGGGTTTGGGTGCTGAGAACTTCCCCTGGGTGACCCGCACCCTCTTTTTCAGGTGCATCTCCGACTGGAGACTCACAGAAACATCCCAACCCCCAAAACCAGCCTAAATCCAAAGTTCCCTCCACAAAGACTGCTCGCGAGGACAACGATCCTCAGTCTTCCGTGCGCAAAACGCAGAGTTTGTAGCCACAGAAAAACTGCAGCGCATACGCAAATATTTTTGGATGCTCTTCTATCGAACTGTCACCTGAACAACCGCGCGATCGGTATTTCTTTTCTTTCTTCCTGCGTGCAAAGAGCAGCCACGTCGGTGTTCTTAATAAAGCATCGGTTTGAATGTGGGTCAAAAATAAAAATACTCCAAATTAAGTTTTTTTCTTCTTTTTATTTCATTGTTCCTTGGCTTTATTCTTCGGCCTGTTTTTTTTTCCCCCACCCTTCTTCTTCAAAGGGAACACACGGAAGAACACTGGATGTCGTGCGCGCGCACGTGCGCGCGTGTGTGTGTGCATTTTCTGTGTAGCACATCTGGGTGTAACGGGGAGATGAGACGTGACAATCGCCTTCATCTCCCTGTGAAACCGCGCCAGCGTTCCCGGGGCTCCGCTGTGCGTTTTCATCTCTCTTCTTCCGTCCTTTCCTTACAGGTGGAAATCAGATGCTGACAGAGTCAAAGGGAATTGGGCCCAATTAGAGGATAACAGAGGGGGGCATGAATAGTAACGAAAAATAAGCGTAAAGTCTTCATCCTTGCGCTAATTTTGATGGGGAGGTCTTCCAGAGCGAAGAGCACAAGTACAGTTCTGTTCCTCCTGCCTAATGTGTCTGAGAAGGTGGAGGATTCTGGGAAAAGTGTTGGTTAATATGTATGATAATATGTGAAAGAAAGGGGAAATGCTGATAGAAGTGTGTGTGTGTGGGGGGGGTTTCTTGGGCTTGTTAGTTGACATCCAAATATGAAGAGAGTGAATCGTGAACGACGCAACCATTCAAACATCACTTTGGTGGGATTTTTGTATCTTACACCTGCCAAGGGAGGCAAGGGGTACCAGGGAATCAGCTCTCAGCCCCAGCTAACATCATGCTAATCCGTCCCTGACGTTTTTTTGACCCATATCAGCTCTTCAGCACCTCCTGGACCCCAAGTCAGAGCTGGTAAGGAAACGGCAATGAGGATAAGCAAGGAACGTGATGGCAATTTGGACTGCAGCGTAAACGGTTAAAAACAACACCGATGGCCACTAATAAAATTTTTTGGTGAACGACAGCAGCAACCCAGCAACGCTAAGTATTTTCACCATCTCGCCTCTGCAGCATAGCGGTGTTACTTCTCCCGCTTTGCAGGCAGCCGCGAAGTTCAACGCAAACAGAAAATAACTTCCACAACGGCGTGACGCGGATGAGACTGATGTGCGGCGAGTTCACGAGTAGGTGCCAGGTGTCCTGCTGGCATCGTGTCCGCTTGTGAATTTGGCAACATGGACCGACCGGCAAACACGGGGACAATCCCAGGGTCATCCTGACAATCCCGGTGGGAAAGTCAGGATGAGCACCGGGAGGACCTTCAGTACAGGAGGTCAACAGATTTAAAAGTCCGGATGAGGAAATGTTTCACACGGCTGAGAGAACTTCATGCAGAAGAGGGAAATGGAATTAAAATAATCAATGCAGAATTAGACATTTGACCCAGAGACTGTAAGTGTAGAACCCAGGACAGGAAATATCATACCGAATTAATAATATTAATATCCAGCAACGTGAAGGAATGGGAACAAAATTCATCAGCACATTAGCGGCGATCCTTGCCGCAATCACACTATCTCCTTAAATAAAGCCGCATTCTGTGCGCTGGTTTCCGCACTTGCCATCCACCGATCCTCAAATCGGTCCAACTGGAAGCCATGTCTGCGATAGGGTGTGACCGAAAGGGGGTGTTGGGTCAGGCGGCAGGTCGACTCTGGGCTGCCGCACAGTGAGGGCATCAAGCCAGCAAACAGTGCGGAGTCAGCAACCCTCAACGTGACCCTGCGTAGGCCACCTCACACTGAGCTGGTGGGCTGTGACCTCCATCTATCCTCTGCCCACTCCCTCCAAGTCAAGGAGTCTCACATAGCATTGAGTTAAGTCTTAACCTCAAGCTTAAATCTACCCAGTCCAAGTCAAACAGTCTCCTGCGAGATACTAACCTACAGTACTGTCTGTAGTCCTGACCAGCACTATACCCACAGCCTGACACCAATTACTACCTTGGAGCTCTTCTTTGCCCACTAATGTTTACGAGCGGAGCCCCTCGCTTCTTTCCCCGACCCTGTTTCACTAGCCTCTCCTCCACGCACACTTAAGTCAAACTTCATACCACCTGAAGGCCACCGATCCTCCCCACAGCATCCTGCCAGCACCAATCCACACTGCCTCTCTCGAAGCATCCCCAGACCACACAGTAACTGTAATGGCAACTTGACAGATGCAGAAGGAGCTCGAGCTGCCTGGGTGTCATTGCTGCCTCCTTCGCCCAGTTTGTCAAACCCATTTGTCTCTGAGTAACAGCATCTGCTCCTCAGCCAGGGTCTCTCGCTCTTATAGGCTTTCCATATCGCTCAATGTAACCCCCACATCTACAAATGCTCCCATTAATGCGACCTAACCAAACATGGGGAGATGGGGGGCAGTCATTAGTCCCACCTGAACTGTAAGGACCTCACACAGGCAGAGGAGAACCACATCCTCAATGACCCGGTTCCCCCCGAAACATCCTTGCAGTTCAGGCTTTTTTTCCACACGTTTTCATCAGAACAGGATATCCTGCGCTCGTCCACTTCCGTTGCTGCGTGCTGCCCATCTGCTTCGCTTCCCACAACCGGGAACGGGAAACCGATTAAAGATTTACTTACCTGTAAAAACCACATGCAAGTTCACTTCCTCAATTTTCCACTTTTACCAACAAATTAAAACAACACGCATTTCCGTGCCACTGCGCATGTGGGGCACTTTGCCGAGAAAGCGCATTGAAAGTTGCTTAATAATTCACGGCCGCCGATTTTCACTCGCGTTGATGGTTATGCGTTTCAGTTGGCGTTCCAGAAAGTAGCGCAAACTTGACACGGGCGCACCCTCAAGGCACAGCTGCGCCTGAGTTTCCACACGTCCTCCGGGTTCGGCCTGCTGCTTCGGCCTTGGAAAACTGCCGGAGGCACGGGGACTGCTCTGTGGCTGCTGGTGGAGATGGACAGCAAATGTGTAGCTTGAGCTGTGTGACAGAAGAGGCACGTGGGACGTCGAGAAATGGCGGGGCCTGGTTTGCCACCCGTCACATTCAGTGTTCACACGAAGTGGCCCCCTGGCCAGCTTACACATACAGTGCTGTGAAAAAGTTTTTGATTTCCCCCATTATTGCATATTTGTCCCACTCAATGGCTTCAGATCTTTAGACAAAGGGAACCTAACTGAACACATCAGCTTTCGAATTATAATCTTTTATTTGAGGAACAAAGTTATGCAACACCCATATCACCCCTTGTGAAAAAATTACTTCCCTCATAAATTTCATAACTGCTTGTAACACTTCTGCAACCAAATCATTCATATAATTTGAAATCAGAATTTTATTTTGCTTTTCCCACTGCTTTAATTCTAAAAAAAAAAAAAAACATTCTTAGGCTTTTGAGAACAAACTGTTCATTTTAGCACAGGTCCTCTGGTGGGTTCAGGTCAGGAGTTTGACCAGGACACAACAAAAATTTGATTTTGTTTCTTCTCAGTCATTTGGGCGCAGGCCTGCTTTTGGCTCGACATCTTGCTACACAACCCAATTAGCTTCAGCCCACGTACAGATGACCAGATGTTCTCCTGTACCAGAATTTTCTGGTACAGTGCAGAATTCCTTCAATAGTGGCAAGTGATTCAGGTACAGCAAAGCATCCCCACACCATCACACTAAACCGCCACCACCACCACATCCAGAACATTATTCCAAATGGCTTGGAGATCATCCAGATTTTTTTTTTTTTTTTTTTGCAAATGGGAGCACTGATGTTACTTTTGGTCTCCAGTTGTTTCTATCTTGCTACCCCCCATTTATAACCTAGGCTCTTCCTTGTTCTGGAGTCATGAACATTGACCCTAGCTGATGCTAGATGGGCCTGAAGCTCTCTTTGAATCTTGCTACACAACCCAATTAGCTTCAGCCCATGATTTTTTCATGACTTCCTGGATGAGTTGTCACTGTCCTTGGAGTAATTTCCACCAACCACTCCCAGGAACATTCGGCACCGTTCCACATCTTCTCAATTTGGAGACAATGGCTTTTGCTGTGATTCGATAGAGTCTGACAGCCTTAGAAATGGGTCCTTTCCAAACCCTTCCAAGCCAGGCTGTGGTCAGCTGAATCCAATTATCAATTAAATTCGGTCAATTGGTTGATTGAGTAACCGAGAGGGGGCGGTCACTTTTTTACATGGGCGATACGGTCGTTGGACAATTTTGTTCCTTAAATGAATGAAGTAATAATTTAAAAGCTATGTGTTTACTTGGGTTCCCTTGGCCTAAAGATCCGAAACCATTCATGTGACAAATATGCAACAATAAGGAAAATCAGGGTTATTGGTCTCTGGTCTCTCTGGTTGCTGCTCCAGCTGTGATCTAGGTTTTGAAAAATAATTTGGTAATGGAAAACTTGGGGACTGTTATTATTTTGTTGCTTAGACAACTCCGCAATGCTCAGCAATTTACTACTTAACTCATTTGCACCCCCACATGTTACTCGAGCAGCTCATCTTAAGTGCGTTACCGAAGCGCATAACTGGAGGCCCATCCACAAACATTTCGGCTACAAGAGTGCATCCTTAACCCTTGGCTGCTTTTCCGAATAGGACCAGACACACTTACACATGAGTTGTGTGACCTTGGTGCACCGAGAACAAAATGGAACAGCAGAGTGAAAGAACGGGTGGTGCTGTAGAACCCACTTGGTCACGGTATGCAAATCCCAGACTCTCGCAAGAGGCTCGGGAGCCTTTTGAAACCTGAAAAAGTCTCCAGGGAACAATAGGTACACTGGGCCACTCCATCCGAATTCTTGCAAGTGTAATGTGGCCGAAGTCACTCGCCTCCCCATTTCCCACAAATGGAGACAGGAGAAAACCCATGGGGTACGAAAGAGGTACCGACAGCAGTCAGACCCTCTCCGCAACCTGGAAGCAACCTGCTTAAACATTCTTGCTCTCATCCGCCATTCGCTTGCTTTTGGTGTGCCTTGCCGGCCTTGTGGATTCATATTTTCATTGCCAAAGCATAAAAATAGCAAAACAGCAAAACACTGGAGCAAAAGTACTTAAATGACAATAATAATTGTAAGCAAAAATAACTGCTTTAAGTTCCCTTGCACTAACAAGACCTTGCCAGGATGAAGCTGAAGTTGACCGCACTGCTAAGGGAATTAAACCCTTCTTGAAAAACCCATACATTCCTTTATATCAGATGCAAGAACCAGAATTGTTCCAGAATAGTTATTGTCAATATTCTAAATGGTTTCATGATGCGAACTGAACAAACGTTCCAGTTATAGCAATACGCCGTATTAGGACAACAATCTCGTGTGTCACGCAGCCAAAGTCCTTTACGTGGGAGAGGCGGCTATTTTTTTTCCACGTGCTTTACACTTTCACTTTACAATAGTGGCATTAACTGAGATAAAGGTTCCTAAACCCCATATTTACAAGAACTCCACCTCGGCTACAGATCACTGACAAAACGCTAGACGTCCACCCTGTGTTGCATCATCAGCTGTGTTTAAAATGTGCGGCATCGAGACACTCAGAGGCAGGTAAGCGTAACTGCGGAAAAAAAAGTCGGCAGGTTGTAAAAGCGCCAAAGTCCTGACACACACTTTCTGTGTTTATACTACTATTAGCTACCAGCAGACATCGAGATTAAACAACCATCATAACTCATAGCTGCTGTCGGACGGATTAGTTCTGATTATTAGGGCTGCCAGTCCTGAGGAGCGCTTCTCCGTCTCTCTTTTTCTCTCTCACACACACACACACACACACACACACACACACAAATGGCAGGTGATGCCCATCGGAATGCCACTCGGAAAGGAAACGTGCCTCGCTGGAGTCTTCTGCACATTCCTCTCAAAGGCTTCCACACACTAGACTCTATAATGAGTGCGGTTCACTAACATTACTCAGACCTGCAAAATCCTGGGTGCGCTTGTCGTGTCTGGCTGGCACTTCCATGGAAGTTTGCTTCATTGAACTAACAAACACAACCATATGTCTTCTGTGTGAAAGGCCCACACTCGTGTGCTGTCTTTTTTTTCCCTTCGCATTTTGTTTCCTCCCCTCCCGACTTTTATTAGAACATGTCTGAGACTGCAAAACACCCATGTGCCGCAGTGCATTATGCAATTTCGGTTACAAAGGGAGTTTACTTCGGTTTGCGTTCATCCAAACATGCGGCGCGCTTTTAATTTCGCACAAAACAACCAAATTAACTGCTTATAAAAACACAGACTAAACTTGTCTTGAAGTAGACGCTATGCGATGTTCTAAACGCGCCGCACTGGTCCCACAGAGTAGCATGGAACAACTTACATCAGAATATATCCCTCATCAGGATTGATGTTATGATAGATGCGCGACCAAATGCGACCGCTATGATAGTCATCCCACTAAAATACCGAATAGCTCGATTTGGACCTCGATTCACACAAGGCCTACATAAAATATCCCGCTCCCAGCCCGGTGCAGCCAGTCAGGCACCGTGAGCGCCTCCTTGGTCTAGTGGCTGCGCATGTTTGCGCTGTTAAACCTCTGACAGTCAAACACACCCTCTACACCTCAGAGAACCAGACTCATTTCCACCCCCCCGGCCCGATTTTCCCACCACCCCGGGGGATTGGAACATTTTTCGGAGCGACTGACAAACTGGGTTACACCTGTCTGACCAGTAATTCCACTCAGACTTCGCCTGTACAGCTTTTTACCTCCCACTTTATGACAGATGTCTCTTTCGACAATTGCACACGGCTTAAAAAGTGTGAGCAATAAACTCTTAGCACCAATTTTCCTATAGCTTGTCAACCGGCTAAAACAAAGCGCTTTTGGCTACTGCTGCCATGCGTTTTCCGTGCTTATATCTCATTCTAAATGCTTGCCATAGGCCTGTGTATCTTTAAATTGCATTTTAATGAACTTTGTAAAGCTATATGGGAACAGATGCAGCCACACTTTGCTGTGATGTGCAGTACAAGCAGGCGACTGATGCTGAGGTAGACAGTGATTTTTCCCTGAGCCGAATCTGGGTGGCGGTTGGGTCCGCAGGCCTGGAGTAGAGGACAGGTACAAGCTGGTGACATGACAGGAAGCCCTAGTATGAGCTAGGCTGAGGCTGTAAGCGCACATTTTTCTGTAGCATGTTGAATAGAAATGACACTTGTGTGTGTGTGTGTGTGTGTGTGTGTGTGTGTGAGTGAAGGACTAAGAGAGCGTGAGAGCGGCTCCCTGTGTCTGTGCCTGTGTGCCTGTGAGTGTGTGTCAGAGGTACTTCCCAAACTATGGTCATAAACACTCAGAGCCTTAAGAGAGCAATTCGGAAAGTCAGCTGTTTATTTTTTTTTTTCATCATTGTGAGCTGCGCCGATTTGCGGGTTATGTTTTCTGGGAATATTTTGAAAAAGTTCATTAAAATGTGGTACGGCTCTGTTTGGGTGCGAGAGTCCTGCCGGAGTGACACGATGGCTGTTGATTGGTGCTGTGTCACACAACTCGGCGAGCATGTCTGCTGCTTGTCATGTTGTCACTTCTTCCCCACCGCACTTCACTTTCTGCAAGTCTCCGAAGCCCAGAACTGCACCTCGGCACCAGATGCCTGTGTTTCAGTTAGTTTCATGGAACAAAAATGCACCGTGACCCTGCTGTCACATGTCCTCTCACTTTGCATTTATTAAATCTACTGACACTCTCCTGTAAAGCAGCTTACAGTGTTAAACTCATTTACTTATGTATAACTTTTACTCAAGCAGTTTATGGTAAATAATCCGTTCAAATGTACCACAGCAAGCAGTAAGACTTGAACCGGTGATCTCCAAGTCCCAAAGTGGCAACTGACCACTATGCCACCGTCTGCCCTTACAGTTAAACCCTCAGCTAAAGGGAGTTATTATTAATTATTCCCAGTTAAAATAATATTCGCAACAGATAAATATTAAATTAGAGTTACTCAAGTTTAAAAGTTAAAGCTTTGACATTTAAAAATTGCGAATACAGCAAAGAAGTGCAAAATTACCACCAGGTGACACATTTCGTCCTACGTTCGGCTAAGCTAACAGTTACGTGGCCCGGCAGCCCTGTGACGGACGGGATGAAATCACATAATGAAACCAGGATGACCCTCATTTAAAGTCCAATAAAATGAGAGCAATTTGAAGGTGCCGCCGACTAATCCCTGATGTCAAACAGGCGGCTCTTTTTCCTTCCCAGAAAGCCCCTGGCTCTGGGAGAGCGTGGCCTCTGTCCCAGCTGCAGACGCTTCATGCTGGGTGGGTGCCAGGGGGCTGAGTCAGTGGGCTGCGGATGACCCCGGGCCCGACCGCAGGCCTCCTGCCAAGCCAGCCCTGGAAAGCCCCCGCCTGCATCTTTCCTTCCCCGCCTCCCAGTTGCTCAGCTCAGGCCCTGCCAGGAAGACAAGGCTTGCTCTAACAGCCGGCTGCTGGGCCCAAAACGTTCCGGCTCCTTCCTCCTTCCTTTAGCAGTTGCTCTACAAGGCAAACACGGTTAAAAGAGCTGCGAGGTAAAGTATAACTGCATTGCCATAACTTTATCCTCCTTTTCCTGAACAATGGGTTTGAAACCTCCTAACAGTCATTTATTTTACGGGCCGTTCGGGCCCAGTTCCCTCTTGGGCTGTGATTACTTACATTATGGCCAAAGCTGGACCGCAGACCTGCCTGGAAGGGTTTGTCACACACATTTACTTTTTCAGCTCCCACTTTCCTTTGTAACAAATGCGTTAAACCTTGTTCGTACACCTGCTTGGTTCAGACCGGTGACCGTCCCTGGTCCTCGGGTATTCGAGAACTTCAACGCAATTGTTTATTATCCCATTTCTTGGTACCATTTGTGCACCTGCCTCCAAAGGGGAGGATTTTTAACTGGCGTAACCGTTAGGATGGAAATAAGTGAATTGGTGTAATAGAGTGCACTCTCTTTACCCGTCATTACAAAGCAAATCCCCTCGTGGCGGAAAACCAACAGACTATTAACAGCATCCGCTCCGGCAAATAAAGATCGAGAAGTATTGTCTGCCCAGCTCTGCGGCGAATGGATAGCCTGCGTTGCATGTAAATCCGTTTCGACGCCCCCTATGTGCTTTCAGACGTCGTCCATTTTGCATTTTATGTAAAACAGCAAACATCCATTTTTCCAGTGCCCTTCACGGCTGTAATTGTGGAGATGTTGCTTCTCGCTCGTCCAGCAGCCGAGATGCAATTAAAGCGGCTCCTGTCTTGCGGCTCTTCGCCCTGAAATGTGACCCAACACCGGCAACCCTGGTGCGGCGGTCGGAGATTCGCCCGTTCTCCCGGGCTGGCGAGGAGGCCATCAAAAGCTCTAGTGGACCACTTCACAGGAGTAACCTCGGGGAAGCGGCTCAGCTCATTAGAGAGGTGAGCGGTGGGTCAAGCACGCTGGGTTTTCAGCAGCAGCCTAAGACCCGTCAGTCTGAGGGGGCGTCGGGAAAACACTGGAAAGAGTGCAGAGGACAAATGCTGGAGGAGCAGATTCAACAGTCCTTCCTTGAAGCTTTGGTGTGTGTGTGTGTGTGTGTGTGTGTGTGTGTGTGTGTGTGTGTGTGTGTGTGTGTGAGGGTACAACCAGAGCTCAGTTCATTCCTCTCAGCAAGGTGTGAGGGTTGTGACCCTTGCAGTGATGTTGAACTTCTCGACGAAGGCCCATGATAACCATGACCAGTCGGACGAACCGGACTTTCTCTGTGTCCGCAAGCAATCGTGCGCTGTGTGTGTCTGTCTCCGAATTTGTGTTTTGGGAAGGGACAGAGCGGCCCGTGCCCCCCTGTGTGCAGCCTGCGTGTGTGTCAGCAACCACGCTGGGCTCACCACGGTCCCCAGGCACCGGTCCGAAGCAAAGCCGTCAGAGCCTCGCAAGGCTGGCAGAGGGGGCAGACGCATACCAGCCGTGCGCCAGGGTGTCCCAGAGAAAGTCAAGCTGGCCCCCAGACAGCAGACCACAGACACACCGGCACCAGGCGAAAGCCAACAGTTGGGGAGGGGGGGGGGGCATGGTGGCAGAGGAGTCTGGGAAATGTTACAAGGGGCTGGGTGTGGGTAGGGGAAAGGAGGACTTTATGGCTTTCCGACTGTCCCTGCTGGGGTCCTCTTGGGTCCAAGCAATCCATCTACGGTTTGACTGGCGGTCTGCTGAGCACGCAACTTACTGTACGTCTGCGCTGCGATCCCTCCTGTTGCCATGGTGCCAAACTAAGAGCAAAGCCCACGTCAGGACCGTAAGGTGATAATACCAAACTGTCCGGATCAGGACATCACCCACACGGAACATCTATGTTCATACAGACACTCGTAGGTGTCAAGCTGGAGACTTGAAAACACTGTCCCGCAGGCCTGGTCCTCGTATTATTGTTACGTATTAAAATGATTTTCAGCAGAGACAAATTAAGGGACCCGGCTTTAAACACCGCCTAATAGGGTTTTACTGGCTCGACAGCATCTGCGAAAACCCCACAATAATTTGGTCTAGACAACAGGATATCCAAGTGGGGGGGGGGGAAATGTAAAGATGTTTTCTGTCTTTTGGAGTCGAACCCATTAGAGCGCTTTTTTGCGCGTATCTTCATTTGCCTTGCAGAAAACCGGGGCTGAATTTGCCGTCCGCCTAGCAGATTGAACGTGTCTTACAAGAGGGTTAATTATGTTTCATTGTCTCTCCTTGAATACATTACAGTCTGCTTTGTGACGGTACAGTATTGTACCTGGGCTGCTCTACATCGATCCGGCTTCCCCGAACCTGGCCGACGCGGCAGTTATGGAAAAGTAAGACAATAGAAAATCTGGTCTGCACGCTGGTGATCTTCGCCAAAGACAATGTGGTAGCCGTGACTCTCCCTCCTTTTATTCCAACGCGCCTTTTAACGTGAGGGTAGCAATAGCGGCCGCAAAAATAAGGCCTTTTGATGAACACGTCTTTGATTTCCAGTTAGCAAGGAGAGCGGAGCAATTTTTCCGCGACGGCCGGAGAGATTAGCTGCGGTGTTGGTGGATCTGCGCGATGAAAAGGAGCCCCCGCCGGCCTCGCCGCACCGAGTCGTACGACGGTGATGAAAAGGAAACGTACACCGCTTAGCCGAGCTTTGGGGTCCAGCGGGGCAGGGGTCAGACAGCAAAGCATTCACCGTCTCTGCGGGTCGAGGCCATGTAGAGAAACGGGCTATACACGCACCAGAGAAATACATACGCGTAAACACAAAGCCGTTCGATTCAGAGCGGTCAGCGTGAGAGATGGAGCGGCGGGCGCAGGAAGCAGCTGAGCGCAGCTGAATAGCGGGTTGCTCAAAGTGGAGACACGGGGCACGACCCACCGCCCCCGACGGCTGCCAGCACCCCGTCTGCCCGAGCGGAGGGACAGAGGGTACGTCTCACAGCCGGGGAGAGGGAGATGCTTTGACACGGCTCAGCGGACCACCAGAGCCCCCCCACGCACGCCCCCTTTCTCCCCACGTTCAGACCAGCTCCACAGCCCCATTCAGAGCAGGATCCCACTGCTGTGCTCGGTTTCCTTCTGTGGAAAGTTGTTCAAACACAAACGCATGGCCCAGTTCCTATTCAGGTGTGTTAACTCCTACGGGGAAGAACTGAGACCCTTTGCTCTTTGAGGCGGAAGACAGATGTACGCACACCGATGCTTATTGCGTTTTTACTCTTACTATCGTTATTATGATATATATAACCGACCCTGAACAAATTGCTCTAATATACCAGTTAATGATTATGGATGGACGACCGGATCGGTACCGGACTCATTGGCTGCACTTTCAGAAGCGCTCCACTGTCTGCGTATCACTGCCTGCGGGTGAAGTGCGCTTTTGTTTTCTTTGAGTTGCTCATCATTTTGGAGGAAAGCATCTGCTGAACAAATAAATCTAAATGTATTGCTCCTAATTCTGGTTCGGTTCCATTAAGGCCGCTCTTTTAGGAAAAGAGGAGCTCCCCCATGCACAAAGTCCGCAAAGACAGAGAGATGTGCGCAGAGCTGCCAGCCTGAAGAAGCAAACCGGCAGAAAGGCGAGCCTTTAAACGCAAGGTAATTTTTTTGTTTTTAACTAAGACTTAACAAAAATCACTGTCGACTTAATCCGCTGCGGCTAATTCCTTAGCAATTTAATGCCCGTTCTCACAGCATGGGCAGTTCAATCCATCTGAAACACACGTCTTTGGACTGTGGAAGGAAACCAGTGTGGACACAGAAAGGATGCTCAAATTCCACATAGACTGATTTGTGTTCAAACCCATTCCATAGCCCAGGAACTATGACATGCCGGTACCATCCACTGCGCAATAAACAAATTTATTTATAACAGAATTTTTATACTGTATTTTTAGAGGATAAAATGATAAAAATTTGTTGAAAAATTACCAACACGTTTTCCAGGTCTTCATCTGATTGAAAGGCTTCCAAAGACAGAAGAAGCCTAGTTTGAAGGTGGAGGCCGAGATGCTGCACGTGGTATCCCATCACAGGTGACCACAGATGACCCGAGGCGGCTACAGGTGGCCACGAGCACCACTCTTTCACCCTCTCCCTCTTCACGATCGATCCAGCCAGCAATCTCAGCGCGCTTTTTCGCCATCTCATCTTACTACAGCAATCCTGTGGTGAACCCCAGAAGCAATTCAGTAACTGGTGGTCAAGCCCCACCCTCCCCGTCTCCCTTTGCTCTGCTGCACGGTGGGTTCAGCATGGATAAAAATCAACATCTCAACAAAACGAAACATCACGCCGCTTGAATAATTTACATTAACCGACCGTTATGCAGGCACGTCCGAAATTCATTGCTTTAAAAGAGTGTCTGAATTTTATCTTCTCATCTGAAGAAAAATGAATTAGTGGGCTAAATTGTAAGGGAAGAAAAAACATACAGCTTTCTGCCTCCTTGAAATGGAAACGTTAGCTTGCATTAAGATGAAACGCCCAAATATTGAACAACTGAGCTCGTGTGAACCCCAAGTAAATTTCCACGCGATTCCCGCTCAGTCCCCAAGCGTCAGGAGGCCGGCTTTTTACCACGGACCTTCTTTCAGCCTCATCCGGGCATACCTGCGGTGAGCGTGGCCGCAAGCGCCACGCAAGGAGGCAGGCTAATGGAAAGCGTGTCCAGGTGCATTCGGAGCAGCCGCAACGCTCGCTGCGGAAAGGACACGTTGCTTTTTATAGACAACGGAGTCGGCAGTTGTGTTTTTCATTTCGTGCCGGCGCACTTCTTGCGTGCAACAAAGAAAGGGATGGCGCCTGTGCACACGAACACACACACACACAGTCATGCACAAATGAGCGGAGGGCGATCGGTGTCAACACGGTGTTGCGCCGATTATTAGATCTGCGCTGACAGGAAGCGATGAATATCCGCCAAGTGAGGAGAAGAAAATGAAATTTCAACACAGGAGATGCCCGCAACTGTCCACCTTTGTTTGCTCGCCTATCGCAGCCCGTCACCATCTATACATCTGTGTGAATCCGTTCCAGTCACCCAGTTTGGGAAAGCATCTCATCACACTGCTTAGTGTCTGGGAACCTCCTTGCTTGCTTCTCTGGCTTCACCATATCAGATACTCGCAAATAACTCATCGGGTTGTATTCCCGGGTGTGTCGCTTGGTCACTGTAACGGGCGGGATGCTTACTGACAGCCTTGTGCGCAAGCTTCACCCGCAGGGCCACGAAAGAGCTGAATTTGTCCCCTCTGGGTCGCGCCCCACTCATAAAAGATGTTTTATCAGGCAGCGCATGGTGGCCAGGCCAGGAGGGAATCCACCGAGTGACATTTTAAGGGAGGGTGGACATTCACCTCTAGGTGTCACCAGCGCTCACTGTTGCACCAAGCCTGTGTGTGACAGAGCTGTGCTGCGCTGTGCCACGATGTGCCTGCTGTGCCGTAGCCGGAAAAGCCGCTGGCCGCGCACCCTGGAGGTGTCGTCAGGTGTCAGGCGGCCGAGAGCCGAGCGCCAAACGCCGACCGCGCGTCTTCAGCGTGTGGGTTTTCGCAGATGCCTGATTGTGTAACGGCTGAGCTTGGCGAACTGTGTGACAACTGTGTTGTGTAAGCTCTCCCCCCCCTTTTGTTGTGCGTTTTTTTTTCTTCTTTTTTTGCCAGGCCTGACAGCTCCTCTCCAGTTGCCGTGGTGATTCCTCTCCTACAGCTCGCTTGCCTCCCTGCACATGGGGACCGCATCCCTCGCAGATGTGCGATGCACCTCAGTCGCCTTGCGTGCCACCGCATCCCAGGGATAGTGACAGACAACCCTGTTCTGTCACCGCTCGTTCTCTCCTGCCAATACTAATACTTTTTTGCTTTCGACTCCTTAACGCACCTTACATCCCGTCTCTATTTGACATTCCCGCATACCCTCCCTCGGTCCGTCACTTCGGTACGGCCTTTCCTCGAATTTCTGCGTCCAACAGATATCCCCCTTTCGGGGGGGTCCCACTAATAACTTTTCAGCGCTTCCACGGCAAATTCGGACGCAGGCAGGCCTACCTGCGCCACATGTATAAAAGTCACCTGACGCAAGGTCCGTCACCTGCGGCGCCCCGTCTGGCGAAACGGGAAGCCCGCCCACCCCCTGGCAGCACCGGTGCTCGTGCTCTCCAAACAAAGCCAGTGAGATCAGACAGTGGCCTCGCCACCCGTAAGGTGACGGTCCTGCTCTGACACCGCGCACAGGGGGAGGTCAGCAGGTGTCCCGCTACTCACCGGCCCTTAAGGAGAGCGAAGGAAGGAACAATGACGGAGGGGGCCGGTCGGCGGGCCCCTCTCGGCTCCGCCGATCTTGTTAATTGCGACAGTGGATGTGTTCGGATCTCTTTGAAGTGTGTCTGAAGAGCCCGCATAAAAGATTGCAATTACCACATGTCATGTACTCGGTCCCTGACAGCCAGCCATATGAGACAACGAAAACCGTGTGCGCATGGGTGTACGTGCGTGAGCGGGTGTGCGCGCAAGGGAGGGAGAGAGAGAGAGAGAGAGAGAAATTAATGTTATCAGCAGTAGTGTAAAACAACATCCTATGAGGACCGAGATGAGAGGAATTTAAAACGCCTTTGATGCCTGATTCGCAATGGTTCGGAACTAAAATAATCTTGGGGGAACAGACAGCTGCAGTCAAAAGTATTCTCCGCTTGAAATGCGATGCAGTGATTCACTTGGAAAACAAGCCGAAATGTCTGATTGATGATCTCATCCGGTCCCCGCTTCGCTTAATGTCAAAAGCCAGCCGAGATGCTGCGAAAAGAGGCCGAGCCTGGTCCTGCGGCCCTGGGGAGCGCCGGCTTCGTGGCACCATCCACGGGGCATGGTGGCATCTCAAAGCGAGGCAGAATTAGATCGCATGGCCGTCCTGGTGTGATTGCTTCTGCATTGAAGCAAAGTGGTTCTCCGTGGAGGCCGTGCACTGAAGGACCGTTGGGATTCAGTCAGAGATGCGTGTGATTTTTCTCTGACCGGAGGAACCCCGTCCCACTGGACACTTAACAAAACTGTACATATTTATTTACAGTAGGTGCCACCTATCCGAGACTCGATGTTACCGCTAAATGTAGCACCCAGGTGAGAGGTCAGATTCACAGCCGTGGCTTTGGCTCAACCAAGTCTGTGACACCACTGAGGGCCAAGCCAAAATCTCAGCTTCACACTTTTGCTCACATGCACACAATATTGCAAGAACAGCAAATGCTCTTGGGCGTACGAGAACATACACACGCTCTCGAAACTGTACGACCTGTAATCCAAAAAAAAAAAAAACCCGTCCAAGGATGTGTGCATGAGGGGGCCGACCGCATCGCCGGGGTCATGCCGACAACAAAAAACTGTTCATATGCCTGTTGAATAGCTGAAAGAGATAGGGTTAGGCCTCATGCCTTTTCTTCATTTGAAGACGTGAGGCCGGTGTTGAACCGTCCTCACGTGCCACAGCAAGACTGCGTTCCCCAGGTCCAAGATTTCTTTCCGATGGTGGGACTGAAAAGAAAACACTCAAAAAGAAGTGTGGGGGACTGGATGTGCAATACTGATCGGCCCAAACCGACTCCTTTATTTCTGGATCCGCTTATCCACAGAGGGTCGAGAAAGAAATTCTCACTCACACACACACACACACACACACACACACACACACACACACACACACACACACACACACCTCACACCCTGAGCTGTTGAAAACACATAATACTCTCAGACACACAACCAGAGGGTTTGCGAATGCGCAAAAAAAAGAAAAACACAGATTAGCGCTTGTGTAAATGTGAACGTTTAACTGCGCGCGCACACACACCTAGAGCCCCAGTCAAACGTTTCACTAAGCAGAGCTTACGTGTCTCAAACATGCCACACCACATTAACACCGCCGCTGCTTTTAGAGACAAAAGTCTTATGTGAGGGCAAAGCCTGAGCTTTGACGAAACAAGGCAGTGGCGTGTTCATGCCTCAACTCATACATGGCTTCCACGGTAGCACCGCACCCCCGCTATAAATCAGAGCGTACCTGAGCACATCGTACAACCACATGGACTCGAGTCGCCATTTGCGGTCTCGGAATAGATCAGGGAAGAAATGACTAAGGAACTGTAATCGACAGCCCGTACTTGTCTCCGCTGCTGCTGCACGAACCAATCGGTTTTAAATTGCCCAAAAACCCTCGAATAAATCTTGACATATGAGATAGACATATCCTGACCTGTCTCATTTAAAAGCCACTTAAGTGGAACACCAAGTTTTTCGTAATTCTGCGAGGGGTCACCTGCCACACACCTGAAGAGAAAAATACCCTCGCAAACTTTACCAAACCACTCATCTGAATAACAGGAAAAAATAATGGCGTGTTGCTGTATTGCAGTCATGGCGTGGGAGCGGGAAGCCATGACCCTGGCTGGATTTGCTATGTCTGAATGCATCGTAGCGGAGAGCCGCACCCGGTATCACTGTAAAAGACCTGCAACTGTGCAGCAATCGGCAAAAAAAAACCCATTCGCCACTTTCCCGCTAACTCACACTTGTACACGGCAGCACACTTATAT
Organism: Heterotis niloticus; assembly: GCA_018136845.1. NCBI lineage: Eukaryota > Metazoa > Chordata > Actinopteri > Osteoglossiformes > Osteoglossidae > Heterotis > Heterotis niloticus. Next base: position 28,617,607 of record CM030890.1, read on the forward strand.
CTCCAGTTCCTGGCTCAAGGGTAAAACAGGTGGGGCTTGACCCAACAAGCTTCAGCTTACAACTCGCTGTCTTTGACTATTAAGTCAGCCACCAAACAACCCTTGGGCCTTTTTTGCGCTGTTCGTAGGGGATCGTGTCTGTTGAAAGACAGGATCCATGTTAACATTGCGGTCTGGTTCTCACGGTGTCGCCAAGCCCACAAGGGCTCATGGTCACAAAACTAAGTGTTGGGGTTTTCTTCTTAGGGCCTTTGACCAAAGCTCACTCACAAAGAACAACAGAAATTAAATACGCTGCTGCGGAACAATCGATATGTATTTGTTCTGAAGGAGAGCAAAGCAGGTTTGTGTTATTCCAACTTCTTGACCTGCTTGAGATGAAAGATGCCACTTCTCCTTAAGGTTAAATCCTCTTGTTGGTGGGGAAGTTCTACCAGGGGCCAAGGAGCACTGGGTGACACGGCGTGAAATAAATTACACCACACGCACATATAGACTCGTACACAAAAACATATGCATGTATACGTTTGCCAATAATTTTGGAACTGCTTAAATATGAATTTGCAAAAGTTGAAAATAATTTTTCACTTTACAAAGTGCTTTGAAGTTAAAGTGCCTTAATATTAAACTCAAATTCAAAGTCAATAAAAAAGTACTTTCGGTAAAAAGTATGTGCTGTATTTTTTTAAGAGTTGAAAAACAAAACTGTAAACACATCATAAATAAAACTGCTGCTGTGCTGCAGCCCATTTTAGCGCGGCTATGGCGAAGCCTGCGATGTGGGGGCCACGCTTTCCCAACCTGCCCGCAACCTCGAAAAGGAAAAACTTTGCCCTTCGTAAAGCGACCTTATCGAAAATGACAAGGACAAAATAGTTATTGCCACCTTGGACTTTTAATTTACCGTCATTTTTATGAAGATTTATTTTCCAGCATTAAGACCAACATTAAGTAATGCTGGAACACCCAGAAAGATGAAAAACCCCTATTAAAACATGCATGTGTGCGCAGGCTGGCCTGGGTGCCACTTCGGCAAGCGCAGTGATTTATCTGAAGCATCTGGTACAACTGCATTAAAATAAATAGCTCGGTTATGCCGTTTTGCAATTCCTGCACGGTTCAGTTTTCCACCCTAATGTGTGTGAACCTTTTTTTTGTGTGGACATTCATTTTATTTTTCTAGATTTTTTTAGGGGACATTTTTAAAGCTCATCCCCGCCCATCCAAAAAGGCTCTGAATGCTTGTTGACTGACCTGGACTGACAGGTGAAATGCGTGCACGTGTGCGCATGTGTGTTTTGACCATGCAGCACCTCTGTTTGCCCGTCACCTCAGCTTGCCTGCGGCACTTTCTGCTCCTGGTAGGTACATTTACACTAAGGTGTGGGAAGGATTAGGCCTTGTGATCGCTGACATTTCCACGGTAGTGGAATTCCACTTGTTGTTGAAAATGACAAGCAGCACCCAATCGGACATGTTCCTACCTTTAGGCCTCACCTGTGCCTGCATGTGTGCGTAAGCCTGTGTTTGCAGTAGTGCGCAGAGGAGAAGGAGGCTGGGCCGAATTAACATGAAATCAGTTTGCCTGCTGTTTGGCATGACTTACAAAGGAACTCCTTGACAGTTTAGTTTGAAATGTTTTTATAATGAATAGCAAGGACGTGGGTCTCTGGTTCCAAATGAAGAATCCAGAGATGCATGGCATTCTGCCTTTGACCAAAGACAGACTAACACATACTCAGCAGGGTAAGACCATTTTCCCACCGGGGAAATAAAATGAGTGGGGGATGGCTCTTCTGCGCAATCCAGTTCTGAAGATCATAGCCCTGGTGAGTGGAGGTTATAGGATCCGTCAAACACCCCACCTGCACCGGCAGTCACCTGGCCTTCGAATCAAGCGCGGCGGCGACAGGCCTCCGCAAACAAGGCTTCGTTCCATCAGACAGCATTGTTAATCGAAATCCCTGTGCTGCTTTCCCTGTGCACGCACACGCACGCACACATGCACGCACGCACACTCTCACACACACACACAGAAAAAAAGAAAGAAAATAAGAGCAGGGAGCCAGTTTGCCAGGGCAGGCGGCCAAGTAGCAGAGAGCAGGAAGCGCCATACATAGTCAGCAGGAAGTCCAGTGTCAGGACAGGAAGTGCCTTGTATGGGCATGGAGGTGCCTGGCTGCCTGGGTGAGGGACACTTCCTCCTCTAGTTGGCACTCCAACAGGGATCACATGACCAGACCGTGGCTGTCAAGCTAGACCACAAATGCAAGCCAGCGTTGAGCGCCAGTGGCACTCCCTGCTCCCCAGGGCCTGGGTACGAGCCATGGCAGGCGGTAGGAAAGAGGGAGGAGGGAAACCCAGGGAGAAGGGCAATGTTTAGATAGCAAAACCGTTGTAAACAGTGATAAGAGCACAGTCTGAATTTCCTGCATTTCCAGAAAAAAAGAATTGAAAGCGCAAACGTTACAGAGCACGGAGGCTGGCAGCGTGCCAAGCCGATCATGATTTCATTTGTTTTTAAGCTTTTCTGTAAATCCAAACTAAAGTATGCATTCGTGTATAAGCAATCGAATGTACACACACGCGCGCATCTACGCAAAAGTGCCGCGTGTCCCCGTCGCTGTCTCGCTCTCACGTTGAGCAGCTGAGCGAGCAGGACGGAGAGCCAACTGTGTTTCGGGGGTGACCACTCCCCCCTGCTTCTCCCACGTGGACATCTGGGACCATGAGAAGGAACAGCCCCTCTTTATTCTCCCCGGCAAAACATCTCTGCCTGCAGTTTTTCCAGCCTTACTGGCTCGCGTTTTTCTTTCTCACGTTCTCATCTGGCTCGCGGTGCCTCTTCCAACCGCACAGGTCGGCCATCGACTGCCAGGGGATGTCCTCCACAGCCCGTAGTCATTTATTTTTCCAGAACGATCACTCGGGTCTTGGAGGTCAAGGAGGTACACAGAGGAGGGCCAGATCCTCCACTCTGAATGGAAGCAATTCCAGGACCACTTTAAAAATACAAGCAACAAACACACTCCGAGCGTGAGCTATAAAAAAGTTTGGTGTGAAGTGGTAAAAACGCGCAGAGACAGAAATAGAATTTTGTTTTTTGGACCCACACCTGTTCATCCTGTGCTGTGGTAGGAACAGAGATGGAAAGGAAGGGATACAGACTGGGTGACAAGGAGAACTGGGGGCTGGTGGTTAGAGGATGAGCGGCAGACAGGGTGGGTGATGGGGGGGGGCAGACAGTCGTACCTCTTCGTACAACCAGCCCCCAGCAACCAGTTTACCTCACTCAGCAGGATTGCATAGCAGCAGCGGTGCAGCCCATTCACTCGCCAGCCACGCGCCAGGCATAGCTGGCATTCCTGTGTCTCTAGCCCATCTACCATCACCCCCATCCTCCCCAGCTCCACCCGATGAAGGGGTATGGGAATTTCAGCCAGGGAGATAGGGAAGCAACAATAGAAGAATGTGTGGGGTAGGGGTGATGGGCAGGATACTATGTTTATTCATTTTTTTATCGTAACTCTCATCTTACACCGATGTGCAAAGCATTTCATTTCACAGGTTTTGCACTGATGTAAAAGACCTGCAAAAAGGCCCACTGCTTCTGCTGTGTTAGCTAGTATGTGTTTTGTGTGTGTGTGTGTGTGTGTGTGTGTGTGTGTGTGTGTGTGTGTGTGTGTGTGTGTGTGTGTGAAAGGGAAAAGGCAAAATTGGTTCACCAGAGAGTGTGAGCTGCTGGCCACCACCGAATGCATGACACGGCTCCACTCATCCTGTCGGCTGTGGGACAGCGGGGGTATGGGGACGACTGTCAATGATCCGGTTCCTGGGATTACACACCGTCCAGCTGCTGTTTACTAAAGCCATAGAACGTCACGCGGGGTGAGTGAGGGGAGCGGAGAGCAGCGAAAACACAGCGAGACAGAGTATTTGGTGCGGCGGGAAGGGTGGGCTGCAGATTCAGAGACCACCTGCCTCTGTTTAAAAAGCGCTTTCCCCTAAGCGGGGTGAATTATGACATACATGCCGCAAGTCGCAGCCAGCGTAAAGATACCACCAAAGATTAGGAGAAATATATGAGAGAAAGGAACACAAGTGCAAGGAAGGATTGTGTTGATTTCCATGCTGAAACAGGATGTGCTTTTACGCCGTGGCAGCTGGTAATATAACAGCCCAGAGCGGGGTCATTATTCACAATAGAGCGTAGTGGAGCTCGCGAGGATCCGAGCAGAAGCAGAGCTGGTCGTGTGAATTACACTTAACTGCGCGGATATTTCCAACAGATAGCACAGAAAAATTACCATCCACATGCTCTTTTTGTTCTTCAGGACAATTACCAGAGGCTTCACTCCCATTAGAGGAGGAAAAACAATGGGGGAGAAGCGTATTCCCAGTATTTATAGCACAGAGCTTGACACTCTCATGGCATCGGAGTCCACAGGCCTGTCCGGATTGGCTGTAATGGGAATAAATGTGAAGATTAGTGCATGCATCTTTCATGAAATGTCACTCATAGAATTGATGTTGCCCCCCGTGAATCAGTCTCCAAAGTTCCGCGAGCGTCCGCCGCGTCGACAGCGAGGCAAAGGCTGTGTGACTGCACTCTGGGCAGCGCCTGCTGGTGCGCACCTACCGATCTTTTGCACCACCGCCGACGGGGGGTAGGATTAAGGGGGCGCTTTGCAACTGAAGAGGCGCTCCTGTCACTCGGGAATTCAAAAACAGCTGCGGTGGCGTGTGAAGGCGCTCGCTGGGGCAGAGTGCGATGGAGGGCGAGACGGGCGGGAGATTCTGCGGGTGCAGGAAGATCTCGCCGACCATCAGGTCCGCAGAGGATGCGGTTGAGAGCAAAATGAAAACGGGGAACCGCTAGTGTCTCCGTTTTTCCGAGTTCGTGAGGCCGTTGGGTGCCGAGGTACCGAAGAGCTTCATGTCATACACGGGCATCCAAAAATAACTAAACGTTTATTTTGCAGGACACGAGACAGCTGTGCGGAGGAGGCCAGACATTCACACATGTGGCTCTTTCCTCCCTGACTCGCCCCATGGGACCAACCAGTCTTTCTGCTGTTAGCTGTAGGTCTGTCCACCTCACACTCTGCTCCCACGGTGCAAACTCAGCCACTGATCAGCCATCACCGCCTATCCTCCTTTCCAAATGCCTTTGTATGAACCCCCACATCACCTGGTGACTCTGAATCAATGCAGATCACAACAGGTTTGGCATCTAAGCCAAAAGCCAAAAAAGAGAGAGAATTACATACGTCAGGGCCTGGCGAAGATTTCCATTTTGTATTTAAAAGGTGCTATGCCAATTACAGGCATTAAACTAAGCACCTCAAAAGCCCATCTTACCCACAACAAGACGTTTATTAGAAACACTTCAAGTTAAGCACCTCGCCCTGTAGACAAATGTAGGTCTCCTTCCACCGCCATTCAGCCCGCAACCATAGCGCTTGCTGCAATGCCGGCATGTAAAATCATTCTCCCTTTCTTGCCCTTTAGTATGCGGTCCAAAAATGGCTCACTTGAACGGTTGCATAACATTTTTTTTTTTTTCCCACTTGAAGGATTGTATTTGACATCGCGAATTAATTTTTATCTCGCGACAGGTCCAGATAATGATTGTGGCCGTGGAGCGAAAATGGCTGAGAGCTGTCGAACGCTCGATCGCAGCGGCGGAGGAGCAAGAAGAAAGCGCGATCGTTGCAGAGACTGGGAGGGCAAAAGGGGAAAAAAAGCGGAAAGGGAATTAAGGGTTTAGGGCTTTGGGGGGACGTAAGGTCACTTCCTGCAAAACTGCTGTGGTCCGGCCGTTGATGTTTGCAGCAGATGTTTGTGTGTCCTAGGAGAAGGCCGGCTTCTTCCTTCAAGACCGGATGGCTGATGATGATGTCATCACTGTGGATGTGTGACCGTGGCTGGGCAACAGGTGGGACCGATGAGGAGTCCCCGCTGCGCCCCTCCAGTCGGCTAATCTTCATCGATAAAAATCAGCGATGATTTTAACCCAACATTTTGAGTCACGAATTTTAGGGCCGTCATACAGAAAACCGCGCTGCGGATAGTGGAAAAGAACAGTCCCCCAGGACCCCTAAAATGAAAGACACCGGGTGCTCCATTAAGTCTGACTGTCAGGCTTCAGAACTGGCAGCAAATGAAGATTTTGAGGTGTTGAGGACCCTGCTTATAGATTTGTCACGGTCACTTGCAAAGTGCAAGCAGGTGCTCCACAGGTGCTGCTCGAACCTGGCTACATGCGCGGCACAAAGTGCGTATCAAACGGCGGCGGCGAGTCGTGGGAAGACAGCTGGCCTGCGACTGGAGAGGTGCGAGAGCGCTGCCAGTCAGTGTCACAACGTGTGAAAACAGCTCTACCTGGTTCCTCAGCATTCCCTGATGGAAAGAGACAGTTCGCCAAAAAGGATGACGGTGTTTATTTACCTGGTTTTGAAGAACTACGCGTTGACAGGTGCTATTAGTCGGAGCAATAGACGGAGACGGGGGGAAAAAACGACAACGGTGCATCCATCAGGCGGTGGATGAAGACAGCCTTCGAAACTATTTACACAAAAAAACAAACACTTAGCTTCCATGAGGACTGTTCAGCTAAAATGTCACAAAAAAAATTTGAAGCATAATTCCCTTCATTGTTTCCTGCTGTTTTGTGCGCACACTAAATGGTTCACGGTCGGGTCATTTGGGTAAAAGTCAAAAATAAAGCGCAAAAGGCCTGTGGCAGGATCTGCTTTTGGGTTCCTAAGAACACCACAGTCACTTTGCACTGTAAAGTGTGCTCTGATGTCAGAGTTGAAGATGGGCATGATCTTGTTTTTTGTTTTTAAGAACTTTTGCTTCAGTTGATGGGATGATTTTGGGGTGGGATCGGGAGGACCGGACGCTCCTGAGGCTGAGGTTAACATTATGTGAAATACCCCAAATATGCTCTTAAAAAGAGAAGCGAGAAAGGAAGTGTGCACAGCCAGTGGGGTCTCCGATTGTTTTGCACTTCGGCAAGATTGAAAAAAGGAATAGGCACCGCGACGGCGCTTATTTCTGGCAGAAGCCAGACGCTCTGAACCTTCTCCCCTCATCACCTGGTCTATCAGAGCCCTCGGTGGTGCTCAACATGCTAAGAACAGAACATCCTCAACTCAATTCAGAAAGATAATGGGGAGGAACACAGCGTTAGCGCTTCAGCGTTCACTGAGCACTTTCCAAAATGCTGTAGTTAAATATTACGCCTCTTTAGCCGTGAAGAGCTTTCGACTGGGCAGCTCGCGTGCATATCCATGACATTTGCATTTATCCCACAATACCCTCTCCTCGGAGCCGGTGAGGCACTGTATAAACTTCTAAGGATGCGATCTACGCACAGGACAAACAGAATCGGTCCCCGAGCTCAGCGGGAAAAAGGTCAAAGACACGCATTTTGGAGCTTATCAGCTGCATTGCATACAGTGTGTCATGAGGGAAAACAGGAACCAAAACATCAGCCACAGCTGAGGGACAGCATTTTTGCATATACCATTCAGCCATGTTTCATCGGTGCATTCAACTGTGCTCCAAGATGGCTGGAAGGGGCATAGATTGCGTCTGGGAACTGCAGCCCTGGTGGAGAATCTTCAATGCCAGTGATGACGGTCTTCACAATTTGTGAGGTTTCACCAGTGCTTGTATGGGATGTGGGCCTTGCCCGCTGCCTCCTCCCTTTATCGCATCCCACCAGGAATCCCTTACAGGTAGGAATCGCTGTTTCCAAATTTCTCAAAAACATGTTCTCGTTCTGATCCAAAATCGAGGTCCCTATTCTTCAAACCTCCTGATTGTATCAACACCATCACTTCCACAAACGTGAATGTAATTCTTTAGCAGGAAGACATCGACCACCAAACCTCTAAAGTGGCAGAGGAAAAATACTTAGGAAGTGTTTCCAGTCGACAAGGAGCGGGTTCGGTCCGCACGAGCAACGCATGTTGAAAAATTCTCTCCACCCTCTGTGAGACACCAGGAACATCTGTGATATTGGACCTCAGAGTGTTAGCTGGAGTTTATGACTGTTCATTTGGCAAAACCTGTCGAGGCAGTTGCACATTTCTCACACGAACTGTGGAAATTTGGTTTAGATACCAAGTTCTGGACCGGGCATGAAGTGGATGAAATGTGCCAGATGAGGTGCTGGACCAGCTTGGGACTATTTCGTTGCCACAGGTAAATAAAAGAGAAATAAAAAATATAACCAGAGGTGCTCCCCATCAAGCTTGCCAACTATCAGCCTGTAGGTTGCACTGCTCCCTCCAAGCTGTAACACATCGTGAGTCTGAGTTCTTATTGAAGGTTCTGTGATTTAATTACCTTCCCGCTAAAAGCCCCTCTTACCCTCACCAGATAAGACAAGAACAGATTGTTTTTGTTTCATCTCCCTCCATCTCCCTTTCTTTAAAAGCTTTCCACCATGTGCTGTGACTCGAGCCTTGGGTGGGTTGCGTTACTCAGGGTTTCTATTTTTTTGGTCTTTTGAACACGTTCACTCATAACTGTTTCCACCGTGCTTGTACACGTGGAAGTGGAACTGTCGGTCGATGCAGGCGACAGGGGGTGGGGGCAAATCCCAACGATCGGGTACAGACTTAGGCACCCAAGTAGGGCCGTGCACGCACAAAACCATGGGCGAGCAAATGATAAGACAGATTAATGACAAGCAGTTTTGGAATGTAGCCAGGTGCGTGGCAACATGGATAAAAATGTGCTCGCTATTTACCTGTTCTCATGCATGCTAGCGAGTAGCAGGCGATCTTCACTGACACCTCTATCTCCAGTCCAAACACCACTGAAATGCCATCAAAGAGAGGGACCGATGGGTCCAACCCTGAGAAAGCGTGTTGTTCCAGATCATATGCAAAGGCCCACGACAGCCGCACCTGCCAATCTGAGAAAGTTCTTAAGTGGAAGGGGTGAATTGCACGGCGTGGGAGGCCAGAGGAGCGGGGCGCAAAGGAGACACCCATAAACGCCACACAAAGTACACACTGATAAGGCTGCTCTGCCCAGATAACTATTGGCAATTTTAATAACTCTTGAGTGCCAGCTGGGTTCAGGAACGGTGAGGTGGTCTCATATTTCAGACTTTTGCAGCGTTTCGCTTCGAAACAGGAGCGACGGGAAGCAGCGACTTACGCTCGTGGAGAGCAATAACGCGGAACCACGGCAAAGTGCTGACCACCTCAGTAGGTGCAAAAGTGAAGAAGTGCAGCTTTGGTCACAGAAATCCAAAGATCATGCCTGTGTGCGGTTAAGAAGCAGGACAGCTACAGCACTGATTTAATTCCGTCATCTTTATTGAAACGTTCATTTAATGAGACTTCTTGGTGCTATTTAAAATACTGCACACAAATAAAATACTGGCGCTTTTATGCCTAGATGATCAGTATTTTTTTTTTTGTTAAAATTACCAGGTTGTGCATCTTCCTGAAAAAACAGCAGCAAATAGCCTAGCTGTTTCGCCAGTGGTTTAGCCGCTCCTACTGTTAGCAGGAAATGGCATCTGCCTGCTGGTTATGAAATGAAAATTAGAAATAAATAGCAGGGTGATCTTCACTGAATGAGCCAAGGCACCCTGTGAGGTTTGGTCATTTAGAGTGTCGGTGTGGAGGTGAGAGCGCAAGGAGGACAGGCGCTGATTTGGCAGCTGCTCGCGTACACCAGCGCGGAGCTGCAGCATGTGTGTCCCTCAGACGTGCCAACGCTCACATTAAAGCAGGGGTGTAATCGCTGTGGGGACGGTGCCAATGATTCGGATTTCAAACCGAGTGTTTCGGAAAGCCATCTTTGAGGTCCAAAGGGGAGGCCCCCTGAGTGGACAAATCAGTCATGCGCCAGATCGCTATGGCAGAAGCCTACAGCCAAGGCTGAGCTTTGAGCCTTGGCTTTGCTCCGCTTTTCTGGCCACATCAGTAACCGGATCATAACTGGATTTGTTCCCAGAGACCTGCAGCTTTGCAGGTGCTGAAAACGAGAGGTGCGCTACGCCCCTGCTGGGGGCCGCCGGTCCTGGAGGTTGTTTTGCGGGATCGAATGCGGTTGTTTTGATAGACGGCATCAGATGGGGGACCACCTTTTCGTAAGAACCGAGCCTTACCGCGGTACCGTGTGGCAGGAGCTCCTTCTCATACAGGTAAAGGAACAAAGCCACACTCGTGCCAAGTTTTGACATTCATGTAAACGGAAACAGACTGCTCTCAAAAGTGAGATATCCGCGCATCCACACACTTCCACTGTACTTTTAGATAAAAGTTCTCCCTCATTGGTACAGCTGCAAGTGCTGGAATTCCAAGGGACACCGAATCAACTCCCAAGTATTGCAAGTGTGTCATGAAATCGAGTCGAACGTGACACATTGTAAAATCCATGTCATGTAATCCATGCAAATCGATTCTGTGGGCAAACAATTAGAGACCACAGGGAGCAGTGACTAACCTGGAATAGCAGGACCAGCTGACACCCTGGGTGTCTCATCACTTTGGGTATTGAGCCAAATACCCCTCTAGCCAGCGTGTTAAGTTGTTGGGAGGAGGTAGCCACATAGGCAGGACAAATATGGCAGACAGCAGGTGTTCATCAGTCGAAAGGAGTTTCATTTGCAAAAAAAATGAGGGCGTTGGGCAGCCCCTTCAGATACTTGGCCCACAGACCTCCACCCACGCCTGGTCTAAGGACCACTGACCTTTTCCAAAAGTCCCTCCAGAAACATATTCCACTCCTCAAACCAGCCGTTCTCCCAGTGAGATGTCAGTCGCCCACTGAGGAAGGCGGGGAACGGAGGAATTGGGAGCCACTTATCAGCATCTGCCCCGCCCCCTGCATACGTGACTCCGCCCACAAGCTAACAGCAGTTGCGCACCAAAATCGTTGACACCCATTAATGTAGCGCTGGGGAGCGGGAAGAAGCGAGGGGAACAGCAGCAGAACGTCGCAGTGCCATTTGGACGTTGTGACTAAACCATGAGGGCCAAGAGAAGTCATGACAGTAACTGGCCGTACAACAGCATAAGGAATCGGGTTTTATACTGGGGAGCAACCAGAAGCAGTTCATTCCTAACAGCTTCCTCCTGCCATACCCATTCATCTACCTTTTGACCAACACTGTGAGTTCTCGGTGAAAATCAGAAGACCGGAATCCCTCGGCAAAACCACAACTGTAGCGAAGGATCGCGCAACTCTTAGATATCAACAAAATGCTCTGAATGCGGGAACCTTAAATATGCGAATGCAGAGCGCAACAGCCTGTGCCGAAATTATGCAGTATATTATGTGCTCAGCCATTATCTTCAGCCAACCCTGCATACGTTATGATTTCACATGTTCATCCATCTATGGGTTCGTATTACTCCTGGGATTTGAATGTCAGTCCATTTGGCAACCCATTTTGCTTAAACATGGGAGCCCTTGTTGCCCCGTGAAACACCAATTTGGATAATCAGACCTTCATTTATGCTCAACTTCACTCAGCATTTAACTGATCTGAAAATGGAAGATGACACTGTCTGTCCTCGTTGGCCTGAAATACATTACTTTGGTTGCTTAATTTTTAAATGGGTTAAGCAGCCCTAACTGTTCGTTGCCGCAAATCGCGCGCCTCGTCGGGTCTTTTTTCAAACCCCAAGTTAATTTACTTTCCTAGGGGAAGAGGCATCAGCCTGGTAACTAGGGCTCCCCAGTCACCGTGACAACCTGTCGCCCATCACGGTCTGCCGTAGAACACAACCTGCAGACACACCGGGCTGCCAAACGCAGCGTGGATGGGTGATGTGCTCGAGCCCCACGGAGGCGCAACAGGTGCTGCGCTGTACAGGCATTTGATCTAGAAAAGAAAAAAATGCGGCACACACAGACTTGGCACTGAGATGCACACATCAGGGCATTTTCACCTTGGAGAGAAACTATGTGGCTGATGGACTCTCTTCCTTTTGCCGCTGGTCTGTCGTGTACGAACACACACTTGCACATGCCATGGATTTCCAACATGTATTTCACATGAAAGACAGAAGGGAAGGGAAGGAGAAAAGAGGGCATGCTGGAACTCCTCTGTAATGAGGCTCCGCTGCTGGAAAAAAAAATAGTGTGGGTAGGAGGGGAGAAAAGGAAAAGAAGCCTCTGATATCATTTGATCTTTTCTACACAAGAGGAATTAGTTTGAGCAGATCGTTATTAGCATTTTACATTAGTATTCATGTAGGAATGAGGCGCCTTTGAAAGAGGGAGCCTTAGAGGGGAAGTAACGCATCTAATGGAGCACAAATCTGGGTCTGGGGAGGGAAGGCGAGCGGCAGGGGGATGTGTATAAGAGACAGGGGGGGGGTTACGCTGAAGGTTACGCACAGCGCGCGCGCGCCCTCAACCCCTCCGCACGCGGTTAATTAGAGCTCGAGCGCCCCTTAATTACCGTAATAGCGCGCGCCGTCTTCCGACGACTCGCGCGCGTTCCCGTGGCGACGATCGGCGCGCATCATCGAACGAACCGAATGGGCCCAAAACGGAGGAGTTCGGTCGCGGTCGCGCACGGCCAGTGAGCGCGACATTAAAGGCGAATCCTCGCGGGCACCTGTAGGTTCTGTGCTCAAGTTGACCGGAACATTTTTATTTTATTTTATTTTATTTCATCTTCGTCTAACGGCGTGTGAACGGCGAGTGCGTACGATGTAGGAAATTATTGAATCGCCTGCAGGGTTGGAGTCGTAAATCCAACGATTATTGAAATATTCATCCTGTTTTTTTTTTTTTTTTTGCTTTTTTCAAAAAATGCAATTCGGTGTTTGTTGCACGATTGCGTCAAAATTCATTTTAAACGGGATTTGCGGAAACGTTGCGCTCGTAGGAAGTGCTGACCACCGGAGACGCGCGTTTCAGAAGAAAGATGCTGTTCAGCGTAATGTTGAAGATTATCTGATTTATTCCCTGTAGGTGAAATCGATGTGCGAGGACGATGGCCTTACTCGGACCCGCGCTGTGCCCCCCACCCTAACCAGGGTTCGACACGCTCCTTCACAAGGGTGAACGCACCCGTCGTGCAGCAAAAGTGCTGCGTACGATGGAAAGGGGAGCTGCGCGCACGTCTCCTTCGCAAACGCGATGCCTCTAGAAGGGGACGGCGAGCGACCGAAGTGGCGCAGCGGAGCGCGCCGGCGCAAACGGGGCTCAAAACTAAGCACAAGTCCCGCTAACTCATTGATCTTGGCATTTTAGTAATTACTTTTTTCCCTGGGAGAGAAAGGACATGGTTTGAGCCGATCATTAGTCATCAAAATTAAATCTGCCAATGCTTTGAGGAGCTGAGGGGTACTTTCACCTACACTTCTATTACACTTCTGCAGCCTGTTTGGTCTAGCGATGACCTGACAGAAAGTACAAAAGTACAATTTCAAATGTACTTCGATATGAGTATTTTTCCCCCCTTTTCCTACAGTACCTTTCCCTGGAAGAACATTTAAATGGACAGCGGCAAATTCTCCTGCTCATCTCCTCCCCGTCAGGCCAAGTCACCTCACTCATCTTCATCATACGCAACGTTTGAAGGCCCTTCCTCTTGGGCCAAAGGGCAGCGACCTTATGATGAACAAAGGACAAAAAATCTCTAATAATTTCTCTCCCGTTTGCCCACTTTAATTCAAGACAGCATGGAGAAAGCTTAATAAACATGAATCATACATCTCTGAGGCTGGATCCAGGATTTATATAAAATATTGTGGATATTTATGAACAGACTGTGTAACCATGGCGTGACATGGCTACGCACATGTTTTTAAGGTTGATTATTCTGTCCTTTAGGGTGGGAAACACTTCTTTCAGAGGAATTTTCTATATGATTTGTACACGCAATTTAACCCTCCTGTTTGGTCAGTTGTTAAAAACAAACAGGGAGGCTTTATCAGTGTTGGATGAGGATGTGTGGAATCCCAGCTGGGCCTGTGACTCCACTGGACCCTAACTGAGATGAGTCCAATAAGAACTGGGTCCCAGGAGATGCTTCTAGAAATGAGAGCAACCGCAGGTCGATGGTCTCAATGGCTTTGTCATTTCAGTGGGCGGAATGAAGTATTCTCATAGTTCGTGGGCCAACCACAAATTGAGCGTTCAGAAATGAAAGTCCCCAAGTTCACTTTCATAAGGAACAATGAACAAAGGGGCAACTGTGGAAATGCGGTTGGACAAGCAGTTTTCTTTAACTCCTTTACTGCTTCATAATTAGACTTGTAATGGCGCCAATTTAAATATATTTATTCTACAAAATTATCTTGATGGATCATGAAACCTCTGTGGCAAATATAGAGCTTCTCATCTTTGTATAAAGACTGGACGTGGGTCTCGAAGCGTTTAAACATTTGAAATGTCTCAGCATGGACGTGGGTCTCAAAGCGTTTAAACATTTGAAATGTCTCAGCAAATAGCAAAAGCACCACGACAGCATTTTATATATTTATATTTTATTTATATGTCTTTTCTGGGAGGATATCTTGTACACCAAATATCCCATTGGCAGTAAAGCGCATTCAATGTGTTTAGAAGCCAGAAACAGTCACTTGGTATAACAAACACAATTACAAAATAAAAGTAAACCACAAAATAATGAACTGCATGTAAATAACATACAAAAAATTCCATGCCTACTCAGTAGGTAACTACAACATTCCAACTCCTGAATATGTAGATATTTACATTTCAGTTACAAAAATATACTTTATTCTCTTTTTTGCTTACATTCTAAAGAAATGAAGCTGTGCCGTCAAGTCTTTCTTCCTACATCCCTTAAAATCCCTCTTACATTCTGTAAAAAAATATCCCTTACACCTTAAGGCGAGATGCAATGCATCCAATCATACACATACATAGTTGTGTCAAAACGTCAGCAAGGCTTCACAAAAGGCACCAAAAACTTTTGAAAACTTGATTTTTTTTTTTTGTCTTTCTTCCTTTTTTTCATAACAGATCTTTTAGCCACATGTGGAGGGGACGAGAGATAGTACCAGCGGGTGATATTTACAAAAGAATTTAAACAGACATCACTCTTACACATGCTTTGAATACTTAAGTGCTTTTCTCAAACAAATTCAAAACTCATCACAGCATTTTCACTACATAAAGAGAAAATATTTATTTAAAAAAATGGCCCTGCTAACTTCAAATAATACAACATAATATGCAAGTTTTTTTCACATCAATAGTACCAAAGAATGAAAAACAAAACATGGCACATGTACAATATACATATACTGTAGCTTATGTATATCTTCAAAGTCTTTCTCTGCTTGAGTCAGATCGGTTTAACTGTCACTGACTTGAGGAGATTGAGCATTAGGACCTCAGATACTGAACAGCACGTAGGATAAAGTCCATTTTCTTGGTTAAGGACTTTTTTAAGCCATTTTTGAATCCGTCACAGCCTGTTGTAGCTCGCTGTGCTGTTAACGTCTTATTTTTTGCTGAAGAGCTGCAATTCATTTGAAGGAAAAATCCCTTTTCTTCTCCATCATCTTTGCCAGGTCCTTGACATATATGTTTTTTTTTTAGGTATCTTAAGACTGATGACTGATCACGGGAGAAGGGGATGAGCACAATGAAAAAAGTGCTTGTCAGGAAAGAATAACATGTCTCAATTATTTTGTTCAGCGGAAGGAAAAATCGAATAAGGTGATGAACAGAAAAGAATGCCTTAGCAGATCTCAATTGTCCTTGGCGAGAGTGTAGACTGAATGTCTGACAGGGGTGTGGCAACCGGAGAGTTATAAATGTTTGTGGCCACTGATGAGGGGAAAGAGGTGGCTACTTGCGTCTGGAACGCGCTTGAGACCGATGGGTAGGTGGTGGCAACCGAAGGGGACGGATATGAGGTGTGGACTGGTGATGAGTAACAGGAGGGCACTGGAGATGGGTAGGACGACACAGGAGATGGATAGGAAGTCATGGGGGATGGGTAACTGGAAACAGGAGATGAAACAGACACTGGAGCAGAAGCCGCAACAGCTTTCTCCACCTTCTTGTCCTTCTGACGCAGGTGGATCTTGGTGTGTCGCTTGCGCTCGTCACTGCGGGCGAACTTGCGGCCGCAGATCTCACAGGCGAAGGGCTTCTCTCCCGTGTGTGTGCGGATGTGAGTGGTCAGGTGGTCACTGCGGCTGAAGTTGCGCATGCAGATGCGGCACTGGAAAGGCTTCTGGCCGGTGTGGATACGAATGTGACGCGTTAGCTCATCGGAGCGGGAGAAGCGGCGGTCACAGGTCTCCACAGGACAGGCGTAGGGACGCTCGTGAGGCGGGGTCTTGCTGGGCCGGTTAGGGTACTTGCGCATGCGGCTGGGCTTGATCAGCTGTGACTGGTAGACGGTCTTCAGGTCCTGGGAGCCTGTCTGGGTGGCGAATGCCTTAATTGTGGAGAGAGGAGTCAGCGAGGGCTGCTGGCCAGGCTGTGTCTGAAAGGGTTTCTGGTCAGGGGGCACCAAACTGATCTCGCTTTGCTGTGGGGGGAAGAGGTAATCAGGGATCATTGGCACGGGGAAGCTGGAAGTGCAGGTCTTGCTGTTGGGGTAGGCAGGGGGTGGGTATTGGATGGAGCTGCTTACAGCAGGGCTGGGGAAGGATTGACTTTGTTCTGGAAAAATCTCAGGGCTGGGACTGGAGTAAGTTGGCGCAGCAGAGTAAATGGGGTTTGGCTCACTGTGATGGACAGAGCAGCTCAGGCTGGTGGTCTGGGTGGAGGCAGAAGAGGAAGAAGAGGAGGAGGACGAGGAAGAGGAGGAGCTGGTTGGAGCAGCGGAGGAAGACGGGGCAGAGGTGGTGGGAGGGGTCATCCCTACAAGCCCGCTGACCAGGCTGAACAGGGGCTCTGCCCAGAGGCTGTTGCTGCAACTGGCTGCGGGTTCAAGGGTGAAGCGGCCCGTGTAGGAAATGGGGGGCAGTCGCTGGGTGGGGAAGCTCTGTTCTGCCAGAGATTTTTCACAGTTGATGGAGATTTCAGGCAATGTATCTGCAACAACAATAAAAAAGAGAAAGATGGAGTGTTAAAAACAAATTACAAGGCATCCCTATCAGAAATGGCCACTCTGCACTGCAGCATTTTATAATTCTGGAGGAGCAGCAAGGAGAACCCCAGTGGCATCTAAAAAGGGGCGTCCCACTCCATTCTGTTAGCAGCTGGTGCTGACGTAAGGCAGGAGAATCCTCCCATGGCACAGTGCCCCCCCCCCCCCCCACACACACACACACAGATGCACGCTCCTCCAGAATCCCTGACTCTAGGCACCTACAGTCCATGCAAGCCTCAGCTTTCCCTACTCTCTTTCTTTCAAAGCAGCTCCATCACTGAAGGCATTTCATTACAGAAACTGCAATTCAGCTGATTTTAGCGTTGCAATTTTAATGTACCGTGGGGGCCGTTCACAGAGCGGTGCTAAATCACTGATGAAACTCACAGAAGGCATGACAAATAAATGTGCAACTGGATAACGTCTGCACTTAATTCATATTAATGCTGCAGTTGTTCATCTAAACACCAAATCAATTTCTCTTTAGACATTTCTAGAACAGTTAATTCTGCAAATTGTCATGCAACAAAAAGAGTTCACTAAGTAAATAAAGACTTGTCCAGATCTATTCATGCAGCTGTTTCTTGCTGGGAGTTATTTCTAAATCACTCTGTAAACTGTTTTTTAACAGTCAGGCATTAACACTCTGATATATTAAAAAGCCAGATCTTACCTCCAGTTAAGTGGTCATACTGGTCTCCTGGCTCCCCATTCCCGAACCCTGCCCCCTCAGGTGCGGAGGCGGTGAGAAAGGGGGTCCCCGCAGAGTTGAGTAGCATCATCTCCTCCAGTTTGGGGTAGTTATCCATAGGAGAGTGGGGGAAGTTCATGGACTCTGAGACCTGCAGCGCAGGCAGCACCATCTCGGTCTTGGCAGCAGCCATCTCTCTGGCCAAGTTTCCTCTACCAGCGCCGGTGGAGCTGTGGAGGTCTGAGGAGGGCAGCGCTGTGGCTCGCAGGAAAGGGGAAGCACCTGCACACCTCAGGGGACTGATGTGAAGATGCTGCTGCTGCTGCTGATGTCCAACAACACACTCTGGAGAATCTCCAGGTTTGTCTGCTGGATCGGACGAGTTCTTTTTCCTCTTCAGAAGAAAAAAAGATCCACTCCTCTCTTAAAAGCAAACGCGGTGCAGGAACGTGTCCTTTTCGTTCATTCCATAAAAATGAATGAAAAATGTCGGCTTGTAATTTCTTATTCTTTGTATACGACTGAGAATCTGCATTCAGATGTCCCCTTTTAGAAAAAAATGTTTTTCATTTACTTTTTTATGTGCAAAAATTTGATTCTTAGAGAAAGATAGCGCTGTGTGTGTCTATCTGCTTCGCTCTGTACTGGCAGTGTGTCTGTTGGGCTCTCTGGGCTCTTTCTCTATTTAGAGAATCCCCACTCCTTTATATATACTCCTGCCGTGACGTAGATGTCCATATAAGGAATGGAGGAAGCCCATATTTAGGCACTGCAGTGGAGGACACATGACGTTCGCCTGGGGGAAAAGGCAAAGCAGGGAGGCTGCAAAATAAGTTTGTGCAATAAATCAAGAAAGGTCAGGTCTCTTCCCCTTCCCGCTGCAATTAACCCACGGTGAGCTGCGAAGGCTGCCGTAAAAATTAATTTTGTAAGCATTCTCTTCAGCGGTCCACGTTCGGAGCGGATTTCCCGTTTAAGACGGAGCATGGCGCTTGCCGGAAGACTCTGCTCCGCCATGCCATATAAGGTCGTGTCTACATAAGGACCGATTCCGGTGGGTTTCCACTTCCGTGCCCTTATTTGGAGCTTCCTGAGGTATCGCTGATCGGCGCTTGGCAGCGAAAGAGAGACCGGGGTGCGATTGAAGTCCAGCGCTCGGCGCAACAACTAATGTCAGCACTATTTCATACTTTCACCCAGCGCTGGCAGCAACCTACGTCTGTTACTACTTTGCAGATGCACACACGGAACGAAGCAAATATAATGAGAATTATTTGATCAGCGTATAGATTACTGTGCTGTAAGGGTGTTCATATACTGGCAGCGTATGTAAATTATCTGAACATCTACCAAGCAACTATACAACTTTCATATATACAGCAATCCATAAAACTTGCAGTTTACAAAATGTAGCAAATATATAGTGTACGTAGTTGGACAGTTTACCATGTAGTATATATAATTTGGCATATAGGTCAATAATTGTGCTTAGTTGTACTTTAGCGATGGTATTATACATTGTATTTCTGAGGCTGCAGTTTTTTTTTTTTAAGAATTAACTGTATTGCGGGAAGGCAAATGTGTCCGGGATATTCTAGTTCCAGCTTTAAGATGAATAAAAAGTATCGGTGAGTGGAAGCAATAAAGTGACTTTGGGTGACTCCGAATGCAGGATTATCTCCGTTTGTGTGTGTGTGTGTGTGCGCGCAACTGGGACGGAGCCCCTGCGTTCTCACATTGGCACCGTGGACCAAACGTCACTGCAGGTTTGTTTTGCAACAGGGAAAACAGGAACCGTCTACTTTGTTTATTTTTGCACATATATGTGTGCGATCTCGATTTCTGTGTCGTTTAAGTGTTTTTGGTTTTCATCACACTCCTCTTCATCACTGCCAGCAAGCCAAAATAAACGAGAAAGGGGAAAGGAAGCAAGTTCTCCAAAGTGAAAGTTGTTTTGGGGGGGGGTCCTTCAGCGCGCGATTTCCGCAGGGATGCCCACATTGCACCTTCGCCACCTCGTTTCGTGCCCAGGAAAATCGAGATATAGAAAACCCTGCACAAGTCGGGTCAGTACCAGACAGCTCGCGCGATCCGTTGGCGGCGGGGGGTGGGGGGGTTACAACGCACTCGAACCCACGACCTGCTTTCACATTCCCTCGCATCCATCAGAATAATTAATGACAAATATCGATCGATTCCTGCAAGCACAAACAACATCTGTGTAAACAGTCGGCCGGACTCATTAACTATTAAAAGTGGCAAATATTCTGCTGGAGTGAGTTATGTCGCTGCTGCAAAGTAACAGCAAATGTATCGACAGATCCAAAGTGTTAGGTGCTCGGCTCGGCTCTATTATCGTTCCGGAACGCCGGTGCCGTTCACTTTACGTGAATTCATTTTTAGCAATAATTTCAACGAGGGACGAGCGTCTCTGCGAGCCACAGGTGCGGGTCTGCCGCCGACTGCGGGCAAACGCGACGGCTGAAATGAAACTTTGAACTCCGCAGCAGATAAGCGCCTTCGCCTCGTTGTTGCAGCGCAGCTTGGGAGCGAGCGAGTGGCACCCAATCCCCCGGGCACCGGTGAACAACTGCACGCCGATCGGCCGGAACTGCCGGGGTTTTAGGAGGACGCCTTTTGGGGGTCTGCGGGCGCTGTCTGCGAGAGGGTGTCCCCGGTTCGATGCGCGGGGTTTCTCTTCGCCCCTGCCTCGCAACCAGCCGTGCTAATGGGCCCTATTTTTAATCTGCTGCAGTGAGCTGTGCTCTCTGCAGGGGAGGGGAGCGGGGGTATCTCCTCTACGGCGAGGCGAGGCCACGCAGCGGGGCTGCCTTGCGTGTGCTGCCCGGCGTGTCCGTGCCGGCAGCACCGACGTTAAACGGTCACTCTGTCCCGTGTCGAGACGTCGAAAACACTCAACGCGAGCGCCGATCGATCCCCCCCCCGGAACCGCGGTCGAGCGCGCTCCTCCGACGCAGTGATCTCCCACTGAGCATGCGCGGGAACTGCGTCCGGCGCGCAGCCGAAAGGCGGCTCGTTTTGGCGCCGTGCGGGAGAGGCGCTTCCCAAACGGGCTGCAAAGGGTAGGAATAACGCAGGTATGTTCACTTGCTGGGGCGCCAGAGGTAAACACTCCTCGTCCCCCGCGTAAACACTGCGCGATTTTTGAGCCCTTTGCCAGTTTCCACGTTGGGCTGACGGTTAGGGCTCCTCCCAGGCTTCTTCCATGTCGCCACGGGCGGTTTCCCAGCGCTTTCACCCATCTGAGCGCCTAAGCGGGCTCGATGCATTATTGATGGTCTCTAATTGGAAGAAGGCCGTGAGATGTGAAAAAGAGGCAGACAGGCAGCGATACCTGGAGGAGTCGCAGGAGAACTTTGGAAATAGACGGGCAAGGGTTGCTGAGTGCAACGCAGGGCAGAGGGAGACGCGGCTGCTTCCAGGCTCTTCCTAAATGGCATTTTGTGCTTAATATTTTCCCCGTAGTGCATATGTAAATAAGAGTTTTACCAACAAGCTTTAAATCCGCACGTACTTGCGGGCAGGCTTCACCGGGGCTGTCATGGTGTGAGATGTATGTTGGGAACAAGAGCGGAGGACAGCGGTGATGCTCCGGGGACCGACCCACGGGCGACAGCTCGCCTACATTTCTGTGTCAGATGAACCCGTCGGTTTCGGTGATCTCACACCAGGGGAAGGCCTGTTATATTTCTAAAGCCGACAAGTCATTAAAAGTAGCAGGCTGCACCAGCAAGACTGCCCGTCGCTGGGGAAAGATAAAGCCGTAATGAAGAACATAAAAGAAGCGGAAAACAAAACAAGCGTGAGGGATGGCGAGCCGCGATGATGCTGTGCGGAGGCCGGGGAACCGCCCAGGCCGGAGCTCCCAAACTTAGGCCTGGCCCAGCTGGCGCACTTTGCCAACACTGTGACCCACGCACTGTGAGGAGCCCTCGTGTTCGCAAGGCACTCCCTTCACCTACGCACGGAACCCCCGTCCGTCCTCACTTGGTTGTTAATATTTAATTAAACCCCCGGTCTCCTGCTTGCTCGGAGAGGAGCGAACCTGACACCCCCACGCCGCGGTGCGGTGCAGAGCTCTGCTGGAATTAATCACCGCAGTAGCCGGCCGTTCCCGTTCACCTTCCCCTTCCCGTGGGTCCTCTTTTGCGGGCAGGTGACATTTTGCGGGCATTGAAACATAGACCTCGGAGGAGGAAGAAAGTGACAGTCTAGATCTTTGCATCCGTTATGTTTCACGGTTAAGGTTGGCACACGGAGGGGCAGACAGAAAAATGAAGACAAGGTCTATCCCTTTAGCAAAACAGCTTTGTGCCGGAAGAATAGCATCTGCAGATTTTGTAGATGTTGGGAAATTGGGGTATGTAATTAAAATCCAGTTGCAACAGCAGGTTGGGCTGAACCTTCAGTCTCAAGTGTTGAAGCATGAGACGCCTTCAGAAAGTGGATTTTCTGGTCCTCGGAAAGGTATGCTGTCCTGAAACCTGTGAATACCGTGGAAGTCTGTTCTTGAGAAGCGCACAACATGTAGGAGCAGAATACAGAGCTTTTTTCCCCAGCTCTACCTCTCTTCTGTGCCTGGTCCAGCAGGTTCTTGTCGAAATGCAGGGCTTGCTGCAACCAATCGCATTCAATCACTCTGAAGTCAATAAACACAGACCCTCTAAATCTAATAACCCACAATGAACTCCTGGGGGAAGCCATTCCAATCTGATATGATTTATTTGCTTTAGGTAGGAGTCTAAGACCTTTGTAGGAGCAAAATAAATGCGTACTCTGCTAAAAGCAATGCCAAGGCAACACTGCTTAACATATCATTACGGCTTAATTAGAGATACCTTAAGCAAAAGAAAATAATGCTCAGGCCCCTGGATATCAGTGCTGCGCATCACCTTCGTGCCTACGTGCCGAGGAAACGGAAGATCGTGTGCTCACTATTACAGAGATTGTCATCACACCTCTTGGGAGTAATGTGAATGGTGTTAAAAAAACCTTAAAAATGTTAACTCTGTGGGAAACTTTTCTATTTAGTCGGTTTCCCAGGAAGCGATGCTTCACAGGGTCCCAGCGCTCAACACCTATTCTGAATTGCTACTGGTGAGGCTCAGCCATTGCTCCTGCTGGTTAAGGACCCCACTTCAGGCAGGTCTGTAATGGGTGCAACTCTAGATAGTGCATGAGAGGCACAAACCAGCATGTCTGCAAAATGTAGGGTCCTTCTCTGGGCTGATGGCAGTGATTTAATCACAGTCCAGCAGCAGCAACTTTCAGAAAATTCTTCAGGGTTTGTTTCTTGTTTCATCTACTCTATACTGTCAAGCTGGCAAGGTTAAACATGATAGTAACGTTAACCCAGTTCTTCAACTAGGACATGAACCACCAAACTTCCCATTGCAAGTATATATTCTTTAACTCTGTCAACTCTATTCCCAGCAAGGTAACCTAGGGTTATTTGATATCATGATCAATCTCAGTTCTTCAGTTTGACCTTTTTAAACATGGGAGTTTAAAGAAATGTTCAATAGATTGAGTAATTTTTTTTCCCCCTGCCTTTTTCAGGATGTGAGTATGCTAATATGTCTGAGATGATACATAAAATGTGTCTTCATGTATTTATGCCTTGTGGCATTTCAGGAGCTGCACTTGAGTTCAAATACCAAGAGTTTGCCAGTGAACCCAAGGTCCAAAAGTTGCTGCTGAAATGGTTCAGTTTATGCAAAGCTGTATAAATAGCTTGAGTATGTATGGTTTCCTAATTACTCGTGAAGTTGAGGAATAAATAAAGAATGAAATGTAATCGCCCAGATCCTCGAAAAAGGCTCATGTTCTCATTTGAGATCTTTATATTAGCATTGGCTTTAGGTTTTCCTGTGTTGCTGGGCACATCAGGCATTAGATTGTTACCTACATTTCTAATCTCTGGCTTTTGTTGCCGTTTCTGTAGCAGGTTTTCAGTTTTATGGGGTCAGGTTGCTAACCCATCAACTCAACACGGGTTCGGGATCAGCCATGGCACAGTTCATTTCGACATGGATAATATTTTTAAAAGAAGTAGAATGCTTCTGGTACTCGGAAGGTTCTTCTCTGAGACAAGATTTTTGGTAGATGCCTAGCATCCAGCTGAAAACACATCCCACAGAATCCAGTATAAGTGCATCACCCCAGGTCTCTTTGTGGATGTTTGATGTGTGTAATGAAAGGGGTGATCTCTGACCTGAGACCTTCTTCCCTATCTGTGGAACAGATGAGTGTTCTGTCCATATGAAAGAGCACTTCCGGAGCTTCCCGAGAACCTTACGCAAACGCTGTGGCCAGTGAGATGGAGATGTTTGCAGATACCGGCTGACCTGTCATTTGAAAGATATGCTGCCGCAAGGTGCGCTTGTGAAAACCAATTATAACAGTGTGTCAGTATACCGGCACTGTAGAAATTATGTGTAGTGAAATTTTAATAAAATTATTTTCCTATCATTATGTGAAGACTGGACTTATCCCTTTGAATGGTCTTCTGAATCAAACTTCTAGAACGACAAGATGAAAATATCTTTACAATGATTCTTGGTATCTTTTTTTTTTTCCCAGCAAAAAGCTCAAATTCAAAAAAAAGTTCAACAGAAAGAAATTAAATGTTTCATTTTTTTCTTGAAGGTTGTGGGCTGATTTGTCCTGAATTTTTTTTTTTTTTTTTAGGTCAGTCCTCAAATTAACACTGACCAGATGAGAGTAGGGAGTTCAGGACATCACTTTGGAGATCTTCAAGGACAGCTGGAGTGGGTTTGAGGAGAAACCATCTGGACATCCTTGTCCAGCGACTGAAGGGAAACCGTCTGAAGGTCTCGCCTGGCTGGGCCGAGACAAAACCTTTATTTGGAGTCCACGTTACGAGCTTTTATATGTCTGAGCCAACGCATGATGGAGACTGGGTACATCGAGAATCGTCTGGAGCTGTCGGTTTGTTATTGTTGCAGAGAGCATGTTGTGTGAGTATGCCAGGAGATGGTCACTGCCAGACCACTTGCCGACCCCTGTCTTTCCATTTGTCGAACCCTGCTGATGAAAGCCTTTCATTCTGGCCCAGTTCTCCTCTGAAAGGTCTCCTGTCACTCACCTGCTGGTGTGTTTCCTGTCTGTGTTTCTTTCATTCCCCCCACCCCCCCACTTTTGTCCTCATCCTCAGTGCTCCCTCTGTCCTATTGCCAGAGAGAAAAGGGGAGGCTTTTACAAAAAAGTGGCTAAGCCAGAGGGAGGATTTTTTTTTTTCAAAGGCCTTTTAACAACAGGTAAGTTAATGGTTAAGAATATTGAATTATAACCTGAAATTTTAAGCCCCTCAGTAGTACTTGTTGTTGTATCCTTTAAAAGGGTTCTGTACTGTAATAGTTGCACTTATATATTCAGAGGTATAAAGGGGTATAAGCTGCTTTGGATAAAAGCAAAAAAGAGACACAATAATATAACAAGTGGGAATAATTTGTAGCCTCCACATGCTAAGGTGTGGACTGCTCCTGTAAGTAGAACCCTGCATTGCCAGGACCCACCCACCCAGGCAGGCAGCTGATCCAAGCCCAACCGGGATATAGAGCCATAATGGAATTTCTCTCGTTCTGTTCTTCTGCTATAAGTGCATTACTACTGCTTTTAGATGGTTATTTATTACTTTCCGTTTCTTTTCTTCTCTTTTTCTTTTTTACTAGCTCAGGGAACATAGAAATCAAGCTCTCTTTCAAGCCGTGGTGGTTAAATGTGTGTTGATGCGAGCGCCCATGCCTGCACCTTGTTTGTCGCATTCAGACTTCAAGGCCGCGGCGGTGATGGTGCTCAGCCTCTGTCTGCTCGCCAATGTGCCGCCTGCACGCAAAGGCCTCTGTCTGATGCTCCCCAGCTTCTGTCAAAATGTAAGGCCTGTCAGCTGCAGCAGAAAGATGTTTTGTGTGTGTATGTGTGTGTGTGTGTCTGTGTGTGTGTGTTTTGTTTTTTCCTCAGAAGCCGCCACATGCAAAGCTTGCTGCGTCTGCTCTGTGCACGAGCACGGTGACATATTTTCCTTTGCATTTTATTTTATTTTTTTGCCTGCGCACTGCCGACCCTGAGCTCTGACAATGCTTTTTAAGTAAGTTTAAAAGCCTTTTAGAAAAGTTTTTTTTTATTTTATTTATCACTATTATTTATTTCATTATGTATTCTCTCAAACAGTTTCCAAACAGAAAATGCAACAAAGGAGATTTACCAATCAGTTTTAGGCTTGGAAGGACTCTGACCTGTTGGCTAAAAATTCAGCTGCTGCAGCTTGGTTGAAGGATAAGTAACTCAGCTTGTGACCAGTTGTCACCCAGGAGCGGAGCTGCTGTTGTACCCTTGAGGAGGTAGTTTGCTTCTTCAATTGCTTTGGTGAAAGCGTTGGCTTTTTAAATGTGGGAAATGATAAACTCTGTATTTTGTTCTGGAGAAGGGAGGAAATGGGTGGCATGGAGACGTGTGCATTAAAACAAACTTTTGAATTGCAGTGGTTAAATCTGTGAAAGTTCAGTCAGTCCAAGCTATTATTAATATATTTATAAGCTGCATCCATTTAAAACTGCTAAATTCCAACTTGATTGCAAAACTAGTTTGGTTTTTACGTTTTTTAAGTGTGGGATGATGGGGTTTGCTGTGTATTTTGATCCCACAGAAGCACGGGCTAGCTTTAGGTGAGAGGACATTTGAATGAATGGGATGAGAGGACTGGTCCATGCTGGATAGCCTGCAGGAGTCAGAGGGCATGTTAGCTTGATTTGGATGTGGCTTTCTTGTCATGCAATAATCATAGCCATCATTTCCAAGCGTTTTCAAGCAGAATGACAGCTGAAGGGCCAGCAAATGATGCTGAAACTCTCCAACAGTAGTGCCAGGACAAGTCATATTTCAGAAAAGAAATAATGAATAAATGAGTAACTGTCAAGGCCGCTCTAGTCAAAGGAGAGTCAAAGTGACAGATCAGAAATATGGTCATAATCTGACTCTTCTGAGCAACAGTTGATGAAAATATAAATGTTGTATTTTAAACCTCCTGAATAGGAGGGAAAGGGTTTTTTTTGTATCAAATGTTTCTTCAGCTTTTGCAACCGTGTTTACGGGTAAAAATAGTATACGAAGGTAAAACAGACATAGAAACCAACAGGGAGGTAGATCAGTAGATCTTCCAGCAGATTCAAGGAGACACAGAAACATGCAGTCATGTTGGACAGTTCAGGGCCATTACATTCTCAGGAGACGAAGGTCTCGTGTGGCGCCTTGTAGCAGTGGTTCTTCCACAGAGACAGCAGTCCCTATAGACGTAAGCATCCCAGCACAAATCCTCAAGCATCTGGATATGACAGTGTTAGAACAGCCAAATAAAAGCTGGTAAAGTAAGTGAAATCGTGTGTAGAGGAAACGAGGGGAAAGGTTAGGCAGGGGACACAGTAGTTGTTGAGGATTTGTTTAGAGAGCAAACTTGTCTTTGTTAAAGTTGGAGAGTTAAGGGGTCTTCTTTGCTGTTTTTTAAACATTTCAGACTTTATTATTCATGTACACCAAGATCTGGATACGGCCTCCTCCAGGTACCAAGGTCAGGATAATGTTGTCCACCCAAATGGTCCCTTCTCCACAGAACCTCATGGTGTCCTCCATTCCAGTCCGTCACTCCATTCATCTTCACACACCTGTCAGCAGGTAGGCACAGGCTAAGGGCGGGTCCTGTGTAAACAGCGGAGCTGATAGTGCTGTTAGCCGTATGGGAGGTGCTGGATTATGACACAAAGGGCTCCAGTTTAAGAGGAAAAAAACGTGATCTGTATTCAGTGTTTACTTTAGGAAAAGTAGAAAGTTCACCGAGAGGAGACTCTGAGGTTCTCATCCATTTGCCATTGTGTTGGAATGTGTGTGTATGTGTGTGTGTGTGTGGATTCTCTGGCAGTGTCTACTTAGCCATTATGATTTTGATAGTAGTAGGAAAAAAGCTCTTTGCCAAGTACATTGTTTGCCAGCTACATTACACTTTTCAAGTTGGCCTACAGTCCTTAACAGGAAAATGCTATACTGTCCACAGCTATTAAAAAAACATTCTTGGAGGAAGTTTAATAATTTGTCTAGAAAAAGTGGCATGAATCTAAATGTGATGGGGGCTGCTTTCACGTTGATCTGCTTACAGTAGGAATGTTAGCAGCGACGCGTCACAGTAAAAAGCCAGCAATGGTGATACAAATGCTTGACCGCTGGTCTGTTTTTTATTCCATGAAGGTCAAGTGGCCTGATTGTGTCAAGTGACCTCAGTGGTTCCAGTAAGTAATGCCTTCAACAGACGGACGCCGATAGCTGCTGGAGATGCAAAGCGCCGCTATAAAGTGCTTTTTTGAACAGCTAGGAACACAAACAGCTCAACGCACATGTACAGAATTACAAACATGGTAAAGTAACATGGCTAACTTGTACTTTGAAGAATAAAAAAAAACAATTGTTAATTACTAAACCCATACTCATTGATAGTACAGTTCATTTCCAGGCATAGCATGCAGAGCAACAAATACACATTTGAGGAGGCAGTTTACTGCAATAAATGAATTTTGTGGGGCCAAGAAGCAGCCAGCTATCTCCTCATTGCCAACACTGCATTTCAGCTCTTCTCCATCATCAGTAAAAGACCAGCGTCCCCCGATCGATAGAAATTTATCTGTGGATGTAACATTTTTATATCGAGTGACCTGTGGGTATATGACTGAGTTGCTTGTGGTGGGTGGCTGCCCTGCTAAGGTTCGCTCCAGCAATTCACTCTGTACTTTTGTGGACAGGGAAGTAAAATAATATAAACAATATATTATTTGATATAAACAATATTGTTCTGAGACCTCAGAGCTGTTGTCACAGATTCAAATAATGTGCTACTGAGAACCTTGTGAACTTGCTGCTGTTTGCATATGCGTACCAGTTTTTTTTTTTTGCAAGCGTCCTATAAAATAATAAATGATAACTTAACTTGTAAAGTTCTGCGAAAGTCTGCTACTCTCACCGCAGAGGCACAGTTAGTATTCAGCAGGATCTCTGCATTCTAAAGCAGATTTGTGGATCACAACATGCAGTTGCCATGGCAAGGAAACCCTCCAGGTCTCCAAGGTACAAACTCTTTTGTCTTATGTTTCCTTTTTTAGATTAAAAAAAAGATTTATCTGTCAATGGAAATGCTTGTTTTCCAAGAGGATGAGTGAGTGGGAAATATTTTCTATTCTGTTCCCTCAGTCGATCTTGTTTGTTTAATGACTACAGATTCGCACCTCCTTTTTCTGGGGTTACATATCAGGTGACAGTACAGGTTCCAGGAAGATGATTCGGTCAACACCTGCAAAGAAATGTAACATCTCCACCTCTCATACCAGCCCGTATGGATTGTTTTTAGTTCCATTGCAGTGTGGTTTGGTTGCCTGTCACATAGCATTGAGAAGGTCTGTGAACAGATGCAGAAGTTGTGGCTTTGACTGTTGCCATTGATAGCACTGGTTTCATACTGTTTTTTTTCCACTATGCAAAAAAGCTCATATTCTAATGAAGTGTGGTTTATAACTGTGGCTGGACCACTATAGACAGTCAACAGGCAGAATTTCAATATGGGGGGGATGGTTGGGGAACATTTTCAAATGAACCTGTCCTCCCACATGAAAGATGAGCTGAAGATAAATGTACCTTACTGTACATGAAAAGGAAAAATAAACAATGAAGAACTAAAGTGCAGAAAACCTTTCACCCCGTGATTTTTTTTTTTTTTTTAATGAAGTTTTCTACAGCTGCAAGCTGCAACCCTGGGCCTGCGGCTTTGCTTCAGTTACCAGCGTTCAGAAAACAGGAAGTGATGCAGTTTCCTCTGCTCCATGATATCACAGCACTGAGACAGAATAGTTTGCTGACGGCTGGAAAGAGGAAATGGCCTCTCATTCTTTCTGTCTCATCGGGTGTCAGCCACTGCTCACACACCGGCGAACATGTGTTCTTGTTTAAAGCCAGACACTCAAATAAACAAATCCCTTGTAAGGCACTTATCTACTTACAAGGAGGGCTGCAAACATCTTGAATTTCTTATCTGCCTCTACTAGCATTTTTTTTTTTTTGCCCCGCCACTGAGGTAATTTTTACCACAGCTCCAAAACAGTTTCTGAAATCCCCAATTACGTGCCATTATCCTAAAGTTCACAGGGCAAGTAAGTAATGAGAAGGGAAAGTATAATTTCTCCCCCTTTTATGTTTAAAACAAGTCAACTGTGACTTTTTAGAGCCAGGTCCTATGTGATAACATACTCCCACCATAAGATATAGTTTTAAAATTTTGTTCACCCCCCTCCCCTCTCGTCGTCTGTATTTATGCGTATAGATATTTTGATTTGTTAACACTTTACAGATACTTTTGCAAAAGTGACATAAAACTCATAGCCACTGCTGTGATGTAATAATATACACTATGGAAACATGAATTCAGATGATTTATGGCTTAGATGCTGGAGATCCAGGATTCATCAAAGGATATTAACCCATTGGCTGAAAATGGAAAAGGGCCACTGTTATCCACAGTATCACATTTTAAGTCAATATTCATAAATGTAGTCCTGAGATCTGCTGCCGTGACATATCTATGAAAATAGGAACAAAACAAATGACTGCAGAACCACATATCGATCACTTCCCAGTTGGCCCGTGTGTGAGCACGTCTGCGAGCTCAGCGTGTCTGGAAAATATGACGAGGGCCCTGCTAGGGTTGGGAAAGGCGTTGAGCGTGTGCTGTCATGTTTCTCCGCTGCCTCTTATGTACGAACGGGAAAACGTGCTGCGTTGTGGTAATACCGCGCCACACCTTCACCTTGCAGCAGAACTGACCAGCGCCCCGGGTTGAACAGCCTCGACTCCATCACTGGTGCTCTTACTGGTTAAACTGGGGCTCGGCTCAAAATACTGCTCCAGCAGTCGAAGTGAAATTTTAGATCCGTTTGCTAGTCTATGACGTGCATGGTGGATTGCAAATAATACATAACATAATGGTACATTTTTATTTCCTCACAAAATCGATGTTATGGGCCACGTTGTGCGAGAAACGTCAAATTTAAATTTTGAAGGAGGACATTTCAGCTCGTGTTTCACAGTTTTTAAGGAACGGCGTCATCCTTGACTCTCTGTGAATTAGCACCTGTGGGAAGTTGTCCCAAACTACTGAGTTCAATGCGACTGATGTCTCCTGCTGTCCAGCACATTGCTTTAGCTGCTTTATAGGCAGTTATCCCAGGCTTGCTGAGATGGGCGGCATGGTTTTCCTGGTTGACTTTTACGTTTGAGAAGGACAGAGTTTGTGGAGGGAGTAGAAGAATGCTGGTTTGAGATGGCTTGAAAAGAGACAGGGAAGGTTGAAGGACTTTTAGGCAGCAGTGGGCGAGGAGCAGAAAGGGACAAGACGTGATAAATATGTGGTGTTGGTGTATGACATCCAAGAATGAAAATTTCACAAGACTGATGCCAGGAACTTTGTCTTTTCAGAGGTTATTGACGAGTCAGGGAGGAGATGATGTGATTTTTCAACTGAAGGGGCATCATAGTACAAGTCTGCGGTGGAGGGAGTTTTATTGGAAATGAAGCGGAAGAAGAAAAGTGTGAGGAATTCTCATTGCCATTTCTCATCAAAATGGTAAAGGAGAATGAGTCACACAAAGTTTTACCAGAAAATGCGATGGTCAAAGTAAAATTAAACAGCCCGGTCTGGAGACAGTAAATGAATTATGAGGTTTGTTGTGATAAAAAAAAAATGCAGATAACCTTATTTGTCCTGGGAAATGTCCACAACAGAGGCCATCGCGGAAGATCAAGGAGGAATGGAAGCAGCTGCTAAAGAAGGATGGATAGGAGAGATGGAGATGAGAGGAAAGAAAACACTCCGCAGGGATGGACTCATGGAAACGGGACGATACCAGGGTGTGAAGCAGAGGATCACCTTATAAACGCTGACCCAAGTATGTGAACATCAGTCACATTTGTCAGAAAATCTGTGTATAACCTGTTGATAAATTTTCCCAACAAAACAAATTAAAGCAACTTGCTGAGCTGAAGTCGGCATCTTCAGGGGGTCGCCGGTGAGAGTGGCTGCTGGGGTCACTCCCGCCCTTAATTCTGGCAGATGATGCGAGAGGACAAAGTGCGAGCGAGCGAGGAAGAGAGAGGGACAGCGAGCAGCAATGTGAGCAAGAGGGATGGTGGAAAGGGGAGATGGAGTGAGATAAGGGAGAGGTAGCGCTCTGTCTGCTCTGCTATTTCTGGCATGCAGACAGCAGACAGGCAGGTCTCTGACCTCGCCTTTCTTGTTTGGCTTTCTGTCTTTCGTCCCCTCTGTCTTCATCTCCCTTTGCTCCGCCCCCTCCAACCCTTTATTTTTTTTTCTCCCCATGAATGTGCGCTCTTATTTTAGAATCCTTCCGGCAGCTTTCTCGCCGAGTCTTAAAGGAGAACTTGGATCAAGATTTATCGTGCGATTTGTTTGTTTTGTGTCAAAAACTTGCGCAGATACCAGATCGTCTGCAGCAAAAGACGTAAATAAAACAGCCAATAAGACGTGGGGAGCATTTAGCAGTGTTTGTTTTTTTTTATTTTTAACTCTACCTGTTATAATTTTTAACCCAACATTCACATGTCTGTTACAATCAAAATTATTATTATTTTAGGTGCTTCCCATCCATGGGGGGGGGGGGGGGGTCACAAATCATGCCAGTCCAGTTAAAAAAAAGTTTAGACTTCGATTTGCAAACTTGCTTTAAAAAGCTGTACCTTGATTTTTTTTCCAATCATTTCTAATCCACAATCCTACAGGTCTGTGTGGCTGTCACTTAAGGCCATGCAACGAATTAAAAACATATGCATCTCCCTGGAAAAATGGAGCATTCACCTGCTCAAGCTACTATTTTTGATTACATCAGGTTGTGTTTCCATGGAAACCATGGAAACTTTTTTTTTTTTTAAGTTAAGCAGTGACTTAAATATAGTCGAAATTAATAGTCGAAATTGCTTGCAGGTGCTGTTAGCGCTTAATGATTAGGATTGCACGTAGCCACGTTTTCCAGCAGTTATCAAGTGGAACGAAAGACATATTGGCTTCCATTTGAAGGAGCTTCTGATTCCAACCAAAGTGAGAGCATCGAAAATAAAGCATTACAACTCGCAGCCAAGCGACTTTTTCGGCTGTGTGACAGGTGCCGTTCGTGCACCTGGCGTGCGCCGTTAAAATGGTATCCATGTGTAGGCACGTGTGTGAAAGCGCAGAGTTGGACACGGTGCGTGTGGGGCGTAACAGCAGCCCTGTTTGCAGCGGCCGTCGCTGCGGTGACACTTCAGCCTCCTCGACAGCAGTCTGTTGACCACCTCCATCTCTTTGCTGTTTCTGTAGGCCTAGCAGCTCTGCCTGGCCCCGATCCCACTACTCACCGTTGCTGCCAGCACAGACACTTCAGACCGCCATTTACCGGGCACTTGCAGCAAGTAGAGATCTGCTTCTACTTCTGCCTCATCGTTTTTCGATGCATCATTCTGTTTCTAAAAAAACTCTTGAGGACTTGGGTTTTTTTTTTGGGTTTTTTTTGCCAGACTGATGGATGGATACCACACAATTTATTCATCATGAGTAAATCAGTCCAAAGTCTAGAATTCAACCCCAGCATCCCACTCATGACAGATGGGGACAATGTTCTTGTGAAAACAGCTGTTACTATGGGAAACGAACGCAAATAAAATCTTGACCCCCCACAAACAAAGATATTTTAAACCTTCCTTTTCTTACTAACCTTTTCTGTCTTCCAAGTCTTCCACGGTTATTCAGTCCTGGCTGCAGGAAATCATATTTCAGGCCCGCGTCACGTGGCTTCTCAACATATGAGACCTACTACAGCATCCCGACGGAGATGAGCCGCTTCAAAACAGCAAAGTTGCATAACATGCAAATTTTAACCTTTTAAGAGTCAAAATAATGACAAAACATGTGCTGCCACTTGAAATGTCATTTTGATTTGTAACGCTTTTAAACGCCGCGTGGTTAATATCTGGACCGAGTCCGCAAAGTGGTTAAGGGAAAACGGGTCAGAACGTAACATTTAGCAAGATGGACGCTGCATGACCGCCGGGCGAAAGTTCCGGAGTGAAGCTGCGTCCGCATCCTCTGGTTGGAAACTCCTTAGCTGGGAAGAGTTTGTTTTGCCTAAATAGGTAAGACCGCACCTGTCGATGGGACGGGAACCGTCCGCAAAGGATTTTGCGCCGTCAGAATAATTTGCTCTCCTGACGCCGCAGACCTTGCAAGCGCTTTCCTTCTTGACCGACCGCCTTGTGCACAAAACGGGCTCGACGGCGAACCGTTTATGGCTCGCTTATAAAGCGGAGCCTGATCGTGTGCGCTCCGAGTTTCCTCCAGCCCACGGAATTCAGAGTCTCGCAATTACCCATCCTGGCGAGTGTCATCCAGTGACTCCACCTAAAAGCCCCAGCCTCATTTTCCCCCCGGAGCGCTTCGCCGCGTCTATAATCTGGGAACATTAGCTGGAACACTTCAGGCCTCATTACGCCTCACGAGCCGGAAAACTTATCGATTCCACTCTCCGCTCTCTTCTAATTTTACTTTGTAATGATAGACGGGGTCTTTTTTGTGTTGTTTTTAGTTAGAGGAGAGGAGATAAGTGCATACCCCCACCCTGCAGCCCATCGATTCCTGATATATGAAATGAGAGATTTGAAATGAAAAGTTTTGATTAGCCCTTTTAAGCAGTAAAGACTTTCTGCAAACACTTAAAGTGAGCGAAAAGCTGGATTTCCAGCCATTATTAAATGCCGGCTACAGTGGTATTGCATTGGATTAAATACTGCTTGTATTTATATTTTTGTAGGTCTTGGTTGTGGTTAGGTGTTGAATTTTGTTGGGAGCGGCGTTATATTAGGATTAAATATCCGAAAGGATTCCCTTCAGAAAGCATTATTTTGCTGACTTTTTTTTTAAATCCAGGTTGGCTTACAGTTTACCCCTTTTTTTTTTTTACGGGCAAATATTACAACTTCACAGGCTAAGTCGCTAAGACTGCCAATGCAGGGTCTGGGAATCAAACCAGCAACCTGTAGGTTCAAGTTATAAGCTTGTGTTCTTTAACCACCTTCCTCTGAGATGTTGCCCCCCCCCGGTGACTTGTTGCTGATTTGTCAGCATTATAGCCTTTTCCTGACCCCATGGTCAGAACAGGACCTCAGAAGGCTTTCTGTCACCCACATTTTTACTTACTCCCAAATGTTCTTCATACAAACCCGATCTCCTTAAAAAAAAATCACACCTGCTAATTCTATATTCACGTGAACATTTAACACCAACACAAAGGCCAAAGCTTGGATTTGCTAAATTTTAATCGCTTGCACTACATCTCTGCCCAGAAATGTCTTAATATAGTAAATTTTCTTATAGCCGTAGATAAAAGGCTGGCACATGTATGTGACGTGTGAAGCCTTGAACCCGCTTACCTCTTAGTCAGTGAGCTTGCAATAAACAGGAAACATGTGAACCAACAGTTTAATAAACACATGACCCAGCAGTGTAAATATAGCTCACACGTGGTTAAATAAAGCCTATTTTAGCTTAAAAGGTTTATTTTGGGCCCCTGTCGTCCTATTATTGGTACCTTGTGGGATAAATTTAGCCCAGTGTGGCTTCGGAATGGTGTGGAAACTGTGACACGGACTGTTTTGCTGCGACACTTCCTGCATCACGAGGCACCAGAAAACCGCAGACCCAGTGACGTTCTGCTCGGAAAAAGAAAAAAAAAACAGCATGCATACAGTCGTGGAAAATGAGATGCAGGCCTATGAGGAAGTTGTGACTTTTTCTGAAAAAAGAGAAGAAAAGGTGCTAA
Organism: Heterotis niloticus; assembly: GCA_018136845.1. NCBI lineage: Eukaryota > Metazoa > Chordata > Actinopteri > Osteoglossiformes > Osteoglossidae > Heterotis > Heterotis niloticus. The sequence goes on from CM030890.1 coordinate 28,653,311, forward strand.
ACTGAAAGGATATACTTCCTCTGTTGGACTTTCCCCTCACCTACACGCAGAAGAGGCGCCAAAATGGTGCAAAGAAATTAAAGATGTGGTCAATTGACATTTTGATCCCTCTTCCCTCCGTGTGCACGGAGTCCATGTTTAATTTGCCGTTCACGTTAGGGATGTACATGCAGGCTGCCTATAATCTGCCCCATAAACAGACCGAATCACTCCCTGCACATCATATTCGATGCTACTGACCCCCGTTTTCACGACGCATTTTGCTCCCACACCATCATGGATCGCCAATGCACATTCTGCGTCTTGGGAAGCATACAGTAAATCACCCCACCTGGTGTAGTGAAAATGCATTGGTTTACCTATGAGTGCAGTGATCAGTGCTATAGTTGTGTTTTTAAAAAATGGAGTTTAATGGAACAGCGCTATAAGAGGAAATTAATATAATAAACTGCATAAATGAAGTTTGAAAACTACAAGCACACTATAATTCTAAGTACATTAGTTACACATTTCATAATAGCCAAAAATGAGACAGTCCATTTTATGGATAACAAATATAAAGCTGCCAACCTTTTGATATAGCAAAGTACATTATGATATAGTACATTATAGTTCAGTGCAGTATAGGGCAGGATAGTATAGTAAAGTGCAGTACAGCAGAGCAAGTGTAATATAGTGTGGTATAGTATAGTATAGGAAAATATGCAGCAGTGCAGTATAATACAGTACAGCACAGCACAGTATAGTATTTTTTCACTCACCAAGAACTGAGAACAGTTGCATGTGGTCACTCGTTGGCCTCGATTTACAACTTACTGGAGTTTAGACGTGTCAGCTGACGCTCTTACATGCCATTTGTTTAAAGAATTTCGTTAAATAAGACTGTAATAACCCCCAAAAACTCTCAAGCACAATTCTTACAAATCCTCCTGTAACCCGAAGCAAGAAATGCTCCAAAAATGAAATCTCAATAATTGCCATGCCGCTAAAAGAAAACAGCAACGAAGTTGCCAGCAACGATGGCGACGACAAATGAAAAATGGCTTTAACAAAGGCCTCGGATGACAAAAAAATGGAAACCACTTCAGTGTTCCGAGCGGTTTGCTGAAAAACGTCTTCCACAGACGGATGCCCTTGGTTGTAGGTGTTTTAGAAATGTGACATGTTTTATTTCCAAACACCACTGTCATCACCGGTGTCAGGGCTTCGAGACACTTTCTTTTAACGCGGCAAGTGTCAGGCTGACATTTTGGTAAAAAAGAGGAATAACTTATAATTTGGAACAATCGTACAGGAGCAGGAAATATACAATGCAGGCAGTTTTATTTCTAGCTTCTCAACTGTGTCTTTTCTGTAGCTTCTCTTTTCAGGTACAGTGTTAAGTGACCTTTGCTTTATGCCGAGGAAAAGAATTCGATATCCCTTCCTTAGCCGACAGTGAGGGCTTGGCTTGCTGCACCTTAGACATGAATTTAATGTCTTATAACTGCATAAAACAAAACCAGTGAGGATGGAAGGTTTTATTGTTTGCCGGGCTGTGTCTTACGCTAGAAAAAAATCTAGGCCCGTGCTCGTCTGTCACACTATGGCTTTAAATGGGCATTCATGAGCGTGCATACATAAAATAGGCCATTTTCGCTCAAGTTATTCATAGCCCACTTGCTTATGTCACTTGCAGCAAAAAATAACAAGTGAGTAAGTACCATTTTAGGGGTTGAGTCATGCCAGTTAGCCAAAAATGTGTTTGAAGAGGAGATGTTAAGCAAAGGAAGGTTCCCCTTTGAGAGCGAGTGTGGAGGCGACACAGGTGCAGCATGTGGGGTCACGCAGTAGAAATGGTACAGGTCTATGCTGGGTCATGGCAGTGGAGAGCGTACAGGTGTATGCAGAGTCGTCGTGGTAGAGAAGGTACTGGTGTACGCTGGGTACTGGCAGTAGTGGCATTAGAGGTGTACATAGGGTTACAACAGTAGATACAGTATAGGTGTACACTGTCATAACAATGGTGACGCTACAGGTGTATGCTGGGTCCTGACGGTAGATACAGCACAGGTGTACCCAGGGTTATTGCAGCAGAAATTCCTGAGGTTTTTGGGGTTTAGCAATGCCAAGAGCATAAGTGATCACACGCTGCTATGGAAAAGATAGAGGAACATGCCAGCGTGCCGCGTGGCTGAAAGGCCCTCTCCATCTGCCCAAGTACAGACACGGCAGCAACCCCACACCCATATGCATGGAGTGTGTGGTCCCTCACAAAGGAAGACGACAAGATGACCAGAAGAGATATCTTGATTTTCCATCATTGCGATCGTGCTAGCTGACGTCCCTCTCCTTCGGTGACAAATCCAAAGACAAGGTGAGTGACACCAGCCCTCATAGTGGAAGGCATATGGGGCTGGGGTGTACAGTTAGGGTTGACCGCAGGCTCCATGACCAGGTCATGGGAAAATTTCTTTTTTCATTTTACTGTGATATATAAACCACACCGCGGAGGGGGAGGTGCAGAGGAGGTGCAGACGTTTGTACTACTTTCTATTTTCATGTGATGAATTTAGTGTTGGTTTAGGCTACTGTAAGTCACAATAGATTTGTGCAGTGGAGTTTTCTGTGACGAAAGCAAGACTTGAGCATGAAGCGCATGTTTCTTGACTAATTTGGTCGTGGAACATGCGGCACTATAGTTTTTTTTTTTAAATGAAAACCATCCTCTAGGAAGATGGCCTCCAGGCTGGACAGACCATTTCTTTCCTGGCTCCAATAGTGCTTCACCTCATGGTTGCTCATGAAGCCCTGCATTTCCATCCAACTTCTCCAGCTTCAACGTGGGTCATTTGGCACTTCCTGCATTGCTCATCGGAAGCCACTAACACCGGGAGCGGCAGTTCCTCCTCCTCACCTGGTGCTCACACTACGCGGACGTCGACGTTCCAGTTCCACGCGCTCTCGCTTGCCGGCTCACCCAGGTTTGCATATGGCCAAATCTGCCCCAAAGATAAGAAACAGCTGTTCTGTCTCTTCAAATCGATCTGCTGTAGCGTGGCGTCACCCAGGAGTTGTCACATGGACAGGTGCATTTCCCATCAGAATTACAGTGATTCACCGCAGATGGACCGGGTGTCAGCATCTCAAGCTTGCTGATGTCATCTCCAGCAACCGTACAATATTTTAGCAAACCAGTATGTTCTTAGCTCACCAGTGCTGAGAAATTTTTTTTTTCCTGATTTTCGACATGCAGTGCTGTCACAGAGTAGAATCATGGTGGCTGTAGCTCCCAGTATTAGAAATATTAATATAATTGCTAATATGTGAAGGTATCTATCTATTCTGCACAGACATCTCAGCTACGGTACTTCTCTGCATTCATCATCCAAGCTTTTCATTATTATTGCTACAATTTTCCCCAAGGAGCGGCACAGCAGGTAGCACAAGTGCCGCTCCGTGTCTAAGCTGCGCATTTCAACGTAGGTTTGAATCCTTCTCATTTCGTGTGGAGTTCTCCCGTTCGCTCCACATTCTCTGGGATTTACTCACTTGCCCTGCTAAGTTTTTCCTCTTATCCGCGCAGCTAAGGGAGAGCGTTTTTGTCAAGGTTGCGCTGGAAGGAAACCTCTCCAAGTTCAAACCGGCAACCTGCAGTTTGCTAACCGCACTGCCTTTGTCAGCAGAGCACTGTGATCCCTCCTGCTCTTCTCTTTTGGACTAGACCTTAATACGTTCTCAGCAAAGTTTGCAAAATGCTGTTTAATTTACACAGCCGATCCCTGTTAATGAACGGATAGACAAGATGAGCGCCACCCCGACACGGTGTTACAACCGAGGCTCTCAGACACAATTGACACGTTTGTGTTTCACGTCTTCCTTCTTTTAAAACTGCTAAAAGCCCGTTTGCTACCTTCGGTGGCCTCCTTAGCCTCAGCCAGGAGCACAATTCATAGCGGTTGAAGAAGACGGTGGGTCACCGTACGGGCGTCTCCTCTCTTGGATGTAAACGGCACCCATTTACACCGTCTACGCTTTCGGCCAAAGTGCGCCGTGAAACCGGATGGCATCGTCCTAAAAACGCGCCCCGAACTTCAACGGCAAACTTCGTGGCTAAACCACCTAATTCCAAAGCATCGAGGTCTGACGGTGAGGTCTTCTTCAGCTATGGGCTATAATAGGCAACACTATTGAGGTTGCCATGACAACCTCAGCTGGGCAAAGTAGACGATTGCGGCAGCGTGTAAGAACAAGACAGAAAGGAAGGGATAAAGTACAGGAGGAAGGGAAAGAAACGAGGGCACTTGCATGACCTCTCCCCGCATTTTGGTTTCTTCGTGTCTGCGAACCCCACCTCTGACCTGCGGTATTTGTGCCGTGTTTTCCTCAGTGCGAAGCCGCGACGCTCAGCCTGACCTGCCGGTTAGATCGCACCGTGAAAGGGATAAGCCACGCTTCCCTGTATCGAAAGCGACAGCGTGCCCCCCAGGTCTGCAGTTTTCACAAATTCTGCAGCTCTCGCCGGCCACCATTCAATATCTTTGCAAAATTTCTCTATGCTCATAGATTGTACGCATAAAGACAGGCTTCGCGAGACCCATCACAGTGGCGGATGGCCGGGAGGGGAGCAACCGCCGTGTCAAGGATGCAGGAATCTGACATGAAGGCAACACCACCCTTGACCTTTCCCAGCAAGGTGGGTCACTGCGGCTTAAAGCCATATGGAAGCTAAGCGGCTACGACGCGGGCTTTGTTTCTGTGCTGTCGATAAGGGACGCGGCTCGGAATAACTTCAGGAATCTGTGACTCACGAACACAGATGTTTTTATTTCTCTGAAGGAAAAAAAAGGGGAACCATAAATGGACTGGCCTGTCTTGAGTTGCTTCTCATATTTATTCATGTTTAAACATTTTCAGGAGAACTTTCTGCGGATGCGCCCAACGTCTTAGGTTTTGGCTTTTCATCTGATTTTTTTTCCTCGACTTTTATTTTTTTTATTTAAAAGGGTTTTTAAACAGCGAGAAGTACTGTTGGCACAGCTCTGCGATGCGGAGTCTGACAAGGAGTCATGGAAGTTTCTGGCTAAGCCGTTCGCAACAGGCAGAGGTTAAACGTGGTAGGGAGAGAAAGAGAGACTAACAGGATTTTACGTGTTTTTAAACGCAGGTGACGAAGAAAGGCTACTCTGAATACAGGAACGCAGAATGTCAATTGTTGAACTGAATGTCACACAACCCGGGGTGCCACACGGGAGGAAACAGGGCCGGGGATGGGATGGCCTTCCTGGGGTCGTCTGACAGCTCCAGAAAGTGGCGGAGTGGCGAAGGTCTGGCTGCTTTATTTCTTCAACAAAATGCCCCATCTGCTATTGCGCCTGCCATGCCATCTGGCAGTCTGTCTAACACAACAAAAACATTTGTTTCCCCACTTCTGACACTTTCAACTTCTTCCTTTATCTCATTACGACTACCTGTCTGCGCAACTTGTGCGTCAACAGGTCTGTTCCCTGGCATTCTCACAAGGCCCCATTCGCCACCCTGACCCTCGTCCATCCTTCCCTCCTCATGCCCCCTTGTGTGTTTGTGTCATCTCATCACCTATTTTGCCCCAAAAAAAAAAAAATAAATAAATAAATCTCAGCGACTGCGCCTCCGCAGCACCGGCCAGAGTCATACAGTTGTCTGTTCCACAGGAAGTTCCCGGACTAGACTCTGCATTCTGACTGCTTTCCCAAGCTTTCCGCACCCTTGCAGCTGTCAGCAGAAGGATTTAGGAATTTTGAAACCATCTGTGTGTGTGTGTGAGTGAGTGAGTGTGTGGGTGAGAGAGCAGAAATATTGGGAGAAAATCGATACTTGGCAACTCATTCTGTTATTGCCGTTTTATTGTTTTCAATCCTGCCGCTAAAGACCGCAACCACAGCAACACAAACGTTTTAATGATGATCAATACCGCTTGGTCGCAAACGTTTTGTAAAAAGGTGAAATGATCTATAAAGATCTCTATAGTAAACTGCAGGGGAGGAGAAATAAAAGACTGAAATGATAACCTTCTCGCTTACATGAAATCCTTTCTGCAAATGATCTCGGTCACAGCAGCCGAAGCAGAACGTGCAGAACCGGATTTTACCCAGAAAGGAATACAAATGTACACCTAATCAGGCAGTTTCACCATAACTGAGCGAACACCTTGAGTTTTTGTTTCTCCTGATCAAATATATATGAAGGCTCAGTGAAGTTCCCACACTTTTAGTTAACATCAAAAAGCTGACAACTTCTGCAGTTCTCGTGGTGCCGGGGAGCTCATTTCTCACCACACTGCCACTGAATGCTGAAAATGCGTAATGATTCTTCCGTAATGTTGCTAGACAACAAAAAATGTCGATTAACCCTTCCGACGGGCAGATTTGTACAGCAGGGCCTCCTCCTTGGGTGCAACCACCGAGTGGGCTTACACCGGACATCAGAATCCTGAATATCGGTGAGGAGCCCAGGCGAGTATAAAAAATAAAATAAATTTCATCGAACTGGAAGCGGAAGGGAAAAAAAAGAGTTTTGGAGGTGATTAGAGCATTTTGCATCGGCTTTTTTTGGAACTGAACGGTGACAGGCCGGGCTGTACAGAGGAGCAGACGACGCCTCATTTCTGTCGGAATAAATTTCTTTCCCCCCAGATTCTCAAATGGGAGGAAAAACCATGAATAATGTCTGAAATCGCTCCTTCGTGCTCTTCAGCTGTCACTGGGAAGTTACCTCTCCTCCAGGCTTGTGATCTCGCGATTTAGTGAAGCGGACTTTCGGGAAAATCTCTATAACGTAGAGTAATTTGTTTTTTTTTTTTATACTTAATTCATTGGTACATAACTGGCGTAGTCTCCATCTGGAAATGTTAATATGGGCCGACGCAGAAAGAAACATCCAGAAAACTCTTCTTTCTGCCTTCTTAAAAACTCCATCACAACAACTCGGTTACGTTCGACTTTAATGAGAATGGAGCGTCGCACAGCATAAAAAATTAGCAACACCGTTTTATTTATTTTTTTTGCGCTGCTTATCGTAACACTTGAAAGGGCAGGCATATCATAACAATTATTAATTTTACTTTTTATTATCTTTTTTTTTTTACATTTAATGAGTTTATACTTTACAATCGCACGGGTCTTAATTATTTTTCCTTTAGCGCATTTAACAAGACAGAAATTAAATTGTGGCTTGCAGCGGGACGCAAAGCGTTCACCTTGCTGAGAAAGAACTGCTTCAGCTTGAGAAGAATACGTAGGACCACTAAATGAGAGATTTGAGGTTTTAAAGAGATCTGGTGTTTCGCGCTGTGCGTGATCTTAAGGAAATCGGTATTTGCGTCGCTAAATCCGCGAGGGCTTGTCGTGTCGACGTTTGGTTATTTTTGTTAGCGCCGTTACGAAATCGAATAAAAAGTCGACGCTCGCGTTGCGTGGAAAGTAGGGTGTGCGTTTCCAGGCAAACTACTGGGGTCAGGTGTTAAGATAACACAATCCTCATAAATAAATCCGTGAAAAATGCATGAATTAAAAATAAAAAGAATCTCTAATATTTCTCTCTCGCCCTGCAGATCAGAGGTCGAACAAACAGCGTTGAGGAAACAGTCTCAGATTCAGAGGTTGCTTGAAGTCTGAGACACGGACTGACTCACCAGGGATCTGTGGAAAATTGACTGCAATAATAATATTAATGCTAGTTCTACTACTAATGTATTGTACATCCGCTTATTGATTTCCCAAATCCTCAAAATCCTCGCTTAAAGGCCTGGGCTCAGAGAGATATGGAGAAATTACTCTGGAAGGAAACCGAGGGTCGCGAGAAGATTCTCTCTCTGCCAGCAGCCTTGCATGCTCAACTCCTGCCAGCGAAGCAGTCGCTACTTCCAAAAACTGGGGAGTTGAGCATGAGGTCCCACCACAGCTGTCGCCATGGGAACGCCGGGGGGGGTCACTCATTAGCACGAAAGAAAAACAATTCTATTGCCGTTTCCCATCATGACTCTCTCGCCACGTTACATAATGTAAGCATTTATATAATGCAGCGCACGCACGGTAACAGCAAAAAAAAAAAGAAAAAAGAGAAATCACAGTGAATCATTGTAAGTCGGAGAGCAGATTTTTTTGAGCAAGCGGGGGGATGGATGTCGTGTCGTTCCTGTAACATAAGGGCCACCAACTTTTCTTAGAGCCGCCAGGCCTCGACTTCTACGAGCACTTCCACTCGATGAGGGCACCGGCTATTGAACAGTATAGCTGGCGCCCTCTATAGGCAGCGCATTTTATTGCTCGCGGCAAGCCAGCTTGTATGCCTCTCATGCGGTGCTCATCGGCTTGTTTTCTTCGACTTTCTTTGGGCTTCCCCTTTTCCTTGGGCGAAACGCCGCCGTTTGATTACCGAGGAAACCGATAGCAACGTGCCTGTTTATTTCTGGCCAAGTGGGTTTTGTTGTCCACTCTCCTCACCAACCCCTGCCTCCAAGTGAACCCTGCTTCCTCAGCGAAGTAACCCAGGGAATAACTGAATTAAGCCTCTGTTCCTCGGGGGATCGGCACTTACAAGACCCCTTGAGAAGTTAAGCTCGCTTCGGGTGAACTAATTATAAATTGTACGTGAACTCGGAATTATAATGAAACCGCTGCCATTGTTTCCAGCCAGGCAGCCAGACAGAAATACTCACCACCATTGTTTCCTCTTTCCCAAAGTGGTAACCTTCACCCCAGTTTGGTGGTGGACCCACGTTTATTGCTGGACTGGTGGACCCACGTTTACCATGTTTTATTCCAGAGCTAAAAGATGCTGGTCCCAAAACTCAGAGCCAAATTTCCAGCCAGGAGAACTGGAGGGATACGAAGGGTCCAAGTTGACCGGTGTCCGCGTCTCGTGTGCGGCCTGCATCGTTCTGGCAGTCATCACGGTCGCCGGAACTATGAACAAGGCTTTGTCAGCAATCCGTTGTCAAGGTTGTGTCGGGGTGAAACCATCACGGTTTTACAGTAATTCAGCAGGTCGGGGGGATAGTTGGCCTCTGTTTAATGTCTGCTTAATATCCCTAACCTTGAATTCCCAGTCACCATAGAAACCAGTGTGTTACCCTATTCAAAACACCGAGGCGCCAGAAGAAAGTGGCAGGGCCTGTGGCAGAAGCTAATAAAAAAATATATATTACAGCACAATGCACCAGGGGACTAAACAAACGTAGCGAAATTTGGCAGCACTGCCCTCGCTTTGAAGGGTGTAGATAGCGACTGTGGCGACCGTTTCAAGTGTGCGCACCCTTTTTACCGCGGATTCCCCGATTACAGAGCCTGCGCGCCTAAATCGAGAAGTTCCTGTTGCGATAAAATTGTTCTATTCAAATGGCGGATCGCCAGCCACACCGCGGTAGCCAAACACTCCAAGGTTCATGCGATGAAGCATGCAAGAAGCACTCAACCGATGCAGAGCAGCAAGTAAATGCAGACCCACGTGGGTCGAGCGCGACAATGGACCGAAGTGCAAACAAGCTGTATGGACCCAGGATGTCATCTATAATGAGGGTCTGCCTCTGTATGTGCAAAGGCACCACCGCTAGGGCTGGGCTGCTCACGTCTCCCGATCTTCGCCCTGAACACCCCAGCATTTTGCGGACGAGTTCTGCTCCGAGATCGGTCCCCGGTCAGATGTTGTCTCTGGCCCCTCGTGACGTAAATACAATAAACCCGGCGTTCATTACGCGGATCTGGGTGCGCGTCACGGCTTTCACTCTTTGGGTGGTTTATTCATCATATATTTTTTAATTGCTTTATGAGGTTTAATTGCTTTCTGCTTGTCACCGGAGGAGCTGTCAAGACAAATTAAAAGCCGGGAGGTTCCGTCATTTGTTCATTCCTGTTCAACTGTGCTTCTCTGCGCCGCGGCACGGTGGCTCATAACCCCTCGGCTGCGGGTTCGAATCCGGTTAAGTCTGTGTGGAGTTTAACGCTCTCCTTGTGTCCATTTCGGTTTCCTTCCCGCAAGGCGGGGATGCGTGTTTAAGGTCAACTTGTTGCTCTAAATTGCCAGCGGGTGTGTGGACGGTCATCCTTACTGTTGTCTCCAGGCTCTGGACCACTGTGACCCCTCCATAGAGAAGTGGTTATTAAAGATGGATGGACTTTTTTTTTTTTTTGGACGAACTGCAGCGTGCTGGTAAGACCTGCTGGTGTTTGCCCGTTGCTCTTCGGGTGTACGAAGCCTGGTGTTTGCGGCAAGACAGGTTCTTCTCTCCAGCAGTAGGAAGACATCACCACTTCCTTTCAATCCAGAAGCCTGCAAAGAAAAACTGCCTTCTGATGCCTCGTGGGAGGTTTGAAAAGTTACCTGAAACTTCTGGCCACTGCTGAGAGCACCTGGGACCTGAACGAGAGCGGCGGCGAAAGCAGAATAGCGTTGCATCTGGACATATGACAGCAGATGAAAAATGAATGTAAATAAATTTTAAAAATTGGCCTAAGGGCCTGGGGGCGATGAGGGGATGAGGTCGGTGGTCCGAAATTGTGGCTCGTGTCTAAGGTGTGGCGGTATGTGGTCGGCATGCTCGCACACACACACGGACACACAAATGCACATATTTCCCTTTCACCGCAGATGAACCCCTTCCGCTCCTTCATCTCTGCTCAGTCACAATGTTTCTATTTCAGCCAGGCCACCTCCGGAATGTTCTGTGGCAGCCCATCTCGGCCGTCAGGTCCCCGGCTGGCGGCCGCCTCTCTCGAGCGACCCGTGAGTGATGCGAGCCGACAGCGCAGCAGCGGGCCGGGTGCCGACGTGACAGGGCCCACCCGGGGGGTCCTGCAGGCCTCCAGTCACTCAAATCCACGTAAGGACCCCCCCCCCCCCCCCTGCCACAGCATGCGCGCGCACACACACACACACACACACCCCTCGGCCCCTTCTTTTCAGTACGTCGATGCAGTGAGAACACACACCTCACGGCGAGGCACGGCTGAGGCTGGGAACGGCAGAGAGGGGAGGAGCGGAAGGAATCACATTATCGTGCTTTTAACAGCCGTTTGATATTCAGGCAACCTCATTAAACGGAAGCGGCGGAGGAACGCAGCAATGCAAATGCACATTTTGTTCTGTTTATCTGCGGTCCAGCCAGCAGAGATATCGGCGAAGTGTGATGATAAAATGTGCTTGGACAGCCAGAGAAACCGTCTGTGAGGTCCCGCTCCGCTTCCCGAATAACCTCTCCCGCAATGCCTCTCCGAAGTGCCCGTTCGGATTTTCCTCCACGCAATTGATCTACGAGGTCCACGCAAGATGTCCTCAACCGGCGACAACTCCAGATTTTTCGCGACTCACGCGCGCATCCTGTTAGCTCTCCGATTCCTCTTTAAAGTCATTTGAAAAACGCAAAGCCCGCTGCTTTATTAACGCCTCTGTCGACACTGATGCTGTTTTAAAGTTTATCAGAGGCGCAATAAAAAAGCTTGGGGAAACCTTTTATGAAAGCGTGAAATCAGTGACTTGGGTGTGAAGAATAATAACCGTCCAATGGAACGGAGACAAAACTGAAGTTTAAGGCTTACATATCATCGCTAAGCAACGCATGGCATTTTGTTTACATTTCAATCCTTTTCGTGGAGTTAAGCTAACATTAAAATGGCTATTAATAATAAATAGCAGCCATTTCCTGCTCAGTACCTTTCATTGGAAATCAAACAAAATCAAAAGTGTCCCGCCCAATGCTCAGTGCTGTTGGCTCGAATTCACCCACTACAGTATGCGATGAGGTCAAATCCCGCTGAAAACTGTCGGGCGCATGCTGTTTCCAGGTGCGGTCACACGCATTTGGAGAAAGCCGGCAAGTGGGGCTGTGCTGAACTTGCTAACCCCCTGCCACCCCTGCACCCATGATGCATTGCTCCTTTCATCTATCCAAGCCTAAATGCACCCCTCTGGAAACCAGGGATTGATTTTGCTTCTTCTGTCTGGAAGTGTCAACATCCTCCTCCTTGGGGTTGTGTGTGTGTTCATGGAAGGAGAACAAATTGGCTGGAGCAGAGGGAATAAAAAAACGAGAACCAATAATGAAAAAGAGCTCCAGTGGGGAGCAGGGCAATGAAGCAGGCCTCTCCTCTGATCGGCAGAGTGATGGACAGGCCACACAGACACCTGGGAGCTTCCTTCTCCTCATGTTGGAGAGAAGGCAGGGGAAGAGGGGGCGGTCTCTCCCACCATCCCAGTTTTTAAAGCCAAACTCTAGCAGACGGGCTGGACTGCTGAGCAAGGATGCGATCAAATCCCAGCGGCCCCTGTCATCCACCTAACCTCCGCTTCCAAGCCCCCATCCCCACCACCGCTGCCTGCTGCCCACCACCAGATGTAAAACTTCAATTCTTCACTTTCGGTTTGACCGGACACGACCACAGGCGCACACCCATACTTCTCCTCTTAACTTCGGTTCCTGACACTTTGTTTTTCACACGTTGCAGCGAGTCACCAAAACTAGGTCTGTCGTATTTATTCATCACTGATGAATAATCTGCCATAAGTATGAGCATTTTGTTAGCGTACTAAAGCTAGGAAATGTGTATAAATGTGTAGGAGCTGAGAAGAGCCACCTGCCTGCTCTACAGATCCGTGGCAGGTGCTGAGCTACCATTCAGCAAATGAGTTCCATTCCCTCTCCGGCCTTCCGACTCGCACTTACGGACATCTCAATTGGATGCGTTCAGTACAACAGAGTCCCTGAACCTCTTGCGCAGACCTGGACCCCAAGCTACAGCCACACACATACACCCCCTTCGACATCTTTCTTTGCCTTCCTTCGTGTCCCCGATACTCGGAAAATGCCACTTGATTAAAACAGTTTCCCCGCCCGGCCTGTCATCAGGCATTTGCTGGGAAACCTGCGCGTTGATCAGCTCTGCGCTACACACCCTCCCTCCCTCCCTCCCTCCCTCTCCTTTCCTCTCCTTCTCCGTTCCACTGATCTCCCAGTCATTAACTTCTAAGACATGCAGGCCTCCTGTCAGCACAGGCTGGTGCGGCTCAGCAATTACAGGCCCGCTGTACCCAGCGACCACCACACCCGCCACCTCCCCCGGCAAGGCTTGCTCGCCACTCGGTTTGGTACCACGGTTGCTTCTTTCTTTCTTTCTTTCTTTTGGATGTTTCAGTTGCTCCTTGGCAGTTCAAGGCTGAAAGGACACTGTGGCCCATGGGGGTGCTTGGGGAGTTTCTAACTGATGTTTAATGCCAGTGAAATGTGGAAACTGGAAAGAACAGACGGAGCTAAAAGTGCGCAACCGTCTTTCTGAAAGGTGAATCACTGTAATCCCCACCTCACCCCAAATTCTCACTCACAACAGTCATCCTTCTGGAAACATCAAAGGAACCTTTAGGGGGGTTGATCGAACAAGATAACCTAATCTAGAAGTTTCTGAATAGTTATCTCCTCGGTGCTTTGGTTAATCTCCACTCTGTCGCTTGCCAATTCGGTGTTAGTTTTCTGCTGGATGGCTTTGGTCATTTCCGGTTATAATTTTGTTACACTCATTCAGCCGGCATTTTCCCCAAAGCGCTGCGGAACGGCAGATTTGTCGAGTAAGCAGTTTACAATTATTTGCTCCTATTTGTACAGCTGGGTTTTTAGCAGGGTGAGTCTCTCGCTCAATGGTAGTAAAGCAGGAGGTGGGATTTAAACTCGGCTCTTTCGACTGTGAGGCATTGGCTCCAAGCGCTATCTCACCAGCTGCCCCTTGCCTGCTAGTTAAAATGTTCGTGTGCAGCAGATCGCAGCCAATGGCGCTATTTTCTCGTCTTCTTGTCGGCACCCTTGAATGGGAAACGGGGGAAGGTGCGTCGATCCGTAGTTCTAGCATAACCTACGGTTTGGTCATTTTACCCCATTTAGATATATCGGGCCAAATGTGAGGGAAATTGCCCTTGTACATTTTGCCGCAGGAGTGCGTTTTGAGTTCCCCTCCAGCATTTGGCCCTCCGACCGTTTGATTCTAATCCTGGCTTTTGAGGACTGCGCTAAATGCGGTAACAGTGGGACGAACCATCACTGACCACATTACCTGGATGGTGTTATTGGTAAAAATAGAACCTCTCGCACTGTGCTCTCTCATATTCCGCTCTCGCGCTCTCTCTCCGTGTGTGTGGAACTGCGTGGAGGCTGAAAATGCCATCTGGATTTAATTAATAGTTAATGATCTGATGTGTGTTAAATAATGGCCGAGATGATGGATAGGTAGAATATGTGGGTGGGGAATACCTGCAACGCACCCACGGAGTTGTTCCTAAACTCTTCACGGCGGTGTGAACATTTACGACAACACTTGCGCGCTCTGTATGGACGCGCATACATGGACAGGCACTCGCGGCCGTGCATTTGGACGAAAGGAGTCGACGCGCCGGTGCATCGGACAGGAATGGCCGGCTGGAGTCCGAGTTTCCGGGTCGCTTTCTGCCACCCGTGTTCCACCTGAAACACACCTGTGAGAATTTACAAGGGAATCATTGTGAGTGCCGTGGGCGGCTCTAGATACAGGTGTCAGCTGAGCAAATAAAACGTAATTCTGACAGACACGTTCCCACAGTAGGCATCTGGGTCTCTGAGCTTCACAGCATCCGTGTCTTGCTGTCTTTGTTATCTACAACTAGGTAGACATAAAACATTGGTCTTTTTTTAAATAATAGAAAGAAATATCCCACACAGTCCTGTCACTGCATTGTGAGCGTTCCGTCTCCTTCTGATTAGAGCCTGAAAAGCACGGGGATATCAAAGGTATCCCTTTGTGACACCCGTTTTAAAACCGCGCTGCGCTCCACGCTCGAGCGTCGACGCGCTGTCTCTGTGGTTCGAATATAAAACTATCCGTGGCGCCGTTTAGCCTTCTTGTTCCCACAGCCTCGCAGAGACCCTCTGCATCACTTTCTTTTGCTTTTTGTGTGTGTGTGTGTGTTTTCTTTTCACACTGTTCTTTCCGTCCCCTGTTGCTTTGTTTTACTCCGCTCTCCATCATGGCATGAGTCAAAATCCCCTTCCCCGCAAAGCCAGGGCCAGGAGCCACCTCTGCCGGAGAGCGACGCTCGGTAATACGGTACGAGACAACCTTTTATTATTGCAACGCCTCATTACTTTTTAACAAGTATAATCTTACATGCTGCAGTTCATGAATTATTTAAGGAAGAGTTCCCATAACAAAATGACCGGGTGGGGGGGTGAGAAGGGAAAAAGGAGGGAAAATAAGCAAGAGGTGGCAACCAACACAAACAAGGTGCTCTGAATGCAGTAACCCATGCCTTAACCTCAGTGTTCTCCAAGTAAGGTGTGGGGGGTCGTCCTCCTCGTGACCCCATGTCCACGCTTGATTCATCCACGGTGGGTGACTCTGTTGCAGCCAGAAACCCTCACCATAGTCCTCCCTACACATGTAGAACACAATGATTTCCTTTAAGGCCAGAGTGCTTAATCTTCTGTATTCGACAATTCGCTATACTGCCGATGACACATTCGGGACAGAACCGAGATGTAAGACGCGCTGCTTTTCCGTGTTAAACGCCTTGGACCTTTCAGGGTTCCTGCAGAAGACAGTCCACTTGACACAGCCCTGGTTTTAAGAGGAGCCTATAAATGAAAGGATGAAGTGGGATTCTTCTACTTCTGGCTCACACATCTTCTCAAAATGTTTACCTAACGGCCTTAGCCGAGGCATCTTCACAAAAAATCCAGATTCAAAGGCATTACTTTGGTCAGGACCTGGGTTAGAATGTTTTTTTTTTTTGATGGCCGGCAGGTATCTGGATGCATGTTGGTGTTTGACAGAGGTTCTTGTTTCTTCTCAGCTGGGGGGAGCGTAATTGCTCCCTCTTGTTCATAAACTCTCAAGACCACACACAATGTGCCCTTGAGCAGGGTACTTAACCTGAATTGCTCCAGTGAAACATCCAGCTGAATAAAGGCAGAAATACTATTTGCTATGTGTAAGTGCACGAAACAAAGCAACGGCATTACGAAAATGCTGCTGTGTGGCCTGGGTCGCTGTCCCTGAGAGTGGGCCCGCTGGGTGCTGGTGCCTGGCGGACGGAAACCGCTCCAAGAATTCTCGCATATCTCCATCACCCCATGAAAGTGGGGCAGAATCACCGGATCGTAGCTTTT
Organism: Heterotis niloticus; assembly: GCA_018136845.1. Lineage (NCBI taxonomy): Eukaryota > Metazoa > Chordata > Actinopteri > Osteoglossiformes > Osteoglossidae > Heterotis > Heterotis niloticus. Next base: position 28,669,449 of record CM030890.1, read on the forward strand.
TTTTTTTTTTTTTTTTGCTTTTTTAGGAAATGAATAAAACAAGAAGGGTGAAAAAATATTGTGGGGGGAAAAAAAATCAATCCAATGAGTCATAAAACGATTTAGCCGTCGGCGCACCTAAGCTATTTAGTTTGGAAATAAAGATGAAAGACATCAGGGGCAGTAATGTATTCAGTGTGTAAGACAGCCTCGGGCTCTGGGATGTGAACTGATTTGCGTTCGCCGCGCAGAGACAAGCAAGGCTATGTGTTGCTAGTGTTTTGTTTTGCTGAATCCCCATTCCCCAGCCTTCTTTCGCTTTTGCAATGCTTTCGAACTCCCTCCACCACCTACCCCCTCCTCGCTGCCTTACCCACACACACACACACACACACACACACACACACACACACGCATCCCTGTGATTCAGCCACCTCATTAACACCACAGCAGGAAGCAGTGGCGAGGGAGGAAAGCTACCCATGGGCCAAATGAAAACCCAGAGGCAGGTGAAGCTCAAAAGAACCAGCACTAGGGGTTGGGTGAGTGGGGGCGTCTAGGTGCGGACCCCAACACCTGCTCCACATGGACCTACGCCACGGCTGGAGCGTACATGTCAGATGCGATCAACGTGAGGCTCGGCTATTTCCGATCGCTGTGAGAAGAGAAGCTTCCACTGTGTTCCGCGGCCTCCTCAGAGAACCTTCTGGCCCCAGAGGCCCGAGATTCTAAGAAGCCGTCGACCCAAAACTGCCACGTGGAACAATTACACACCAATTAACCAATGCAATAATGAGATGGGTAATGACTATTTTTTCATCCCTTTCATTATCGCACATGAGGAGACAACTAAGCGACAACTCGCCAAACTGAAGACGCCGGCGTGGTGCTGCCCCAAATGTTCAAATAACCGCAGCGATTTAACGTTATCACGACTGCTTTATTAATTATCGCCTGTTAGTTAAAAATTAATGAATTAGACCCATTGCACTCGACTCTCGATGGGTTTGGAAATGCGAGCCTCTGTATTTTGGAAATTCTTTATTCTCAAGGGCAAAGTCCACTGTTACAATTTGCAAGTTGTTAGGTTTCGCAGTAAAACTCCCTACGGATTTTTCTCTTTTTTTTTTGTCTCTCTGTAGAGAAATTAGTCACACAGCACATCTCATGTTCTCTGGCAAAAAAAAAGCTGTTTGTGACTCCTCCGTCCCAAGTGCTACACCAGAAAAGGAACCGATGCCTCTGGCCAACTTATGATTCCTACTGCTGTTACTTCAAGGTACCTCTCTTTTGTAACAGATATAAGCAAATACGAAGTAACCCCCCTCCGCCGCTCCAGCTGTTCCGAGCCCAACACCACTGACACCACCGTTTCCCCAGAGTGCTGTCATCACCTAAAGCCGGGCCTGGGACCTTACCTGCTCCGTGGGCCGGCACCAAAGTGACACGGTGTCGCCCTTCATCCCAAACCTCGCGCTCATTCCTGATTCTTCACAAAGGGGAACGAAATACGAACGCGGCAAGGGAGTACGCATGGCATTTCACGCCGGCGCTGTTTGAATCCCATTTAAACAATCTTCCCCTTAGAGCCTTGGAGCCCATTATTCCATTGTTGGAGAACTTTGTAAAACTTAAGCTTTCATTGCGCCCATGCCCTAGTTCGCCCAATCATTAAGAAGCAACACTGCATGCTGCTAAAGCAAAATACACAACTGTATTCAATTAATTTGGAAATATAATGTGAAAGGTAGCAATAAAAAATTATGATCAAGCAAACCAAGGCTATTATATTTCGCAGTCCGCACTCGGAAGCGTTGCGTGATCATGCGGATTTTTTGCGCAACCACTTCTTGGGGTGTCAGCTGAAAGAGGAAGGAGGGCAGAGCTGGGGAGGCGGAAGGGGTAGGCGTGTTTGAAGACCAAGCCCGTAGAAAGCAGCATGAGAAGTTTGCAACCTCGGCCATTTATAGTGTCTGCAGAAGGCCTCTGCGGATCGCTCAACCGTGGCCATCCCCTGGGGGTTTCAACCGCTGTGTCCTCGGTTAGGAATGAGACCATTAAAATAATCAAATTACAGTAACTAAAAATCACCAACGCAGAAATGCTGTTTGGAGCGTATTATAAACAATGTTCTTAATGCGGCTGGGAGCGATCGTTCAGAGCCAAAGATTGAAGCTGCAGGAGCCCGGGGTGGCGTTCGTGCTAACAAGAGAGGCCAATGCTAATGAAGGAGACCAAAGCTAACAAGGGAGGCCAATGCTAATAAAAAAGACTCTCCAATGTCACATCTTACTGTTGCGGCAGTGAAGTTAAGAAAACCCAACGCATCTCTCAGGAGGTCGGCGTGGTGGCCGTGACCTTCAATGATCCGTTCCACGACTTTGTAAGCGTCAGGTCTAGAAAGTTTGGTATCAAAGTGGTGGGCTGACGAAGGTGAGGAAACAAAAACCCGGCAGGAGCAGCGTACGGGTCCACGACACCACTGCAAAGCCAAGTCAACACTTGATCGGGAGCCGTCCAGCGTTGCCTCTTTACGCTGAATTAACCGCAGCTCCAATTCTCATCAGCTACTCTGCCCAAGACTACCAGAAGGAGACCCTTTCCTCGGATTTGAACCAACAGCTATGCGGTGGCAGCTCGGCGTCCTGTCCTGTCCGCGACGTCCTCGGGGTATCCGCTTCCCCGGCTGACCAGAATTCGCTTCATGTCCAGCGAAACAACGCTCGGGCCCATGTTCCGTTTTAATTGCCATCTTTCCTACATCTCCTCCTCCGAGGCATCAATTCGCTGCACTGCAGTTTAATATAAACGCAAATTAAATCAGAAGAAATTAGTTTATGCACACATCTAATTATTTTATTGCGCTTTAAAAACACTATTTTGTCTCCTCGGGATCTTTAAAAAGTAGGAGAGCTTCTCCCCGAAACGCGGTCCGAAACGCATTCGTTCAACCCAACTTTTGCCAAATTGAAACTGATGATGTCGGATGTTAAATTTCCATCAGATCTTTGCGTTCGCACACTTCCTAACTCCTAATAAACTTCAGAACAATATTGTTCCTCCTTATTCCGTTTAATGAAATCGTCCCCCTTTTCTTTTCCCCCGAGCTTTAATTGGATTATGATCGTGTCGCCTTTAATGTTATGTAAAACGTGCTCATCAATCCAAAGCCCTGTGACGTGTTTGAGGAAAAGGGGGGGAAGATGAAATCCACTATCTACATTTGTCACATTATAAAATGCCACTTCAAAATGATACGAAAATGAGAGAGTAATAATTTCAGAGCTGTGCCAGCCTTGCTGTTTTGATAATGACTCTGCCGCTGTCATTTCAAACGGGAGGAGGGGGGGAGAAGAAGAAGAAGAAGAAGAAGAAGAAGAAGACGTTTCTTACTCTAAATTCTGAGATGGAGCAGAACCTAAACATAGAACCTGAAAGTGGGCGGCATTAAGTGTGAACTTCCGCCGGCCATGTGAGGGAGAAGTGTGCGGCTCTTAAAGCGTCGCTTCTCGACAGCCAAACCCCAGCAGGCCAGGGACACGTGTGGATACAGGCAACACATTGAGCATTTGGACAGATGACTATAATAAATAAATAATAAATATAATATATGAATAAAGTGTTAAGTTTGCATCTGACTTAAGTATAATTAAATCAAACCACGACATTACTGCTGCCTTGTTTACTGCGTTGTTTGAACACATGGCCCATAAACCTTTCTTATTTTTAAGTGCTTCGCCCACATTAAAATGGCATTTTCATTCCGCAGGGGAAATCGGCGCCCGTGGGCTGCTCTCACATCCTGATTTTCGAGACGAGATGGAAGTCAGACGACCTATACATTTAGTTTTGGAAAGTCAGACCTGCTTCACAGATATCTGCAGATGCGCTAACCTGACACGCCTGAAGCAGTGCAGCAGATACTGACTGAATGATGGAGGATGTGGACGGACCCTCTGGTGAACAAAAAAAATAGACACGGAGGCCAAATGAAAAATGTCGGGTAACTTTTGTTGTGTCACAAACCCTTGTCTTGAGTCTGAGCAGCTTCCAGAGGTCATGTCAGATAGAAGGAGGACGTGAGGAGAAGTTTCCAGCTGCTACAAACTTAGGTTCCACATTGCGATGTTGCCTGAAATCCTGCCTTTACCGAGACCGGAGCTGTAAACCGAGCTGCAGGTGGCTGGCGGCTGATGGAAGTCAAACCTGTGTCTGCCCTGCGCACCTCATTTTGGCCGGAGACAAATTGGCGGCAGGAGATGGATGCTGCGCCTTTAAAGGTGCGGCGTCCAAGGGCTGCTGGGAGGACCGCAGGGAAGGGAAGGAGACCGAGTCCTCGTGCTCCGCTGAGTGGAAAACTCGATGTTCTTACCTCAGCAGCCTGGGATGGAATGACCCACTGGAGGGATGCCTGAGGATGAACAGGATGAAAAAGAGGAGGTCCCTTTAGCAAAGACAGTTTCTTTACACGCACCCCCCAGCCCTGCACCTCATTTATCTCAGTGTTGGAGACTGTGGGCCTTTAACTTTTGCCGAATGTGTAATTCGAACCCCTGCGAGTGTCTCCGCAACTTACATAGGCATAATTACACCTCCTCTGACAGTACATCTCCCTCCCCATCGGGTCCTGTTTATGTGCCTTTTTTGTCTTCCCTCATGATCACACGGTTCTTACAACTGTAGACTAAAAGGCATTCTTAAGACACTTCTTTAACTCTCCAGGGTTTTGTTTGCATGCTGCTGTACCTCGGAAAATTCACCGGTACCTGCTGGTGCGACTGCTTTAATAGAGCTGTAATGATGCCCACAGAACTCACGCGCTCTCCTAATTTCAGACCCACCGACCAAGCAGATCCTTGAATTATGGTCGATCTGCTTCAAGCTGCTCTCCATATAAATTCCCCTGTTGTGCCACGGTGACCCCCTCGCAGCTCTTTGTGTCCTGCTTAGTGGCTGGCGTCCAACCCCGGTACGGCACTCCGTCACCGCGACTGGTGTGACCGCCAACGTGACCCCCAGCAAGCTCTACTGCAGCTTAACATTCACTCGGTAAACAGAGAATCACCTGGTGCCCTTGCATTTTAGAGCATTAAAATCCGTTTCGACTGCCTGCGTGCACGTCTCGGGCTGTGGCTGCATGCCTGTGCACGGGTTTCACATAAATTGTGGCGCCTTGATAAATCACAGCATGCTTTCATTATAGCTGCATGTTTTGAGGCCTGCTTCAGTCCTCCAGTCTGCTGCAACCCTGGTCTGTGGCGACATGAGCGTTGCAGTCCTACAGAAAGCCTTTCCCTCCATTCAGTGACCACCATGCAACACGGTGTCATATCCCGCAGCCCACCATCACACAGGATGCGACAATGAAACCAGCATTTCCAGAGGACGACATGGGCGGGCCCAGGTTGACTTTACTTTCTTTCCTTCGTCATAGGAGTTCTCTTAAACTCCTCAGGATATTTCCTGTAGACGGCGTGGAGGCAGACACTTTTCTTCTAAGCAAACGTACAATTCAGGGTGTACAAAAGTACACTTCACATTTCCCATCTGCCATTTCCTGTGGATGAAGGGCATGTATTATGTTTTCACCTGTCATTTTGTTATTTTTTTTTTTTGTTGTTTTCACTGTTCCTCATACTCTAAGCGAAAATGTACAAATGCATCCCTATCTACTCAAAACAGGTGTTAATGTTGCTATTACTGCAGTCAGGGTGCGGAGAAGTTTCCTGCTGGATCTGTGCGGATTTTATCACTATGACTGACAACCCGAAGCAGGTCTGATATAAAAAGTTGTATTCCAATCCTTTTTTTAAGAAAATTCTGCTTCAGCGTGGGGTGCTCATTGTTCTCCTTCTGTTAAAAAAAAGAGACATATATGGAATATAGATTGCTTATTTCCAAATATGACTGCGCGCAGATGTCGTGTGATGCTTTACACTCGTAAGGGAAGTAATAAAAGGAAGTGTTGTTACGGATCAGCTGATAAGCTGTTGTGTGACTGAGCTTCGCTATGTGACCTGATGTTGAAACAATTCTTAAACTGTGAAAAGGAGGGAAAAAGGTGGAACTCGGTGCATCCGATGCTACAGTCTTAATGTTCCAGTGCTGTTTCAAAGAGGCCTTCAATAAAATCTATTTCACAAGAGTACAGTCTAATACAAGAGCAGTTAACAACTAATAAATCAAATTATTCGTTCATACTTTGGCGGCACAGGATGCAGACAAGTAGCTTTGTGAAACAGTTGCGCAGATTTTGAAACAGCTTCAACGCAAGGTTCGTACGACTATGACAACTTGGCCGCTTGGCCATTTAAATCGGCTCCGACAAAGTTCGGTCAAGTCCGAAGGGGGTGCGTTTGAAAATAATGGAATAAAATGACCTCAGTCGGTGCTGATTCGACTGTGCGAGCCTCTCGTATGTGTGGTAAGGCGCTCCCTGCCACTATGTTTCTGTACCGAATGCAACACAGACGCCACCTTAGCGGGGGAAAATTAAGATCGATCCATTACGCTGTCATTACATCAAAGAAGCAGGAGCGCACCGACTGAAAATTATTATTACTGATAATTCAATTTAAAAGAAGGTCATTTTTCCATCTGGCTTTCTGAAAATACCCAACGCTCTGTTCCGGAAAATGCTGTGAGATGTAAGCAACGCCGCACGCAACCATTGTCGACATTTAAGACGGACAAAGTGCGAACAGATGGGAATGTTTATGCGTATGGGTTAGGGTTAGGGTGAGGGTTAGGTTTAAAATTGCGGTTGGGTTTAGGTGGCGGGAGCGGGTGTGCGTGTACGCGTAAAAAGTACGCGACGAAGGTAAACGGCGACTCTGTGCGCGCAAGCGAATTTGTCTACGCTCGTGCATTTGTTTGCCTCGTGCATCTGCGCGTATCCGACATTTGTTTAAGCCGAAATACGGGCCTTTGTGCCGCCGTTTTTATTTTTATTTCTTTGCAGCGCGGAGCCGCACGCGTGCGCGTACGTGTGTGTTTGTTTAGTGTTGTCCTGTTCTGCGGATTCAGGAGCTTCACCTCAAAGGCGAGACAAGCTGCCGCCGTTCTGTAATTGCCACGTTTTTCAGAGGAGCTTCATTGGCAAGAACAGCGAGACAAAAGAACTCATTATGCTCAAGATGTTCGCCGCTTCCCGCGAATCCACACAGCTGTACCGGGTGCGCCGGCTCCAATCCGCACGTCCCGCGCTCATTTCTCATCGCTTTTTAAAGCACAGCCCCTACAATTCCTGACATTTGCAGAGCCCGATTGTGCCTGACAGGGAGAGGCTCGCGTTAAATTATTTATTCGATTTATTGTTGCCCGGGTTTTAAAAAGGTTCATTTTGATTCCCTTGCTTCCATCAGTATTAAATCTGTGCTAAAAAACGCTATTGGGCTCGCGGGCGTGAAACCGAAGGACACCAGCAGAAGTTGCGGTTTTGTCTCCTTTACATCCACTGTCTTCCGTCAGCTGATGTCGTAATTGATAAATGGGAAGCGACTCGTTTTTTTCGCGAGGCCCGACCCCATCGGTCGTGTCGTGTATTTCTTCACACTGTTTCAATCTTCGGACCGCATCGGGGACTCACTCGTCCGACCTCGAGGGAATCTGTAATGGTTATCAGGGTGACTAACACCCATTACTGACAACAGTGTTTCATCTCGGAGGAGCGAAGGGAAGGCGGGGGCCTGACTCAGAAGGCAACTCTAATCGGTTATTGGCTTCGACAGAGATGTCGGGGCCTGGGCGCTGGGATGCTAAAATATGGGCCTTTCCAACCTCCTTGGGAGATTGCTTACATGTGCGCGCCGGCATGGGATGGTTTCAAAGCCAATCAGCACAAATTCAATGCAAGCCACATGAGATGTAAGGGGGAAATCTCTTTAATGAACTTGTTCTTGGGTAGCCTAAATGCCATCAAGTCAAATAAAGCAAAATAACGGGCGTGCGTGCAGACACACACACACACACAAGCACAAAGATGCGTCTGAATGAGATGGTGCACACAAACGCACGAGCACAGGGATACTGCAACTTTTTCAGCTGCGTGGGGGTTTTTTTTTTTGAGCCAGACAATTTGGCACTAATAATGGTTAAATAATTAATGGAGGGGCGGCGTTCCAGGATGCTTCCGTACAGGGTTTCCCTAATGGCTGAAAGATGATATTCCAGGGAGGCCTGCTGGGCAGGGAGGGACGGGAGGTTGCGGCAGGTCAAAATGAACCGAGACCGAGTGAAACGGGCGCACACTTTAAAAAGGATAAACAATAACGTTCTTTCGTAATAGGCAAATCAGACGTCAAATTAAGAGTCTTCGGCGAAGGGGAAGTAGGGGTGGAGGAGGGGCGAGACCGGACTCGGTGCCAGTTAACAAAAGCGGAAGCTTATGGAAAGCAGGGATCCTAGGCCGTCCGGCACCCCGGGAATGGGAGGAGCTCTCTAATTGGAAACCTGACTGTCGGGACTGGATCCCCTGTAGATACGAGCACCCACACATATCGCGCTCGCGCGCGCACCGCCACTGACGTTCACACACTGCCAACACAGAGAGGGAACCCGACACGAGCGCCGCTCGCATCCACGGACAGGCAGGCGTCTGCACGCCGGCGCCCGTGCAAACACGGACCTACGGGCTGCATGCATTTGCTAACAAATGGCGGTTGCACGTTTCCACGCGGGGATGTCCTCGAGCGCAAAACAGAGGGACACGCACGTCGGCGGGCATGCGCAAGACGCGGGAGGACGGGCTCGTGCACAAGCAAACAGCTGAATGCTGGGTAATGGGTCAGTCAGTCGCACTATAAAAAATAATCATAATAATAACATCCTGCAAGATTCATAAAGACCAGAAGGCCCATTGAATCAGCTGCAGGGGAGCCGATCTCAGAGGAAAAAAAGCATTAAACTTATGACCCTGCTGCTAACAGGAGATCAACGCCAGCTCCGTAATACGTACCGCGCTTCCTTATTAAAAATTGTTAATGACGGCGCTCGGACAAAGGACGAGACTGCATGAATAACAACAAAATGGCCAAACGGAGAAATCCAATTGCAGCGTTGGCACATAAGTGGCCCGGCACTCAAACGGAGAACCTCCGTGGGTGCATCTAAAATAGAATTAAAAGACATTACAAATACAAAATGAGAATACATCATTTTGCGCGTTCTTCATGCTGCATATTTTAAATTTAATTTACCATCGCAGACACGGCTTGTTAATTCTTTCAAATGATGTTTTATTGCAGAGGCTCTCAGTTAAGAGTACCTCTGTTTAACGTGTGTTCAGGTCTGATCATTCTAAATGTACCGAATAAATGCGTTTAATTCGCTGTCAGACTGACAGTTACGCTGGATGAAAAGTTTTGTAGACGGATGAAGGCTTACCGTACGGAAGTAAAATTCCATTTGCCTAAACGCTCCAGCAAAAGTTGTGTCTCATTACATCACGACGGATTGTTCAAATTGCGATTAAAATTAAAATTATTAAATTTGCTTTAAAATGTGTGAAAACCTGTTCGCACAGCTGGAACATCACTACGGAGCTGCAAATGACACCCGAGTTATAGTCGCGGTCATGAAGGGATTCGTGGTCCAGAATGGGGTTCGAACGTGAAGACTGGATCGACGAGTTAAAATGAAGTGGAGGTGGTGAAAGAGAAGAGAATGGAGTAGGAGAAGGAGGAGGGATGGCTCCTCAAGGCACATGGCTCATGTGGCTAAATTTTTATGCAATTATTTGGCGTCTGGCGTGATGAGGAAGCTTGGGTCCTGTCTCTGCCACCAGAACAATGAGGGACGTGTGAAGGGGCGACCATGTGCACCCACACACACACACACACACACACACACACACACAAAATGGCCATGGACCTGCTTCCCAGCCAGGGCGTGGTTTTGTAGTCTAGAGCCCGATGATTCAGGAAGTCTCCGGAAGGCCAAACCCCGACTGATAAAAAGCGGTTAAAGATAATGGACTGACAATACAATCAAATAAATAATACATGTAATAAATACATGAAATGGACATTTAAACGTTCTCCTCTTCCATCGCATGCCTCGTGCCTCTCATTCCCTTGCCCTCTCTGTCTATATTTATATTGCCATATTGAACGGCCTGGGCCAGAATTATGGAAAGGTCTTTGCAACAATTGCCGATTAATTACAGGGAATTTAAAGCAATTATAGCTTTTTAAATCTACAATTAACAGGCCCATTTCCTGTTGCCCAACCGGTTTTTCCATTCTCGGGATTACAACGCAGCCGTGTCTCATACGGTACCCGGCCACGAGCCGCAAAAGAGACGATTGCAGAGCGGTGGGGGAACACGGGTCTGAATCCCCCCAGCCATGATATTATGTCCATTCGCTCTCAGCACGTTAAATAAGAAAAGATTGAGGCGGTGAAGCAATTACGCCGTCGTATCATAGAGATCGGCGCTGGCTTATTAAAGCCTGCGTCCCCGGTAACTCGTAACGTCCTCGTGATGTTGCTGCAAACTCAGACCGAAGGGACCACGTACAGTAATTACTGCATTGTACATTAACCTTAATTCCTGAGATGATTCACGTTGCAAGGCTGTGTGGTGCTTGGATTCTGTTGGGAAGCGGCAGATCTTTCCAGATGTTTTCAGACGTGGCCTCCGGGTGGATTCCGGTCGCTCTTTGACACCTCGGTCGCTTCTTCTCGACCTTGCGTGGCCAAAAATCAAGCGTCGCATATCCCCGACATCCCTTGCAGACCTGTTGGTCGTTCCTCAGCCGAGGGGTGGGCGGAAGAGGGCGACCGTGGATGCATCACACCCAGGTTTACACTCTCACTCCGCGGCTCCGCCCGCACGCGATAACCTACTTCGGAAAAGTGAGCAACAACTTCCCTGCCGGGGATCTGAGCGAACCTGCGGTCGATGTGAAGACGAGTTCAAGGGAAGTGACATCACACCGGCTCCTCTCAACCCAGAGCCGGTGAAGGGAGGAGAGAGAGTGAGATGAAGGTTCTGAGCAGAGCGGGAGCGATGGTGTCATGGGTCTCCGGTTCGGTTGTTCTCCGGCTCCTCTGTCGCATTCTGCGCTGCCTGCAGCCATGCCCACAGACACAGACTCGGAGGCCTGTATTTGTCTTCCCTCCCTTCACTGTCAGGGTGCTTTGGCTTCGCTTCCTGGGGCTCGCAAGGCGATATCTCTGAATTGTTTTCCATAAACACAAGAGTGAAGCGTCTCGGAAGAGAGGAGCAGCCCGTGCGCTCCTGCCACCTGCTCTCTACATGCCGGAACTTTTGTCAACAGCGGTGTCCTTAAATTTTTGTTTATCGCACACTGCGACAGGTAGGAGTGAAGACAGGCGAGAAGTACGGGTAGGTGGGTGTTTCCACAGGTGGGGACAAGTTCCTATCAAGAAGCAGCCAGCCTGAACATCTACCCATCCGTTACTCATATCTGCTTGGCCAGTGCAGGACCACGGAGGTCCACAGCCGATCCGGAAAGCAGGGTAGACTGCGGATGAGATGTGAGCCCATAACTGGGTCATTAGATACTGCATACACACATTCACCCACACACTGAGGACAACTGGGAGGCTTCAGCTCATCTGAAACACACACCTTTGGACTGCTGGTTGGAAAGCAGCACATCCAGAGGGAACCGGTGAGACTCCACACAAACTGAGCTGGAGGCAAACCAAACTCCAAACCCAGAAACCAAGGTTTGAGAAGTAGCGACATTCCCCACTGTGCCCCCAGGCCACCCAAGTTTGGCAAATTCAATGCTCCCACATCACCTCTCAGGGAGAGCCAAACATCTGTGTCATGTTTACTTCCCCGTGGTTCCCTCAGCTGATGGAGGTCAAAGGGTGGGTGGGCCACAGCTGTCCGGCATCAGGTCCACAGCCTCGGCTGTCAGCCCCTCTTCAGCTTGATGGTGACCAACGGCAGAATGAGTCCCGTCACACGTCTATGTCAGTCAGAGACGCCAGATCCTGGAGGAGAACACGAGCCTCTCGCTACGGAAAACACCCTGGGCACAGAGAGAACCGCTTCTCCAAATAGCGGGTCGTGACCGCTAGGTTTTAGGTCACATCTCAGTAACCGGTGACACTCTGGAGAGGCTCGCCTTGCCGGGGGTGGTGAAACCTGCTTTCCACACAGTCTGCGATGATCGCTGATCCTCACAGATTCTCACAATAGTCCTCGGGTCAGTGTGAAGATGAGCAGAACCTCTGACCTTTAGCCACTGCTGGCTGTTTACTGCCTGTAAACAACAATGCGGGCTGTGCACGGCCTGTGTAGTCATCTCAGCTGACATTTGAATATTTGAAGTTATTTTCAGGACCCGGCTGAACTTAAAATATCCCTTTTTCGCCTCACACCATTCTTAGTCATTGCTCGACTTTCACAAAGTTTTCACTTTGAGTCAGGCTTTTAATCGTTGCATTCTTCAGCTTTTTTCCCCCTTCCGTTTCTGTCGGTTTTTTGCTCCTAATGAATAATCCAGCACGTTCTCTGGAGTTGTACAATCCCTGCCTACTTGTCAAAAGACAAAAATAAAATAAATAAAATACATTCGAGTTCACGTACTTATATAAAGGCTAAAATATTTATATTTGTGTATATATATCCTTTTCCTGGCACAGAACATTTTTCTGCACTTCATTGTTTTTCTTTATTTATGAGGAGGGGGAAGGGGTTTCGGTGTCCTTGCGGCTGGAGAGAGTCGGCCATGGGGTCTTACTGAAGATGTGAGGTTGGACGTAATCCTGTTTTAGATGTCTTGACCCACTTGGACATCCATTCTGTGTCTTCCCTCCCATTTGTGTCCTCTGGGGTAAATTAGGGTAAAACCCACTGGCTGAAATGAAGGCAGATGTTGCCTCAAGAAAGAAGAGAAAAGGGCCAGGAGCAGTTATGTTCCCGTTCTGGATTTGAGATAAGTGTGCATATAGTTTTCCCATAAATTTATTATATATATATATATTTATTCTAAATATAATTTATATTTTATTTGTTACAATTATCACTAAAGCAGCGCTGCTTCGACTTCAACTTGTGAGGTCTTGTCTAGTTTTTGCTCTCAACTGTGAGCATAGGGCCTTGCTGAAGCCTCACAAGCATCTAAGCAATCTTCTCTCAAGTTCTCTGGCACGTCTGAAAAGTCTTGCAGGAGCACTTACGCTGACAATAGCAAATTACAGCGACCACACAAATACTTTAAAAACAAAAACAACGCAGTGCTTCCCAGCAACTCAATGTTCATAAAACGGAAGAAGAAAATGGAGATTTAAAAAAAGCATCCGGTATGAGAGAGCCACCACTTTCCACTGAAAGGCCTGGGTTTGAATCCCCAACCTTGATCACGGTTCTTATTCGGAACCCCTCCAGCAACACTTACCCAGACCCAAAATTTGGGAAAAAATTATAAGCAGCTCAGTATACAAACATAGCACACAAAGCTGCCTTGGACAGAGGTTACAAATAACTATTAATTAAAAACAGCCATTTCATAAAATTGGAATAAAATAATTCTAACACTCGGAATAAATGTTTCTCCAGATGGCTCTTGTGCTTAAAAGCTGAACTTAAAAGGGATCTGTTTACAAAAATAGTAAACATCAATAATATAGTGCAAAATAAAAAAAAACAACATTGTGCAAATTAGCTTTTCATTTAAAACTTAAATTGTTACCATTAACCTCTGGCACAAGTACGAATAAACAAGAAAGGAAAGGCAGTTGGGCCACAAATAGCTCTAAGGAGCTATATAATGAGGTCTTTTAATGTTTTCTTCCAAAATACCCATTTACCAGCCATTCCTGTCACTGCCCGAGGCGATGGATGGCGCTCCTCGTGTGCGGAGAGGTTCAGCGGGCAGTCGCCGTGCGCCACATCGGCACAAATGACATCTAAAATGTGCTGGCCGGTCACGTTTACACAGTGTCAGCTGGCGCTCCGTAATGCATCATCACCGAGGGAATCCATTACGCTAATGCAGGACCCAAGGACATGTGGAGAACCTGTGGAGAAAACTTCTTTAGAAGGCAAGGTAAGCTGGGGAGAAGCTGTCAGACATTTACTGCCGTCTTGATACTTACAAGTCGCCCGGCTTAGCATTAATCCCTCGGCACTGCCTGCCCTCTGCGAAAAAAGCAAGAAAACTTACCAAATAAACAGCGTTTTATGATAAAATCGTCAACGGCGACTTATGGCATGACAGAGAGCTGCCGTAAGCGGTTACTTTTTTTTTTTTTAACTTAATTCCAGAGATGAACAATGCAAGGGACGCCCACATCATAAATGGCAGCTTTTACATAGCGATGGCCTTTCAGGGGTCAGAAAGGTCACCATTGAAAGTTGAAATGTGTTGCTCAAGACCACCGGTCAAACCGGGAAAGCATTTTCCTGAAATGCTCTTCTCTGTCCTCGGTCATTCCCGTTCCGTCGATTCGGTCTGTAATTAAAGCCTTGGTCATCCTGGGCTTCCTGCTTCCACCTCCCTCCCCAGTAGACCGGACGGACATCTTGCGCAACAGTAATGGCTTCGTGCTCGACTCTCCGCTTGATGTCGAGGTATTCCTTTCTCCCACCCCTTTATTTTTTTCTTTTAAATGACTCATTTTAAATGACTGCTCTTCGGCAAAGATGGAAAAGAGAGGAGTGAGAGCGAGAGGAAACACAGGTTTAATTATTCATTCACACTGCAGAGAAATTCTGACCCAGATGAGGCCCTCGTGCTATTCATAGGCCTGCGCACCGACGCACCGGTGCATCCTGGGAACTCTGCGGAGGCGATCCCCGGACCGCGGGCGCCAGGGAACACCGCTGCGTGGGGCTGACTGCCGAGCTCCCGCTGTGTCTGCTCCTCCCTGGCCTCCCTCCTGCCGTAGCTCCGCTGAAGAGAAGGGCTGGAGATCCCCGCCGCAACACGTCATGCATTTCGAGCCGGGAGGCCCACGACCGAGGCAATTAACCTGACCCCCCCAGGAGAGGGGCTGAGCAGGCGTCCTCCGTTCTTTGCGGGGAATCACCCTTATCGAGGTGGGCAAATTAAGATATCCGCCTTGTAGAGAGTAAATAAATTAAATGAAATCGCAGTTCCCTGGAAACAGAGGCCTGCATTCTTGTGTCCCGTGGGAGTCGCTCAAGGAGGCTGTGTGCCCGATCAACCCAGAACAAACTGCTGTTCCCCTGGGACGTTCGTCTTTCATGTCTCCATGTCCACGAGGCGCAAAACAACAAGACCAGAAAAAGAAGTTTAAATGTGTGCAAGAAAAATGTATCGGGAAGTAAGAAATCTGCCGTATAGGATAGGAAGACAGCCAACGGTGGAATAAATGATGAAAGAATGTAGTGCCTAGAACCAGACGCCCTAACATGCATCCCCCGTCAAAGAATTTTATTACTGAATAAGACCTAAAAAGCCAGACGATTGTAATTTATGCTTTATTATACAGCCCAACCAGGAGTTTAGCACAGTTTACATCCATACGTGGCCAGGAATCTATATAGCGAGTCGACTCCTTCTGGGCACGAAGGCGATTATATAAGGCGTGAATGCATGGCAGGTGCAATAGTGGATCCAGACCAATGAAAAATAAGCATCCTTTAAACAGAACAATCAAAGCAGGAATTTAACAAGGAAGTCCCTGCCCAGCTCTGGCGGGAAAATTTAGGTAACTTCGGGGCTACAAAGGTTCTTTACGATCCGTCAGGTAGATGTGGCAAGACTGGGCCGCACCATATAAGCGCAAGAATTTTAGGCAAATTCTGAGCGAGAAAAACTCCACCTTTTAACAGAATATCAAGCCATTAAACTGAAACAAATATAAAACAATCCCTGAATAAAAATGAGCCTTCCACACCTCCACCAAACACATGACACAAAATGAAGCCCGGCATCCCATAGTTTAAATCCTCAGCGAATACCCAGCAGCCCACCGCACCCCACATACATGCTGTATACGTAACAGCATGGAGCCCCAGGACACAGCTGCTCGCCGTGTCGGGGTTCAGTCCAGCTTTAGCAAACCTGCCTAATGACTGGGCATCGACAGAGGTGCAGTTCAATCTGTCAGCAAGTCTCAAACAGAGCCCAGGCTCAGAAGCTGGTGCCCAACAGACCTCTGGTGCTCGGCATGCTGGGATATGCCCACCCATTTCTGCAGTTAACAGGGACGAACTCCTGCGGAAGACGCGGACTTTGCAGAGCCGTTAGATTTGTGCACAGCCTATGGACATCAGAGCGATGATCCTCGAAGCTGGCGGACAGATACGGTAACGCAACTTTCGCCGTAATGGCTCGTAATCCGAGCCGGGAAGCAGAAGCAAAGTCTGCGAGAACTATCAGGTGTCCCGATATATGCAGACCTTGCATAAGCGAAAAACATCCGTGGGCCAAGGATGCGGGGAGGCGTGCGCGTTGCGTGCGTTGAAGGTCAATTGCGGAACTGTGCTTACCGCACAGGGCTAATTGTTTGCGTGGCGCTTTTCGGCTTTCGGTTCAGATAGTTCCATCAGCGAGCAAATGAAGCACCTAAAGAGAAAATCATTATCGTCTCTGATCCGTCCGGTGATCCGTGAACGGTAGCGTTTATGGATTTTGCTTTGCATCCTTGCCTGAAACGGGATTAGAAAACAGGTGTGAGAATATGGAGGTGGGGGGACAATTACCGTAATTACCTTTTCATTTTCTACAACAGTCGTGGAGTTGGCGGGGAATTTTACACGAGGAGAAACAGAGCAACGCAATAATGAGGAAATGGTAGTATTGGGCTGAAAGGAAAAGCACTGCGGTAAATGTGGTTTTCATCCACGCGGAGCTCTCGGAATCTCTCGAAAACGCATTTTTCTTGCGAATAAATGACAGGCAGCAGGATATTGCCGGCAAGAATCAACTCGGTCGCTGACCGCGTCGCCCAATATATTTGTTGGCGTGTTGAATTTGTAAAGGAATTGACTTAATCAAGAGGTTGGAGACCGAGAAGCTCGGCTTAAAATGAAAGACGGGGAACAGCTGTCATGACTGTACTGAGGGCAATAAGAGCTGCGGGCTAAGCGCATCGGGTATGTCCTCACTTTTTATTATTTTGCTGTTTAGCTGATGCATTTCTCGAAATCTTCTCGAAGCTTTTTTCCACCATGCGTTCGGGGTGATTTGGCGATTTAGTGGTTGCAGATGATTTCTACAGAGGGCCTCTTCCGGGAACTCGGACCGGTAGCCTTTCGGTCGCGCTAACGGCGCCAAATTTTGGCACCTTTGCCGGCTCAGCACGTCTGGCTAAGAAGTCCCGGGCCAGATCTCGTTCCCTTTGCAGGCAGCGGTCATTTTAAGGGTTGTGTGTTTCTCGAACGATAAGGGCGTGAGCTACTAATGGGAAAGGGAGTGTGAACTGGAGGCAGAGGACCCCAGCAGGCCCAGAGGAGAGCGATGACGTCTTCCCTCTTAATTTCAACCGTCCCATCCCTCTTCCCCAACAGGGCTTCAAGAACTTCAGAGCCATTCCCTGTGAACTCTCATCTTTGTAAGTCACGTAGGGAGGGGGGGTGAACTTCCCTCCTTTTTTCTTCCCCTAATTGCTGCATTCTGGGACTTGTCTGCCTTTATGTATTCCTCTCCCCTGCGCTGCCGTCCCTGCTTCCGCGGTTGCTCCGGTGATTCAGCGGCACGCGGCCCCTGTGACTAAACCTCCGATAAAATCAATGTTTAATTCAGATTGCTGGAGGCCATTGACAGAGGCAGTGCGGGCCTTTCATCTACAAAGGGCCATGCGGAAGGCTCCTAGTGTGAGGAAATCTCACAGATTAATGGAACCATCGCAAGCTGTCCCATTTATTACACGCAACGTGCCCTGTCACATGGAAATGATCTGAGCGCCTCGCAGAGTGGAGGCATCCGCTATGGAAATGAGATGGCCCTTTTCCCGAGAGCGTGTGAGAGCGCGTGGCAGAACAGCAACATGTTGCCGGCTGGAGACATTTTAAGCACACCTTGGTGGCTACCAAAAAGTGTCGATGGCAGAGAAGTCGAGGAAAGCCACGCGGCGGAATTACACCTTGCGATTCGGAATGCAAAGAAATCTGACGCCCGTGCACTATCGGGCCCTTGCAAATGAACGGGGAGATGCAGAGACGGGATTTTTTTTTTTTTTTACAGAAATAAGCCGACAAAACGCTAGCGGCTGTAGCCGTGCCGTTTCCTTCGCCACGAAAGGGGTGAAAACGTGCCAGGGCTGAGAACGGCGACACAATACACATGTTTGCAGGGATACCGCTTGTCCCGGATGGTTGTGCACATGTAGGGTTCCTCTTTCCAGCCCGCCGCTCTCGCTCAGCCTGGGGAGCAGAGCAGGCAATTAAGCGTGAGTGGACGTGAGCCGCAATCCCGCCGAGCTGCTGCCGTGCTGCGCGCCCGCTCTCCGTCTGCTGGGCACTAATGAAGACGTCTAGATATGCAAGCTCTAGAAACACAAAGGTATCCATGTTCTGCCTCACTGAGCCAATTTTAATAATGAAGCCGTCAGGGCCTCAACACACACGCACACCACAACCAAAAGTCAGGCAAAGACACAAACACACCACTTTCCGCATCTGTGATTCAAACTACCCATCAGCCACTGGCTCGATTCGGTTGCGGATATCCGATAAGCGCGTTTGTAAGCGGCAGAAATGGTAATTGAATATTTCTCTATCGCATCGCATTAAATTCTACCTTGAGCCGTGAGACGCGCACCGTCCCTTTCGCTCGCCACGAGGGTGGGCCGAACGGGGACGAGACACCGGGTGACCGGCACGGGTCCTTGGGGCGCCACCAATTTGGAGAATCGGAATCTGTTAATTTAATGGGCTACCTTCATGGCACAGCCCAGGGCACCCGCAGAAAGATCAGCGCTCCTGCTTCCTCGGCTTTTGTACGCACTTGCAAAGCAACGGGAGAGGAGGGAACGGATCGTGACCACAGAGGCATAGCAGTCTGGTCACATAGTCTGGTCAGATATATCTGCAACTCCCCCGGGACCTGGGAAAGCAGTCCGGTTAACCCAAGGGGCAGGATGCAACCTCCAACATCACTCAAGAAGCCAAGTGGATTTCACCCTGCAGGCAGAGGGAGTGCCGGATTTTACCCAGGCGTCAGTGTTGCATCTCAACACCATCCTACCCTAAATGACCTGCAGTCCCTTTTAACCCAGTAACTTAAACCAGCAGCCCCGAGGAGCCTGTCTTTAACTGTCGCATTACCTGAAACCATCATGGAAGCTGACAACTAGCCTGCACTTCCTCCTCACTTGTTTTGCACCTTCCTGTGCCTCCAGTCTGTTCATGGGGGGAGCAGGTTTGTCAGTTTGTCATCTTTGGCCAAAGCCTCAGGTCCGCTTACTGCAATCTGTCTTGTTTGACATGTTTTTTTTCTCCCCGACAAAAGGAAGGTCACTTCTTTTATCACCTGTCACAACCGGTTTTTTTAAGACTAACGCTTAGGATGGGGACCATTAATCTTCGCATCGTAGCGATGGTGCCCGACTATCAGTTCCCCGACGACGCGGTACAGGAGTAAAACTTTTATCGGTCAGTTAATGTGGTGAAACGCTGCATGGGGCTCTGTGACTTGTGGCAGACGAGCGACATTTGCTATTTTGAGGGCTGTTAAACATGACGGATCGGATGGATGTCAGCCGTCCGACCTTTAAATCTGACCCTGGGCGGCAGCAGAGCCCCGTGCCACACGAAATGCCTAACAAGCGATGTGTGGAAAAGGCAGGGGCCGCTTACGTGCGTTGCATCGGGGGGCTGGGCAGCAAATTTTTGAACAATGCTCAGGTCTGACATGGACAACTTTAGCTCTGTACCACAGCCTCTGTTCCCATGGAGATTCCACATAAAGATCACAAACTGAGAGCTCATCAGGGCCCCCGCTCTTCCCCCATCCTACCACCTGCTGGAGTTTGCTTCTTCCACGACTGCGCCCTTCATAACTGGGAGCGTGACTTCGTGTGTCCCATAACGCTTTTGGATGAACCTCGGGTTCTGTGTATGTGAAGGGAGAGTAGGTGGACAGATGGAAGTGGAGAAGCCCAACGTGGGGAGAGGTTTAGAAGGTATTACCTCACACTGGGCAATGCCGGGGCAAACCCGCCCCCCTGTCGGACAGCCCCTCCAGCTGATACAAACGCAGAGCCACATGTTCGGTGATGAGCTTAACAAAGCGGATAATCTGGGGACGACAGGGAGACGGCCAGCCTGCGGGACCAATTAGCAACGCAGCGCTTTAAACAGGGCTGACGTTCCCAATTGGAACCAGAGAGGCCTGGGCGTGCTGAGGGTGTGTGTGTGTGTGTGTGGCGGGGGGGTGAGGGGCAGCAGTGGATAAAATGTAGGGGGAGGTCTGAGGCTTCTGTGAGTGAGATGTGGCTGCCTTCCAAGGACATGAAATGTCAGGTTGAAAGACGCGGCGCAGGAGGAGGAGGAGGAGGAGAAGGATGGGGTCCTGGCACAGCCAGAACTGCTGCCACATTCCATCAGGGCGCATCCACTGGCTCTGACGGTAGATGGAGAGGGGGCAGCTTTCACTTTAATGAAAGCACAAGTTTAATGGTGCACAAGCGCGCTGCAGTTTCTGGCGAAGTAGAATATTGTTGCTGCTCCCGGCCGTGGGCGGGGTGGTGGAGAGAGCTCCTTCCCGTCCCGCTGCCGGGGGATAGCCCCTGAGCTCACTGCCGACACACCTCTCAGCGGCTGCAATCTGTCATCAGCACCATGTCGCTGGCTGCTAAAATGGGCAGCTACGCTGCCCCCGAGCCGCACTCTCATTGGCTCACCGCTGCGAAGCTATTTTCATGTTATTACTGTCGCTGTTATTCATTTATTTTCTTTTTTACACTGCGAAATATGCCAGGGAAATGGATGTAGACGACTGCTTCCCACAGCGTTTCTTTCCGGAAAGCCTCCCTGTGCTAAGGCGTGTGAGAGGACAGCCCTCTTTGGACAGGACCATGGTGGGTAGGATGCGCCAATCTCCGTGGAGGCTGTGTCCCTGATCCAGGCTCTCCAGTCCTCTGGATCCATTCCTGCTTTCCTTTTGCCAAGGGTGATGGAGGGAGGGAAGAGTCCAGTCAATGCGTGCATTACAGTTTGCTATGTTACAAACAGACACTGGGAAAAACACCCCCAGTGCTACTCCCCTCCATGTGACCTATCACTAAGATCCTCCGCGTGTCCATTTCAGTCCAGCCATTATCCTTCCGGAAAGTCTCGTGACCCAGGGTTGGCTTTAGTGGCACGAGAGGTGGGGAGGTGGGTTGTAGTGGCACATACGGCATCCCTGAGCCTCCAACCTTGGTCTGCGGAGGCATGGGTAGAGTCCCTTGGCACCAGCATCCCTGCCAGGGGGGCCATCTGTACCTTGGACCTCGTCGCCAGGGATGCAGCCCACTGAGCCAGCAAGCACTGATTCAGGCCCTTGCACCCGCTGCCCTCACCCAACAGTTTGTCCCATGCAAAACCTGCGCTGCACAGAGAACTGAACCACCGTCACTACGAACTCATGGAAATATCCAGAAGAGACAACGTCAACCCCAAACGCACAGGACATTACTATAGAAATACAGGCTTACATTGTTTTACCCTTTTACACAACTGTGTTGTTGGAACTGTGTCAATTCTGGGTTGTTGGGTTGCTCAAGGGCACTGCAGCAGGAAGGGGATTTGAACCTGAGCCCTTTGAATCTATAACCAGCAGCTGTTGTACTTACATTTGTTCATTTAGCAGATGCTTTTCTCCAAAGCAACGCACAGCGATTACTGCGTAGTGTTAAGGTGACGCTCTTGCCCCGGGTGCCTTACACTGCTCAAAACTCCCTACAGTTATTCACCCATCTACATTCCAGAGCAGTGTAACACACACATGCGCAAACACCAGCGGCCATCCAGAGTGAGCGGTTCACCTGAAATACACCGGTAACCCACGCGAACACGGGGAGATGCAGATTCCACACAGATTGAGCTGGGCTCCAGCTCATACGTGATCAGACAATCCAGGCACTGGTACACACCGGCACTACCCGCTGCGCCACCGTGCCATATCATTTCCCCAAGTGCAATTTCAACACTACGGGCTGCAGTTGTCGTACTTTGGACTGCAAAACACTGAAATTCTTTGAGCATAACGCACGTAGGATGAAATTTAAACTGCCATCCTCGGGCTTGCACAGTAATGGCCTAGACATCCAACATCCAAGTCTGTAAATACCTAAATTTCCTCATAACAAGATCAAAACACCGTGGTGGACAGCGTTATTAGTGTTAGGTGGCTCCATACTAAGAGGCCACATTTAATATGAGAAGACAATCCAAATCCACATTAGAGGGGTTTCTCCACGTTCGCCCCAGACAAAGTGAGTTGTTTGGAGATGTCTCCTTTCACAGCCACTCTGCTTGTTTATACGAGCCCCGGTGCTGCTGGAGTCCAGCATAATGGCTCTGCTCTGAGTGAAATCAATGCCCCTGGACCTGCAATGTTCTCTGCAACCTGCGGGCTTTTCGCTGGGATATCAGATGTCAGCACAGCGGCCGTCCCGAGGCCTGCGGCAGAAAAGCCCGGCCGGGATCCCCGCCCTCCAGTTGGGCAGATGGACCGAGACTGAAGCCAGCTGATTTAATAGAGGAGATGAAAATGGAGAGGGAGCGAGAGAAGAGAGAGAGAGGAAGAGAGAGGGGGGCAGAGTTTGAGCAAAGTGTAAATGAGTTTTGAGACCGCTCATTCGCCAATTCAAAATGTTTCGCTGTAATAGCATCGCCGTGGATGGAGAAGGAGCACTCAGGATTTGTAACAGGACTCCCAGAAAATGACTGCCGCGTCAGGTTGGGCTAGGATGTGCTGGGGAGGTGGGGTAGGAGGGTGGAGGAGGTGGAGATCGGGGAAGGGGGTGGCATGCGGGTTGGTGGTTAAATTGAATGAATCCGAGAGAGAAATTTCAGGTCACTAACACAGAAAACAGAAAGAACGGTGAATGTAATGCCATGCACATCGAATCTCCCCTAATATGATTTTGTGTTCTGTGCCTATTCAAGTCGGCGCTGATTCGGGCTCCTGCTCTAATCGCATCAGCGCAGGGATTTGCATGGGCTTTTTGTTGCTTTTCTCCCCTTATTGGAACTGGCATCAGCCTTTGCAACACAAATCCCTTCTGATAAATTAAAAATGATTGATTCAGAGTCAAAGATGAAAACAGCATCGTGGGGTGGGGTGGTGGGGCTTTTTTTTCCAGCGGATTTAGCATATGGTTAAGAAACGCGGCTTCGTGTACAACCAAACGAATAAAAATCCTAATGAGCAAACGCGGGCCCAGTCAACCAGAGGGCCAAGCTGATCCCATCTGGTTCTGGAGGGATGGGGGCAGGCTCCTCCGGTCGCTTACTCAAAAACGCACGTTTTTTGGGGGCGAAGCGGTGAACGCTGAGCAGACACTGCAAACGTTACCTTCAGAGTTGCCACCCTTAACGCCGCATCCCATCGCGTTTGCGTCACTTGAGCACATTTGGAGAGCCGTGTGTCAATATCATCCTTTCTAAAGTCGCAGTACGCAGTTTTTTTTTTTTTTTCACGTTCAGCAAGTGAAAGAATGTGGAGCTGTAGAAACAGCGAATTGAGGATGGCCTGTATGCTGGAGCATCACAGATAAATGGTTTGACGTGAAAAAGGCCAACCGCCTTTGTGATATGACCTGATTCGATTGAGCAGATGCCTTGACACTGATAGCCAAAACCAGGAGAGGGCGGCTCGAGGCCTCGAGGGCCGCATGCTCCGTTGGTTTTTACTCATGTCAGCATCGCTAACTCTTCCGGATGTTTCCCTTCCTGAAGTGACCACATCTGACTTTCGCTGACCCAGAGTACTTGGATGGGATCTGGAACTTGTTAACTAGGCGGCTTCACCGACATTTCCTCACCGCTGACTCGAGACTGTGTGATTTCGCCGTGGTGTAGCCGTCATGGCAGTGCATTGTGGGAAACCTGGGAAATGTTTTGTCGTTTTCAAACCAAGGGATAGCAATGAAGGGTTAGGGTTGTGGTAGGCACTGAGGTTGAAACAAAGTTTTTTTTAAATTCATGCGTTCCTTAAGTTGAGATGACCTCAGTGGCGGCAATATGATAGCTAAACAAGTCGAAATCCTGTGTCCCCGTAACTATCCCTGAGGTAAAAGCGTCTTCTTTTCCAATTGCATTTTTTTTTGTTTAGTTGATGCTTTTCTCCAAAGCAGCATATATTAAGCTGCTTATAGTGTTCTACCCATTTATACGCCGGGGTCATTTTTACTGGAGCAAATCAGGGCTAAGTAACTTAAAAAAAGAGTGCAACAGCAGAAACTGGCATTCAACCCTGGGTCCGAAGACGGAAACTTTGCCACCTTCTGCCTCCAAAAGGGCAGCTTGGCCTAGCATGGGGCTCAAACCCATAACCCCGCGACTGAGTTGCGTGCGCTACTGACTGCGTCAGTCAGGATCTTAGAGGCACGTCCGAGCGTCGACGCCTAATGAAGACGTTTGCCAAAATTTGCAAGCAAACGCTGAAGCTTTCCGGTGCTGTGTCTCCCCGCAAACAAAAGGAAAGAACCGGAAAGATGGCAGAGGCCTTGGACGCTGCTCCACAAACAAGCCACGGCTCTCGGGGACGCGCTCCCTCCCTCGGCAGCACGCATGTGTAATTGCCCTTAGTGGCCGTCGATCCCCGGGTCCCCTCTTTCCGCCCGCCTGCCCCCCGCTCTCCGTCTCCCAATTAAGGGTGAGTGTTGCGCGGCGCGGGTATCCAGGGATTCTGTTTCTCCTCTGCTGTCAGGTCCCATCAGAAAGCCAGCTCATTAGTGTCAGCTTCGGCAAAGGCTGAGCTACCCCTCTCTTCCTCTCCCTCCTTCTCTCCCTCTTTTCTCTCACTCCTTTGCTCAGCGGATCTTCTCCTCCACACATGCATGTGCTTCCTCTCCTGAGATCTGCGTGCGTGGCTTCCGCAGCCCGCCGGTCCCAGCTCTCTTTGACTCCGGCGAGCTCGCCGTAGACCTGCTGGCCGGGGGGCACGCGAGGACGGGCGAGTTCTCTCGTGGAAAGCGATGACTCTCTGTTGACCCCCAAGACCTCAGCCTGCGGTGAGGCTTTCTTTGATGGGCCGTCATCCTGCTGGTCTCGAGGCGCGCAGCCGCAGGGCATCCCTGGGCAAGATCGGGCTACGGGTAGCCAGAAGTCTCTCCGCATCCACCTCTTCTGTGATCTATTGTTTCTGCCTGAATGAAGTACGGCCAGAGCTCAAACGCATTCATCTTCTCAGGTCACGAGCTTCACCGTATGTTAAGTACAGTCATTTTTACGCGGAGGTGCCATACCCTGACGCTCGCTCACACACACACATACACGCACACACACTCACACCGGCAACCACTCTCCTACCAACTGTGCACCAAGTCAGGTCACCAGTGGTGCGGTGTGTCAACTCTGAAACAAACTTGGTGCGCAACTTGGCCCGAAAGAACAAACATGAAGGGATGGGGGGGGGGGGGGTGTAAGCAAACTTGTTTGTTGCCGAAACTTCCCGTCTCCCTAACAGATCCCACCACCCCCAGTTCACCTCGGGCTTCCCAGCCCCTCTCCTATTAAACAATTTAATTACGAACACAGGCTTTGATTCCACGACGGAGCCTCTCTCCCTCACCCATCGCTTTTGTTAGGCGACACAACCCCCCATCCAGCCATGATTTGTTCCTCAACTTCCAGCGAAAGCCTCTCAGCCCAGAGCCTCCTTCCCCATCTCCTTCAGTTTACTTTCCTATCAAAGGCATGTTAATGAGCCACAGCAGAGGTTCATCTTGATTCCAGTATATTCTTTCTTATTAATTGTGTTTAAGGAGAAAGCGAATCCCGCAAAGCGGGGTCACGGAGAGTCGCGCCGGCGTACGGGGTGGAGATGAGCGAGAGGCGGAGCGGGGTGGGGGGGGCTTTGCGCGTCCGCCGGAGTGCGCGCCCGTATATGCGTACATGTATACAACTCGAAACTAAAATTCTGAAATGCAACACAGATAAAAGTGAGCAAGTGTCAAAAGCGAGTAAACTTTTTCTTTCCCCCCATTTCCTCTTTGCCACGCGCTTCTTTTCATGCCATTTGTACAGACCTAATGAGGACATTTCTGTCAAAAAAATCAATCACCGGCGAAGCTGGGAGCGCGTTGCAAGTCGCAGGTATCTGAGGCTGCCTGCACCACGCTCCTCTCCTCTTCTTCTGCAGCTCTCTGGTGCGAGATGAATAATAACTGGGAAAAAAAAAGTAGAAAATAAAAAATAAATAAATGTAAAAAAAAAAAAAAAAACACATTTAATTCTGTGAGACGAGAAGCTTCGAGAAAAGAAAAGGGAAAAACTTGAAAGGGGGACGCGCCGGGAAAACAGTGGCTGGATTCCCTAATCTCTAAGGAGCCATAAAATGTACACGCCAAAACACCTTCAAATGGGAAGAACATTCCCATTCACTTTTAATAAATGGGATTTAAGTCAGGGTGACTGGGAGATGTTTGTAAATCTAAATGTCAGAGAGATACATGGCTGTGGGCATCTTTCCAGCCTACCCACGATCCAGCGCTCCACACACAGGCCCACTTATCTCCTTAGAACAATGCTGGATGTGTCAGGCCGCTTATTAAAAACACGATTTACCCTCCGCTCGTATTTAAAGAAGGAAATCGCTTTACGGCCAGATTGACAGCCCATTGGAAAATGATGTTCTCTCTCTCTCTCTCTCCCTCTCTCTCCCTCTCTCCTTCTCAGCTTTAGCCTCAGCATCTTGGACACGATTACTTCCTTAATTCTTGAAGCGCTGAGCTGCAGCTAAACCTCGGCCCGTTTTTTATGTTCGGCTAAGCGTTTGTTCGCTGGGTTTTAAGCATTTCACGATGCTCCAGGCCTGCCCTAATGTCTGAAACAAAGGGGATGATGAAATCGTTGTTCATCCGTCTTTTACAAAGTTTACAGACTCCATCGGGTAGAGGAGTGTCACTTTACTTCTTCCAACGTCACCCTAAGAGAATACTATAGTCAAATAGTTTTCCAGGGTTGAATCAACAAACGCAGTCAAGTTTTTTCAAATTTAAAGGGAAATTGACTGAAAAGCAAAAAGTTTTTTTTTTTTAATGCCGTTCTTTGTGGTTTTGGGGCAGGAATCGACACCAAGCAATCCTTACATTGTTGTGTGTAAGTTATGAAACAAGTACGTACACGGGTTTTACCCTGGTAGGGAGACTATAGTCCAGACGCTACGGCAAAGTTATGCGAAGACGCAGCATTTCAATATTCTCCACATTAGCGATGCTCTTCCCATCGTGCCAAGGAATCAAGGGAGCCGTAACAAAGAGAGCAAAAAGATGTAAGGGGGAATAACATAGGAATGTTTCTGAACGCACTGGGTGACAGAAGACAATGAGGAAATCACAGGACTACTTCCTCCTGACAGACAAATACTGATGTTATACCCCGCTTTACACTCTCCGCAGACTTCTGACACAAATCGGAAAAGGTGTCTCCTGATAACTCCACCGCACAAGTCTTTTCCAAAAAAAAAAGAGCCGAATCCACTCTCAGTTCACGGTGCGTGTAATATAATTTTTATTGGCCGAAGTATGAAATGTCTCCGAATGAAAAAGACTAATTTAATATCATTTTTCATGGAATGCATCTGCGTGAAATCGCAGTCGACCTCCTGCGGGCAAGTCTGGAGCCAAGAGGACGAGCGGGAGACTATTGAGCAGGAAAACGTCCGTTTCGATAAGGAGCTCGCGGTCTTATGAACGTCAAACGCATGAACATTTGCTGAGATTTATTTTGTTGCACAGCCAGAGAGCAGAACTTGAAGTGTGTGTGTGTGTGTGGGGGGGAGTCACCAAATCCTCAGAGAGATAAACTGCCAGTCACCAAGTTTGCGGGAAAGATATGATGCACCCCGATCAAAACAGACACCAAAGGAGGCCCGATAATGAACCGGCGCAGACTGGAATTAAATTAAATCATCTTAAACAAATTCAGATCTCATATCCGGATTGTAAATGAAGAAAATGAAGTGAAAGGGATCCGTTTCAATTGAGATCGGTCCAGGCAATGTTTCAATTTGAGTTGCTTAGATGGGGGAGGGGGGGGCGGCAGTGGCTTTACGAGGCAGCCATCACAGAGTCGGAGGAGAGTGGCGAGGATGAAAGGGGAACTCTCCGATGTCAGCGAGGAGAAGCCATGCCGACTTTAAAACCAAAAATCAGAGACTCCCGCTCAGTGTCAAAAACTCCCCGTTTCATCAGGCTTTTGAGAGCAGCGCTTGCTCCCTCAAAGGTTTTTGCAAGCGGAGGAGAGCACGGGAACTTGCGCCACACCGGCGGTTACGTAAAGCGCCATTGAGATTCAGAGCTGCGCCTGTCCCAGGAGCCGCTTCCCTCAGAGATGAAGAGCCGTTGGCCGCTTGCTGGCTAATGCTCCCTCCTGCCCACCCCCTTCCCTGATCTCCGTCTGACACTCACACATCCATCACGGCGCGGAGGTGCAGCGCGGAGACACGGCAGAAGCCACCGCTGTCTCCACCGCAGCCCACACAGGGTCTGAGAACCCAGGGCCCACGTCCCCCCTCCTGCGTTCAACCACTCGCGTTCCGCAGCTGTGCCTCCGTCTCATGTTCACTGCCCCTCGGTTCAACTTGCACGCGAAGCTGGAGAACTTCTTGCACTGCTTAAAGGCTGCACTAACAGTAAAACCTCGTCTATGTATGACATCATCAGTGCCCGTCCCTGGATGTGGGTTTGAGACCGAGCAGAGATCCGAAGATTTGTTTCAGCTGGGTTGGAGACTTAGGTGCGCGTTACATTGATCTGGAGGAGAAACGCATCTGCTGTAATGTAAATAGTGTGGCTGCCCTTTACCACGAATTACAGCTTTCTAGTGATGTCCTGTCTGGCCCGAAAGCAAATACATGTTTATTCGTGGTTGAAACTAACCAGCCAGAAGGTCGATCCCAGGAAGCCGGTACGCACAGTTCATCGGGTGCCACAAGCCGAAGGCCTGACAGCAGGTAAATTCTGGTGATGAAGCTCCGAGTTCCATTTTTGTGAGAAGTCAGCAGAATACAGCCTTGCTCCACAGAGCACATCGCAGGTAATCCGACCAACGGTGCTACGGCCCGCTGAGGACAGCTCAGCCAGATTGGACCGGAACCTTCCCTGTGGCACTCAGCACACAGCCCCGTCCCCACTTCCACCCCCATCGGAGGCCTAAATCAGCTGTGTCAATTAGCAGAGATATTGGCAGCGGGGGCTGACGGCGCTGCTCCCCCCCCCCCACCCCACCCCACCAGAGCCAGACGTGGGTGCAGAGGAATCCCCAGCCTGGCGGAGGCAGCACGATTGATCGCGGCACCGACAATCAATAGAGGCTCCGCTGGACCGCCTTTAATGAAGCTGTCCTAACAGCAGTGTGGCTTTGACATCATGCCAGCGACCCTCCGCTCTGCAAGGTGTCTGTGTGTATGTGTGTGTTTTTCTGGACAGGTGTGTTTGCACCGTAGGAGCTGCTCAGTGTCATTCATTCTACAGGTACACCTGTACTGGGAAATTTTCCGCAGGAGCGTATAAATAACGCATCGTGTTCACACAGGGCTCAGATCATCAAGGTTACTTGAAAGAAGGTTGTTAAGTTTTTGCAAAGTTTCGTTCTTCTTTATGTCTTTAGCTACGTCCTTGTGACAGAATTAAAACATCATCATAAATCTTGAGGCGGCACAGTGGGTAGAGCTGTCATCTTACAGCACCATGTGTTTGGACGCGAGTTTGAATTTGGCTCAGTCTGTTCTCCTCATGTTCGCATAGGTTTCCTCCCACAGTCCAAAGATGTGTGTTTCGGGTTAGTTTGTCTCTCTGCATTCCCTGGAATGAGTGAAGCTGGTGTGTGTGTGACTGCCCTGCGATGGGCTGTGTGCCTTGCCTCCTGCTACAGGCCTCTGGGAGAGACCTTGAACCTCCACCACCCACATTAGGATGGGCGTGCAAGTAAATCATGAGATGTTGGGTTTCAGAATTTATTTATTTTTTAACTCAACATAATTTAAACAAAATGCCTAAAAAGTTGTGCCATAAGCTGAGAGCACTGTGGTAATAGGATTGTTTCCCAAAGCTATTCACCAGGCCACGTCAATTTAGAATAAAAGCACCGCCTCCCCTCCACCAGTCACAAAATTGACTCAAATAAGTTCATTAAAAAAGCACGCTTGTAATAAGGACTCTCGGCAAGTCGGCCTCAGGGTCTCCTATTCATCCTCGCTCCGGTCACACCTCTGACGAGAGCTGCGATGCCGGAGGAGGGCGAATTACGGACGCACGCGTACTGTGTTTGGAGCCTCCGTCCCCGCCATTCACCCATCGCTATTCCCCTCTCTGTCCGTCTCCGCTTTATCCACCCCTTGCAAAGTTGTTCGGCCCTTCTCACTCGCCTTTTCTCTCCTCCTCGTCTCCTTGTGCATCCGAGCGCCCCAAGGTTAACAGCAATTTATCCTCACATTTGTTTGTCATGGTAACGGCACGCTTTTGCTCTCCTGCCTCTCGATGGGGACCGGGCTGGCTGGGGGTTAACTGCCTAAAGCCCACCCCCCCACACCCAAACACACACACACACTACACAGACACCTCAAGTGTGTTTAGCGATTAACAATAAGTACGTTAGGATTGTAACGGCAGTTTATTAAGACTGTTAGCCACTGTTGCTGAGATAACAATGTGGGTCCCTGGGGTGTCAAACTCCATGAGACAAAGGTCAGCCAATCACGTCGCACGGTATCCGGCGCGCACCCTGCCATCTCTGCGTTCTCCGCGGCGTTGCTAGCGGAGCACCTCCGTCTTGTTTATTATTATCTCTATACATAGCCTCATGGGCTTGTCGTTCTAAAGTATAGGTTTTTCCTCTGATTATCGTAATTCAGCCACTTCTTAAAACGCACTTTATTTTTACTCTTCTCCACTTAGTAGCTGTAAATGTGTACAGTTGAAAGAAATCTGTCTCTCCAAGTATTTAGGAAATGTAAGTAACAATTATCAGTGATCATGTCTTATTTTAGACCGACTGCCTCCTTCTGCCCCCCAACAGTCTCTATAGCAACCACTGGCATACTGCTAGCCATTCCATCTTCTCTCATAGCAACCTACTTCCCTCCGGCCACGTTTGGTGCCTCCCCTTCCTGGCACTCATGAGGTTAACCTAGCCCGCGCCTGCTGG
The DNA here is from genome assembly GCA_018136845.1 of Heterotis niloticus. Taxonomy (NCBI): domain Eukaryota; kingdom Metazoa; phylum Chordata; class Actinopteri; order Osteoglossiformes; family Osteoglossidae; genus Heterotis; species Heterotis niloticus. Next base: position 28,700,680 of record CM030890.1, read on the forward strand.
GTAAATTATAGACGGGATGCTGAGCTGTTTGCTCCGGTGGGTCCACACTGGCGCTGGGCTGTGTGCCGCGTCACCCAAAGACTCCCAGACCCTGGCAGCCAAAGAACAGGTCAAAGTGTCGGTGGATCGGGCCTAAAACGAAAGTTGGCGTGTTGGAGTTTCTAAGTGACGGGGGGTGGCGGGTGAATGAGTGTGAGGGATAGGGGTGGATGGGGGGGGGTATGGGCTCAACCCCTCATTGACCCCTGCTGTAGTCCAAATTTGTAACAGCGGGTAAGGCAGGATCTCCAAGCCAACTGTGAACTGAAGACCAGCACAGGGAGGGGCTCAGTGCCCAAATTTGATGGGAAACATCTCATCCCCCTGCTGGGAGAACAGCAAAAGGATGTGGCAGCGATCTCCCCTCCCACCTCTTTGCTGTTCCCTTTTTCCCAGCACCGGCGCCGCTTCAGGAGCACACGAATGCTGGTCTGGGGGTACCCCAGGGGCCCGGAGAGTCGGATTCCAGAACGTTCCATTCTGCCACTTATTTATAGACTTCCCCTTTTCTTCGTGAAGGTTATTATTTTTTGTGTTTGTTGGCTTTTTTATTTTGCTGTGTTGTAGGCGTCCGCCTGGGGGGATTCTTTCTCAGCCTGTCTCCCTGCTTGACTGATAGGCGCCTTTTCACATCTCTTTGGTGTGCCAGCCTACCTCTTTTCTCTAATCCTCCGTCAAATCCTGTCCCATTTCTCAGCAATACAGAGGTTACCGCTCGTATCATCATCATCGTTTACCATCATCATTATTATTCATCCGCAGCATCCCTTCCCCCCAACTCAAACCTCCTTGTCACCTGATCAAGAACCAAATTGCTCCTCAACGTTTGCTTCAAATTCCATCAAACCGCGTTTGTTAAGGCAGTCGGGAAATGAACGGCGTACCTGTATGGCGCGGCGTTTCATGTTGACAGAACGGGACAGGGGTCGGCGGTCAAGGGTCTCTTCCCGCGGGGTAGACATCGCGTCCAAGCGGCTGTCTCGACCCGGAGGGACGGTGCACAACAAATGTAGTGCAATAAAATATATGATCACGTGGGGTTTGAACTGAATTGGTTCTGAACAAATTTCATTAAGCCCTGCTGAGGAGTTGTCTGTCATGGGCCTTTCGAGACTGAAAAGGAAATTTGAGGCAGCGGCCTCTCTGCCGATGGAGAGGCTCTGGTTGTGTGACGGTTGCTGAGTGAGGCTGGTAAACTGAGCCAGGAGCAGCGTTCGAGGGTCCTGCTGCTGTGACCTTCGTCACAAAGAAATGGTACTCATCGGGGTTGTGTCCCCATGCTGTACTGGCCAAGTACACACACGCGCTCACGCACATCTTTACAGCAAATCCTTCACAATGACAGAAGAGCCCAGGTCGGCTGGGGGAAATAAAAACCTGAGAAAGGACAAGAGGCAAAGTGGCAGGGAAAGAGAGAGACAAGAGGAGAGGGGGAGGTGAGAGGTGCGAAAGGAGATAAATGTGTTTGTGTACTTTGGTGGCTTGTGTGGGACTGAAGGGACGTTGATATGAGCTGCAAAAAGGGCTGCCAGGCGAGGGTGGGGAGCGTGGGTGTCTCTTCGGGAGGAGTTTGGAAATCTCCATCAGCGCTCAGTGGCCATCCCGCCCCCACAGCGGCATCGGTGGCAGCAGGGCTGAAACAGGAGAGCCCGTTGCCGCCCACGTTAGACCCAGCTGGAATGGCTCCCAGACACTGCCAATGTGTGTGTTGGTGGTGGCGGTGGTGTGCAGGGAAGGGGGGGTTGCTGGCGGGCACAAAGGTGGCTGTAGCTGGCCGGGGGGTTGCGTGTCGGTGTCCCTTCCACAAAGACATCAGGGATACGCCCTGCTCTCTTTCTGCGGTCTGGAGATTCCGCTCGGAGAGCAGCAGCAGCAGCAGCAGCGCAGCGCCGGCCTCCGCTTTCATAAACCAATTATTCGTGTTACAGTTTTCCAGGAGAAGGGTGGAAGGCTGACCGCACCTGCTGGGAAAACACAGCCGAAAACGATTATCCGATGGAAGAGAGCATCCGGTTTGAACTGATGATCTGCCTTGGCCTTGAAACAGGACAGCCTGTAGAGAACCGTCGTGAGCCTGGAATGTCACACATCTTGGCGCGAGAGCTCAGTCAGCCGGGACCGCCTATGGGCGCCCTGTTTTCACTCTAACCCCTTTAACCATAAGTTTGCCGTACCATGGTTTTACCTTATTTTAAAAAATCCGATGATCACTGACAACTTTGAATTGTTTTCCTTTTTATCCATAGTGTTTTTGCTGCTCATTTGCTGTTATTAAAGGATGCATAACTGCTTCATTGAGAGCTCCATTTCTGACAAACAGAGGTTTTATGGTTCGGTGTGTTGTTCATTACTACACAGTTGGGTCCCAAACATTTTGAACGCAGGGCCTTGAGTCGGTCGCCATGCTGAGCAACTCATCCCGCGCATGCGACGTTGGCACGGTACCTGAAGAGGGTGATGTGTGTGGACAGGATGGCTACTGGAAGGATGGGATTAGGCGGCGGCTTCCTGCCCACGTCGCGCCCTCGCATGTATCCTCGCTGCGGCGTCCGTCTACAGCGCTCCATGTAAAGGACCAAGGAGGTCGGCGTCGCCAAAGCGCGGGAAAAGGACACAGCTGCCGAGGCAGTGGGGCGACGCCAGCGACTCTCCGGGTTACCGGCAAAACAGTGCGCCAAACCAAACAAAACAGCCGCCGCACCGCAGCGAGCAGGCAGGGCGCCGGGCACACAAGGCTTCCCCCGCCATGCGCCAGCTGCCAGGCACTGTCCAGGCGAAAGGCACCTCATCGTACCAAACAAAAAGCGACACAAAGCGAAACAGAAAGAAACGGCGCACACATCCGCGCCAGCGGTGCCCCCGCACATATTATTTGCAAGCGACCACGACAGCGGCACCTGCAAAAGGGAGATTAAAGAGATCTCTTGTGTTGGAACAAAAACGTAAAATAATAGTTTATTATGGTTTGGAAAGTGAGCGATGCGTTTGTTTACCGGGGAGCGGGGAGAGCTGCCGGGGGCCACGCACTAACGTCAGATTATTGATGCAATATTCATGCAGTAATATTGCGAGCTTATTGTTCCATTATTTAAAAGCGAGGAAGCGGAGGCGGTAGGTGAAAAGTATGCGTGCTAATAGACTACAGCTGAAATTATAGGTGGAAGGGCTTCCCGGGCAAAAAGGCGGCGCGTCGCGAGCAGGCGGCAAACCGCGGCGCGTCTACGCCGCACTTTTACCCTGCCAGCGGCGTCTCGTCTCTCTCCCACCAACTTTGTTCTTCATCGGTCCGCGGGTCGCCCCCTCAAACCTACGATGAACAGAAAAGCCGAAGGCCAGCCCGGCGGCTGGATTGCGCTTCGAGGCCCAAAAATATCGCGAGCTGAAATCTACAGACCTGGCGCGTAATTTTGGGCACCGCGTCTCAGCTGACGGACCCGTCGGAGGGCAAGTTTAAAAAGCGTCTTGCTAAGCGGCGGCTGAGAGCGTGATTGATTTCTTTGCGACAGGAATGAGAGCAGCCCTGCGGCGCTGGCGTGCAGGCAGCGATGGTCCACATCGAAATGCTTGGCGTGCTTTTTGCCGTCGCGTCCGCTTTATACCTGGCTGAAAACGCTTTCCACTTTGTCTGCTGCCGTGGGGTGTTTATGCAGCCGCATTTCTCAGTCGCCACGACAACCGGGGTTCTCGGCAGGGCGCAGGAGTATTGCGCCCGTCGCTCACGCTCGCGGTTCGCCCCGACCACCTGAGGTTGCGGCCGCATGCGCTCACACACCTCTGCGGTCGCATATGTATTTGGAAGCGTGTGAGTGTGTGTTCACGAGCAACAGGAGAGAGGCTAGAGCGAGGCCCAGACCGCACAGGCGTCCGCCACCTGCTGCCTGGATGCAGCGTGGTCACCCCCTCCGGAACAGGTTCACAGCACCTTGGCACCTGTGCATTAGTGGTCTAGCAGCATGATGGCACAGCAGGCAGCACCGGTGCATCACAGCTGCTCAGTTGTGCTTTTGGTCGTGACGCTTGTGGTTGTGGCATTGCCCCCCAAAAGCCAAAGACTTGTATAAGGAAGTGCGGGAGATGTACCCTCCTCACCGTGGAAACCATGCAAGCAAATATGCCGGCCCACCTCTTTTCTTTAATCCTCAAACCTGGTCTGTTTCTCAGCTGTAAAACTCGGATGTTCATCACCTGATCGAGAACCAAGTTCTGCCCTTCATTTGACGGTTTACCTTCTACCTACTGAGCTTCACTCCAGTTTTTCTTCTTTGCTCTCTTCGCATTTATGCCCCCCCACTGATGGTGGCCAGCTGGTTTTACAGGCTCAGAGTTTAATTTTTGCCTTTGTTACGTTGAGGAAAAATAAAGAAAACGTAAGATTAAGCACCTCGGGGAAACTCCGAAAAGGCTGACGTTGCTGACATACATTAATGACACACCCCCCACCACCAGCAAACAACAGTTCATTAATAAAAAATAAAGCAGAACTAAATATACCCCCCCAAGCTTCCTGCCATTGCCCGCCAGCAGTGGAGAACAGGGCTGTTCAGCATCTCGGAGAGCAGCGGCGTGCGGTTCCCTGAGCGTGTGGGCAGCGGGTGAGAACCCATTTCACGCGCTTTCGGGGCGAGAGGCGTGACAGGACACCAGGTGCTCAACAGTGAACCTGGAGACTCTCGTGACAGAAGGATGAGGAAGGAGAGAGCAAACAAGAGGCGCTCTGAAACCTCTTCTGTGTACCACCCCACCTTGTCCTGCTCATAACCCCCTATGGCTCCGCCGCCAGCAGCTTTTCTACAAAGGTCCGCGTGGGGTCGTGTGGCTGACAGAAGCTGATCGGCGGCCCCTTGGTGAAGGTACCGGGAAAGATGCGGCTGGGCAGCTACCGAGGCGCCCGCGTTGGCTGAGATGCTGGGAAATCCTGGAGGTTCTGAAGGTCAAGCCGACGACCCGAGTTCTTGACCAGCTGGCCGGGAACAGAGCCTCGCCGGTATGTGGCCGGTGTCGGGCTTAGAGGTGGGTGGAATGATGGTTGAAGAGGCGGGGGGCATCCGTGAGCGGCGACCCTCAATTTACCTGATTCAGCCCAGTGCTTGGTCGCGGCAGTAATTAGTCACATTGTGTCAGCGACTGGAGGCCGCGCGAGCTCGCAGTGCGGGTTACCATGGAGACCCGGAGACTTGCACGTTAGCTTATAAAGAGGGGTGAGGATGAAGGGAGTCGCAGAAGAGTGAGACGGGGAGACGGCGCGTGCGAGCGGGACCCCACGCAGTCGGTATTTACCGGCCTTCTGAAATCCTCCCATCCCGTCATGCGTATTGAGAGGCCCGAACCACGACCCGCGGTGGTGCGGACGGGCCTTGAGCCGTCCAAGGCGTCAATAGCGTTCTCAGCTTCGGCTACAGAAGGGCGCATAAGACAAAGAGGCCGAGTTGGCGGAAAATAGGGAAGGAACGTTTTGGGACAGAAACTGATCTCGGGGCCTTCAAACACTGGTCCCAGATGCGCGGTCAGGTGCTGATTTCCTTAGAAAAGCTTAGCGGCGTTTGTCGCGGTTAACGCCGCCGTTGTCGACGCCAGCCTGCAGCGTTGGAATGTTTATACAATCTGCCCACACTAGCTTACCCACGTTCTACATAGCTAATTAAATCTAAACTACTTCAATTATTGAAAATACCGCGATGTTTTACACTATTTACCCAGCATTACACAGCTGGAGAAAGGGATTCAAGCTCTTTGTCTTCTGTTTGTAAGGTTAAGCTCCATATATCACGCCGCCTGCTGTCCTGCTTTCGCTGTGGGCGACCAGCGTCTGGTCTACGCACCACCGTACTTGTAGAAGGAAGACCACCAAGAATGACTGACAATAGGTCTTTCCTCAACGTCTCACACACACGTTACAAAAAAATTTTGTGAAAACATAAAGAAGTTGAGAGAATGTTTTATTATTGGTAAAACCATTTAGTCGACTGTCCTCGTGGAAACACTTTGCTCCGGTGTGTGTGTGCGTGTTGTAACTTGCGCTGCTCCAATGAGTCCCACTATAAGTAATATAGAGCAACAGGCCGCAGCCGAGTGGAACAATCCACACACACACACACACACACACACACACACACACACTCACTCCTCTGCCATCTGCACACCCAGGCAGAAGAATCGCCGCTCCTCCCTCTCCCCGACATGACTCCCTCCCCCACCCCAGGTCGCAGCCACTGACAGATTATATAACACAGTATTAAAGCCCCTTGCCAGGCGCCTGCACACACACACACACGCTGGGAGAAGAATAACCTTGACGTTGCTCTTGCCCGTCCATAAATATTCTTGTCCCCTGTTTAGTGGCGTTCAGCTCTGCGACACACAGCAAGCAGCTCCTGCGGGGGGTTCGGCTGCACTGCCTGCGAGATGCCAGGGTGTTCCTGTTATCCCTACAAAGTGACTCAGGCCTTATTTTCAGGGCTTATATAAACCAGAATAGGGCACCTGGTGACCAACAAAACACACACACACACACACACACACACACACACACAGGTAAATTTTTAGCCAAAGGTTAGTGCTTCTCCTGCAAAATGTGCCAGAACTGCAGCCCTGGCCATATAAGCGTGCAACTTCACATTGGCCCGCAGCCCGGCCCCCTGTGTGTCCACTGTCTGGCTTCCACACACACCGCTTCAAGGCCAAAGCACCCTTATCTTACAGGCTGGGACTCAAATGGGATGGGGCACAGTACACACACACCCTAGACAGAGACTTGAAGCTGGTAGCCCTCCTCCTGCTTTTTTCATGATCAAATGGGGCCCCCTGGTGTTAAGATGTGGAATTTGCAATGGATGTAACAACAGGTCTTTTTATTAAAAACCAGCAGGTGCTGAGAAACTGCCAAAACTAACAGAAACTTTGAGTTTTCAACAAACACGAACCTCAGTAAAGTTCTCCTCACCTACAAGGTAGCTGGAGGGATTTTAATAAATCAGTGTCACTACAAAAATATGCTCAGAAACAAAGGAAAAAGCATATTTGTGTACCTGTGGGGTGTAGAATAGCCAGTGCTGGGGAATTTCACCAGGTCTCCAGACTTATCGTATTCCTCAAATGGTCTTTCCTCTCTCTCTCTCTCTCTCTCACACACACACACACACACACACACACACAGAGAAAGTGCTTCTACATCTCTTTCAATGTCTTTTTTCTCATATTGTGTGTGTGTGTGTGTGTGTGTGTGTGTGTGCAAGCAAAGACATCTGCCATACAGACTACAGCATTTGCATGAACAAGGCCATTCAGAAGCAGGAAGCACACAGACAGATGGGATCTCATGTTGCTACCATCACAAAAGATATTGTGTTTCCTGCAAATATTAACTACCTGCTCACACTATTCTACTTCCTGCTGTTATCCTTCATGGTCAGGTTTTAGGAGTCCAGAGGTCTATCCTGGAACCAGTGGGCGCAAGGCTATGAAAACTGAACTCTGGTGGGATGCTGGTCCATCACAGACACTCTGGACCATTTAGAGCAACCATAACCTGTTAGCATGTATTTGAACTGTGGGCAAAAATGCAGATACGGAGAGAACATGCAAACTCCACATAGACTGAGCTGGATGCAAACCAACATCCAACTGGCTCAGGTGCTGCAAGGTGCCTGTGCAACAAGCTGAGCCATCAGGCTGCCATTTCTTAGTTTACTTTAATAAATCATACACCACATTGGTCACCATTGCTGATGATGACACACAAAGCCCTCTACCTCCAGGTCAGCCCCCCACTCTAGGACACGCCATCAATGAACTCCTCCAAGAGGCCTCTTCGATCTTCTTCATCTCTTCCACAGTGACTCTGTTTCGAACCATGAACAAGACACTCAGTCTAGATATTTCATTCTATGATCTTGCGAAACCCATGATGGCCATCTTTCTCAGCTCACTTACCTTCTTTCCAGTTATCGCAACATACACACACACACACACACACACACACACACAAACAGTGGAAGCTCAAGATAAGACACGATTTTGAAAGATTCCATCTTAAAACATCAATGAGGAAGAGTGGATAAGCTGGCACCATTATCAGCAAAAGAGAGTGTTCCCCGTCTCCGGACTTCCCTATTTCAGCCCCACTTGACCCCCCCAGAGCTCCTACGCTGAAAGCAGGGTCCTCCGGCTGTTATGTAAGCGGGGCTTCCCTGACGTCAGCGGCCTGCAGAGAGATCCCAGCAGCCTGGCAGCATCAAAGAGAGGAGCAGTGGGCCACAGCAGAACGTCCCCGTACACTAAAAAACAGAGGCAGCAAAAACCCAACACATACACACAGGCTCTTCAGTTCTGCTGCAACCGGACTGAAAATGGGGGAAACGGGACAGGAAACCCAGGTACTCACCCCCCCCCAACTGCAATCCAGCCCCCTCCTCTCCCAGCGTCCATTGCCATAATGAGATTCAGCCTCTGCGGAGCTTTATGTAACAGGCAGCAACGGTCTGCTTCTCTCTCTCTGTCTTGCTCTCTCTCACACACACACAGCCTTACGCAAAGCTTAATCTTTTTAACCTCTATCACCTTCTGCTTCACACGTACCGTGGATGCAGAATACAACTGAATCCGGCTGGCGTGCCATTTGTAAACAAGTCGTATCCACGTCCGGTCAGTTCACAGCATCAAGCTGTGTCTCGGCTCCCATACCTGCAGCTAATCCCAACCCCATAGTGAAATGGAGCCGCATGTACTTACACAACTGGGTCCTATACAGAAAACCAGAACAGCGTCTTATTAAAACACCACGCTTTTCCACCCAGGGGTCATTACTCACTGCAACCACATTAAATTGCCATTTTTAAATCCGATAAACAAGTATTTTATTCTGTATAACAGCTTGTAAAGAGACATTTTGAAACAGCGACACAGACTGGCAGCCTATGTCCCCCTGTGGTGTCACTCTGGCTATTTTACTTCACTTTATTACCATGGTGACACTTCTACACGGCAAACCCAGCTACGTATGGTAAATGTCTTGTCGTGCGGGCAACATCAGCCAATCACAACCAAGTGATTAAGGTGAATTTAAGTCCCAAAATGAAATAGTACATTTAATAATTTCATGGTCACTTTTCTCCAAAGCAGCTTAGAGTGTTAAGCTACTTGGTACTTTGCACAATGGGTTAACCCTTTATAACCCTCAATAGACCCTTTATAGGCCTCAAAGTATTAAGGTGAGAAAGGCTGCCGGAGTGAATTCAAAGAATGCTTCTTCCAAGATGATGAACTTGTGTTTAGTAAAGATGTTAATTCGTTTAAGGAGGCCAACACAACATGGATGAGTGGCACCTGTTCACGGACTTTTCAAAAGCGCACGAAAACTACCCTGGAACAGAGTGGCTTTCTCAAATCTTACCAGACAAAGTTTTAGATAAGTCTTATTTTAAGAAGCATGTAAACACACAATATCTTCCAATTTCAGCTGCACATCACTGAAAAACCTAACCTGATAGAGAAATTCTGAAAATATATTCGGAATCAGCGCACAAAATACTCCAAGACTGAGGTATTTTCACCCTCGGGACAAAAAAAATGTTTTGTTTGCCCACTGTTATTTTTTCCATAAGAAATAAAGATAATCGAACCCCCTCGGGGCAGGAACTCTGTTGGCAGGGTGGTTCCGCAGAAGAAAGTAACCCCATTGTATGAGGAATAGTTACAACCCACAAAACTTACTCTCCATTTTGTAACTTACACATCAGTAGGCGATCTCACTTGTATCTGTTCCATAAATCATTAGTAAATTATTGCAATTATTTTCAGAACATGATAGAGTGAACCAAAGGGAGGGAAACATGAAGCAACAGAGTGGTGATGGTGCTTTAGTGAGGATGTGGGGAATTAAAGCAGCTTCACAGCCCCTGAGCGTTGGGTGAAGACGTGGGTTCAAATTTGGCTCAGTCTCCACAGAGTCTGCAGGTTGGTCTGGATGCTTCCGTTTCCTCCCACGCTATGAAGACGTGTTTCTGGCAAAGCGATTGCTTTAAATTGGCTGAATGTGCAAGTCAGAACGTTTTACTGCCCTGTGATGAATGAGCATCCCTTCGTGTCCTGTGCTTCCAGGATAGGCTTGGGACCTGCGGTAGAAAAGGAGTTACTGAATATGGGTCTGTCATTTGGAACAGTGGAAAAAAGATACACGCTATAACAAAAAAAAAAAAAAAAAAAAAAAAAAAAAAACATCCAGTGTTCTGATATCTGAGTAAAATTTAGTGTGATGCTCTGTATAGCAGTCCTCGCAGTTTCATGGTTCTGTGGCTCAAGCCTGCCATCTGGTGGTTCAAGCCCTGAAATGCAGCTGAAAACTCTCCAGAACAGAAGTCTAACCCTAAGTTTGCACCTTTAGCCACAACATATTTATTAAGCACTAGAAAGACATATTTACATTTCAGCAGTGGGCAGATTGTCTGCTTGAATATACAAACGGAACCACGTAATCCGTTGTCAGCATGATGACCACATGGCACCCGTCGGAGCACTGCTGATTCAGGTGGAACTGGACCCAGTCAGCACAACTCCTCTGAATAAAACTGTTGCCCCGATTGTCTCTCTGTATAAAAGAATATTTTGCACAGCACAGTAGTCCAAGTCAATCTCGCTGGGAGTTCAAGATCCTCAAAACAGGACTCAACCAGGCTTTTCAGTTTGGAATGAGCAACATAACCTGATCAGGACAAACTACACATTTTAAATATAAAACCAAGGCAATAAAGAAATACTGCTCCAGTCTTTCTTTACCAGATAGAAGATGGAAGCTATCAAGAACACAAAAAATGGTATAAAAGACATCTGCATGTTGTCCTGACACAGCACTCCTTAAGGACATTTTGCTCCAAAATACAGGCATGTGCACAATAGCAGTTAGGTGTTTGGCGCCTGCTATTTTGGTTATGTATTATAGTACATTTTGCTTATGTTTAATAACCTTCTGTAGGCACTGGTTAGTGGGGGGCATCACCTTGTACAGCTGGCCAAAAATTCAGTTACCCAGCATCAAGGTCCATCCTGTTTGTGTTGCTCTCTGGTTCCTCCTTCAGGCGATGTAGGTGACCTGATGTTGAAATTCCATCCAGGCTTTTAAAACGGGATGTAAAATAACTAAAAACAAGCAAATAAGATTGCTGTTTATTATCATTTTATTAGTAGCATTTGTTATTTGTACATGACCATAAAATAAAATGACCAGTACATTAAAAGCCTTTCAGCACAAAACTCAAATTAACTTCTTTACAATGAAGTGTCAATTGGCACAAATAAATTAAGTGGAATATTCTCTCACAATGAAAATCCTGTACACACTAAATTTAATCAAAAATAAATAAAAAAAATATACAGTGTTAACAGTCCAATGATATGACAGCGAATGAAGCATACAATTTTGTTGTAAAGTAATCTGCAAATCAAAATGTTTAGTTTCATTAAACCAGAAAACAAGTGGAGGAAATGTATTAAAATGCACTGCTGTTACCTCAAAATGTTAGACATTCAGGCAAACCAACCATAGCCATAAACAGAGTCAAAACTGAATTTCAGAAATTTGCCAAAAATTATATTTAAAAGATGTTTCCAATCTGATTGCCAGTCACAAGATCTGAGTGGACAGGCTGAAATCTACAGGTGTAAGTTTACTCCTGAAGTGGGGGGTGAGCCCACAACCACTCCATTTGTGTCAGTTTTTAAAAGAGGGAAAAAAAAAAAATCTGTAAAAACATAAGAATCATAAGATCAAATAGCTTTGTTCAAACACACAATGAAATTCAGTGCTAGAGCTTAGTGTAAAATGGTGGTGTGATTTGTCAACTGGGGGGAGAAAAAAAAACTGATTAAAGGAGAATAAGGCAAGCGAGCTTTTTCAAACCGTCTGCATCATCACTATTTACACAGCAAGTGACTCTGCTCACAACTCCGTAGCTCTTCTTAGTGTTGGACAGTGGTGTCACCTACTGCTGCCAGTTCTTGCCACTGGAATAGCTCTGAGAAAGTGTGCCGCAGGTGGCAACGTCCTCAAAAGCAGCTCCTCCGGAGAACTGGAACACGCAGGAAACGCCGGGAAGGTTGTTGGCAGCCCCATCCAAATGTCTCTGACTGCAGGTTCAGCAAAGTCAGATGTAAAACCAAGAGCGCAATACAACTCCAAAGCTAAAAACCTACAGTGAAGAACATGGTTTCGTTTCCTTGATATGCAACCAATTAATTGTTTTGATATCTAAACCAATTACTAAGATAATGGCTTAAATAAGCTGTTAATATCAACTGTACATTACAGTATCAACTGACCTCAGCTACCGCTCCCCCACTTGGCACAAATGGCTGTCATTTGAAGATGCCAGAGGATGCTATGCTAAGGCAGGTCTCCATCCAAGGACACAAACCAAGATCGGTGGAGCAATACGGATGATACCTCTGGTTAGCAGCTACGGCCAGCTGACAGGTGATAACCCTACAGCCAAGTCCAGCTGCTGGCCTAGAGCTGATCTCACCTGCGGAAACAGACGCTTTGCATCCCCTTGGCTTCTGCAGTAACTTTCAGTGTTGGTGTGGGTAAGTGCCAGGAAGGGAGAGACCACAAAAATGCAAGATGGCCACTTCACAAAATCTGTCAGCTGTGTGCAGTCTTTTTGGGGTTGTGGTCACCACCTCCACCATACAGCACTTGCACAGCTGCATATTAGCAATCCCTTCTCCACAAGTACATCATTTCAGCTGCACCAGACTGCTGGACGCTTACTGTGGAGACCAGTAACCAGATGTACTCCCTCAACATCAATAAAAACGGCTCTATATTTACACAGGGCACGCTACAGACATGCTTCCACACCCCCGCAGTCCTATCAGGTGCCGGGGAACTACACATCAAATATTACAACCTTTTTACAGGGCGGGTCTAATCCGCGTGCAGAACACAGAGGCCGTTTGTGCAGCCCAGAGATGAGAATCACGCGGCCACTTTGGCTGGTTTCATGGGGCTGAGGCGATTAAGTTGGAATACACAACTGGTTTTGAGGACTGCGAGTCGGCCACGGTGGAGAACAAGTGCTGCGAAAGGCTGGCAATGTGCAAATCTGCCCTCATCCGCTCACCAACAGGATGGTGCGTTTAGCTACACCGTAAAGCAGAAACGACAAACGCGGCACCTCATAGCAAGTGGTCCCAGGACAGCCCCCCCTTAGCTTCATATACACATGTTTTTCAGTAGTGGCAAACTAGGATCCAGTTTTACTCCCAAGTATGTTCTGCATCAACTTTCAAAGTGTATGGAAACATAAAATGCTGACTACTGGTCAACCGAAAAGAACTAGGTGACAACAGCTAATCGATCCTCCCTTTCCTCCATCAGCTGCTGTTCCTCCTCCGGTCTCAGCTGTGGTCCCCAGGTGTCTGTCCCATTTCCTGACCATCTACAGTCGTAAAAGATGCCCTAAAAAAAGCACAAGTTTCTAGAAAGCCCAGAATGTTTGCATTATCTGTACTTATTTTAACAAAAGCGGTTCATTTCAACGGGCACTTGATAATAGCGCCCCTCAAAGTAGCCTTATGGATTGTGCAGGGTACGAGCCCAGTCTTTACAGCACATTTATAGCCTGTGCGGTTTCTCTGAAACACGTACAAGTAGGTAAGAATTAAGTAAAATTCATAGGTGACATAGCTAAGTAAGGTTTAAAGAGCACATTAACAGGCCTCAATGACTTCCCTTGGTCTATGGCCTGTGATTGAGAAGATAGGCGTGTGTGTGTGTATACGCGACGAATAGATGGGCAGAGGGATAAAGGGGCATCACAGCTGAAGTGTGGACAAGGACATTTCAAGCAGACTCTGCGTTACTGCCAGCTGTGGGGGTCACTTTCTTCTTTGGCTGCTTCTTCACCATCTTGGCTTGCGTCTGAGAGAATGAGAAGACAAAAATAAAAATACAGAATGAATGTATCGAAGGAGGAGCCTCAGACAAAAGCCAACAATGGTGCTGGAGCAAGGGGTGACAACCCACACCAACAACTTCTGTAAGACCACCTACAGTGTTTATTCTTCAGGTACACAAGAGCTCTTCATTAGTGTCCTTCACACACATCTCCCCAAGTTTGTCCCAGCATGCAGTTCTAACACCAGAAACTCCTGTGTATAGCAGATACCAGGTGCCATGGTGCTTAAGGTCATGAATTGTTGTTGCCACCACCTTCAACAGCTTAGAAAGATACCATTTCCGTGGCTGGTGTAGTAAAAAGGCACACGTGTCCATTAAAAGGCCATTTCACTTCTGCGTCAGGTATTCTATTCTGTACAGCACCTTTGATCAGATGTTTTGGAACAAGCACTGTCTCCCAAACACCAGAAGTTTTTATCCTTCAATGGTGTTGCTACGCTTCGGTTTTATTAACGTCACTGGGAAGCAAAAAGCTATAATATGAAGATCTTGTGTGAAAAAGTGTCACTATAAATGATATGTAATGTCTCTTATGAAATTTCTTTACATCATGAATAACCATGACCTAAAATACCAAAACAGCTTATAAGGTCAAGTACCGGGCTGTGAACTCAAAAACAAAATTATTGGAAGATGCTCGAAGTCAGAAATACAAATATAATAAATTGATGTCAGCCATCATGGATAAAAATCTCTCTGTTGGAGTAATTTAATTTTAGCTGATGTATTTTCCATGTTCTGTTAAAAAATAAAGTTAATTTCATCCCTCTAACCGGAATTCCCCCAACAAGGTAATTTCATTGGGGGGGAGGGGGGGGGGGGGATTTAAGAGCATTTCACAAGGCCAATGTACATTGAGCAACTTGGACAAAGAACAGTACTTTTAAATACAAACATGGGCTTTTCAAATATACAGTGGTGAACAGGCATGCATGTACCTCCGTCTTGGCAGCAGCTGGTTTCTTGGCAGCCTTGATGCTTGCAGTGCGTTTGGGAGCCTTGTCCACACCGTCCTCATCAGACTGCTCTGTCCTGCAATCCGACTGGTCTCCGTCAGGCCTGGAGCTGTGATGCAATTCGTCTGCAGCAGCAGCGGGGGCTGAGGTGCGGGCTGTGGAATGGACCATGTGACATTTCTTGCAGGGACACTTACAGAGGTTCAGGGAATACACTTGCAGCTTCACTGATGTGCTCCAGCTCTCCGCCCACACCTCTTCCTGTCCCCAAAGCCTCATTCATGCCCTTTTCTCCCGCTGACCTTTCTTTTGTTCTCCCTCTCTGCCTGTATAGAATATCCATCACTGCAGCAAGTTTGCCAGACCCTGAGACACAGAGCCGCTGCTGTCAAACCGCCCTCCCGTCAAGGCCTCCCACGTGCCACAAGCACCTCCCAGTTCCCATCATGAATTGTCTCCTTTCTCTGGAGTACCATGCTGGCTTGTGCTCGCCTGCTCCCCAGTCCACAACAGAGCATGAACTGCATGTGCACCCTGGCTTCAGACAATGGGCAGGCAACAGAAACCTGCTGCTGCCTTCAGCTCATGTTCATGTCATTGTGGGAAAATGTAGCTCTCTGTGACGGGTGTCTGAAAGCATTTTTTTCTAGTTCAAGGGCCAACCAGGCCAGTACCCAGAGGGCAACAGCATATGGCAGTTTTCCCTTTACTTTGGAAAAGTCACATCCTGTGATGGACCGGTGCTCCATTCAGACTATACACCTCCTAGCACCCCTATACCCAATGATTCAGGGGCAGACTCCAGACTACTGCAACCCTAACCAGGACAAGCAGTTAATGGAAATGACAGTAATTCATATGACTTGGTACACCAAGCTCAAATCATAATACAAATTACTTCTCTAAAATCTGCTGGATTCTGGCCCTTAACATACACTATGTGATCTTATTCCATATTTTGAGTAGTTTGTACAATCAAGCTTTTTAAATGAGTCAGGGTCATGAGGTTCATCTTAATATTTTGTTCTGTAAAACCCCTAAGCCGAAATCTGCTCAGACTGTGGGGTTCCACCGAGAGCCACAATGTTGCTCAAACCATGTGAGTCCCAAAGTTCAGTAAGCAATTCTAGTGTATAGATGGCTGCCAGCTGTCATAGTCAAAGCAGCATCCGACTGTCTACACATCTTCTACCATGAAGAGCACAATTACAACAGCTTGGTAACTTCAGTAAGATATTAGCCTTTTTTGTACCACTAGTACAACTTTACTTTGTGATGTTCAAACAAAGCTGAAATTTCAAATTCAACCAAATAAAACAACCAAAAAGGCAGACTTTCAAATACTATTAAAATATTGAAAACATCAATCCTCTTCTTCTTCCGGCTGCTCCCGTTAGGGGTCGCCACAGCGGATCAAAAGCTTCCACTTCCTCCTGTCCTCTGCATCTCTCTCAGTCACCCCCACCACTTGCATGTCCTCCTTCACCACATCCATAAATCTCCTCTTAGGCCTTCCTCTCTTCCTCTTGCCTGGCAGCTCCATCCCTAGCATCCTTCTCCCGATATATCCAGAATCTCTCCTCTACACATGTCCAAACCAACGCAATTGAAAACATCAATCCTATTGTGGATAAATACTAAATAAGTTCAGCTACAAATGTGGCAATAGGATCCAGTAATCTGCTAATATTAGGATTACATGAAGTCACTGAAGATACCAAAAAAAAAAAAAAAAAAAAAAAAAAAAAAAAAAAAAAAAAAAAAAAACCCACATTTGCATTAAGGTCTGTCCACACCAGTGGTAGTGAAACCATACCTTGACGTGTTGCTGCTTTTCGTGATGCACTTCCTCCGCCTCCCGTGTCATCTGCACCGTCATGCAGGTTGGACACAGAGCCACGCAGACGGGGGTCAGAGCTGCGTAGATGCAGCTCCTCCTCATCATGGATCAGTGTTAGATCCTGCATGCTGAAACTGCGCAGCTTCTCTGAAAGCACGCCCTGCCCCTGCAGAAGGAGCACCACAAAGTGGTCAGCACGCATAGACAGGCGCATACGCATACACACAGAGCAAAAGCCAAACTCCATGGCAGAAGTTTTCCCCATACCATCAAGTAACAGAACCAAGCACGCAGCAACTTCTCACAGATGCCTATGACAGCATAGGGACATTCTCACCTTGGTGGCTGCTGTTACAGCTGCGTTGGCTGCCAGGTTGAGGCCCCTTTTTCCAAAACGCATCATGGTCTCATAGCTACGGTCTCGGGCCTGAGCTATGTACTCATCAATCTCCTGAAGCACACAGAATGGGAAAAACAGAATGAGCACGCAACGTGAAAGCTTAAGGTAAATCAGAGATCAAGACAGAAGCCCACCTTCTCTTTGTTGGAGAGTGTGGGATGGACAAACTTGCGGTACAGCACACTAGAGCCCTTGGTGTAGGGGGAGAGCAGCCAGATGACAAAGGCAATCTTCAGCTCAAAGTAAAAAGGAAACCTGCAAACACGTTAGAGTCAGGAACCAGGTAAGATGGTTGTGACAGTAAACAGATCAGGCAGCTGGAATGGTCTGTGTAGAATGAAGTCTGTGTCAACTGTTCAGAGCACATAGAACAAAAGCCACAAATGGGGAAAGAAAATTATATCCAACTAGTAGAATTCCCTAAGGTCAACAAAACCCATTAGCAGCAAGCAGCACACTGTTTAAGGACATGGCCTCATGTCATCGTTAACCTCTACCTAACTTTTTTGTCCACAGAGGCTCGTGCTGAATAATGACAGTTTGTCTCTGCAGACTTTACATGTTCACATGGGCTTCTTCCCAAATTGCAGAAACATACATTTAAAGTGAAATGGAACCTAAGTTATCGCGTGTGTGCACGCATGTGCCTTGCAGTGGACTGGCATCCCATCAGGGTGTACACCGCCTCATGTCCCATGCTTCTGACATAGGCCAATTACCAGCTAGACCCTACTTCAGACAGGCAGCTAATGATAATGGATGAATGAATTCATAATTCAATGCAAACAGAAGATGTATTCTGAAGCTGTGGTTCAGGATTTAAAGTCCCACCCCAACGAAACTATGCGCCAATTACATCAGGTACCTAGCTTTCCGCAAAAAAAAGTAAATATTGTGGTGTCCCCATAGCTATCTAAAAGCTCTTCAGATGTGGCAAAGAACAGGTAGACAACAACTCACCAGGACAGGACAATATCTGTCAGTGTCTCCGCTGTGGTGAAGAATGCAAAGACTATCCAGTACATCATCCATTTCACCTGAATAAAATGCAAGCAGAGCAATGGATCTGTCAGCAATTTCTGATGCACGGTAGTGTTATATGTATTTTTAAACTTCAGGAAAGACGTAAATAAGCTATTCAAAGCAAGAACATGTCAGATGATTAAGACTTCCACCCGGATAAGTATATAACATGTTAAATCACAGCATTTGCCTGAATTTCTGCACAGGGCAGCAAGACAGCGTGGGAAAGGGGGAAAGGAAAAAAAAAATTCTTTTCCTGGTACATTTCTGCCATTGTGAACAAGAGGAGAATCTCAATCAAACCATCTCCAGTCAAAGCTAAGAAAAACAAAAACAGTACCGGGGTGAAAATGGCCTCCCTTCCACATCACTGTCTGAGCAACTGTTCCGACTGTGGAGTTGTCATGGTTACCAGCAGTCTGCAGCTCCAGGCAGTGGGGGGAGGTTGGGGGCACCATCACACAATGACTCAGACAGCACATGCACACGATTGCGGTCCAGCAACACAAGGCGAGCTGGAATTCCGCTCCACATGGACCTTACGGTCAGCAAATTTCTACTGTGTCCCGGTCGCAGTCATGACAAGTCCTACTTTTCTGGCATCAAGCTGCCAACGTAACCAACAGCGCTGCGGATCATGGGAAACGCACAAGCTGGCAAGCGGGGGGATACTCACGTATTCCTTCACATTCTTCGTCTTTACTGCCTTGTAGGAGGAGTAAGCTGGGTAAAGGGTCCCAAAGGCGAGGCTGTGGACAAAAACGGCTTGTTATTACCAACATCACGAACCAAGGGACCTCTAACAATTTATATATATCCCACTTGCGGTGGCAATATTTCACTCTTTGCCTGCTAGCGCAGTATTTTTCTGAGTAAACCTTTTTTGGTTGCTCCAGTCAGTTCAAGGAGGAAATGCAGGCAGAAAGAAGCCCTCCAACTGTGCAAAACTGAGCCATTGTTTTAGTCAAACAATGCTGAAAGTCAACAATTCGGAAAGCTGCAGCTAGAAGCCCTTATAAGAGGGCATCAATGGCTCTTTGCAGCCTTTCAGCAAATGGCCTCGTCCCACTTCAGCCACAAACAGAGGCACAGCCTAAAAGTCTAAAGGCCACCAGTCCTCAACACCTGCCATGGAGGAATACAGATGAAAAGCATCAGCAGAAACATCTCGCCCACTCCCTGCTGGTCTGCTGTCACCTGTAAAGGTTACATAAACACACGTAAACCATACGATGTGGAGTTGTTAACCTGTATTGACGATGGCGCAAATGTGAGGTTCAGCAGCAGGACTGCGGATGTGTAACAGAAAGACAGATTCGCAGGGCGAAAGAGCAGGTCTTCAAGAGGAGTCAAAGCAGCTGCTGAGCTCACACCTCCTGACAAAAGGTGAACCCCTGTTAACCTCAACAATCCACCTCCAGCCTTCATTCTAACGGGGTCTGTGCTTCAGTTTGTTTCGACTACTCAAATCCTCTTCCCACAAAAGAAATAAACTTATTAGGCTTTCAAGTCTGCATTCCAAGCAGCCCCCCTACAGAGACACCGGCAAAATGGAGGAAAACGGCGCGGGACGTCGTTACATCAACAGCGCACGTTCGCCGTCACGAGAGCATTTTGCGTAATTCCAGCAAACTGACTAATAATTTGAATAATAATATTACGAAAAGGAACTGGCTGACATGAAGAACGAAGGTCTTTTTTAAATTAAATTAATTTAATTTAATATTAGAGACGCACGTGCGGGCGCTCAGCGCGAGCGTTCCGCCCGCGTGACGGGAAGCTCGCGCGCGCAGATCCCGTGCGCCGTCTCCTTTGCTCCCGTCTGTCCGCCCCGGGCGCTGCGCCCCCTGCAGGGCAACAGACAGCGGGACACCGACGGCACTGCGGGACATCAGCTTCGCCGTTACGGGCAGCCACACCGCAGCGATCCCTTGATTTCCACATCGGTTTACTTTAGAAAGGTGTTCCCCGGCAGTCCAGCTGCAGCCCAACCAAGAAGCTAATAAATGCCGGACAGCATCACACACGAGAGAACAAAAATAAATCCACTTCCATAGCGAGGGTGTAAAACCACCCGTGGCCCCGGGCTCCGAACACATCCAGCGGCGGTGAGAGGGCCTGTAGGTGCGGATTCGGAGCACGAACAGCGTGGTAACGCTCTAAACATCCACGTTCTCAACAAAAGGCTGAAAACGGACGTTTGTCGCCGCTTTACAGTCGCAGTAAAGGTTGACCGAGGCTCAGTCGTCCTTTATTTACGTGAAATCGATACATTTCCAAGCGCAGCGTTTCCGCTCGTCGTGAACTGGGATACATTTATTAACATCCCGTTTTCTCGTCACGATACCGTTTACAAACAATATTTCTTGGTGGCGAAGCCGTTTAAGAATCGAGCGGAGCAGCTGGCGAGGCTCGTTCGACGGCACCGTTTAATAGGCTTTGGGTTGACAGGTCGTTCACGAAGCATTTTGGTCCGACGTTGGTCACGAAAACAGTAAGAAAATACCTGAAGTTTATCTTGTTTTATTCCTCCCCTCCCGTATTTCATCCCTAACCCACAGACGGTGCAGCGATGGAGACGGCCCGCGCGTTACCAGCAGACCAGAACCACCACCACCACAAACACAAAGCGGGCCGAACCGGGAAGCAAGAGTTACTCACACCACCATCCGCGAGATGATCCACGACACCATCTTGACACGGAGTAGAGCGGCGTCCCTGCTTCCCCGAAGCGGCTCACCCCCCCATTCCTCCCGAAAGGTTCGGAAGCGATGTGCGCAGTGGGCGGGTCGTTATCCCAGCGTGTCCGTATAGAAGAGGGAACCTGGGATTGCGCTGCGTTCACAGCACCGCTCAGAAGCGCAGCATCACCATCAGCATCCTCCTCCTCCTCTTCATCGTCAGCCTCTTAAAGGGCCTGCGCAGCGCGCCCCCGCTCAGCCGACGGAAAACAGCCGCGCAACATGCGGTTACTAAGGGCAGCGTGCGTGTCAGCTGATCGTACAAACACTCCCAAAAGCTGGATCTCATCACCACCTTCGGACAAGGATGTCGAAGGGGACCACACGACTTCTAACGCTTTCCCCAAGCTTCATTTTATTAACTTTATTACACATCCTAAACATCATGCTCTCCAGCCTTCCACATGAACCATGAAGATGATCCTGACCCAGCCTCTCACTTATGGACTTTATATTGTGAAGGTCCTAGAAACGTTTTTGGGGAAACATTTTGGGAGGTCGTGGACTTTAGAACGGGCTGCCTTCGTTCCCTCCTTACAAATTCTGCACTAAGCGCATTACCAATCCACAGCAGTAATTCCATTTGTGGCTCAGTAACAAGAATGATCTGGGTGAACCCACTTCAACCAGAAGTTCATTTAACACAGCTTAACACAAAAACAAAATTGTTTCACAGCACTATGAGCATTAGTTTGCTTTATTTCGTGTGGTTACCTCATCTTGACAGAAAAATAAAGGTATACAAAAACCTAGTCAACCACACAAACCTGGCAAATACTGTATCCTACATAATTCATTAACTGCTTAAAAAGACACATTTTAAACATTTTCCTTTGTAAAATTTATTTTGAAAAAAAATCATACAGACTGCTAAGATTAATTAGTATCAATATATATATTGATGACCAGAAGTTCTTAACTGTAGGAATTTTAATTCTGGTGCAATGTACAATGCAGTGAGCCATTCATTCAAGGACAAAAAGGGGATGACCCAAAAAAAAAACGGGAAAAAAAAAAACTTGCGCACACATTTTTGAAAGATTTTTTTTTTCCAAAATTCTTTCCCCTCCGGTTGTTCTTAAGCTGTCTTCCCTCAGTGTACAAAAGTGTGGGGGAAGCAGTAACTCAAATAATTAAAAAAAAAAAAAAAAAATACAAAACTTTGGTCTATTAACCTTAACTGCTCAAGTTCATAACCATTAAAAGGGATGGAGGGATTTGTTTCATTTCAACTTTCGGTCAATGTTTTTTGAACAATTCTACAGCCACATGAAACACCTGTCAGGGGGAAGGGTGGGTTTGGGGTCAAACCATCAAGCTGAAGTTGCTAATACAAACGGCAGCAAGTCATCCATTCAGAAGGCACCATCCAAAGTCTCCTTTTCGCTCCTGAATTTGATGTCTGCCCCATGAGAACGGAAACATTTGACTTTAAATATGAAGGAAAACCTTTAATCAATTAATAAAAATTAACACTGATGAAGTGTCCTCTTCATCTATGCAAACAGCTGAGTGAGGTCCCAGGTGAGAACCAAGTGAAGCAACTCCCCATCTCCGTTTCCTGCACCCGTTTCGTGGAGCAGTTAGGAACGAGCCAGTTTGGCTTCGTGGACCTTCAGGGTTCCAACGGCATCCTTCACTGCGTGGTAAATGATGTTTTTCACCTGTGGGCAACAGATTAACACCCTCTTAACACCAGCATCTGATGTGTTCCCTTGGGAATCCTCTTACTGCGCTTTGATACTTTGCCACTCATCTGTTCTCACTGTCCACCACAGCGGCCATTTCTTCCACATCAAACGGCTTCACTGTTTTAGAAGTATTTTTCATAATCAGATACTTCCCTCATACAAGTAATTCATTTCTTAAAATTTTCTCCTGATGTAAATTCTCATAAAATTCAGTCTTAAATTTAGAGCCAGATCTAAAGAATCCAAACTGACCTGGGCACTTCTCAGTGGTTATAAAACACAAGCAAGGCTGTCTTAAAGTAGCGTCAAGATTGTGTTCTGATTTGAAATTTCTGCTCCACAAGGAACTCTTGCCTTGAGTTAATCCATTTTGCAAATTTTAGGGCACAAACTTCTTGCACTCATAAATTTGAACTCTTAAAATGTATATTCATCATCCAAAGTAACATGTATTTTGTTAAATATGTACAAAATATCAAAACATCAGTATATCTTCACGTTTATGTGTGCATGATCAGCCTACCTGCAGCTTATCCTCATGATTGGTATGAGTGTTAGACAGATGTCTGAACTCCTGTGTCAGTCTAAAGCAGTGCTTCACATGCTCAGGGGAAACAAAATCTTCTGCAACCTTAATACAGCTGTACAGATTATGGACCTGCAAAACAAACCAGCAAGAGTTGTATTTAAAGAATTAAAAGTGTTGGAGCACAGTAGGGAAAATACTAAACACCAAGGTCTGATCCCTTGCTCTCCCTCTCCAACAGCAAACAAGTCTGTCCCTGCCCATACGCACCTGGTGAGGCGCACCAGCAGGGATGAAGACTGCATCCCCCAGGAACTGCACAATGGACCAGCCCTGCACACCATACTCCTCCAGAAGCCTGTGCCTCAGCACCTGGTCCAGGTACCAGCTCTGATCGTGGATAGGGTCGTGGTCAGGTGGGTTCTCCTGCCCTTGCTCCTCACCCACCTAAGAGCAGAATAGCACAGCAGCCTTTACTCAAGACAGGAATGTGGATAGAACAGCAACAGTAGATAGCATGGGGGTAAGAACTCATGTGAAAGTTACTGGTTTGAAACCCAGCCCCACTAGTTACAGTGACCTATATTAAACTTGCAACTAAACTGTTTCAACGTTTATTGTATAACAGACATAGGAATCCTGCACCACTGAGGTCCGGACCACCAAGCAGCATCACCTTACGGAGCAGCTCTCGTATTTTCTCTGCATCCTTGGCTGCATAGATGTGCCACAGAGCACCGGGCTTCTCTTTCCCCTCGTAGACCCGTCGCTTGGTCATCTCATCCACGTCCCCCTCCTCAATGGTTTTCATTACTTCTGTACACCAAGAATTGACACAGGAGACCAAATGATCAACTGTTTGCAATTAGCTCAAAATGAATTACTGAAGACACCACATACAGGATTTCCTTGCCTTTTGATGGAACCGGATGTCCAACCAGATGTGAGAAATGACCAAATTTTCCCGGTCAACAACGCACACTGAAATTCAGAACCTTTCCTTTTTAAAGGCTATTCTTGTGGAATACAATTTTAACACAAGATATCATTTAAGAAATGTGTCCACCTTGTGTTCTCAACATCTGGCACCAAAGAAATCCAGGTTTCTCAACAGTTAAGTATGATTGTAAAAGTTTTTCCAATTAACCCCAACTGAAATTTCTAGATTTAACAAATCTGACCATTGCACATCCACACTGCCTTTTACTCATTGCACTCACAACCCCCATTGTAAACAATATCATTAAGCATAAAAACAGGTTCAACTGCTATTTTCTCTTTTTGCAACACTTAAAAAATATTGCAAAATTGGTGATTTTAAAACAAATTCCATCACAAGACACTTTGACAAGTACTGACAAACATGCATACATTTACTCAAAACTGCTTGCAAAAGAGAAAATACCATGTGACTAACATTTTCTTGCATTTTTTAAATCAGACTTGGACAGCGTGACTGGGAAACAAGACTGGCAAAGTGGCAAAGACAAAATCAGTATACATTCGGGTCTTGGGTGGGTGGGTTTGATGCCTGTGTAGGATTTCTCCCTCAATCCACGTAAGAGCGATATATAAAAGGTTAACGTCCAGCAGGTCACCAACCAGCTATCACATCCGCAGATCAGTTTACTGATATGATCATGACCAGAAATTACCCAATTTCTAGAGTTGCATGTAATTCAAAATATTCACAATGGTGACAGACTATAGGAGATATTCCAATACAGAACTATCACCAGCACTACCACCATCCACCTTGAACCCATTTATCATTGTATGACTTTAAAAGGAAAGCGTTAAAAGCAGAAACCCTGAGCATCACTATCTGTTAGCAATTTTATTTTTCAGCAGAACTGCAGATGAGAAGACACATTACACAGGATGGAGCAGGATAACCAAGGCCTTGTAGACCACCCATCTGCAGTACCCAGCACCAGGGGCATGGACAAATGAGTTGGCATATGGGGTTCACAGATGGAGATACCTTCACATGGAGTCATTACCCACCTGCCCCCCAACTGTGTGAATTCCTGTCTGGTTAACAACTTTCAAAACCATACATTTTCATTCCAGAAACACAGAATGGGACCAAACTGGTGCAATCAATGCACCACCTAGCAGAGGGGGGTAGACCTGCTCCTGCTAGGAATGGGCATGGGGAGACCAGTTGGCTGCCCTTCACCTAATCCTCCACAGAGCTAGCACACCACTCATCCCAGATCAGTCCTAAAATTAAGCACTTTTTAATGATGTACCCCCTATTGAGTTGAGCCTTTCTGTGCAGAGCGCAAGAGGTTAAAATGGAGGCGTGCTAATGCAGGAAAATTAAATTGGGATGTCAGAAAGAAGGCACAAGAGTGTGCTAGCCTGATAGTGCCCTGGTTCTGAATGACCGCAGCACAGGGCAAACAGAAAGGGGATTCTGTGGGTAGGTGGAGGGGGTGGGGTGGAGAGAACAGTTAGCCAAGGGCATGCCAAGGTAGGTAATACAACAATTAAAAAAAAATGCACACACACCTTTATGTCCAGAGGTATCTGCTTCTGTGAATGAGAAATTTTACCAGAATCAACACAAGTAAGGAGCTCGTTCACTGAGTTAAGCCTATACTGTGTAGTCTGACACAGAATCTATGTTTGAGAGTTTGGTCTGGATGCTTTAATACTGGGGTGGGTGGTGGTGTATGGGGGGTGGTTGGGTATGCTCCACTACAGCACCTGGAGGGTCTGTGGGTGCTACAGTTTAGGAACAACAATGGATGGAGGGTCTGGGTAAAATGGAGGAGCAATTTAAGTGATGGCAAAGGGGTTGAGGTCCAAAACACAGATGGAGAGCTACAAAGGAAAATCAGATGTACACTTGTGATGGCACTAACAGGAGAATTACATCTGTACACAAGGCATAAGGCTGTAATGTTTATACTGTAAACCAACTTTGCTATTTGGTCTCCATCACTGCTACACAGTGTAGTCTCAGTCCCTTTTTGTGTTAAAAAATAATAATTAACACAAAGTACAGTTTATAGGTAAAAGCAGCCTAATACACACAGGTAATTTTTTTGAAAGCTAGAAACAGGAAGGTTGCACCTGAATATATTTGCATGTTTATGTGACACTTACACCCTGTTTGTAGCTTCTTCAAAAGGTGTAAAAACAAGAACCTACTCAAAAAGAGAAATATTACATCCCTGCCACCAGCCTCAGACTGCATCTTAGACTCCACAATGCATAAGAGGATAAAATGTTAATACGATATACATATAAGCAACCATCACATTCATTTGTCGGTTACTTTTAAACGATCAGGTAAACATTTACACTGCCTCATCAAATGTCAAGTTGTGTTTTCAAAGATACAAAAATACATATTCCTTAAAAAACTGCACATTTTCTTAAACATTTCTAATGTTTGCAGCAGAGCAAATGTGACATTTGGCCACCACACCAACAGATGGCAGTAAAGTGCACACAGAAAGAGCAAGAATGTCAAATTGTCTATTTTACTCACTTCACCACTATTTACAGCTCACATCTGCTGTTCTGAAGCGCAGGCCATTCTCACAGCAACAGTAAGAAGTGGCACAGCATAACCATAATAACCAGGGTGGAGACAAAAGTTTGTGAACACTGCACAAGCTTAAGGGTTGAACTAGTCAACAACTGGGATTTTGCATGTTTTTGTGGAGACTTGTTTTTAGGAAATTTAAATTAGTTTTAATTTTAATATAGATAAAAGTTTTAAAAGTCATTTAATGATTAGTATTTTCTAAAACTGCTTTAGAAGAGAACTGATGGATAGCTGTATTTTTAAGTTTTTATTCACTGTGAGGTAAAAGTGTCTTTGGATTTACAAAGATGCTTCAGGTCAAAATTGTATACACAAATTGAGAAGTCAGTGTACCAGGAGAAAAGGGCATTTGCTTAAACATTGCACTGGAAACTGTGTTGAGCTAAAACTACTCACCCTCCTCATGGTTGTCTGCGCCATGTGGAACTCCCACGTACACCATGACATTAACGGCGTCAGAGACATCTAGGTGAAGGTTGGTAGTGCCCACCTTCCTGTCTTCCGTGGAGATCAGTCCTGTTGCATTTGGATTAAGATAACAAAAAAATATATATTATCACTGCAGTCACAGCTAGCCAAGCTATTGGGTCACTCAAAAAGCTTAGCTTTTTACCATAAGCGTTGTACATCTTGGGCCCCAGATCTGGTCGCACAAAGAAGTTTGGCAGGCGGGAGGCGAGGTTGAGACGTCCATCTCTCTTTGTGTACTCTGGGAGAGGGAGGTTTTCCATCAAGTCATCAAACCTGTAAGAATGAGGAAACAAAGCAAAATGCTCAGTCTGCAGACATCAAGAGATGACGGGGTATGTTACACGTTTACGACCTTACCTCGAAGGCATCATGTCTCGAAAATCCTCTCCAGGAGGCCAGTCCTTCAGCTTCAGCACCATTGGCTGGCCATCTGTGCCATGCAACCGCTCTGAAGAGAACATACGCATAGATCATTACCTTGCAACTTTATATACCCTTGTTTTGCCTTCTATAAACCTGCAAAGTGCTTTGAACAGGAGCGACAACTAAATAAGGAAACACAAAGACACCAATCACTAGCATGTCTCAGGCAGAAAGCAACTGTATGTGCATCTGAATCTCCACCACAATAGTACTTACTGGAGATCACCTGGAAGCCATCCCAGAAATCTCGGACCTTGACATCAGAGATTATTGCGCAATTTCTGCAGTTGACCAGGTCCACATCCTGGTCGCCAAATTCCTGGCTGAAGGCCTCTGGCCGCCATAAGCAGTTGTTGAGCTTCTTATGTACACCAGAGACCAGAACAGGCTGCAGATAGATAACAGGTGTTATTCACCCGTGGCTTTCTAGCCAGAAATTACTGCAACCAGAGAAGCCAGAACAAGAACAGCACACATTCTCCACCCACTCACCTGTCCCTGTTTCCAGCACTCGCGAAAGATCTTCCAGTTGTTGCCATTGCTGGGGTCCTGCAAGCAGAGCAGCCGACCATCGCAGAGCCAGGAGTGGGAGGTGTGGGAATCTAGCACGCTAAGTCCCATCACACCGTCCCTACGGCCCACGGCCACTGCCTCTCCACTTTCCGGAGGCCCACGACGGGCCTCTGCTTTCTTCGTCTCCACTACGGATGCAATGATGTGGTCCAGGAAGTTTGGCAGGCTGCCCTTCGGCTTGTCCCCCTGCAAAGAAGCAAAGAATGCTCTCAATCGGAACAGCTGGGGGGGGGGGGGCTGCTTCGCTGAATTCCAGGGCAGGGAGTGGAAAGATAAACTAACTCAGTATGATCGGAACATAAAAAAAACCCTACAACCCTAAATAAAGATAGCATTAGGGCCATGGTACCAGGGAGAGCCTATATGATGCATACACATACCACAGACGATGCAGAGAAAACAGAGGGGAAGGGCACCCCAGTGTCAGAAGGCCCTTGTGGAAGCTTCCCAGGCCCAGAGTTAAGCAGATCCCGCAAGCTGGAGCCCTCTGCCTTAGGCTGACTGGAACTGGAGCCCAATAGGAGGCTGTTGAAGAGTTTCGGGCCAGAGGCAGTGGAGTGTTTGGCCATAGAACTGAAGGAGTCCAGGCCAAAGGGTGATCGAGTGTCTCGGCCCATTACAGAACGCAGCAAGCTAAACTCTGGTTGCAGAAAAGGTTGCAAAAGGTCAACAAGGAACATGAGCTAGCTGCACATTTTACCAAAGCAATTCATGGTACACTGCTGAAGTAAACTATGACAGCACATCTTGGCAATGTAATCAATAGTCTTGAGCATCTTTTAACACCCATTTTTAGCCATGCTACTCCTTAATGTATATTAATAGACAAAGTTGTTCAAACTCCCCACTTTCCTTTATTCCCACCTTTTGTCTCCTCTTTGGCCTTCTGTGTGGCCAGATCTGCCAACCAGTGCAGAGCCGAGGGAGAGGGGTTTTCTGTCCCAAGTGGGCGAGGCTCCTTGGCAGCAGGGGTCTGGACTGTAGCACTTGTGTTGTTAGGATCGCTGGTGTCCCCGGCAACCTCACTGCCTCCTTCTGCAGCTGACTGTGCATTAGTTGTTTTTGCATCCCCGCCTGGGGCAAGCGTGCCTGAGCCAGTGGCATTTCCACCACTGCTGGGGCTACCAGTGCTGGAGGTGACACCTGACTGTATGTACCAAACAAGATGGATAGTGGAATCACTTCGAGTATAACAGCTAACAAACATTTACAAGCAGGGTTCCTCACAGCTTATCCCTGCATGACTGCACATCTGCAATGTTTCTAAGCATGCATAGATACCTAGCAAGCTTAGAAGTTTGGCAGTTAGGGATTTAATGAAATCAATCAAACCTTTAACTGTCTTAGATATCCCGCTTGCACCTTGGGATTAGGTCGTGCACAAGGATAATAAAAAGTGTTTCTGAAAGAAAATGTGTACCTGTGAGAGACCATTGGGGGCACTTGAGCGCATGTTGGGTTTGGAGTGGCGATTGGTACAAGGACAATTGGCTTTTATGCCCCATTTGCCCCGTGCAGCATGTACCATGTCTCCAATGTTGTACAAAGCTGAGGGACAGGGAGAAAGAGAGAAACCTTACAACAAAGTACTAAAAGAAGTGGAAACTTAACAGGTAAATTGAAGAAAGCTTTATACAGTAAAATTAATGCTGTAAGAGGGACAATGGTCATGGACAGTTTACCTGTGCCAGGGATGATCTGGGTAGGCATAAGATTCTGGGGCTCGTGAGGCTGGCCTTTGGCACACTTCAACCAGGAGAAGACCTCGTCATCCGGTGCATCATCAGGCTCTAAGGAAGAAAGCCCACAAGTATATGTTCAGAACCCTATTCCCGCTCCCCTGCTCCTCTGATGACACGGTGCAGAAATGGAGATTCTCTCTCACCTTCTCGCGGGCGGGTCCTGCGCAGTCGGTAACAGTCCAGGCACACCCCAAAACCACACTTTCGGCACACCCAGTGGATGTTGAAGAGAGTGGTCTCACACACGTCGCACATCTCCCGGATGCCACACACCGCTCGCTTCCACGCAACTTTCTCTGCAGAGCATGCAACATGAGCACACTTTTTAAAAAATAAATAAATAAAAGTCTAACAGACTTTACAAATGGCAAGTGAAATTATGTAAAATGAATATGCCAAAAGTGAAAATCAGACTGAAACATGCAAAACATACGATGTGGCTCCACCATCATCATGGCCTCCTTTTCTGACATCACAAGCTGGCAAAACTGATCTCCAACATTGGCTAAGATGTATTTTGAGGTGTCTAGGTCTAGGCCCTCCACAGGAGCTGACGATGGCAGCCATAAACCCATGGCCATGGGGTCACTTTGCTGAGGACTCAAGAAGCCCTCCACACGAAGAACCCCTTTGCGTGTGAATGCCAACCTGAATGGGGAGAGATGAAATCTGTTCACTTTGTATGTCTTTAACCAGCTTTAAAATTAAGAACATGTGAATCTCTTTTTGCTCGTGTGCAGGTAACACCCTTATATCCCACTCCTAACACCACTAACTCTGAAGCTATCAAAGGCAACTAAGCGTTCACCTGCGGAAATGAAAGAACCGGCAGGCCACTGTGGAATCGTCATCATCGGGGTCCTGCTCTCGAAACTTGCGGTAGCGCTCCAGGCGGCATTCTCGGCACTTGTGCAGGTGAGGTGCCACGTTGATACATGAGCCATCCTGCAGGAAAGCTTCACCTGACTGCTTCAGCCTTCGTACCTTTGACATGTCTTTCAGTACTGACTGACCCACTGCCAAGATGTAGAGAAAAGAATGAGCAAGAGGGGCAGGATCAGAACAAGAGCTGACAGAGATGCTAGCATAGCTGAGCCTGATAAGTTCCCCCTAAGATAAATAGAAGGATACTAGGATGTCTTACCTTTAAAGGGTTTGTTGCGTGGTCGGTTCTTGCTTGTTGCCTTGGGCTTGCCCTTGTCCAAAAGTAAAGTTCCATCTGCACCTGAAATCTGAGGACTTGGGTTCTGGTCATTGTCGAGGGCATCTGCTTCACTTAGGTCCGACAGATCACTATTACTGCTGGAGTCGGTATCTTGTTTTGCAGGGAGTCCTCTGTCATCCAGGGAGAACTTCTGAGACGTGGCTTCAAAAGGTAGAGGCACTTCAGCACTCCCTCCAATAGTGCCAGCAACACTAGTGAACAGGGAAGAGAAGCCCACAGGAGCATGCGGCTGTGCCTCACTCTCTCCCTCAGAGGCTTCTGCCACCATACAGTCCACAGACCCTTCTGTACTTGGCCTGTGCATTTCCAAGGCCCCTGGGTGTGGTTTCTGATTCAGAGATGTGCTGGAGGCTGATGTGCTTGCACCTGCAGAGAGAGCAGTAAATGGAGTGGACAGAAGGCTTTTGGGAGTTTCCGACATTGTGAAAAGGTTTGGTTTCACCTCCACCGTGGTGCTGGCAGGCTCTGACCCTGGTGTACTCTTTGTGGTAGAGTTCAGGGAAGGAGTAACAGAAGACTGGGTTGAGGACCTGGCAGTCCCACTGAAGGGACTGTGAGAGAGTTTTTCTTTAAAGGCTAAAAATGGGTTTGTGGGTTCTTCGTGCTTGGGGGGCTGTAAGAAGAGGTTCTCATGAGCTTCCTTCTGCTGGGAACTTGCCAACACACCCAGCCCCCCCACAATACCAGATGTCCCACTGCCACTGCCCATACTGCTGCAGCCAAGGGTCCCAGTGCCCAGAGCACCCATTCCTTGCCCAGACCCACGAAGAGGACCAGAGCCCAAGCTGCTGCTGAGGCCACTAGGGAAGGCAGGTGAGAGCTTCGGCATGCCATCCGCTCCAAAAGGTTTGGGCAGCACCACGCCGTTGCCAGCAGGTGATGGTTCGGCAGCTTTGGGCTGCTCTTTCATTGGCGCTGCAGACCCAAATAAGCCTGAAGAGGCCGGGGTCAACACTGCCTTCTTCGGGGCTTCCGAAGGAGTGGAGGGCTTAAAGAGGCTGGGTGGCTCCTTGCTAAGGCTCTCTGATACAGCTGTAAAGTAGTTGGTGCCTGCTGGCTGGCCCTGACTCAGGGTCTGTTTCTGGGCCATACACTGGAAGAACAGGTTCTGTGTGGAGTCTTTGTCCTGCGACGGTTCTTCTTTGCCAACAAAACCAAATCCAAAAGGACGGCTCTCCGACCCTGCTGACCCATTCGTCTGAGTTGACGTCTGCATCCGCGTTTCTCCAAATGTGGAAGCCCCCAAGGAGCTGGACTGGGGCAGTCTGAACCCCGAAACAGCCGTAAGGGGAGTCTTAGCATTCTGGACGAGAGAGTAAAAAAAAAATAAAACTCAACCGATAAACCATACATACATACATCATCAAAACGCATGCAGATGATATTGAAGACCCCAGCATGACATCAGGTAAGATATTCTTACAGATGCACCAGCACATTTTAAAGAGTATAAAGCTGAAAAGCGAGTGCAACGTAAGACTGGGAATGACCCAAAATATCAAACACAACCTCACCTCAGTCTGGGCTCCAGTCCATGTGAGAGTCTTTTGATTAAAACTTGGGGTCGAAGAGCTGGTGACATTGGGAACATTTCCTTCTGTTAAGACACAAGCTGATGAGGTGGTACTGGTGGTTGTAGCAGGCGCAGCAGGTATCACAGAGGTGGGGAATCCAACCAAAGCTCCTTCCTTCTCAGGCACCGTAGGTTGAGTAAGCTTGGCTGAGGCTGCTGGGACAAGACCAGGCATTTGCCCCAGGGAGGGAAAGGAAGTGTTGGAGAAGGGTGAGGGTGCTGGCCTGAGGAGGGGCAGCGTGGGGGCACTGGCGGCTACCGGGTCCCCAGAGCCAGCACGATCCTGCACTAGCAGGGTCCGTCCATTTTCCTTAGTGTAAGTAGAAAAGGGGAGGCTGGCAGGTCCCTGGAAAGGGCTGGAATTTGGAGAGCACTGAACCTGCGGTCGGACGCCCTCCGGCACAGTATTAGTACTGTTCAGCACTCCACCTTCTCCTCCAGGCTCTCCTCCCCACGCTAACACGCCGTCTGCCATCCCCTCTTCAGAGCTGGTCCCGTTCTGCCCATCCACACCACCTTCCACGGCCCCTTTGAAGCGTTTTAGCGTCGTGTCTCCATCGCTCTCAGAGGCATTCCTCCGCCGGCGACCGCACTCCCCCTTTCCTTCATCGCTCTCCTTTCTCCATTTGCCAGCATTCCCAGCAAGACCCTACACAGTAATTGAAAAACACAAAGTTTTGGCCTCAGACATGAGCATGCAACCAGCCAGAGTGTCATATAAAATAGCTAAACAACAACACAATAAAAGCAGCCCACCTCATCAGGGAGATCTTCAGCCAGCATCACGTGAATCACCCGAGGGTCCACTACTTGCGTATCGTCACCCTGTGGTTTAAGAACGGAGTCACAAAATTGTTCATCAGAAGTGACATTAAGGAAATACTATGCATGTAAATATAACATATTACTGGGAGTAGCCAAAAAGTTGGTTTATGGTACCTTGAAAAAGATCAGCAGAATTGGGGGGAAAATGCAAATACAAGTAAGGCACAAAACATTTTTGCCTTGTCACATACTATGTTGCCAAAGAACAAATGCTACTTCCAGGAAATGATTCCAATCAGGAGCATTTTCTTTGACATATGAAACTGATATTTCATTGTCCCACTGCATGTAAGAAGGTCACCATCCACAACCAATCCAGTGAGATAGCGACAGTGCTTTTGTCAGTAGTGAGAGGCACGTACCTTTTCAATGGAGATCTCCATAATGTGAGAGACTGGGTCGTGCTGGGAGACCAGTCCAGTAGCCCAAGGTTCCGCAAACTCTGGCTGGTACACTCGAACTTTGCGGCCCTGGATTGCGAATGAACCTGTGGGGGTTCAAACACCAGATTTTTAGAGTTTACTCAAAACAGAAATGTTTATATATACGTGGCTTTTTCCGTATTAGCAATACCGGAACAAAATGA
Organism: Heterotis niloticus; assembly: GCA_018136845.1. Lineage (NCBI taxonomy): Eukaryota > Metazoa > Chordata > Actinopteri > Osteoglossiformes > Osteoglossidae > Heterotis > Heterotis niloticus. The sequence continues at coordinate 28,734,830 of CM030890.1, forward strand.
AGCTCACCCTTTCTTAGGATCTCCTGTAGCTCAAAATCACTGTGCCAGCTGCTGATAGCTGACTGCACAGAAGGCTGATCCTGTAGAGCTGAATGTTTCAAGTCTTTCTCTACCTGTAAAAAAACAAAAACAAAAAAAAAATTGGAAAAATCAGCCCACCTATTTTATCACTTCATCAGTGAGTTCACCAATACCTTAAGTGGAAACAAACCTCAAATGTCTGCAGGGAATTTTCATCTGGGAGAAAGTTGAGGGTTCTTGTCCCAAAAAATTCCACAGGAACGAGAGAGCCTAAGCCAACACGATCTACCAGAGGCCGGAAGACCTGCGAGATAAGAGTAGAGAACCCAGACTAAAAACAAATGGCTGACATGTTCACTGCAGAGCATCTGAGATGCAAGTCTTCCTACAGGATTTTAAGTGAACTGATGAGACAAGTGTCAGATTTAACCAGAGATTAGTTCATAGGAGAATTTTCTGTGAAAGGAAGGGGAACACACACACACACACAAAACCCGAAGACAGCTGCAATCATTCATTCAACACATTGTTTTAGCAAGCGCGAGTCTTGCACTCCGTTTGTAAAATTGACATACTGGAGCTAGACAAACCAGTGGATAGCACGTAACAAAATCAATATAGCTTTACACTGTATAAGAATGCGGCACCTCCTCCCCATCCCCTGGTCTTCTGCCCAAGAGCACACAGTACTGACCAGCGCTGGCCAAGTAGACACGGGTGTGACCACCCCTCCCGGCAAGGCGAGGTCACTGCAGGTGGCCCAAACGATGGAGCTCTCCACTAGTACAGCCCGCACCTCCTCTCCATACACCTGTACCCAAGACCGCTGTCGCCACGGACAGTCCTCGAACTCCACGAACACCTGGAAGGGGAACAAATGCAAGCTTACAACACATACACAGGCTCCTGAACAAACAATATGAAAGCAGCCGGCACCGGCCGCACCGATCTACACGTTCTGACTGGAATGAGATACACGATAAAAGCAAACATCACTGAGAAGACCAAACACCCCATCCGGCGTACGCACGCAGAGACCAAAGCAGAGATTTGTTTTGGAAATTTACATAACTACAGGCAGAGCGAAGCATGCAGCGTAACCCAGTTCGACCCACAGCCTCAGCTGGACGACACCTTGCTCATCGGGCCCCATGCAGGCGCCTGTGTGCCCACTTGGGTGACACCGACTCCGGAACCCCGAGGGCCGCTACACGTGTTTGGAAGTACCGCTGTAGTGACGTCATCTCAATGGCACACAAAACGCGAAAACAAGTTGTCGCCAAGCTGCAACCAGCAGACCCCCCGGCGCGTTTAAGCACAACGCAGAGCGGCGCAGCCCGAAGCAAGCGTGCTTGCGGATGCGCGAAACGCATGGACAAATTACGGAAAAGCCCGCAAAGCGCTGCTGATTCTCAAGTAACCGCAACCAGAAGGGCAACCCGGCCGCTTCCTGGTCGCGTTCATATTTTCGTTTCTCCTCCTCGCGAGCACCGCAAACGCCAGCAGCTCCCGCAAGCAGCGACGCGCCGGACGGGCGCACCGAACCTGCGAGGGTCCGAAATCCCAAGAGCGGGGCCGCACGAGCCCGCGGTCGCGCGCGCCGAGCCGCTGCGTGCAGCTGGTCACGTAACCGCGAGCGAGCGAGCGCGCGCGCGGGCCGCAGCACCCGCGCTCCGCCGCGCGCACGGAGACCCGAGCTGCGCCCGCCCGAGCCGCGGCCTCCGAGCGCCGAGCCCCCGCCGTCCGCTCAACGGGCGCCGCGTTACGAAAACACGCCTCTTCGCTTGACGCTGCCACCGTAAAAACAGAACAAAACAAAAAAAACAACAAAAAAACAACCAAAAAAAAAAAAAAAAAAAAAACCACTGACCGTCGGCCGCGGTGCCGTGCGTCCCTCTCCGCCGCTCACCTCCACCCCGGGGCCGGCCAAGCCGATCACGCTGACCGCCCGCACGGTCCCGCGGAGCCAGTCCCGCGTCCCCGCGTCCGCGCTCCAACTGGAGCCCGCGTCCCCGAGCAGGAGCAGCAGCCGCTTCCCCACCAGACCCAGAGAGTCCCCCATGTCGGCTACCCACCGAGAGCCACTTCCTCACCGGGAACTCCGAGGCGCCGAACAACAAAAAAGGCCGTGATAAATGTTGTTGTTTTTCAAAATGCAAACGGGGGGGAAAAAACACACACGCATACACACACGAAACGCGCGTTAAAGGCGAAAAGGAGTGAGCGCGCCTCAGCAGGAGGCCCTCGCCCTCCCGAGTGCGCGGCGCCCGCGGGAACCCCGAAGCCGCTCAGGCAGACGCCGTTTCGGACGTTACTGAGCACAAAGCGACGCTCCTGCTCCGTCCGCCATTGAGCCCTGCAACAATCGAGCGCTCCTCGCACTGCGGGGTTTAACCGCTCGCCGTGTGCGGGAGCGACCCCTGGCGGCCGCACACACCCTCTCCTCGCTGCAGGACAGTCCGGCGGCACCATTTCGCCGCTGTGGCCCGACTGTCCCCGTCCGGCGTTTATTCTACTACACAAACGTAGCAGCAATAGAATAAAAAAATAAATAACAATGCGCGCGTTGACTGTTTATTTTTACTAGCTTTTCCCATGTCTGTCAGTACTGCAAGTTCTCCGCAGGTGACAGCGAAACTCACCCAAACACATTGTGTGCAGCTATCTCACTTTAGTTCGGCTCCACAGTGTTCACATTTGGAAATTCTAACGGGACTGGTAAAATAGATGCGTCGAGTTACCATGGAGACCCCAGTGCAACTAATATGCAGCATTAAACCGGAACGACTCTGGATCGCCGCGACCCCCAGTGGCCTAAACTGGTAACGACCGGACACACCGTAAACGCCAATAAACAACCGGAACTGCAATGTTATTTTTAAGCAATTTAAAACTACTTTTAATTTAGCTTTAAGTTAATATATTTTGCAGAGCGTTTTTTTAAGTTTTATTTTATTAATATGCTTGTATTGATTGACAATGTTTCGCAGCGACATTGAGTCGCGACCTAGTTGTACTCTAGTCAGGTTCCACAAGGGGGCGCCTCCATGTTTCTTCACAGTACAAGCAGTAGACCGTAAAGCCGTCAGATCGCTGCTGCGGGCCTTTCGCGAAATACAGATTTTATTTTTTGATTTATTTGTGTTGGTTTTTCAGCACCTTGCAGATGGCTGAAATCATTTTGACTCCCAAGTGAAGAAGAGTTTTCGTGAAATATTCATACACATCAGTCCTTTTAAGTACAAAGAAATGTTTTAATATTAATTTTCAAATATAGCATATATACAAATTATTTGAACGTGTTCATTTTAAACAAGTCCTAGGAATGAAATATGCATATATATAAAAAAAATTGAATCTGATAAATTACTGTCAGGGTATTTAGGGAAAGAAGGGGTTGGGGTCCATTTCTAACCTTTCTAGCAGATCAGAGAGAAGATGGAAATGAAGGAAAGAGGAGAAAATATTTTTAAAAAACTAGTGTCTAACGTTGCAATAATCGGTTACTCACCAACATAATTTGTTCTACCTTTATTTTACAGAAAGTAACTTTTATTCATCTAATATTATATGTATAGTTATGCATCTGGTACAAAACTGAGCCATGTTTGTTAGGATGTAGAAAGAGAGTGGATAAAGTAAGGTAACAGTCCAGGAACTGGTGTGTGTGTGTATATATCCTGCTATCTTTGGATGTCAGAAAGATGTTTTTCCTTTTATTTTTTTTGTAGCAGAACTTCATATTGATTTGTTTCCCTGGTACAGTTTAGTTTATGTGTGTGCGCCTGCTTCCTTGCCTCTTGATGCGTACATGTGAGGCAACGTGTTAAATGCGAGTGTGAAGATGTGGGTGTCATGTTTAGCGGGAGCACATGTGCCGGATTTAACTCTGCAAGGAGGCGCTTAGCACAAAGTCACTGTGAAAATACAGTTAGCATCAATGCGCCCCTTTGCAGCGGAGGAGCACAGCAGGCCTCAGTGCTTCTCCGGGCAGCTTTTCGGCGTACATTCGGCCTGCTCCTCCAGTTCAGGGCAGGGGGTGCCGCTGTTTGCGGGCCGTAGCAGGATGTAGCGGGTGCGGTGCCTCGTCCCACCCTTGGAGCAGGATCCCGAACACAAACCCCAGGAGGACCAGAGAGACACCTCGCAGTCCAGAGGCGTTTCTGTAGAAGGAGCACATTGGACCATTATACTGTAAAGGGAATAGAGGTGTAGGCTGCAGCTTGGCTGCTTCCTGCAGCAGCGGAAGCCCTGCTGTAGTACCCTGGAGCAAGGTCTTTACCCTGAATTACTACAGCAAAACATCTGGATAATTAAATAAGCTACAAAAGTGTAGTAAAGTTAATGATAACTTAAAATACACACGTTTACTCTGCAATAAACCAGCATCTCATCCAGGGTATAGAGTTCTAGCTGGGCACCCAGTGATTCCAGGATAGACTCCAGCCCACCGTGACATAGATCGGAATGAACGGTTAAGGATTAAGGATGGATGGATAAGTACTTTTTATTCTTTATTTACCTTGCCCTTGTCCAAAGCATCTTACAGGGACAGCTTCGCACAAAACAACGAGTGCTTACGAGGCTGCAAGCTAATGGCGTTACATGAGAAGCTAACGTAAAATCAGCATAGCACAGAAATAAATTTCATTTAACACTTCAATGCTTTCTTCGTGTGATGCTGTTTTCCACAAACCGACAGCACGTATGGTTAAAAGAGGAAGAAAAAATGAAGGCAGTTGCTTATGAGTTATGCCGCGATAAGCTGAGGAAATGGAAACAAATGCTGGCATGTTGAGTAAATGGGAGAGGAAAAAATAAACCCGTGAGTGCCGTGAGTCCAGATAAATACACGGACGTGGATAATAACTTACCAGAGAATCGCTTAGGTATGGTGTCATGAGGCAAGATGTGGTTGGACAAGGAATTCTGGCGGATGGGCAACCGCTGCTGCCGTATGAGTCTTATTGTGGCCAGCGGGGGAAGCTCCGACAGCCGGGGATAGAAGAAGGAGTTGGCTGGGTGGTTGGGGTTCTGAGAGGTGATCTGGAGAACAACAACAGATGGAAGAAGAAAAGGAAAGACACAGAAAAGGGTCACGAGAATCACAGAAAGAGGTAATATTGTTGGATGATGGTGTCACTGGTAAGAGATGAACATTTGAAAGGTGCATGCGCACTTTACCTGGGTGATGTTCTCGGGTGGACTGGTGGGGAAGTTGGGTGAGGAGAAAGTAAAGCCGCTGTCTGTCCCTGCATCGAAAGGGTGTAGGTCAATGGTCACTTCTTGCTTCCAGTCATCCCGTTCACAGAGGTTCAGACTGTCCACCCCCACAAACCAGTCTGGGCTGGGAACCACCTTCACCATGAGGGAAAGCTGTGGGCGCAGAGCAGCAGAATGACAGGCGTTAGCAGTTAGCAACCTGTCAGGATAACTGGGACAGACTGAGGGAAGTACAGTCTTGTCAGCTGCTAAAAATCCAGCGGAGGTGAACGCCGACTGCAACAGCGACAACCCCCCCCCATGTCCTTAACCGGGCTTCGCTTCTCAAAGCCTTCAAACCCGCAGCAAAGTCTCTCCATGACCGCCTCTTTCCTGTGTCAGGTCAGGTGCCCTGTTACCTTGACAGATGTTTCCGGAATGGCTGTGACATCATGCATGGTCTGGCTGTGGCTTAATCCTTTCCAGGACGCTGGATCCCAAAAGATAACTAAATAAACACAAAGCACGAAACCGCAGCCTGGGAAAACGTCTATTGTTAACCTCCCAGACAGCCCTATCGTACTAGGACACTGGGGCTGCATTGACCTTTAACCCATGGAGAAGGAGCAAGAAAATGCAGCATCGCTGACCCCAGACGTCCTCTGACATCACGCACACCTCCGTTGCATTAAACGCACACCGTTTCAACTCAGGAGCATGCCTGCTGAATAATGACCTCAGCGGAGTCCAAAAAAATAGCCTCTTCTCCTGTCAACCCTCAGACGCCTTCGCTCTGCCTCGTCCTCTTTGGCTTCCTGCCTCCCTCCTCCCCTTCCAAAGCTGCGGTTTTTCCAGGAATCGCTGCTGCTATATCGATTTCTCCAAGTCTGGAAGCATCTCTTTCTATCCCAACTTGACAAGCATCAGTCCGCTGCGGTAACTTTGACAACGTCACGCACCTGTGCGCACACTCGTTGCTTCGCTCAAAGTTCGCGTAACCGTTTCAGCATCGGTCAGGGGTCAAAAAAAACAGCGGTCACCTCTTGCTGTCACACATAATATTTCCATGTCAAGTTTTAGCTTCATTTCTGACACTGTGCTCTCCAGAAGTAAGCAGTTACAAATTTGCTTAAGCGTTTTAGTTTAAGCTATTGGGGAGGCAGCATTACGTGTGTGTCTGTGCGTTGATGTGCACGATGTTGAGTGTATTTTTGTATTTTGTGTGCGAGGTTCTGAATGCCAGATGCGCGGGTAACCATTGCAAACGAAGCTCGGGTTTCCCTGTGTTGCACTCGTGGTGACACGGTTCACTATAAATACACACTTCCCCACCCGACCCGTCCTCAATCCAGGATGTCCCCAAGCCCCCATCTCATAACCATACTCCTCCCCACGTATCTAAAAACAGCCCATGTGGAGCTCCACAAGGTGGACCCTGAAGCTGGAGATGGAGGAAGGTGAGACAAGTGTTCCTTTTTTGCGTGAGATGTTTCCTCAGAGACCTACAGGTGCATTGATGTGGAATTTTAAAAGAAGGGACATTGGGGAGAGGGGGGTCACTGATTTAAATTTGCATTTCTAAACTCTCTGGGTGAGGCGTTTCACCATGGCACACTGACATGTTAATAGGTACCACTACAGGTTAATAGGTAACGGGGCCAGTTAAGGTCACGCAGCATTTTCCACAGCACATTGCCGCATGGAACTGCAATCCACCTCCACACCTGCAGGGGTCAGCACCAACCTGGGGGTTCCGGGGCTGCAGAAGCAGCTCAGTGGAGCTGTGTCCGGTGCCCGTGGGGATGCCGGATGTGCGGTACAAGGACCCCACCGCTCGCCGTTTCCTTGCCTCCCGTGCCTCCTTCACCAACTCCACTGTCAGGCCCTCCTCTGCAAAGCTCTGCACCCCCGGGCTCGCCTGCACTCCCTCCCGCCAGAGCCGGAACTGCGTGTTGTGGGTGACAGCTGCGGAAAGGAGAAAGATGGATCAAACTCTTATTCCCTTCTTAGTCTGTTGGCCGCATCCAATATGGCATGACTCTCTCTCGCTTGCCTGTGGCTCCAAAAGGTCTTGGCACATTTGGTCTTTCCCCTCTTCTTTCCAGACCACCTCATTAATCAGCATTCAAGTTCTCAATTCAATAGCTGTGGTCATTTTTCATCACAGTGCAATGGGTCTTTCTACCATTTAAATTCAAATACGTCTTCCCACAGACACTCACACATCCTCGTGAACGTGAACCTGGTCTGGTCTTGGTGAAACCCTTTGAGAACCATGCCAAAGGTGGTGAAATACATTGCAGTTATCACAACCTGGTGGGGAACAGGCAAGGTAAAGGTCTGGAAACTCCATGTCAGGATCGTGTAAGGTCGATTCCCACCCCTGGGTCAACTCCCTGCCGCTTTTTGACCTCAAGAATCCGGGTTCTTACATCCTCTTAGAGTGCCTTGGAGCACAGCACTTACCCTGAATTGGTGTAGTAAACAGGATACTAGTAATTGGGTAAATCACTGTAAATATCACTGTAAATCTGGGCACCTTAATGCTCTAAGTCACTTTGGAGGAAAGTGTCGGTTAAACAAACAAATGTAAATGTAATGTAAATGGAAGTCATTCAGACGCGGACCCCACCCTGCGCAAACCTGGCACCTCCCTCCCTCCACCTGAAGCCTTCATGCCACAAACAGCAGAAGCCCACAGAGTGCCCGACATCATCTGGTTGCCGTTAAACCGCAGCCAGAATCATGCCTCTTGCTGTTTTCCTCATTAGACCGTCTGTCCCAAGTGAGTATGAGCAGGGTTCTAGGAGCTGGGGGGGCTCAGCTTCCAAACCACAGTGGGAGCCTTCTGGTGGTTAACAGGCCAGCTGCGGGCCTTCAAACCCCTGACATCCGAGAAAGTGTGGAAAGGTTTCGTGGTCAGCCAGAATTCGGAGGCTGGGAACAGCTGGGGTTTTGGGGGAAGTCTCAGAGTCACCCCTAGGGGAATGGGGTCACGCTCGTATCGCTGACCACATAATGAACGCCCTTACTTACTTATGCCAACCCCAAGAAAAGACCTCCTGTCTACCACTCCCCCTCTCTTCACTTCCTTGGGTACTGGGCGCGACACGACCGAGAATGGAGCCTGTGACATTTTCGGCAAGTGGATTAGTTCACTGAACTAAAAACCCAGATCTTTGGTTGACAGAATAATTTTAACTCTTGCCAACTCCAACTTCTGGATGTTACACCTCTCTCGAAAGCCCAGTGGGCTCCATTACCCCTTTCTTCTGTATAGGCCCACAAGGATCTCGGTTGACCTTCCGACATGAAGCTTTCGGTACCCACGGCACACCAGTGTGCAAGCTGTAGCACCGACAAAAGCAGGACTCTTACTCATCTGATCCGAAGACCAGAGCATCCAGCTGAGGGAACGTATCTACCCTTTGCCTTCTGTTTCAAGGGGTGACATCATCATCTTGCATGCTTTCATTGAACTGGCACTCGGCTCCTCCAAAGCGACCCTGGGAGCTCTAACTGACTTTGGCCGCATGCATTAAACACGGGGTCTCACCTATCAGCTTGGACCACTGCGCTGGGGGACGGAACAGCGGGTATTGCTTGGGGAACGTCTGCGGACTCCAATGGCCAGTAAACACCAGGACATAAGAGGCGGGGCCCCGTGCCGTGCATAGCGTTCCGTTGGCCATCTTAGCAGGAGCAGCGCTGCACAGCGCAAGCCGCATGAGGACCACCAGCAACTGCGGCAGGCAGCCAGGGAAGAGGGTGCGCGATGGCATCATCTGCACTGGATAGAAGGAGAATATGGTCAAGTCCCAAGCCAATGTTCTCGCAACCCCTCCCTGCGACAAGTGTCAGCGTTGCCGACTCATCACTTTGGCGGCCAAGGGGCATCGGTGAAGGGAGGAGCCCAGCTGGTCCTGCACCTCACAGACACCCTTAACACCTTGTAGCTGTTTTAATGCAAAAAAAGATTCAAACAAGAAAAAAATAATAAATAAATAAATATTCTACAGACAGCACATTTAATCTATATGTTTACAAATATAAAAATGTAAATATAAATTTGATCTAAAACTGCGCCAAAAATGTTTGGGCTGAAGTTAGCATTTGAAAAAAATACTTTTCCTGGAGTAGGCTTGCATTCTGAGAGTATGTTTCTGTTTCATATTAAAGGCATTATAGGTATTATTTGTCATATTAATTGTGCTTTTATGCGTGAATCCTAAACTGCTCATAAAATTGCATTGGTGTGGTGGCAGAACCAGCATGGAAGCGATTTCTCCAACCTGGCACCACTTTCACATCTTTATAATTTCCTCCCCTCCCCACAATTAGGCATCATGGGATGTTGTGAATAAGGGTGCAAAAAGCGAGACGTGTTGACCGAGTGTGCGTCCCGCAAACTCCCCCCCGACAACGACGCTGAGTCAGGTTTCCTGTTCCCGGTGCTTCCAGTCTGTCCATGCAATCTGGCACAGAGGGTGCAGCGAGGGTAATTTTTACGATTTTCCCAGTAAAAATAAATTGAAATTCTGAGCTCAGCGTAAATCACCGGCTTCAACAGCCCAGATCGTCCGCTGCCTGATCGCCACCCACCCTCCCTCCAGGATTTATCGCTCTGTTTATAAGGTTGGGAGAATTAAAATAACAGAACAACAACGGTCATTTGGCCCGGCCTATTTTGGGAGCACGTTCAGCCCTGCAGGCGGCCGTTAGGAATCGTGTGGTCGACACGAGTGTTTCGGCTGCGCCCGTGCACCGTCTGCTGCTGCTGTGGATGAGGAGGACGTCAGCCAGGATGCGCTTGGCCAACTGTGCACGCCAGTGCTCAGTCGCCACACATCTCTGCAGGGTCACTGGGACAAAACTGCCTAAAGATCAAAGTACCACAATATGGCCTCTGTATTCAAGGTATTTTTACAATCGGTCGTTAAACCTTGAAGATGTCAATGTGAAAAAAGGGGCACCGGTGCGTGGGCGTGTATTGAGGCAGAGCGTAGGAACAAGCAGCCAACAGAGACGCTCAGCTGCAGGGCCTAAAATAAAATTTAGGACCGTTTTACAAACCTTCTTGCTTGTTGGGACTGTTGCTGGTGCTTTGGCGTGACATGAGTGCTGCATTTCAAAGCCGCACTGGAACTGGAACAAAATATGTATCCTTAAATAGGCCATTGGGACAAAGACTAAGATGTTAGATAGTCAACGTGCCGTTAAAATGGCCCTGATTTTATTGGCCTTCTCCCTTGGACCTGCGGTCAGCCCGTCCCTGCCGGCACTTTTTCTGCTGCGCTGCACGAGTATACCGGGCAGGATCTCCGCCGCCTCCCTCCGCCGTCATGTAGGCACGCCTGAGGTCCACGGAACACCGATGGCTACGGCAGAGAAGCCGAGAGCATCAGAAAAAGGGGGCAGAGGTTAAGCTCCACGGACCCGTATGCAACCTGAAGGTGTGTTTTCGCCAAGTGTTGGCCAGACGGCTTGGTCACCACCTCGCTATGCGGCCCAGCAGCCGAGCTGTAAATACACCCCTCCCTGTGCGCAAACACCCTGAAGGCTCGGCCTAAAGGGAACAACAAAAGGCACTGACACACTGAACTCCGGCTCCCACTCACCCCCCTGCCCCCTGCCAGCACACACAGCTGTTTTCCTTTGCCTATCAAGCACAAAGACGCAATAAAAATAGAGGATATGGACGGGAGCCAAGCAGAGCGCTTGTGGCTTCTTTGCACTTTGGCGCTATATAATTACCCTGGGCCGTGCAGAGCGATGCGTGCACTTCAGACGCAAGGTCAGGATTCTCCCATTTTGGGCACAAGCTAAACCTAAACCGCGGCACAGTGAGGAAGGGCAGCTGGCCTGGGGAAAAGAAGAGGAGAAGAAGAAGGAGAAGAAGAAGAAGAAACAGTTGAGAGCACTGTGTTAAATCGTCCTCAAGGGCAGAGGGTTTTTTTGAGTTACAGAAGTATAAAAACGGGCATCCGCTGCTGCCTCAAGACGCGGGGGCATTAGAAACGGACAAGCAGAAAGGATCGCGGACGAAATGCAGCTCCCCAACTGAGGCTGCGGTGGCCCCGGGGGGCCGGGGTCAGTGCAGGAGAGGAGGAGGGCAGAACCCCTCGATGCGGCCTGGAGATGTTTGGCGCTGAAGGGCTGCCATCACTTACCTGGATAGAGTGTGGTGAGAGGAAGGTGTGGCGCACCACCAGGGAGCTGGAGAATTCTGTCGGCCTCGCTCTGGAGTCACAACCTGTCTTTGTCTACAAGGCCAGGGTACCTCCCTCCTCTATCTCTACCTCTGTCTGTGTCTCCCTCCTTTTCTCCTCCCCTATCCTTCTCTCCTCTCTCTCCCTCTCTCCCCCACCCATCCATGTATGGGAAGGCAATGCTCAGCCCCCTTTTCCTTCTCTGTTTTTCTCTCTCTCTCTCTCTCTCTCTCCCATACACACATACACTTAATCTTTCCCTCTCTCCTTCCTTCTCTGGGACTTCGATCACTTGGTTAACCCAAAGCCCCCAAGAGTTATCAGGTAACCGCACACCTAATGATCCTTGCTTGGCAGTTGGCGGAGTGCACGTCTCCGTGTGGTTGCAACCGACCTGTGGAAAGCGCAGCCAAGCTGTCCTGACCTCCCAGCAGACCTCTCGCGCACCTACACCCTGCCAGACCCTCACCGCATCTCTGCCCCAAACATTATTTTAAACTTTGGTCAGAAAATGACTTAGATTGATAGGATCTCGCTGACATTTCGGAATCTCATTTCCTCCTCCTTGAGTTACGCCAGAGTAGCAGACCTGCATCTAGGCTATTTAAATTTCATGACATTTGGGATGAAGTGTCACTAACAGGCAGCGGCACTTGTAATTTTTTTTATCACGGTGATCGAATTGGGGGTCAGCTTAGCGTCCTCTCTGGCTTCTCACTGAAACAGAGATGTGCGCAGGAACACCTGCGGAACGAGAGGCTCCTCCAGACCCCCGGCGGAGATGCGCGTCCACACCTCCTGTAACCGACCACGTTGTCTGCCATCTCGGGTCAGATTGAGCCTGATTTTGTTAGAGTGGACGGAGATGAGCGTTGATGATGATGATGATGCTCGGGAGAGTAAGCATGGAGACACACACACACACACACACACACACACACACACACACACACACACACAAAGACCAAAAGGGAAGTTGGTCCTGTCCTGCCTCCTTTCCACTTGAAGAGCCCAGGATTAGTGACTCTGAGCCTCAAGATGAGCTCAGTGGACAAACTCACAGGGGTGGCATGGAATGGTGGGAGATCTGCCACAGGGTGCAGAAGAAGCCAGGTTGGAGTGCCAGTGCTGGCTACAAATTGTGCATCTGCCACTCCGGCAGTTGCTCCTTCTCCACACTCTTCACTTAAAAGTAGGTTACAGGAAACCCAACCATCTGTTCCCAAGTAATTAATCACAGGGCTCAGTTGGCTCCCAAATCAACGCGGATTAACGTTTCAGCAAATTCTGCACCGCCACTTAGTCACGAGGGCTTTTATACATACACACACTGTTCTACATTTTCAGTTCATCCACCATCTATAACCCCAGTGAAAAGGCAACTCAATTTCTACTTTGCTTCTCCAGGCTTTTCCTTCCCGAAGCTCTGAGGAAAACTTGCCCAAGAAGGCAGTAGTCAGAGCAGCATCTAAAAGCTACGGAGAGAAGATTTTTTAAGGCGCAGTTTGGGGTTGGCATCAGCATCTGAGGTATTACATCATAGCAAGGATGAGCTGGCCTCCTACGACAGCAGGGGAGTCACTGACAGTCACGCAGGAAGCTGTGAACCCGGTTAAAGGCTGGACCTTGTAGAACAGATCCGTCTTCGATTTGCTCAGCCTGCAGCAGCACACAAACAAACGCCCAAAAAAGCATCCATTGCCCACCCCCCGCCAACCTTCCGGATGCTGGGACATTTTGTTTTGTAACAGGTGTTTAGATGAGAACAAAGCTGAAGGTAAATATTTGCACTGTTGGCTCCAATCCCCTCAGCAAAGGCTGCTGTCCCATTCTGGCAGTGTTTAGAGACACGGAGAGTTTTCCACGTTGCCATGTAAACAGGCTCCATGGATTGCAGTAACCAACCCGCCCCTGGGGAGAGGACCACCACTGCCCTGTGGTACATTTCACAGCAACGTCTCCCATCTCTGGTCGTGCTGCTCACCAAATCCTGCCCGGACTCCTGTCTTCAATCACTGGCAGACGTGTTTGACCTCTCCGGCAAACAACTACGCGCTCGTAGTCCAGCAATGGAGATACACGATGACGTCGACAAATTCCCGGCCTGCCATCCCCTTAAAGCGATCACATCCTCCAAGTTTGAGCTGCTTTACTTTCCTTCTTGGAGTTCGATAAACTGCCCATGGAAAGTCCTACGTAGCCCAGACTTTTTCTTTTTAAGTTAATGCCAGACTCTGCCTACATTTCTTAGTCATAAGCTTGCGTCTTTTTGATTCATAAACGCAATAAAACCAAATAAGAAAAATAAAGCTAAAAAAACTACATTTTTAGGAAAATAACTTTTTTCATTTGTTAAATATACTTCAGCATCTTTTGAACTTTGTCTATAAATTGCAGCAATTGAACAATTAGGTTGAAATCCTATAATGCTGTTCCCCCAAAACTCTTATATTGGCCCTTGTACTAATTTGTCATATTTTTAAACTATTCAAAAATTTAACTGAATTTTACATTTTCCCCCATGGATAAATCTAAAATTGGGAAAAAAAATAAAATAAATTAACATATTTATAAAATTCCATAAATAATTGCAATTTAAATTAATGCGTTTAATTCAACTTTTGCTTGAATTTACAATTATAGCATTATTATTATTATATCTCCCAATGAAATTGTGTTTATTCCCTATTTTTAAAGGCCTTACTACGCTGTTTTGCTTTGCTGCTCGTGCAGTTTTCAAGCTCCATTGTGGCAGGTCCGTACAAACGATCTTATGACCTCTTGCAGCGCAGCTTCTGCCGTTTCCATTTCCCAAAAATGCGGGTACGGCACTAATGGAGGTATTACTGCATTTTTCCATTTATTCATCAGGCTGCTGTAAACCCCCTCCAAAGTGTCTCCACATACCTACGCTGGGGGCCAACCTCTGGAGTCGAGGGGAAAAAGGAAGGGGCTCAGCTTAGCAAAAACATGGGTTTGGGTCCAAGAACCGTTAATAATTCTGATGAAATGCCTGCTGCCTCCGTCAGAGCACCTGAGACCTTTCCCCTGCGCTGACACCAGCACCCACGCGGAGCTGAACTGACGTTGCTGAACCATTGCTAGGAGCTCGGTACGGCTTTCGGCTACCAACTGCTTTACGGCTGCAAGCCCAGCGCACGCCGGAATGTATTGTGTGTAGTTGGACCCCTGGCCATGTGTTAGCAATTTGAACGGGTAAGCAAACCCACAACCACCCCCCAGTGCAGGTCTGATCCTCGGTGCTGTCGCTGTGCTGCTAATAAAGCTGCTGTGTTCGCACCGATTGACGCGGCCTCACGTGCCGGGCAGGAAACGGGCGGCAAAAACAAACACTGTAAAACATGACTGCTGGCAGTGCTGCTCCCCCAGTGGAAACCCTGTTCCGCTTTTCAAAGTCGATCTGTGAACGGCCACCTTCTTCCACCTTCCCACCATGGAGAAAAGTTAGCGACAAACTGTACCAGAGAGGCAGAGGTCGCAGGTCAGTCACGGCAAACAGATTCGTGTCAACCTTCACCCAGGCCTCATCTTAGCATAAGTGGGGGTTAAGGGACTTCTTCCATTTTAGGAGAAATCTTAAGCCCTCTGGTAGGAAGTACATCCCCACTTCACCTTCATCACTGAAAGAGGAGACGCTGTCCCTCATTGTCAGCCAGGAAACACAGGTACTGGACTGCAAGTGTCGAAGGAGCGTAGACAAAATTCATCGATTTATCTTTAGAATTTTATTAAAATATTTTATAGCAGAAATTACCGTCACAAACATGATTGTTTCTAATAAAAAAGTAAACAAAAAACAAAGGTAAAACATTAAGAGCCTAGTAACAGGGGAACTTCTGATTTTTAAATCATTTTTTGCAGTCTGTCAGAAATCAATTATACAAACAAAAAGTCAAATACTAACTTCTTATGTTGTAAAAATACATTTCCACTTCCGACAAACATTGCTCAAACTGACCAAGCCTTCGATATTCATCAGCACTGCCTGACATTTAACACTATTTACTGTTGGGTGTCAGTAGATGAAAAACACGATAAATATGGCGGTCCGGAACTCGGGCAGGCTACAGAGGAGGGCGACACATTGCACCCTGGGTCTGACCATCTAGGTGCAGGTGTGTGTGAGCAGAATACAACCCTGAGAGAAAAGGAAAACCACAACTTGGGCACCACAGGGTTCCCAGTGACTCCAAATCGTCCTTTTAGAACGGAAATCATTTGAATATTCATTTTATTACCTGTGCTATGTTGTGCTGGCCAATAACTGGCCTTTTTTGTCAGGTTCAGGTAATTTCAAATCGTTGCCACCTCCCCACCCCCCTCTGTAGGCTGCCCCGTGTGGCACTGTCGTCACCAGCGGGGGGAGCCGGACCTTTTCGTGTGGCGGGGGTGGCACAAGTGGCGCTCTGCTCTGCATGAGTACGCAGCTGACGGGGGGTCAGAAATGTCTGAATACAACATGTTCAACACTGCAGAAAACACAAAGTCAAACACAGACCTGATCACAAGACGTGCACTGCTGATTTCATAACAACCCAATATGGAAACTGACAAACATAACTACTATCTACCTATGTGAAATATGGGAAAATAAGATATATTTAACAAAATGTCCAAAAAAAAACAAAAAACAAAACAAAAAAAAAAATCCACAGAAATGGGGGTTTCCCCAGAGACCAGAAAAGCTGCATGGCATTTGAACAAATGGTGTGTGTGTGTGTGTGTGTGTGTGTGGAGGGTGGGGCACTCTGTGTCCGTCACACTGGTTCAGCCACACATTTCCCAAGTGAGTCAGTGCTTCTCCTTCCCAAAGCCCTGCTCAACTTGAACTGCCTCAGGCCCTGAGAAACCCAACAAAAATATAAACCTTTTCTGATAAGACAGAAACAGCCACTTAGACCACCATGGATTTTCCCCCCTTCCCTCAGTTCAAAATCCCCCTGAATTTAAAAATGTAAATTTTAAAGGGGAAATAAAACAGAGCATTTTAAAAATACACATATATTCCTTTGCATGGCTTGTCAAAAACTGGTCCAGTCACAGACCCACAGGTTGGTCCACCCTGAATGAGGCTCAACCTCGCAGGAACGGTGCGGAGTGGAGAAAAGCGGGCCGTTGGTCCGTGACCCAAGCCCAGCTTTCTGTTCCAAAACGGACCCTTGCGACTCAGCCCCATCTACAGAACCCACCACCAAGGAGAAATGGTGAAAGCCAGCATGCTGGACACACCACAGGGAGGAGTGAGGATGAGTTGTCCAAACAAAGAGTGGACGTGGCATGGTTTGGTTCAGATTAACAAGCTAAATAAAAGGAGCAAAATGGGGGGGGGGCAAAAAGGAAGCGCTCCTAAGCCTGAGACTTAACTCATTACTTATTTTAATTATTGATTGGGGAAGAAAAAAAAAACACCCTAAATCCCTACGGCTATTATTTTTTATTGAAAATCAATATGTAGTCAATTTTGTTAGGGGTTAAGGAAAACATACTCTTTCCCATTCGGGTTTGCTACAGAACGGTAAAAACTGTACACAGAAAAAAACCCGAGAGTACATTCAATACGTGTAACTGAGGTACTGAGAAAGGTATTCCCTTGTCAATGAACAGCGTTCACAGTTAAGAGTCAAGGTACTCGGAGAGATGGCCCTGTTGGCTGGGAGACGGCTGGCTGGCTGGGGAAGTAGATCTTTCTTCAGATGGTGATCTGAAACACTGTCAGCATGGTACGGTTCACAAGTTCTGATGATGGAATCAATGAAGCGGTACCAGGAGGTCATAGGTGCTGTCAAACTACTGTTAGGACGTTCAGACTTTGGATGGGCTGCGCGTAGCAACATCAACAGGAAGAGGTGATGGAAAAAATTAAGTGAAGGTCAAACCGCATCACTCTGACCTTTACGAACAATCGAGAGCCTGGATGAGACCATCTTCCATCGCATCTCTATAGCAAGTGGCTACGGTCTCCCACCCTAAGCCCTGAGTGCCCCCTGCTGGCTCAAACACTGCCTGGCTGAGGTGCTGCTGCCTTAGGATGTGCAGACCTGGCGGTCAAGTGTCCACTGTTTCCACTCTGGGTAATGGAGAAGGACTGAAGTTCATAGCATAAAACTGCAGTCAGCAGCCATGTACAAAGATAACAGCTGCTGCACACTTCAGCAGAGAAACTAAGGAAGCCAGTGTGTGATGCACCATTACACGTCACAATGCAAGGGATTGTGGGTGATCAGTAACTAATGCCAGACTGAGCTCTTACTGAGTCTCCACCAAAAGACCAGTAACTCACAAGTAAAAGGTTTGGCTAAGGAAGGTCTGTCTCACTAACAGTAAGGTGAAAGGAGGCTCATTTTATTACCTGAAACATTCCTTTAGATGACAGATTTTTTTTGTCTGTCTGGAAAGTGTTGACCCGAAGTTTGCTTCAGCTGCGGCAGCCTGAGACTTTTTTTTGCTGGAAGTAAATCCTCAATGTAAATAAAGCCTACACACTATATTTGAACACTTCCAGCCCTTAGTGAGCTCACATAGCTACATTCAAATTTTTTCTCCTAAGAGAAAAAGCCTAACAGATTAATTAACCTGGGAATGAGGGGGCACTGAGGAAGATCTACCACAGAGCACAAAAAAGGTCCTCACCCACTCTCCTCTGGCCAGACCAAGGGCATCCCACCACCAGAGGTAAAGATTCACAGTGGGGAGGAGCCCAGAAGGAGGAAGGGGGGGTCTACAGATGACAAAAGAAATAAAGGACATGGAAGTGGACAGAGACAGCAGCAACCTGCAGTTCTAATGGTACTCCAGTGGATTTTTTCACCATTCTAAGCAATGAATTCATGGAAATTTAACTCAGAGGGCTGACAAACTTACTCAAAGGAGCTGCCATTTTTTGTGCAGTCATAATCTAAGACTGCAAATTAGCTAGCAAATTTACTAATGAAAAGTAATGGAAAAGAAATCAAATTACACAATCACAGATAACTGCAGAACAGGTTATTTGGGAGGGTACAAAAATTATAAACCCTTTAGAAGACATTATTGCTTAGAGCAGTGTGAGAATGAATGAAAGAAGGATAAAGAGGAAACACCCTGGCTATGCTATTTTTTGCTCTGTGGTACTGGGCTGGGCTGGATACTGGTGTCAATTTTCTGAGGGAAGGAGGACGGAGGGCGTCTCTGGGGATGGTGGAATGTGCTGAGGTGCTATTGGTCGGCTGGCATGTCTCTGTCGGACTCTGCCTTGGAGGGCTGGCCCGGTGAAGGGGTATGTGGGGGATGTGAGACAGGCGCAATGCCATGGGCAATGGGCAGAGATGTGGGCACGATCCCCTCTACTCCAGTCCCAGACCCTGGGAGACCCGCAGTTGGCACACCGATGAGGGCAGTCGAAAACCTATACAAACAAGGTAGATAAAGCAAGGGGTCATTAGCTATGGTTCTCTCATTCTGGTGTCTCCATGCTCCATTGGTGCAGCCTCTCACCTATAGCCACCTCCATTCAGCTCTGGGTGCACAGCAGCAGCTGCATCTATGCCAGACCACTGTGATGCTGCCATCAGATACTCCTTGTTCACGCAGTTCTTCAGGCTGTCTGGGATGCGTCCTGGAGAGCAAACAAGAGTTGCAGCAGTGAGACTGGAATTGACGCATAAGCACAAAATCCACTGTTCTGGCCACCCCTTCCACACCACCCACCTGTGATGGCGCGCCTCACTTCCCTGGCAGCCTCCTCCCGGGCCTCGATAGACGCCTGCTCACTGTACCAGGATGTGTGGGGGGTACAGATGAGATTGGGGGCATCCTTCAGTGGCCCCTGAGAGAAACTGAAAGGGATGCAGAGCAGTGAGGAAGGACAAATCAACAAAACAACATTTTAAGGAATTTTATTTGGCTTATTAAGACTGCTCTTAATTCCAGAAATGATTTTAAAACGTATGGTGAACACAAGGAGAATGTACTGTACTTCCTTGAGATTTGTCCGTATATAAACAATTGAAGAAAAAAAAAATCAGTTGCTGCAGACACTTAGCACATCTCAGGAATGTGAAAAGACACATGCATGTGGTTTTTTTTTTTTTTTTTTTTACCTGAAGGGCTCTGTCTCGTGTACATCCAGAGCTGCACCCCTTATTCGACCCTCTTTCAGTGCCTGGGCCAGCGCCTTCTCATCCACTAGACCACCCCTCGCTGTGTTGACTAGGAATGCCCCCTGCCGCATCTGCAAAAGGAAGATGGGAACCCCCAGCCTGTCAGGGTTACTGCTCCACATTGAGAGGCACATAAGGCCAGGGAAGTTCAGTAGTTCACATAGCAGACTAAACTGTGTGCATGCAGAATAAGCAAATTTAATAGCATTTACTGAAATTTTATATATATATATATATATATATATATATATATATATATATATATATATATATATATATATATAGAGAGAGAGAGAGAGAGAGAGAGAGAGAGAGAGAGGGGGCCAAAGTGGTTCCCGTGGTAATAGGAGCACTGGGGGCTGTGACTCCCAAACTTGGGAGAGTGGCTCCAACAGATTCCAGGTACAACAACTGAGGTCTCTGTCCAGAAGAGAGAGAGAGACACACGCGCATATAAAAATGACAAGATAGAGACCTGCTTGATGGTGAAGTCATTGATGAGGTGGTGGTTGTGCTCATTCAGGCTGCAGTGTAGGGACACACAGTCAGAGTGAATGAGCAAGTCCTGCAAGGTGGCCATGCGCTGGAGGCCTAGTGAGCGCTCCACACCATCAGGCAGGTACGGGTCGTAAAAGATTACGCCAAAGCCAAAGGCCTTGGCCCGCAATGCCACTGCTTGACCTACACGACCTGCAAGACATACAGAGCCCCTTCAGCAATTCTTTAAAAACACCCTGCAGTATATTTTCCCTTAAAAACTCTAGTGCCAATCTCACCCAGGCCAATGATGCCCAAAGTCTCCCCGCGAATGCGTGCAGCACCACCAGCCACCTCACGAATTTGCTCTACACTTGAGGCCCTTGTTCCTTCTCGCAGGGCCTGGTGCATCCAGGTGACACGGCGGTACAGATTCAGGATGAGACACAGAGCTGTGTCAGCTGTCTCTTCCACAGAAGATGAGGGCACATTGCACACTGCAATGCCTGCGGAGAAGCAGAAACTGTTATAGGAGCTGAGGCATAGAGAGGAAGGGTGGTTCAGAGGTAAGAAGAGAATGATATAGAGAGAGGGGGATATAGAGGCAGGGTTACTGGCAAAAAGAGGCAGACTAGCCACAGACTCGTCCTTTGCTTACCTAGCTCTGCAGCTGCCTTTATGTCCACGTTGTCATGACCACTACCAATTCTTACAATGATGCGCAACCCCTTGAACTTCTCAAGGTCATCTCGAGACAGTGTGATGGTGTGATATAACAGGGCCCCAACTGCCTCATTCAACACCTACTGACCAGGAGGACACCAGGGTGAGGGTCAGTGCAGGAGAACAGGCAAGATACACAAATATACACAGATCGAGACACAGGACGGGTGCATCTGTAGAGGTGAGATGGGGACAAAAATAGTCAAACTGACTTGTTAGTAGAAAGTGATGGAATCAATAGCAAAGATGGTCAAAAAAAAGATATTCAGAAACTTCAATAAAAATATGTACTCATGACTATAGTTTGGTCTTGAATTAGACACTGGTCATTAATGAACTATTACAACAGCCTCTGTAAATGCTCTAAAGCTCCTGAAAAGGGGAATTTACTCTACTGCAGTTCACTTAGAACCAAGCAGTTTCTTTTTGTACACACTGCAGTTATGTGTATTTAGGATTACAGATGTGAACCCATAACAGCAGCAACAGTATCCAGCACTGGTAGAGTTCTTAGCAGGTATAGCTCTGATGCACACATGAGGAAAAAGCCCATACCAACTGAGGACGTGCAGTGATGGTAAAGGAGACACACACTGATACAGAGAAGCTCAGACCTTCTCGTGGATCTCTTGAGTGGATTGAGCATCACAGAATGCTACTGTGGCCACATCCTTCAGGATAGGCATCTCCACGGTGCAGTCGCGACCATCCAACAGGGCCACCAGTGGACGTGGATGCATCGGCCCATTCATGATTGGGGGGCGAATGCCTGTTTTGGGGTCAAAGTGGAACCAAAGTTAGCTTGGGATAAAGGTTCACCAGAAACCAGAAAATGTACAACAGCAACATAACTCATGACAACATGAAATCTGTTAAGTCAAGGTTAAATCTCTAATCCACATCTCATAACTGTACAAAATTTTTCTCCCTAATAAAGATGTCCATTAAAAAGTAGGACCAGTCCCACTTCTCAAAAAAGACTCCGACCACAAGCCCAAATCCATTTTCTCTACACTGCATTAACCGTATATTAATAAAAATGATAGTATTCCTCGATGAGCAAATTTAAAACAAGTATATAGTTAAGATAAACACAACAAATTACAGTTACATGACCCAAGCAGTAACCTGTCATTTGTAGCTAACAGCTACAAAAAAAATCATTCAGCTCCAGTGCTGTACAGCTGTGTTGTATGTATGTTTTGCTGTCACAAAGGTAGAAAATTTGTCTTGTATGTGAACTCACTTTTGAGTTAAAGGGATGTAAACAAAGCTACAAAAAACCCCATCATACTAGCACCTAGACTCGACAAAACCATGGCCACAGACCGACCACTGCATGAAGCCCTGTTCATGCTCTATGTTCAGGTTTATACTGAACAGTATTTACTCACCACTGCACCCTTGACACTTTTTAAAATACTTTCAAAATATATAGGTTATGCAACACATCGACTTGATCCCTGCCCATAAAGGCCAGTGCTAACAAAACCATTTAGTCAGGGGCCTTCCTGGTCTTGCTACTGTTTTCTTCGCCTGCTGAGCCCAAGCCAGGGTCACCCAAGGCCACTGGGGGTTGTAATCCAGGACAAATTCAGTGAAGCCTGGCTAGCCCCCGCACCCACCCACTTCAGTGGACTTGGCAGGAACTGTATTTACACATTAAACTGCACACAGGCCTGAAAATCACAGCAGCACAAGGATGTGTGGAGAAATCAAGGCTGGATCACAGAGGAAACATGACAGAAACATGAATATGGGCCTCCCATTCTCTTGTGCGGTTAAGAACATCGTGAAGACGCGCTCCATTCCACTCAGGAGGTTCCTAATGCCCCCCCTCCCCCCCATCTGCAATCCCGCCCAGGGCCACTTCTGAGACAGACTGATGTTCACCATGCTTTAGGAAGCATGGGTGGGGGGTGTGAGGGTGTACAGCCTTGTTTTGAGTCATGACCTAAATATCAAGAGGCAGACCCTGCAACAACATAGAGCTTAGCCCGATTCTAAACACAAATGCAAACATTACTGGAGGTGTTACAGCACACATGTGATTTTAGCCAATCCTGGCTATGGAGCAGAGTCTAACAGTCACCAGGAAATATGATAGACTGGTTCAAGCTGCAGTAATAAATCCCTGTGGCACAAATGAAGAGGACTGCAGGAGCTCAGTATGACCTGCTAACAGCGAGTTTCTACACAAACTTACATCTGACAGGATATAGGAACATGAACATAAAACGCATTGTACACCTCGGCACAAACAAATCGGCACTATGAGAAATACACTGTGGGTTAAGTTTTTAAAAGGTGGACATACGTAAATTAGAAGGTCTGTTTATCCCCCTAAACAGGTTGTAGGTGTCTAAGATCTAGAGAATTGCAGTGTGGTCTAATATTGATGCATATCAAGACACAAAAAAGATGAAAGAAAACATCTCCGGCACCCATACTGTACTTGGTGTCACAGCACCATGGCATTTCAAGTGTCTAGCTGTGACGCAAACAACACGAATCTTGCTAACTACACAGCTCTATACTGCCAAAACACCCCAGGCCAGAGGTCACACATGCACAGACATCGCACATAGCAGGAAATGCCCGTAACGCGGTCAGCCTAAAAACAACTCTTTCTTCAGCAACAATACCGATACACAAACACACACATATTCACCCCTATGGGCAATATACAGAATGTTTGAGAGAAAGCAAAAGCCTTGTGACAGGTGTTGAAAAAAAAAAGGGGGGTAGGGGGGCAACACAAAAGAGTAGGACATATGTTATCTACACAGGCACACGCGCAAGCTTGCACACGCTAAACAAGAGCAAGGCAAACAGCGTGGTGAGCAACCACAGGACAAAATGAAAGCAAACTGAGGCCAGTGGCGCGGCACTTTCGGCACAACACCAACGGAGAATGACTCATTACAAAGTGAGGGATGAAGCCATGTATGTGATCTTTTTTGATCTTTGAAGCCCAGCATCAGTCACAGCAAACACAGACATCTACAACGACACAAACTAAAACTCTCAGTCCAACTGAAACCCAATGATTGCAGGAAGGAAACTGCTTAAACACACTTTGATACAAAAGCAATGCATAAACACAATTGTTACAAAGGGAAGGGAATAAAAAGGGGGGGGGGTGGATGGATAAACGGGCCAAGAGGGAAAAAACAAGACAGAACTGGCAGATCACACATCAGTATGTCCACAAAGAGGGCAGCCAGTTCATCTATGTGTGAGTGTGTAAGATAGAGGCCCTGTGAACACAGGCACAATGCCATTCATTCAGCACTCATTCATTCCCGCTTCCAGCTTGTACACTGTCCCCTGATCACCACACAGGGATTGTGGGGGGAGGGGTGAGCCAGGGCCGCCAGGCCACACACGCACATTCACATACGCGCACACACAGGGGCTTCAAGGACACTGGTAGATAACCCACAAAAGTACATGCACATATACCCCCAGGGCCCTCCATGTTAAACAACAGGCATCCAAAAACAAAAACCATGCCGAGCAGATCGTCTAACCTTGCATGCTGCACTCTCCCAGTCTGTCTTCTACTCTCTCTCTCCCCTTTATCACTCGTCCTTTTCGCTCTCTCTCCCTCCCTCCCTCCCTCCCCACTGACAGCCAGTGTCAAACTGCTCAGGCCTGGCATGATACCAGCTGTAGTGCCCCCACCCAGCCCCTCCCCCACACTCCAACTCCAATTAGAGACAAAGCCCTTTGAGTATTGGCCAACCAGCACTAACCTCATTAGCATAGGTGGGCAGGGCTACTGGGCAGAATGCTGGAGCCAGTTCCCCTGTTTTTTTTTTTTTTTTTTTTTTTTTTAAGAGACTACAAGTCAGCATCTCACTCACCAGTGCGGTGTACCTTGGCTTTCACAGGGTGCACTTAGGGCGTTCGATCTGCAGAGTCGAGTATAAACTAAGTTTCAGTTTGAATTTCGTGCATTACAGGCACACTACCTCTCACCTGAGAGAATATGCAAATTAAAACAATCAATTTCAAGCGCACGGCACGCAAACACCCAGTAAAATCAACCCTTATGCAAAACTTTGATGAAACATTTTGAAGCCTTGTCACAGTAAGCTGAATCATCTCCTCTCCTCATACTGTACGCCCATTGCTATAAGGGAAGGACTAGACTTGGCATCCTGACTGTATCTGCACACACAAGCAAAATGTTCGCATTCACACCTTTCCGTCTGCATTCGCTGTGTCACCTTAATGAAAGCCACTCTTTTCTGCAAACTTTCTTAGACCCAAAAACATGTGGGCTCACAGTCAACCCCACCCTGTCCACCCACAGACAGGAAGGAAGCAAGACAAAAGCTCAGCACTGTTGCCATCCTGTCTATCCCACAGCAAGCAGAATGGCTCACTGAGAATGATCGGTGTCTCCTTTTGCATACACTCCTCTCCTTGGGATAAGTAGTATCACCGTTCACATCTATAAACTAGAATTTTCAGCAGAGCCCCACTACACTCCTAAGTGTGCTGATAAGACCACGCCTTATCTTACACTCCTGCCACCACTCCACTGTCCTGTCTCCCTTACTATAGCAGAGAAGCTGTGGGTCAGCATGGTGCCATATAGAAGCTGTAAACACACAGCAATAATGTACAATTCTACACTAATTAAATCTCATTGATAATTTCTCTTTTAAGCATATTTATGAACAATATTAAAAGTAGCCTGATTTTAAGGCATTTCAGGCAGTAATGATCACTCCTGGCCACAATGAGAAACAGCATGTGCAGGTTTTCTAGCTTTCTTGAAATAAGTCTAGAGAGACAAAAATTAGATTAATTAGGGGAAAACAGTTCTGTCAAGTACTCAGAAGCAGAAGAGGCAAACACTGGTGCTGACTACTGAGTTCAGATGCACCATTTTCAGCTCAAATTCATCACCGGATTAACATACTGCAGAAATTTATTACAGTAAGTGGCACTTGATAATACAATGCTAATGTTAAAACCATTCAGAGGAAAATACTAAGCTAAATGGATTTCCTTCTTTTTTTATTTTGATTTCCTTAAGCATACAGGTCCACCTGAGTCTGACTAGCATGCAAAAATTCTAATATTTTATCATAGACAAATTATTAATTCAAGCAGCACCAAAAAGCTTACCAATTGCAGAGCAGTTATTCAGATGCTGTAAGCAATCCATGCAAGTCAGTATAGAAAAATAAACATTCGTGAAGAAGTTATTCATACATCTGCTTTAAAAATTCACATTCGAAAGAAGATTACAGTCCAAGCTGAATGTGCCGTGAAGTACTTGAGCATCCCACGCAGCCAATATATAAGTGCTTATCTGCTGGTGCAAGATTATCACCGTCAATGCAACATTTGCTACAAGAAATTGCAGCATGTTGAAGTATTTACAAAGCATTTCTAAGGGTATAAATATTAATGTTACTGACATCAAAGTCCACGCGCATATTTATTTCTAGCTAGTACTCGTCCTTTGAACAATTATTCCATATTGTCAAATGACGTTCTAGATAATTTAGATTAGTAAACCAATTAATATGTTAACTGATTCTTACCATCACCCTCCATTATTTGATAGATAGATAGATATTAAAAAATCATGGGATTTCATATCTCCTAAACCTTCCCTCTCTGAACCAGGAACCTAAACTATCACTCTTGTGCTGTACAATTGTTATGTGTCACTAAGAATGTCCATAAATTCAGTCTTTGCAGTAAATATATATTATAGCAATGGTTTGTGCAATATTTACCTGGAAGAATAAAAAAAAGTAGAAAAAAGGCTTTTGGAAAAATATACAAATTTCAAAATGATAAACTATTTAGGCTAGCAGTGACTTTTTCCAGTGTAATAAATGCTTCATTTTGAAATTACACAATACAGCAACACCCCTGCTTCACAATGTATTGTTATAACACTCATGTGCCTATTTTCTTTGCTATTAATACTGTCAGTCACAATTCTTCTTGAATCTGTCCAGTGCTCACATCTTGGCCCCTCCTCTGGAAGGTCAGGGCATTCTCTGTGCTTTAGTTTATATACCTATATGGTTCTACAGCATACACTCACACAATTTAAGGGCAATTTGTTGTCACACATGGTTCTCTCTCACATGCAACCAGGAGCATGTTCTAATGTTTTACACGTGTCACATGTTTTCTTTTAAAGTTTTCTGATAACTGAAAGTCATTTGAGTGTTTTCCTGCCACAGGATGGTGCTTGTGGGGACTGAGACATGTTGACAGAAGGAACTAGCTGTGGACCCATACCTACTGCGGTTATTGTAATAAAATACATACCGAAGATGGCAAGAAGCTAATGAGAACTCATCTTAGCACCCTTTTACTGTATTTTCACCATTTCAAGTATCTCCCTACACATATTTATGGCCATACAATACTACACAAGTACAAAGACAAATATGAATAAATTATGTAAGCTTTGAAGTTTACAGCATGAAAACTATTTGATGTCAGTATCCAATAACTTCTATGTGCATATCAGCCAGTGCAGATACTGACATGCAGATTTATAAAATTCAGAGAAAAATAGGGCTAGTAAATTTTTTCTAGAAATGCTTCACTCTATCCTATTGACTTTTTGTCTCTTTTTTACTGGCATTTGACTCCTCGCTAAAAAACCTCTTGCTATTGACACTTTGTCATTCTCACTATGAAAAACTTCCACATCAAAGACAATTTCACACCATAGCCAGGCATTAACAGAACATTCTGTGCATCCAGAAAACAATGACTGTTCCTGAAATTTAGTCAAAATGAATCAAAACAGGTAAACAAAAAAATGGTATCTGGGTTTATAAACCAAGATAGTAAATCTGCTTTTAAAATAGTATTCCATTCTTTCCAGTGGATCTGTTTAAAATTCATACGAAAATGTACTCTAACTAATAGAGAAAAGTCAACATTTTATTTTGATTACAGATAGCCCAACTTACAATTTTTCGACTTTATAATACGCATTCAGTAGAAACGGTATTTAGAGTTTTGAATTTTGATGTTTTTCCTGGGCATGCGGTACGATACTCTCACATGACGCTGGGCAGCAGCAGCAGCAGCAGCAGCAGCAATCCACATCTCCCAGTCTGCTACGCAGTCGCTAGTGTATACAACTGATGCTCTACAGCGTAGCCCCACTGTATCTACATTGTGTTTTGTGCATCCATCGTGTCTACGAAACAACCATCTATGTCTTCTGCTACTGGTGAGAAGAAGAGGGAGGCAATAACTCTAGAGGAAAAACTCAACATAACTGCCTAGCATGAAGGCAGCAAACCTGCAATGACTTTTAAGGTAGGCTAGGCTATGATGTTTGGTAGGTGTTATGGCGTGGGTTGGTGGAAACAATCGCGAGACACTACGGTAATAAGGTTAAGTTTCGTTAAACTCTTTACTGAGTGTTGTTTCCAACAAAAAGTTTTGCCATTTGCAGTAAATAAAACGGAAGATGCCACAATTTAAAACAAACAAAATACAAGGTATTAGCAAGACAGCGGTTGCACGAGAGTTTGCAAGGGGCACTGAGCACTGCCAGGAAGTCCGAGTAGGAACTAAATCCTATCCACAGTTGGTTCCTACGACAATCAATCCTCAGTCTGAAGACAAGGGCGGAGAGACTGCCTACGTTCTGTTGCTGAAGCACCCACAGGCATGATAGTAGATTAGGTGTATTAAATGCATTTTTGACTTACGTCGGGTTTATTGGAACGTAACTCCATTGTAAGTCAGGGACCATCTGTACTTCAAAGTAATTCATTCTAAAGAATTATATGAAACTGTTGGGCATGTTGAAAATAGGAAAATAACATGCAAATAACATAACTCCTGAGGTAAACGGAACAAGGTCCACAAAAACACAGAAAAATAAAAATAAGTCAGTTTTCCAAATAAATGCTTCAGAACCCTCCTTCAGAGGTCATCCATTACACTGGACCTGCAAATCCTATACCCACTAAATTTGTCACAGGAAGAACTAAGTAGTTTCAGTTTACCTCAGAAATGGGAAGAATGTCACAGAAAACTGTTCAACAACTGCTGAACAATTTTTGACCTGAGGTTTACCAAGTGTGTTTGTTGATTACCAATAAAGCGTGTCATGGGGCCGAGAACTGTACTACTGACCTTCACAGATACGGTCCAGCCTCTGGCGCTTCACTTTGTGTTTGTCCATGAGGGCCATTGACTGACACTCCTGACTCGGCCCAGTGCAGTAAAACAACCACACAGCACCTCGCACAGGGTAGAAAGCAGAAGTAACGACACAAGACCTACAGAGAAAGAGTCACAGAACATTAAACAACACAGGTTTTCTATGTGTGGTTATACATTCCAAAACAGACAAAATAGAACAGAATCAGATGAATCCTAAGCGGATGTGCTGTCTCTTTACAGTGATGGGAAACAATTCCAAGTAGTGTATAGTCTCCATTTACCTGAAGGATGTTCCTGTCAATGCTAGCGGCCTTCGGTCGTCAGTTAGATGTAGGTTTCTTGTCGGTTTCTACTCATCTGAAATGACTGTTCAGAAAGGAGAAAGTTAATTTCAATTGTTTATAAAGCTTTCTTCTCAGCATAGTTCCACAAAGTCCAAAATGAAAGCGTTATCGAGGCACAGACATTCATGTTTGGATCCACAGACCTTTTAATGAAAGCACTGTCACACACACAGGCTGTGTGTCAGACAAATATGTGAAAACTTTGGGTATAAAACTGATTACTATTTTATTAATCCCCACAAAGTTAAATAAAAAAAATAAAATTACTGCTATTGAAATCCAAGCTGTCAAGTTAAGCACAAACTTTCAATAGTTATTTCAGTAAAAATATACAAATGCACATTCCAACTGAAAGCTGTGTGAGCTGGATTAGTTGGATTTAAGAAAGTACTCAAATTCCTGTTCATGAAAAAAAGTTAAAAACATTAAGTTGGTGCCTGTCTGATATGAGCATCCCTTGTTTTTATGCCAGGAAAACCAGGCCTGTTGTACATAAATTATGTGAAAAATTCACAAAGCAGAAGATCTAAGATTTCTTTGGACACAGCTATTGATAAAACCTCCATAGTGGAAAAATAAATGTCAGGAACAAAGGAAAGATGGGGATTTCTAATGATTTATTTTCTCCCAACTTTTACCTTTAGAAATAATAACAGTAAATCAAATAAAGGGCAAGGAAAAAAAACAAGCAGTGAAATGTGCACCACTGGGAATAACAAATTTTAACTGGGATATCGGGTCGGGGGAAGGAGGCAGAACAGTGGTTCAAGACATGGATCCGAACCCTGGAAATTTCTGGTTGGACTTCACTCCATTCTGTTATGTTAGTGTCCTTCGGCGACATACTTTCCTTTAATTACTATAATATAAACTAGAATGGCTGTATAAATGAGTCAAACACTAGAAAAAGTTTGGCTAAATATGTCAGATAAGTTAAAAAAAAAAAAAAAGTTAACCGTTTCCACAGAAATTTGGATGAAGAACCGAAGTGCAAAAGGGGTGTGACGAGACCGCCGAATAAAAAAAAAAAACACCAACACTTACAACACGACTACAGAAAGAGAAAAGCAGAGCAACAAACAACCCGAAGTGAAGCTGTCAAATGTTAGGCAACTTTTTAAAAAATATATATATAAATATATGCGAGCCTCAATAACTTAATGCGGGAAAATTATACGAGGAGGGGAGAAAGTAGGTGGGGGAGCGGGGACGCGCGCACGCGGGGGGCTCGCGCGCAGCGCGGCGCCAAAAAAAAAAAGTGACTCTTCTTTGGCAAACATACGGTGTAAACACCCCGGGACTCCTTTCCTGCACCGAGCGGCCCTCTTCCCGCAGCCCCCGCGCACAGCAGCCGTACCAAGCGGACCCCTTCACCTGCAGCCTCCTTCCTTCCTTCGCAGCAGTACGGCGGCGAGTTCGGAGCTTTTCCGCCTCGCTTCGTCGCCATGAAACCTGGGAGGAAGAGGAAAGAAAAAAAGCGGAAGTGGAAGAGGAAGCCGCTGGCAACGGGGCGCAGGTCAGGACGCGATCGACGACGTCGCGTCAGAGGAAAGAGAGGCGCCCTTCTGAAAGAGAGGAAAGAGGATAGAACAGCGCCGCGGTGGCGAAGAGCGGTACTGAACGCGAACTGTGCGAGGTTGTGTCGAAAAATCATTTTTTCTCACCCTTTGCTTCTTTAATTACAGCATTGTGATAATTAATAATATTTTACACACATAGGCACCTTTACAATTCACTTTAAGTAACTTTTCTCAAGGGTGCTACAGCAATTGCAGGGATGTGGAACTTCGACATCCTTCAGACTACAACTTCATCTAATAACATGCCTTTGTTCTGGGAATACTGAAGTTTAAACTGAATTTCTGTGACAAAGAAATGTGTCGACAGTTTCAAAAGCAAAATACTTTCTGTGATCAAGCTGAGCTTTGGTCTTTTATCTCACTAGAGGGCCCTCTACTCTTACCGTGCATGCCCAGTTTGTCAGCATTAAACTGCCTGCGCTGTATACACATAGGATCAGGGCTGTACATTGGGGTTTTGTTAATGTTCTTGTGACCAATTATAGATGAACTGAGCATTGCTTTTATTAATATCTTCCAGTACAGGAATAGCCAAGTTTAACATGAATGAGAAAAAGGGGTCATTGAACTGAACATTTATGCAGTGTCAGTTTAATGTTTAGTTAGACACACCAGTCTAACCCTAGTAGTGCCATGTATCCTAACTCTAAAACAACCAGGATGTCTTCACGTGTAGATCAGACAAGTATAGTCGTTCACCATAAGCACTCTCGCTCACACGCGCACACACAAAGAAACACTTTGTACACAAATTGTTTCTTGTAAAATTAATCTCTAATAAACTTTATTTGTACACAAATTGTGTAAGAGGAAACTGCCATCTTGTAACACAACAGGAATCCTCTCTGAAAGGCCACCGCCCTCAGTCTATATTGGTTTCTTTACACACAAAAAAATAAACAAATGATCACTGTACAATACAACATTACATTGTGCCCTACAGAATACAACTGCAGTTTATGTTTCAAAGTATTTGTTTAAACAATTCTCAGAACACTGCATTCATCATACATATTTGTATCCTTTCCACAATCAGAATCTGAGCAGTAAATATCCAAAATAAACATCACAGGAAAAAGGAAAAACAAGACCAAAATAACAAAACCAGTATAACAGCTACACATTTTCCCTTGTTTGTTATTTTAAAAAAAGTGGCTTTTTTCTGTTAAGGCTTATATGCTGATTCAAATTCATTTGACCAGGTAGTATAAAGGACTGCTGAAAAAAAGTGCAAAATGTTGTACTGCCTTTTTGCAAAACAGAACAAAATGTGAATTCATTTCCATCAAGCAAGTAAGCAAGTCAGTTCCTACTACATCCATAAAAGGACACAAGTAAAGATGCTGGATGGGGGGGAAGAGAGGAAAAAAAAAAAAAAAACTTGAAAGCCAGCGGTCGGCTGCTGGGAACCATTGGATTGTGTACTCACTCTCCTCAGCTTTAAAGGAACTCCCATCTCAGCAACCACCCAGGTGTGCTGCCCCTGCTGGGTGTGGCACACGTTACCATAGCTCTCGCCTCCTGCCACTTGGTGAGGCTTTGAGCAGCTGGCCCCCAGTTCCGGAATGTATTTTGCTGGAAGGACAGTGCCCTTGGCTACCTGCATTAATTACTCTTATAATATTCTAGTTGTGTTTACAGACCTGACAGCTCGAGTTCCCCCCCGGGAGGGCGGCTGTGTTCCTGAGAGCTCTCCCACGGGAGGCGCCGAGTGTGGCCTGCTCTGCTAGTTCTCCTCTATGAGGGTCAAGTCCAGCTCTGTACAGTCTCTCTCAAACACGCTCTGCTGTCCTCCTGCACCATCGACCTTCCTCTCTCCCTCCTCCTCCTCCTCCTCCTCCTCTTCGCTTTCACTGAGGGGGCCGATGCTTGTCCTTCCCAGTCCTTCTGCTGGTGAAAAGGACCCCCTGAAGTCACCCATGGAGGGCTCGGAACCCCCACAGCTGACTCCCCCACAGGCAGGCATGGTCTGGTCTAAACAGCTCAGAGGATCTCCACTTCGAGTCTGGATGGGAGAGAAGAGGAAGAAGAACTTGAATGTCTTGTGCCATAATAACACACAAAGTATTGATCACTTCATCTCAATGAGGAACAAGTGGGATAAGGCCTGGGTTCGAATCTCTTACCTTCATGCTGATCATGGTACTTATCCTAAATTAAAACAGTAAAAATTACCTAGCTGTTTAAATGGGTAAAAATAAATTTATCTTACTGTTCAAACCTGATATTGTAAGCAACTTTGGAGAAAAATGTTAGCTACAAGAATCAATAATTATTTAGAAACCCTCACCAAATATCTGTATAGAACAATGTTTAATGGGGAACAAACTGCTGTCCGTGTGTAAAATGCGCAGCTGACAACCTGTCAGTCAGCATTAAAATTTCCTACTAAATTTTTAAACTTTGTTTCAATTTCTATGACAAACGAAAGGGAAAAGCCAAACAGGTCGGCCAGTCCTCCATGCTCGTGACACACAGGTGAGAGGATGTTGCGGTCATCCTTCCACGAGTTGCAGATGTGCTCGCCCCTTGCACTTTCCATAAACCCACATCTGCAGCGCACATGCAAATGAGTAACAGACTAAGCCCTGTTCACACACATATTTACTTTCCATTGAGAAAAATATTGGGCCACCGCCCCGAAAGGCACTACGCCAGACATACTGGATTTCTGCAGAAGAATAAATAAACACAACCTATGCTTGCGAGGTTGAGGGTCACCGGAGGTAAACTGTCGTGTGTTCCTTGAGTTGCGGCTCACTTTTAGGCAAGTGGGGGCCAAAGAAAAATCTAGACTTCAACTAAAAAGACCGACCTGACACTCCATCCTCCCATTGGGTTTAAAGCAGCCAAGCAGGCCAGTGAGGGAACAAAGGGAGCAACTTGTTCGCAAAACTCCAGGAGTGGCGCAAGTCACCCATGGCGAGGTGAAGGAGCTGCACATCCTTTCAGCATGTGCAGCTGTATGCAAAGCATATGCAAATATGGGTCTGGGACTACCGCTCGCCCGACACAGTACGCGCCTGGGCCATTAGCCAGCGCCTGGCTGTGTGTGTGTGTGTACCTGTCGCTTTCTTGCTTAACCCCTTCAAATTCATTCAGCCTCGGCTTTCAACCTCCTTTGCACCATATAGCCTTTCCCCCTCCATTTCAGTTATTTCAAAACCACAAAAGGAGAGTAAACCTGCTTTTCCATTTAAGCACACTGTATCCCTGTGTGAACTATTTGGTGCCTGACAATCATAATATTTCCTCTGTGACAAACAGAGTTTTTATTAAACGGTGCTGTTGCTGCTGTGAGGAAGGGAGGGGAGGGACGGCCTTCTGCACATTTCTTTTGCTCCTCGCAAACCAGACGGCAAGGAGCTCAGGGTAACAAAGGCACTTGAGCGGTGTGCTTTGGCCCCTGTGGTCCCGGCCGGCCGGCCTCCCTCCGCACGGCTGCTCCAGAGCAGGATGCCGGGTCATTAGCAATTCACACCTCGGGGCTCTTTGAAGAGGCTGTGTGATCCTAGGCCAAGGCGCGGGGGATGTGTGCGTGTGTTTGTGTGTCTGTAGTTTTCCATACAAAGCAGCAGTGCGGTGATGGACAGGGAAGCAAGGAGTACCCAGCATTCACCAGTTCAATACTGGTGAGGACAGGAAAAAAAAAAAAAAAAAAAAAAAAACAGGTTTCAAACTAATTTTCACATGTCATACAGAGACCAGTTTCTGGGAAATTTCCTGAAATGAGTTCTACACATGCTGAGTACACGGCCTTTCAGTCAGGGGCTACAACCGGGGGCCACTCCAAGTTCCCATCAATAAAACAGCCAAAAAAGGAGAAAAAAGGGGGCTGGAGAGTTGGCGTAGCATTGGTCTCCTGCTTGCTGCGGTCAGCAGGGCCACAGAGGGGTGTGATGCAGAGAACAAACACTGTGTGTGCAGGTCCCAGGTTCTGAGCAGCGCACGGAAACAGAGGCCACACTTCAGATATTCTAGGACTCATCCAGATCTCGGGGGAATATATACGATTTCAGACAAGGAAATAAAAATGGAACGTGGCAAAAAAAAAAACACTATCTTAAGACCAAAAATAAGCTGTTCAGTGAGCTTCAAGCTGACTGTGAAACTAAAGCAGCAGAGGGGGGCTTTATGGTGCAACGAGAAATAGACACATTGTGTGGTGGATATTAATAGGAATTACAATCCTTAAAATCTACTCAGCTAATTGCCTTATATGGCAGCAGAGTGTGGGCTTTTCTAGAAAACAAGACCCTTTAAAAGATGGGGGCAAAAAGATCAGGGTGCACCAGAAAGACACAGAGAGGTCCTGAAATGCAATTCAGGAATGAGACACAAACACAAATAAAAAAATGAATGCTCTGAACTGCAGACCACATGACCTGTGGGTAGGAAGGTTTAACAGAAGCCCCATGGGCCAGAGACAGGATCCCACCACAATGTTTCTGTCCTTTCAGTCAGACTGGAGTACCCAGGTGTTCTGGGGGAAACCAACACAGTTTTAGCAGTTCCATTTTTATTTGTATGCCTCTGCAGTTTTCTACCTGTTCCAAAATGCAGATTCGAATGGGGAAAACACATACGGAGTGTGGGTGTCCTCATGAGAGTCAAAGAGTTTGTCAGGACCCCAGGGGAGCACCGTGTGATGAATCAAAGCACCTCACCCATCGCGTTGAGCACCAAGTCGTCCTCACTGACAGGGGCCCAGTTTTTAGCCCTGTTATTTTATGTGATGAGCGAAATGTTTAAGGCTGATGACTGGGACAAATGGTGCCCCACGCCCAGAGACATAAAATTAAAAAGAGAGAAGAAAAAAAAAAACAACCAAAAAGAAACCCGGACAAAAAAAAAAAAAAAAAAAAAAGGGAGAAGTGACAGTGGGAAGTGGGCAGAGAAGCAAGCAATAGTCCTGCCGAAACACCCGCTGCGGGGAGACCCTTCGGAAGCACCCGGACCACCCTGTCCTGAGCAGTGACAAGGACCAAAATGTATTTTAGCCACAGAAGTAGGGAGGCAGAGCCAGGCCTGCTCCCAGTACAGGGGGCGCTGGAGAGGGGAACTGAGCTATTAATGAGCCCAACATAAACAATCCCGTCTACGGAAGGGCTGCAGGGGGAATTAAGGCCTACAGCCTGCGTACACCAAGGGAGGGAGAGTGGGATCCACTGAACACACACACACTCTCCAATTGCAGCCCCACAGAGAGGGAGAACAGTTCCCCTCCCCTACCCATTCACCACTACTCTGTCAAACACGTGGGATGGTGTTCTCCACCGATCAAGTCTAGTAGGTGGGCTGATACCCTGCAGACATGGGGGGAATGTTCTAGCGCTCCGTAAAGAGCGCATTGTTGGCTGCAGTCTCAGGTAGCTGGGTTACAGACCCCAACCCCCAGTGTGCCTTGATACTTCCCTCCCCCTTTGCCTTTCCTGCCCCAACAGAGACCTTAAACTCAAGCTCATTTTCCTTTTGAGGTGATGTTGATGCTGACCATGTGAAGGCAGACAACAATTCCCTAGTCCTGTGATGATCACAGAAGCCACTCTGAACCCAAGCAAAGTTGTACAAACTCTGCAGAGCATGCGCAACGGCTTTCCCACAGCACAGCTCCTTCCCTTGCAGACAGAAATAGCATATCTAGAATGAGTAATAACAGGAAACAGGCTGGGGTGGGGATGGGGGGGTGCTCTTTTCACATGTGCACCACAACAACCATTCAGTGCTCTTCACAAAAACCAAATTACATCACAAATAGACAGCCAGCATCCCAATCATGTAACTAATAACACTTTCAAGTTTATAAGCAGGTCTGAAATTTAATTTACTTCATTTAGAGATAAATAATAATTTGAGCATGAATAATGATATTAATATGAACAGCATGATATTAATATGAACAATCAATGCAGTACTTAGTTGCTGGAGATGCCGAATTGCAGTGCTGTAGTCACAAGAGCAGCAACTGTTGGTGGTCATGTGACACCCTGGGTCGGTTCGGCTTTAACTCCTGTACCAGTCTCTCAGTTTTAGAGTGTGTGTACCTCTCATGGATAGTGCTTTACATAATGCTCTTTGTATGTACTCTGTGTGTGTGTGTGTGTGTGTGTGTGTGTGTGTGTGTGTGTGTGTGTGTGTGTGTGTGTGTGTGTGTGTGTGGGTGGTGCAATGGCATACTGAAAATCAGAGCATACAAAAAGAGGAAACCAAACAGCTGGCGTGCTGGTGCTTTGTGGGAGCTGTACCGTCAATAATGGCCGCCTGACAGCAGCCGGGCCATAAAGCAGGGCTGTAAAGCTGTCCTTTTGGCCCAGGAGAGGACTGGCACACCCACACAAATACACACAGATGTGTTTCGCCATTTTGTGGCCATTTCTACCTCCATCAACCCTTTTGCCTGCTCACCTGGGTCATCTTGCTGAAGTCTAGGCCAGGCCTGGCGCAGGGGGTGGTGTCGGGGTCATGGCGACGCTTGAGCCCTGGCTTGCGCAGGTCACATGGTTGAGAGTGGCAGCGTGGGAGCTGGGGGGGCATAGTACGCCGTGACGTTGATGGCGTGCTGCAAGCTGAAGAGGGTGAGGGGTATGGCAGGGCTGGCGGTGCCGGTGGAGGTGGTGGTGGCAGCAGGAAGCGTGCCGCCGCCTCCTGAATATGCACCGGGGACAGGGAGAAGCGACGCTGTGGGGCACAGGGTGGGCAGAGTGGGGATGGGGAGGAGGCGCAGGAAGCTGAGGGCAAGGAACAGCAGCAGCCACTGCCATGCATCAATTCTGTGGGTTCCCATGGGAAGCTCCAGGGTAGTGGTGAATCAGGGGACAGTGCCAGGCTGAAGAAGGTGGGGCTGGAGGATGAGCGCAGTGAGGAGGTAAGCGAGGAACTGGGAGCACGTAGAGGGCAGGAGCCCCCTGCACCTCCGCCGCTGTGGCAGCGCCGCTTCACCGGTGTCCACACCTTGGAGGCACTCGGCCGCCATGTGGAGCGGCAGCGAGACAGGTCCTCTGGCACGGACAGTGAGCGGCAGTGGCGTTTGGGGGGTGGCGGGGGTGGAGGGGGAGGAGGGGGTGCTCCCAGGAAAGACAGGTCTGTCACAGAGGTGCTGGGGACCAGAAGACAGCGCAGGGTGTCGCCCTCATGGACTAGGTTCTGGGGAGGGTCCTGGGAAGCAGAGCTGGGGTGGGAGCTTGATGCTTCCTGCAGCTTAGGCTTGGCTGGGGGGCACAGCTGCCAGTTGCTTTCTGTGAAAAATGAAAAAAGCCAGTCAGTGAAAATATGAAAGTTACAAAAAAAAAAAAAAAAAAAAAAATGTTGAAGTTGTGGCTCAGTGTCGAAGCCAACAACTGAGGAATTGAGCAGGATGAAAACGGATTCCTTTGCTGCCCGCTCCTTTCCTCAGCCCCCAAAATTCTGTGCAAAAAGCAGCCAGATTCACACGATGCAGGGAAAGCTGCATTTACATTACATCAGCACAGACTGCTCTGAGACGGACCTAAGCAAACATCTCTCTATGGCTACACACTGCTTCCAGCCAAATGCTGTCCCACCAGACCTCCACTGCAGCCATGTAATCCCAAACCAGAGCAAGAACAGAAGACCTGCAATAACTCCAGGATACGAGTGGCATGACAGCTCAGCAGGTAGTACTGGTAAGCTCCTGGGCTCAAATCTGGCTCAGTTTGTACAGAATTTCCATGTTTCCTCAGTGCTCTGGTTTCCACCCACAGCCCAAAAATATGTGTTTCAGGTCAACTGGGCCCTCTAAATTGTCCTCATTGTCTGTGACTGTGTCACACAGCTCTGCTGTACAAATGAGTAAAAAATTGCTATGAGTTTAGGGTAGATCAGTATGTCAAGCACCGTTAGCCACCTTGATCGAAAATGTTGGTTAAATGATAGTTAAGAATAATATGATGCAGGTATCGCAGTTTCATTGTGTGACAAGAGATCAAGATGAAAAATGCAGTAAAACACAGGACAACTGCACAAATGTTGCATGAAAACAATAGCTCCTTGACAGCACGCACGCACGCGCACACACACACCCTCAACAATCCCATTTACTGTACTATTGAGAAACAGCAGGCATAAACACAAGCATTAAACAGGATATGCATTCATCAAACACTGCTGACGTGCGGACGCTGAGACACAGCCAGATACCACAAGAGGAAGCAAGCAGTGGCGCCCTCCACCACACCCCAGCATGAGCACAGGCCTAGGCACAGCAGGGGGGACCCAGCACTGGCCCTGCGTGCACGTCCAGGTTTAAACTGAAGCGGAGAAGCATGGTGGAACCCCGAGTCGATGGGGCAAAGAGGCTTCTCCTAAGATCACCTCCAGACCCCAAAACAGGGAAAAGGGGGCTTTTGACAATGGCAGCAAGGATTGACAAAGTGCGAGGGCACAACGGGAAACGGAAACGTCTGCCCACCCCACTCGACGCAGCCAGGATTAGCCACGCAGTCGGTGTCGAA
Source organism: Heterotis niloticus (assembly GCA_018136845.1). Classification (NCBI taxonomy): domain Eukaryota; kingdom Metazoa; phylum Chordata; class Actinopteri; order Osteoglossiformes; family Osteoglossidae; genus Heterotis; species Heterotis niloticus. The sequence continues at coordinate 28,774,197 of CM030890.1, forward strand.
CAGACCAGAAGCCCATGAGTACAGCACGGGGGTGAAAGACAACATAGGGACGAGCAGAACAACGCCAGAGCAGAAAGAGCCGCAAACAAACACTTTGTAATATTACGCCTTTCTGCAGACAAGTAGACGAAAACAGCACGTAGCCGAGGAGGTGTGAAGTGGGGTGCGAAATGGAAACATGCAGATATTTTATTATAGGATAAAGTTACAGGCATCTACATGAAACTACCAGTTTTTCCACAGACAAAGCACTACATAGGTTTGGTCAGAAGCAAAACAAATTCTAAAAGGAAAGATTTAGGTGCAACAGCATCTGAACTATTTTAAGAAAAATATACATTAAGAGCACATATAGTTGTTCTTGCATAGAAGCACAGCAATACAGACCTTACTCTTGCCCTCCGATATTGTAGATACAGATTTGTACACTGCATTTCAGTTACTCTATTTACAGTAAAAATGGGGATGTTTTGAGCACGGTGCTAGCTGTCAGGGAACACAGGTTTGACATTTTCATCTTAAAAACCTCAACGTGTTAATTTTCATGTCGACTGTGCACGGCCTCATTCTCCCACGAGAGCAGCTGCTGCAGTCGTTTCTCTGTTGCCAATTCGCATGCAAGGTCACAACAGGGACAGGAAACCATTTAACAAAATTAAAACAAAAAGGCAAGAAGATGGTTAACTACAGACATACAATGGTCTTAATGATTAAACATTTGCAAGAGTCTTCAAAGAGCACATCAACCCGTGATTTTGTAAAGAATATAAAAATACACAAAGTTATCAGGAAAATTTATAGTCACCTAGAATAACACTAAAGAGCAGACTCGGTTTTACATAAATAAACTATTCCCAGCTCTGCTCACTACCCCAGTGTTAGCACTGTAAACCCCGCCCCCCACCCCACCACCACCACCACCACCACCACCACCACCACCCGTTTCTGACAGGCTTCTTCACACAGACCCGTCAGCTCGGACCGTATCCTCCGTATTCCGACTGCCCACGTCTTTCTCCTGCAGATCAGGGCTTAAGCCTGTTTTACGGCGATGGCTGTTCAGCCCCAGGGCAGCGGGGGCAGAAGGAAAGGAGCGCTGGCCATGGCACAGACCCCTCTCCGCGGTGCAAGGTGTTCTACAAAGAGCTCATAAATGCTGCATGCCCACAGAGCACAAGGCCGGCCGCTGCAGCCAAGCGTTCTATCACACCGACTTCCAGCACCTGTTCAGTTCCAGGCTGGATCTTAAGTAGACTTTCAACTGTTATCAAACTGCTTGCATCTTTAACATAATTTAATGGCCAGTACTCTCACTGTCCAGAAAGACAAGGCGGCAAAGTTTACTGCAAGAAATCCATAACACCGGTCAAAAGTTTAAGTACACCTGGGCAATAATTGCATGCCGCAAATTGAACAGGAGAATGAACGCAAAGCAACACACACTTCTGGAAGCTGCTGCAGAAAAGCTGGGAAAAGACAGGACCTCATTTCCTCAGACTTGTTAACCAAATGTTGAATAAAAAAAAAAAAAAAAAAAAAAAAAAAAAAAAAAAAAAAATTGCTTTCAGCATCGTGTACTCAAACTTCACCCGTGCTGTATCTCTTCCAAAACTCAGGTTCTACTTCAGCTCCATGACTGCACTATGGTTTCACATGCAGACCAAACACAACAAATGGCAAAGTCCCCAAGTCATAATATCCAAAGCAACATAGACTTTGAAATTTGTTTCACGTGTTTTTGCGGCTCTACTACACTTTTCATTGGTATGATGATTTTAAAGAATTAAATTAAGCACCTCATAAAATATCCTCCGAGTCAAGAAGACATTTTAAGAATGAGTAGTTTAAAACCCCTGGGGCACAACATAGCACAAGCGACACAGCTACACGGTTAAAGTGCTATCAATCTTGTGCACATATTTCCACATGGTGTTAACACTCATAATGGAGCTGCAGAAATATAAACATTTATTTCTTGTTACTGCAAAGGCTTTTAGAGTATACTGGCCATTTCACATTTTAAACATTAACCAGTGTATGTAAACAGCAAGATTTAATTACGGTACCTGACATGTAGCCTTCCACAAACGTTATATCGAAAGGATAAAAACCGCATGATAGGAAACTATTCGATAACTAGACCAGCGCACATTAAATGTAAAGCATGCAAATTCTAACAGTAAAGGACGTGTCTAAATTTTCTTTAAAAAAAAAAAAAAAAAAAAAAAAAAAAAAAAAAAAAAAAAATCGAGCTTCTGGCTACAAATTTGATAGTTAACTTTTAATTCTTACACCAGGCCAATGCAGAAACTGCAGTTCTGCCTACCACAAAATGCATCCTGACCTTAGGGTAATAAGTAAACCTGGCACCTGCAAATTAACCAAACATTGAGGAATTATAAATTCTTTTTCGGGCCGCGGGAGCTAAACGTGTATTTAACCAAATTCTGACAATATAAATTAACCAACTAGAACAACATCGTTTTTACCGAGCAACGTGTCAAGTACACTTAGCAGCAGGCTTCATTACCTGGAATGACTTTGAGCTCGAAAATCATTATTTCAGCAAAAATGTGCCAAAAATACCCGTACTGTTTGAACAGATGAAACCTTTTCTGGGGATACGAAAGCAACACCCTTCTTGCAGCTTAAATTAGCCAGCTCTTTGTTAACAGGCTTGAAAAAGTACTGGCGATAATTACAGCAACACCTTCATTGGTGCTGAACATTGTTCTTGAGAAATGGAGCTTAATAAAACAGCACCATAAGAGATCATTAAAACAGTTGTACTTCATCAAAAGAGCTTTGCAACCGCACATGGGCAACCCAATACAAAACATATTAGTTATACCTTTAGTAATCGCAAATAAATATGGAAAACAGCATTTCGTTTTTTTAATATAAATTATTATGTTGAATGACTCATGGGCTAAAATAAAAGGGCACTGTTGTGAAACTGCTATAGGACGCAGAGCTAATAGAGGTATTACTGTATAAGCAGCGACACATTGCCAGTTACTACCCACTGCGCACCACAGCAACTGGTGTAATTCTAGTAAAGCTCGGTAGAAGCACATCGTAATCCTGTCGTGACAGAGTAAGGCACTGTCTGAAGAAGTTAGTGAAGCTCAGGCACAGATGAGCAACAGCAAGGGGTGGAAATTAAACAACAACTGGTAAGCTCTCCGTCACTGGGCTCACAAACCGGGGTTTCTCTTCCAGGAAATGTCCCACAGGTCGCCTTTTTTGCTGGCCTGATGTTACAGCAAGTGGAACGTGTGGCAAAAAAAAAAAAAAATCTAGAAAACAGCTGAGGTTGCTTGCAATGAACTGCCAGGACGCCATTACAAATGTTACACATTTCACAGCTAAATTACCTTTGGCAAAAAGGCAAGGCACAAAGTTTGCAACAACTGAACGAATCGGATTAACAGAAGAACACAATTACGTATGCGATTATGCAATTACGGAGATTACATAAAGAAATGAATTACGCGATACCCAAGTGCAAAATCCGTAAATATTGTATAAGGAAACAAAGAAAGGATAACGCAGTGTTATCATCTATGGATCGCGCAACTTCACAGTTCCTCCCACAAAGTCCCGAGACATCTCCTTGTTGGAAAGGAAAGAACATGCAAAGGGAAAGATTTACTGATGTCAGGAGGTGTGAGAAAAAATGAAAAGGAGAGGAAACAGCTCCCCTTACCTGGCATCAATCCATATGTGGACCAGATTCCGGGGCTGGGAGATTCAGGCACAGGCTGAAAGAGACACTGGCTTCAGTAGTCTGTGTGTAACATCTGAAATTAACAGAAATTAACACAAACAGTGGCCATTTTGGATGAGGGGGGGCACCAGTCAGAGAGACAACAGCTCCTTACTAGATTAAGGGGAAAAGCCTGGTGGTACGTGGGCTCATCGAGACTCTGCTTCTGTAGCTGCTCGGTGATGAGCGTCACCATGGCGAGTCAACGACGGGAAAGATCAGGGGAAGGAGAGGTAGGGGGGTGAGTCTGTCCGTATGTCCGGCAGACAGCGAGCGCCACGCTGGCTCCGGCTCCTCCAGCGGCCAGGCAAAGCTGCCCGACCGTGTCACTGTGACACCTCCATCATCCACATCACCTCACCTGGAAAAAAGGGCACGGGGAAGATGTGCTCAGCATACACAAAAATAAACCGACCGACTCCCCAAAAACAATAACATTAAAAAGCATTACATAAGAAGAGGAAACAACATTAAAATAATAAATAAGACATGGTCTCAACAAAAAGAAAGTGCACTCATCTCAAGTTCTAGCCATGAGACATGTATAAAGAACATACCTCTACACACGTGGTCACTACCACCACCACCACCGCTGACCACTTACCACAGTTTCATGTCCACCATCACCACTGACTGTTTGCACGGACTCCACTTATTTTCTTACATAATTATCTATTCATCATGTTCCTTGCTATTTATTTATCTATTTTCCCATGTCTTTTTTTGTGCTGTGTATGTCTGTTCACTGCATTGTGCAACGGGGCCTGAGGAAAGTACACTTTGTTCTCCTTGTACACATGTACAAGTGCAGAATGACAATAAAGTGAGATGACTCTCACTACAGGTGGGCAGCACGTGGCACAGTGGTAAGAGCTGTTGTCTTACAAAGGACCTTGGTTCAAATACCTACTACTTCCGTACTGCCCTTAAACAAGGTGCTTCTTGGTTTCATTTTGTAAAAATGACCAAGCTACACAAATGGGTAAATCATCCTAAGTTTGATTAACATATTAAGCTTGTTTGAAGATAAGCATCAGATAAATATTAGTATTCTATTAGCTATTCATAATATTTATATCTCTTTACATATAAATAATATACCCGGTTCACACATATAGCCTGTCAACTTCTTGCACAAGACAACAGCAGCTCCCATTTTAAAATCCTCCCATTTTTAAAGTCCTTATGATTGAAAATGGAAAAGCCCTTAAACAAACCTTACTCCCTGAAGTGTAGTGTGCGCACGTGTGAGAACCGTATTGTGCCAAATGAGTCCAGCAACAGCAGGATGAAATGAAAGAGCTGCTCGACAACTGCAGTCACACAGAGCAGGAAATAATCCTCCATTCACCGCACACGTGGAAGCCAAGAAACATTACAGTCACCGATGGCACCAATGTGAGAATTTACAGCCTTTGGCCTGTACTGCTCGCTTTCAGACTTGATGAATACTATCTGCATCTGTTAGACACCGATGAAAGAACAAATGTTCTAGAGCCCATCCCCTTTAGGAAAGAAAAAACACACACACACACACACACACACACACACACACACACACACACACACACACACACACACACACACACACCACATGCAAAACCCACCAACCCCCACATGCAGCAGTACCAGCCCAATATTCTCTGGTCAGAGTTAAACAGGGCCACATGTTGGGGCCTATACCCCCGGCACTCCCCCAGCCGGCTTCACCCGCTCCACCCACTTACCTGAACACACAGGCAGGAGCTGCAGGGCAACAAAAGTCCTCTCACAAAGTTCAGGTTCACATTCAAGCTTCAGCAACAAGAGCAAACAATGCCCCCCCCAAGTCACCATGTGCATTATGGATAGAAAAAAAGCTAAACAAAAACAGAGCACCTCAAAACTTTGGTCCCCCACAGTTTATGCTACAAGCCAGCAGACAGATTTCTAAACCGAGACTCCCATAGGAGTCGATGAAAACTCCTCTTCAGTCCACCATAGCCGAACACAAAGGGAGCGCATGAGCACGTTCGCTGAAGCGCGGTTCATTGTCACCGCGTACGCTCTCCCTACGTGATTCCGCGACCCTACGCGACTGGTTATTCAGGCTGGGAACGGTCGACGTGGGACATTCAGTTGAGCTCCTTTGAACGTGACAATGTGGCGAGCGGTGGGAGTTTAGTCACTCCAGGTCACATTGTTGTTGCAGAGCACATGTGGACCAGCCCGCTCTGGGGCGCAGGGAGTGAGCAAGTGGGGGCTGGGAGAACAGGGGCTGAATGCGTGTCATGCTGGTTCTGCATCTTGGACAAAAGAGGGGGGAAGAAAGAACAGAACAAGGCAAGGAGGGAAGGGAAGAAAAGCAGGAGAGCGTGGAGTAACATAAACATAGGAATGTCTCTGAGCGGAGGAGCTGGAGGCCATTAAACACGGTTCAACCCCAGTGCAGCCCCGTGAGAGCAAAGCAGTCTATCTGATGGTTCACTAAAAGAGTTTTATTACTGTGGTGATTAATATTTAAGGTGACTTACAAAGTTAGCTACACTGTGCTAAGCTACTTAAAAGTGTGTGTGTGTGTGTATATATATATATCCATCTAACAGCAAGGTAGCATGCGTACACAAAGACAGAAACACACACAGGCTACAGCCAATTCAGAGTGACTAATTCACCTGAAACTCATGTCTCCGGACTGTGGGAAGAAACCTCAGGTGAAGACGGAGAGAGCATGCAAACCCCACACAGACCGAGCTGGATTTAAACTCACATCTGAGCCTACAACCCCAGAGCTGAAAGGTAACAGCTATCCCCTGCACCAGTGGGTATTCCACAACAAATGACTTAACCCTAAACACCATCAAGTTTGTACTAGGGGGCGAAATACCACTTCTAGACTCGATAAACTCATAAGCAAAGCGGTTTCTGTCATAAGTGTAAGCCTTAATTCGGTGGAGGCTATGGCAGAAGCCAGGATTGGGAAGAAGCTACTGCCCATCATGGACAATGGCTCACAACCTAAATGAAGTGCCCACCATGAGCTCTTTTGGCCACCGGGATACTCAGCTTAGGGGCACCAAGAAGTGCCTCTGGGGTTCCTTCTTACCGTCTGCCTCTGTAACAACACACAAGGACCTGTCGACAATTAGACGGTCTTCTGCTATTTATGATTGTTTTTTTTTTTTTTTACCGGATTTATTCATTTACTGTTTTCTCCTGCTATTATCCATTTTGTGTCTTCTGTGCTTAGCTGCTATACGTTGAATTTTCCTACAGGGATCAATAAAATTCTGACCAATCCAAAACTGGACAGATCAAGATTTCTTTTGTACGCATGCAGAAGTGCACAAACGCAGCCATTAACTTTCTGTAAGGACCGTTGCGGGACATTTCTAGAGCCATGGTGCAACAGGCATGGTGAGAGCCTACAAAAGCATTTTGCACGGTCCCTTGCGCCTAGCAAGACGGCACTGACTCTCTCTTCTGCTGAATAGCGACAGGTGCCCCAGCCAGCATGCAAACTCACAGGGCCTTCTGCTACACGGAGTGCGCAAAAAAAAAAAAAAAAAAAAAAAAAAAACCCAGCCTGCACCCTGCGCTGGCAAAATGCCAGCAGCTTCTTGCAAACAGCACACACATAAGAATAAAGAGTTTTCTCAGGCGAGAGCACAGAACCAAAATGTTTCAGAATGCCACCAGCTCAGGCGGTGTGGGACACACACGCAAAAAAAAATAAAATAAATAAAAATAAATAAATAAAAATAAAGCCTCAACCACATTTCAGAAGAATATGCGACAGCTGTATGAAGCACCCAAAAGCTAAACAGGAAGATCTTTACACCATATCAAGAGCTTTGTTCTGCTCTTGCTGGGGATGGAAAGCGGACGAAGCCGCCGTCAGCAATAAAACCGAGAGCTGCGGCCACCAAGAAACCACACGCCTGACAAACAGCCACTTTGTTCTGGTCAATCTGTCTTGCCCTGAATGAGAAGCTTTGACTCAGTTAAAGAAGCGTGGCACTACGAGGCGGCCCTGATCGAGTCGAGCAAAAAAAAAAAAACCATGGATCATTCGGTCGTTGCGAACCGTTAACACAATCCAGATCTAAGGCTGTGCTGGGGGTTAGCTGTTGCATGGGTTCAGCCATTGAGATCCAAAATTCAAAATAACAGCTGCAGACTTTTAACATGTAAACCTACCTACAAACCATGCTAACCCTGTAAACACTCACAGTACTAACCCTACAACCCTGACAACACTAACTATACAAATCCTAACCCCAAGAATTGTAAGAACCCTACAATCCCCAAAAACCCTACACTACCAATCTCATAACCTTAATCCAAACCTAAGCCTGCTAACCCACCCCAAAACTCACCGTAACTGAAATGATCTTTGGATAACTGATGACAACGACCAGCAACTCCTAAAATATTTTCCGACAGCACGTGGACAGATCTGTGGGGGGCGGCCGGCCACAGGGCACCCCATGCGCACGGCAGAGGGGAGCCGCGTGAGCCGCCGCAGCACCGGGCTCGTGCGAAACGGGCCGGTTCCTCGTGCCAGTTACCTTAGCAACCGAACCGGTGGGGGGGGGTAGATGGGGTGACTAGGGGTGGGGGGGGGGGTCCCGAACCTAGAGTGGCTGGATCTCCAGGCAGAACCGCGCTGTCAACAGAATTACTGGTGCGCTCGTTCGGTGGGAATTCGAGAAGCGACGACAAGCTGGAGGAGGATGATGATGATGACGACGATGACGACAGTTCTGATGTGCAGCACGAGCGGACTCGATCGCCGCACGGCTAACCATCACAGACAGCTCACTCTGTGCCAATAATGGGCTATTTTTGTCCGGCAGCCGCGCATACTCGATATTTATTTACCAACAAGTAGCGGAGCGGCGCAGACGCTCTGCGACGAGGCAGCCGGCAGCGACCCCGAGCAGCCACAACAGGGAGATGAGCCGCGATGGAGGAGCGACAACCATCCGTTGCGGCTGAGGGGACATAAACCCCCAGTCTGGAAGAGGCCCGGTGTCACAGCGACACTGAACACATCAAAACGGGCCTCTTTTTTCGTTTTTCCCCCCGACCGGCTCCCAGCGTCACTGCGGCGACATTTTATTAAGCGCGCGGGGGGGGGGGGCATCAAACCCTACATCCGTGAACGAGACCTCAGAACACAACACTGCTCGCACGCGCGGTCATACGACACCGACCCGAGCGAGTGCACGTTAACGTGGCTCGTGATGAACAGTGCTTGGTTAGTCAGCCGCTAAGTTAGTTAGAGTACTAGTTGGCTGGCTGGCTAGCTAGCTAGCTGAGGTTATGTAGTGGACGGTCGGTGGTGCATGTTACCTTCCAGGAGCGTCTCCTTAGCAACCGAGAGCCGCACGGCACTGCCGTTGGCCTCACGCTCACAATAAATATTGCTTGGAGCAAACCATCAGCAGGGGTGTCCGCGGCGCTAACACTTTTGTCTTCCTCATAAATCGTTTCAGAACCGTTACACATACACTGAAACTTCTATGTTTTATTTTATAGTAGTAATCTCAAGTGTTTGGAGTGAATTATGCTTCAACGTCCCCTGCCTTAGAGGAAAATCACCTGTACGCACCCGTAAAAAAAATATTTAAGGTCCCGGTAAGAAATAGGAAATAAAAAAAGCAAAGTCGTCTTATTTGAACATGACATTAAAATCTTAACTTAAATCTCGGCATTGTACTTTTTCTATAATAAAACATATTTCAGCACTGCGCATTTCAGCTACCGATACCATTCATACATGAAGCGAATTGGGACGTTAGAATTAGGTTGTGGAATTGTGGGTAGTGTAGTCCAAACGTTTTCTATTCGTCTGCAAATCAAAGGTGAGCTAAATGTGTCAAGTTTTAATTCTTTAACGAGTCCCTTTAAAAGTTTGCTGCAAGAACATTTAAATACCGTCCATAAACAAAAATACACATCCGGACAAAAGTCAAGGACAAACACGCACAGAGCTTTCCAAAGAACTGTTGATGATTAATGCCTTATACAGTTCAAGGCAGAAGGGCCTGATTCACATAGGCCAGCGTTTCTCCCTTACAGGCCAAAAACACCGCCTCATGGGCTTTGGGAGTAATGCAGGCCCTGTCCTCCAGGACCGAAAGGTCCATTCAGACAGCCGGGTTATGTGTCTGCAGTTTCCACCACATACCAGACATGCTTGGGCTCCGTGACCTGAATCGGCCCAACACACTGCCAACTTCTCACCTCACTTAAATACTTCCTATACACTGCTATAAATTAAAAGTCATTCAAGGGGGGGAAATTAAACTTTCAATTAAAAGTTCAGTCAACACCCCCTTCAGACTTGTCACCCACCCAAGAAACAGCAAATCACTTTTTAATGTGACATTACCACTTACGGAAAACTAAACTGTACCCAGGTCCTTGGTGGTATGAAACATTTATTCGTTTCCTGTTGCGTTAGTACTCAAAGTACAATGTCATACAAAATAAATTTAAGAATGTGTCATTCTCCTCCCCATTCAACTTTGAGACTTTGTGATAGAAGTGGAATCTTGTAAGACTTGGGGGACAGGGCCATTAAACTGGGCTCCTGGCTGACGCGAGCAATTCTGTGGTTAAGAAGAATCAGCCATGCAAACATAAAACTTTGATGAGAAACAGTGATGCCACCAAGTGACCTACAAACCAAATTTGAAAACAGAACATGTTCAAGTATGCTGAAGACTAAAGACCTGTGGCATATGCAAGTTGTACCATTTAGAAGGTAGAACATCATGAATGGTTTCACCATGTGCTTGTACCTTAAACTGTAAGTCAGGACTCAGTGTTATCACTACAGGCTCCATGGCAGTTTGTTACCATGACCAGGCCATTCTGCTTGATAATCCTGACCATGGTCAGTCTCAAACAGAAAACGCAACCAGCCAACCATGTTCTCTTCAGCAGAAAGCTCAGTGTTGAAGGAGTATGCCAAGCTCAGCTGAGAAGGAGGCATCTGCAATGCTGTGGTTCCAGCCTGGAGAGGGACACAATGGAAAAAAATTGACATTATGCACATGCTAATTTTATCAGTTTAGATATGGTCACTTAACTGATGCTATAACTAAAGAGATTCATTATTAGTTCATTTATAAAGATCCAGTTAGACCACATATGCCCACATTCCACTTCAAACTGTGTACCTGATTTGAAGTCCAATAATTGTTTATAGAAACCTGTGCTGGAGGTGACATGAGTGGGAGAGAAGAGCTGTTGGTGTCCATTATCATTCCTGCTTCTGACTTCCTGTGCAGCTCAGTATTCATCTTCTCAAGTAGGCCTTGTCTAGTGGGGTCAGAAGTCTTTAAAATTTGTCACAGCAGCACCATAAATACAAATATTGCTTCAGTATGTACATTTGGTCTACTGTATCCTGTTTGTCCATGTCTCTCTGGGGCTCAGGAGACAGAGCTGTACTGTGGGAAGGTGGATCCCAGGCATGCAGGGCCCTCCTCCAGAGCCGAACTTGCATATCCCAGGAACGGCGGCTGTATTTGCGGTACTTGTTGGGGGTGCGGGGATGGAGTCCAGGAATGCGCAAGTGTCTGTCAAGAGATGATCCCAGTAAACATTTCCTGAAGCCAAATGCCTACTTTGGCATTCATGTACATCATGTAGGAGAAGTCTGTTGAAATAAGACACCCTGTCTACTGCTTTCAAGTTTGACAGATGCTGTAGATTAAGTTGTTCATACTTGGGAACCTGCTTCAAGTAGTTCTGGTAGCCACATGTGTTTTTCCCATATTGGATCTGCTTCTGTCTGCGCTTCAAGACTGGCTCATTGGTCTCACAGCAGGAGGGATCCAAAGGCCAACTGCACCGCATCTCTGACTGGGGTCTGAGGGTGAAGGTGGAATCAAATGGTACCATTTTCTTGCCAGCAATTCATGGAATTCATTTCAGCCTGACAGTTCTTTCCTCTCTGCCATACAAAAGCCAAATGTGAAGTTTCTTGCCATATTCCATGCACTCATGCATACATTTTGGTGAAACCCTTGAACAAATTACATTCTTCCACACTTGAAGAGCCAAAAGATGATCTGCTATGAATGGTCTGCTTGCTATAAATTAAAAACACAGCAGATTACAGCCTCATGTCCAAGTCATTTCTATGTGACAAAGACTGGCAACAATTAAGAGCTTTGACAGTTTGTGCACCAAACATCTCAGCATGGACAGGCCATTGTGTACCCAAGAGCAACAGCCTCACGGCCTGATCTCAGACCTTCGTAACCCATCCATATCCTCTGTCCCCACAGCCACACTTGCAGTGGACATCCTCAGGATACAACGTTCCAGGATTGAAGATCTGCTTCAACAACAGCAAACAAGCATTAAAACAGAGGTCAGTGTTAACAGCCATCTTTTCAATGGGTACTGACACTTCAGATTCTAGATATACAAACATGGGAGATGTAGTAAACCAACTACCAAGTTTGTGAGGGAATTAATGTTTGGTGGTGGTGGAGGGGTTGCATGCACAGAGCAGGATGAGGGAGATGGCACTGAATATAGAAAATGTAATACCTGCAAGGCTTCTCTGTTAAGGCACATTCATCCTCTAAGGTCACAACAGGGAAGGCTGAACTTGGTCTCGAGTTACTGTTTTTTGGAGATTAGGAACATGGATGATTCAGGGGTCAACTTCCTTGAAACACTTGGGTTACTTCTAGGATTCTCCAGTTTAGTCAGCATTTACCCCATTCCTCACCTGACCAAGCTGTCATACATGGAGCTGCAACCCGGAAGAAGCCATGGCTCTGGGACGCACAGGTGAGGCGAGCCCAGGTCAGTCAGTGTATCCAGTGGCAACTTGGTGAGGTTGGGGCATAAGGGAATAGACCAGCTGCTGAAAGAGCCATCATAGGAAGGGGGTGGGGGCTCAAGCTGAGAAGCAACCATATATCAGTGGAGACAAGAAAGTAGCATCACCTTGCTACACCGCTAACACATCACACCTTACAGAAAGTTCGCACCCAGGACCAAGTAAGGAAAGCAACATACAACACAAGTTAAATTCACTGTTTGAATTAAAACACTCCATCACACTTTCATTCATAGCCAGTTGCTCACTACAAGGCAAAGCCACAAGAATTGAACCAAAAATCAACCAGCACCACTCAAACCAATGCCAAAATATCAGCCAAAGACCTTAAAACAGGTGCTGCTGGCTTTCGGAAACCTCCAGGCTGACCTGGGCTCCGGCGGGCCGCACCGCACAGTCTCTAAACGGGCGCTCATGCTGCGTCAAGCCGCTGTCGCGCAGGAAACACCCAGCACCCAGCGAGGACGTTTAAATCGGCGCCAGGTGTGTGACGCAGGGGTCGAAGGTGACGCGCGGCGTGGGGACAGGTGAGGCACAGGTGAGGTCAAAAGCGGATCTGGAGCCGGATGAAATGTAATTAGCTTCAAATTCGGAGTAAATGACACCAATAGATGTTAATCCTCCTTTTGCGGCCGACGTTCAGTTGAAGGCAAAATACGCAGCATAAACGCAATGTGTTCGTGAGTAGAGTCTGGGGGAAACAAAAGGCAAAATACTCTTATTTGTATTTATACTTAAAAAAAAGAAATTTTTTTATACAAAATCACAGTTCGCTGTGCGTTATTTCAGCTGGAATTAAAAGAAAGCCCAGCTAAATTAAAGTCTATTGTGAACAAAAACGGTGTTGTGTTGCGTTGGAATGGATGCGGTGACTCCTTTCTCTCGGCGCTGGTGCCATCTGCTGATATTTTGGTGATATTTGAAACAGTTGCCAATAAATTCACTTTTTTTCCACGTATAAAAAGTAGTTATGCATTTTTTTTGTGAGATAAATACGATTCGTTTTGAATTCGTCATTCTGGACGATGCCAATGTTGTGTTAAAGCACCCAGTACAGCTCCTCATAAAATTTTCACAACATTTCCTTTTAAATTATTAGCATCGATGATCGAATAAGAAAAATATCATTTAACCCATATTCCAGAAATACTGTAGCTTTATTTTATTAATGATTCTAGAAGTGTGGGCATGAAGCAGTGTTTGGAGAGCGCTGCCCTTTCACGGAGGGGAGGGAAGCCAGTTGGCCTTGGACCCCCTCGGCGGTTTTTCCTCCTCAGTTATCAATTATAATTTTGATTTATCTTCTGGCTTTTTCTTCTTGTTTGTTTTCTCCTTTTTTACATCAATTTCCCTGCCAGGATCCTTCCACGGGTGGACAAGCATGTTGCAATCCGGTAAAATGTTTCACATTATATAGTGCAAGTCCTTTTGTTTAGGATACTTGTCAACTTCTACAGATGTACCATCAAAAGTATCCTGACGGGTTGTTTCACGGCCTGGTATGGCAGCTGCAGTGCGTCAGACCATAAAGCTCTACAAAGAGTGGTCAAGACAGCACAGAGCATTACCAGGACTGATCTGCCAGCCCTATAGGACCTCTACACCCAGCGGTGTAAGAAGAAGGCCCATAACATCTTGAAGGACCGCAATCACCCCAGCCACAAACTATTTCCTTGCTCCCATCCGGAAAACGCTTTAGAAACATTCGGACAAGAACAAGCAGGTTCTGGGACAATTTTCCCCCCAACAAAATAAGACTGTTGAACCAATGACCCCTCCTTTGGACAGTGAGATACTATCATTCTGAGATTTCTGTCTGTATGCCCTTATCAGTTTATGTGTTTGTTGGTTTGGCTGTTCTTGTTCATTTGTTTGCTATTTCTTGTTCACTAACTTTTAACTTCTATGTATATTTATTTACATCTTATTCCTTATTTATTTTTCTTAATTTCATTATTTATTTAAATTTCTTATATCTTATTTGGTGAGGATGCCTGGAAGCAACACTTTTCATGATCACAACACTGCTATGCTGCTGTTAGCACACCCATGACAAATAAACCTTGGTATGAATCTCGACTTCATGTTAGCCATTAACTCGCGTTTCCGGCATTTTTCGTCATTTGGGCGTTAATGCTAATTTTTCACCGCGTAAAATAAAGTGAAACTAAAAATAAAAAAATAAAAAAATAAAAAAAAAACTGTTTCCGCCCGGTTTCGAACCGGGGACCTTTCGCGTGTGAGGCGAACGTGATAACCACTACACTACGGAAACCTACGCGAAAGCGGTCGCTGTACCAGAACCTCCATCCTTTCATCGTGACTTTTTTTAAATGCTAAAGTTTTTCCTCTTTATTAGCCCCATGTTTTAATGGGTTCCGCTGTACAGTGCCAATGCAAATGTGTAAATTTATTCACTTAAAGCTTTAAAGGAGGAATTTTAATAAAAGCTTTGTTTCCGCCCGGTTTCGAACCGGGGACCTTTCGCGTGTTAGGCGAACGTGATAACCACTACACTACGGAAACCAACACAGTATAATACGTGGGTATCCCGGTACACCTGATCGTTCTAAGGCACATCTTCTAAAACAACCAAAAAGCAACAGTTCCAGCAGAACAAGAGGGAACGGAATGGTTCAAAATCGGCAGGGGTGTAAGACAAGGCTGCGTATTATCTCCATATCTGTTTAATTTATACACCAAAAAAAATCATCAGAGAACCAGGACTACATCTCGGATGCGAGACTTGGACAGTGAAAAAGATGGACAGGAGGAAAATCAACGCTTTTGGATTGTGGTGCTGGCAAAGAATTCTGCGCGTACCTTGGACGGCCCAGAAAACAAATGCATGGGTGTTGGGGCAAATCAAACCAAAATTGTTGTTGGAAGCTCAAATGACCAGACTTTGACTGTCTTATTTTGGATACATCCTGTGGAAAGAACAGCCTGAAAAAGGACATCATGCTCGGCAAAGTGGAAGGTCAATGCAAAAGAGGAAGACCTGCAGTGCAGTGGATGGACACGGTCACCACAGCCATGGATGCCCCTTTGTCAAGTCGTAGCCAACTTGCTGAAGACTGGATGCTTTTCAGGACAACGATCCACAGAGTTGCCATGAGTGGACACTGACTCAACAACAGAAATCACCATGCAAACCGAACTTCTGAATTAAATCCAAGTCCATCTTATGTGTTACATAAAACACATAAATAACTTGTAACATTAATGTCCTCTGATAATATATAATGTTAAAAACTGCTGTTTCCTTTAGTTTCTAAGACTGTACTTAATCAGACTCGGAAAATGGTTGCATTTTGTCCATAGATTTCCTGCTCTAAAAAGAAGCTGCATA
Organism: Heterotis niloticus; assembly: GCA_018136845.1. Taxonomy (NCBI): domain Eukaryota; kingdom Metazoa; phylum Chordata; class Actinopteri; order Osteoglossiformes; family Osteoglossidae; genus Heterotis; species Heterotis niloticus. The sequence continues at coordinate 28,790,172 of CM030890.1, forward strand.
GCCAATCGCACCAATTGTGAGGAATTTATCAGGAAATCAGGAAAAGGAAATATAAAAGAAGGAAAGAATAAAAGAGTGATACATTTTAAAAATCAACTATTGGATTTGTACATTTTCATTAAAGAAACATTTTTGATAGCTGAACAACATGCCATACACGCTTTCCTTCAAATTTTCTACAAACATTAAAAAACCTAATAAACAGTTGTGGGAAACATTTTTATTAATTATAATAAAACAAAAATGTTACTTGCAACAGATCAATTTTTCCAGCAGGACTCTTCATCTGAGGACTATGGTGAATCCTTCCTTACACTGCTTCTTCAGTGATGGCTGAATTTAAAATTTTGGGCTTATTTGGGTTGTTATCTATCAACCAGTCAGCTAGCCAGGTCTTTTGAGAAGAGAAAAAAAAAACAAGGGAAAAAGATATTAATATTTATAATCTGGATTACAGTTATGTACAGAAAAAATAATAGAAAATTTGCAACTCTTAATTCAATTTATTTTTTAACAAGCACCGCTCTCACCAGAGATGCAAGGCACTGAAGAGCCCTCCATGGCTACTCCCTTTCATTTTATTTCACACCTTCAATTCGGTACTCACGATGGGGTCAGCTGGCTTTGTCTTGCACAGTTCTGTCAGTCCGCACAGCAGCGTGGGATTGACAAACCTGTTCAGGTAATCTGTGGCAGCCTTGCCGATGGGAATGGGCTCAATGATACCTGGGCACAATGATGGACAGTTCAGACAGCAAACCAAATACATAAAGATCCTCTGCAATAATCTAACCATAAAGTATTAATGTGCTGTTGTTCCCTCATTAATCAATTTAGCACTTTAAAAGCATCTGTTCTATATTGTAATGTACATATGAAGGGTATAATGAGTACAGCTCCATACTCAGAATGAATGAGATTTGCTTGATCCCATGAATGCCACTTACAGTTGGGGAAAATGAACTTGATCTCCCTCTCTGCAGCAGAAAAGTTGTCACTCCCATGCAACGCGTTCCTCAGATCTGAAGTCCCATATACAGCTCGCAGACTAAAAAAAAGAACACTGGCAGAGATCAATGCAAAGTGTACCTGACTGCAGCGCTGACACATTACTGTGCACACCTCGAGTGCCCACCTGTTGGGGTGCGACTCTTTAGCAATTGTGGGGTTAACAGGTCCAATCAAGGCTTTCCAGGAGGCAATCGCTTGTTCCCGGGCGAGAACAAAAGCAACAATGGGTCCAGAGCTCATAAAAACAATAAGGCTGGGGAAGAACAGCGTCCCATATTGTTCTGCATAAAAGTCACTGCATTGCTCAGGGCTCAGCTGCAGCATTCGTTTCTGTTAAAAAAAAACACACACACACACACACACACACACACACACAAAAACTATTTTGTTAATACTGAGCTTGTTTAAGACCTTTTAAGAAATTGCTCCTTTTCCAGCACCGATGCAATACAGCTGAACAGAGGCACGGCAACTGGTCAGTTATCTGAGGGGGGATATTGCCTATATAACTCAGTGGAGTTTTACAGTAATACTGACATTATTCTTGCTTGAATTTTGGGGGGATCAAGTGTCCCTTGTTACACAGAAGATCCATTTCAGATTTCATATATTCATTTAAAGTACTTTCACCTTTCATTTAACAAGAGTTATGTTCCCTAGATGATTATTTTACTGTTCTTCAGACTGTCTAACAATTTTAAAAACAATGTAGTATAATTACTAAATATATTCAAAAACTATCAGACGCCCACCTGCAGAATCATGAATCCAGATCTCAGAATGATGTCCTCGATCTCCTCAGCTTTGTGGACCGCATCTGGTTTGACCAAAGCCAGCGTTCTTTCCACATGAATATAGGAGGTGTGAGCCTGACTTTTTTGTGTAGTTTCCATATGTCCAACACTGCAGTATGTTTCGCACTATCCTGCCGACATATACAATATTTGAGCTCCCATTCATCTACACTGACATTTAACAAAGCATTACTAGACAAAGATATCTAGAAAACACAAACAAGTGGGCATAAATATATGGCGGAACAAGACAGCGTATTAAGCATTCAGTAGTTTGCTTTTGCTGCTGTAGAGTTACGTACTGAAAATGAAAACCGCCCAAAAAAAAAAATCGAGTTTTAAAGTTAATGCCCATTGCATTATTCTCATATTACAAACGTCGCAGCTAATTTTCGCTTCCGAGCCCCAGGTAACCCGACTTCTGCCCAATGCTAAGGATGATAGCTTACCTTGCAAAATTAATGCAGCGTGCACCACCAAAAACGGCGGTATCAAACAAATTGTTTGGCCGCAGTCTGTCTGTACATGAAGGTGCTCACCTGCAGTTGAAATATCTTCGGTGAACCTCACACTTTCAACAAAGCCCGCTAAATAAACTCGTGAACAGAAGCGAACTCTGCGCGTCCACACCGTTGCCAGGACACCGCAAAACTACGGCGAACGTTAAAGGCCAAACTTCCTCAAACCACAAAACCAGGAAAGTGTTTGGGGGTGACGAAAACATCCACACTAGCCAAGTTTTGCACAAAACAAATTCATACATCAATAGGTAGTTAAGTACTGCTTAAATTGGTAAAAAAAAAAAAAAGTTTTAGAATATGTTCTCAAATCAAAATTAGAAGAACCCAAATGGTTTTATTCACCAAAAGTAAAAACTTGATTCAAAACAAAAGGCAATATTTGGACAGAAGACAGACAAAGTCTATTTTAAATGTTTTTTATTCCAATGTGACAATCTTTAAAAGGTCTATCGTGTTCCAATGGTGACCTGCCACACTCTGATCAGGTTGTCGGTGTAGCCAGCAAACAGGGTCTGTAGAGGAAACGGGGAAAAAAATCCTGAATTTCTTGTTCATCATTAAATCAAACAAGACATTATGGTAGGCAAGGCTAAGAATTTTGTACTACTATCTGCTAGGCCTTTGCTAATAATGGACTGCACTTGTGATCCCCCTCATATTTGCAGGACTTGTCACCAGTGGGAGTCAGATTAATAGGTGAATGGGTATAATCACAGGGGGCTGAAATGGAAGGGCACTTGTGCCCCAATGACCTGACGGCAACCAAGCTGTGCATGTACCTGTCCATCAGCAGACCAGGCCAGAGATGTGCACTGGGGAGGCTCAGCCTTGCTGCTGGTGCTGATCACCTCCTGTCTCAGCTCATCCACAATGATCTTGCCCTCCAGGTCCTGCGAAGGGGTAGCAGTGCTGGTTTAAGTTTCCTCAAAAGATAACACTCAACAAGTGAAGCACTGACAATCACCCCAAGTTCCTCTGGTCACCAGGACTGTCACATGAAACACAACTGAAAATATTCCACTGATTTAGGTCAAATGAAATTAGCTCAGAAACAGCCTCTTTATCATCAGTGAAATACAGATGGCATCAGGTTTCATCACAGCTTTCCATTGCCTGCTTGTAATATTGTTACTGTAAAGTTGATAGTTTAACAGAAAATGCAGTGAAGATGTGCTACAAAGAATGTTTAAAGGCAATCTATGATACTCACCCAGATCTTGATGCTGGGGCCAGTGGCAGCACACAGCCAGTAGCGGTTGGGGCTGAAGCAGAGAGCATTGATGGTGTCTCCACTGTCCAGGGTGTACAGGTGCTTCCCCTCATTCAGGTCCCACAGCATGGCCTGTCCATCCTGGGTTGGAGGAATACAAGAGGTTCATCAGTGTGGGAAGAACAGGCCACAACATAATAGCCATCACAACACCAGAGGTCAACAACTTATCACTGCCAAAGAAACAAAACTATGACCACAAAACTGAGTGAAGGAAACAACTAAGATACTGCCACTGCATCATTATAAGGACACAGAAACAATGTTTCTTCATTGGTTTAGACCAAATATGCAACCCAGGAGCAGGGTGAAATTTTTAAACACTAAAATGTTATGTTTCTCACATAACTAAGTAGAATACTAGGAATATCAGCTTATACAAAGTGACTTGCAGGGCCATTTTACTCCCACCCATTCCAGAGTACCTTGCCACCAGAAGCACACAGAGATCCATCAGGGGAGACAGTGACGGTGTTCAGATATCCAGTGTGGCCAATGTGGTTGGTCTTCAGCTTGCAGTTGGCCAGGTTCCAAACCTAGCAGTACAGATGACCCATATTAAAATTGATTTCAACTGGTTTCAAAAGTCTTCCCAGAAAACACAACCAAAATTAACACTGCATACATACATGCAAAGCATTTTTACCTAAAGCAGAGCAATTTCCAAATATAAACAGGCTGTATTTTCATACTAGAATACATAGTGTTCCTTCAGACCTTGACCATCTTGTCCCAGCCACAGGAAACAATGATGGGGTTGCTGCTGTTGGGGGAGAAACGGACACAAGACACCCACTCGGTGTGGCTCTCATCCTGTTGGGTTCACAAAACAACCAAAGAGTAAGTACAGGTTTAACAGACACCTACTATACACTACGTGTGGCAACAATAATCAATTGGCTTTTGTTTTGCGCTCAGAAACAGCCTCTATTTCATCACTGTAATACAGATGAAATTTATGTTTCATCACTGCTTTTACACTAAAATAATTGTTACAGCAGTGTCTGTTTGGGACTATTAGACACATTCTAACAAGCAAAATGTGCAACAGACTAACAAACCAAAAAGACCAAGTTCTGGAATACTATTCTACAAAACATTCATCAATCCTTGAAAAATCCCAGGACAGTATTTAAGCTTCACCTTAGTCCCAGCACACTATACTACTGGAGGACCTGTTCAAACTGTAAAATACAACATCAGGTTAGTACCTGGATGGTGTACTTGCAAACACCCAGGGTGTTCCACAACTTGATGGTCTTGTCCCGAGAGCCAGACACAATCTGGCGGTTGTCCGCGGAGAAGGCAACACTGAGGACATCCTTGGTATGCCCCACAAATCGACGGGTAGTTGTGCCACTGAAGGACAGTTGAAAGACAACAAGCAAAATTAACTGTGCATAGATTTAGAAACTTCCTACACCTAATGAAAATCCTGCAGAGTCTTTAAGTCTTAAACCTCAACCACTGACACGGCTGCAAGACAAGCAATAATAATATAGTATTTCACCAGACAAATAATACAATGACATAGGAAAAAAATGTACTGCCTTAAATAATCAGAAAAGTTCCTTAGAAAGTAAGCACGAAAATCTCAATGCAGAGTAGTCAATCTTGTAGGCCTCACCCCCCATCCCAAGTCTTACGTGGTGAGATCCCACAGGCGTAGAGTCCCGTCCCAGGAGCCAGACAGAGCAAACTGGCCATCTGAGGAGATGACCACGTCGCTCACAAAGTGAGAATGACCGCGCAGAGCCCGCTGGGGAACACCGTAGTTGGTTTCATCACGGGTCAGCTTCCACATGATGATGGTCTTGTCTGGTCATAGAAGAAAAAAACTACACAAGTAAACCTTGAGTCAAGAAGTGGGGGCATTTACGAATTTATACAAGAAGAATGGGGTCACATACGTACGTAAGTTGTACAAACCACACAATGAACACGCTGCATGGCTCTTAGGCACAAATCATATTTTTTAATATAACGAACGAACGTTCTCATCCCACAATGGAATTCTTTCTCACAAGTTAACAAATTAATGCCCACGTTGTAGATGAGACCTGGTAGAAAAAAAATCTTAAAATATATGAACCCCCCCCACCTTTCCCATGCAACCCAGTTTCACCCACGCGTAAAAGCAACTCTTTATAAATTTCATATTAACTTTATTTTTTCACATGGAACAAAAGAATAGGCAAGGACATTCATGAACTTACTGATTTTTAAAGAAACAGCTAAAAGACCATAATTATACAGCTTTCTTATAGACGGAGCAATGATGGCGCCGAACGGTACCTCTAGAAGCGGACAGAATCATGTCTGGAAACTGCGGAGTGGTGGCGATTTGGGTGACCCAGCCGCTGTGGCCTTTGAGGGTCCCCCGCAGGGTCATTTGTTCAGTCATTTTGGCGACGATCTGCAATGCCTTTGAGGAGGATGGAGTCGGATGGAAACAGAGCACTCGGCCGACCCTGCTCCTCTCACATTTAGGCCCACGGAAAAGGAAGACTTCACCCGGAGACGGAAGTAAAAAGCAGACAACCGGAAGTATGGGGATCGCAGGGCATTCTGGGTAGTAGATAGTATAATACGTAAGGTAAGAAATTAGTACATTAAATAACGGAAAACAAGACTCCTGCTCAAATTTTGTTTCATTCATAAAGCTTGAAAATAAACTGAAAATGATTTTAAAAAATATTTCTTTATTAAGCTAGAACTAGCTTATGTTGCAAACAAGCTTGCTGCAATCAGTGTCAATATTTTACAGGTATTTAAGGTATTTACAGGTAGTAAAGTTCTATTTTATCTTGATTCCCAAATCCAGCTTTTACATTGTTATTAGTATAATTTAATATCTTTAAATAAAGTCTGCGCAGTCCACATTTTAGTTAAAAACATAAATTGTTTCCGCCCGGTTTCGAACCGGGGACCTTTCGCGTGTGAGGCGAACGTGATAACCACTACACTACGGAAACCTCTATGGACGAATCGTTCTACCCAAATTACTTGAGGGACGAAACATGGTTCTTAAACGCAAATTTATGAGTAAATATATTTAGAAACACTGTCATTGATTTACTTTGTGATATGGATACATGTTACACAAAAAGATGAAATACAGCACAGAAGGTTCGTATTGAGTTCATTTTTTGCATTTCGAAAAGTTTGCAAGAAAGTGTTCATGTCAGTGTTAAAATGTTCAAACAAGCTTCTTTTAGCACCATTTTCATTACGAGTGATAACGTGCCATTGTATTAATTATTCCAGTTACAAATAATGTTTTTGGCATTATTTTCGATGGCGGTAAATATAATCCATAGGCGGTAATCCCATGTTTCTTTAAAAGTAACAGCGTTGGACACGTTGTTTTCTATATAATGGGGAAGATATGGATATAAGGCCTAAGTCAGTTGCATTTTTCCTATACTTTCTTGTTGCCCCGTTTGTTAAAATGAAAACCTTTGTAGCAAAACACCATGTCTGGTGCTCATAGCGCGTCGAAAATGTATGTTGGCGACACGGGTATGAAAACGGATGCATGAGAGTGAATTTCTCTCCCCCCACGGAATATAAGCAAAATCGCTAAGGTAAATATTCATCAATTTTCGACTTTGCTTATAATTTCTGTTTAAAATGCGTTCGATTAACAGTTCGACCAGGGAATCGGCCGACATTTTATCTCAGCTGTTCAGCTCGTATTTCACTGTTCCGTTCGAGCTAGTTTTGGTAAATATTCCATGTTTAAACAAACTATTCACTGGTATCGCTTGAATAACATCGATTTCGCATTATGAAAGTGATATTAATAAAACAATGTTTCCGCCCGGTTTCGAACCGGGGACCTTTCGCGTGTTAGGCGAACGTGATAACCACTACACTACGGAAACCCTTCGAAAACTTAATTTCATCTCTGCCTTAATATACACTATTTGTAATATTTTCTCGAATAATTAGATATTAACGAGGCACTAATAACTATTAATAATGCTTATTAATCAGTCTAATGAGATAACAGTTGTGTTCAACTGCGGAACCAAAGACGCTGGTTTTCCGGCAACTTTAGACTCACCAGCCCTTTGAAACACGTATCTCTGGACTGTGGTAGCAAATCCGTATTATACTGGATAAATTCTGCTGTTAACATTTCCCACAGAGGAACAAGAACATACAGAAAAAGACCACGCTCCACAAATCGATCTTTTACATCTTTATTTTGATAATATGCATAATTTACCAAAGTTCACGTCTTTCAAACAAAAAATAATAAAATAAAGGAGAGAAACATTATAAAAATAGCCAAAAACTCTTTTACAAACACACACAAAATATTACAGTCCACAATCCAATCCTTTTATAGTCAAAATACAATGACACTGCAAACTACTCCTAAATGACCATTAAACTAGAAGTGAGGCCCAATGTGAAGAAACATTCACACACTGTTAGGCCCATAGAAGACAAAGTGTTCAGGCGCTGTAGCAGACCAAAAAAACCTGATAAGAGTCATATTTGAAATGATATAAAAAGCACAGTTACTTTCAGAAGAAGATCAAAAAGCCAATTTGGCAAGAAGTCTGTGAGTAATACTGAATACTGAATAAATCCACACTCTTAATTCATTTCGAAAGAAAATAAAGGCAAAACAAGTGTAAAACATTAAAGCTGGCGCTCAGAGTTGACCCGACATCCCAGGGTTCTCCGAATTCACCGCGTTATACAAAGATGTGCTTTTGTGGGAACGAAAAAGAGCACTGCGCTTAAGTCAAAAGCTTAGTAACCGGCGGCTTATGAGAACCCCTTTCTAGCAAATTCGGTTCAATCGGCGCGCAGAAGTGGAGCAATAAACCATACATGGAAAAAAATGTCACCATAAGTTTGTCTCTTCATAGTTAAGAGTGATGAAGCACAGCTGCAGTGACAAAACACATTTTTTTAATTCATAGTTCATCCATCATTGTTTGCATTGGGGTTTGGTGTACAATTGAGTAAGGAACAAATCTCAGCACAGGAACAGTGTTAAACACCAAGTTGGGTGTTTTAAAGAACTCCAAAGACCTGTAATGTGTTAGTGTGTGTGTGAGATCACTGCCACACTGTTATAGATGTGCTACCTGTGCCCGAATGATTCAGTCAAAGGGTTAAAGTTGGCCTTTATCCAAAGTGCCACATCTTTGTGTTCATGAACAGACAGATGTGTATGTTGTACATGTGTATGTGTGTGTGTGTGTGTGTGTGTGTGTGCATGCACGAGAGAAATAGCCTCCAAATGTTGTTTGTGTCCTTGTTATTTTTATCTCCAGCAGTTGCATTAAGTGAGAGCGGCATCCTACTGAACTGCAAACAGCCCTTCAGTTGGAGGAAAGCTCAAAAAAATCAAGGTACCATCCATATGGGGTACAGAAGTCAGCACCTTCAACACTTCCATTAAACAGACAGGACAAACAAAAGGAACAAACAAAAATTTATACGCTATTGGAAATATGCTGAACCGTCCACTATGATGTCAGCGGTTTAGAAACAATGCGAATGACTGTTCAACCAGCAGAGACATTCGAACCCTTTCAGCGAGCAACAACATTCATCGCTGTCAACAGACAAAACTGTGTAGTCTTTAGCCTGCAAGTCGCAGCGTTTGTTCAACAGCAACAAGGCTCCCATATACAGGAACTGAAAAGTATTTGTTTTTCAGCAGCAATAAGCAGTTATAATGGTCTTCCGAAGTCTTAACATTAAAACAATCCAAACACAATGACACAACAAAGGTTCAGTTCCTTAAACGTGTTAACTGTAAAAGTATGCGTGACATCAAATAGAAAAGGGAATTGGAAAACAAGGTTAAAACGCCAGGTAAATATTAGCATTTCAAACCTTTCCTTTTAACACTGTATCAGTTACCTCACAAACTGACTTTAGGTTCGGTTGTATCGATACATGAATGTAAAGCCAGCTTTTCTTTTACTAATACTGCCCACAAATTAATCTGTTAAAAATCTATACACTGGCTACGTGTAACCTCTCGAAAATAATACAAAAATGGCCATGCACAGGAATGCTAACGTAACAGCGATAATGAGAAACGGACGATCCACCAGCAGGTGTCCGAGACATAAAAGAAATGCTAGAACCTCGCTCGCAGAACGGTTCTGCTCATGTTCGACCGAAATCAAACTTCAGATGCGGTAAAACTTTCTGGTCATTTCCTATGTCATTGAATGAACATCAGCCAGTGGGGTCATTTAAGAAAATGATAAACATAAGAACTTTTGTCTTTTTAAATGATGTAAAACCATTAAAAAACCAAACACTTCTTTTTGCATCATATATTATGCGTCAGGCACTTGACCGTTTCAAAAAAGAAACAAAAAAAATCAAAAGCATGGTGAAAAAATGAATTACTCTTAGACTTTCCCCCACCTTTGTTGTACAGAAATTCTTTGCACAGCTAAGGTTGCCTTTTTGTTTGGTTTCGATGAGTCTGACGTGTCGATGAAACCCAGCGTATCTGTGTGTCTCCGGGCCTCAGGTGTCCAGAGCGTGAAGGTGTACTGACCCCCTTGTTACCCTGTGCAGGTCTCACCACCGAGGGCCATAACACATCTTGCTTCTGCAGAACATATTTGCTCAATTGTTTTTCCCCCTCTCTAAGGCTGAGCGAAACGCTGGCGTTTTGACCTTTGCCAGGCATCATTGTCCTTCCAAAACAAATAACAGGGAAGAGGAAAACAAAATTTTAAAAAGCTGGCACAACGGTGTCTCCGTCATCCATCAGGCCAGAACATTGCCATGCAGTTTCAAAGGAACTGGTCCACGTTCAGAGTTAACAGATATTCTTCCCGTCCACCATCCACCACAGCAGCAACTAATGCAGGGAGTCTATAAACTGCTTTTGTTTGCAATTTTATTTCTTTTACCCTGAAAAAAACTTAATCTGGAGAAAAAAAAAAAAAAATCTTCTTTACGGCAGTCGTCCTTCACGTTTGTTTTCTTTATGCATCCTTTACAAATTGTTAAATGACATAACCTTTGTTAACACTTCCGCTGGTAAAAGATGCACAATACAACGTCCAGTATTAAAAGCACAATATATTAAAAGTTTCCTTACAAAAAAAAGTTTCTTTGAAAAGTATTCAGTTGCAAAATATACCATATTAATATGTACAGATGCCATGCGTCACGTTAGTCATCACTGCAAAAAATCAAAGGCAGAGATTAGAGTTGTGAGAACACAGAGAAGAGATTTACATTAATGCATTAGGCCTGTGTGACTTATTAATAAGTACCCTTTACTGTATATAATTATTCAAGGCCTCATGTGTGACGCTGAGATTTATAGACTGCGGTGTCAGAGTTACTGTGTTAGAGACATGAGTTAATGTACACATTCATGGTATGTGTATATTTACAACACGCTACACTAGTACTGACCTTGTGCCAACATCCTGGTATTGGTAATCCATCCTGACCCTGTTGAGATGTGGAATTAAGTTTTAGTAAAGGTTGTTTCGTGTACTCGGATCCCCCCACCTCCATTACAGTGGATATTGGGGATGGAGGGGTCTAGAAACCGTTGAGCTGTTAGGTCAGTCTCAACCGACTTCATTTACGCAGGCGCTCGGACTCACATGCAACCACACCATTAATTCGGTGGAAACACGAGCGAAAACAACATCAAGACAAGGCTTTCAAAGTATAGAACACAGAAGAGCATCTTTTGATCTGGAGGTGAAGGGGGAACGATTTTTAAACTGCACACCAAAACCTTTGTAGTTTGCGGATTGAATAAAATGACTGCATGGGGGGGGGGGGGTCGTGCAAAGTCACCGGTTCTCATGCGGTAAAAGGGACCATGTAACACCCCGCAAAGCAGCAAAACATAACAGACAGTGGCAAACTGAACCATAAATACACACTGAACACAAAACGCACAGTAAATGCTCAGTGCAAAAACAGCAGCAGAAGGTTCCAGACCATGCAGAGGCTCAGAGGTAAACCCAACAATCCCAAACCCCAAGTCTCTAATCAAAATGCTTGTTTGGGAGATTACTGCCTACTTCTATTGTTCTTAAAATTATACTTCAACTTTTATAATGAGAAAATGGATCTTGCATTTAATCCAGCATCAGCAAGAACAGCAGCATTCTCGTAAAGACCACTGGGGGGCGCTGTGCCAATAGCTGGAGGGGCGGCAAAGCAAGCGTGGCTCAACCAGTGAGGCTGTGAATGTGGGAGAACAGAGCTAAATAATGGCAGCTCTGAGGAGCTGTAGCCTGACCGCTGTGGCTGCGTTCCCGGCGGTTCTGCTGGCCTCAGTCTAATTCCAGCTGTCAGCGCAAACTTTTCAAAATGCTTAAAAGCCCAGACGGCAAACGCAGGACAATGAAAGGAAGATGGACCGCAAGCCATGGAACGCCATGGTCAGGTGACTCGAAAGGCTGTGGTCCACCCCCGGTGGAGCTCAGGCCATTCCTTGTAAACAGAGAGGGACAGAGCTGGCTCGCAGGGAGAACAGAGCAGCAGCGTTTTGCGGAAGAGAACTTTTTGGAAAATCGACGAGTGAGAGCGGATGGCCACGCGCTGAGCTCTCGGCATCCAACACCAGGTGCTCATTTATGGACCGTTCCTCGCTGCTGGCTGATGTTGAGCTGTATGTTTGGATGGAGCATCAGCAGAGGAGGTCGGATAAACAGGAAGCTTGGATAAATATTTATGCATGGGGTGAAGTCAGCTCTTACAAGGCAGGACGCCAAGTTTTTCACTTCGAGCCGATCAAAGTTGGTGAAATAATGCCGCGATTGTTCTCCATGTGAATAGCTTTTATGACAGTTGAATTTGTGTGTGAGCTTATGCGGAAGCCTGTGTTTGACTCTGGACAGTTCTGGCTTGACCTCCAGCCCCCGAGTGAGGCCGAAAACACACACACACACACACACACACACACACACACGCATACACACACCATGGGTAGAGGAGCCCTGAGGCAGTGGTGCACACTGAGCCTGTGGCCCTTTGCCCTTTTTCCACAGAAATTATGCACATTCAGCTCTAAAGTGAAGGGTGCAAAGGGCTCCTTTCATGAAGCAGAAGGGCGGTAAGGAATCGGTGTCCTGTGGGTCCCAGTGAGGTCACCACTGCCTGCTGGGTGGAGGGGGTGTGTGTGCAGGAACAGGAGAGAGAGGAGGAACAGATACTGTACCAGGGGACAGGGGGTATCTGGAGCAGTTTGCCCCGCCTCCCCAGAGTGTCCTTTACCCCCGTCGGTGCCCTGTCAGTGAGAGCCATCCTTCTGTTACACTGCTATCGCTTAAATCCACACCCCATAACACAAACACAAGTCCCACTCGCACAGGGGTATATAAACGCGTTTGGAAACATACAAAGGCGCACTCTGGCGCACACAGATCCATCCACTCGTTCTGGGGGTTTCAATCCCTGCTCCTGGTGTAGAGTCCTTGACCAAGGTACTTACCCTGAAGTAGTAAAGCAGGAATATCCTGCTGTGTAAATGGATAAATCACTGCAACCAGCTTAGCATACATACCCATAATTAGACAGCACTTTGGGGGAAAAGGGATCGATTAATATTGAAATGCTTTTATAGAATTCTCGAAACAACCTCTCGCTGTGGTGTGAAAGTAATGTTAAGGCCACGTACCACAGGACAGGGCTGGTCCAGTCCTGGGGGTCCCTGCTCACCCTTCTGACCTTTCAGGCCTCTCTTTCCCACTGTGCCCCGTTCGCCCTGCAAGGAGAGGGATGATGAATGAAATCGGTCTCCTTCCTCATTTACCTATTAGGTCAAATTACCATAGTTACCCTACAGTACATTGCCCGGCAGGGCTCAACACATCAGTATTTGCTGTCAGAAGTGGCGAGATATTCAAACGCACCTTTTCTCCTTTCTCACCCCGGTCCCCCTTTTCTCCTCTCAGCCCTGGGAAACCCTGAAGGAGAGGAAGAGGATGCTGTTAGTGCCATTTGGAGCTATGGTTGGTGTCAGCAGGAACCTGATGGGGGGCAGGGGAGGAGAACAGTACTCACATCTAATCCAGGTTCTCCGGATTTTCCCTAGGAGACAAAAATGGAACGTTAACCTGAGCCTACCTGTTGTCTGTACCCAAAACCTAAGCATGTGCACATATATATGGATGCATAGATGTGTAGCTACCTTTTCTCCCTTTGTGCCTGGCAGCCCCACTAACCCAGTAGGTCCTGGAAGTCCCTGTGCACCATCTAACCCCTGGGTGAAAGAGGACAGAGGCTACTGGTATACTATATGGCCAAAAGAATGTGGACACACATGCTTGTTGCCTTTAACCTTGCTTTAACCTTGTGCTACCCTTAGCCTGTGTGTTAGCTGCTGAGTTCATGTGGACAGAAGAAGATGGCGACTCACCCTCAACCCAGGTGGTCCCATGTCCCCTTTGTCTCCTTTAATCGACTCTCCTGGCTCCCCCTGCACAGCGAGACACCACAGCAGAATGGTCACCATTGCTGACAAGCAGAACTCCATCACAAGCTGCACTACAGCACCACCACCACACACTCCAAGACGGGGTGCACGTATAGTGTTGGTCAAAAGTTTGAGCCCACGTAGTCAGCTTGGGCAACGCTTGTGTGGGACAAACTGGACCCATAGTGAAAGTAATTCAATGTACAAGTGTCCATCTCTGGCAGCAGCTGCACAACAGCTGGAAAGATGCATTATATAATTTTCCGAACAAACTTTTTAACCAAATGGCTCACTGAAATAAAAATAATTTTACAGCGAGCGGCTCAAAACTTTTCCCATGTGTGCATACACAAACGCAAGCAACAGCACATCTCCAGAAACTCACCTTCTGACCCTGCATCCCAGGGTAACCCTGCAATAAAATGAAGAAATAATGCTTTCAGCATCATGTAACTGGGTAGAAAAGGATTGCACGTCTCACATGTAGCTCCTGACAGCTTCACTTAATGTCACTCGGTGTCACCGAAATACGGCTGCCATCATCACCGCGGAAATGATGCCCTGCAGCTTGGTGTGTGAGGAGAGCAGTAGTGAACTGCATTTGGGCAGGGTTTGTGTTTCACTCACTGAGAGGCCTGGGGGTCCCTGGGGTCCTGGCGGTCCAGCTGGTCCTGGAGGACCTGGTTGAGAGATCATTTGCACCTGGAAGGGTGGGGAAGCACAACAGTGACATCATCAAATATCACAAATGAACCATTGTAGAATTACCGTGTAATTCTCATACAGAAAGAAAGATTTTTGGATTACTTTAGTGCAGGAAAAGCTTTGTAGAAAATGCTAGAGCTTCAACTGTTCATCTGCAGTCTCACATGCATAAATGCACACATGGGCGCTGTTTAGATCTCATTTACCAGATTATCCTCCAATCTGGACTCTCCTTTTTCTCCCTTTTGTCCATCGGTGCCCTGAAATAAATAAATTGCAAAAAAATCCTTTATTGTAAGAAACAGCTTAGAAACACAGTTACTGGGTGTGTTTGAGGCTGGAGTGCTGCAACTCAGCCCAGGATAAAGCAGCTAATGGATGGATGGATTTAGTTTGTGTAAGAATTTAGTGCCACAAACCATACTGGACCACAATAGCATCAACAAAAAGCCAGAGTTTCTTTTTCAACTTTTTTGTACATTTTTATGAATTACACAGAACATCTGGAGCCTTAGAAGTGCCACTATTTGTTTCTCGAAGAGAAATACGAAGAATAAAAACTTGCATTCCTAAAACCTCAGGATGCACCTGGTGTCCACCTACACACTTACCGGTGGGCCTGAGAGACCCATCTCCCCCTTCTCTCCTTTCTCCCCAACAATGCCAGGTTCCCCAGTGTCACCTTTCGCTCCCTTGGCACCCTGAAGGCAACGGAGTCAAAAGTTAGAGATGAGGAGCTGAAACCATCTAACAATGGGCTGGAAACCAGTACTTTTTTGGGCATTTGTTATGAACTGTGAAATATCCGCTCATGTAATTGCAGACTGGGAAAGACATTAACTAAAACTTTAAATATTAATTTACAAAACTTTGAAAAAATAACTCATGTGCAAGACTGAGACCCTGTGAACACGTGGAAGAATTTTAAACAACATGCCAACTCATTCTAATTCATACTTTAATTATACAGAACAACCAGGTGTTTTACACAGTTTGAGAGGAACGCCACCCTGGTGGTGGAATTTTCCAAAAGGCCGCCACTGAGAGAAAGTGTTTGTTGGCTTCACGGAAGGTAATTCCCATTAGCACAGCAGACTGTTGAACATTAACTATCCTGTAGACTGACCAACCAACACAGAAATATGAAAACGGATGCCTCTCCCACACTCTGGTGGGAACACTTAGACAAAGAAGTAACTTGAGCGCCACAATGGTTATATATGATCAGTGGGGGTTAGTGGACACATCATATAAAATAAAGAATTTTGGTCAAGAAGTAAGAAAGAAAATGACCACCACTTTATGGAATAACAGGCCACTCAGTCAAGACAAATATAAAAATTTCTTGATAAAATAATTTTTTCACATACACAGATATTTCACCAAGAGGTAGGCAGTGAACAGAAAAATTTGTGACAGCAGGGCAGACATGTTACCGTCTCTCCGTCAATCCCAGAAGGCCCAGGCAAACCCAGCTCTCCCTGGTCATGAAAACAAGCCAACAATGTTGTTGTACAAATAGCAAAAGTGCATGAGGGGGTACATTTCTGTAGTACTCTGAAGAGATTTTCTACCTTTGGCCCTGGAATTCCTGGGGGCCCTGGAGGTCCAGGAGGACCCTGTGGAACAACAAGAAAAGGGATGTCATTCACTCATGCCTTCATCAAAGAGGATCCATGCTCTTCAGGCATCAAAGCAAGAGCAGTCTACATCAGGCAAGAGGCAGCTCCTCAAGCAAGCCAACACGCCTTGGAACTGTTTCTTTCCATTGTTGCTGTGGCAGCCACAAGTTTCTATGTGCTAAGCTGAACTGACCCATAATCCACCACAAAGCTATGGGAGTGCCATTCCAGGAAGACAAGTTGACCAGAATAATCTACCCTCCACTTGGCTTATTGTTGAAGAATTTCAGTAATGTTCTCACGGCCCAAGTGTCCTCTGCAACAGAGATGTTCTGGGTACAGCCAGACGTTAAGGGCCTACATCCTTGATGTTATGGAATTCCAGAATGTTCTATGAACAATACGCAGTTCAATTAACACACAGGCCAAGATGCATCTTATAACAACCCCTAGCAGCGCAGACACACTCATTCAATGCTGCACACCTGACTCTCCGTCTGTGGAGAACAAACACTCTTTCATTCAACTTCAGTATGAGTTTTATTGACACCGTGTGCTCAGAATGGGGGGAAAAAATTGAATTTTCCAGAGTCAAAATGAAGCGTTAAATTATTCAGTCCACACATTTATTCCCAAATGCTTTAGTGCAAGTGCTCCAGGGGTTTATTCTGTGTTTTTTGCTAGATTTTCATGCCATCATTGTTCTAGCCTTGTTGGCACGAGTATGCAGGTTTTAGCCATTTTGCAATGCGATGGATGCAGTGTGGGAGACGCGAGGCCCTGCATCAAACGTGACAAATGCTACAGCTACGAGATTCTGCCCTTTTGGTGCCCGCAACCACAAAAGCTTGCTTGATTCTACCACCTCCCCGAATTTATTTGTTTTTTTTGCCTTCATTTCTATGACAACAGAAGAGGTCACAAAACAAAATTTCTGCCAACATCTTAGATTTCAGACGATGCCACCCACAAGGATAATTAGAAATCCATAAAATAAATGGATAAGTTGTGTATGCATCGCACAATATTTACTGCCGAGTTGGTTACGCCAGCCCTCTGGGGGTTCAAAACAAACATCGTAAAGGTGCTGTTCAAAGATGTGGAAAAGATGGTCTCCCCTGTTGGGAATGAGCAAAAAGTCAACAAGACATAATGCCTTCCCTCTATTTCTCTTTCAGTGACTTTAACAATTCCAAATCAGTGCCATTTGCTCTAGGGAAAATAATGTCAAATGAGCAAAAGAACTCCAAAGGCTTCAGGTCTCTTTACAACAATGACTTTGGCACCACGACTGAGGGTCCACGGTGTCTCTATGCAAGGTGCTTCCAGTGGGAGCTGGAGAACAGTAGTTTTTAATAAAGCACCCAAACTAACAGACAGTGATCTGGTTAACCGACATGAAGGACAGAAAGCAGCAGGTTGGGATCAGCGAGGACAGTGAACGAATTGGTTTGCTCCATGCCGGCGAAACAAGGACGCGGTTCTTGTCCCCTTCCTTTCATCGAGTTTCAGCTTGATTGGTAAAAGGTAAACACCGCTCAGGACATTAAATTCTGTTATATCAAACGTTATGAATGTAAACACGTTGACCAAAACCTTCTCCCCTTCAGAGAAAAACACTTAAAAATTTCAGGCTGACAAAAAAAAAAAAAGCCCGGAGTTACACTGATGGAATAAATAATGTTTGGATTTTTTTGATTGAAAATGTCAGTCTTTATTAAGCAGTAATGTGGTTTAGGCCTGAGGTGATTTCCATCAGATGCTGCATATGTTTCTGTTATGTGCACACATAGGCACAGCGGGCCTTACAGTGTGTTTTGTTACGTGTTTTGACATTATTGACTGCTTTAAGCATCCAAAATGCAGCATGTACACACACACACACACACACACACACGCATCCCCCTGGCACACACATTTATTAAGGGGAATGCAGAGTGGGGCAGGCTAAGGCTGGGGTGAGATTGGATGGGGTAAGAGGGGCGATGGAGGGTAGTAATGATCAGAAACACATGCTGTTGCTCGAGTTACCGAGATGCTGATGGTGTGGATGGCCTGGAAGGAGGAGAGCGAGACCTTGTTCAGTAGAGCAGCACTTGATCTCATGCCCACCAGCAACAGGGTTCCCTTTCAGTTTATACTAGTTCAACATTTTAAACAGGGTACCTGTCTCAGCAGATGTAAAATGAACACCCATGGTGTAAGTGAAATTAATAAAAAATGAATTTGTCCCATTTCCTGAACTGGTTAAATCAAGCCAACTGACGTTAGAAAAGCTGACCACCTTCTAGCAAGTTTTCAAGGTGATGGATGACATGTTTACAATTTTACGTTTATTCCAGGTGAGGTCATTCTGATGGAATACCAGTGCAGTCTGCAGGACTGACTCCCAATGTTGTAAACTTTGAACAAAGATGAGTATTTACAGCCTGATTTGAAAAGGAAAGAATGTGAGGTTTGCTTTGTTTAAAAGAATAGATCTACAGGGTAAGCACATCAGTAAATGGGGAGAATATGAAAAGGAAATACTGGGAAAAAAATTTATAAATTATAAATGTATTACATTTATAACATTATAACATTACAAAAAAGAAAGGCATCAGTATGGTTAATAAGGTTCTATGTGTGTAGAAAGTGTCTCTAGACACCTTTACCTGTACCAACATGGAAAGGTAATCACTCACCTGAAGGGCTGCCTGGAGTTTGCCATTGAAGTCGATGACATCCGAAGAGCCTGTAGCACCCTTCTCTCCAGGTTCGCCCTGCCAGAGAGTAGGTTTGAAAGACAGCATGAGATCAAAAGTGCAATTAGAATTCCATTGCCTTTTATTCCAGGGCTCGAATTCAACTCAGTCTGTGTGAAGTTTGCTAGTTGTCCCTGTACCTGCATGGGTTTCCTCCAACAGCCCAAAGATGTGCATTTCAGATTAATTTATCATAGGAGAGTAGCGTAGCCATGGTGTGCAAATGTGTGTGTGTGTGTGTGTGTGTGTGTGTGTGTGTGTGTGTGTGTGTGTGTGTGTGGTTTCCCTGCAATGGACTGGCGTCCCAGCCAGGGTGGTGTTAGCCTAGCGATAGTGCAGGATACAGCAGTTAATGATAACGGATGTACAGATCTCATTCTGTATATTTAATATAAATATTTATATATTTGTTATCTGCTTTATTCATAATTTCATTAAGGCTACTGAAAAATCCTTGTTCACTGCAGGGCAAAGTGAAGTTGACTTATGGAAATATTAACGCTGTTGGTCTTTATCACTGGTTCTGTAGCTTTGAGCTGTTTTTTCCGTGTCCTTCCTGGACTGCGGCATGGAAACCATGAGCTAATCATTGCATCGGACAGGAATGATAAAGCTTTTATATTTTATGACCCACGTTACAGCCTCCTGTTGTGGAAATAATGCAATTACTGCCGCTGCTATGGTATGCGTTCAGTCTGCGCAACCCATGGTTGTGCCTATAAAAGCACCCTTGGCGCTGCACCAAATATTTCAGTTAGATCTTATAGTCTGATGTCCTTAACTATGGATAACATGGTGGACGGCCATGGGAACCTCTCTTCAAATCCATTAAAATACCAAACCAGGTAGTGATCAGAAGTTAACTCACTGTGTCTCCTTGGGGTCCCATGTCCCCTTTGTCTCCCTGAGAGTGTAAACACAGAGAAGGGTTTATTGTCAGTCATCCCAACATCAGCCAACAGCTTCAAACTATTGCCTAACTGCCTAAACCACTGACCTTGGCACTTAGTGTGTTTATCCACATGCTGTTGTATTTACAGGAAATAAGAGGGGGACCAACAGATGAATTGAAGAGAACAATGGTTCACCAATCATTGCTTATGGCAGAAACCCCTCAGCGTCACTGTATTTAATTTTCTTGCTGTGGCATTGATGCCTCGTGTGTTCAGAATCTTCTGCCTGTCTATTCCTTCTGCCTGTCTATTCCTGAGCCCCAAGTTCATATTGGAGGCCATCTCAGACCTTCTGACTGCTCTTACCTTCAGTCCCGGTAAGCCGTCAACTCCCCTTTCACCTGGGTTGCCCGGTATACCCTGATCCCCCTGCAACACACAGAGTGAAGGGATGAGAATCTGGAGAACAAATGGGAGCAAACATGAAAACAGACACTTTTCTGGGCAGAGCAACAGCACTCAGACTGGAAGAGGATATGAAAGAGGAGGAGAAATGGCAGAGGTACAGCAGAGCTCCGGAAAGACTGGAGCTGGCGCTACATGACTCTCTGGGGCAAGAAATGTTAAGCATCTGTAGCAGCCCCCATCTGGAAGATTATCCCATCCAGAAATCCTTCTGAACCAGAGTAAATTTATCACCTACTCCCATTCAATGAAAAAAAAGAGTGTTAGTTTGGCCAATAGCTTGACTTCAATGCTCAGAGCCGACGCTGTTACTGACAGTTTCCAAGGCCCTGTCCATCACACACTGAAGATCACATATTAGTGGCAATTCAGGCCAGATGGAGCACTGGCAGAGGCTGAACAGCCAGAGAATTACATCTCAACTGAACGCCTTCCGAAAGCTCTAAACACATCATTACATCACATCCCCTGAGAGGTGCAGGCCCAAGGCCAGAGGCCTCCTGAGATGTACTCAGTGAGAGAGAACAGACCGCTGTGCGCCTTAGGGATGCTAAGACGAGACAAACTTTGCAAATTAGGAAGTGTGGATAGAAAGGACAGGAAACACAGCCAAAGTGAGAGATAATGTAGAGCATTTCCCGTTCTGCCTCTTCAGGAGCAAGAAGACAGGGCACTCAGGGAGGTGGTATACATGCCCACAGTGAAAAGTGTGCAGTCAAAACATTTATCATATGGAATCCAATCTGACCTTTGACCCTGGAGGTCCTTGCGGCCCTGGAAGACCTGGCTCACCATCTGCTCCATCTTCACCCTGTGTGGAGCCAGCACAGGTTGGGGGGATCTTAATATTACAAAAGGATGCAGGATAACTCTCATTCCCACTGAACAACACTTGGTGATGCAGATAGAACCTTGTGACCGCTTTCAGTATTCTCAGTATATCTCCACTTAAATGCTGCTTTGCCTTTTGTGTAAACAGCCGACTTAAAAGTGAAGCAGAAAGTGCTTTCCCTGTTTTGGGTGACATTTCAGCTGCATGGGCTCGTGCACTGGCAAGCTTGGACCATCTCTCCCAGAGAACACATGGAGGAAATCTGGGCCTTTGGTGACTGCATTCAGAGTTGGATGTTGAGAAGTTTCTAAATTGTTGCTTTGCTATATCTTGCTCAGTCAAAATATTTGAGGTGAAGAGAGCTTATACGCGGATTCCACGCATTCCATCATGGGGTGTAGCTGAAGGTAAAGGTTTATGAATAACTGATAAGCTAAGTGTTGTTAACACATGGAGGTATTTTTTAATATGTATTTATGAGGGTCTTACATTATTTCCAGGAGGACCCCTGGGTCCCTGTAAGGAAAGATTTTTGTTAAGCTTCACACGACCAGAACAATGCAGGAAAACTAGACATATAAAAAGGCAAGAAGCAAATGTAAAGGGAGGTTTAAGGGAGGATGGCATTGTTATTCCGATACGCAAATTTGAATAAATACTAAATGAAAGTGTTTGCCAAGCAAATTAACAGGAGGAACTTGGGCCCACCTCAACGCCGTCTCTTCCAGGAGCACCCTGTGGAAAGTGAGGAGAAAACGTCAGTGTGAAATGGACACCATACACACTAATGGGCTGGCAACTGAGCAAAGTGATGTTTGTGCTTTGCAGTCAGCAGGCTGCATGTTTGAAAGAATTCCCAAACTCTCTCCATGCTGAGTTTGCATGTTTTCCCTGCGGCTCGGTTGGTTAAAACCAAGTAGTCTGGTTAGACCAAGAGATTCCAGTCCAGCAAATTACCCTTGTTGGACGAATTTGCCTGTGTGAGGGATGATTTGTCAAAAAGAGTCCTGTCCAGCATGTTTAATGCAGCTCCACTATGGCAAAACACTGGACAAACAGTCAAAAAAAGGGAGAGGGCTGGAGGGCGGCGGGGGGGGCTACATAATCTAACACATCTGGCCTTAAATTTGCCACTAGGTGTCAGTGTCTTATTGAAGCAGCAGTGTAGACAAAGTACAGCACCACTCATGGTTGGTTCTGGTTCCTTAAATTCACACGGACCCCTTTTGGCCCTAATGAGAGCAATCTGCTCATAAACATCCAACGAAAACAAGCTCACCAGAGCCAGGAGGTGGCCCCTTGGCCCCCCCACTCCACTGCAAGCGATATGTTTGTGTCCTTTTTACCCTTCACTTCATCTAATGCACATCAGGAGTTCACGCAAAGGAAGATCTTCATTTTTTTCTCCAGTCTTCTGTCACTTTCTCCTTTCAGGGCAACACGCAGGAGTACGCACACATCCTGCTTTCCTACACATGTTCGCCTTGGCTTGTCTAAACACAGTTTGAAAACGGAGCCAGAACCACATATTAAGAAGATCTAGGTGCAAATTAACCATGATCTACAACAAGGTCGCACTGGCTTCAGCACCCTGTTTCACATGCCAGAGACTCAGTATGTAACTAACCTGCCCACTGTATTAAAATAACTGCCAAATGTAGTAGAGCAGTCCCACGATATCTGATTCTAATTCATTCCTGAAACCAGGTTGGATATTGATACTGCAGATACCAAATGCCTATTTTCCATCATTTTAAAGGGGGGGGGGAAATAAACATTCTGCTGCCTGTGCATTTGAAAATGTCTATATAAGTATCAACTCATGATTTCAGCGTAATAAAACCATGTAAACACCAGTTACCTAATTAGAAAACACTAAATTGTCATTAATTTGCAGGTTCATAATGCCTGGTACAGTATGCACAGTACAGGAAGTTTCACATGTTAGTGCTGCCACCGGTGTCATTGTGTTACACATGCGAGATGAGAGGTGCGTGGGGGGGTTTGGAGCAGGAGTTTGGTGTTGTGAGATGTTGGCTAAAGGGAAGGCCTATGTCAGAGTAACCTGCTGCATCTGTGTCTTTGTTTGACACAACAACCAAAATTTAAATAAATTGTGTCTTTTTAAATGAAATACCTAGTAAATGTGGTGATATGGCACAAATTAGTGGAAACAGCTGATAAGAAACCAGTGTGGGTATGCACACACTTTGGATAAATTCATAAGAGTATACAGTACAGTTCATTGCAATACATATAGCATTAATTTTATTGCAGTACACTGTAGGTGCTTTACAGTTTGTATTTGTAGATTTTTTAAAATGTTTTTTAACATTCTTTTTTACACTTAGTTTTTTTCTAATAAAAATTTGTTAAAGCAGAAGTTTCCCTTTGGATATCCATATTTATGTATTCATTTTCAAGAGCCAACACAGCTAAAATGTGAATATAGAGAGTTTAAGGGATTGCTATATATAGTTTGTTACACTAAATTGTTGTCTAAACTAGCGAGTATACCACAATATTTTTTCCCCATGCATGTTTCTCCTGGACAACCCATGTCTTCTTGTCTCTAAAGTAAACCTCGTAATAAAGTCCTGCTTACCCCCTGGAGTTAGGCTTTGTTAAATATTCCAAATGTCTTCCCTCCCAGGTGTGTTGAAATACAGTGAATCCCACACCCATAAACAGCCGGTCCCATAGCACCATTTGTAACCAAGTCCATCTTGGTTACAAGGTTTATTCCTACTCAGACAGAACAAACACTGGGAGACGAAACACACAACTCAAATTAAAGAGAATAAATCAGACGGCCCTGTTTTCTTAATACATCATCAGCATAGAAGAAGAATCAAACTGAATTTGTTTTGTTATTCTGTTATGTAGTGTTGACATAATTACATAATATTTGCAGCTAATTAGAGAAGGGGAATTGGGAGGAAAAATCAAGGGAAAAATGTCCATCGATATCCATCTCACTCTGAATTTAAAGTGTTTCATTTCTTTTTTCACTTGTTTGGGTTCTTTTTTTGTTTTATATGAATCATTGCAACATGATGGCGACTTTTTTTTCCCTAACTGCCAGAATCTTGCCACTTTGTTCAGCCCACCAGTTCACTTTCATCCCAGCAGAATACAAAATTAATCAAATTCATTCTTTAATGTTGGTATTGTATTCCATGACAGACACTATCCCGTTGCTTTCATACTGTCGCCTCTACAAATTTGGTGATCTTTGAAGCAATGGGATGCAGTGGAAAAGCACCCATTAGCCTGCAGCAAGAGTAACACAAAGGCAGGCAGTTGCTGAAGCCAGGCCTCGCCATATCCATTACAGGGCATGATCCAAAGGGGGCCTGGACCAGACCTTCTGTGGCTGGCTCTTACACAAACCAGATGAAACAGCAACCCGACTGCTATTTCCGCTTTGCTCCCCAAAGCCACAGCATCAGGTGGGGGTTGGGTCGCACCCTGTGGGTCCTGTCCCCTTCTATCTACCCTATCTTTGTGATATTCTCTCTGGATGTGAAAGGTAGTGAGAAGTGAGAGGTATGGTGTCCAGTGTAGACCACAAGCTCCCTTTTGCCAACCAAACCTTCCTAACCTATTGAAATGTTTCACATTGATGAAAAGCTTTGCCTCTCCTCGTATCCAAATGTATAACTGAGCTAGAGCATCTCAATATTAGAGAGCTCTACATCTGTTGGGTCCTAAATTTAGGTTCAGCATGAAAGTTGGCCTAAACATTAAGTCTTCTACCGGAGACCAACACTGGGGGTGGTGCTGGAAACCAATACTAAGGCTGCCAATGGAGACCAGCATTGAGGCTGGCATTGGAGACCAGAACTGGGGCTGGCATTTGAAACCAACGCTGGAGGCAGAACCATGGCACCTGAAAGTTAACTGTTGCTATCACACTGTATTTGAGGTAGTGATGGTTACAACTTACTGACTCTCCAGGGGGACCCCTGGGTCCATCTTTCCCTGTGTTCCCAGGAGGACCTCTTGGACCAGGAGATCCAGGTGGTCCAGGTGGCCCAGGTGGGCCAGCTTGTCCTTGATCACCCTAGAGTCAGAGGAGAAGAAAAGAGAAGGTGAGTGTGGGAAGAACATTTTCACACTCAGTTTCTCAACTAAAGCACTGTTAAGCATCTCCTTCTTCAGCGGTGTTACAACCTGTTTGGACGATTTCCCCGAGTTGTTTGACACTAATAAGACCATTTCATTGCCTTCAGAGCTGTTGATGCTGGTAGCTCTCTGCCAAAGTCAAAGAGCAGGCCTAAAGCCATGGCATTGGGAGTCGTTTCCGAGACACTCTAAGGCCGTTGTGGCGAACCCCAAAAAGAAATTTATATGGCAAAAAATGATATTAAGTGCTACCACTAGGAAAAAGAAACTATTTTTGTTCACTAATTAACATAGTTCTGGAAGCCATATAATTTCAGAATAAAGTTCTACCAACAAAGCCTTTTTATTCAGACTGTAATGAAAAACACACATTCCAAAAAAGAATTCTGGCATGTGGTTATTTCATTCCCCCCTGTTCTAGTTTGAAACAGGCGCATATTTGAAAACACACAAGTCAGCGTGTGGAGTAAATCGCGAGCAAGACGGCAAAAGCAGGGTGTGTGGGACAGGCAGGTTTGGAGACAGCAGTAGAGAGGGACAGTGAAATGAGGGAAAGAGTGAGGGGCGAGCGAGGAGAGCAGAGACGGGACACATGGATGTGAAGGTGACAAAAGAGACAATAGGCTCTACCTTCAGGATGAGCCTCTTAAAATTGGGGTGGTCGCCAGAGAGGAAGCTGTGATCGTAACGTGGAAAGACCATCTGGGCAGAAGGAAGATTGGCAGGAGGGAGGCCCATGGTGGGGAGAGGAGTACAGGCAGCAAGAGAAAGAGTAGAAAGAAGTGCTCAAGGAATGTGGTGAGAAGAAACATGGCTGACATCAAGCAACAGAGATCCAAAGCTTCATTAGGCAGGGAGAGAGGGGTAGAAGTTGGAGCAGAAGGGCCCAGGAGAAAGGGTGTCCACGGTCCAGCATGTAGAAGAGTCTGAGAAGCTGCTGACATGGGGGAGAGGGAGGAGACAAACCTTTAAGGTGAGAATTTGATTACTGAGAAGTCCAGCAGACACACCGGAGGCAGGCAGTCCCTGGGTGGAGGGGGGTGGCACACGATAACATGAACATGTTCCAGGTGAACACAACACTGCACGTTACCATCAGTCCTGCCTCATGCACAAAATCTTACCATCATCTCCTGCCTATCATCTCCTATCCATCTATTTCCTAAGGAAATTTACACATCAATGTCTGTTGCTCCTTGATGGCAGCAGATTTCTGAAAGTCCTTCTCTTCTGGTGGGCAGAATTACCATACTGTTTGGCTTTCTTTTACGTATGAAGGCAACATTTTTCTTCCATGACCCTGTGTATCCCTTTCGGCTTGGAACATGGCGAAGTGAAGCACTAGCTAGTGTGTCAGTATCACCCTCATAAGTGCTGCCCTTGCGGTTTTTCCCCTGTGCACACGTGCGCTCGGCAGGAACTCTGAGACGGATATAGCGACCCCCCGTGTTCATGTAATTAGATGTCCAACAACCCCCCCAACTTCAAGTCAGAATCAAACTGCAAAGGAAACTTAACCCCCTAACCCATGCAGACTCAGAGGAAGTAGAGGTTAGCAGCTCTTTGTTTCAATGAACAAGGCCTGTGCAAAGGCTGATGGTGCACATGTGCATCTGTGTGTGCATGTTTGTGGGTGTGTGCGTAGGGAGAGGCTGAGTTTGGGGGTACCTTTTGGCATTTCAGCTGCTTGTTTTACATTTCTGTGAACTTTGGGACTAGGACTAAACCAACAGCTGTACAGAAGATGACTGATGAAGCACAGGGTGACTGGCGACAATGATGCAGGGCTGGTGCCTGCCTCAAACCAGGGTGAAAGGTTTAGTGGAGCCCAAAGGTCACTCCATCCATGTCTCAATCCCACAGGCAACAATACCAACCCATAGACTATTAAGTGGCTGTGCCTGCAGAGATGCAATTCCCTCTGAGGAGAAATTTTGCCTCTTTGACTTGTCCCTGTCCCAAAATTGAGCAAAGTCACCAGTCATTTGTCAGACTGATCAATAAGAATATCAGGTCAAAGGGTAAAGTTCAGTACAAATACTTTTACTGCATGTGTTTACTGACCAAATTCATGCAAACTGACGGATCACAGAATCAGAGCTTACTTCCAGCTCGAAAATCAAGTCTTCCACTGAAAGTATTTCTGAAAAACATACTCTGTTATTTCCACAAACAGGAATGCTCCACAGGCCTGAACTGCTCTGAAAACTCCTTGGAAACCCACAAAGAACTGTCAGATAGAGGAGAATTTTTAGACATTTCCCCCCCCCACCAATGTTCCCAATCATGCTCAGAATAATGCCTATTTGAAAAAAATGTGCAATGAACTCCCCCTCTCTCAACAATCATGAACACACACATGTGGGGCCCGAAGCCATAACTCAAAACAGAAGAGTCCATTCAGAGCCATTAAACAGCCCAGGTGTGACCGTGACTGTCAACCCCGGTGTGAGAGGTGGCTTTGGACCCACCAATTCCTCTCGCGAGAAGCCCGTCTCCAACACGTGGGCTTGGATCTAACTCGCTGCCCGACCTCAACGCAGGCAGCGGTTTTGCTAAATTGGGGCAACCAACCCCTAAATCTTCTGACTCTTGAAAAACAAATTAGAACAGTGGCTCTTTGATCAAAACGTTTACCCTTACAGACCCCTGATGTTAATGTAAAAGCCAGCTCCATTTGGAGGTCCCTGCTAAGACGGCCCCATAATTGTGCTTTCGAAAAAAAAAAACGAAAGGAAAAGGTCCCCAAGCATCTGTCTCTGATCTGAACATAAGGCATGGACCATGTGTTCAAGGTACACATGTGTGTAATGCGTGTGAGGAAGAGGAACCCAGCTACCCCTGAGGAGGCCTAGTAAACCATGGGAAGGCATTCTTAGTTTGCTTCAGTGTTGGGAGTAGTAACTCTCTGGTCCAAGCCCATCTCTCATCTGACAGTTCCCTTTCGCCTCAAGACCAAGTCCCATGCCACTAACTGCACTCACCAGTCATTCTCAGCAGGCTATTTCTGGAAACCATCTCCACCACACAACCCACGGCAGTGAGTTGACCTCACCTCCGTTTACATTCGTGAAACGAAAACAGCCGCTCGGACCGACGCAACCAGTGTTTCGCGCACCGATGTATTTCTGGGGCTCGAAGCTCAAATTCCAGTCTCGTCTTTTATTACACGCACTTAATTTAATTTTGTTGCCCATGTTCCCCTCAACAATTTTGAAGGACAATAGTGGGAACGGAAGAGTTTATAGCAGTTCCAGTTCTGGCTGCCTCCCCCAAAAGACGATAATGTTAAATGTTGCAATTACAAGAGATGGAGCAATTTTTCGAGAGACTGTGATGCCTATGATGTGGCGATAGCAGAAGTGTACATGGCCTGGGTGTGTTTGAATGGGGTGTGGAGTCCCAACCATTGATGGGTGGCCTGATTAGACGCAAAACGCAGTTCATCGTGTGACACTCTTTCTTTTGAGCCCAGATGTCCTTTGATCTGAAACTCTTCCATGCAGTAGAGAAACACATTGGCACGAAGGGTTTGATGGCTCCATTTTGGCTACGCTGAAGACATGAGCATGACTTACCCTCGGGCCGGTGTCTCCTTGGTCACCCTGAAAAAAGAGAGTGATGGAGAAGAAATGAATTGAAGGCATGCAACCACGGGTGGTTTCAGACCAAAGCGCTTGTTGAAGCCACTAATAGTGATCAAAGGTGAGACTCAAAAAGGGGTACAGCCATGCCGTGGAAGCAGGACACGCAAACTAGGCACCCCCGACTGCGCTGACATGAGGACTTCACAGGTCGTGTAAACACAATGAGGCGCTGGTGATTAGAGAACAAGACTCTGTAAACACAACTTTCTTATTTTTTACAGCCCGCCGGATTCTTTTATGGGAGGTTTTATTCGTCAGCGCTTTGTTTTTTCCAGGCCTTAACTGTTTAAGAAAGGTAGGGGCTATTTTTGGCTCCAAACGTGTCTTTGGAAAAGGTAGGACTCTTGAATGTTCATAAATAATTTTACTGTTGTAAGAGTGGGCAGGCATAGATCAGTAGTGTTATATCCATCCATCCATCCATCCATCCATCCATCCATCCATTATTGTTAACAGTTTAATTCTGAGTAGTCACAGTGGTTTGATGCCCATCCTGGAATCTGAATTTTAGGGTATAAAACTATCCCTGGATCAGATCCTGGTCCAACAGTAGGGTTAAAACCACAATACATTTTGTTATCATGGGATGGATGAATATATGTTTGTGTGTTTAAGGTTTACATGGCACAGCGGCACAGTGGAAAACACTGGCACCTCAGTGGGTTTGGATCTAGTGTAGTTTATGTGGAATTTGCATGTTCTCTTGTCTCGTTGGGTCCCTTTCACAGTCCAAAGACGTGTGTTTCAGGTAAAGCTGTAATTGTAAAATTCCTATTGCATGTATCCATTTCATCGAGTGTGTTTTACATTGTAAGGAGCTTTCTGTACTGTACCCAGCACTGTAAGGTTGCCCTGGACAAAAGCACTAGCAAAATATGATTTAATAATAATTTAACAGAGACGCAAATACCTTGTCGCCTTTTGGCCCAGGAGGTCCCTGGAGGAGAAAAAGCAGCAATAATGAGGGAATCATCTGTCACATTTACACATACGTGTTTATTATTTTGTATCAGAAAGTCAGAAGCAGATCTGGAGTCAACTGGACACACTGTTGCGCTTGCTCATGTTCCAGGTGACTGACCTTGTTGGGAAACCTTGTCAGTTCAGTGGAAGTGGAAATCTGAGATTTTTTGACACACTGTGCAGGGCTTCAGATGGACACACTTGGCCTTCGCTGCGGGGTAAGAGTTTCCCCTTTCGACAAAGTGCAAATATGTACTCTGTGAGAAGAAGTGATTAAGCATAACTGAAAGCAGCGTGCCTGACCGCACGCGTGACTGCAGGGGCTTTGGATCTGAGCTGGGGAGGGTCACTCATTTGTTTGATTTACTTCCCTGCAGACCTGTACCCGTGGATAGGCGTCACGCTTCCTGCTGGTGAGAATTGGCATTGGGCTGAAGGCAAAACGACAGGCAAGGCCACATCTGAGGCCTGCAGGGCCGAGAGGAGCAGCCTCAACCCTCAACTCCAAAAAGGCATTTTGTTTTGTAGGAACATTCCAACATCATATAGTTTTGGGGTTTGATGTCTTTGTGGTTGACTTTTCAAGATGTCCCCTCAAGGTACAGAAAGACAATGGCTTACACATAACACACACAGATGTGCATACATACTGGAAGATCTTTCAGAAATGAGCTGAGGTCGCATGACAAGGAAAGGGGGCAGCAGGTAATGTAGTTTTTATATCTTTTTTACTAGCACCTGAGTAGTGCAAGTTCAGATCCTGCTTCCCACTGCAGCACCCTTGAGCAAGTTACTTAGCGTGAGCTGAAACAACCTGTATTTAACTTAGGGACAAGCATTGGCTAAATAAATCAACATAAACGGAAAGACCGTGGAGGTATCACCTGAAAAATGTCACTGTCCCTTGTGGAAAAAAGTAGACTTAAGTACAAAGGTGGCCAAAATAACATATGGGTAGTATATACTAAATATACCTTTAGTATACTTTTTTATCACAAGTGGTGGCATTTTAAGCTGCCGCTAATGTGACAGTGACAGGGCACATCTGACTCTGGGGACAGTGGGGACAGACAATGCAGGATGGGTGAGCTCAGGGAGTCTGAAGGGAGAAGCTAAACAGCTCCAGCTGTTTATTACTTTTAAAACCCATATCATGTGGAGCAACTTATAAAGCCTTCTAAACAAATTGCTTTTAAACCAAAACGTGAAAACCGGCGGCGCGCTGGGGGCTCTGGGATTCCATCTTCAGCAAGGGTGCGAGACGCATTAAATGTGCGTTAAATGTCTTAAAGTATTTTGCTTCTTTCAGTGCTAAGTAAGCTTTGCTTAGTTGGCAAATATTGCGAGAGGATAATTACACACCTGATGGAGCCACATGGAAACTTTCTTTTGCGGCAGCGAAACTCCCAGCGGACAAACTTAACATCTTCTAGCAGGAAACAACTGGTTAATGATGTTTGGAGGAAGTGATTCCGAAACAGCGCTTGAACTGCTATAAATTGGTTTATACGCCTTGGGGCAAATGGGTTTTCCTTCGTGAAGGCGGTAAAACAGAGGAGTAAATATAATAGCGTTTTAAAGACTCTCATTTAAACTAATAAACTGCAAACCAATCTCATCTGGCTCAGAACTGCTTCCACGGGCCGCCTTTCTCTCTTCTCATCACGGTAAACACTGCTTTGTTTTTCCCCAGGTTGGGCTGTCTTGAATCGGGGGTGGATGGTTTAACTTTGGTATATGGGTGATGTATGGAGAAAAAGCTGAGTTCAACAGACGCATAGAAGACCTCCAGTGTAAGCAAGACATTACCTATCAACAGAAACCACCCCCACAACTTGAAATTGTCATTGACTAGAATGTATTTTATTATTCCATTTGCCACGCATCAGTGTAAAGATCAGATGAGCGAGGCTGGTACTTGACTAAAAAGCAGCATAACACCAAAGAACTTTACAATAATTATATCCATGCCGTACTGGTTCTTGTATGCAAAGTGCCAATATTTTATTTTATTAATTATTAAATATTTAATAATTTCACCCTCTGCTTTAAATTAAAAAAAAAAAAAAAGTTTTGGTAATTTCTTTATTAATGTCCTTTTTAATATCCTTATATTGTGTATGTGTCATTATCAGCAAACTGTTTTTGGTTAAGTTTTTTACTGTTGCAGTGAATAAAAGAGAATAGGAGATATTGACAATGTTCACTGTATATTTCCTTACTAAAGGGGATGCACATTTCAAACAAACGGCAGGAAAGCAGCGTGTGAGCTGACTTGCAGCACAGCTTAGTGCACTCTTGGCAATGATGTGTAGCAATGAAAGCTAAAATGATCAATTGCTATGAGAATCTGGTTGTCCAGGGGCAGAAGAAAGGTTACAAGAGCTTATGAGATGGAAAGGAAAAGGATTCCTGGGGCTTCAAAGTGCAAAATGTAGAAGTCTGTACTGTGCCGTGGGGTACCGTCCAAATTCAACTTGGAGTACCGTCCAAATTCAAGCAGATTTCATCCATTTATATAATAGCATATTTTACCAAAGTTATTTGGGTAAAGTTTCTTGCTCAAAGGTATTAGAGCAGGACCCTCTGAGGGACTCAGACCTGCTACAGTATGTATTGTCCAAAGCCAGTGGCCAAAAATCAAGTTTTATATCTCACAACAGATACCAAACTGGCAAGCAAGGAGCCTAAAACTCAGTGATCTGCATAAAAACTAAAAACCCTTAACCTGCACAGGTGACTTTGGACAGAAGCACCTGGAAATAAAATGGAAAATAAATTGTGCGCAGACATACCTGACTTCCTTTCAGACCCGGAGGACCCTAGTAAATAAGGAGGGAGAAAAAAAAAGCAGAAAACATTATCAGCCTCTGTCAGGAGGGTCAGCATGTACAGGAGAAGGTTTGTACATAGATGTCACGCTGGCACTGAAGCCTGGTGCTAAGCCCAGCCATGACAAACTGATTTATGCCCCCACATTTCTGTCTCTCTGGGAAGGTAAACAGCTCTGATGGCAAACAGGTGAAGAGTTGGCCCTGAAACAGGATCCATCCTTCCTCTGCCAAACAATCAGAATGAGGGTGTGCCTATGTGTGTTTATGCATGTGAACCTGTGGAAGAATGTATATTTTTGTCAGTAACGGTAAGCATGTGTCTGACATTCAGAACAGTGCCGCAGCGCCTATTTGCGTGTGCTGTGTGCGTGTGTGTTCGCTTTTATTGTACATAGAGAAATGAATTAAGGTGTGTGTGTTAGTGTGTGAAACTGTGTGTGGATGCAGGCTGCCAAGCAACCAAAATGCATATGCATGTGGATGTTTTCTACCTTGAAATGTGTGTGGGCCTGCACCCACAGAGTGTGTGAGACCACATGTATGGCCCTGACAAACACACCCCTCACTGTCTTTTTTCAGTGCTGCAGTCATACAAGCATACAAACAGCCTCCCATAATACCATAAAACCTGCGTTTTCTTTCAGATCATGCAGGTTCATACTCACAGGTTTGCCATCCAAGCCAAGGGGTCCCTGTAGGGAATACAAAGCATGGATATTAAAATATTGTTAAATAATATGGTGATTCCTTGAAAAGGGTTAGAGAATGACAGCTGAGAAGACAAATAGAAGTTGTGTAACTCCGTAACTAAGGCAACCACCGAACATTGCCAATTGTAAACAGATACCTTTGCTTCAAGTGCTATGCATAAAGTTTATCACGTTCAAATTTATGATTTACACTTTTATGTCAGCATGATTCAAAAGGGTCACTTTTTTGGTCGCTCATCTAAAGCTATACACAAGCAAATGGAGGGTGAAGCAGTAAAAAGGGTAGCTGATCTGAGGGAGAAAAAGTTTGAAAAAGCAGGCGGGAGCATTATGGGGAGCACAAGGAGGAAAGTGACATAGACGGAAACAAGTAAATAACCAAACGGAAACAAAAAGAAATGTCAGATTGTTTGCTGTGGATGTTTTTTTTTTTTTGTCAGCACACTCAAACGAAAAAAAAAGTTTGACAGATGGGCTTATGGTGGATAAAGTTTGGTGGTGCAAAATCATAAATAAAATACGACTGACGATGAGGTGGAAAAAAAACATGCTGGGGACAGACCTGCCTGGAGGAATATTTTGTAAGAAAATAACAAACTGGCATCACAGGGAGGGAAATTTTACTCTGGAAAGTGGTTGAAGTCTGCTGGACGATAAGATTTAGGGAAGAAATTGCATCCAGGCTAAGATGTGCAGGTTACCTCTGGACAGAGTCATTTATTATGATCAACAAAAGGACTTTCGCCTCCTTTTAATGGGAAAGATCATCGCTCATCGCTGAGGTTAAAGTTTTAACGTGGATTTTATTACTTCCTGACCCCCAAAGCAACTCATTGCTATGACAGTCAAATTCATTTGACTGGCATGTGGTTAGTTTGCGTGTGCGGAAGTCCAAGTCCGAGAACAGTTTGGGAATGACTGATCCGAAGTGTTTATACCCTTGAATGCCTCAACCATTAATCTCTTGGTTGGTCTTGTGGAGTTCTGAGTGCACAGCGTTCACACTACATTTCCGAAGACCTGCAGTCCTATCTGATGTGGTCCCAGACTGGACTTTGCACTTTCATAGCAGTTCTGGTGTTTAGATCAAGCACATGAGCCCAACCGTGGTCAGGGCTCTTTCATGGACCAGAGTTTGGCAAGGACAAGGAGAACATCTCCCAGTGGGGGCTAGTCAAGACAGAAGGAGCTGGGCAAGGGTGAAAAGGCATCCATCATGCGTGTGTTTTGCCCAGATGTGAACCTCTGGGAGTCTGGAGAAACACTGTCTGAACATTGATGTGGCGGAAGACCAATAGCTTAGGCCACACAATAAATTTTGGCTGAAATACCATGCTATTTCTCACATTTGACATGTATCATACCCAAAAACAGACAGTTTCCTTACTTTTGATTATTTATACTAAGTAGAAGTGACAAGAGGAGAAGAAAGCAAGAAGAGAAAATGACTAAACGTCAAAATCAGGAAAGAAGGTCGCTGTCCATTCTGTCACGGTGCTGAAACAGCAGCAGGAAAAAGAAATATTTCAGTTTTATGGCCCTGTTTCAAGGCAGGGACATAGAACGAAACCTGTGACCTGTGCAAAGCATAGGACTATGATGTACAGTACATTTAAAGAAGTTTGAGATGCCAGAGAAAAAGATCTACCAACTGAAAACTGAAGGTTGACAAACCTACGGGTTTGTATTATGAAGAGTCTGAATTCTGCTGTGCGGCCTCAGTCCAGGACACAACAGTGATCAGAGCGAGCAGAGATCTGATGGAGTGCAGATCGACCTTCTAAACCGCTTGGTAAAAGTCTTTGCATTTATTTATCCAGCTGAGGATTTTTCTCCATCGCAGCTTTACACTTTTTTCTGGACCAATTTACAGTACATGCCTTTCTTAAAGGCACCTCGGTAGGAGGGATTCAAACCCAGATCCCTCGACTTGATCAAAAACACAAATCTGCACTTTGCTTTTATTGACGGATGTTCACTGGGTCTCTTGGGAGCAAACGGAAGACCCGGGAATGAGTCCTATGCTTCCTTCAAGTGTTATAACTGCACTGCATTTTGACCTCTGCAGCTAAAAGTGTGTGAATTGCTATTGAGGTGATTCTTTAGCAGCTTCTGGAGACACTTTGTGTGCTCCATATTGATCATCTCATATCCATCCATCCATCCATCCATCCATCTATGCGAAATCCTAAAAGTGGACTGGATCAGCAACCGGATCAACAACTGGATTGAAAATAGGATGAGCAACTGGATTAAAACCCGGATCAGCAACCGGATCAAAAACAAGATCAGTAACTGGATCAGCAACTAGATCAGAAACTCTACATATAATGGACTTAACAAAAGAAAAAAAGCAAAAAAGGAGCATCCACAAATAGAGATCTGAAATAACTTTTAAAAATGTATTTCCCCTGCTTTTTAAACCGTATAATTAGCCAACAGTTTTGTGCCAGTCGGTTATGTGTGGAGTAGACATTCTTTCAGCCGGCGTATTGCACCAGCGCACCCTGATATGTGGTGCATTAAATTGTTATCCGAGACGAAGTGCTTCACTCGCCAGGATATGGCTTCTGAAGGCAGCTGAAGGTCTTCGGTGGCAGAGGATGAGAGGATCCATCTGGTAAAGACATTACCCTGGGGAGCAGTGGGGGGGAGGCAGCCTGGCCTTGATTTGTGTGCATCTGGCAGGGATTTACTGGACCCCAAGAAACAACGCAAACCTGCAGGGGAGGTAGATGGAGCGGCGTGGGGTTAAGGGTATGAATCGTCAACCAGGTCCGCACCGAGTGTGCTTCTCATGTGTGTTGATCGGCGTCCATGATGCCAACCGCTTATATCAAGTTCATCATCTTCTATGACGGCTGGATGCTGCAGGTGAAGCGAAATGAGAAAATCGACGCCGTAATAAAACTGGGCCTGAGGAAACCTGTGTATGGGGATGGGTAGCTGGTAGAGGCGACTACCGTGAGCACAGCTATGCTGTACAGATAGACACTGTTACCCTGGTGTGTACCCTATTATCACAGCACTGGGTTTGTCCATGAGAGAGAGGGTGGAGAGCTCAGAGATTCTTCAAAGGTATTTACTGTGCTGAATAAGAAGGGATCATAGCTCTTTAAGTCTCTGCAATCCACTGTGGGTTCTGCTCTCTAGATCTGAAACATTCTGCTGCAACATCCCAGCCTTCTGTACCTTCCTTTGCAGGGTCTGTACCCTTGGGGAGATGTGCT
This sequence comes from Heterotis niloticus, assembly GCA_018136845.1. NCBI lineage: Eukaryota > Metazoa > Chordata > Actinopteri > Osteoglossiformes > Osteoglossidae > Heterotis > Heterotis niloticus. The sequence goes on from CM030890.1 coordinate 28,826,991, forward strand.
CCTCAGCACAGTTTTGGCAGAGAGCAACAGCTGCATTTACAGCCTTAATTTGCTTAAATTCTTAACTGTCTTGTCTAAGTAGAGAAATGTGGCTGTAAACCGGGGTTGAAACCTGCTGTTTGCTGCCAGAGGCGCACGATGGTCGGTAGGGCAGCAGAAAATTTATTGAATTAGTTTAACTGGAGTTATTTAACATAGCGCAGCCTGAGACAAGCAGCAAAGTGGGCTAGAAGAATCCGGTATTCTCACTTGCCAAATTTCACACGTCTTAATCACGTGAAGACAGACACCGGCTGATTTTTCCAGACTCAGGAGGGGAGGAGGTTGTGGAACTTTTGTTTATGTGACTTAGAAACCCCAGTTGAAACTGCCTGAGCAAACACTGCTGCTTCGACTGCTTCCCAGAATTTGAAGCCAGCAGTACGCTTTTAGGTACACAGAGGCCCGGACATGGAGCAAAAGCTGGGGACACTGACAGATCTCTGAGACTGAAGGTTGCTGGGTCAAATCCCAGTGCTGGGCATGCTGCAGCAATTCATGAAAAGCACCTTGCTGAAGTGCTCCAGTGAAAAGTTCTTCCTGCACCAGAGGTAAATAAAGTTGGTTAAGCATTGGGAGACCAAGCCTATGGATCCCCAGGATGAACTCATGGAGCGGCTTGTTATGAAGTTCAGCAGATGTCAATGTCTGCGACAGCACGTCCCCTGCTCCAAACCCATCACTCCACCCACCCCCTGGGGCAAGAAGATGGACAAGGGAGAGATGCAAACAGACAAACGCACATCTGGATTCAATGCCAACGGGATCTTCGGCGTTCAAGCACTCCAACTTGTAATCTGCTTTCACTCACCACAGAGGTCATCTCCCTGGACGTTATGTTCACTAGCAATCCGCTCAGATCATTTCTCATCCACGTCACACTCCTTCGCTAACTGGGCCTCCTTTGATGCTCGACACATTCGGCACCGAAGAGCGGTATAAAGCATGCCGGCATCCTTCCCTCAAATGCTCCAAATCACTGCTATGTCAAGCGATTCTTTTTGCGATCTGTCATGCACTCTACCTCCCACTCCCCCATCTGTAAAAACATGCTCACATCTGAAAAGCTCTAAAAGAAGCCTGGGAAATGTGCAAGGTGTCCACTGCATGCTGTCCCACAGGTTGCATCCCCCCCTTCCCCTGTAAAAATGTCCACATGGGTAACCAGTGCGTCTTGGCCTTGTTCCTGCCATTAGCTATTCACTACCGTACATCAAAATTCTCTGTTTAAACTTTGAGTTTGGACCCTCCTTGATAATTCGGAAACATCATGTTATAGTACAGATAATACAAATACAAACAATAATAATCCAAATAATAATGATAACTCAGCCCTCGTAGTTAATGCTGATTTAAACTTAAGTGTACTTATGCACTGCTAATAGGCATGCAAAGTGGTGCAGCAGGTAGTGCTGGAGCTTCACGACTCCTGTGCTAGTGTGTGAGTTGGAATGCAGGTTTGGTCGGTGTGCAGATTTAATGCCCTTCCTTCCCTGCGTTTTGCATGCGTTTCCTCCCACAGTCCAAAGACGTGCTGCAAATTGTCCTTAAAGTACGCATGTATGGGTGAGGGAACGAGTCGAGCTGTATAAAAAAAAGTGAAAGATAGTAGCTGGTAGTAAAATACATCAAATTATACATTTACGTTTATAATTATAATTTACTTAGAGATAACTGTTTGGATGGGTTGGTAACTGCAATGGATGCTGTGGGTGTTACAGCACAGTAGTGGTTGCTTGCCAGTAAGCTGGAGACGTGGTGTGAAACTGGGCCACTGGGTTTCGCACCCCAACGGCGCCCACTCTTCAGAACCACCGAGCCGGTGGCAAGACGGGGGGTCTGTAGGCCTCACACAGAAACAGTGGATCCTGCTCTTATTAACAAGCTGTGCTTGCTGTTGCTATGGGAACATATATAGAAGAAACAGGGGTGGCTCAGGCCCCCTGCTTGTTTACACAGCTTGCGCTTTCTGTTAGGAACCCACACTCGTCCATTTAAAGGCAAAAATGCAGCGGGGCGAGCGCCCGCACCGCTGACCATGATTAATGGCCGTGGAAGGTGGCGAGGGTAAACACGAGATCACAAACACCGTGGCATTTATTAGATATTTAGCGTGCCGCTGAAATGGACGCAGCCCTGAGATGAATCTCTGCATGCCATTCACCCAGTGTGGTCATGGGATGTGGTCGCACGGATTGCACGGTCAGCGTCGAGGAGTGGGTGTAACACGGCGACTGCGGTCTGGGAAACGGGTTTTCCCCGTACACGCTTGACACTTTCGTGAGGTCAGACAGTCTAACGCACATCTGTCTTGTGCGCGTCTGCGATGTGGGGTTAGTGTGTAACAGGTAGAGGAAAGGGCAGTGGGACGACAAACGTTCATAGGAATAGACTGTTTGTCCAGTGTGATGAGGGCTGAGAAGAAAAGGGTCTTAGCCCCGCACGCACACACACACACACACACACACACACACACACACACACCTGACTGCAATTAACAACAGGCATTTCCGTTCTGGAATGAAGGCCAGAATAATATGAGTTTCACAACCCAAATGAGACCGAGCCAAAAGCTTTAACAAACACACAATTACGTTCCGTTTCACTCACTCCAAACCTGCTGTTGTTGGCAACACGCTGTTCTGTTCCGTACGGGTACTGAGTCAGGTTCTAGGAACCTGTGAGCTAAGAGGAGGTTTGGACCTGCAGTTTCAATTTTCAAATTTCTGGTCTGCTGTAGTTTCCAAAGAAACATGCAGGTTTATGAGTGTCAAATTTAAATAAATGAACTGATATACAGACTGTCCTCCACTTGTGATGTACTCAGCATATGAATGACTTGCACATGAATAAATGAAATGGGTGAAAATTGGCAAAAAAATAATTTTTAGTTATTTTCAGAATTCTGGTAAGCGAATAAGCATCTTATAATATGTAAAGGAACATCTTATAATGCACAATGTATGCATGCATTGATGACCTCATAGCGTAAGAATAGCATCTGCTAATAGCCATGTAAAACATTTCACAGCACTGTGACATGAATAAGCATTTATGGTTTATATAATGGGATGAAAAATGTTATGAAAATGCATTAAAACTTTAATAGATGGCAGCGGAGTAAAAAGATGGCGTAACACAAAAATGCAGCTGTGGCGGGTTAATTTGCCATACGGCTTTCCTTTGTTGTGTATCTCGCAGTACTGAACTCACTCCAAAAACCGCCGTCGTACCCCCCGTAGCCTCACCTCCACCTCCTGCACCAAGCACCACCGCTAAGCGATGGCCAGCGGGTTAGCTGACAGAACAATCGCAAGAGATCACCTTGCTTTGCACTCACTACATTTTGCTGTTGCGTGGCACAGAAAATATATTTTTTTAAAATGCTATGAACATACTGTACTTTTTAATAAGAAACCTGGGCAAAGAATGCAAAATAAAGCAAGTGTGAAAATAAGTTATCCTAAGGCTGGCCACACACTTAGAAATAATCCCTTGTAATGGCTACAATCCAACTTGTTCATTCGACTTACGGCTGTATGAGGACAGTCTGAGAAAGAAAGAAGACAGTTTGTAACCCTCAATACTGTAGATAATCTATAAAAACTGCACGATCATAATGCTAAAAATGGGGGAGTTCTGAGTTGCTCATATCTCAGGGGAAATAGGTGGGCAGGCCCTAATGAGCAACGGTGAGAGACATTTCAGGACACATGGGTAGCAAGCAAACTTGAAGAAGGGAGTGAGGAAGAAGTGCCGATAGCTGGTGGTGACTTTGCCATCTACCAAAGCTGGCGTGACCACAGGTCTCACACATGCAGGAATCTGAGGTTTGGCAGAATTAAAATGTGCTGCGCTTCCCAACTTTTAATTGATGGCTTGCACACGCATCTTAATTGAGCGCCACCAGGGGGCGCCATATAATTGTTCAATACAGTCAGCAATTAAATCCAATGGGCTCACGGCCAATGCAGACTCTGAAGTCACTGATTTACTTATTAAACATTTCGAGTTCATATCAGATAATCATAGTTTTTATCAGGACTAAAGTATTATATTATTAGGAACACATTTTGGAATTATTCCGTTGTAAACAGAAAAAAAAACAGAAGTGAGTCATGCAATTTCAATGAAAAAGGGGAAAGCAGCATAAACCACGTAAAAAAATGTTTTATGAAGCACTTAAGCCACAAAGAAAACTGTCACAAGATGTGGCAATCCGTCACAGCAGGGGTATAATTCACTTGCATGGAAGAAAGCAACAGTCCAGCACCGCCGTCGTTCTCTACAGGTGATGTCAAATGTAAAGCAGATGCTTTTGCTGATGCCTGTGTGTGTGTGTGTGTTCTCTACATGCATGACTACACATGGGATAAGTGTGACAGATAAGAACACCAGAAGAGGCTGGCAAGAGGCAGCCAAAGGAGCTAAGAAAGGTTAGGCCGCCAAAAGGAGGCCTCAGGGGACAGAGGTGAGAGAAGAGTTGAGCAGAGAGACACAGACGCCGCTCTGACTCTGCAAAGTGAGAGGATCTCAGAGCGACTGCTACTCTGCACCCACATATCTGACGGAGGGTTACAGTTCAGGATGCTTTTGCTCAAGTCAGAAGGAAGGAAGCTTGGAAGATGTAATTGAAGTTAAAATTTACCGGGTAGCCGTCTCGTCCGGGTGTGCCCTGTTGGAGTTGGAGAGAAGAGCACACAAGAGGGGAATGTTAACCGGGTGTTGGGAACCACGGATGGGAGCTGGGGTTGGGACAGCAGTCCAGCTCCTCAACAATGTGCCGCAGGCCGCATCACCACAGCGCTTCCCACATTGCAGAGACTTTTTCCCATATTAACTAGTGGTTAATTACTCTGCTGCTACCCAGCGGCGTGTGTGGCTGTGAGCTACAAATCCATCGGGAGTTGGGGTGGAACAACACTGCGTTTCTCAGGGATGCTGATGGCCGACGCTGGTTTTCGCACCAGCTGGCGCTTCAACATCGCGGCCTCACAATGGTGGCTCATCACAACTTGGGAGCGGCGTGTCAGTCACACAAGCCAGAAATCTGGAGCCCTCAGTGAACTTCAAACGCAGTTTTAAATCCCCTGATATGGAGAAATGACATCGCTCAATGTTTACCGCCCCAAAATGTTCGGACAGTCTAGTAAACCATGGTTTTAACCAACCTGGCCATGTAGCCCAGACGAGACTTGCCTTGTAGCATCTGCAAAGAGTTTCTCTAATTGGAATTAGATTCCCGCAGAGGAGAATAACTTTCCAATTATTATGTTTCCAAATTTCCCCTTTGAGTCCCTATGGTCTCCTGAATAAACAGTTGGTGGGGGGGAGGGCAGTCTCGGGTGTCACTGAAATACATCCTTTGCTAATGGGCACTAATAAAACAGTGCAGTGAATGTTTAAGCAGTACAGTAATACGGCTGACGCTCTTGATGCGTCCTTGAGAACCGCAGCTTAGCAATACAGTGCTATAAGAGGTCATTTCTGCGGTGTATTGTAAAAATCTGGCAAAAAAGGCCAGTTATACGTTCCACAACAGCAAAGAAAAAGTGAAGTGCTATAGGATGTTACTGCATTTTTACATTTATTTACTTTTTTATAAATATATATTTGATATATTTATTTTTTACATTTTATTAACATCTGTTCTACTTTTTTCCACAGCAGGACTGAGTGCAGGAGGTTTCGTTCCAGCAAGAAAGAAGCCCCAGATTCAAGTGACTGCACCCGTTTACCTTCATTTTAGGGCCCAAGTTGTACAAAAACAGCTGGAAATCGTGCAAGATGTGATGAGCAGTCCAGGTGACTATGGACACATCTGTGAGTGCATCAACACACACACACACACACACACACTGCAAACAGGTTCCCATTGTCTTACCTGACAGGAGGGGCATCTACAACATCTCATATGAAAGTGGCGCAAAAGACAGGTCCTGCTCTCATGCACTGAAATGTAAGCTAAGCAAGATGAGGGTGAGGACGATGACGGATGTACTTACAGGAGGACCTGAAACACACAAAAAAAAAAAAAAAAAATGACACAAACGGTCAATTACGAGCTGAATGCTGACACGGCCTATGCAGGACCATCGAGGACCCTCATGGCGCGAGGACCCCATACATTCCTCACCCAGCAGTCTGCTCTCAGCAGGAGGCAGCTCAAACAAACAGGACTCGTGGTTTTCATTTGGACATTTTAATAAGATTCCCGCCATGCTGTGTAAACATCCTGTGATGCAGATTCGAGATTATTGTGTCAGGTGCCACCGGTTTCCATTTTACACATAATCTTTGGCCAGCACTTTTGTTTAGTCCTTCAGTTTGCGCTATTCATAACCCATCAAACAAAATGGTCACGTAAACATCGATCATCACTTTCAGAGTATGTTTCTTTCGACAATTCTATAACACAGGCATGCTTTTTCGGTTTGCATTTGCATGAGAGGTGGAAGAGCAGAGCATATTTAATCCTCTTTGCACCCATTTGGTCATCTTCGACGTAGGACATTTCTGGAAGGTTCAAGCTGGTCACTGGAGGGAAGCAAGAACGAATTGTCATGGGTTTGGTTTTTGCTCTGCTACAATCCAGAGAAACATTGAAGTATGGAGTGATGCTGAACCGCTCGGTTTCATCATCTTCCCTCTGTTTCTCCCTTTTCACTCCCTTGAGCACCGCACCCTGGGTAAAGGAACGCGAGTGGGGGGAAAAAAGTGCTTTTTCTAATGAAACGTAACAGAAAAGCAGTTGACGTCAGTGCCATAGGGGCCACAAACCGCGATAGAAAGGCTGCTTTTGCGAGGAGAGATTGCCATGGAGACACTTGAACCCTGGTGCCAAATCCTGTGCGATACTCTTTCAGTTCGCACCAGGATGGAGCTGGAAAACCGCAAGGCACTGTGTCACGATAATACCGAAAACAACGAATGACAGAAAGAACAACAATAAACCATCAAACGGCCGTAAATCAAAAGTATCAGAGTTTATTGGAACCAGACAGCAGTAAAGTTCAAAAACGTCTCCTTTTTGCTCAGCCTGGGAGGAATCGGGGGGAGTGGAAAAGCTTTGCTTGTTTAACAGCTGCTCGGTTATCTTGACCGATTTGGGTCGGTTTAATGGACAGACCTGGACAGGGACGAGAAGAGCATCTCTGATTTAGGGAAGCTTGGTAAACTTTGGGGGTTTACAGCTTATTTTTTGTGGCCGGCGTGTGCGGGATAATGAGAGGCTTCAGCCTGGTTTTCATCTTGCACTTCTCCTGCGGTCCCCGAGAGCCGTGTGGCCAGAACGCGGAGCAACTGCCGCGCCCCCATCCATGCCCCGCCTCTTGGCCTCAGTGCCAGGGTTCACCGCCAAGCTTTGCCACCCCAACCCTCCCACTACCACCACTTCAGCTCCATGGAGCACGTTCAACAACGAGATGGCTTTATGTAGGCTGCATGCTGGCCCTGGACGTGGCGGTCGGCTCGGCAAACGGTTATAAAAGTCGTAAATAATGCGGAAAAGGACAGGGCAGCCCATTTGTTTATTACAGTACGAGCGGCAGGAAGCCGGACGCATGCAGGGCTGCGGTGCACGCCTGTCACGGCTTGGCGAGAAACAGAGCCCAGCCAGAGCCGGGGGAGTTTGCTCGAAAATCCAGCAGGGCGGTCCGAGACGACACCCTCTTGGAGCCAAGGGGTCAGGCTGTGTGGCGGACAGCAGCCTGGCCCACACTTTCACAGGAGACATCGCTGCAGTCCACCGTTCACTGACCTCATGCAACCTAAGAGGCAGCGAAGACATCGCTACCCGTGCAGGTCTGGGTGAATCGTGGATGGTTGGACCACGTGGAAGCTGGACGGGAGCCTGGTGGGCCCACGCAGTCTGGGCGGAGCTACGGAAATGCACGTTTCCATCCTGAGCTCAAAATGCAGGCACACGACACCGAACCCTGTGTGGTCGATACACGGTGGGACGTATTTATTAGGGTTACGATTCAGATGCACGCAGAGATGCGGGTGTTGCCGCCACCGAATGATGTCAAAAAAATGTAAAAGCAAAGTGACGAATTTTAAAGCTGTTTTCCTCTTAGACTCAAAGCTGGATTTGCAGACTGTGCGTAAGCCAACTTGGAGGTGAGCATTTGCTAATGACATATCTTAGCGCACCGTGGTGGTGGCGGCGAGCTGCGGGTGTGGTTAGGACAGCCCGGCAGCTCAGACCAGTGAGCGAGACAGCCAAAGACAGCCTGCCAAAGCAAGCAAGAAGCTGCCCCTGAGGGCGGAAGGGAGGGAAGATGCGCTATGCTGGAGTTGATGTGGCATGGAAGTGAAATACCTCCACGGATGTCTGGATGCCAGAGTGAGCTGCCTTTACAGCCGCTCATTCTACAGGAGCCTTCTTCCCCGGAATGCCGTATCCTCAACCGCCCTGTCCACACAGGATGCAAGTTTTCCGAGGGCATCTATCCCAGCATGCACTGCACCAACCTCCTTTGGGAAGGGAGCGGTCATGCTCTCTACAGGAAGGACACAGAAGCATGGAGAACATCCTGTTTCACTGCTCGAGCACTGAACAAGCACCCACCAGAGAGCAGACTGTCTGCCATGGGGTCCTGTTCAGCGTTACCTGCCCCAGATATTCGCAGCAAAGGAGCTGCATGTGAGTCACCATCTATTCCCTCCCATCCTCATGCCAACCTGTTCCAGTTGTAGCAAAAACATTCGAAAGGTCAAACAGAAGTAAAAATGTGGACTTGGGCTGTGCGGCTCGTGTACGGTAATGCACCATAAATGGGAAACTTTTTTATCCAAAGCGATGGAAGAAGTAAAAGAGCCAAGGAGAACGGTCACCGTTTAGCCAGCCAGTGGTCCCCTGGCAGTCTGGAGGGGCCTTCAAATGTTCAGTAGCTCAGAGGGGACAACGTCTCTCTCTGTCGTCATGTGGTGGAACATTGGGAATAGCAGGGAACTCATTGCCAGCTGTGCTGCAAGTCAAGAAACTTGGGAATTCCACGATTAGAAACTTCTATTTATGGGGCAGCTTAGCTTCAAAGGCCACTACTTGGAGTCCATTATTTTAGAAAATGATTATTATTGGGGAAACACAGCAGGAAATGCTGGTGCCTCTTACCTCCTGTGTTGGGTAATGGGATGTGAGTTTGAAATGCACGGCTGTGTGACATTTATGTGTTTTCCCCCATGTTTGTATGAGTTTCCCCAAGGTGCTCTCATTTCCTCCTACAGTCCAAAGATATGTTTCATGGTGGAAAAAGTGTACCCTGTCTTTTACCCCGTGCACCCCGCAAGGCATTGCAGTAGGAAGCACAGCTCAAATTGAGGTCCTTCAGCTGGAAAGCAGTGGCTCTAACCACCATGCTGCCTGTGGCCATAGCTTTCATCTCATGAAATATGCAAGAAAGGTACTGTGAACAAGGTGGCATTTGGACTCTGGAAATGACTTATACGTGAGTCAAGAATCGAGCCACCGTTATCTAATATACAGATGAATCGCCCATGACTCATAAATGCAGTGTAGTTTTTCCTCTTTAAAATCCCAGTTCCAGGAATCTCTGGCTATAAAAAGACTTTATAGCCCAGAACAGAGACAGACACAACACAAACAGAGATTTACAAACAAACTGTTCCCCACAAAATACAGGATGATTGAGAAAGAGTGAATAGAGGGATGAAAACATAAAATCGCAGCAGGGAGCCACGTGATTTCACAGAAATGAATACATATGGGTGGTTTTTTCTGTGTTCTGTGGTGCGCAGCTCCTGCAGTACTGAGCGGGTTAAGAGGACTCCCGGCCAAAGAACAGCGGTGTACATGATCATTATCATAAATTAATTTTTCGGGGGTTTCAGCAGAAATGCAATAAAATGAGGCCTGTAATGCTGGAGTGGTGAACTCCCATTAGAGCCGCAGCGGCAGGCCGCTTGCTCTCCGGCTCCGCTGCTAACAATCAGGTAATGTTACGCTAAAGCAAATACCTCAGGTCTCGCGGCCTGTCGGATCATTTATATTCCTGCTCACGGTTCATTGGTTCTCCACATCCTGCCTGGTGGGACAGAAAACAAGTTTTGACAGAGGGAGGGAAACGAGAACAGGAGAAAACTCACCGGGATCACCTCGCCTTCCAATCCTGCCGCGTTTTCCTGGAGGCCCTGTGGAGACCCAAAAATTGCTTGGTTAATCTGGGGAACAAACCTGCTTGTCATAACTCTGATGCGGGACGTTGCCCTGAAGAAGTCGCTGCTCATAGACATAGATACTAGAGTCTGAAAAAACATGCAAGGGGAGCCTATAGATGAAGAAGACTCCTTCAACAAGGCCTGTTTGTGAAAGATGGGGGATTCCACGAGTTATAACTGGTAGAAGGAGGTGTGTGGATTATGCCCTGTATGTCTGCAGATCCTTCAGTTACATTCATTCATTCAGCAGGTGGTTTTTTCCAAAGTGAAATACAAGATTTATCATGTAGTGCTTAGTTGACACCAAGATGGGTTACAATCCTAGACACCCTACTCTCCATGCCTATTTATGATCTTAGCAGTGTAGCACACATACTATGAGCAGCTTAGACTCACCAATTCACTTGAAACAAAAATATCTCTGGCCTATGAGAGGAAACCCTAGCAAACATAGGGAGAACCTGCATCTGGTCGCACCATACAGGCACCAATGTTACATGCCGAGCCATCCATACCTTCTAGACACCTCTCCTTGTTCTGTAAAAGTAGGATAACTGGTTCCTAAAAATTGCCTACGGACCATTTAAGCAGCACTGCATTCTTGCTCTTGCACACATTTAATCCTCAGACATCAGCGCTTGGTCTCATGTCTATGCTGGGATTCCTCCCCACCTCCGGCTGAAACTCCTTATTTCACAGAGTACAATGGTCAGAGAGAAAAGAGATACCAACTGACCGTAACAAACACCAGTCATACCCTCCTTCAAAACTGGCCAAAAGACAGAGCACAACCCAGCTGGCATCCAAACAGTCATTTTGGTGATACACAAGAAATAAAACAGGTATTCGGCCAAAAGCTTTTATTTTTTTTATTTTTATTTTTTCTTCAAAAAACTCGCACAGAGTGCACTTGACCTGAACGAATGATACGCATCCCAAACTTGGCGGTTTTGAGCAATAGACCATGTTTTCCTAGGCTTCAATTTTGAACGCCGCCTTAATCCCCACATCCCCCCAACCCTTAACCGCAGTCTCACAAAATTTCCTAAATGTCAAATCATATCCAAGATTTAAGATCCGTTCCCAGCGCTCACTTTTTTTGCAAGTTTTACTGCACGCCCTCATGCCGTGTTAAACGTACCTTTCAAGTGAGTAACCTCTGGTGACCAACCCCGCCCCCCTTGCGACCAAAAACGCAAAATTCGTCCAGAAGCACACCCACCACGTTTTTTAGGCCAAGTTGCTCCTTGCACTCAAAGCCAAGGAACACACCTGTGATGGATAAATGTGTTTAAAGACTGGATTTAGACACTGTGTTGTGTCCTCCATCGCACACGGTTTGGGCCTAAACCATCTTCTGTAGCAAGGCTTCCATTAAAGTAAAAATGTAGGTCATGTCCCAGTCCAACTCTCCCAACTACAAGTACTTCCCACCTTCTGCACAGACAATAGAGACTGACCAGGACCAACCTCATATGACCATTTTTCTGGTGCTCGGTGCTTCACATCCTGCAGTGCTAAATTTCATTGTCATGAGCTTTAGGATGTAAGATGTGAGGGGTCAGCAATCGAGTTCCAGATTTATTCCTGAGGCGGTTAGGGAGTCGGGAGCCTCAGACCTGGTTGTGCAGGTTATTTGAGGCCGAAATATACTGGATTCTGGAGGTGTGTACAACAGTGAAAGGCTATTACAACAATAAAAAAAACAAATAACAGAAACAGATGAGCATGAAGGATGGTCTAGTTTTGGGACTGACATCTGTAAAGCCAATTTTTCTTGAAAGCCATCGCTAGATTTTGTTTTTTCTTTCAAGAAATGATGCTCCTGATAGTCATACCTCACCTGGCCCACCATCTGGTTCTGCTATTGATGTCATCTGACATCGGAACTCCAAGAAGACAGAACGCAGCCCATGTTAATATGAGGTCATATGCAACAAAGTAATCAGGATGGGACCCAAGTCCCGTTGTATGTGTGCTGATGTAATTTACGGCTCTTTTTGCCTGATACCACCATCTACGGGCCTGGTTTTACTATGGCTAGGGTGGCCATTTTAGCTTTGCTCCCTTTTTCATCATCCTTCATCATTCCTTTCTCTTTTCCCGAATCCCCAAGAGACAAATGGTCTGTAGGTGTCTGTTTTAACTGACAGAGAACTGGCAAACCTAATATTGCTCTTCCCTGCTGTTATTTTACAGCTCTTGGTTGGGTCAAGAGCACAAAAGCAGGACCCATTAGGGCTATAAACCAGTAACCGTCTTCAGCTGTTAAGTAAGCTACCTGCTGCCATATAGCGTATTTAGCGAACACCCAATATGTGAAACGCAATACTATGGTTTTAGTCAGTTTGGTTTCCCCAATTCTGACATTTGCGAACAATATTTTGCCATAAACAAACAGGAACCACTTGAACCCACTTCAAAGGCTTAGCTTGTTTGTTAGCATGTTTGTTATCTGTAGCTGCCATTAAATGACTGGCATTTCAAAAGCTCGGGAAGATGCGTTTCAGGAGAACAACTACAGCAATAATGCCACAGCAATGTGCTTGTGTGTGTCAGAAAGAGTGTGCCTGCCTCCCTCTTTGCTTACTTGTTTGTAAATAAACAGTAAAAAAGATGGCCCTGGGGCAGAGGCTGGTTCTCATCTCGCTGTGGCAGCCCGTGATTCAAAGGGAAAGTTTGTTTGTGGCAGGATTTAAACCTCAGGACATCGCACAAACTGATGACAGAGTACAGACAAGCAGCCATGGAAAGCAGCATCCTACCTGCCCTGTCTTCATGTATCCACCCCTCGGGTTCATACCAGCCAAATGACCCCATTGCCAACCCATTACCCACAAGGTATCTGTCCAGCTGCTTCTCTCTCTGGGTCATCACTTTATGGCTGGCTTTGGTCCAGAGGTTGGGCTCTTCCAGGTCTTGGAAAGACCACATAAGCACAAGTCAAAGCTGGCATACTCATGGTGCTGCGGAAGCCATTACCTACGATTTCACTGAAAATTATAAAAACCTTTCAGAAGTACTTTGAGAGCTCTTAAATGGAGGACTAAGCTATCATTACGTTTATGTGTTCAGTCGGGTTGGCATGGTATGTAGCCCACAACCTTTTGCTGCTCATGAAAACGTTTGTTCCTGCAGTCTGTTACAAATGCCCGTTCGGGCCTCTGAGGACCTGACACACAATAAGACACAACAACATGGTGTGATTGACTATGGAAAGTGCTGAAGTGCATTGCAGACCAAGTGGCAGTGGAACACAAGGCACCGCTCCAGCTCATCTACTTCCTGTCTTCCCTTGTGAGCTCTGAAAGAGGACCGGTTGGCGGGACTGTTCTGTAAATAGCTCCAGAAGATGGTTGGACAGGGGCCTGGCATGCATGGCTGCAGACCTTGAGCACCCCCGTTTAATACTTCTGTTTCTTCTGCCCCCCTGAATGGTGCATAACAGCTCCACATCCCAGCAGGGACTCCGAGGCAATGTGGAGATTTCCGGTTGACTGGAATTGCTGTCACTCTTGGCTCATTCCTCAACAGTTCAACTTAAGTCCCCCCAGGATGAGCCCAGACTTTTCCAGTCTTGACAAAGGCCCACACGAAAACGGATCCGTTGGAATACCGTAAGTGAATGCATATACTGGCATCTTAATTGTTGGACAGAAATGAAACACAAGTCAACTGGATGCAATAACAAGACGCATGTTCTGTGCTAGGCATCTGACGGGTTGTTTGCCTGAGAAGTTCTGTGTGAGAAAGCTCTTGTTCACTGGGCCCTGTGTGAAACCGTGACCTCAGGTCCCCCAGAATACAAGGAGCCATCCTCCACCCTACAGATAAGGGGCTGGGAAACGACTGCTAAGGATACAACAGCAGAAACCCGGGGATCCACTTCCATCCGGAGAGAGGCCTGCCAAAACACTCACAGCTGGGGTGAAAAATAGGTTTATAACACTCGCACCCGCCACCTTAGCCAATTTAATCCACCGGGAGTCCATCGGAGGATGCTAACCTTAACTGGAACATCTGACATTGGGCGATGGTTGCATGGTGGACGGCTCAGTGGTATTGTGGGAATGCTAAGTTCCCCTGTGGCCTGGGGTACTACTCTTGAGCAAGGACTACCCTTGCAGGGCCTCAGCAAGATGGGAGACAAACTTCTCAATTATCTAAATACTTTCAGAGTGGCGGCCAGCAATGACATTAAGACAAGCAAACGGAAGCTGATCTAATAAATAAGTGTACGGATGCTATGCGATTATAAACAGCGGTGGGAACTTGAGTCTACGGAAGTGTCCTCTGCAAGACTAAATTAGTACCATGTAAACTGGCCAGACTCTGCCCTCAGAGCCGTGGTAAAGACACATGGGACAAATAGGTGAGTAAATGTAGGGATTCGTGTGCAATTGCACTCAAATTTGACATTTTAAAACAACCTTATAAAGGCAACAAAATCTGAAGACCAAAACTGTATGTAAAACACCATTTATAGACCTATGGTCTGCAGCCGTGCTACACTAAGAGCTGTCAACAGAGGACATCTGAAGGGCTGTGCCACTGTTAATGTCTTCAGAAACAACAACACAAACAGGACATAAGTTACTGAGGATATAGCTTGCATTTCACATCATGCCCAGCACTTGAGACTGATGGATGTGCATTGCCATCCCCACAGTGAGCACCATAGCAGGGGAACCTGAGAAGGCCAAGCTGTGACCCACTGGCTGCTTTCGAGGACCTCCACTGTGGCACTTTGCCGGGAAACTTTCTGCACGGCCCGATCTCATGAGCATCCGGATCTCAGCAACAAGTCGCTTTGCTTGTTTTGCGGTGATCTTAGCTGAAATCTAAACCCCGAACGGTGCACTAAGACAATCAAAGAGCAACTGTGCAGTCTAACTGTGCAAAAATTGTTATTTTCTCACGTAAAGTAGACTGGAGAGAAGGAAAAGAGCTGTTTCCTTTGCGGTATTTTCCTCACTCATTGAAACGAATGGGCCAGAGCCAGACCAGAGCAAGTAGCACGATGCTTAAGCTCACAGACAATCCCAGAAGAACCTCACTGCTGCAGTTTAACATTTACCTTCATAAGTTGAGAAGAATTATAATTGCCACAGTAATGGCTATAAACACAAAAACTATTCTGACTGGACTCCCAAGACTGAGAAGGCTGCCATTTTAGTGCCCCTTTCCACAAATTCTAATCCAATGCGCAGTTTACATGAGTTTGAAGCATTGACACCTTAATACCGAGGCGATTCCAGAAACTGGAGGGTACAAATGGTACAAGCAGAGCTGGCGCTGCACTGTTCTGCCTCTCATTGTCCCTCAGTCTTTTCGCTGGCATCAGGCCTGCACACAGGTGTGTCGCATTACCCAGTCCAGGCACCGAGGCTCCTTCCCACTAGATAGCCGCACGCAGTCAGCGATTCACTATACCACAGAATCCACCAAGAATGTACACAAGACTTAAGATGCATTTTCTGTGCATCACCATCTCATAGCAGAACTGTAACAATGACCATCTCTGTCACTGGCAGACTGAATGCATTGTGAATGCTCTATGTACAGGATTCCCAGAGAACTTTCTGGTAATTTAACTGTTTAGGTCTTGAAACAAAAATGCTGAGGCATGAACTATGGCTGAACTTTTGTGAGCACAAAGGGCAGATTGCCTGAAGGGTTCTCAAACCAACACCCCACCCGTTAGACACCAGAGGCGACTGCTGGATGTGGGTGGAATATAATCCCCGGGGGGGGGCCCAGTCTTTGGCTGGCAACCGAACACCACGGTGCCTGACTGGTAGGCCCTTGGCGAAGCCCACTCAGAGCATGGCTAGGATCATGCTGCCTTTTGCCTAACAGGCCATGTCATCGTACGGTGGAAGACATGAGCAGACCCTCTCCAGGCCCACACACCGGTGTGGGAGCTGTAGGTAGGGATCGGGGTCATGGAAAAGTGGTGGAACCAATTTATCCGTCAGAAATCCTATCGAGTAGCGAGAGCCAAAGTACGGGATCGCTTTGCCGAGGCAATCAAGCAGGCCTGGCAGCTGGATGTTGTCCTGTGAAAATCCGATAATAGATATGAGCGTCTGCACTGCCACTGGCCTTGAGGCTCTTTGCCACTCAAGCCTCGAGCCTGTGCTGCTTCGCATAGCTGCGCTTCTCCGTGATTTAGCTACTGTGACATTTTCCCTAAACAAAGAACCCCCAGAGAACAAAGATTGCTATGCTACAGTAATAAGTGGTAAGCTCAGGAATCTCTTTGTTTTACCCAACAACTGTTTGCAATAAAGCCTTTCAGTGAAAACAATATCATGTGATACCCAATATGCCAGCCACAGAATGAAAAACTCTTGCATCTCCCCCACAAATATGAATATTATCTTGTAGACAAAGGGTTCTCTTAAAATGTAAGGGGTCCGTTGACACTTGTTTTGGGGCTCTTTCTATTGCCTATCTCCCCCATCAGAATGGGATTAAATCTGCTGTTCCCTGCTGGCACTGCATCGCTCTCTCTGCCTTGAGTTTGGTCAAAGTGCACCGAATAGGGAAGAGCTTCCCCTCCAAAGACTAAGACAAATAGGCGAGTAAATTTAACAATTTGTATGCAATTCCAGAAATAAACAAAAACTCTTAGAAGACTGAAAGGACTCGATGTCTTGAGGGCTTAGAGCTGCGGTTAAAAGGAAAACCAATTCTGGTGAAGGATCTGCAGCCGCAAGTCCGCACTTTCTTTTCCTCCTATTTCACACCTCTGAGTTGGATGTGAGTGTTTTTGTATTGTTGTTGGGCTTAAGCTGCAGGCATGTGGTCCTGCCAGGTATCATGACACTTCAGGAGATATGAAACAACTTCAGAGAGAGTGTGAACCAAGATGGTCGGCACACAGATCGAGGGATCTGTAGATCATGACCAAATTCCACTCACTGTGATGAAGTTCTTTCTTTCCTGTGTAGATGAGAGGCAGAAAAAGATGTGCTGTAGACAACAGGTTCTCAGCCTCAGTCTCAGTTAAAGTTTACAGCATTTCTCTTTTGGGGGGGTACAGTCTAACCATATGAGCAATGCTAAGTTAGAATTGCAGGTATTAAGTTTTTCTGATTTTTTCAGAATTTCAGGTACTGTTTACTAAGATATTCAGACACAAGCAAAACCAAAAAACTAAGGAAAGAGTCAATCAGAATGTAAACCTGCCCTCTTCTCTCCTGTTCTCTTCTTCTCCTATCCTATCCTATCCTGTCCTGTCCTATCCTGCCATATCCTAATTTCATCGACTAACCATATCTACAATATACAAACACCAACAAGGTACAAACGGTGGAAACGAAAGCGACGAATTGCAGCGTACTACGAACAAGCCTTGCAGTCACACCCAGGGGAATAGATTTCTACACGGCTCACTTCCGCGTGAGCTACAGGACAACTGAAAGCTCTTTGTGTGGTTTGTGCCGAGGAAATGACTCTAAACAAACACGTTGAGTTAGCGACCCCCTTTAACTGCCTTCTCCTGCTTCCCGGCTAGATTTTTCATTCCCCATCCCTTAGCCCCATCCACGCAGGGGAATACGTAAGCCGGCCTCAGCTGTTTACCCGGCTTCCTTGAATGTTTGACGGCAGCTTGTGTTGTCGCATGGCACCTGACAGAGCGGAGATCTGGGTGGCACCGCCTAATAAATGCACCGAGGGGAATAGAACACGAGTGCTTGTGAGGGGCGAGAGCTGGGCGAAGACAGACAGGTCTGTGCGGGAATCACAACAAGCACCAGCTGGTGGCGAGGCCAGGCTTCATTGGCGAGAGTGAGCGGTGGGCCTAATAGTTGTGCGCTGTGTCAACATCGACGTTTGCGAGGGCCTTGCGTGACAGCGATGTACTGTAAGTCAGTTGTCTCCGAATAAACATCCCTGCCTGCCAATTAAATGTCTCAGTTGGTTTGCTGATGTTTGTGTTGATGTTTGTGGGGAGGGAGGCATGCTGTAGGCCTTCGGCAAGTGTTTGGGTGGCGCTGCCATTAAAACCACCCTCTACAGGACAGCAACTAGGCTTTTCGCATCACACACATCCTCCCCAGAGAATCAGATCTCAGCGCACACTAAAAACCCAGCTTTGCAGGTTTAACTGAAGCAAGCACGGCAACCATGGCCTCATCGATCTGGTTTTGGTTCCGAGATCACTTTGTTCTGTTTTCGCCCCTAATTCCATCCAGGCGAATGCGTTTTCCACACACCTGCTCGTAGAGATTGTAAAATTTCCACTATTCGGGTAAGAAATCACCGCCGCATCTTCAGACAGCCTTACACTGACAAACTGGTTGCCTGTCTTTGTTTATGAACCAACCTCTCACTGCTACGTTCTGGCTGAACACCTTTCGCCACTTTAGCTGTGGTCCTCTGGGTTTGACCACCAGTTAGGTCTCTGAGGACATCAGGTGCCAGCATTCACTCTGCTGCCGTCTTTGGAGCAGGGAGGCTTTCTGAAGTGCGGCCAAGCCTGGAGGGGGAAAAGCTGTTCAACAATGTCCTTGAGCAGACAAATCAGAAAAACCTGTGGCAGGGACCCCTGGGGGGCTGAGGACTGGGGCACAGCAGAGCATAGCTGTCAGACAGGCCAGCGGATATTTGTCACCCTTCTATGTAATTGCTTCCAAACGAAAGTGGGTAAGAACTTTCATTGCCTGGCCATCCACTAGACACTCTTGTTTCACACACACACACACGCACGCACGCACGCACGCACGCACACTCTCGCTTTCCCACCAACCACGCTGACACCCAACAATAAACACACTCACATGTACAACAGATCTGCTGGACACCACAGACAAAACACACACTGATATACATGGCAATAAACACAGATGCACTAATAATCATGTACACAGCCACTAACACACAACAAATGCACAACACAGAGACATATAAACACACCATCAAGCACTACAGGGCCAGAACAGGGTGGCGGAGGGAAGAACAGGGTAGTAGACTCTAGAAAAGATTTTACTAGGTGGCAAGTCGGTCCACCACGGTGCAATTCTGAAGTCGGGACTCCTTCTGAACAACATGTGTTTGGAGAGTAAGAACCCGAGACACAGAAAGAGAACACGAAGGCATGCGGAGAACATTTAAACTTCACAGGAGCCAAACCCACAGCTGTGCCACAACTGTGCAACCTGGTATGCCACCGTACAAAGAAATGAACTTACATCCTCTGATAGACACAGACGGTGACAATGACAAAAGGACAGGCAGACACAACCATATACAACCATGCACACCTGCTGCAACAGCAGCCAAGTGCCATAGAAGCAGGAGGAGAGGCTCTCACCCCAGGCACCAAGCTCAGTTCTTCCTGTTTACCTCTGTTCGGGGGCTTTGCTTCCAGCTTCTATGTCCAAATGAGGGGAATTAACTGCGTCGATATGAGTAAAAAAAGTTTCCCCAAAGGGTGTCTTCAGGAAAGATGGCTCACGGAAGAGTGGGAAAACTTCACATTTACGATGAACACAATCTTTTGCTGCAAATTCACAGAATTTTCCCTGTCCCTGTGACACCACCAGTCCGACCACCAGTGTGAACCGAGAAGTGTTAGACATTTCATAGGAATCCAGTTATAAAAACCAAACCGAATGGAAACTGCTGAACCGATCAGCCCGTAAGAAAAGGGAAGAGAAAATGAATGCATGTCAATGCCCTTGTACATGCACGATGCCTGCTTTTGACATTGCTTCAAAGTGTTTATGTGGGAAGGGACGATTTCTTCCTAACTGCTAATACAGTGAGTGTGAAAAAACGGAGCCAATAAATATGCCGACATCCGCAAACTTCTGTTAAAATCCAGACCAGACATAGATTAGGGATGTTTTATGAAATCTAAAATATGAAATGGGCAATGTTTTCTGGTAAGTCGGGACTGTAGCCAAAGTAAACAAATTATAGAAATCCCAACAAAGGAAATTGTTTTTCCCTCTCCGTTCCCTTTTTTCAGGGACGGGGGTGAGGCCAACACTCACAGCGTAGAAATGGGCGGCATCCAGTAGTTCCAGCGTTTCCCAGCCATAGCGTGATTACAGCCAAAGTGCTTTGTGCGGTGGTGGCTCCGAAAAAATGGACTGCTAAATGCAGCACAGGAATTCACACTTAAATTCCACAGCCCCTTTAGAGGATGCAAACGCTGTGTTCTCGCTTAAAGAATTGCTGAGCGATGCCAAAAGCGTAAAAACTGTCACAATACGATGCACAAAAGCGCCCGTTGGGTTCTAGCAAAGACGGGATGCGGCCCCTGACCTCGTATGACACAGGGCAGCCGGTTCCTGCTAATGCTTGCCAGACCTCATCCCTGCTGGTAGGAAATACACACAAATCGCAAAGATACAGTAAATCTAATTTAAAATGAGCTTTCGATTTTCTCTTATTACGCTAATGGCAGCCATATTTGTGTTCTGCCTCTGGCTCATGGGTGAAGAGTCGCCACCGCTACCTCTGGATATATTGTACCCTAGCGAGGCAGGCCGTGGCGTGGAACTTGTCCTTTCGCGTATCCGTACCAACAGAACCGAGGACAGAGCAGTGACGTGGGAATCTGGTAGGTGTACGGGTGTTTATTCGGCAAGCGCTGTGTCCGCTGTGTCAGGATGATCCCTCCTGCGCTCAGCCAAATGATGGAAAAGCGCTTGCCAGGATGAGGTAAAACAGTCCAACAGCTTCACAAAAGCCCACTGACTGTTTCTCCACAGCCTCTGAAACTATGGGATGTTATTTTCCTACATGCTTGTCATCACAAACATAGTTGTGAGGAGCAAGATCGATGGTTGAGCAGCACATGGGGAAAAAATAAACAGAAGACAGAGGCTGCAGATAACATTGTGGTTAGAATTATTACCTTACACTTTCATTACTTGGGTTTGAATTCCCATTTCCTGCTGCAGTGTCCTTAAACAAAGACCTTACCCTGAATCACTCCAGTAAAAATGACCCAGCTGTATAAAAGAGCAAATAATTGTGACATAATTAATAATAATATAACTAGCTTAATACATTTGGACTGGAAAGGGACATTCGATCATTTCTGATTCTGGAGCAACCTTTGGTATGGTTTTTCAAGGCAAGGAGGAGCAGAAGGGGTTTGCCATTGCCTTCTTCCAGCATGTTTTTTTCTTAAAGGGTTGCAAACATAGAGACGAACGTGCAAACTCCACACCCCAGAATTAGACTTGAATTATACATCTCTCTAAACTTAATATACAAATTCAGAATTATACAATTTTTTGGCTAAAGGTGTCAGCTAAGAGAATAAATAATATTTCTAAAAACTATACATTTGAAAGCTGTTTCTCCAAAACTGAGATTCACCAGAGGGCTGGGGAGAGAAATACTTTCAGGGACTCCGTGCTGGAGGACTGAAGAATACTGCCCTTTACTACAACAAAGCTTCCACAGTGAACAGTTTCTTTTTTTCATCTCACTATTGTTTCATTCTTAAATAAAATGTGTTTTTTATTCATCATTCCTGGAACACGCATATGAAACCAGGGGAAAGGAAGCAGAGTGAAGTGAAGATGGATCAAAGGGTGGAACACAACCCAATAACTGACAAAGGGAATAATCGTGTCTGTTACAATAACAGAGTTATCCTTCAGCCGCAGGGCTCACTAGATCCGACAGGGCAAATGATGAGCTGCTGTCCTGTGCCTGGTTCCAGGAGATGGATATAAGCCACACAGTCTGTTGAGCTTCAGCGATGAGAACTGGGAGGCGACTGTGGGGTTGATGGGGGGAGGATTGAGGTTCATCGAGATCCAGTGGGTGAGAGACAGACGTAAAATCCTTTGTTTCTGCGCGTTATGATCGTGGTCTGCTCGACTGAATTAAGAATTATTTTGTAACCTTGAGCATTTCTCATCCCCTCACACACACCGCTAGACGCAAGAGGACCGCGTAACCGCCAGAATCCCATAACTGCTGCTCTTCCGATCCCAGATGTTCACAGAAAACCAAGCATCGGGTGTATTAAGAAACAAAGGGGAAAGACAATCCGGTTGACTTGACCACGAATGAAGGCTGCGATGGTTTCATTATGAAACATATAACTGTCTGAGCAAGACACTGAAAACAAATATTCATGCCCTTGCTCCTTTCCAGAGCGCTATTTTAACTCGTGAGCTACGCTGAACTGCCATGGTGGTTTAGTGGAGTGGAAGCAGGGAGCCAACCATCAAGAACAATGGGAAGGCTGTGCTATTCTGGTTGAAAACTGATGATAGGCACGGGACTAATATAGAAGCTAAGCTGGGGATCGACATATGTTGTTGATGTTGAGAGGGTGGGAAAGAGGACCCATATGTGTATCGTGAGCCGCAGGCCCTTATTATCGCGTATAAGATGTGAAATGAATGTAAGGGGATTGAAAATGCGTTTGGGAAGAAGTGTGTCCATCACCGAAAAAGCTGGGAAAGATGCTCCTTTGCCTCCGCTCAGGAAGAGAAAAATTAATTCTGGTCCAGTACCTGTTCCACAGCACCGAACTATCCTGGCCTTAAGCTAAGGGGAAGAAAAGGACAGGGGGAAGCAAACAAAAAACGGCGCAGACTGACTGCTTCATTTCCAGTTGGATCAGCTGTATGGTACATGTGTGCAATCACAATTGAGGGAACAGCATGTGTGTTTACCGAAACTAGGAAACATTTGGTCATTCTGGTCTCAGACCAACTTTCATCATAGGACATCTCAACTTCCATTTTTGACCTCATCTGCATGCAGTCGCCTACGTTTAGTTGGTTTTCATTAGATTGCCTTTTTCCCCTTCAGAAAGTCCTTGGATGCACCTAAGCACCCTTGTGTGACCCCAAGCAGATTTCCAACGGATGTGACCAACTTTGGCCTTTCGCTCCTGCGCCAGGTTCTCCAGAACTAAGACCAAGAGAGAGCTCTCTGAAGATGATCTCGAAGGGGACGGGTGTCTCTACGGCAAGGGATTCTCTGTTCCCGAGCTTCACGTGGTCGTCCGCCGGCATGTGATGGAGCAGGCAGTCTGAGAAACAACTCATAAAACCAGACCAAAACTACTGTCTGTGTGAGGGGGATTTGGGAGGAGCTAAAGGAAAGCTTCGGTGTGTGCATGAGGAACCTTTGGCAACAATTAAACCAC
The DNA here is from genome assembly GCA_018136845.1 of Heterotis niloticus. Classification (NCBI taxonomy): domain Eukaryota; kingdom Metazoa; phylum Chordata; class Actinopteri; order Osteoglossiformes; family Osteoglossidae; genus Heterotis; species Heterotis niloticus. Next base: position 28,850,353 of record CM030890.1, read on the forward strand.
ATCCAGGAAACCCCTCCATCTCTCCCTTTATTATTCACTTTGGCATTATGAATGTGTGGCTTACCTGACACTTTTATCCAGCATCTGATCCTATTTTTCTGGAGAAATCTGGGATAAACATCTTACCAGTATTGTAGCAGCAGGCAATGAGGCTTGAAATGACCACCTTCTGGTTGTCATGTCCTTAACTGCTCTGGTACACAACCTTCTGCGCACATGACAATTATGCTGCTGCTATTATTACATTTCCAGTGCTTTAACCCAGAGGGTTTTACCTCTGCAACCACAAAGCTAGACATTTTACCTTTTCTGGGCACCACGTCAAGGCTGCTCATTTTGCAAGGTTTTTCTTAGCCACGTTGCTCTGGTAGGATGCATGTGTACCTTTACGCAGCTAAGCAGAAATGTACGTAAGTAAAGGAATTAGGAACCATAAAGGGAAACGTATAATTCAGTCTATGCAACAAAATTTTCTCAGCCCGAGACATCTCTCAAAAATACAACAGTATTTAAACATGGGGTAAAAACAGTTACGTTTTTCCAGCAAAGCAAGTTTTGGCTCAATATCCAGGAGATGAAAATGACCCTTGCTAACAGCAAAAATCATCTGCCCCTCCCAAATGCAGCATATTTTTGGGTGTGTGCATTCATTATATCCTTTCCATTCATAATTCTAAGTTCAAGCTCCTTTTGTGGGAGTGCATGACTCATCTCTACACGAGCGGAGGACCCCATGCTAAGAGAAACCAATAATCCGAAGGCACTGACAGGTAAGTGGCCCCTCACGTGACCTAGTGTTAGATTTCTCTCTAGTTCAAACCCTACGATGAAAAGATCAGGGGTTCTCTGTCCTGCTTGCTTTCGATGATGTCTTACTCATGAGGAAGTGGGAAGAACTTGCAGACTCTGGGGTCTTACACCCACGTTCAAACCCAAATTCCTACCGGAGTCCCCATAGTCAAGGACTTTACTCTGAAGGAACACGGTAGAAGGTACCCTGCTATAAAAAAGGATAAATCACCGCAAGTAGCTTGCAATAGTCAGTTGTTCAAAAAAAAAAAAATCAGCTAAATAAATAAACAAAGAGACAGGACCGGACTATGGTTTGAACCTCCAGTGCCTTAATCCTTCTCAGAAAGTCAAAGCAGGCAGGACTTGATCTATTCGCCAAGCATGTCAAGACACGTCCGAATGACGCAGGTAGACGATCACCCAAAACTGCCGAGATGCACATGGCAGCCATCCACATTCTCCATGAAAATATTTATACGGTTTGACACGGACAACTGGCAGCCATTTGCACCTCCCTTAAAGTAATCTATGCAAGATTAAAGGCAGCAAACCGGCTCGGCTGCACATGCCTCAAGGGTGTCTCTCTCTTAAGGGCATGTGGGAGCTAAGCCTAGGAGAAGTGACACAGGCAGCCTGTTTCTCTGTCCTTCACACCTCCACATCCACTGCAATTACGGCAAAAGACCAAAGCATCGTCAGCATTGTGTCCGTTTGCTAAACACATCGGTGGCTCCCTAAGGGACACAGAGATCCTCTTTCCCTGGGGAGGGCGGGACAGAACAGATGCCGGCTCGCCCGTTCAAACCTGGACAGGTGGAGGGTCAGGGGTTACGTTTCACACACCGCGTGTCCCACGCGGGATTATCCTGCCTCTCGGATTTCAGAGTGACCGTCGCGAGCCAAGAAAACGAGTGGTCTAGCACCTCTGCGGTGATCCATGTAGCTTCCCTGGGAGCCTGGACAACGGCAGCAAGTCAAAGCAAGAGTATATTTTTGTTCTTCCATTAGTCACCATAGATAAGAGCGCTTTTCCAAGGAAAGCGTTGCGATAACAGCAGATGATGTCTTTGACCTTTCTAGCGGAAAGGGACCTGGCTGCCGCTATGGACGCTTGAGGCCTGTATATGGGAAAGCTCTGAGATTACACTCTGACAGCCGCTTCCTTCATGGGTGGGACTTCTCCAAATGTTTTTAAATGGAATAAATAGAAAGACTATTAATAAATGGATTTGTATATTCTTGCTGCGGCATCTACAAAAGTACCTTTTCGGTGTGGCTTGTTTTTCTGCAAATAAACAGTCTGGCTCAGGACGTTAATTCGGATGCATGCATTGTCTGCTTGACTGCATGTGTGTTCGGGCAGACATGGGCTAGCATTTGCCCTTTTATGTCAGACAGCTTGGGAGACTCGTCATGGTGTAAAGGAAGGTGTCTGATATTTCAGCCAACCGATTCCACTTCGGCATTGTTTGGCTCTGCCCTGTGCCTGCACAGCTTCTCTTGCTACGAGCCGTTTCTCTCCCCATTGTCCCTATCACTGTCCCCAACTCTTCCCCTCTTTAACACAACCGTTCTGCCCCACCATTTTACCCCACGGAACTCTTTATTATATAATGAAGTGGCTAAAGAGTTGAAAGGAAATTTGTACACCAAACTGGTTTACACACTATGAGGTTGAAAGCTTTTAACTGGTTGTTAACCCTGGCAAAAACAAGCCAAGCGAACAAGGTGAAAGATTTTTAACTTTTAAAAGGACAAGATTGTGTCAGTTGACTTTATTCCTCCCAAAGCTAAACTATCAAGTCCTCATTGCCCATTTGCTTCAGAGCACAGCGGCAAATTTTGCAGTGCAGTTAACAGTGAACGAATTCATGAAAAAGACCTTGAAAAATGGAAAACGGAACCTGCTGCAAGCTGACACTACCTTGCAAGGCTAGTGGTAACCAAAATGAAGGAGCTCCTCCACTCTGTGGCAGTCTCTAGAGTACTGGCAGAGACTAGTGTGTGTGTGTGTGTGTGTGTGTGTGTGTGTGTGTGTGTGTGTGTGTGTGTGTGTGTGTGTGTGTGTGTGGGTGGGGAAGGGAGGGGGTAAGAGGCAGCTGAAATGGACCACATCTTGTAACAGAGATCAGAGTCAGGTTTCAGGAGACCACTGCCAGCCCTCTTGCCAGCAGCACATGTGGTCTGATGGTTTCTACACAGACAGGTGCTAAGAAAAGCAGCAGGCGGTGTGACGGCACTTAGGGAAAAGGAAATCTGTGTAAAATTGCAAAATAAAACATGAAATGACTTCAAATATTTCCTTTGATACATTATTTGAACTGTTCCAGTGGTCCAGGCCAAAGTATTAGAACTTTAGGCCAGTGCTTTGTCTTCCAACTTTTTTTTGGGTTGCTGGCCAGCTATTAAATGACTCAGTGGAAGAAGGTGAACATGATATAGCTTATTACTAAATAGACAATTCAGAGACAATACCTGATATTCTGGTCAAAAATAAAATTCAGACTTCAATACAGTAATTTAAAGCCCTGGTTCATCTCCTCCAGTAGTCCCACATGGACCCTCCGAAGTCAAAATTACTGGTTCTACCTACTAAATATAGCTGGCGCTCATATAGCAGCAACAGATAGTAAAAACTTACGACAAAAATATATACCAAAATTTCTCTTTAACTTTTATCACAATTTTCACACCCCCTCAACCAACTCCAGCTGACTGTGGAGAGGTTTTGACAGCTGTATTTAGGCGTTGCTATCTTTATCCCTTTTAGAACCTAATGCATAATTTTGAGTGCCAAAAGCAAGCAGGAAAATTAAATAGTGAATGAGAAAGCAGGCAAAAAAAAGAGGTGAGACTATAGCGTCGACTCAGAACACCTGCTGAATGGCGTGTGCAGAGTGGCCAAACCGGTGGGTAACACCAGGGAGACAAGCAGGCGTTACCTCTCAACAACGGAGCTCCGTCACTGACAGCATAGGACCGCTTGACTCCTCTTTCCTCCTAACCATGTGTTACCGACACTCCGTATGTAACATTTCAACATTTAACAACTCTTCAGCACCTGTTAATGTTGCCATTCTCCTGTTACCAACTTGCTATGAGTCATTTCTAAAGACATTCTGATTATATAACATACATATTGGGCCATAAATAAGAGTTTTTAAAGCTAACTCACCGAAATCTCTGTTTAAACACTAAATCCCTTCCCTAGTTTTCTTCTGGTCCAGTATCTTGGAAGTAAACCTAAAGTGTAGTCCATGGGCTATCTGCGCAGCGACAGGTTTTGCTTTGTGTCAACCTCTGGCAAATAGAATCCCCATTTATGTAAACAGGTAGAGGAGCTTTGAACTCAGGGTGAGAGCAGATGTTGGAGAAGATGCCTGGGAGCATGCGGTGTGAGCCTATGTGTGCTTTTCCCTCAGGAGATGGAGTGTAAACACACCTTTGGGCAGTGGGGTGTTGGAGTGCAGCGGAGAGGGTCACCATGGGAAGCCAAAGGGTCAGAATGTGCCCGCAGAGACTACGAACACAGCTGGTCCTGATCTCAAGGGCCAACTGCACTTGCAGCCAGGAGGTCGGGTGAGCCTCCTGGAGGCTGGCCAAGATCCCTGGGTCAGGCCCTTGAAACTGACTCCAAGCCTACCAAAATCAGTGGGTCCTATGCAAGCAGCAATTTATGAAAAAGTGCTTCCTGAATTATCCTAAAACCTGACTATGACACTGCTTTCAGCTCCATTGCCTCTAGCTGCTATGCTGCTTCTACGCTCTTCCAGCCATGCAGTTTACTCCTCAGTCTGTCAGATCAACCCGTCGCACCGATAAGTCAAATTTGCAAAGACACAAGGAACGAAACCAAATGAATTAGAGAATCGCTATTCATTTTTACTAGATCCATTACCGTATGCTATGGGTTCGAGATGTCACCATCCAATGAAAGGAAATGGTTCCAAATTCCTGGCCCTGCTGTAGAAACTTTAATCGCAGTACTTATCCTGACCTGCTCCAGTAAAAATGATCCAGCTGTGGAGATGGATAAATAATTATAATTTGCTTTGTCTACAGATACCATTAGCTGCCTCGGAGAAGGCATTGGGTAAATAATGGTTAGCAATTATGACAAAAATACACTAAAGAGCCAAACACCTCACTCAACTAGAGAGAAAATATTTACATCCCCAGCTGTTTCTGCCCCTTCATCCGCGCAGGCCTGAACTCCCACTTGGGGTACAAAACAGCACTTATAAATCTTATTTTATTGCCGTTATTACTGTGGCTTCCTGACATCACCCGACCCCTAACTGAGCCCCTCACTCCTCTGATGCTTAAACCACATTGAAAGAGTGGACCAGACTGACCTTAAGGCCATTTTACAGCAGATTTACCCAACGGCTGCTGAATGAGACTCTGCATCGGTGTAACTCGCGCAGATGCAAGGCATCGTAGCGTGGCCGTCATTTGCTTCGCGGAGCTCCGTGACCACAGGGCATGAAGTCACCCTGGTGGGTCAATTGGCTCTGGGCCAAAGTGGGATAGTCATGTCGGTGTCATGTGCTTCCCTGCCATACAGTACATTTTTCTGGCACTTGCTCTCTGCTCATTCCCATTCTCTGACCCAAGCCCCAGTTGTCATGCTTACTCATCCCGTATCTTTAATGTGGTCCACATATAACACAGCACTTGCCTGGGTGTGGCTTTGTTAAAAGGTTCTTACACCCCATTTGTTCTACTGTGGATGAAAAGCGTCAGGAGATCTTTCTAGAAGGAGGTAATGTGTTTACATCCAGGGGGGTTTGTACAGTCACAGGTTGCTCTCTCTGGTGAGTCGATAGATAAGTCAATATGATTATTTTAAAATCTGTCAAATCTGTCAACTACAAGAGAAGACACCTCTGAAGCATTCTGTAAAACACAGGAAAGTCATCTTGGAGATTGTAGGGTCCAGAGTTTCAAGACATTGAATTTGAAAAAAGTGTGAGGAGGAGGAGGGAAGGGAAAGGAGTGCAGACCTGTGAGCTCATGGAAATGGGGATATCGCACACACACACATACATACACACACACACCCTTGAAGAAGACAGTGTTAACGAAAGCCGTCCAACTGTTACCTCAGTCACCAGGGCCACATCAACCTTTAAGGCAAACCAGAAAATCCTGTGGTCAAGCCTGCACCCAGTCACACCCATGCAAGGTCAAATCCTCACATCCACCAAAAGATATGGGAACATGTATGGACTTCAGAGTGCTTCACTGTTACCAGGGTAAGATGTTCAAAGAACACCATCTGACCAGGAGGTGCCAGACAGTTATAGTAGAAAAATACAACTTGTTTTTACAGCTATGTGTGAAGGTTTTGAGAAATTACTCTTTCTAGTGTTCATGGTGATACTATGGAACCCTCTAGGATGTATGCTGGGTCAAAACCCTTTAGTACGCTGTCCTCACACACACAAACAGCTGTGAATCCTGTAGCTGGATCAAACCATGGCCCCCGATTCAAGCCCCTCAAGAAAGACAGCAGGCTTGGGGCCTTGCTGTGGCTGCATCTGGCCCTCTGGGAGCTTAAGGGAAAGGAGGTAATGGGTTAGAGGTGAACTCCGCCACCCTTCAAGAATAGCATGAGGGGACCAAACAGAGAATACTGTTACACAGACAAGAGCTTCACATTATTGTACTTGCGTTTTGCTTGAAACAGCTGTTTGGTGTTTTGCAACAGGAAGGACGCTCTGAGAACAAAAGGCACCAGAATGAGTTTTAGGACTTATGCCTAAGCAACACCTGCCCTTTATTCATCCTATTACAGCGTGCCACTTTCTTCAACACCTCGACAGCAGTACCGCCATTTTATTTCCGATGTTTGATTTCACTAGTTTTATCCAGTACATTTGTGCAACAAAACCAAAAATAGGTTTTCTGCCTTACCTCCTGCTTGCCGGCATTACATAGACACGCCGCTTTTCACGTTTATCGCCGTACTTGGACTTCACAGTATTGTATGGAGCAACCAAAGAACATTCCCAGATTATGTCATGAATACATAAATGTTCCAACCCCTGATATCATACTAGTTTGATGTGATTCTTTCTTCTGCTACTTGTGTTGTGACAAAAAAAAAAAAAAAAAAAAATCCTTCAGGGACTTTGGGCCAAAACAGTGAGTGATTCTGTTGGTGTTAGATGAGAATGTACTAAACAAGGAAATTAAAAGCAGTCTGGGAATACATTCGATCCAGAGGCCAAACACTTGAACACAGGGAAGCATTCAAGCTCTCAGAGTCCCAGTTCCTCCCAGAAAGAAATTGGAAAATTAAGATAAATATTATTCTAACTTGGATTGCTTTTTAACACTGTTTAAAATTTGGACCTCCCAGTCTAAGAGAAGAAGAAAGGGGTATTTTATTAAGCTGGTTTCAGCAAAACCAATCATTTTTGGATTGTTTTTGAACAGCTACTATTGTCAAAGTTTGAATGTAAAGACATCCATGATGAGATGCTGGGCCATCTCTTTTGACAGCTATTTAGCTTGTGTTTCCACAGCGGGAACTTTTGTGGCTGAAGCACATGTGGGCTGACAGATGACGTATGTGACAAAGACAAGTGACGCAGACTTTATTGCGCCAGGGTGCGAACCATCTCTCGACACAGTGTTGCAATGCTAGATTTCTAGATCTTTCTGAAAGACAAAAGAGTAAAACAATGACCCTGTTTTCCCTTCCCCTCCCTTTTGTGAAATATTCCCTCACATCCAAAGAAAAGTGACCGGTCAGTGTTGGTCACTTCCAAAAATTGACTTAGAAACGTTTATTTCTGGACGGCATGTTTTTACAGCCTCAAAAAATGAGCAAGAAACAAAAAACAACAACAAGACAAAAATTGTTTGGCATTTTTTGCAAACCTCAGAAGACAAATATAGGTGCTTTATATGAGATGTCAAACCGCAACGTCTGTGTTGCCACAACAAAGAGCCAGCGGGGTAGGGACATGCGAAGGCCTACAAGGCTGAGAAGGCAGGCCAGACCCACTCTACGCTGTAGGCTCTGGTCTCCTTCAACTCGGCGGGGGCCTGATCTCAAGAGGTGGTTTTGGCCCTGCTGGTTAAAGGTGGTGTGGTAATTGGACTTTTCCTGAGCTGAAAGCTGCAGGGTTTGAAAAGTCGGATCCCGGAGCGTGCGGCGTGTAGGCCGCTGGCCTCTGTCATTACCCACACAAACAAACATCTGGTGACCTTGGCAGGGTAGAGGAACCAAAATGGCAAGATGTCGCTAAGCTTTCCACAAGCTTCTGCTCTCTCTCAGTATCGTGCTTAAGGACAGGTTTGGAACTCTATAAACAGTGCTGTTCCTCAGGATCTGTGCCAGCTCCATGCATGACTTCGGACCGAGCAGAATCAGAATGCGCCGGTGATCAACTTATTTGGTATAAATTGGGTCATGAAGCAATTCCATCAGACCAAATTGTTTCCAGGTGTTACTTCCCCTTTAGAAACATTTCATGCGTAAAGACCCATTCATCACAACAAGTTTCGACAACTTGCTTGAGGAACTCGTAGTCTCAGCAGTCTCGGTCAGCACCAAACCTTTATCCCAAAGATTTCCCTTAATCCCAGGTTCTGCTGATCGGGTAGAATGCCTGTTTTATGGCAGTTTTACTCTTGTTTCCTGCCCACAGACAAACACAGCCCGAGGTGCGGAGGTTAAATCTGCTTGTAGTCACAGGGGATTTAGTGCGGCATTCCGGAATCCGCTCGTTCAAAGACAGTGCCAGCAGCCCTGGCCTAATAGACTATGTTGGTCAAGAAGGCTAACCTAGCGTACAGGGGAGTATTTACTCGCGTGGCACAGAATGACGGCTGCTGTTTGAGAAAATGATCGGAACAAAGACTCCCATGAACAATCATAAGGTCTGATGGGACTCGTAGAAGAAGATAGGAGATAATAGTTTGTGAGCACAGGGGGTACAGTGCAAAGCAGGAACAGGTGGGGCCATCCCAGAGCTGACGTGATCAGGTATGGCAGCACAGGGACCTCAGCAAGGAAGCCGCGAGAGGAAAGGATGAGAAGAAGATATGGGTTGAAACAGAACGCTGGCCTCTTACAGCGGCGAGTCGATGACAGGGAGCAGTGAGTGCAGAGAGTGCGGTGCGTGCTATTTCAGACACAGTAAAGTCTGTGTTGGCTGGTACCATGCAGCGCCACACCTGCTGCGCCATAAGAGATCCCATTGGGCAGCGCTAACTCTGAGCTCCGCCCTTCCGAGTATTGGGTCCACCGTCTTTCCCTTGTTCCCTGTGGTCGGAAATGTCTTGTTTCCTTAATGACTTCCAGTAAGTTCCCTCTGTCCTCGCTATGTGGGGAACATTTAATCTGGGAAGGCTGTGTTATATTTTCAAACAGGTCCTTAAAAAAGAGTGCAGTTGTGCGATCAAACGCCTGTAAGCTCATCACTCTGGTTGAAATCACTTATGAATTTCCCCTGACGTTAGAACAAGAACTTCACAGAAATCAGACCGTATATATGGGTGCCAACAAGCCTGGGCAGTTCCCATTCTCAAAGATTCAAAGAGATTTATTTGTCACATACATGGTAACCAGGTATGCCATACAGTGAAATGCGAACTGAATCGACAGGACACTGTGCGCGGTGACACTCAAAGGAAATCTAAGTCACACAGCAAATAGACAAACGAAACAAGTTGAAAAAAATTAAATATTAAATAGACCTTAAACAGTGACAGTGAGGGTGGGGGCAGTTAGAGGATGTTGTGGACCGTGGTTTTGAGGATTTTGGTAGGTTCAAAAGCCTTATGGCCTGTGGATAGAAACTCCTCTTAAGTCTCTCCGTTTTTGCCATAATGCTCCCGAATTGTTTGCCTGATTTCAGCAGGATGAACAGATGATTGCTGGGGTGAGACAGGTCACCGATGATCCTAGTCGCTCTGGTCCTGCATCTACTGGTGTAGATGTCCTGTAGTGATGGCAGAACAGATCTGATGCAGCGTTCCGCTGCCCGGATCACTGTATGCAGTGCCTTGATGTCACGATGTCATTCTGCCACAATAGCAACAGTAGGCCTCACAGAAGCATAGGTACCTTCCCGGGGCCTGGGGTTGGAGGTGGCAATAGGAGGGGAGTGCTTTATGTGACTTTGGCCACAGGGACTCCTGCCTTTGGTGCTCCGGGTGTTTGTACTTCGCTGGAGTGAAATGAACCAGGTGACTGATGCAAATATTCCTAAAAAAGCATGGGGTGTCGGCCACATTCACTCTAGCAGCTGAGCAAAAGGCCTTACTGCCACAGTGTTGTACATAAGGTAAGCAATAAAAGGCAGACCGCCCATGAAGGTGACATTAAGTAATGCAATTAATATCGAGAAACCATGCTGTCTTTTAACGGTTTGGCTAAACTCTACCATCTGTCAGGAAATCACCACAATATCACAAACAAATGGAGCTGTTCTATTCTGTTTCTCTTTTACCCCCAAAGCAAATGTAAACCATTACTGACAGCCGCATCTCAAGTACCAAAAGTTAAGTAACCATTTTAACAAGAGCGCTGCAAAATTTAGTCTGTGGAACAAGGCCAAATTGAGTCATTTACTAATTTTAAGAGAACGCGAGCCAAGTTTCTGGAAAAGAACTGCACAAAGATGACAAAATGGTGGATATAAGGAGAATGCTGTTCTCCATCAGACGCTGCTCAGTGGAGAATGGAGTTGATGGAAATACTGACCAGCAAGGGTACTTGATGCTCAGCACAATCTCTACGGGTACACAGAACAGACTTTTGTCGATCCCTTGGGATTCAGATTGCTTCTTAGCACAAACACACCAGCGCACAAACATATCCTGAAACAGTGGTGACCACTAATGTATCAGAAGTTTTTTTTTTTTTTTTTTACCTTGCCACGTGTCAAAGGAGGGATGAACGATGATCACGGAGATGCCAAAGCAGGTTAGATGCGTTTGAACCTTTTGGTGGCCACTGTTTGAAAACTTGATGTCGGCCGTGTTCTACTACAACCATATAGACATCCAAAATGCTCCCCCACCAGCGATTTAAGGTTCTTTTTGATGGATGTAAAGCTGGGTTGTATTATTTTAACAGAACATCAGCTCTCTGTAGGCCAGTTAAAGCATTACTGGACCAGCCAGCTGAGCTGAGCCAAGGTAGGCCTACCACACACACACACAACATACTCGTGACAGGAAATTTTTGAGGCAATGAAGCACACAAAGCTTCACAAATAAAATTTTACTGTCGTTTCTAAAACTGTCACAGTTCGGAAATGGACTTTTTTAATTGCGGTCTGAACATCCCTGCATGTGACTAAGTGTGTGTGTATGTAGAGCTTGGGCAGGGTCTGTGCTGCCAGTTGACATCTCAAAATCCCAGCTGCCGTGTCCCAGTTGGAAAGTCAATGTCTTAAACACTGTAGATACACCGACCAAACCAATAACAGCGCTGGTCAATGGTAACGCTACATATTCACATTACTTTCTCTAGTGGAGAAAGTTCAGACTGGGTAAGATGTGTCCAACTTTACGAAAAACCTTAACCAATGTTTTCATTTATATTTAGTGTATCCTAGTATGTTTAAATGTTTGGTCATTGAACCTACCAGGCTGGTTGTGTACATAGAGGTTTAAACAAACTTTTTTTTCTTAAATGTCCTTTGTTTATTTGACAGTGAGTCTTGACTAATCTCAATAAACTCAGCTAACATCTGCATATCCTAAAATCCAAGTAAACTCCTAGGTTTACTCTTTCAGATCAACTTTGCAGGGAAAAATCTGTCCATACACATGCCTGACAGAGCTCCACTTATACATTACTCCTTCAGTGGCAGTTTGGTACTCCTGTTAGTCTCAGTTTCACATATGGAAGCTCTCTTCAAGACTCCAGCTGCCCCTCCATGCTCCTTGGTCATGGTTTCTTGATAGGAAAAGTTACCAAGATGGAGATCTAGCTTAGACAGGCATACATGCGAAAGAAGACCTGAGGATGTCTGCAGATAGAGATAAAGAGGTGTTAGCACTAAAGGAACCAGGAAACAGTCAGCAGGAGATACAAGCTTGGGCTTTGAGGCATCCAATCTCTTTCCCTCACATCATTTTATTCTGTATTTTTCTGTGGAACGAGGGGGTCAGCTGGAAAAGGAACGATGAATGAAGTTTAGTATCAAAGGTGAACACCAAGGCCTGGAGAAGAAGATGGATCAAAAGAAAATGATGTTAAAGAACATCAAGATAATATAATGAATATAGAGATAGAATTAGGAATATTTCAAGATAGCGAGGTTAAGTTATGATAAATCATCCCAAATGAAGGAATAGGGAGGAATAGAGTAGAAGGGAAGAAGGGATGGGTTATGCTTTCAGCACATGTAACTAAAATGCAAAAGTTCAAAGTATTCAATGGTACGTAGGTGTACCCCATGACTAGCTGTGTGGTTTATCTGGGAAACCACGGATTTGCAGTAGCTCCAGTTAGCAACACTTTAATGACCGACATAAACAGGAGCCCGGCAACAAGTTACAAACAACGGTGACCGATTAGAGGCTGTGTAGAAGCCCACTTGAAAGGGCGAGTGGTTTGGCTTCGTTTTTGAACTCCATGTTGTGTTCTGGATGGGAACAAGTTTGGAAGAAGAATGTGCTTGAGAAACCAATGAAGACTGCGAACGTGTGCTGAAGCCAAAGTCCTTGTCTTATTGAAAGCACAGTTCTTCGGCTTGACATCCACGGTACTGCTCTCATTTTTAAATCCCGATGTGCTTTACGGACTACAGGCCTTGGAATCGGTAGGCGGAAGACCAGGTGAGATCACAACCTTTCTTAAAAGTGACATTACGAAACAGTTCATCTTGTCTCTGCATCTGCTCCTCCAAGGAATCAGAGCAGCTGCATGGCCTTTTTCCTTACTGCTGGGCCCGAATATACAGAGTGTTTCAGAAGGTTGCAGAAGGTTGCCCTATCTCCTTTGCCACAAAGTTAAGCAATTTCTGCATTTGATTAATGTGTTTGCTTTCCACTGGACACCCAGGATGTAGGAGGAGGATGTCCCCTCGATGGGAGAAAGGAGGCCTGCTTTGGGTGTTCCTTGCACCTGGAAGAATTATTTCTGTGGTGGGGGGGGGGCAACACAGAACAAGTGTTTGATAGAGGAAACTGCATGTCTTACTGTATACATGAAGTCTGGAGAGCATCCAATGCACTTGGCCCACATGTAACGCGGCTCCATGCAATAAGAAACTGCTCCAACAGCTAATACACACATGCAATTTTTTCAGTTGGGACAGTTCAGTACAACAGCACTTCAAGTGATATGTTGTCACTTTACACCCAGCGATGTTACCCCAGCTGTTTTCTTTTAGTTTAGTCTTCTAGTTCTCTTTAGCCACCGAATAAGGGAAATTGATCATAAACGAAAAGAGCAGCTTCAACACTATTATTATTAATTCATTTAGCTGAGTCTTTCCTCCAAAGCCATTTGCAATTATTTACTCATTTATGGAGCAGGGTAATTTTGGCTGGAACATTTCAGGGTGAGGGACTACAGTAAGAGTAGCAGCAATGCTAAGGTGCACTTCTCATAGCATCGTGTCCATGTAATTTGTAGAGGTGAGCACACAAGTAGTGATCATATTGACCGTATTTCTTTAGATCATAAACACAGATGATCCAAATTATTAAAAATGATCCAAATTATCTGAGTACCGGCATCGCACCCTGAATAAACAACAAATCTCTGCAGCCCTGCACTGGATAAATGGATATTGCAAGTGAAAGGTGAAGGAAAACATAAGACTGAAATACAAGCTAGAAACAACTGGTTTTACAAGTAATGTGTCAGTGTTATCCTTTTCATGCATAAAATTACTGTTTAATTTTTGTATTGTTTAAACAAGTGGTTTCATCAAGCAGATTAACCCAGCTGTGTATCTTTTTGGTGGGGGCCATAATGGAGGAGTTTGGATCAGGTAAGCTGGAGTGCATTATGAATGGGACTCCACCAAGGAAAAAAGTGACCCGTTCATTCGGTGGACTCATTTCAGGATGAGAAGTGCACAGGTGGACATTCTGTTTTACCCAAAACCATGAGGATGGAACCGGACATGGGAGCAGCGCAGAGAGATGCTGAGAACAGCATCCTTGGAAAGCCAGGAGCATTCAGAGGAATTGAGCGCATCCTCCTTCTCAGCGGTGACTTCCATGCAACAGAAGCTTCAGTTTTCGTACAATCTACAGGAGATCGGAGAAAGCCACAGCAGTCCTAATTTGACTCACATTGTCCGTGCTGCTGGAATTTGTAGCATTTGCACAAAATCCCTGTCCTTGTAATGCACTGCAGTTAAAATTTCAGAATTTCTTTGTGATTATGAGCCCCACATTGTGTGTGTACTCCGAACTGATCATAAAGGCGGACCTAGAGACAGAGAGAGGGTATGAAGGTGATAAATTCACCGCATCGGGTGGACCAAGTGGAGAAAAGGAGAAATTGGACAGACAATTCACTCCGCCACTGTGGTTTGCCATGAGTGTCACCTGGAAACTTCCTCTGTAGATCAGGGAGGACATTCCAGGGATCATGAAAAGCCTTGAGAGGTAGGCTCAAACCAGCAACTTTCAGTATACGGTTTCACCTTATTTGTCACAGGTCAGCGCTTGAACTTGGGTTAATAATAACCTGCAGGTCACTTCTAAGTTGAAATGGAAAGCAGATAAACATCACAGTCTGAAGCTGGTTATACAAATTCATTTCAGCGGTAATGAAAAAAATATTTATGTGGTATGTTTGGCTGGTATGCCTGCAACCTCAGAAGCACATGAAACCACCAAGCAAAATGACTTTGTGCCTGAGTCTCCTGCAGAATTGTCATTTGAAAGGCAGTAAAACCACTGTGAACCCAGGAGTGTCTTCGGCAAGGCCTTGTTCACGCCTCTAACAGAATGTTGAGGAGAAGAGCCAAGAAGCAGCTGGAGCCGTCAAGTCAGTAACCTACAACTTTGGTTTCTGGGAACCATGCGGGATATTTAGATGTTATTTATCTGTATGAGAAAGGTCACATGCGTTTTTGGGGAAAAGAACCCGGGCAACTGATAGCTAAATTGAAACAAGCAAGAGGCACTTCATTTCTACCAAGACTGAACTCACAGCTATTTTTCTCAAGATGTGCTGCGGTCTGAGAACACCCTTAGAACACTACCAGCTAAAGAAACACCTTGTGATGTCTCCACATCACCAGATAGCTGGCTGAGCTTTTTAAGTGGTCTGCAACTATCAGAGAAACCTCCTAAAGAATGCTGTCGGTTTTCCTTCCACCGCCATCCAACAAGACCCCGCTTCCACTGGAAAAATGCTTGGAAATTTGAGGGCAGAATCACTGAACTAGAAACTGTGCCCCCTTCTCAACTGAATTCTGACCCATGGGTTTCAAGAATTATTTGCTTATCTGTTGTGTTCACAAACTTCAGATTTAAACGCTGGCCAGTTTCAATGGATCTAAGGTAGATCTGGCTCACATGAGGACCACATCTCTTTTCTCCAGTCCTAAGACTCCTAGAGATACTGCTCAACTACTACAGGATGAATTTTGTACATCTTGCGTAACCTTAAGGTAGGAGAGCCAGATGGAGCTACACATTTCAATGAAGTGAGCAGTACACAATGAACAAAGTAATGGGACTAAATAAGCAGAAGAAAAGGTAAATATTACAAATGTATTTTTTGCAATTGCACTTCAGCAGACTGAGTTTAATGGGAAATTTAAAATTTGCTTGGGGGGAGGGTGAGGAGGTGGGACAGGGGAGGACCTCTGTGCACATGCAGCGATAAGAGTCCAAAAGCATGCACTAAAAACTAGTCCCACATTTTGGGAACTTCAAGGTTATTTGGGCAAATGGAAAAGGAGCATGCAGTGATTTTAATCCATGTCTGGTTCCAGGAAATGCTGCGATGTTGGATGAAACCACCCTCTTCTAACAAACAAGGCTTGTCCTCACTTCTGGTCTTACTTAAATTAGCAGGATGAAACTTTAGTTGTGAGTCAAGACTTGATGGGTGACTGATCTGATGCTCTGCAGAGGCTCAAAAGGGACTGTTGCATTTTTTGGCCTCGAGGAAGCCCCTTTCATCACAAAAGATTTCTGCAAATGCGGACCACCAGAAATGGTCCTGAGAAATAACAGAAGCTTTTCAGCTTTCTGCAGGTCTCTTGTTTACAGTCTCTTGCATATTACTGTCATTACGGTTATCTTTACAGCGCTCCTGCTTCGGGCTACCTTTACTGTGACCCTGTTTCCTGAGGTGAGACTGCCTTCAACCTGGGGTCAACCCTGGTACCTCTGGATGTTAGGCGGGTACCCTCAAGCCAAACAAGAGGCCGAATCAAACAAAAGCGACTGCATTTATGCCGATATCCGTCGTAAGGCGCTGTTCTGTCTCTCTATGCATGTTCCCATTTCAAGGAAATAGCTAAAGAGAAAGTTCTCTGTTGGACTGCTTCTCGGTTCAAAGCTCAAAACAATTGCTCAGATAACAGCCAAAGTAATGCTCTCTTTCATCTCAAGAACATGTGAAAGCCAGGCAGACCTTTCCAGTTAAGGGCCCATCTGTGGTAATTGCTCTGTTTTTCTTGGAGTGTAGAAAGATAGCAAAGACGATAAAGACTTCAGTCTTCTGTTTGTCTCCATTTTACTCGGCAGCAAAGGACTTTCAGCGGAACGGTTTGGAGATTGACAGGAGGAAAAGCCAGTATTCTTGCTCTGTCCAAATGAGGAATCGGGACGTTCTGCTTCCATATCTGGCATACGATGGCCAATTCCTGGCCAACCATCTCCGTGTTCCACATAGTGCTGGTGGCAGGAGGTGGAATCATGCAGATGTTGTGTAGCAGCACCAGCAAAAGGCAATGCTGTAGCATTCCTCTGTTAAGCATCTAGAGCAGCACACAGGCATGTGAAAAGGAGAAACAGCGCAGAGAAGCTTTGCAGACAGTGATGTAGAACAGTTACAGTACAAAACACAATGCAGGTACATGCGCGTGTGCCTAGAAGGCATTTTTCAGATCTGTCATTCGGTGCTAATAAAAATTCAGCTTTGTTTGTAAATCGCATGAGAACAAAGCATATTTGTCCAGTGAAAAGGCAAAACTTTATCTATAAATGATTTAAGACTGTGCTGTTGTTCAATCAATGCAAAGAAAAGAGAAAACAGAAGAAACTCTTTTGGAGTCTTTTGAAGAATCACCATATTGGCCACCTGCTAAGAGGGTTTTATAAGCACAAATGTTTTCTCTGCAAACCAGCGGTGTGCTTTGTGGTTGTTTAATAGCCCTGTGGTGGGCATCTGCAGCAAACGCGTACTTCACAAGGCAGCCACAACATGTGTGCATCTTTACATCACCGTTTTAATTTTTGTAACCATGTACATGCGTGTATGAGATGCTAACCAGAGGAATACAACAGAATTGCCTCCTACCAATGCTAGCAGACGATTGTAAAAGGTCCCTTCGTGTTCTCCCTCTGAATCACGACTAACACCAGACGGGTTCTACGCAACGGCCATCCAACAGGAAGACGGTGTTGGTGAGCGGGCACGGAGCGTGTGACAAAAAGACTCCATCTAGATCGAGGATCTAATTTTGGTCTGCATATTAAGAGAACCATGCCTCAAAGACAACCCCGCAATAAACAATGTGAAAGTTCCAAGGACATCAGCGACAAAGAGAAACGGGAAAGACTGCTCTGTAAGTTACGGCTTTTCGGATCATTTCTCCACGTCTAACTACGCTGCTGTTTGAACCCAGTCTGCCGCTCAAAATACACCACTATCATAATGCAGTGAAAATTACCGGCTACAAATAAGCACTTTTCAGAAATGTGCGCTATTCTCCCACAGTCCTCAGAGAAAATGTATTTTATTCATCATAATATGTTCCAAAATACATTCGGTGATAAACTGGAACTGGAAATTTGGTTCATGAAACAAGAATGTGACCCTGTCCGCAACTTTTTCCAGCGTGCAAGAGGAAAGCTACAACAAACACCGAAAAGGGCTTCCATGGTTGAGGAACCTTGGTAATGGAGCAGAAATACCAGCATACACTGCTCAGACCCCCCGGATAGCCTGACTGTAGATTATAAGGAAACATCCACCGCAGTGTATTTCACTTTGATTAAAAAGGGAGGCCGCTGAAGTCTTCAGACGCGGCCCCGTTGCTCCTTTTTGCGCTGCCCTCCGCAGTCTAATTTAAAGACAAAGGAACGCTAAGCAACAACCAAAACGTATAATTCATTCTGCACTGTTCATGCAGCGTGATGGAAGCCTGCGTACTGCTCACTCCAAAAGTCGTTTATCACATTTGAACAATAATTGAAATGTTATACACAGTCATCGGCAGCAAAATGATACCCCTCAGCCTCATGGCCACATGAAACCCCCACCCAGAACAGACCCAGTGAAGCCTCTTGAAGACCATGTAAAACAAGATATCCCCAGGGTGCAGAATAGATGAATCTGGATTTCACACGTACAGCACAACACATCTCTCATCCTTCCTGGCTTGCATTAGTGTGGCATGACTGTAAAGCAAATGGAAACTACTTTCTTTTCGTTGGAATCGCATCTCGTGGCTGTAAAGATCTGACTGCATGATATCCACCTAACAGGCTCCATGGATGTTAGTGACAGCTAGCTGGACACCTATTCCTGGAAAATGTCTCTGCAACCAACCAGCTGAAAGTGCCAGATGTCTTGTGTTACAGGAGACTGTACTTGTGGAATGACACACCGCAGCATGTGCAGGAATCAGACTCTTTCAATATTTACTCTCAGATAAAAAAGCATTCTCCGTTGTTCTATGCACAAGGCTGGTTATTGCTAAGACCCTTGTCCACCCCCTGGGAAGCTGCAGAGCACTTCAGATTTCTCAATTAACAATAGCGATTTATTGCCGTACAGATATTTTTTCATTTAAACTGAGCTTATATATGGCAACCATTTAAAAAACTGAATACAATTACTGGTGGAATTGGAGGAATTTATCTTGTTCAAGGATACCAAGGTAGGGGGTACGAGCAAACCGGCAAACTCCAGGATGGGAGCCAGCGTTCCTGGCCGCTAGGCTTATCCAAAATAAGCGGCACTGTCTGCTATCCCAGCTCCGTTCACCCCTGGGATTCGAATGCCACAGTCAAAGGTCTCTTTCCCAGTTCCGCCGCCTCGAGGACAGACCTCGGAGAGCCCACCTTCCAGTAAGACAATCACAAGATGTGAAGAGATTGACTCCAGACTTGAGTGCTCCTGATATAAGCCATCCTCAGCCTGGAAAGGACAATGCAGTTATAATGAGCGGAGACTCCATAGAACCACATGGAGCCGCCTTTTGCTCGATGAGAAACACCTGGAATTGTGGGAGCTTCAGTTTGGGGCGGCAGGTGGCGTGGAAGACAGAGCTGCTGCATTTGGAACCCAAGGACCTAGGTTTGTTTCTCAACCCTTGCTGTAGCTCACTTGGGCAAGGAAATGCCGCAGTAAAAAAAAATTACTTTTCTGGATAAATGGATGAATTATTTTGCAGAGAAACATCAGCTAAATAGATGAATAAATGTAAATGTTTTAGAGATTAGTCTTCCTGACCTATATAAAGGGTCCTGGATTAACGTCCCGAATTTCCTATGCTGCCGTCTACGGATGAAATATGAAAGGAACATAGAGACAGGAGAAAAACAAGTAAAAAAAAAAAAAAAAAAAGAGTCAGCAACTGAACTAATAGAACAAAGAGGAGAGGAATAAAAGAGAGAAATTAGAACTGGGGACAAAATGTATGGGCATGCGGGGTCATGCTGAGGTGCTAGTAAAGTGAGCAGGAAACTTCCTGTAAAACATAGAGGAGAGGAGCCTGGAGGCCAAATTCACAAAGCCAGGTTTAACACTATAGCACGAGTCCAGTGACCCCGGCCCAGACTCCCTTGAGCTCCAGTGACCGGAACAAACCTTTCCTAAAGCCCATGATGGTCTGGACCTGAGAGGTCAAGGGTTACAAAGCAGTATGCTCTGTGAGCAGATTTTGGACCTGAACTGACATCCGGAGTGGGTCAGCAAGTCTGTCATCCATGTAAATGCTCAGACTCGCACGTGTGACCAAACCAAGAGTTCATGAACTGTTTTCACTCAGACCTGTGGGCATTTCTCTACAATACAAGGCCCCGCGATGGCTCTTTTAACACTGACCAGCGGGAGCGAGAGACAGAGACAGCTCTCTGGCACGGGGATCCAAACCCCTCAGCTTTTTGATACCTGCAAAGGTGCTCACACTGGCATCCCCGGTGCCCTGCCTGGATCCCAACCGGCGGAGACTCACAAATGACAGCGCCACTCTTTAGTTCTTCTGAACTCATCCCTCACCCCAGCTGGGCTGTTGAAAAGACCACGCAGGCTCTTTTCATGTGGAGCTCAGGAATAAACGAAACAATAAACAAGCGCTCTGGTTTCCCGCAAGAAAGAGCAATGGCAGCGGCACAATTAATTCTTTGATTGTTTTTGTCTTTGACTTTCAAACAGGGGCCGAAGAAGGGAAGGTACTGCTCAGAAGAATGTCCGTTTTTCCATGGAATAGCGTCACCCATTTCGTACGGGCTTCTCTGATCTCGGTCTGTGTTTCTATTTAGTCGTCTCTGGTAACAATACTAGGTGGTTTGCAGTCTGAAAACAAAGCAGAAGTGAATATGAAGTATAAAACAAATGCTGAAATAATGTATAAACACTGTGCCCGAGCAGTTACTTGTGAGTGTCTAATCGCTGTGTCTGTCTTATCCAGAAAGGTGTTCTTTTGGTAGACTTTGTCGCCTTTATTGTGTTTCACTCGGTCAAGGGTGTTACATTCAATTACAGTTACGTTCAATGTGTTATTTAGGAGAGATTGTACCATGCTGATGGAGAGAGAAGCTTAGGAACCCAGTTCATTGCAAAAGAACTGGGTAGGGTGGCGATGACCGTGTTTTACTGGAACCCATAGACAGCGGTTGTTGTGTCATCCACCAGTCATTGTCCCTTCCCAAAACCCTGACCCCTCCAAGCTCACAACCAGCTGATTCCAGGTTACAAAAATGGGAGGCAAGCAAGAGCAATTGCTCACATAAACACATTAGCCATCTTTCGACAATGGGAATGATGTTGAGTCACAGCACACGCCCCGAGGTGTGGCCACTCATGGATTGCGGTCTGAGAAATCGTAGAGGTTTGGCAACAGGGTTGAAGTTCGGGGGGTAAAGGTAAAAGGGAAACATTCTGAAACTGTCAGATGGAACAACATCGCAGAAGTGGGAGGTGACCAGAGCAGGAGGATGGGGAAGCAAGGAAAGAAAGACTAAAGGGGTCTAGTTTGATGTTTGGTATGATGTTTGTCTTCGGGTTCACAGACCTCCTAGAAGAAAGGCTTTAATATATTGGATTTAACAGCATTGCATCTGAGGCTCAGTAAACAGCTCATATATCTCCCCACTGCTCAAACAGTGATTTGGCATAGATATAAATCACCAAGCAATTTTCCCAGCATGCCTAGGTCTACTGTGAAGGCTGGGGTTTTATAGCACATACCATTCCAGAATGCAATATCCATCCAACCCAGCACCCAGTATGCCACTGAATATGTAGTAAGGAAAAGGACTTTAGACATCATTGGCTATGACAATAATGTGGCCAAAATTTGCTGGGGTGGGGGGATTACATAAAGTGCAAAACATGCAGAATGTTAAACGCAAGACACGAAGACTGAAAATAATAAGTTTGGAAGATTGTTCTTCTAACACACTGATGGACGGGTCTTATTAAAAATCAATTACTATCTTTGTACACTAAGTGAGGCAGTCAGAGTGTCAGTTCAGTTTTTGTAAAGTGGGAGGACATGTGGTCTGTGTGTGTGTGTGTGTCTGTGTGTAACACTGGGAGATGGAGACTATGAAAGGAGGGGTTCAGTCAGTGAGGATAAAGACAGGTGGGGAGCAGGGTAACCAGACACAGATGTGCCAGACCCACTGCAGGCGTCAATCTGACACTATTGCAACACTTAAATGAGAAAAGTTCCATGGCGTCCAGAAACGTATGTGCAGCAGATGGCACGGGCGACGAACCCACCAGTGCGCTTGAATATGGGTGCTGCGGTCCTCTTACTGCCCCTGGGTAAAAAGCTTCACACCCCGCTGCCAGCTTGATGGGGTTGCGACGGGCCTGCCAGGTACCACATCCCACATGCTGGGCCGAGGGGGGAATGCCGTGTGTCTGTCCAAGCGCATGTGCGCTCATGTGTGAGCCCGAAGTGACAGAACAATGAACAGGCCGTGTATCACTGCAACACGTGCCACATGCATACTCATTTTTGAAAAGCACTTGCAAACCATGAGCCACAACAAAAGCTCAGATAGGCTTTCCAAGTCTCTTCTTGAACTTGGGTCCATGCTTTCATTAGCCTCATTATCTTTAAATGGTGAACACATTGTCTAGGATCTTCTTAATAATATTCCACAGAACATAACGTACCGAGTCTACGACTGCCAAGCACAGCGTGGCACGGCACCGACGCGCCTGGGAAAAACAACAAATAGCTCACAGGAAATGACAGAGTTTGGAGAGGCACAGGGAGAGAGAAAGAGGGGAGATTTCCTGCAGGAGAGATGAGGAGGAAAATTGCCCGTTGCTTCAAACCCCATTTCAACCGCCTGATTTCACGCCAGATCTTCAGGGGCGTTGTCCCCAGAAGATGATAGGGAGACTGCTGGAGCGGTGGGAGCCTGGCAAGGTGTCTTCACCGCCCCGAGGGGTGGGATACCGGAAGGGCGAGGATATTGTAGCCCATGGGAACACCGAAGTTCTCAGCGCTCTGAGTCACGTGACAGATACAGAGCCGGGCATTTTAAATAAAGCGAGAGGAAGATTAAGTAGGTGGGAAATTGTTTTATCTGCTACTTTCTGTGGTAAGAAATCTTATCTGGACCCAAAGATGAAAGAGGCTGAGCCTAAAACAGGAACAGGATAGCTTGCATTCGAGCCTGTGGATACACACGCGCGTGTGTATGTCTCTCTCTGTCCGAGCGAGAGTGTGAATTTGTGGGATCAATTCCCACACTATTCCTGTTACACAAGTCCCGGGCGTACAAAGTGGTTATCAAAAATAATATTGCATATCACGTCGCTGAATTTACAACCAGCTGAGTCATGGAAAAGTGCGACTCTTGTTTACCGGTGTTTATTACACTTGTTTGTCAGTAACCCATTATCTGCATTTCCCCCCCATCCTCTCATCTGTCATACGCCAACACGTCCCGAGTTTGTCAACATGTGTGCAGCTGCTTGCGTGGCGGTGTGTTGGGACCATTGGTAACTGTCCGCGCTGCCAAGGACGACCCTCCCGCTTCCTTGGTTACCGCAGATAGAGTGTTGCCTGTCGTTCATTAGCAGATGCTGTTGGCCATGAATCTTTCAACGACTGCGACAAACAACAACGCAGGAATGCACGCTGTTTTTCTTTGACAACATGACATCATTGGCAGAACCATTGCATTGGGACCGAGCAAAAAGGTAGGGAAGAAAGCATCGAAAGGAAGAGTTCTCTCCTTGACCGTTAGCTCACGAAATCTTCATAAACCATTTGTGCAAGAAAGTGCAAATTAAACAACCATACGAAGAAATCTTTTAGTTCTCCTCCCAGCTGAGGCTTCCCCTTAACCCCTGAGGAAAGAGGGGGAACAGAACGCGACCCATTCGGTGGCATTGCCCCCCCATGTGCATAAGGGGCTCCATCCCATCCAACCCTGAGTGAACCAACTGCGATCAACAGAAAAAAAAAAAACCCAAACAAGAACCTTTTCATGTTGCCTACAGCAGGTCACAGGGTCTTTGGAAAATTTTTTATGTTTAATCTCACCAACTTCTGAAATTTAAAAAGGAATGACTTTTATTGCAGCTCAAAACTGTTTTTGCCCTTAGGAGAGGTCGTGTTTGTTGCTTTATTGTTCATTTAAAATAATTCCGGGAGTTATGGTCCTCCGTGATGTCTGGTCAGGCAGTTGGCCTGATTTACTGGGAATTTGGTTTTACCGCCATTAAAACGTCTGTTCACTCCGGGCCAGAAGGACTGTCTTGCTGGTAATTACCTAAATCTAAACCTACTGGGTGGGTGGGGTCCAATGTGTGCTGCTGTCCCTGTGGACCCCACCTACCCAGTAAATTGTTTACTGTAACCCTCACTGTGCACTCCCTAAACCATTTACCTTGACTGCTGTTACACCTTAAAGCCAGACAGTTTAAATTTACAGTAGTCAACAGGAGTGTGAACCTACAAACCTATGGAAGTTGCTTGGCAGCCACTGTCGCTCTCCAGTCACTCACAGAGGGGAAACCTGCTAGATCACTCATGCATTGACTAATGTCCATGTTAATCGGTGCCAGAAAAACAAGCTGGGAGGGCAGTCTCCGCACAGCGAAGGCAGACGAGAAGCGATGAGCGAATCCCGCGATCGGGGACATCGGCACCTGGAACACATCTGGCGGGAATGGCGTCGAGCCCCACGGCAATTAGTGCGGCCTAGCAGATGTGAAGCTGTTTGTTGCACAAGCTGCCCCCCCGACCCCACCGCCCCAGCACAGCCACATCCCACCATCGTAAGATGCCTGGAGCAAGGCCAAGGAGAGGGGCCCCAAGAAGAACGAAAGGACATTCATTTATTTTCTTGTCCGAACGAGGTCAACCTTCACACAGAACAAAGGCAACTTAAAGAAAATCCCACACCAGATGATTCTGGACAGTGGAAGGAAATCACCTGAGAATCCCAAACTAACTCATTGCTGATGGATCCATAGCTGGACTGGAACCCACAGCCCCTGCGCTAACTGTTACACCAGTTGGTCACCCTGGACAGGTTTTTCTGCAAGGACCTTAGAGGAAACGATGAGGTGAACACAGGGAAGTTTACAAATGAATGTCCACCCAGGTATTCCAGAAGGCACAATGATCTGAGATGGAAACCAGTAACACCAACAACCCTCTCTGAACTGTTTCAGGCACCACTGCCATCTGCTAAACAAGATGGGTTGGTCCACGCAGACTGTATGTCAATCCCGTTTTGTCTCCACTGCTTCCAGTTCTTTGGCAAATATGTTACTCGGTAAATATGTTACTGACTTTTGCTGTCCAACCTCATCTTTCATTAATGAGAACTCATCCCTACCCTGCAACCCAAAACCCCCTTTCCAAACCCTTCAACCACTCACCCCCATTGAGAGACCAAAAGACTACAGCAGGTTGCTCTGGTGCCTTACAGTTGCTGTCCTGCACACTGGGACATGAGTTTAAATGCTTCTCAGTCTATGTGGAGTTTGCACGAACCCCCAGGGTTTTTTTTATGGGTTTTCTCCAGGTGTCCAAAGACGCGTTTCACATTTCTGAATTGGTGGCTCTAAATTGCCTGCAATGTGTGTGTGTATGTATGTGTGTGTGTGTGTGTGTGTGTGTGTGTTACATTGCTCTGCTCTGTAAATGGTTGAGTGATGGTAGGGAGTTTAATTCAGTGACTGAAGATGTCTGTTCCATACTAGCTAATGTCCATTGTATATTGCTTTGGAGAAAAGTGTCTGCTAAACCAATAAATATAAATGCTGTCTTATATAAACAGGCTGCATCTCCCCTGGACGTTGGCGTGCACCGTGTGTACGCGCTGTATGACACATTGAAGAGCACCTGCTAACCAGATGGGGGTTCCAGAAACTACTTGCAAAAACAAAATTTTGTGCACAAGATGGGACGGCATGGTGACGGAGATGATAGTGCTGGTGGCTTCCAGCTGCTGAGCTGGAGACCTGAAGATGGGCGACAGTCTGAGTGGGATTTACATGCGCTTTGTTCATTAAAATGGAACGTAGGGCATCCAACTGGTCATGAATCCCAAGATTTTTCTTTGCCTTTTGGGTTGCTCACAGATTTGTATTACCTGTTTATCACTATGCTAGTTAAGCTACTTGCTGCAGATCAGTTTGTTCTTTGTAAACAGCCAAGGCAACATGTTAAGGTTGTTATGGATAAATAAGTTTGTTTAAAGAATGTAGGCAAATTCCAGGACCATCCATCCATCCATCCATCCATCCATATCCTGGTTAAGACTGCTGCAGTCTGGAGCAAAGAACATTCAAGACCATTCCCTTTGGTCCTCTGCTATATTTCATACTTTGGCATAATTATTTCACACCCCTCTCTCTCTCTCTCTCACACACACACACACACACACACACACACACACACACACACACCCCAACCCTGCCACCTTCCAGCTACATCTCTCCTTTTCTCCAGGGTCATTCTGGTTAAAAGCCCATTGAAGGTCCCTCTCTTTTTTTCCCCAATTTAACTACATGGCCATCCTTTGAATTTTGGTTTTATATTTTCATGTCAAACCTACAATACTCAGTGGGTGATTTATTGCATGAAGTCCTGGCTTTCGATCATCCAAAACTGTCAGTAAATACACGTTTGATGTTCTGAACCGTGTCTAAACGTTCTTTGGATTTTTTTTTGCTGACCTGAAACAAAGGCAAAAGATGTTTTTATGTGCTGTTCTGAGCTGCCGTGTGAGGCTTCCTGACTGGCATTCCGTAGACTCAGTCTCTGCTCTGTGATGCATTATCTCCAAAACAGTTTCCCGCTTCCCCGACAGCATTCGGGCACGAAGGCGCTGGGTTCCAAGATGGCTCCTGCTCACGCATCTCGACTGTCCATAATGTTTCCAAAAAGGTAACCAGATGGTTACTTATAGTTGGAAGGAGGTGAAAAGTCTGGAGCTTGGAATTAGACTGGACAAGCAAGATTTCTGAGGAGGGTCAACACAGTGTAAAAACACTGGTGCTGTGTCTTGCAAGGGATGATGGGATACTGAATGGTAAAAAAAAAAAAAAACTGGTTCCGAGTCTGCGACGCTAATGACTCCAGTGCATTGAGTTTTAGAACCATCCATGTCTTGGAAAGGCCTGGTTTTCAATACCGGCAGTGGGTAGATGTCTGTGAGTGCTGTTCACTCCTTGTTCTTCAGGGTGTCACAGTGTGCAGGTTTTTCTGTTCCTTCCAAACAGCAGACAAGCAAATTTGTAGAGTCAGAGAGAGAATCGACTGTACTCGACACTCACAGCGACTCCACCGTCAGACCTAGTTCCTACCAAAGAAGGAACCTCTACTAGCATCACTGGTTGCACTCCAGCCCGGTTGAAGGGTCGGGGCTGCGGGGAGGCAGTAAAACAACAGAAAAAGTGGGGGACGGGACTGAAACCCAAGTAAAGCATAATTACTGACCAATTAGTCCGTCTGAGGATCTGCCGTTGAATAATGAGAGCCAGGCACGAGGAGAGGAAGAGGTAAACAGCGATTCCCACAAAAGGGCTTTTTTTAAACCCGAACATGAAGGATGATGTACGGCCGCTTGCTTTACATACAGCCATACGATGCTTTAACAACACCTCGATCAGCCAGGTGTCTCGGATTAAGGTCAATAAATGAAACCGTGCCCTATTAGGGTCCCAATGCGCAAGAGAGGGTCTGCCGAAACACACCCGTTCGTCCATTATTTTTCCTTTTGCTTGTATTTTTTAGCAGCCCCTCCATTATGCTGCATCATGTGCACCCAGCCACTCCCAAGCAAAATGTCCATTTTTCAAAAAACGTAAATAAATAAATAAATAAATAAATTCATTCATTCCAGGGCTTTATTAGCCTGCAAAAAAAAAAAAAAAAAACACCACAATGTTTATATATGAGCGATCAATAATTGTATTATCCAAAGGGGCCGTTCATCTCTTTAAAAAGCTGCAGCGCGAAAGCCCAGCTTTTATTGTCGGTTGCGAATGACATCATACGCGTCGCGAATTAATGTGCATTAACAACAAAACACATCAAGATGTTTCGAATCAAACAAGATTGATTTGGATATTTCTTCTTGGTTTCACAACTAATTTACGGCCTCTGAAAGACCACTTTGTTTTTCTTTTGTTTTTTTGTTTTTTGTTTTTTCCCCGTCCGAACAGCCTACGATGCCAAATGCCAAACCGTTTCTCTTGAGAGTAACGTTTGGGTGCTTTGTTTATGTCAAAAGGGCTTTTTTAAAATGATGACTTTTACTCAGATTTCTACGTGCGCTGCATGCGGACAAGTTTTGCCTTCGATTGTCGGTGCAGCACCGCTCAAGATGGTAAAAGCCACTAAGGACCGCACGCGTGTTCTTCGCCACACAGATCGATATGTGTCAGGAGGACTTTGTGTTTCTCGACAATTTCCTGTTCTCAATTTTTAAACAGCTTTTTGTAAACATGCGTGGGACTGTTTAGCCGAAATAGATGCGTTCAGCTGAAGTTTACGGCTCGAAAAGTGGAAAGTAAAAACAACAAATAAGATGCACATGCGTTACTTTCAACAAATTGCTGATAGGGGTTTGCTTTTTGGGAGATTTGACTACACTGAGGACCCTGTGGCTGGATGTTAGTCACCAAGACCTTGAACTTCGTGTCTCTTCAAGCCACTGCTGCGAAAGCAAAGGCCTAAGTGACAAAAAAAGCCAAACAGTTAACATTTCCTGTCTTTGAAAAACATACAATCCAGCTTAATCTTCCTGCTTTCACTGACAGCACAGCCCAGTCTTCACCTGGTAGTCAATACATCAGCGTTCAGCTGTGTTTATACCCCCAACACCTACTGCAGCACCGACTATTAATCTTAACAAGTTCAAATACAATAATGCTAGCAGATCCACTTTTCCAAATTCCTCACCTTCTCTACAAATGTGGATGATGGTTGCAGAAACATCTCAGCAACAACCACAACCAAGGTGAAGGAGGAAAATAAACAGGCAACATCAGCATACTTGTGTCATCCTTTACCGTTGACACTGAGTCACCAGAATGTTCTTCCATTTCAAATCCTTAGTGTTGAGAAGGACGTGTCCACTGTTGCTGGCATCGGCATTGGCTCTATTCATCTAGATGCAGGTTGTACTCTTTGTTATCAACCCCTTTGAGCATCACTGCCCTTTTTTCAGGAATCTGACCTTCACGTGGCATTTCGGTCTCATCACATCATCTGGAAAATTTGGCTTGGAAGCTCTCGAGAAGTTTTATTTTCTTTGTTGTCCATTCAAAGCTTCTTCAAAGCTCCTTTCCTTACAGTGTGATTCTTTGGTAATGTTGAGGTGTTAATAATTACAGATATATTTTCTAATGGTGCTTAAAGAAAGTATATTTTCATAGTTTCGATGCTGCCAACAATATAATGTCATATATGTTCAAAGATTTTTTTTCGGTTCCCAATAAAGGTTTAAAAGTCAAAAAATGATAACGTAACAGCAACTCCATAAGACCGTAAGCACCCCACCCATCCAGTTTGTTGCTTCACCGAGTGTCAACAGCCTGTCAGCCTGCTGGAAGCCTTTTTGAAGATCAAATGAAGTCCGGTCCCTGAGTTTCTCCGGCAACCTGACCCTGACCCCCGAACTCGGACGCTCTTCTCCTCGGCATACCGGACACAGTCACTGCTGCCCCTCACAGATTAGTTCACACATCTGAGACTCTGCTGTTTTCTGACTGCATTCCTTCCTACAGTACTATTTCAGCAGATAAAAGGGGTCTTTCCTGGGGCATGCTGGGATATGGACCACGGGGTGCTGAAGCAACAGCCATGGTCCCCTTCCCCCACTTTTTGAGCGCAGACTCGGGCCCGAGTGAAAATGACAGGCTTATATACCGTGTGCCTCTCTTAAACAGAAGGAAATGAGAATTTAGCTGCACTTTGTTTTAAGCTCATACAATTATCACAGACTTTCATTAAAAAACAAAAACACAGACAAATTTCCTTTGCTGAAAGATGAACCGGCAGCAAGGTTTTATAAATACAAGATTGTAAGAACATGACTGAGATCAAGTCTGCTGGAGTTTTATTTACGACCACGCGTGAATGATTGGTAGATGCAAAATCGGGGAAACTGCTCAGCCGAGAAATCCTCTGGGCTGTTTGGTTATTTGTGAATCCTTGGAAGTCTACGAGAACAGTAGGCTTCCCTCGGGGACCTGACGAGACGGTAACTCTCTTGTTCTCTAGCGGCCCCCTGAGGATCCCCCAGAAGGAGGAGACATAGCCACACATGGAAGTGTTTAAACGTTCACCAGAAGTCAAACCGTCTCCAAGACCAGGGTCCTCCAGGGAGCTGGGGAGCTGTCGAAGGACCCAAAGCCAATCGGACTTCCTCACTGTCAAAGGCGGGTGGAGGATGAGCCACACCTAATGTGTCCTTCTGATGCCCCTCCAGCAGCTCACCTGCACTTCTTGAGAAAGTATTTCACATCCCGGGACATCCCTGGAGGGGGCTTCCCCTTGCCACTGCACCATCTTGCATTTGTTATCCTTGTGGTTTGTCTAAGATACTCAACCCTACATCTTTCTGGTTAGCGCCTGACATGCAGCAACCATATCTCATTCCAACATGTGGTGGCGGTGTGAGTCTGCTGGGTTGACTGCCCTGCCGTCTCCACATCTTGACGCCTGGCAAACCAGCGGTGTTCAACCTGAGATTCAAACACCACTCTGTGGCACAGACATCCATCCATTAACAAAAATCTCAGTCAAAACCAAAGCTACTTCCTGAGAGGGACCAAGAGAAGGTATTTTTGGATTAGGTGAGTAACTGTGGAGTCATACAGATGCACTGATGACTAAAAGAAGGAAAAAGTGACTGATGGTTGCCCAACTGCTGTGGGATGCTTAGCTCAATGACTAACACATGAGAAGTGCTCGTACAATTAGGGACACAACATCATTGCCAATCACGGCACAGCTTTTCGCTTACATTACAGTGGCTGCCTTTATCTTGGAACCTCTTGTTCGGGGAAAGAGTCTGCATGCATGGACTTTGCTTTGTGTAAAAATGAAGCACTGGGTTCTATAGTGTGAGGAGCAAATAGACGTAAGCACCCAACATTCCAGGTCGCCCTGGTTAAATGGGACCCTGCGCGGCACTCTGCATTGCAGCGAATCGACAAGGCAGTCAATGTCACCCGGTTTGTGCACTCACACGACTGGACACAGCTTTTTAAAGCACAGTAAGCATGCGGAACCACATACCTGTTTGGCCAGATTGGGTTGGAAGAGAATCGCCATCACATCAGGAAGACATGGAAAAAAGAGAAAAAAGAGAGAATGATTAATGAGCATGAACAACTTTTTTTGCAAGATTATGAGGATGAAGTCCAGGAATCTCCTGGGTAAACTCAGGCCATCACACTGGACCCAGCTGCAGACAGGAAGGCTAACAACTGAAGAAGGTCAGCAGGCAGTGTAGTGGTTAAGGACAAAATAAATGTCAATAATATTACCTTACAAACACGCCACTATTGAGCACAAAATGCAGACTTTTGAACTGAAACATTAACAACCACATGTCCCTTCATACCGCAAGATTATCTACCTGCATCCTGGATGAGACAAACTGTGACACAAAGCCAACACCATATCTACGACACACAACCACCATGAAAACCCTGACCTCTGACCCCAAGCAGCTATGTCCACACCAATCCTGAACCCTGACCCCAAGCAGCTATGTAGATGCTGGGTTTCACCAGCTGTCTGTCTACTGGGCCACTGGTCACGAACACTCAGTGCTACTCCCGCCAGGTGGCAAGTGGGAGCTGGCAGCTGTGTGGAACCATAAAATCTCCATGTAGCCAGAGGTTTGGGAGTCAGGTGTGACCACCCATGTCCATCCATGGGCCACCTCACACAAGTAGGGAATATCTGACAGTGATCCTTGTCATAATCCTTGACCGAGATGAGCTGTGCAGATCTGGATGACAGAATCTCAATCATGGACCTTGTATGAAGTTTACCTCAGAAGATTTATCTATCCAGTCAGGTACTGTCACACTTGGTTGGAAGAAATTACCACAAGAACATGGACAACAACTGGATACAGATGTTGAAAAAGTGGGCACTTGAAGGTCTGGGCTGGACACACATCTGGCCTGGTCAAGGTTACTCTTGGTGCTCAGATGTATTGCCCACAACTTGCTGAACTGATGTCCTAAAAGCAAAGCCTACTGCCATTTCAGACATAGCAGAGCCTCTTCTAACCCCTACCACTGCAACACAAAACAGCAAACAGGTGAATAAAGGAAACGGAACTCAAAGGAGGTGAAAGGACCATCAAATCCAACATTAGCCCAACATTCAAGCTTCGTAGCAAATTTAAAAGCTTCTTCCAGAGCCCATGATTCTCAACAAAACGTTAAGGGATGTTAAAGTGATGTTCCTGTTAGTATGCTTGGCTTCAAGGTAGAAACCTTCCTTCATATTTAAAACCTTTGAGATGTCTGCATGATAAAGTATTTGAGTATTGTACTCAATTCTCAACTAAAGAATGAGCAGATTTCACATCACTTTTTAGCGATTAACCAGAGAACACATTATCCTCTCATTAGGGTCACTCATTCACTCATTCTTCTTGCACATTAGTTTTTAACAGCTTCACAGGCTGTAGACCCGTCTTTGACGGTAGATTTTAAAAAGAGGAGAAAATCCAGTGGCTTCTTTTGCATTTCAGCTCTTTCTACTGCCTTCTTCGGCTTACGAGGGTCTCGTCCATTAACATTTTTTCCTTCATCTGTCTTATAAACGGTTGCATGAGTAATACGGCATTTTTTTTGATGCCATTTAAATTTTGGCTCTCAGAAAGCCCATCCGACACAGAGCTCTCGGTGTAATTTATGTTTACACTGTGTGCAAAATAACGTGCAAAGCATGACGGAAAATGCAGACTGTATTACTGTCTACTAGCGATGGAAAACCAAAAATGGAAATAAAAAAATCATTCTTAAGTAAGTGCACATTGAAAGAATATATCATTGTATTTGCCATTTTGCCTCACCTAAATTGCAAGGATGACTACAGCTGGCCAGACTGGCCTTTGGATGCCTTCAGTAAATGTGGTCTTACATCATTTTTAAGAAGCAGCAGAGAGCTCAAGAGTTGGTGTGTGTGTGTGTGTGTGTGTGTGTGTGTGTGTGTGTGTGTGTGTGTGTGTGTGTGTGTGTGTGTGTGTGGTTTGCTAATACAACAGTTGCTCTACACCAGCGAACAACAAACTGGGATATTATGTCATATAAACAAAATATGAGCAGATATCTCCGATGTGTTTCATAGCTGAACAAAAGCTGGCAGCCTGGGGTCTCCTGTCCAATGTTCAGCATCACAAGGAACAAAACAAGGCAACA
Source organism: Heterotis niloticus (assembly GCA_018136845.1). NCBI lineage: Eukaryota > Metazoa > Chordata > Actinopteri > Osteoglossiformes > Osteoglossidae > Heterotis > Heterotis niloticus. Next base: position 28,883,429 of record CM030890.1, read on the forward strand.
AATATGGTTCAGTTAATTGTCCCTGAATTTCTTCCATCGGAAGACCCATGCTATTGTATACTCAGCCCATGTTATTTTCTAATATTGCTTCAGTCAGGCACCATCCAGAAACTGCACGATAGCCTTTTGAACTCATCTTGTAGCATCAACCCAGTTAGATGATCCAACATCTTCCTCCATCCCACATCTCAAGTTCTACAGGTCACAGGTGTACAAATGCTACTTTCCCTTTGACACCTTAATAAAGAGGAACTTCCTCAAGATGGAGTTCTTGTCTGCTAGGGGGTTGGAGAACTAGCTCTGTTGTTCACTAAGGCTGCAGTCTATTTGATGCCAATTGTTGTCATCTACAGCGTAAACAATATCTAAAGGCCAGCAACACTGTTACCCCAAGTACTCAGTACAGCCACTGAAAGACAGCCATGTTTGTGTGGGGTCCTCCGAGGTGACCCATCTGAAATTCTGAAAAGCGACGTGTGTTGATTCATCAATCACTTAGGAAGAGGTTATCATCAGGGTCTTCCGCCACCCTCTTCCTCATCAGGGGAAGCCAAAGCCTACCTATCAACCATCTATCATTTACCTCGCTGACTTACGGCACTCTTCAGCTCCATGCTGCATGGGCTGGCAAGCTGCCCGAGCGTTTCACTGCACTGCCAATGCCTCGGTGCCTCGGTCACGAATGAGCAACATCTGTAAAACTGCACAATGTTTGGCAGGCTGTCATGAAACCTTTAATTGGTTCTGGCATCTTGTAAGTGCGGAAACCTGAAGTGCGGGTACTTTCTTGAAGACACAGCGGTGCTTATTCATCGGTGGAATTGACGGAATTGACTGAGAAGGAAAGAGCAGTGTGAGAACCTCCACCTCCAAGCACCACCTGGCCAGCGCAGAGGGTTTTCCGAACTCTGGGGCCCGCTCCACCCAAACAACAACACCATTATTTAACATTAAAGATGAAATGTAAAGCTCTTCCATCTGATTGTCCCTTTCTTCTGTTTTCCCACATGCATTTCATCTACTTGCACGCTTTTATGTGCTTGGTTGAACAGCACCATTTGGTTGCCCTTCCCCAACCACCCGAGGAGCTTAAGGGCTCTGAAAGATGGGCCTCTGGTTGCTGTAAAACCTGGACCACATGCTGTAAACTGATGTGTCATGTGTTCATACTGATGGGAAGGATGAAACAAGACCTCCTTTTACCCTTGTCAGCTCAAAGCACAGAGTACAAGACCGAAGCGCAAAGTAGGTTTACACTCCGCTATAAATCTTTTTATATCTCAGTGGCAGAACACTTGTTAAAGAGTTTTATTGGGCTCTGAGTTTCAGTGTTTGCAAGGGCATTTCTGGCTGCTAAGGTAAGATGAAAATGATCAGGGCAACAGTGTGATAATAGCCTAGCAGGTCCAGCTATTGTGGTGATTAGAACCTTGAACGGGAACACTTGCTGGTGGTAAGGAAACATGGACTGTGAAATATACTGTGGTCACACACGCATACGCGCACACTCACACGCGTGCACACACACACACACGTTCACTTTGAAGTTAAAATACTTTACATGCAAGTTTATGAGTCTACCTGACCTTGGGCGCTTGGAACAGGTGCTAGGTGTGTTAAGAGGACCAGTATTTCACTGGGCACCAGCATCCTGCTCTGGGTCTCCCTACTGAGAAAAGCACTCCTGAAAAGCATAACTGAACTGGAACGTGTTACGGTTCTTGTTTTTTTCTGGTGGGGAACTGTCGTGTTCCTGTTCGCGCGGTCTCTCCATAGGGGTTTGGCGTTTGACAGGTCCGTCAAAGCCAGGATTGGTCCATCGGCAGATGACGTCACCCCTGCAAGTGCTTATCTGCGCGGACCACCATGGAGGCAGCGGCAACAGCTCCGTCTTGATCGTGCTTTCTGGCATTCTATGTCTAGCGGGGGATTTTGCTGTTTGCCCTATTTGTATAGTGTTAGCACCGGGGAGTGTACAACCCTTGTTTTACCTGTTGCTAACACTTAGCAATCTGTTGTATTCACAACCACGTTAAAAACATCAGGTGTAGTGGCGGTCTCCCACCCTTCTATTTGTTTGGTGATTTCTATAGTGGAGGTCGACTGGACTCGAGTTTGTCATTTTTCTTTTCTTTCGTGGCCCAGGTCGGAATGTCCGTTTTGTGTTGTTGTTGTGTTGAGTTGGGAATCGCCTATGTTTTGTATAACTGTTTTGAGCCTGTTTTCTGGTTTTTGTTTGAATAGATATCTGTATATAATTTCATCACCCCCCACTGTAAATAAATGTCACTTGGTCACTGTATCGGGTTCATGGTCAAAGAAGGTTCTTCCCTACCACCTACATTTTCTCCCGTTTCCCTTAAAATGCGACGATCCTCAAAATTGGTCCCCTAGCCAACGAGCCGGGTCGTAACAAACAGAAACTCAGTCCCTTGTGTCGTACTCTGTGAAAAAGATGTCATTTGCACCAGAAGACGTTTGTCCTTTCGACAAGGAAAATTCTGCAGTGAACCGGAGGCTCCTCGATCATCTGGATACAACTAAACACAGCTTTTCATTTCAATTCTTTGATTTAAACACAGGAACAGAACTAACTGTTAGAACTGTATGACATTGCACTGACAAATATTGTATTGGCAGCTTAAAGTAAACATTTTCCATGGGCGATTAACCTTGGAATTCAGCATTATGTACATATGCATCATATGTATATTCACTAATAAAGCTTCTTGGGATTTTTCCATCTGCTCAACTCAACCAATAAGTGGGAGATTTACCACCACATACTCTCTTCATGGATAATTTTGGGCTTCTGCTCCATTAAAAATCAGCTTCTCTACCATCTTTGTTTGACACTGACACACGAGAGTGTTCTGGTACAGCAGGATGTGTGACTAGGGGTCACTTTAGGAGCCTGTATTTTGTCGTGCTACTTGTGGTCAGAAGGGTCATGCATGCCTTGCAGCTACACCAGGACACCATGTTGTTGGACTAAAAACAGCTCCCATACCAACCAAATAAAATAAGCAAGCAAGCATTCTGTGGAGATCCTTATTTTGCTGGTGTTGTGCTGAGGGAGGGAGGGAAGTGGTTTCTGTCCTGTTTAGCTTCAGCCTGGCGTTCACTGCTGAAGCTGTGCAGATCAGGGTTCAGTTTGGCAGCGGTGCTTTGCTGCAAGTCTGCCAACAAGTTCTCTGCTGGTACAATGCAGTGGCATCCATTCGACGTTAATTTCAGGAAAAAACTGTGGTTTGCAATCTGTGCATTGTGTCCACCAAAGCTCTCCATCTTTTCCTCAGCACCTTCCTAATGTCTCCAGGGTGGACAACCTATACATGCCCATTGTGAACCAGGCTGCTATTCACCTTATCTCTCTGGGAAAAAGGGTTTCTTCCTTACTGAGCTTCTCCTTGGACTCCTCATGAGTTTAAAGAAATGTTGCACTCACTAACAAAACCTACTAAAAATTTTGAACGCCAAGCTGACTGTCCCAAAGCCTCATACTGCAAATATCCAGTGTTATGTCCACCAGCAACCCAACATCTTGATATCTGACCAAGAAAGCAGTAAAACAACCGACTCTCACCAATACAAGGAAAAACACATCTGCACCTGCTTTCAATTAAATATCAATTTGGCAAATAAATCGCTATCGCTTTTCCTCTTCTGTGGCTTTTGAAGTCTCCTAATGAACAAAAGCTGCCCATGAACAAAACCCCTTCAGCTGACGGCAGACAAATAGTTGTGTGTTGGGAGGGGTATTTCCTTCCTCAGCCAGGACCTAGTCCTTTACCAAGGTTGGCCACATTGCTCAGACCCACTTTGGCAGGGCAATTCCATCCTTGTTACACACCATATCCAACTCCTCCATCAAGCTATCTCTAATCCCAAATTGAAAACATGAGATGAGTTGAGTCTGAAAGCAGTTGGGTGGCGCTCACGTGTGCTGTCCGGTCGAGTGAACACAACTGCAATCTCGACAAGGGGCTGTCTTTCCATTTTCTGGAGTTATGCCTGGCTGGAAGGAGATACGGTATTTTGTTTGATTTGAGTTGTTCTAAAATAGAGATCGATGCGGAAAAATACAGACAGTGGCCTGTTTGCAATGCCCCGATACAGACTGGTAACACATGAAATGCTAATGCTAATCAGAGACCGGCCTACAAATTCTCGGAGATTAAACATCATCCTAGTGGGATTTAAGTCCATTTCTACTTAAAAGAACGATAAGATATGCCTGACTAAACTAAAGAAGTGTTTCAAAACCTGACCCTAGATATTTTGCACTGACCGTGAAAGACTGCTGGTATGCTAAACTAACTAAACAGATCCAACAGGTCGCAGATCTTAGCTTTCAACAGTTTTCCGCTTTTGCTCATGTGCTGTGGTTTGGTTTGTTGACTAACAACATGCCTGATTCAGTGGAAGTAAAAACCACAAAATCCATTTCTTGCTCCTCTCCACCAGGCTGGAGGAATCAGCAGACCCCAAGCAGAACGTTTCTACACCGGAATGTATTGCAGTGAAAGCCACCAGTTTATCCTGGAGCATCCCTGGGCTATCCCACACCACACGTGGGTGGTTGTTAAATGGAAACACAATGACGTTCCCTTGTTTTGCATTTTCTAAAAAAGAGAGATTTCTACACATTATGATAATTCTTCAGAAATGTTGGCCCCTCTGGAAAGGTCAAGTAACCTTGAAGAGCAGGTGGCGAGGAGGTAGGGAATTGCTGTTGGGGATTTATCACCAGCCTCCTGCTTTAAACAGAGGGTACAAGCTGCTGTGCACGTGGAGATGCTTTGGGGTAAAGATCCTTTCCGAACTGCCTCTTAGTCTCTTCTCCTGGTGCAACAAAACAAAACGGACCAGGTCTCAGTCTGAGGAATCTGGTGGCAGACACTGACAGATTTCTGATTGACCTTCCTGCAGCATCTGTCCCATGAGACTCTCCCTGAGGAACATGATCCGAAAGAAGCTCCAAATGGTGGAAATGTGGAAAAACTGCAACGAGATGATGACAAGCTGAAGACATCCTGCACCGTTGACAGACAGGGGTGCACGGCAGAGGCCATGTCACCGAATTGGCTGAAAGTGTTTGAGCAAAGAACGCATGGCAGTTACTCATCACCGAGGTGCAGCCCAAACATCGGGAAGGAAATTGCATCTCCTTGACAGACATGGAGCGGAATTAGGTTGCTTGCAAAACACCACCTAATCGAAAAGCAAGGCCATGTGTAGACAAATGGACTCCCAAGAACACAAACCAGGACTCCGCCACCATGGTTTCCACTAAAACAGTACGCCACACCCACCCTCCACTCAAAACTGGTATGCTTCCTTTGGCCAACGTGCTGTCTGTCTCACACAAACCTTCCTTCCCAAGCCTGTTAGCCTTGTTAGGGGGGTTGGGAGATAGAGATGAGTCACACAGACAAATGGGTTCTAAACACCCACGTGACAGAAACCCTGGGTCCAGCTGCCAGGGTTTTTTTTTCAGGACTCAAGCACTACTTGAGCTCCTTCATAACATCCACATTATTACTTATAAATAGGAGGGATGGTTATTGCTACTCATATATACATCCTTCAGAAGTCATATTCAGTTCCACCTGGGCATCCTGTATGACAGAAGAGAGCTTTAAACCCAATACCTTCCAGAGAGACAAATTACTGCAGCAATACGATAGGGATTTTTAAAGAAAAAATAAATACACATCGGGATCACATATTCCTTTACCCATTGGTACGCGGGTCTCACTTTTGCTCTACCAGTCAGACTCAATTCTTTCAGCATAATCCACACAGCATTCACACAATATACACAAGCCATTAAAAGATGATTAATAAGATTTACACTGAAGCGATCTTGGCCAGGCGCCTGGCAAACTGGACGTGGGGGGGGGCAAAGATGTGATGGTAGAATTCAGAGCAGAGGATGGCTGGCTGCTTCCTCGTGTGACAACCCTAATTCCAGGACCTCTGCCCACCCTGAAGGCTGTCATGAACAACCATTGAGGGTCTTGCTGGATGGGGGGGGGGGGGTCAGGGTGGGGAGTGGCGGACACTCAAAAGGTTCAGATAGCATGATAGAGCAATCGGATTACAAGTCAAATCCCCATAGCAGGGGACCGGGGGGAGCTTCTGAGGAGTAAAATGAATCTGCAGCAAGGCCTATACAGGGACGGTTAAGAAAGAGGCAAAAGATCCATAGTAAGTAAAAATCCGGTAGAGAAAGAAAGTCTTGTATTTAATCATTTCCTCTTGTAATTTGCACATTAGGCACCATAACTGCTGCAGCAGATTTGCTAACCCACTAAAGCATCCTTTTGTTCATGCTCTTAATTTCAAATTCAGTTTCTACAACTTCTGTTGCACGCAGAAGCTTTATGTGATTGTCACAATACTTCTGCATTATTCAAATTCCATGAAAACTGTGGTTCTTTATAATTCGCTATGAATACTTAGAGCGCAAACTGGGGCACTCTAAGACTTTTGCCATATCTTTTTCCAGCCGCCCCCTGAAGTTGGACTGTTTACTCTCTCAGTATGCCAACTCTTCGTTCTTTAATCCCCAACTTGGTCTTGTAAACATCTTCTTGAATGTTTGGAGAATTCCATTTGCGTGGATGCTTAATGGTTTAAAAAAAAGTTAAAAAATCTGACATTTGCTGAAAAGTGTAAACGTGTTCAGGAAATAAACAACATTGGGCGCGTGCTGCGACGTGCAGAGATGCCGCTAGCCCGGAGTGAAACTCTTCTCACGTTTGCCCCTGTGGCCGATGAAAAATGTATGGTGAAAAAAGCCAATCCAACCTCCCTGAGGTTTCGTGAAGATTTATATCACCTGTCAGGCATCCAGCTTTCAGCAAGTTTGTTTGCATCTGGGTTTGTGTTTTTCTGTTTTTGTGTGTGACAGAGAGCACATCTGCCTATTTGCTCGCAACCCTAAATCGGCCTAGTTGGTAGGGTGCTGCTTTGACCTACTCCCCTATCGCTTCAGAGATGTCACAGCTCTTTTCGGGGGGCAAAAACAAAACAGCACCTCTGACCCCCTGGGGACCTGCCTATAATCCTGTTAATTGACTCCTGATACTAAGACGCTCCCACTCAATTCCTGCCCCATCCATCAAGAGCCCCACGATCCATGGGAGGCTGGAAAGCTCTGGCTATAATGACCTCTCACCCCTCCAGTGGATGCTTTAATCCCCCCTCCAAACAGCTTCCTCTGCTGACCAGAGGGAGGGTGCAGTGAGGTGTGAGGGGCAGGAAATGAACAGCTCTGGGGACAATGGACTAGATTCCAACCCACTGGGCGGATGCACAAGCGCTCACCTCAATTAGCTTAGCTTCTCACTGAACCCTCGTGCACACAAGGGGCCTTGAACTCAACATCTCACCGGAATGCACTGACAAGAGCATGGTTTAAAGATCATATTGCCAAAAACATAAACAGCTAAAGTGTGAAATTGATGACTCTTAAGCAGTACTTTCCCCATCGCATCTTCCAGCATTACGATTGTGTCTCGCTTCCCCGCTGTATGTTAGCTTTAGCTCCTAAAAAGCGTCATCTGGAGAACTGACTGCTCTCTCTCACATTCTGTGTTATCCATGACATCGATACGAATCAAAGAAAACAACATGACGTACAGAAGAATGGAAGAAATCCTCCTGAATATACATGGCACCTCGTTCCAACCAAAACAAAAATGTTTGCTCTAGACCACAATCTTTAGGCACTAAACGCAAACTATTCATAAATTTACATGCAATGGGCAGGAGCTGAGATGATGTACAGTGTGTTTTCCTGTTTCACTCGGCGCTGTTTACTCAGCATCGTGCATAGTGTGTCCTTGCTGAGTTGTAAATTTACTCGGGGACTGTATTTACAAAAGGGTGGTAAATTAATCCACGGACAAATGGGCAGGAATTCGAACTTGGAGCAGTGCTTCTGTAAAATGTAACTGGACGAGGGCTCGCACCTATTTATGGACACTGGGCTCTCAGTTGCACTTCATGTTCCTACCGATCTCCAACCCTCGCTTATGTGTCCCTTTAAAATTTAATTGCCCCTGTGTGCTCCAACCACCAGAGTTCTGCAGAAATGTTCTGTAGGACACATACCCAGATGCACAGCACTACTCCTCTTACAAAGGTTTTGAGTGAAAGTCAGTGCACCTTATCTGGAAGTGGGAAAATAAAAAACTCAGTCATGTTTGCCTTCCATTATGGGACCAGCATAGCTTTTGTGGCTCAGATGGGACACTCATCCCACTGAGCTTTTATTGCACCTAAAATCACAGTGACTTCTACATGCCCCCACATGGTTTCTAGATCTTCCCTTCTCCCTATGAGCAGATGAAGATCACCCTTGATACTGGAGTCCACAAGCCACCTCTCACCTGCACCTGAAAACTCCTTAACCTCAATTGTGCTCTCTAGGATTACCGACAAGAGGTTATCGAGACTTCTTCACATGCAATCCAGGGCAGAAATGACTTATTCCTCAATGGATATAATCCCAAAATTACCATGGGCGTAAAACATTATGATCAAAGGGATCTGGGAAGGAAATGGCTTTCAAATATTTGTAAACATAATATAAAGACCCTACAGAAACGAACAGATCCATGCGAATTCAAACCTTACCCTGCTGGTACAATGCAGACAGCATTTATCCTGTGCATTCCTGTAATGTAACCATCTGCTGTGACAGGTGTGCTCGAAATCTAATACAGAAAATCATACGAAAATCCCTTAAACGGAAGCTCAGGTGGGATACAGCGTAATCCAACCCAGGATCTCTGTAACGGGAGACATTTAATCATTCACATTTTTGTTGTCTTCAATGGGGAACTTGGGGACAGGTTGGATAGAATCCGTGTTGGGCTGCCAGACCAGCTGTAGATTTGCAGAGAAAGCAAATGTTGGCTTCACACGGGAGCTTCCTCCTCAACCCTCCACCTTTGGGCATCATGAGCCCTTTGCGCAAGAAGCATTGACAAAACAGGAATGTATTCGATTTCATTTTCGCAACTGGAAACGAAAACTGGTCACAGAAACTGATGTCTCACAATCTTCTCGCCGTAAGGAATCTGGCTACATGACCCTGTATCAGACACAAGAAAGTGGAATCTCAGCAAAAATGGTAGCAACCAGCCAGCTGGGTCTTTAACATTCCCCTTTCTATATGCCAGGGTGACAAGATCTTTCTTCAAATGCAAATTTCCCTGTGTTCAGAACCATAGATAACATGGATAACCGTAGTTTAGAAAGGCTGTTTATATTAAAATGTTTATATTAAAGGTCTTGCAAATAGCGTAAATATACTGCCTGGCCAAAAAAAAGGCTCAATCTGGATTTAACTTAATGTTATGAAGTGGGGTTGCTTCAGTTGGTCAAGTCTAGGTTCAGCAACATTATGTGCCCAAAAAGATGAGGTGAGCTGAATATACTGAATGACCAGGTTTTTCCATCCATCAATGGATTTTTTCTTAATATTCCAAGATGACAATGCCAGGATTCATTGGGTTGGCTCAAATTGTAAAAAAGTGATTCAGGGAGCATGAGAGAGACATTATTTTCACACATGGATTGGCCACCACAGAGTCCACACCTTAACCCCATTGAGAATCTTCGGGATGTGCTGGAGAAGACTTTACGCAGCGGTCCGACTCTCCCATCATCGATGCAAGATTTTGACGAAAAATGAATGCAACTCTGGATGGAAATAAATGTTGTGACATCATATAAGCTTATCGAAACAATGTCACGGCGAATACGCACTGTAATCAAAGCTAAAGGCGGTCCAACTAAATATGTATGACTTTTTTTGGCCGGTCGGTGTACGTTTAGATGTAGCCGTCATCGAACATCTCTTTGGAAAACGGAAACTATTTCTGCAGTGCCCACATCACACATCTGGATGGCAGTGGCACATTGAAGCTTCTGACAAATTACTCAGCCATTTGGCTTCACAAAAAGCGCAGCAGATTTAGATCAGAGCTCCTGTACATGTTTCCCACCAAAATCAGTTTGAAATGCTTACAGAAAATTAATTTTTAAATCAAACATCTGATTGGTCACTGTTTTCTGGAACTTCAAAGGTCACACAGGCTGAGATGCAGAAAAGAAGGACTTTTAGGTGAGACCACAGGCTTCAGAAACACTGTAAACACGCCCAACAGCAACAACAGAAGGGTTTGTGGAAGGCAACCATTAAAGACTGTACCTAAAAAACTAGTAAACTTTCACTGATTCATGGTAAACAGTCTCAGGAAATACACTGGGCACAGTTAACAGGGATGAAATTTCTGCTGTTGTGCCCCTTTTTGACTAATAGTGAAATAGCTTTTCAGTAAGTTGTGGCACATTAATCACTTTGGTTTCATTGTCTCAGAATACAGTCAAAAGTTTGAGGACACATGCTGGAAAGTTTGAACAGAAAATCAGCCAACATGTCTCCTAAGATCTTCTGCAGCAGATCCCAGAGATGTAAGACACTCGTGGGCTGCTTTGCTCTTCTGTCCTGTTCATCTCATAGACGTGTTGGCTAGGTACACACTTTTGACTGGTGCTATATGTCTGAAAGGACATCCAAACTTCTGCAAAATGAGGCATCACAGCCTTCAGCATGTTCTCGTATTTAAAATGTTCTCTGCAGCCAAAGGTATGTGGTGTGTTTCAGAGGCTTCAGCCTAATTTATCTCAACAGATCTGTAGCCTGCGAAATACTCTACTCTGAAACTGCGACAGCAAAGGGTCTTTTGGAAGGACAAACTAGCAGGAAATGTAATTATGCAGCTCTGAGGCCAGTGCCTTGGAACCAGAGGTGTGCTGAACCACTGGAGTTCCACAGAGATAAAACAAAGGAAAGTATTTGCTGAGGGAAACAAACACATCAGGTCCCAATAACAGTGCATGAGTAGCTGACATACAACCTCTCCTCATTAGGGCCCTGCAAATAGGTACCAAATGCTGCCGACTTTCTCTTGGTGCCTAATCTCAGGGCTGCACGGCCACCATTTTCTAGCACATTGTAGATGTGTAGCCTCTTTCCAGGTGAGAAAAACAGGTCTCATGCAGAACCTGACCAGCTGCCAGTTGCCTACAAAGAGGCCAGAACTCCTTCTGATAAATGCAAATTTTAAAAGCGGACCCTTTTTCGCCGTTTCCAAATTACTTTGTGGGCTGGAAGGTGTGTAATATTGCTGTAGGTCAGCTGGAAGGTGATAGTGGCTCCACAGCACAAGCAGACCACTTGAGATGTATTTCTTCTTAAACAGCACTGCTCACTGCAAACAAGGACGTAGCCAGAAGAAGCTGAGCAGTTAAAGCCGCCATCTTGCAAGCAGCGAACCAATATTTTGAAACACAGCTTCTCCTGCGGTAACCTTGAGCACAGTACTTACCTTGAATTGCTCCTGTTAAATGACCCTTTTGTATGAATGGCTAAACTACTGTCGTAGTTTGCGACAGAAGCCTAAACTCCAAATGAATAAATAGTACGTGAATCTGTCAAGGTAGATCAAGGTGTTTCTTCCCGTCCGGCGATGTTCTTTATCGATTTGCGCACCCTATAACCAATTGATACTGAGTAAACTGAGATGTGCAGGACATCACCAAGGAGCTGTTACTGTCCAGTAAGACTTACCAATCAATTCATCCAAGATCCATTTCTGTCCGTCTTTATCTTGAACGGCGTCTTAGCTCCGCGAGCTTGGCCCTGTCTATAATTATGTAACCCTCCCTTCCCCATTCTCCTCCTGAGTCATCTTCATGCTAACTACTGTTATCTGTAATGCTGTGTACCTCTTCCTGCAGCAGAGGAAGTGTGCATCTGGATGAGGACCTCAGCGATTTGATTTTATTATGCAAAGGGAATTGAAGCAGGAAGAGGATCAAGCGTTTAAAAAAACATGCTTAAAAAATGCCAGCATTACCTCCGCTCAAGAGGCAACACTGCCTTCTTGCTTAGGGAGATGTTGGCTTCTGATTTTATCAATTTGCGTTAATTTCTTCTACTTTTTTCTCTACTTCAGAAGAAAGACTGGAGGCTGGTAAGGCAGGCAAGTGGCAGGCTGTTAGCAAGACCTCCGGCCAAGGTTTCAGGGACTTATTTCACCAGCTGTGCCTGTGTCGGCCTAGTAACCCCCAGCCTCTCTGTGCAGTCCTGACCCTGCACCCCGAGTAACACATATACACACAAATATACACACTCCACCAGGCGAGTGATTTCTCACGGCCCAAGAATAATGGACACTGTCGTACATCCTAATGGAAGAACCCATTGGGAATTTTTACTTGGCCAAAGCCGCACTTTTCATCAAAATATTTCCTCTTTCACATTATACACATACGTTACCGCGGTATATTTGTACAAACCCTGTGTTGATGTCAAAGCGGGGGGATATTAATCAACAATTTGTCAAACTAATGTAAACGTATGCTGATATTTAAAAAGCCCATCAAACAGAACGTGTGAAAAAGTTGCCAAAATCTAGCGGCTGAGATGATCGCTATCGACAATTTCGCTAAATGTTTAGCGGCAGTATTTATCCAAGCAGAGCTCCCACTTGAGGTGTGGAGCGAAAGACATTTCCCCTCTTCTCTTTACAGATTGAAAACAGCCCCCTTTTGGCCAGAGCAAACGTAATGCTGCTTCACCTTCTCCACTTAAGAATCCTGACTTGACCTTTGGCTCTGCCAAGAAATTCCCCAGCAGTTGGCCCCAGTGGTCACTGCCTCTCAGATGTCCTTCTTCCCTAACCAGTAAAATTCTGCTTGTAGTTTGGTCAAAGACAGTGACGCAAGTGTGAAGAAGAACTCTGGTCAATATGCTGTTTTCTCAATTTCACTCACACAACCACGCTATCTAATATACTTAAAAATAAAGAGAGAGTAGGGCGTAATGGTTCACTTCCTTACGTGACATATCAAATCTTGTTGTCTCGGGTATGTGGAGACCCACAAGGAGCAGTAGGTTGATGAGGATGGACATCAGCTCTGACAAAATTCAATGATCACTCCTCCAAAATGGAAAATTGGAGTTTATTTAACCACAAAGTACCATAATCATAAGGGTGAAGACGTATCCATGCCCAAAAGGCCTATTATAAATATTCTGTAGCATACCAACTGAGACAGAGAGATGACCACCAAAGCCTTTCACGCTATACGTCAACATGCCATCACAACCTGGAAACTGTTTCTTAAGATCAGAGGAGCTCAAGGCCACCAGAATAATTTAATTTAATTTAATTTAATTTAAAGCACTCCCAGGCATGTAGTTTCTGCAGGAGGTCCAAGGGTGCAGAAACTGTGACCGTCTGTGTCAAACTCAGAGCCTCACAAATGACAGTTTATTTGCATTTTTCATGCTTTCAATGGTTACAGTCTGAGGTTTTTCATTCTTTTTGATGACAAGAGGTCTTCTAAAACTTGGCTGGAATTCTCCCATCCTTCACATTAAGTTCCCACCCCCCGACCCCACCTCCTACGGCCAGATGTGGGACTCAACTCCTAATATTTTGATTAAAAAAAATAGCAGGCATCTGTCTTTACGATGTAATAACCGCGCTTCTGTCTCCTATTGCCTGCATTCAGGACTTCAGAGAGCAAGTGGGGTTAAAGAACGGGGCCATTTCTTCACCCATCCGCAGCTTTGTATTTTTTACTCACCTCAAATGCCCTGAAGAAAGCCCAGGAGAGCCTGGGGCCCTGTACCCCTGTCAGCTATAAAATGTGGGACGACTTTAATCGGATGGACTGATCCTGGCATGAACCTGTGCACCTACACAGCACTCTACACCGATGCGCCTTCAAACCATAGCATAAAGTTAATCTGAAACGAAAAGTGCTAATAAAACATTTAAACAAGGAATTTCAAAATTAAAATACTTAAGGAGGGGTGGGAAGCCACTGGAACTTGAATACTAAGAGGTTTATTTTTCTCCATTTCTTTCCGTTGGAGTTTTTTTGTTTTCCTCTCCTCCGTTACCAGCTGGTGTGTTTAGACAAATAATGATCTGTCTGACTGAGCAGCAGATAGTTTATATCGTGTCATTTCCCCCTGCTGTTATCCCTTGGACCTTTGTATACCTTGGACCTTTGCTCAGTGCTCTGTGTCAACACTTGAGAAGAGCCACATATAAAAATAAACTGAAGTGAATAAAACTCATTTGGCATCCTTTGTTAAAGACATTGAAGAATGGAGAGGTTAGATGCTTTTGGCAAGCAATGTCCCTGCATTATTTATACGTACCTCAGTTATACATTTCTCACTCAATGATAAAACACTGGACTTAAGAAGTCCATTTTTCAAACGTTAAAACAACGGGCTGAAAATAAGACATCTAACAGCACCCCTTCTTCCTGATCACACTTGCATTCCCTTACGTACAAACTCTGTGCTGACTGGAATGTGTGCATGTATTGTACATTTATTTCTGTTACATTTCTAGATTTATATAAAGAGATGCAAGTCGGGGTAAAAAAAAAAACAAAAAAAAAACAAATAGATGTCATTAACATCATCATTAAAAACATTAACAAATAGCATCGGTTGGATGGGGCATGAAGAGACAAGAGCGCTGGAAAACATCTCAACATCTTCAGCTTCCCCTTGTCTTCAGCTCGAAGGCTCAGCATTGTGTTTGGAATTTGTGCAGTAAGCAAGAAGTGAAAGGAAGAAAAGTACTGGGGAAAAATGCTCCAAAATTACACGTTTTCTTTGTCAGAAGGATAATTACTGCACAAAGGAAAATGCAGAATAAAGGGAAAAGAAAGCAAAAATGATGCATCGTGTCCGTGGGCTGAGAGTGGTTCAGTTATGAGGCAAGTTTCTTTAAGCCATTTTATGTGCAGCACTTCAATACAAGTTTTCAGCACTGTGCATTTGAAGGGAGACTTTTTATTCACATTTAATAATGTTTTAGCCGCTGACATTATACACAAATGTACGTTTTAATTTAAAAAAACATAAATCTAAGCTAAACTTTTTCTTACAAGGACCAAAGGAGTTCTGAAGGCCTTCCTATTTCACATTTTCTCAAAATATTTCCAGGCTTAGATTATTAACACATGGAGATTTCACCAGGCTAAAACATGCCTGGAAATAAATAATATAAATAAATAAAACAAGGAATTGGCAGATAGTGGGGTAAAAAATAGCTGAAGTTCTGCCTCAGTGCCAACAAGAAGGATTAATGATAACCTAATTGCAAAGACTGGCATCCGGGACTGCACGCCAATAACACAGCGGGACTGAAGTGTCCTGGTGCACACAGGGTTAAACAAGAAAGTGGATTCTCCTTTCTGCTGCGAGAATTTTGCATCAGAACACTACCGGCCCCTGGGCTGCAGAGAGGATGATATAACCAGTAGCATCACAAAAACTGTCCAAAAACAATCCAGGTAAGTACATGTTCTTGTGTGAGTTCTTGCATTCTGAATACTTCAGCGAGTTCTTTGTTCCTAAAACCTAAAAATTCCATGAATGGCTGCAGTAAGCAATGCTCTCGTTTTCAGACGTAAGCAATTCTGGGTAAAAGTTGATGTAAGCAATGAGGTAACAACAACAATAGTATAAATGGAAATGATAACAAGAATGAATCAATATTATGGGACCAAATGACAACAAGAGCGATAATCTAAATGGCCGGGTCTCCACTGCGATTTCACGGCATGACTCCTCGCTCCTTCATGAGCTGAGGACCCAACCCTGTACAACGGTCAGAGTTTGCTAAACAGCTTAAGAGTAGTGTAGCGAGGCCGGACCTACATAGTTCATATTCTTTCTTATTACACTCACTTTACCAAGGAATCACAGGGGGTTCAGAACCCTCCCTCTTTTGGGTTCTCACAGCTGAGGGGGGTGAAGGGTTTACGAGTCAGTACATCCTGTCTGGCTGGTGTGGCAGACAAGGTCTGCTTGCCTCAAGCTCCCACCCCCCATCTACATCACCCAAGCCCCCATAGCAAGCAATACCTACGCTGAGACACAACAATAAATTAATTCTAGCAGCACAGCTACCTTCAGCAGAGGCACTTGAGGGTTTACCGTATCAACAGGGTAGAACTACAGTATATCAACAAAATGGCAAAATGATCTGTTGAACTGCTGAGGCTTTTGTACTACGGTAGATAACACAGTAATACAAATTACTTTAAATGACTTTAGAGTACCGCAAAGACATGAGTAGGACCATCCTGAGTAACACATACTCCCAGATTTTGAGTGACGCTGTATTTTCTTCCACAGTCAGTTGGTAATTTCCTCATCTTAGCACTTGACACCCTTTCCTATGAATGTAACTCTACCCTGACATAGGTTGCACTATAACACCAGTGTAGACAATGTTAAATATGATGGGGCTGCGGGTGCCACATACTGGATAGCTGTCCTGTGACAGATACGGTTCAAAGATGGATAGGGCTGCATTGTTTATATGACCCTGACCACTTGCAGGTAATGGTGGCCACTGTTGTCTACTTGTGTTTCGTAGAACTTTCAGGTCTCTGGAATGGTGAGGAATTTGGGGACGATGTGAGGTGGATCTGAATTCACTGAAGGACACCTGATCCCAGGTCTTCTCCTGGCAACAGCATCGTGATGACAGTATTCCCACCCTCTGTCTGTCTCTGTCTGTCTGCTGCCTATTCCTGACTGTGGTAACGTGACACTGCTCTTCCCTACCCCCGTCCCCTTCCATGGGTTCCACCTCTTCATCTATGTGTCCCAAGGCACATGACAGAGCACTTCAGGGCACATGGAAGCCCATCCTTCTTCTCAACTGAACGCATTTTGTTCCACTGTTGATCACGTTCACTTGTTGCCAGCCTTCAAAATCCCTGTATCTGGGCTGCAACCTCAACCCCAAACACAATAAAGGAATCAACGGACATAAACGAACAAGATGGGTGTGTTCCTCATCAAACAGACATCAAAATATCAAAATCAGCATCCTGAGCAATGGCAAACCTTTCGGGGACTTGCATGTGTACGTCCAACCGCACCAGTCATCTGGTACTTACAAATGGAAATTAAAATAATTGCAGTCAAAAAATGAAATTAATGGCGTTCCAGTTTGGAATGAGGAGACCATTCACCAGCAGGATATTGTTTGCCTTGCATTCATTTTAAAAGCATCAATAAAGCCACTTATAAACTCTCATAAATAACAGTGTGTTTTGGCATCTAAAAAAAGCCACAAAAATGTAATGAGTAACACTCATTCATTATGTTTATGGGGCCGTTCCAGTAGATGACAGTTGTATGGAATCAGCTGATCACACAACATAAACACCTATTATCTCAGATTCAGTAAATCAGTGCTTTTGTCTGACTTTTATGAGGTTGTAAGTTGTTTGCTGAGATATGATGCATCTTTTCACTAGACCATCATATGACAAACGTGGACAGTCGTTGCTATGTGGGTCCTCTGTTACACCCATTAACGTCTAATTTGCGACTCCAGGCTCACTCCGCTTCCTAATGGGAAATAACACAATGCTGGATGACTTGCGTTAAACAATAAAGTTCCACTCCCTAGCTTTCTCTCTGCTCATTTTCACTGGCTCACTTTCTGGGTGCACTACAGAGTCCAAAGGGTATGACAAAACGTTTGATTGGACTGCATTTTGAGGGATGAGTGCCTTGTGTTTTCTTTGTCATATAAAGGGGAAGAATACTTCATAGCTGCACCATATGACTTCTTTCCCTACCCTCAGAGAGACTACGGGGTGTCGTATTTTCTTTTCCTTGTGTTGTCTGTCAAATGTGTGGAAAAGAAAGGGTGATAAATTGTTTTATACATCATCACATTTGTGTCTTATTCCTCTCCTATTGTTCTCTGTCCCCCCTGGCTAAGCGCGATCATCAGTTTGGAACAGCAGCCTGTTTATATGTCCCTCTAGGTTTGGTATCATGCCATTCAAAGGAGATAGCAAAGGGGTTAGTGAAATAGGTCCCCTAGAGAGCCACATTCTAAGCTTCCCAAATCTCTAAGAACACCACCCAGTGAAAAGTGCTGTCTCTTCCTTGCAAATTTTGACCAGAACCAAACAAAAAAGTCAGTGCAAAACATGGGCCCAGAATGCCTTCCACCAACACGGGAGCGATTTAAGTATCTGTCTAGGGGAGGCGACGAACGTGTGGCATAAAAAAACCGCTCAGCTGAAGGCCTCAGAGGGACAAGGCATGCCCACACACAGAATAGGTCTGCATTTTGCAGCTTGCATTTTATAGCACAAGACAATTAATGGCTAAGCGAGAAGGCAGGGGAACA
This sequence comes from Heterotis niloticus, assembly GCA_018136845.1. Taxonomy (NCBI): domain Eukaryota; kingdom Metazoa; phylum Chordata; class Actinopteri; order Osteoglossiformes; family Osteoglossidae; genus Heterotis; species Heterotis niloticus. The sequence continues at coordinate 28,901,716 of CM030890.1, forward strand.
TTAACAGCAGCGCAGGTTAACCAAAGCTGAACAAAACAAAGAAACAATAATTACGAGTTTCTGGGAAAGACGAACATAGGAATACACACAGGGAAACGGTGCTAGATTTGCAATCGCAGCAACCAACGTGGTCCACGGAGGAACATTAGAAATGCTTTGAATCACTTTTCTCTCGGTTGTGTAAGAGCAAGTGCATCAACTGCCGACAGGTTACATCCCTAGCTGCAAAGCTAAGCAATTGCGCAGCTGCCTGTATGCCTCTCCCTGACATAACAGTGATTTTGGTTCATTTCAGTTCCACAGTTCTCTCAGCATGTGATGTTTTAGCCACCGATGCCATGAGGTAAGCGCTGTTGTGTTAGGAATCTGCTTCAGAAGCTCACCACTTTGTCTGTTCAGTGCTCCCTGCATGTTAAGGACTGGGATCTAAATCTCAGTACACAAGGTGACCCTGGTTCAAAGCTCCTCCCTCTGATGTTCTGCATCAGCGGATGCCTCTTACACAATGTCCAGCTGCTGCATGCCACTGCGGCCACGGTCAGGCTAATATTTCACGCACGGGGGACCAGGGACAGAGGGAATGCTAACAGGCAAACACACATAGGCACAGACCCAGGCTGGTTCAGGGGGCAGCGATAGTGCAGCAGCGGACCCACAAGAATTCGCGCAACTGCTAGTTTATTTCCGATGTGAAGTCCTAATTCATCCCGCTTTTCCACACTGAAATGTTCCTGTGGACGCCAATCCTCCAGTGGAACCTTTAGTATCAATGAGTTTAAAATTGACACTCTTTAGTCAAAATTTACCATGATGTCTGCTTCATCTCTGGTAAGGGGTAACTGAATGAGGAGGATGGATGTTAAACTTGGCATTAGCTAGAGCAAACAACCTTGGATAACAAAATTAAGACCAGTCTCGGTCAGAGTGCACAACCCACTCATTCTAAGTCTGCAGGAAAAGTTTATTGGGGATTCAGTTTGTTTAGACGTCTTACATAAAAACTTCCAACATGAGAAGCCTAATACAAGCCATTAATTTCATGGAATAAGGTTTTCATGACACTAATGAAGAAAAATATGTTGCTTTCCACGTGGCAAAGCTCTACTGGGAATTACAGGCATCGGAAAGCAGAGCAGCCCATTCCAGTCAACAACAGTGGAACATGCAGTTGGTTAGAAAGAGTCCGCAAGCCATGAGGAAGCCTTCATGTGTGCTATGACATCATCGTTTGAAGGTGCAAGAGCAATGGACCTGGCTTTGTTTTGATGGGAACAGGATGGGAAGTCAAACGGGTGATAACAACACAAGCCAGATGACCGAGAAACACAGATGCGCTGGCAGTATCTGCTCATGGACACTTTTTAAATGATTTACCTTTCTTCTGCCTGCAGTTCAAAATGATCCTGTTTTTCCAGTCATAGAAATCTGCAGACTAGCAAAATAACTGCATAGACTTCCTCCCACCTAAATCCCAGATGCTAATTAAATAAAAAATATATATAATGTCATTCTTTACCTCCATTTTTCTGTGTACATCTAGATCTTCAAGGCAACTGTTGCATACCAGTTGTGAAAGAGTTTTGAATAATATCAAGATATGAAAGAATATAGCAAGCCTGGTTGTGTAACTGTAACCTCCTTTAGAACCAAGTCCGACCACGTTGCTGGCATTCGACATTCCTCACAAATCCTGGTGACCATCAACACTCAGACCTGTCAACAAGCTGCTCTCACCCATCCATCTTCCTGATGGCTTTAATGATAGTTTTAACCTTCCCCTATTTCCTTACATAGACACATCCTCCCAATCTATCTGTCCCCCTTGTTAGAACGTATTCCACCCCATGTCCCAGCTCTCGAATCACAAGGTATACCATTTACAGCAATATGTAGTGTACCACCTCACCAGTACAAACTGTCCATCTCTACCAAGGTCTCCTGTCATTGTTCCAGCAGCAACTCTGCCCCGTGCACAGTGAGAAAACCATTGGTGTGAACATCAGATGTCCTGCCAGATCCTCCAAGCAGCAATACCATCAACTAATCGCATCAGACCCACTGCTTGTGTTCACATAACCTGTAGAGTTTCCCGCCTTTTTTATCACGGCGATCTTCTGCCAACAAGACCATGATTACTAAACAGAGACAAACTTGCAGGACCGTGCAAGACTCCTTGGTCTTCCCTTTGTACCTATGCTGCTGTTGCCGAACAGCAACTGAAACAAGAACTGAAGTCCTCTACGTGGATTACTTTGAATATTTCTTTGAATCTAGGAGTTTAGTTGGTAATGCTATTTCCCATCCTTAAAACACTTTTTTGGTTAATTGGGGATTCTACACTACCCTGTGTGTACCCTGCTATCAATCCTGAAGATAAGCTATGGATCACCATGGCCCAGTGCTAAATAAGCATTTTGTGAAAATGGATGGATGTGCCTTGTACCTCCAAAATTCAGGATATGTGCCATTCCAGTGAATTGCATTTCCTGGACAGAACTCACTGGAATTCAGTCTACCCACTCAGATAGGTGATAGCTCCTCTCATTGTTTCATAAGACACACAAACGACTGGAACCTTCACTGGGTCTGCATACCCAAAATGGGACCTATCAGGGGTATCGTCTTGCAGGCCATTGGGAAATCAAGAGGAGCAGCTTGAATGCATTCATTTTTATGGTTTAAGGCTTTCCAGTTGAAATGATTCAATTGATGACAGTTAAATAATAAACCATAACCAGTAGCTTAATGGAAAAAAAAAATTTAAAAAACTCAAGGGATTGGTTCTGAACCTGCCAATACTGACCTTTTTTCACGTGATGGGACAAGCCTCAGTGATGGGAGAAAGATTAGTCTCAGAGGAAGAAGGTGGTTTACTTGGAATTTGGGGATATGAAAATCAAATGCTAAATGGCCTGTGGTCAACCAGCATGTAAAAAAATGGGGTAGGAAGCAAAGAAACCCCCTCCACAAGTGTTTAGGGTCAGCAAGCATGGCTCATGGCCAACCCTGCAAGGCAAATCATGTTCTGTGCTGTTCTCTTAGCTTCTCCCCTTGTTTGTCCCGCTTACCAATCGTGGTGATGGATAAAACATGTGCAGGCCAGGGTCCACGCTGAGAGAGCTCATCTGGCAGCACAGGGCTAGATGGGGGGCATGACTGGAGGGACCGCAGCAGTGATACGATAATGAGAAATACACAGCTGCAGGTGGGACCGACGGGAGTTGGACCCCATTCCGCGTGCCTGTCTTCGCAGCTATAAAGAACAGACTTCTTCTCATGTGCCTCCACCCAACAAGAGGTCCAGGAAAAACACAATTCTGCAATGGCCCTCACACCTTAAATTACTGTGGTGAAACTTGCCCTATCCCTGGGTTTTCTGTAGGAGCGGATCGCTCACCCCCAGGTCTTCGGCATTCCTGGCAGGCTGCAGATGGCCACGAAACAGATGGGAAACTCTCAGTCCACCCTGATACCTGCACCCCTGTACCACACAGAGCACTGCAGAGAGGGACCTCAGGGCCTGACTCAGACCACATTGTCAGCCTTCGTTTACAAAAGAAACATGCTTTTGTGCTGATGTTGACTTTACAAATCGACAAAGTATTTCTGACTGCACAGGATTCTTCAGAAATAGTGACAAGGGGACAGACAACAATGGTTCCTTTTCTCTCTCTTCAGGCAGCACTGAGGTCAGCCTAGACCCCCATCTGTTTCCCATTCCTTTTATTTTCCCCTTCATTTCATCTTTTTTACATTCATTTCCAGATTGATCTACTGTATGTATAATGATGCTCTCCTTGGGAGCGGCATATATTCAAGAAGACATCTCCCTTTGAGTTTAATATGTGCTTCAAAAAAAAAAAAAAGCACGTCAAAGGGGGTCGTTATCAACCCCCAAGTTTGTTTCTGCCCCCCCAAGTCAATTCCTTGAGCCATTGTTTTTCTTGCTTCTCCTTCATTTCTTTGCTTCCATAGTCACATGTCCCTCACTTTGTCCTCTGTCTCCCTGGTCCAAATCAAATACCAACATTGTGGTTGGACTTTATTTCCACAGCATTATAATCTTAGACTGTAGACCACTATATGGCGGGAGGGAGGATGCTCCAACGGGTGATGACTGTGGTGCAAAGACACAAACACAGTTGTTCTCTTTTTGACTTTGTAATATCATTATATCAGAAACCAGATCTGATTAAGTGAAAACTGTACTATAGCTACGCTATTAATTTCATTTGATGAACCATTTAAAAGATCTCAAGCAACCGAAAATGCAGCGACATCTAACAGCTTGTAAAGGTACAGTTGTGACTCCTGCTGCTTTCACTTCAAATGAACATGGTTATATGGAGACATCAATGCATGCACTATGAAGCCAACCTGAAGTGTCCTGCTTTTTTCTTGAGAAATAACTAAGTAATGGGGAACAAGCAGAAGTTCATCAGAACCTCAAGCATGTGTCACACAGAACCATAAGGGTGAAAGCCACTGCAGACCAAGGTCCTGCAAAGTTGGGATTCTTGATGACCTTCTATAGGTTCTCCACAGTGTCTGTGCACCACTTTCTTCTGGACACCAACTGGTAAGGTGCCCCCCAGAGTGTGGCAGGTCACAGAGATCTACTCCTACATTAACCTTTAGTGTTCCTTTCTTAAAGGGAATTCTAATGCACACTTGAAATACCATCACACATTTCCACAGATACTATGGAGAACCCGTTATATTTGAGGGATAGTAACAATAGTAGAGAGAATTGAAAAGAAGCAAGGGCTGGTTTTGTGCTTTTGAATTTTTAAACAAGGATCTAAAGCTAAAAAGTTTGCCTATTCCTTCTAAAATATATAAATTTGATATTCCATCATGAGAAGCAAATCAAGACTTTATTATTCACAGACAAAACTCAAGGGAATGAAAACAGGTCCTGATAAGCAAGTCCTGTTAAGGACCATCTGGGTGAAGAGTGGAAGGAGGAGGACATCAGCCTTGCTGACCCTTGAGCTGAACGACAGTCGCTGTGGCTGCTGCCAACTGTAATGAGGTCATTTGATACACACTGTCCTTTCCACTTCCTCACAAACAGTGGCAGAAGCACTGAAGGAGGTCTTACAGCAGATGTGAGACTTTGCCTTCTGATGGATTTTTTTTTTCTTCTGGTCTTGACACTTCTTTGGGCGAAAACGTATTTGAAGCTAGAAGGAGCTGGGGGTGGTGCCTCTCTGTTTAGTGGAAGACCTACACACTATGGGATACCCTGGTAGTCACTGTGTACAACTTTCCCATCCAGAAAGCACCAGGATTCCATCACATGGTGCAGTGAGGAGATCCCACCCATGTTTATTTACAGTGTGTAAAACTGGGTGCTCCTCAGTGAAAGGTTGAGCTTCCCCAGGGTGGAGATTATTTGTGTCTGTGGCTGGCAAAATATCTCACCAACTGCCCCATCTGTATTTGATACAAAATGATATGGGAACTGAAGATTAAAGAAGCACTTTTATGTGATGACCCCAGAGATCCACAGCTGCACCACCAAAGCAGATGTTCCCAATTCCTCTGCACCATTCTAGGCTGTGTTATAACCCTGTGTAGCCTTATTGGAACTGAGGATGACATGCATGAACTTATTGTGGGCTACTTTGTGTTATGTTCTTGAAACAGGTGAGAAGACAGAAATCCACACTCACTTCACTCTGAGAAGATCACCACACTAAGTACTCCCCCGAGTCCAACTCATCTTCCTAGACCTTGTTCCTTGGTCCCAGGCCTTAGGTTAGATCTGAGGACCACCGCTCTAGGACAGTGGTTTCCCCTAATTTTTGATTCCGTAAATCTGCCTGAGACAAAAGCAGGGTCTTCGGGGATCCATAAAACACAGAACAACTTTGAAAATAATTGAAGAAATAATAAAAATAATATAAAAATACTATAACTATCTATGGTGGCATGATTGTGTAGCAGATAGTACTGTTGCCTCACAGCACATGGGCTGGTTGACCGCAGGTTTGAATCCATCTCAGCTGGTGTGGAACTTGCACGTTTTCCCCATGTCCATCTGACTTTCTCCTGAGCGTTTCCTACCATAACCCAAAGACATACGTTTCAGCTTAGTTTGGAACTCTGAATTCTCCAGAGTGTCCCACTGTGTGTGAATGTGTGTGGCTGTGAATACCTTGTGATGGACTGGCATGAACTGTAAGTGAGAAGACGACCAAAACAACCCACCCAATACCCCTCGATCACGTTCGTACCGGACTCACATTTCAGATTCCTCTATGCCCAAGCTTTCAGTTCATTAATTTAACCACAGCTGATATTTTTATCCTTCTCAGATATTCCTTTGCACATTTGAGAAAGAGACTTTTAATATTTGAAAGTGATACAAAAACCACCAAAGCAGTTCAGCTCATAAACAGCAAGCGGCTTTTTTTTTTTTTTTTTTTAAATTGTTGAAATGTCAGTAATTACTTCTATAAAATAACTTTTTGCATGGGCTGCCCACTGTGGCTAAAATAGAAGCGTTGTCAGCCCACAACAGGTGGGGCTATTCTGTTGGGTGTTTGCCTCTCGTGCTGAATAATCTGCCCCAGACATCCGGACACTGTTTGAGCGGAGTACCGCATCTAATATTGCAGACGCCCGAAAGTGCCCAGAGGGAACAGACAAAACAGCTTGTGAGTTCTATTTTAGGATTTCATTCCAACTATTTGTTAATCTTTATATAATTCAATTCGGGCCGGCTTTGCCCTCGAGGCTGAAATTAGTAATTCATTAAAATGTAATAACGCAAGCACTATTTCTGTAGCTGTTGTTTCTGTCATTATAGCACTGTTGCTTTTGAAGATGGGTGCAACAGTATGGAAAAGCCATACGATTGGCACCCACTTGGTGGAATAAGTTTATGTGGTCAAGGGGCAGGGAAGGATCCAGTGGAAAGAATACAATTGTACTACAGTGGGAGAGCCCCCCTCCCAAGGAAATGAATGTGCATTTGAGGGGTTTCAGGTGATCCAGAGCAGCATCCAGGTACACCGATCTTATCTGTAGGTTCCTTCGGGGCTCACAAGACCACAGGACCCTGAAAGTGAGCCCAGACAATCGGTGGAAAGGCCTCATCTGCCCTGATCCTCCACATCTGTGGGTCCATAGCTTTCGTATAATGTAAGAGAAATGAAACTGTCAAACAGTGAGGATGTTGACCTGCTTCATTAGGTTGGGGGCATTTATTTACCTGGAACCAAATGTTCTGTGGAAGACAGGAGCCTGACTCACTGCTGCATATGATTAGTTTTGAAACTAAGGCCCGCCATTGCAACCCTGCTCAACCAGAGCCAAGTATACTCACAGTCACAAGCACAAACCAGAGACATGGGGGTTGGTTAGATCTTGGCTAAAATAAGTCCACACCATCTTCATCGTTCAGACATAAACTAACAATTTGGGAAAATCACATACAGGAAGTGCTGAAGAGGTCAAGTGTCCAAGATCGAGACATAGATCTTCTCTGACTCCATGTCACAACTTTATTACCATCCACTGCACATTAAAAGGCTTATCAGCAGCCATTGTGCCATGTCTACAAAGCCTGTGAAAATAAAATCCGTATCTGCACAAACAGCTCACAGTATTGTATTTCATACCCTTTTGCCACAGAAATGCCGTGGCATTTTCCAAGTTACTGTTTACCCAAACCAATCTGAGACAGACCTTCAGTTACCATCTTATGTTAAGCACGTATACATCTGACACCTCATGATGTCAAAAGGAATAACAGCCCCTGCAATCCCCTACTGCTTTGGACGCTGCCACCCCCTCAATGTAATTTAGCAGACTGTCCGTTTGCAGAGACTGATTGAGAACATACGGCTCTTTGCATCTGCGTCACCTTAACAGCGCACCGGAGCTGGTGGGGGAACTGGGATGTAAGCAGAAGGAAGGGAAGGGGGGAAGAAATCAGGCAGAATGGATATGACAACCCCTGGATCCGTGAGGGGAAAGGGCATGAGCGGGAAGGTTTGAGATGTTTCACAGACTTAATATGCCAAATGGATCTTACGTTTAAAAAAAGTTCTGTGGGGAGGAAAAAAAAAAAGAATTTGACTCCTTCTTGACTTTGCCTATTCTGAGTGGCTTGGTCAAAGACCTGACTTGAACCCACCAGAAATGCTGTGCTGAGCAGTTTATGCTCAAAAAGTGGGACAAAATTCTTCAACAGACATGGCAAAGACCAATAACAAAATTGTAAGAAGTGTGGCAGTTGTTGCTGCTAAAGCCAGTTCATTTTAAGGGGCGACATGGGTATTCAATAGCTTAATTTAGTTAACTTGGGTTTTTTAAATTATTACCAACATTATGTGTTAGTAGATTAAGGTAAATTATAATTTAGTCTAAAGATCTGTAACCACATAATAAAAAACTTTTTCACAGCACTATAGCCAAAGGCATAACGTGATAACTGCAGCAACGCTCGTGCTTGCACTTCGATAACATGAGGCTCTACTGTAAGGGTTGCTTGGAACACGTAGAGAAGGCAAATGAAGGCGACACAGCCCACTTCCAACACAAAATAGAACATGGAAACAGACAGGCTGAGCTCCTCCAACTAAACACGTGAATGGGTTTTTTTACCCAGGCTACTAGGATGGTGGGACGGGGGGGGGGGGCAGAAAAGTGCTGAAGCTTTATCGTTGCTTCCAATCAAAGAGAAGCTTGACAGTAACACATCATCAGAAGATAACCATCACGAGGCAAAGTGGAGGTCAATGAGGCCTCAGCACGCACCCTTTGCACTGGAGGAAAACAAATTAACCAATGTGTGTCTGTGGCAAACTCTCCGGCTGTTCCTTGGTTCATTTGCCAAAAGCTGGACTTTTGGACTCCCTTGGTGGAAAGCAGGGGCTCTTTTGGGAGATGGTATGGAGGTGATCCTATGCAACTTTGTGCAGATAGACCCAACCCAATATGGAGGGCAGCGAGTTAAACAGGTGCTGCTTTCGTCATAGACACATTGGAGGTTTCGGAGAAATGATGGTCCAGCTGCACAAATGGCTTAAAACACAATCCAGCACTCGAGGAACAGTACTTATTGTACAAGAGAACCACAAAGCATTTTTTGGAACCTGGTGTTGAAAATTTGAAGAGAAACTGTTGAAGAACAACTGATATCAAACTGGAGCTGTGGTGCACTGCCATCTACAAACTTTAAAAAACAAGAGCCTAAAACAAGAATTCTTTCACACAGAGAAACGCTCACAAAAGCAACTGCCACGTGCATCCCCACTCACAGCACTACCAGTTAATAAAAGTTATACGACATCGGACCCTTATGGGGCAGACGCAGTTCAGACAGGACAATTGCTTTTGCCGAGGAACCGGAAATATTTAGTTGGAGCGCAAGGTTTGCACGCAGCAGCCAGAGGAGAAGAGGGGCATGCAATTGACTGGAGTGTGGTGGGACCGAGCCAGTCACAGAAGGTCTGCTTCTCCCTCTTCCTTGGACCTAGTCCCACGTGGAATAATAAACATGAATTGAACAGTGTTGGCCCTCATTTTCAAGCTAATTTTGCCTCACCATCTGCACTCTTCAGATGTGTAGAAGAAGCTTCACAAGACATTGAGGACCTTTGGATGGGGCAACCAGGCGGCGGAGGGGGGGTCTACGTTTAATTGTACTGGGCTCTGTGCTTCCTCTGTTTATTTTATTGTTTTGAAAGTTTTATTTTTACGAGTCCCAATACAGCTGGCTTCCTCCTGTGGGAGATTGCTGAGGTAGGTGGGGGTCGAGCTGAGACTCAGACAGAACCCACAGCCTGAAGAAACACAATGTAAAAAAAAAAAAAAAAAAAGCTGAGAGTAAATAAACTAATTTCCAAGAGTTAAAGGCAAGATTGTAGTGAATCTCCAGCTTGGAGCTGAAAGAGGTGGCAGTAGCTGTTGGGGCACCGAGTCCGGGAGGAAGGGGTGTCAGAGAAGGGTCTAGGTTACGGGCAGCTCTGGGGGTAGAATCAGCGCCAACAAACACAACTCAAAACATGCCAACAGCAACAGGGACCTATACCATGCTGTGCTCAGCTCCAGTATATATTTTTCTAACACTAATATGAAGCATATCTTGGGACAGTATGGGCCAAACTCAGTTTCCCCTGCTTACCACAGCACCCTCCCGGTGTCACCCAGCGAATGACAGCCCCTTTATCACAGATGCAAGTTACAGCCTCCTTCCTGCGGCCGATGACAAGGGGCCACACCGGTGCGGTCAGCTCAGCCTTGCCTCAGAAGTGCACGTACACACGGAGCTTTAAACAAGCACAGTCGGCACAAACCTCACAACATACCTCCGACCTCTGCAGAGCTGAGACCATGGCTGCCCAAGATGGCGCCTTCTCCCCTCACCCTGGCCCCCTTACCCTGGGACACCTCAGAAGAGCAATGAGAAGCACATGAGGGCAATGAAACACTACATTCCAAATTGTTGTCTCATAAAAGTAACTTTCCAGACACTGGACTCCAAATATCTCCTCTGCATTGTTGGGTAATTATAGGTATCTACAGTTTTATAATGCATTATTATTATTATTATTAGCCATAGCAAGCAGATATCTCTCTTAGCTGTGAGGATATGAAGAAGAGGACATCCATGCTTTGCCACAACTAAAAGGGAGGAAGGGAGTAAAAGCGATTCCTTCCACATGGTTTCGGCTATTAGCCGCTGAACTCTGACACCGGCTGCATTTGTTGTCATTATCGGTTGGTGTCCCCAGTGTGCGATTTAAACAATGAGTTCTGCATTCACGTCTAGATGGGGTTGAAGGGGGGCATCTTCCAAAGATAGACAAAATGGTCAGAGGGAGAGGTGACTGATCAGATACCCCCTCTCCACACGCTTAGTTTAAACTTCCCACCCGAACCTGCACACCCCTGCGCCACCTGCGATGTGCAGCAGCATGGTCTATAAAACATGCTTAATCTTTGTTTTTGCTAGGTTTAAACTGTGTAGATAAGACCTGGATGAGCGCTCCTTACAGTGACGGACAGACAGGGAACGCAGCCAAAATATTCGGTGGGATGAATGGAGGGAAAGAGCATAAACGCCGCTTAGAGATGCACGTATGCCTCTGCAGCTGCGGTGTCGATGAGCTCATTGCACATCAGTTCACTCGTGTGGGCCTGGGTGCTGGAGTCTCGGACGCTTCAGCTTACGTTCCCTCTCACACCCTTCACAGAGCCAACCTGCCTTCACTGCTAAATGGGCATCGCCACTCTCTGTATCCAGAGTGTCCACAATATCCCTAGAAACCAATGAAAGAATTTGAGTCCTTAACAGCCCAGCATGACAAGAGGATGCAGTGGATATGCTCGCAGCCTGGAGTTGACAGTCGTTGTGTCACCCACCCATGCATGTGGGCCAGCAGGTAGAGTGGTGGTTTGAGCTACCATATTAGAGCCAAGCATCCAGGTTTGAACTCCACCTCTTGCTGTACTACCCTACAGCAAAGTATTTACTGGCTCCAGCAAAAATAACCCAGCTATATAATCTGGTAAATCATTGCAAGTGGTTTAACACTAAGTCCATCTGGGGAAAAAGAATTGGCTAAATTAATAAAGATAAATGTGGGCTCATTGAGGCCGTCTGGGGCTGCAGGTGGGATGCAGCCTCTGTTTTTTCTCACACCAGCAGTGCTGAGCAGAGGCACACAGTGTTTATATGTGTGATAGTGATCATGCGCTGCTCAGTGCTGGCTGAACTTCAGCTTGCTGTATATACACAGCTCTGATAGATTGCTCCTAACCGCAGAGCTGGGGTCAGTTCCGGTGGGCTTCGACGTGTAATCTCTGCCCCATAATGCTCTCGGTGAACAAGAGCTACACAGTGGCTCAAACAAAATAGAGATGTGTTCACCGTGGTCAGTCCACGTCAGTGATTTTATCTTTATCGTTGTTATTGCCACATAACTACTTGGACGCCAAAACAACTTCCTACTTCACCAGCTTTCACCTGCTTGCATTTTCCACAGCGATCTTGGCAAAATCATATGCGTTAAAGTAAAACCCATTAAAATGTGAACTGGCCACTTTACGATAATGAACTGGAGGCCTTTGACCCCCACTTCATCCACTGACCTTGCCGCATCTTGCCATCCACTGAAAAAATGAGCTTTTCGACAGTTCCACGAGCAGTAAACTTCTTAAAATTATGAACTATGGAAATGGCGATGTCGAGGGCTCGGGAGATGGTCTTTATCCTTTTGAATTTTTATATTTGGTGATAATTTTTCTGAGGATATCAGACAGCTCTCTTCTGTTGTCCAACAGGAAAAGCAAATGAATGTGATTAAGCATTAAAGGCATCGTTCATTGTTTAAAGTACTGGCAATTTAATGCAGGTGAGTCCAATTTCACTACAATGAAAATAGTTCTTCTACCCAAACAGATTTGAATTATTTCTTGGCAACTTTTCATTTTTTTATATTATTTCCACGTTTCACTGCCCACTTCTCTTCTTGAGATATTGCACCTGATATACCTAAAGGTCAAAGGTGTCGATAATCTTGATCATAACTGCAAGAATGTCCCCACCAAGCCTGGGTGGGACCTGAAAAATCAATCCTTTTTTTGCCCCGACAGCTGTTCATTTTAAGTGTCGGCAATTCATTTCTGGACAGGTGAGTGGAGGGCAGGAGATAAAGTCTTGCCTAAGCAGTAGTTAACCCCCATGCAGATTTAGGGAACAGGGTACCAGTGGTGCTGCCTTACCACCAGCACAAGCGAGGATCACTCCAACAGGCTTCATATGTTTTTGAGTTCTGCGGGAATGCTTTGGAGTCATAAATAACTGAAAAACAAATCTTGCCATGAAATGCAGCCAGGCATTTTGTCTCTGATTCAGTTCCAAAAAGCTATCACCTTTCATTTCTTTAGTTTTGTTACTTTACGATAACACTCTCTCATAAACCGAGCAAAGCCTGCAGTATGAAACCCTGCTGCATATTTATAGCGGACGCCGGGCGTAGCACCACTGTTGCCTAATAGTAGGACCATGTGGTATAATATTTAAAGTGTTTTGGCCCAGGGGGCCAAGGCTCAAAATTTACATTGTGACACTTCCGCTACTTTGTCTACCCAACGTGTCTTAGTAAAATACCATATGGAAAAATGGGCAACCGTTTCCACCCAACACAAAAAATCTGAAATAATGTTCGGCTATAAAATCGAGATACATCTCTATAAGCATAAATGGTAGTCAGGCGCTACACTGTAAAATATAACGCATAGAAGACAAACCTGCATAGCTGCATAGCATAGCCGAATGCTCTGTGGGCAGAATGCCGGCCAACCATACACATAGCCGGACCCCGGCTAAGCATTGTGCCACTTTCGCTCCTTTGCACCATCATGGCAATTAGATCTGCCACACGGCACCTGCGATAATTAAACTGAACCGGCCGTAATGGGTTCCATACATCCCAAAAACATTGCGTCTGCTTCCCATTCTGCAAAGACGGGCGAAACGGCGTCAAACCTCACAGACATCGCAAGAGATGCCGGCCGATTAACCGAAAGCGAGACGGTTGGGTCCGGATATGCAGAACAGATGCCTTCGGCGAGGAAATGTTATAATGCTATCCCCAATTTATTATGCCGCATTTTACTTGTCACTCCGGAGCTAGAGATATGTTTATAAAAGCATATTTCAGTCCGAGCTGCAGATCGTATTCCTGTGACTTCTTTCAGAAATCCCTAAAGTGAGAATTGGAAATAAGCAAAAAACACATTTCTCTGTTATTTCATTTTTTAAAATAAAAACGATCATATATTTCCCCCCCCCTTCCACAAAGTGTATTTACACATTTTCTAGACTTCTCTTAGTGTTTAAAGCAATGACCCCTCTGCCCTCTCATTCCAAGACCCCGGCATTATGGGCCATAGCCAGAATTAAAATTCCAAGCAATTACTTTGCAGCACCATCATAACAGGGATTTGGACCTTTCACTGTCAGCTGAAAGAACCGGTGTCCCAGAAGGTGGACAGCCAGTTGGTCTTGGAACTCAGAAGACTCCTTTACCAGCCTTACTTGCTTCCGCTCCTTCACTGCCTTCTGGCTTTTCCCCAAAAACTGCATTGAAATGTACACCTTGGTGGTCATCACTCATGTTAATTGTGACACGTCTGTGTTTTTTGGATTTCTATTTGTATTTTCTGTTAAGTATCCTGAGGCAACTTGTTTGGGATGGGAGCTGTGTGAAAGCAAAACAAACTGAAGTGAATGAAAAGTTTCCAGAAATATTGTCCCCAGCTGTCCTTGTTCTGCAGCAGATCATCAACAAGGAGTCCACCTTGACTTCCAACTCTTCTGGCTACCTGAACAAATGCAACCAGGCACCCCTTTGGCGCAGTGAGTGCCCGGTGCGCACCCGATAGGCTTCTCCTCTCCTCTGGCTTTGCATCCAGGCTGTCCAGAGCCTGTTTATTTTTGGAAAGGAAGAATGTGCGAGTTGGACCTGGTGCTAAACAGTGTGGTTTTACAAAGCTAACTTTAATAAGATGCTCGATGAGAGATGAGTGGAGACAGGGTGGGTGGGGGTCTCCTGCCACCCAGGGGCCAGACAATGACATCCCCCCCGAACATGCACACCAAAGGCAGAGGAGTTGAAGGTGCCCTATTCACCCCGCCAAAGAGTGGGAAAACTTCATTCTGGTTTGATAAAGAGACCCGCAAGAAACCATTAAGACATCAAGGAACGCAGGGTAGAAGGTAGTAAAGTGGTAGTAAGGAACATTAGAAAAATTCAGCTGGAGAAGACCCAAAGGGAAGGTCATTAGAAGAACGGGGTAAAAATTGTTCCCATTAACCCTGGTAAAGTGGGGCCATGAAGAAAATGACCTCTTGGGAGGAAGCAAGGCATTAAAAGAGAGGAGGACAAGAAAGGAGGCAAAATACTGCAGAAATGGAAAGTTTTATCAAAGGAGGGCCAAAGGCGGATGTGTCCACTAGAGTCCCTGCACATTCCCCAGATCTCTGATTCTCAGGGACCAATAAGGGATTGAACAAGGTCAGTCTGAAACTTAGACATTTACATTTATAGAGGATGTTACCCTTACTGGGTGCTCCAAATGGAAAAGGAAGCAAAGTTGCTATGTGTTACTCTGTTTCATACTAATGTCCCCATTAGAAAAAGATGAAAGACCAGGACCAGGGGACATGAGAGGAATTAAACAGTGTGTCCTGCTGACCTCGCTGCGTTTGAATCTCAAAGCATGATCTACAGATAAAGTCTTAATATCAACCAAAATTGGGGGTAATACTACCTACCATTTATTGTCTTAGTAACTAGACACCCCTGGAGATTTACACTAAAGAAGCAAGTCAAAGGAAAGAATTTCTCATTCCTGGCTGGGTGGGGGGGGGGTGTAGGGTGGTGGTGGGGAGGACAGCTGCCCCCCTGACAGCACCTCTGTGATAGTGGCCAGATCGGCCCCCCAGCCACAAACAGACAGCAGACACTGCAATGCTTAAACAGACACCCAGCACTAAACAGGAAAAAAGTAGGAAAACAAACTGAAGCTCCAGATCCCCATCCAATTCTCACAGACATTAATGTCACCGAGAGATAAAGGGCCAACAGCCAGAGCCAAACAAATCTGCTAACCGAGTGCTGATCTTTAAAAACAAACTATTATGTTTCTGGTTACAGGCTAGCATAAAACACTTGGGCTTTTCCTTGACATAGCAACTCTTGCATTGTGGGTAGAGTGCTGGCAGGTTACTGTGCACAGCAGTCAGGCACCCCCCAACCATCGCTACTGGTGTCAGTCATCCATTTGGCATCTCTTGGGCGATCAGTGCCTCTCCACCAACGAGAAGTGGCACTATAATCTGGCAGGCTGTGCTTTTTCTGTATCTCCTTCATATAATTCACCTGTAATTCACATGTAATTCCCATCTGTGCGTGTTCAACTCTTATACACATCGCTTGTAATGGTTAACAGGCTTGGAGATGTTTTTAGTTTAAATATTAAACCACTCCAGCCTTGCAAGCATAACTAGCAGTTTATTATGCTGAAAGTATGACTTGAGGCCGAGCAGTAGTTGTCCCAGAGGAAATCTTAACTTCTGGGTGCAGCTGAGATCTCATGTTGGATTGGATTTGTCTCAATGTGTCCCAGGGTCTGGGTCACTTGTGGAATTGAGAGGCCATCCTGTTTCTGACTCTCCAGGGAGGAATTTGACGTTCTGGCAAAGCTTGCCAATGGCAGAAGGGCTCACTTAGTATGTTCATACAACATAGGTGATGTAGCCAAAAGTATGAAGACACCTGAACATCATTCCCCATATATGCTTGTTGGACATCCCATTCCAAACCCATGGGCATTAATATGGAGTTGTTCCCCCTTTGCTGTTGTAACAGCCCCCACTCTTCTAGGAAGGCTTTCCACCAGATTTTGGGAATTTGTGCCCATTCGGCCATAAGAGCATCAGTGAGGTTGGGTAAGAAGGCCTGGGTTGCGGTCGGTGTTCCATTTAAACCCAAAGGTGTTCATTGGGGTTGAAGTCAGGGCTCTGTGCAGCCACTCAAATTCTTCCACACCAACATGGGCAAACCATGTGTTTATGGAGCTCGCTTTATGCATGGAGGGGGGCACTGTCATGCTGGAGCAGAAAAGGAGCTTCTTCTCCACACTGTGGCCATAAAGCTTCAAGCACACAACTATCTAGAATGTGTTTGTATGCTGCATGAGTGCGGCTGAAACAGCTCAGCCCGGTCATTAGAAGGGGGATCCACATACTTTTGGCCATATAGTACACTTAGTTATTCAAATGATTGTGATCTAGAAATGGATTTCCTACCCACCCTAGCTTGCTGCCTGTTGCTTCCAGGATAGATTTCAGTCAGCTGTGACCCACTCCTGGTAATAAATAAATTGATTTCACAATCCTCCACAGGACAAGTGGATGGAAGTTAACTGACTTGGTCTGAACCAAAACTGCAACCACCAGCACAGTGACGCTGTGTTACAAGGAACCCTTCACTGCTCAGGTGGTTGACTTTCCCATGCGCTCAAAAAATGATCACAATCCTTCATGAGATGTTGCGCTTCCAACAGCATCCTTACAGATGCTTACCTCAAAGACGACCAGTGATGTGGTGCTCAGGATCTCCTGGACACAGCATTCTAAATGTTTGGCTGTCCTGTCACTCTTCATAAAAAAAAAATGTTCTTGAGGTCGTCTAGTAGAAATAATGCGATAATAAACAAGTTAGGCAAGATATTCAGAAAGAAATTTGTCTCTGGAGAGAGAAAGCGAACACCGCAGTCTGGCAGCTTTATTTTCGGAACCAAAGAAAAATATTCCGCCTGCCAACTTGTTGTTGTCGATTTAAGGACAGCCCACACGCACACACAAATATGCACATGCACACAGATGATGTAGAAACGGAATAAGATTTAAAAAATGAAAAACCCTCAGTATGCAAGTGCTAAGAAACCTTCAGCACAAATGTTGACAAACAATAAGAAAAGGAAGGAGGGAAGAATGGCGAGTAGCAAGAGGAGGACACTTCAGGTAAGTGCTGAAAAAAGCTTGCCTCCCTGTCCAAAGTAAAGAGGACAAGCGTAAAACTGGCGTCTTCTGTTCCTATCCCAGGAGATGAAAGGAAGTTTGAAGAGCAAGGACGCACCTTTGGTACTTTTGCGGGTCTGTGACTGCAGTGTGGTCAAATTCAATCTCAATCCTGGGCTTCGTGGCTATCGAAGCCACAGACCACTGTATTGAAATCATCTGGACCAGACCTCAGGCTCCTATGCTGCCTGCAAGTGTGAGGCGCTGCTGACGCACACACATCAGTTTGTGCTCCATTTTAACAAATTATAAACTCCAGGGACACCTGTGAAAGTCACAAAAAAGTAATTTTCACTAAACAAAAGGGGGCAATTGAACGGCAATGGACCATAGAAATAAGTACCAAAATAGCCTTGTTTCTGAAAGGGAAGGGTGGAGTGCTATTGGGGGGGTGCTTCTGGTGCGTGAAGTGCTGCCCTCCATTAGCTCTTTTCAAACTCAACCTCTGTGCACCCCGTCCGCGTGGCGCCCTGTAGTGTTTTCATCGACTCAATGAAAGCAGGCTGTCTCACAAAGCTGCAAGAAGGGGTGGTTGTGGGAAACCACCCTTGCCGTCGAGGGGCCACTCTTTGTGAGAGTCCCACATGATGGTAGCTGCTTGTTCTCCAGCCATCTCGGCCTGGGTCTTACGTCTCAATTAACAGAGCCGTGGAGCTCCTTGAGAGGAGCCCCATTTGCGGCCTTCACAGGACCTGGTAAAACAAAGACTCGTTCACAAACGCAGCGAGACCCTGACCCCTGGCCCTGTTTTTCTTGTCCCAAAAAAAATCCAGTTATTACGTTCACTGGGCTTTTTTATGCAAATGAAAAGGTATGGACTGGGCATACAAAGTACCCGCTGCTACTAGCATCTACTGAAACAAAGCCTTGTTTAACCATTGTACTGTAACAGTACAACGAGAAATCAAAAACGTTCTCCAAGATGTTAACAAGGTAAAATGGAACAATGCTAGAAAAAACAAGAAACAAAGATCTGGGTGATGTTCACAAATAATTCAATTAAATCCTTTAGCAGGTAATTTCGCAGTCATTAATGAAGCGGAGCGCAATAATGGATTTTTCGGAAGAGAACCTCTGTGCCTTGTTTCCTACGTACCCACAGTGTTTTGGGAACAGAACTCAACTCAACTGGAAAAGGCGGTCAGAACAGCAAATGTGGTTACTGGCTCCAGGTTTAAAACCTATGGGGTCCTTCTATATTATCTATGCACAGTAAAGTTAAATTATGCATTAGGGGGAGACCACCCACTTGTACAGAGGCCTAATGAAGCCTGCTGACATTTTACCGTCACGGTACGAATGGGGCTCTAATCTGGGAGCTACAGTCTCTACCGGTGGTTTGGTGAGTCAAGGCGTAGCTGGAGACACAACAAGCTGATCATCGCTCCATTAATCGGCATTAAAAAAACTAGATCTTTCCTTATATCTGTACATTCTGACTCTTCGGGCTTGACATTTTCTCTGAGTGGGAGTACAGACATGTACACATCTGCCCTCGGACTCGTTTCTGTCTTCTGATGACCGCATGCACATGCGCCTTCTTGGGAAAGGGTTCCAAAAGTGTACCCACTGATAATAATAAAGTTGCGCTTTGTCAGTTTGCGAAGGTATCTGCAAAAGCATCCTTTTCACCGGCACTTTCTCTCACTGCCTCCATTGCCCCGAGGGATGTGTGGGGTGGGGGCAGGGGGAGGACAAATCTGAGTTTAAGGAGAGTGGTCTCCATCCAGCAATGCCTCCCCAGTGCCCAAATTGTGCCATTCAGAAATGCCATGTGGTTTTGTTGTCCAGTTCGGTTTAAATAGCAGCAATGATTCCCAGCACAAAATACTAGAAAGGGTACAAACGCACATGCCTTGTAAACTGATTTAAATCCAAGTCAACCCCTCAATGTAGCTCTCAAACACAAAATCTACATGCTGTCAAATAGCAGGAGGTGCTTTTCACCCTTAGTCATCAAACAGATGGATCACCATTGCAGTTGTGGTCAGCTATCTCAAGACTTCAGAGATGGCCTTGGACAGATGCCCCAGTGACCACTCGGTTTAGCAGGAGTTGGCAGATCTCTGCAGGAACAACCAAAGCTCTCCACGCTCTCTCCCTCCCAAAATGGAAAGTAGGGGGGCACAGTAAGACAAAATCAAAGCATGTAGAGCAGCAGCTACTTGAGGTGTGCATGGAAGCAAAAGGAGCAGGGTTAACAGTTTGCTGCATAAAACAAATCCAGCAGCCACGTTGGTGAGACAAATCCCGAACTGTGTGATAATTACTAGGCTAAAAATCCCAAAGTGAAGCTCGCTGGACGGGGATGTGACCACAGCTTAAGGCTGAGGTGGGGCCTGGTTTGATCCGTTTTTCTGTGGGCACCCAGAGTACACATGCTAGTGTGTATACTAGGGATGTGACTAACCGGTTTCATGGTTAATGTGATTAAAAACCTCATCCTTTCTAAACCGTGGGAATTTTAGAAACCACAGCAATATTCTAATTTCGAAGTTTTGCGGTCCGTGTCTGCACTGAATACTTACTGTTGTGAGTGAGCCACACGTGTTTGTGTGTGTCTGTCCAACAACACCTAGGCGACTTACAGAAAGCAGAATTGATGTGAAAATGAAAGAGCGATACAACATCTCAGCTTTATATCCAATAAAATTGGGCCTTAAATCAGCAGTGAGGGGCCATTCTGATAGCCAAAATAACTAAATAAATAAAATTTTGAAAATGACCTGCGGGCAATACAACACAAAACATGCAAAAATACAGTAGCTGCCGAAGGTTCAAACATCTAAACTGCTTCGGCATCTCCACGGTCACCGCTCATCCATCTACGCACAAGTAAAAGTTAAGAAGTAAACAAGCTAACGTTGCACGAGTTGGCTTACGTCGGGATTTGTGCTGGCCGGAGTGGTTCAAAGAGGATCAGCTTAGCGTACAAACAGTCCAAGTTCATTTTGCGGGGATCCCTATCACTCATAAACACTTTTCCTAAATTGGTTCTAGGTCTAAATTTTACTGACAAGTGAGTAATGGGACGCGCTCTGAACTCTGAATATTTCCATTTATTCGCTATAAAATGCTGCCAAACATTACACTATAAAAAACTTACTGTATAGTTGATGATGACAATTTGGTTCACAGCAAATGGGATCTCATTACATGAAGAAATAAATAAACACATTTAAATTACCGGATGAAAGAATAATGAAACCAGCTAGTCACGATATATCTGGAGACAATAACCGCGTCTTCAAAGCCTCGTGTCTCCACATCCCTTATGTGGACATGCGTGTACGTCTCGGGGCGTCGGCTCGCTGAAGCACATGTGACGCGTGAAGGTGGTGTTGAGAGGAGCCCATTTGGTCCACAGAAGTGACAAAGTTCACAGTTTCCTCTCATGGCTGTGAGCTCCCCCAGCTGGCCTCCATCACCTGAGAGGAAGGCGGGGGGGTGATAATTGCTAACACCTGAAACTGAAAGTGTAAATCTTGCGGTGCGGCTCAGCTGGCGCTTGGTTCTCAACTCTTGAAGGCAAAAGTGTCCCAGTGGATAAACTCACGAGGACCTCCTTCAGCGACCTCTTTGTGGGAGTCACTGACTATAGAAAGAAGAATAATGATGAAGATAAATAAATATAATAAGTAAATAGAGCGCACAAAATATGACCGAGTGTTTAGGATTATTCCCATCTTGCTGTCCAGTCTACTTTCTAGCACCTGCGGCCTTGTTCAATCTGGGGATGGCTGTTGGACTTTCCCAGGTTTGAACTCCTATCTGGCGAATGTTTGCAAAGGCCAGACAGACAGACACCTCTAGGTCACTTTGGATGGCACTGCTCACTTCACTGCTATCCAGGTTGCCCCAGGGTCACCCAAGGACACCCCGGAGGAGCACAGACCTGAGTTCCCAGGATCCTTTTCCCGCAGACGAATGGGAACGCTGCTCCCGAACTGATGACTCTTCCTGCCCCAAACCTCAGGAGCTGCTGGCCCCATACTGAAAGGCAATCTAAGTTTTAACCGCTTGTCTGTGCCAGTAAAACAGCCGCCCCGTGTGCTGGTGGAAAGCAGTGTGCTCAGTACTGGCTTGTGAGTGCTGTGTGAGTGTGTTTACAGAATGGCTGCCCTCTGGCTGAAACCAGAGTGGCCCATCACCGAGTCAGCAAGGTTAAGCTGAAACATGTGAACGACAACACCCCCCAGGGCCAATGGCAAAGTGCGCAGCGCCAGTGCGAAATACTAAAAACATGAATCTGAATAAGACAAATTGTTTCAGTTAGCAGTCAAGTACACCAGGCACATACCAGGGTGGCAGGTAACACGGTGGTGTGGGCCACCACCTTCGCAGTTGTATGACCTGAGTTTGAACCCGACTTCCTGCTGTAGAAACCGTGGATGAAGCTGCTTAACCTGAATTAATATAGTAAAAAATTATCCAGCTGCGCTAGTGTGTTACACACTCAGTCCCACAGGGGGAAGGTAGTCATTTTGAATGCGGGACGCATAGGTCACGCTGCCGTTTTATCTTCCGAATGACACACCTGGGCATAAGCAGGTCTTCTCCGTGCTCCTCTGTTGGTAGCTGCATTGCAAAACTGCGCAGAGGAAGGCACTAGGGACCGGCAAACCAAGCAGCGTGACAGCAACGCCATTGGTTCTCAGCTGGCCATCAGATGCTGGTTTCGGAAAACTCGATCAGAGTCCGACGGCTGCCCCTTAGCAAGGATAAAACTTCAATAACAAGCCGCCATCGAGGCCAACTGCCCAAGATGTTTATTCTAACCGCCAGCAATTAATAGCACCCACTCTGACCTGGAGGCTGCGGATTTATATTTAAACCTCCTTGACCGAAAGGAATGGCCTACACCCAGCCTGTACAGAGTTCACCATCACATGCGGAAAACTGCAGCTTTTCAAGACGGAACCAAACCGCATTCCTCAACGGTCAGACTTCAGAGGTGAACCCTACCTGCTGTAGGAGACTGCAATGCAAAATTTGAAAATGGCCCCAAAGTAAGGCCCTGCGTGAAGACGTTTAAAACGGGTGCGCTGAGCGGAGGTCACAAGGCGAGGGGTGAGGGCAGCCTGCCGATATTTCTCTGCTGGTTCCCATGACCTCTGACCTTTGTCACGTAGCGCTCCCTAACAAAGTCCAGCATCCTGTCATGCTCACGAGCAATTGAGTTCCTCTGAGTTTGTTGTATGCTGGCATCTCTTCCGGGAGAAGAACGAGTGAAGGTTCTTAGGTGTCTCAAAAGACGACTATAAAAAAACCTCAGATTCCTGATGGTTAGTGAACCCACCGTTTATAATTTCACATTCCTTCTACCCGACAGACATTTCATCTCCCGAGCTGGGCTACACAGACTTAATCTACAGTACGTGGTCATAAATATATGTTTGTCTCTACAAAACAAACTCATATGAACAAATTTTCACCTTTGGTTCTGCTCTTGTATCATCTGGGTATTAAGCTCCTCGCTGGACATGGAGAGATCCTTCCACGCACAAGCCCTCGCCCCCCCCCTTCGCTATTTTGACTCCTCGAGGAGCCCTACGTTGTGGCGACTGCCTCCTGCATCTGTTTCCACGACAAAAATACCATTCGTTGCGATCCTGCCACGGGGTACGACCGTAAGCCTTGGGTTTCAGGTCGCAAACGGGGCTCCAAAATGGAAAACGTCTCACTTTACACAGGTGCCCCATTCGGGATTTCAAATGTCTGCTTGCGCGTGCCCACTCAAAGACGCGCGAAGGACCAGTTGCATGCAAACAGCAAGAAACCTTCTCTCGCACACCAAACGCATCCTGGCTACCGCACGTAGACGACAGTCGGGCGCCAGTCCTGCCCGACACGAAGCGAGCATGATGTCATCGGAAGGAAGAAGTCATGCTATCTTGGGGACAAACAGTAAAGCAGACTTGCGACAAACACATTTCCAGTTAAAAAAAAAAAAAAAAAAAACAAACAAAAATAAGAATCCTCATTATTGCACCTCATTGCTAAATTATATAAGACTGAAAACGAAAGGTGTCTCTTTCGGCCCTCCATCCTGGAAAGATGGAAAAGACGCAAGGACCAAGGAAGTTTGGGACAGGCAACTGTGACCGGGGGATGTCTTCGCGAAACGGTTTGGGTTGGCTCAGATATTCAATTATTCCTCTGTGAATGCAGAAGGATGCCAACGCAGTTTGTTAGAGCACCTGAAAAGGCTGCAGTGCAGAACCAGCGAGCCCAGTCAAAGCAACGTACTCTACCAGAGTAACAACATGGTACATTGTTTACGCCTGTGGAAGACTTGAGACCGCAAGCCAGGCCGAGTTGGTCCTCTTGGGCCTACTTACGACACTCCAGTAAAATAGGGCAATCCAGAAGAAGGACCGCGGTTAACATTAGCATTGCTGGGGGCCAAAGGAGTCCCTCCTTTAGTGTCAGAGACGCCAAGATCTTCTGCTTCCCCTCACAGCGACAGCACTGGCGGAGCCGTCACGGTGCATTAAGGGGCTCCCTCTCCAGCCCGCTGTCGGCGTGCTAACAAAAACACCATTACTGTTGCTGAAAAGCAGCGTAATAACAAGAGAGCGGTGCTTGGGTCAAGCTGGGTTAAGCTCACACTTTTCACGAACAGTACACTTTGCAGAAAGCTGCCGAGCTCCCCGAGCGTCAACCACTGTAGAAGCTCGACAGCTACTGTCATTTGGGCAACGCGCAGCCAGTGGCGTGCATGTCATCCAGCTCTGGGTTCCCCAACAGCATCAAAACGATGACGAAAAAGAGCGAGACGGAAATTTCACATGCTGACTGGGTTACAAATAACCACAGCACGCTGGGAAGCGAAACCTAGAAAAGGATCCAAGTTCGAACATTACAAGCATGTAAATGTCACGTAGTTGAAAATATGCTTTTTTTTTTTTTTACATTTTTGCCAAAATTTTCAAAGGCTGCCGCTCTTGTCAGATATTTCTGATGATTAAAAAAGTCATTGTTTCAATTGCAGCTCCAAGTAAACAGTGATCAGGCTGAATAACCCTCTAAACTGCACTTGTAATTTACGGCACTTTTGGGTCACTGGCCATCGAAACGGCATGTTAAGTCCGATCGCCTGCTATCTCACAGTCTCCGGGGTCAGAGGTCACGCCTGCTCAGCATCACAGCGGGCAGGGTCGCAAAGGCTCACGGGAGAAGGAACACACCTGGAGGGCAGGAGCAGTGCTGTGCCAGGTCTCTTGCCGCACGGTGCAGGGGCAGCGCCTCGCTGAGCTTCTGCGGGACAAGACATAAAGGGGGAAATGGGTCAAAATGAGACCGTTTATGTCTCTTTGGGGAGGTTGCGGGTGGTGGTGGTGGTGGTGGGGGGGTCTCTATTGATCCAGAAAAGCAGTTCCGTAATGAACAGGGTCTTTGTGGTGCTCACAGTAACTCAACTACTGTACAAAAAACCCAAAACACATAATAATAATAATAATAATAAGAAGAAGAAGTTCAGTTGGAAACTGTATCCATGGACATTTACAGTGTTCCTTGCTGGCAGAGCTGTTCCATTGAATTACAATGACACACAAGCCAATGTAAACCATGGTGAAAGTCATCAAATACTACTACTACTACTACTACTAATAATAATAATAATAATAATAATAATAATAATAATAAGAAGAAGAAGAAGAAGGGAAGAAAAACAGCCATAAGTATTCATGAATTTTAACAGAATCACAGTTTTTCACTAGTACTAGCATTTGATGTTCTTTTTACTGCATTTATATATAATTAAACATTTCTATTTATCTCAGTTAGTCATTATCTATCTATCTATCTATCATCCGATTAGATGCAGCTTATTAATTAATCACCGCTAATCATTTCATTGACTGACAATCCGATGCACTTGGCGCAGAACGGGGGTTTCTGCACAAAACTGAATTGTGATTCATTTTGGCTGCTATAAAAAAATATAGTTTTAATAGAAGTGATAAAACATTGCAAGTTAAAAGCATGCATAGTCACTAAAATTGCACGATTCAGGTTTTCATCTGATTAACAGCAAAACTATCTGGCACTATTTATTAAATATTATTATTAATAATAAATAATAATAATAATGTTATGCGACTAATAGTATTGGATCTATTTGCACAACTGCCCATTTTCTGCAGTAAAAAGGAAAGAAAGGGGTTTGAACTAACAACCTTCGGGTTCTAATCCTATGTTTTTGACACAAACTGTAGGTGTTTCCAAAATTTAAGAAATATTCCGTGTTGCCTGGTTCAGTCCGTCGTTTACTCGTGTCTTCAGGTGGAACTTTAGTCTCCAACTTTTTAAACAGGACGGACAAGAGGGTTCGTTCACCTGAATCGGTGCGAAATATTTGGAATGGGTCGTCGCGGCTAAATCCTCGCCATCACCACCACCATCACCATCATCTTTCCAAGGAGACCCCGGTCTCCTCCGACACTGACCTCCTGCAGAAGTTTCTCCACAGCGTCCCGCAGTGCAGGTACGACACTCCCATCTTCCCCCAGGAACGACATCTCCGGACGGTGGATCTTCTGATGTTTCTCCAGCTCCAGCGCCTGGACTCGGTCTTCCAGCTGAGACGTCTTGAAGGTCATTAAAAAGCAAAGCGAGATGGAGCTCATGGACAGCAGGAGACACGCGATGGTCGGCAGAGCCACGAGGAAACGAGGGATGAGCGACTGAGGAGGTCCGGTGCCCATCAGCGCTTTGTCCTCTTTGGAGTTCTGAGCAGAATCCATCCTGGAGTTCCGGGCCTGAACGCGGAAGGAGATGGAGATGGAGCTCTGTGGTCCTTTTGCTCGGAGGAGCGTGACCCTCCCGATGCTTCGAGCCTTGCGGGGAGCGCGCCCGATGCGGTCCCGCTGCAGGGTCACGGGCAAGAAGTTGCAACAGGAGGTCTTGGGTTCGAGGAGCCAGGAATCGCCGGGGTCCCGCCGGAAGCTGTCTCAGCTCCAAACGCACGGGTGAACCTCGGTCCGGACGTCTGCGCCGTTTGCTCGCTCCCGACCCTCTGTTATGAGAAGCTGGAGAGCGGCGGCGGCGGCGCGCGCCCGCCCCGGTGGCCACGTGGATGGGGACGGCACGCGGAGCCGCGCGCAGCGGGGATTAAAATGTGTTTACAGAAACGGCGCTTCCTTGGGGTTCGCCTTTCTCAGAAATACAAACGCACCCCGAGTTTAAAGGCTGGCGTTCTTCAGCCTGAAGTCTCTATACATGGAAATCATAAAATGAGTGGGACTTGAAGCACGCCGATGTCTGAAGCTGTTTCAGCAGTAAAAACTGTTTGGATATCGTTGGTCGGTTTCTTCGCAACGAATTCATTCCTTCGCATTTGTTATGCGTTATTGCAGTATTTTCGCCCCCGATTTCAGCTTTTAAGCGAGGCGAGAAAAAGCAAGACATTTGAAAAGGCGTATTCGCGTGATAGAGGTTCGCTAGAGATAGAGCTGTTCTGGTAACATGTTGGAGAAACGGGCTTTAAGCTTTCTGGAAGGCGTGTGGCATTCATTTTAAGTTTTGCTAATTCAGGAACTGACTTATTTTAACATTTGTAAGCCTGTCAGACCAAGAGGACGTTGAGATCCCCTGTGGTGAGAGATGCGGGTGCTGCTGCTCCCACACCGGCCGACCGATGGTTCGACTCAGGACAGCAGAACGAATGAAGGAAACGGAAGACAGGAAAACTTTTGGCTCTGCTGACACCTTGGCATCTTAAGCTACTTACGCTGATTTATATTTCACCGGTGTAAATCGGGGACGGTATCTTACCCGCTGGTGCTACAGCAGGAGGATTCGAACCCGAGTCCAAGCCTCTGCGTGAACGTAAATGTTTGCGAACGTAAAATTTAAATTTATTTGTACACCACAACCGCGAACTCGAGTTCCACGTGGACACTTATCTGTCCTTGGTGCTGAACGGAACTTCTTTTAATCGCGTTTAAAGGATTCCGTTTTGCCTGTTAAAAACAAAACAGAAGCCACACAACACCCGAACTCTTTCTCTTACACGCAGGTTTATGCGTGTGCATCCCAGCGCTGCTGTGCTGTGATCCTAACCCAAACCCGCCCGTTCAACTAAACCCAACTTCGGGTGATCCGCTCCTCAAGGACGCCTCCACCGTCACTTCTGTCCCTCCGCGGTGTGGCTGCAGCTTTAATCTCGCAGGTTTAAATGTATTACGTAATCACAAAAATCGAGCGCCTTCCCCACCTGCAAGTTCTTTAGAAGATTCTCACACCTTAAGTCTTCAAAATAAACCTTAAGATCTGCAGCTTCCGCAGGAGAGCCTAACTGCAGCGCAACAGGCCACACTGGAGGAAGCGTTCTGCTGCCCCCTACTGGTACTCGGCAACACAAAGCAACCCAAAGGCTGTATTTACAACGTTTATTCAGAGGATCAATCGGAGGTCAACCCAACAATACAAAATACACACAAAACTGAGAAAAGGTACACATTCATGATTGAGGTATAAACTATCAGCGTAAAAGTGACAAGAACCACCAATTAAAGCAGACTGATTTATTTTACCCCCACGAACAATAAATTAGAGAAGGAAAGGCAGACTGATGCAGTCGGTAGAAGTCTCCGCTGGAGAGTTTTAACTGAGTGCACTGCGCTGTTCCGTGCTCATTTTCTCCTCCCCTTCTTAAGAGGGCCAAAAAAAGGGTGTTGGATCGCTTCGTCCAAAGAGATCCTCTTGGACACGTCGTACTCCAGCATCTTTTCAATCAGGTCAAAGAGCTGCTCGTGCTCGGTGCTCTTTGAGGTCATGTATTGCTGATGGAGAAAGAAAATCTTTTATTTAGCTTCATTTTCAGGTATAAAGACAACAGGCACAGAACTAGCAAGGAACTGAAAGGCCCTGCCATGTGCTTCACTGAGCGCTGACACTCGCCTCATTTTAACCGCTCTTGCCGAAACACACAGCACTGTCAACTTTTTGCTCGGTTAAGAGGAAACCAGACACTTGCCGTCCTAGCGGACGGTACTCACCCGGAGCGGTTTGCAGTGCTTCCGAACGTATCTACCCGCCGAGCTGTGCTCATCCCAGTCCAGGCAATTGTTGTGTACATATCGTCGCTTCCTGCAGGATCACACAGGTGCTCAGGGATATTCCACTCCAGTTAAATTCCATGCCGTTACACTGTAGACTCATGTTAAAAGCCATGTAAGCACAGCCACATAATCTCACCTGGTTTGCTGTAGTAGATGGGTAGGTATGGGACCCAGCACTCTCTCCATCATGGCCAAATGTTCCTTACTGTCGTGTGTCTGCAGGTACAGTAGGCAAACTTCAGTTAAAACAATGCACTGCATTCCAGACAGGAGTAACCTTGTGCAATTACAGCTACTCACCTGGAAGAGTGTTAATCCCAGGTAATACTCTATCAAAATGCATCCCAGACTCCAGACATCGCAAGCTTGGTTCCACCCCAGGTCTGTTCAAAACACAAAGCCTCTCTTATTAGCAGAAGTCCAAACATTTGCACAAACCCAAAAGACCAGGTCAAAAAACACTCACCAAGGATGACCTCAGGAGCTCTGTAATGCCTAGTTGACACCACAGAGGTGTGGTGTTCATGGTCATATGTGGCATTGCCAAAATCTACCACCTTCACATCTGTTTTTTTCAATGTCCTCTCATCTCGTTTCTGCATTTGTGGGTGAGGGGGAGAAGAATTTATTTACTTTCACTAAAAAATGTCCTAAATATAATCAACAGAAAAGGGTAATTTAAACAGAACATGTCTCAAGTTACTTTATCTCACATGCACTGCAAGAGCTGACAAAAATGACTCACCATTTTGGCATTATATTCCATTGTGTAGTCAGAATTCACAAAGAGAATATTCTCTGGCTTCAGGTCAGTGTGAGTTAACTTGTTCCGATGGAGAACTGTGAGAAAAGCAAAAAAGTATATAAATAATTCCAAAAACTTTACTTCATTCATTTCCTTTTCATACAGCACTTTTCTCAGAAAGAAACCACTGAAATTAAGTTACACGATCTCACACATGCTTTAGCTGAAGTTAAAATATTGCATTAAGTAGAACTGAAGGTCTAAGAGACAATATGGACACTACTTACATCGCACTGCTCTAAGGATCTGGTAGGCCATGTGTCTGATTTGGTCCACCGAGAAGGGCAAGAAGCTGTTTTCCTTCAGGAAGTCATAGGTGCTCAGACCAAGCAGCTCAAATACAATACAGATGTGCCCATGATGGTCAAACCAGTCTAACATCCGCACACAAGCGCTGGTGGGATGGGGGGTGGGGGTTGTGTGACAAGAGACCTGCATTACTACAAATCCAGACTGCACAGCTTGTGCCACAGAAGGCTGCAACATGTAAGACTGACTTACTATCTCCTGTCAGAGTCAATAGAATTGAGTTGTTCCAAAACCTCAACCTCAGATAAAGCTGCTTCTCGATATCGATCAATATTTTTTATTATCTTCAGTGCAACTCGTGCACCACCTCTGCAAAAAATACCAAAATAAATGACAAGAATGAGGCCACACTTGATGCAGTTAAATGTAACGTGAAAGCTAATAATGTATGCCGCAAAACTTACTTTGCACGATCGATGCACTCCACCACTTTTCCAAAGGCCCCCTCTCCTAAAGAGCACACAATCTCATCTACAGGAGTAAAGAGAAACAGTCAGGACCACAAAAACAAAGTTCATCTCAGAATCACAGCATAAAAATAAAAATATAGTCTAGCGTTCAGTTAATAGTTACAGAAATAAATTTAGCATTTAATTGAGGTACAAGAGAAAGCTTTTAAAAATATATAGGACAAATGTAAGCTAGACATATAGAATGACCAATATTTACTTTTAAGTACAAAAACATTTTAAAATAATCAAATATAAACGTCCCCCCAACTACACTACTAAAATAGCATGGGTTTCCGGCAAAACAAAAAGAGAAAGTTACAAAAAAGGTATATGTTCTATACATCGTTCTCTTAGCACGTGTCCACTGTGATAGATCAGATGACCCTCCTCATCATCCTCAAAACTCCTGGATCTTTTCCTGCGATGACTCCTCTGGATCGGTCACCATCATCACCACCATAAACCCACGAGAACGCGCCATTCATTCATTCAGCGGGGGGGATATTCGGCATTCAGATATCGCGCCAGGCCACAGCAGCAATTTCAAATTCATCCCCGAGAAATGCACAGGGCCCCACATAGTTCGTGTTACAGAAGAAAAACATGGCAACAAATTTTCAGATAAGAGACTTTCTCAAAGAAAAAATAGCAATAGAACAATATACATCAACATTTTCTTCCCCACTGCTTCCCCCTGTACAATAAAAGCTAAGCTCTTCTGCATTTCTTCATTATAAAACCATTTAAAAATCCAGTATTAATGTCTTTTCGTCATATAATATTAAAATCATTGCATGTAATCTGTTTAATACTGCAATGCATTACTACATTAACAAATAAAACATGCATATTAATTCCTAAATTCATCACTCAGCATACAACTGTTACAGAAATAGTAAAGGGATTGGGGGAGTAGTCTTTACAAACTTAAAAAAAAAAACAAGATAAAAATTAAAAAAAAAAAGTCCCAGGGACCTGTGATACCACCACTAACAGCCGCACACATACAAAGTGGACAAAAGGTAAGCTGGAACATTTCATACCGAGTAAGAGCGGTGGTGCGAAGGGCTCTGGTGATGCCCTCGCTGGCGTCCATGACTGCTGCGCCGACTGCGCCCACTGTGGCCCGAGGACTTGCTGTAATGGTGCCAGTCTCTGTCTCTCTCGCGCGGCTTGCACAGCGCCCCTCGGCCTTCGTCCTCATACTCCAGGTCGTGGTTTAGGTCTCTTGCTTTATGATCCTTGCCATCCACCTTCTCATTCAGAGTCCTTGATTCCAGGTAATGCCTGCACGACATTGTTCAAATCATTGCTCGTTAATAGGATATGTAATTGCAATTACAATTGCACTAAAAAGTTTGCAAAGACTTTAAAAAAAAAAAGTTATTTCACTCAAATATTACTCTGCCCTTGAACAAGAAAACCATGTAACAAACAGGAAACAGACTGTAAATAGTGTCAATATCAGAAATTAAGGACATTTCAACAGCCAAATTAACCTGTGGCATCTTTCATATCAGCTCTCAGCAACACAAAGCTCATTCATAAATGGCAGAAGAAAAACATGCGAACTCAGTTGGATTTGACGAATCAAAATATATTCCTTACCCCTCGTAGTCCTTGTAATGGCGGTGGTGTCTGCGGGATTTGTTCTCCCTCTCGCTGCTGTGGGACTCCCGCTTGCGCCGCTTGCGACTCTCCATACGCTCCTTCCAGTCATACTCATCCACCCAGTCCCTCGGAGTGCGCATGCGCTTGGACTGCCGCATCTGCCCACAACCACACTGTCAAACTCCGTATAATATAGGTACAGAAAAACTCTACCGTAATACAATATTTATGGCGACCAAAAAAAAAAATCTTAAGGATTACATGGGGCCCCTTGAAAGAAAGCCAAAAAACCCGACATCTAAACGCATTTAATACAGCGATTGGCTCTGCACCACCTTTGCAAACTTGACATTTTTGCACTAAATTGTAAGCAAATGAAGAAGCATAAAAAAATACGCAAGCTGCGACACTACCAATATTTTTTAAAAACCCCATATAAAAATATTTTAACTTTTATTATGCAAAATATACATTTCAAAACAGATCTTAAAAGTCCTCGTTCCTCAAAAACCATAATTATAGCCAAGAGGGTGCAAAAATCAGAAGGGGAAACCATATTGGGTATCACGTAGACAAAGAAAACCGCATTCTAAGCGCTTCAGCCACACATACGACTCTAAAACGACGCCGATGTCATAAGCCAACATGTTGTTTAACATTAACCAATTAATTTCATTGAATTTTCGTGATTTTTAAAAAAAAATATTTCCATCAAACACCGGGGCGTAATCTTTGTGCAATGTTTACCGTCACTGTCACAGAAAGGGTATGTCGATAATATCAAGTTATTCGGTTAAATACCTTGCAACTAACAAAATACTGACATTCAGCTACAAAAATATACGCATCCATACCTCTCTGATGGCAAACAAATAGGTCAATAACTCAAAATTCCTCTTCAACCTCGTCTTAATGGAAGCGTCTCCAACTCTCAACAAACGCAACTGAGATTAAAATGGCGACTGTTCTAGAACTTTCTCTGAAAAACACCAGGCTGGTGGGAGTGGCTACGTGTCGGAACAACCGTAGTGACGTCAAACGTAACGTACGTCTCCAACGTACCCATTACGTTTTGCTGGACCATTGCAAACGTATTTCTGTTAACGCCGGAAATTATTTTTTTTCAGTTTAAACTTTTAAAGACAAGAATATAAAGTATACTCAGTTTAGATAGCGTTACAAAAAAAAAAATAATAAAAAAATAACTCTTCGTAGTGCTCATATTTGCGTTATGAAGAAAAAATAATTTCACATATACCTTTTACATAGGATTTGGAGCAATATTTCTGCTTTTACATACACATATCACCATATGCAACAAATTATAGAATTCATTAGTATTAACTGTTAGTTAATGGAAAATTAACACATTTTTAAATACCAAATATTTAATAGACACTAGCCTTGGCCCGATTCTAAATACATGCAGCTGTCACGAGACTTAAGCCCATGGTCATAGGGAAAAAAGTCAGACATCAGTGGGCTATAATATTACATATAAATCCAACATTAGACCAATAAAGAAAAACTTAATACAGTATTCTGGGATGGATGGATTATTATTCCAGCAGAATACAATAATGGGAGCAAAGACAAACATTTAAAAATAAACCACTACTCAGTCATGGCTCAATTCATAATTTATTCCAAGGACAGATTCAATACCAAGCACTCACTTTACAAAGGAAGAAGAAAATGACAAAAGAAATAAGAAATTTTTGACATTTCAAGCAAGTCATTGAGACACAGTGTAAATGATACTTTTCAAATAAAAATGCAAATTTTTCTGGTCCGAGATGGATGCTGTACAGATAGTTTGGCAACTTCCAGGGTGGACTGGTAGTTTTATAGTAAAGCTGCATTTTGATGGTATTTAGCACAGAGCAGCGCAGATCCTTCATATTAAGGATGCATTCCTTGTAACTAAAAGAATCAGAAACACCCATATCCCACAGTTTTACCAGTCCAGAATTGGTCTCAATAATGTTGGTGCAGAACCATCAATATATCATGTTGTAGAATGTGATTGATAATCCAGAGAGTTTTAATTATTTAAAAAGGTTGAACAAATATACACATAAAAATGTTAACAAAAATTAGCATGTATAAATTATAAACAATAATAACTATAACAATATGTTTCATGGTTCAGATCACTAAAAATGTACAGGTAGAGGGGTCCTTTGATAGACCAAATTTATGTGAATGACACTTATAAAAAAGAGAATAAAAAGCAGGTCATGGGTGGCGGCATCGGGTTTTGTACAACGGTAAGCTTGTATAATAGCAGCACGGAGATTCCCAAAGCAAACCAGTTGAGCGTGTTGCACTACAAGGAAATCTCCCATAGTGCCGTGCAGCAGCCTCTTGAGAAAAAAGTCAGCGTACCATGGCATTGCTGATGATGTGGGCACACGTCACGTGAGAACCGGACTCTCGATGTCAGAAACATGGTTGTCAGACTACCATGTTAATTTTTACTCAAAAGCTACAGTCTGACAGCCAGACCTCAGCCAAAAAAAAAAAAAAAAAAAAGCCAAAATGTTGCTAGTTCTGCCTTTTCTTCATGGTTGCACATCACATCTCAAAAGAAATACTGCAGTGTGGAAATGAAGGGTCCACAGGTCACAGACAGTGCTGAAGGTGACGCTTACTTAGCCAGCCAGGCAAGACGAGGACCAGGCCACCTTGACTGCATGGAGAAGATGCGAGTGCATAACCCAGCTGTACGCAAAATGCAGTCCTCAACAAAATACTTAAAGGTAAAGGGAAGACCCCATCCCTTGAGCCAAAGACATCTCACAAGCACACCACTCACACACAGAACAATTTAAAGCAGAATGTGCCTTAAAAAGAAAATCTTTAAATAATCATAGTAAGGTACCCCATTACAACACATCCCTCCCTTACCCTTTCCATCCCCTTTGCCATTAAACAGCAAAACCAGAACTGTGATCACCCAACACAACAACATCATTGTCAGTAACAACAACAAGAGATCAAGAGAAAAGGACACGGTTGGCCATTTATAATGTTTTGTTTCCAGCACAAAAGTGACAGATGTGTGTAAAAAGCCATCTTTGTTAGCAAAGTTTTCATTGACCTTAAAATTTTTGCACTTGTTCCCAATATCAAAACCCAACGGAAAAGCCCCGACTGCATCAGACAGTTCACCTTCACCAGTGTGTTTGAGGAGACAATAAGAAAAAGGGGAAAAAAAAAAAAAAAAAAAAAACATTACCATTGTACATTTCAAGTTCATAGTGCCTTCACTGTTAACATGTAAAAAGCATAATGCCCCTTTCAGTAGCTGTTGCCTACACATGCCATAAGAACTGGACCTTTAGGAGAGAAAAACATACATCTGTAATTACAGAATTCTCAAGGGAACATTTGACAACTGAATATCAGTCAATGAGGAACATCCTGTGCAATAGGAGGCACTCAGGGGTTTGGCAAAAAAGGTGTCCTTCCCCACTGCCTGTCCGTTAGTCAGACCCTCTTCTCGATCTGTTCTCTGATTTTGACAATTTCTTTTCAAGACAGAATTAAATACATCGTACACTGGGACTATAGAGACGCAGGCAATACTGAAGGGGCAAGAACCGAGCAGGGTGTGTAAGCAGTCAGTCCCTGCTTTGCAAGTGACATGCTGAGATTTTTTTAAAAGCAAATCCTGTTTGTTGTTTTTTCCACAAACCTGATGTTGTTGTCCAAAAATTGCTGGCGCCAGTGCTGCGATGTGATGCTGTTTAATCAGTTTAACTGGGTTCGTAGCTTGGGCCCATCCTCGTTCACCTAGGGACTTGTAAACGCTGGAGTTTCACAAAAACCGGAGGGCAGGAGGTGTAGGAACGGTATCTCTCTGAAAAACCGTGGGTCTCTTTGACATCTGGGTCAGTACTTCAGTGCAGTAGTTTCTAAGCAGGCTTATTATGGACAGGACCAAATAGGTTCTTTTACCCACTGGACTCGGCAGTGGTCTTCACATAGGAGTTCCTCCTCTATTCACAGGGCTAAAGTACTGTACAATGCCAAAGATACACAAGGCTATAAGACAACAGAAAAAAAAAATTATATCAATAATAATTTATATAAAAGATAAGGACTGTAAACCTTTCCAGGTAACTCTTCAGGTGAACTATGGTAAACAAAAACCACACTGAAAAAAACAGATATATACAGCTGTCATTCACAGAGATATTCATATTCAGTCATTCCCTAAAACACACACTCTTCCGCTCACTTTCTGTATGCTTATACACACACACACACACACACACACACACACACACACACACACACACACACACACACACACACACCTGGTCATCAGAGCAAAATAAAACGAAAAACAAAAAAACAAAAAAAAACTATTCTAATACTTTGTAAGGGCAGTTTGCTAAACTCCAGTTTATCATTTTGTACAGGGACCTTCTTTTGTTCAAATGTTTTCTGATGAATCCTGTTCATCGGTCTTTTCGTTTCTTCAGGTTGAGTAAAAACACCTAAGTTCCAGCTAGGCTCAGTCACAGTCTCCTTTTAGTGCAATGAACTTGCTCCACTGTAGAAGGGAGCCTCTTCTGCCGGTTTGTCCTCATGTCTTTCCCAAGATAGTGGACCTGGAATGAGATGAACATGAGATGGATCACTGCACAACTGACTTAAATAAAACATCTGCAAAATCAAAATATAGTATATCTGAATGGCCCCAAATCCTAGGAAAGATCTTTATCACATACTGTCTAGGGATGATTCAAGGGCTCTGACCAGCACTCTTAAGTCATTTTAACTAAAATTAACAGTTTTTAATATATTGACAGAGATGTTTCTATAATAGGTACATTACACAATCTCACCTGAGCGTTTTCCACCTGTCCTTCTCTATCTGGTTCTCTGGACTCTCACTCTCATAGGATGCCAGGTAAAGCCCTGGGGGAGAAACCAGCAGACATAACAGATGTCACCTGCATAGTCTGCTGCCTTGCAAGGATATTCAGTTCTCTCCCCAGATCCACCTGGAACTGAACAAACTGTTTTCACAGAAGCTGTTTGAGAATGTTTTGTCAGTGGCGTGATGACCAGCGGAAAAGGCCGCTGCCGAGAGGCACAAAGGAACTGGAATTGAAAAGTTCTGACAGTGTGGGGGCCAATGGTGGACTCACCATCCTCATTGAAGATGGGCGCGGTGTGTAGATAATGCAGGATATTGCGCTCCTCTTCGAAAGGGCATTCTACCTGCTTCCACGTCATGAACTCGCCCACTTGCCTTGCCAGCTCTACAAATTTCTAAAAACAAAAGAGAGCGGCAGAGAGGCCACCTCTGTGATTTGTCGAGGCAGATGATGGACCAGGACAATTAGAACCAGAAGGAGAGGAATGGCTGCAGGATCCTCACCTCCGCAGACAAACCAGATAAGGGCAACACAGCCTTCAACCACCCTATGGAGGGTCAAGGTGGCTCAGAGCCTAACCCAGAAACATAGGCCATGGTGCAGGACTAATCCCTGTACTGGATGCCAGTCTATCATAGAGTATTCTCACACACACACACACACACACACACACACACACACACACACACACACAGTACGGGCAGTCATTAATTCTCCATGCAAATATACACAGAAGGCACTGGATTTGAGCCAGTGTCCAAACCCACAGACCAGGAACTGTGAGGCACCAACACTCCCAACTGCCCCTCTGTGCTGTTCTACCTTTAATACATTCATTTATCAGGATGTCAATATTGTTCCTTTCTTCAACTCCCTCTTGAGATTCATGCACAAATATGTTGCACAACAGGCATGTGAGGCAGCAGTGAGAATCCCTGGATGCTCACATCTTTAGCCCACATTTGAAAATGAAGACACGTTTGGCATCAAACAGCCCTAGCAGAGCTCAGGCTTACCTCAAAGTTGACATGCCCGTTGGGAAGGCGGTTGGCACAGCCCTCGTTGAGGAAGTAGATGTCTTTGATAAGCAGGCTGAAGAAAGGAATGACTATCTGAAAGGGAAGAGAGCATTATGCTAGTATGTGGAATGCAGTCTGGGGGTTTAGGTAGGGGTGGCCAAAAAGAGGAGGAAATGGAAATGACGCTCCGGCCTAAAATAAGCAGTGAACCAACACCCGGTGCTGTAGTTCAGTTCAAATCCAGACTAACTCCCATGAATCAGAGTCTGAATCCAAATCTAACTTTCTGGGCTGCAGTACTGCAGAAATCTGAATGGGAGCTGGAGTCACTTAAGGTTGTGTGCAAATTTGTTTGAATTTAAGATTTCTACCAAAAATATCCTAATCTAAACTGTCAAAAACATCCTTAGACACAAACATCTTAAATAAAGAATTAGCCTCCCAGCTGTGCTGAGACTCAGCCACATTTCAGGCTGCAGAGCTGCTGTGTTTCATCTTACTAACAATGTGCTGAGATGCCACAGATTCATTCTGAAATAATTTTGGTTCAGAGTTATTGGGGGGGGGGACCTTTTCATATTTTTATTTTACTAAACTGTTCTAAATGTTCTAAAAGTCCCATGAAACAACAATGACTTAAGTCACATCTGAGCCCCAGTTGGGAACCCACATGCCCTACCTGAAGCCCTAAACCACAATGGACTGTAAGCACACAGGTGGGTAAGGTTTACCTTCTCCCTGTTGCTATGGGCAGTCTGAAACCGGTGGGCTGCACCCCTCAGGGCTGTCCTGTAGTTGTAGAAGTTTCCAGTTGGGTCCATTTGGTGCTGGAAGAGAAAATCATGAACATGTATCCCAAAACATTTAAGCCATCTGTCCACTGCAGAGTTCACAACAGGCTCCTCATCGTTTATTTGCTAAACAATAAAATAAAATACATATTATAATAATAAATATATAATATAATAATAAACAATAACTCTTGGTCCTGGTTATTCTATTATTAATCATGCATTATTCTAGCAATGATACATCCAGCTAGTTCATGTTTTAACCTGTTAGCTAGTATTTAGCTATTAGATATTAAAAATATTAATGTCAATTTCTTCCATCAGCTACAGTTACCTTAATGCACCTTAGGGTCAGCTAACCCAAACCTTCAATGACACTGCTTATTCACAGCTGACTACAGTGCAATACCACTTCCTCCCATTTTCATATTCACTTTGATCAAAGGAAATCCATGGCATTTCCGTACCTCCAGGATGAAGAACTTTGCCGTCTTGACTTTTCCCCAGGTCTTCTTCAGCCGAGACACGGGACTCATGTTCATCCCCGCTGGCAAGGGGACATACGAGTAAAAAGATCAGGGGAGCAGGTAGGCTATTTCCTGCGGTGTCTGCGCAACCACATGCCAGCACTGCATAACTGCATGTGACCGTGTTCGCCTGAACATAAGCAGCTGTATTTGTGGTACAAAATATTTAGTACAACTCAAATATATGTATTTTGTGCCCATGCCAAACATCAATCCTCCATCCCTCCATTATTGCTAACTGCTTTATCCTGGTCAGGGTCATGACAGTCCAGAGCCTATCCTGGAATCAGTAGGTGTCAGACTATGTATGACAGGATTGAACAGCCCCGGTGCTGGGAGGTGGCAGCGTCACTTGCTGAGCCGCTGTGCTGCCTGGACATCACATTGTATTTAAAAAAATATATAATTAGACCTCAGAATGGGGCCAAGAGTATCTCATGGGGGATGACTAATCCCAAGCGCAGCAATGACAGATATGTTTTATTCTGCTAAAAAGCACAGGTCAGGACACATCCCCACATGGGCTGTGCTCACACAGTATTGCTGTTGTGTGTGTGTGTGTGTGTGTGTGTGTGTGTGTGTTGCAAAAACTCACAAATTATGGCCATGAGGGAGTTGAAGTTGCCGATGTTGAAGCACTCGCGTGCCACATCAATGAAGAACTCGATAACCTGGGCTCTCTGCTTCTTCTTGGCCGGCTAGAGGGAGAGGACAAGAAGACACCATTTATGCAAGGGCCAGAAGATCACTATGCTCTTTTCGGACCGCTGTAGCCATTGTCTCATAAACATGGAACCAACACAGAATGACCAAATTCCTCTTGTGAGGAGAAACCTTGGTTAAGCTCTCTACTTTCTCAGCACCACTTTTCGTGTTTAACAAAAATGCTGCTGTTCATTATGGGCCATAAATTCACAGTTGTAGTGAGGACCACCGATAAAGGCTGCCGGGGTTAAGCCTTCGAATACGCGACGACGATGTCATTAGCCTCAGAGGCGTCACAAAGAAAACGCACCTTGACTCATATCTCACGTCTTCAGTAACGCCTTTGTCTCTGACCAAAACACTGCTGTGCGCCCGCACTTTCCCACTCACGCATGCCCACACATCATGCTTAAGCAGTGACATCATGAGAAGCAGTGGGCAACGTTAGGCCAAGAATGCGCACTGCCACAAGATGGCGATGTAAGCCGCCTCTCAATATTCTGCAGACCCGAACCATCCAAACTGCTTTTCACACTGGTAAAACACGAAATACCGCAGCCGAATCAAGTGCTAGAATTTAATTATGTTCTGATCCCAGGCTTAACACTTCGGATATAACCACCCAAATATGTAAAGCTGTTGTACGTCTGTAATTACATCTTGAAATCGTATGAGCTTTGTTAACAGCTCTCAAGGGCAGCGCCGACAGAGATATGATGTGTAACAAAGACAAACCCTGCTGTCTTTCTGGCGGGTACCGAACACCCGGCAATCACATTAGTGCTGATTTTGCTATCGAAGGATGTCCCACATGCCCCGGCGGATGCATACCATGCAAATCTCTGTAGCCACCAAGTAGCACAGCCGGTTGAACCACTTGACGTAGGCCTCCAGGTTACTGGTCTTCTTCTGGTCGCTGAAACAGGGCTGTCAATCACAAACAAAAATACACATCATGTATTGTGGGCAGCATGTAGGAAACTCTTCTGGTCTTAGGTGCCGATATCATCAGTTCCTGTCAGAGGCTGGGAGCTGTAATTGTACTACGGTGAGACAAGTTTATATCTGATGAGTGCAGGGCAGAGCACTCTGTGTCCTCGGCCGGGGATTTCGGCTGGGCGTTGTACACCCGCTGGTGTGATAGGGGGACAAGCAGGAAAGGGGTTCCTGTGCGGTTATAAATACCATCTTTCTTGGACCTTCCCTTCTCCCTCTGTAATTCTCTGATGAAGGTGTTCATACTCCTGACCTCAACACTCATCTTATACAAACCAAACCCTGGCAGATAGGTACATTGTTAGTTCAGGTCCCAGAAGCGGTCCTGGTTTAAGTACCTCCGAGTGAATTTCTTCAGCTGAGTTTGTCAGTTAAAAATGTCTCAAACTGTACAAATGTGCTGAATTGAAAGTTATTAAGCAACAACATAACATGTCGGTTTAAGGAAGTTCTTTTCTGATGTGCAGTATCAATAAACCCTGCTTGGAGCAAACAGACAGTTTGTGGTGAATGCATTATTTTTCACAATTCTGCTCCGAATTTTTTGGCAGTAAGAACTTCTAACCAAACCTGTGCAGATGAGTATGACTTCACACATCACCTCCTCCGCACAGGGAAGCTCATCTTGGGAAAGGAGATCTTTGCCAAGAGCGAGCAGACTGTCTATGCGCCTCGCCTCCCGATTTCTAAACCTAACCCTGAATCAGTACTGCCACACAACCACAGACTCGAACCTGCTTGAAAAAGCTGAAATCACCAGCAATGTGGCAATGTAAAAAGACTGAGCCCTGAAAAGGCCTGCAGGGCTTATTTTTTTTCCCCAGATACAAACTGGGCCAAATAGATAACATCTTCTTCTTCTTAATAATAATAATAATAATAATAATAATAATAATAGTAATAGGAATGCTAACAGAGTCTTTATTTTCTACAATATGCTCTTTACAGACAGTAGGGATGACCGTTGTGTTTGCAGAACATCTGGATCGGCGATGGGTAATACCTGAGTGGTGTCCAGCGGGTCTTTTTGAACAAACGCCTGAACGAACTCCTCAGGGCCGATGTGGCTGAGGCGCTCCTGGAAAAATGTAAAGCAAAACGTATGTCAGCTGATGGCAGCCATTTTGGAGGTATGTAGGGGGCAAGTCGTGAATGTGATACGGACAGAGCAGCAGAATGTTCATAGGGAGCGCTGTCAGGTGACGCGAGTGATGAAATAACCATCAAATCTGCAGTGCAAGCCCCGACACCGTCCCCCACCGCAAAGCACGCACAAGCGCCTCATGTCTACTACCTCTGCCCCAACATGCATGACAGAACACAGAACAGCCCTGTTCCTTTGTTGTAGCTGTGTCAAGCTGTCAGGTCACATAATGGTCTTAGACTCGGGTTCTGCTCTGCATGTTGGTAGCCCACGGAGTCGTGAGTGGGGCCTCTCACTCCTCCTATGGCTGTAGCCCAGTGGAGAAGACATCCATCCACATCTAAGACAGAGGGATGCTTCTGCAGCCGCATGAAATGCCCCGTTATTAATATGCTGCCGTGCCTGCTTCCTCAACACCAACCCAGCTGAGCTGCAGGCTACTGCTAGCGCCAAGGTAATAACACTTTGTTACAGAGCTAATGAGACAGAATGAAGATAAGGGTGCCTGGGCTGAAACTTTGCCCCTCAGACACTGCCATGTTGAATAAAGGTACCACTTTCCAGAGCAACCCCCGCCTCCCCACCCACCCTCATCTCCTTCTCTCCCTCTTTGACCTTTGTATTAGCCTATTTTAATCCATTTCACTTCCATCTTCCCCTCCTTCTGTCTTTGACCTCTGAGGCACCTCCACCCCCCATTAAGTTACTCCCCCACCGCACCCCTTTCCAACCCCTCCTCACCAGTTCCACATGCGTGAGCTGCTGGGCTAAGGCGTAGGGGTCGTTGCAGATGCTCAGGATGTCCTTCTGGATGGGCGGTGGCTTGGTCTTGAAGGCCACCAGCTTGTCAGAGACGGAGGCGTTTACCTTGACTATGCTCTCCTCTCTCTGGCTCATGGTTGCCAGCTTCTGGCTCACATTCTGGAGGATCTGGTTCATGGTCTTCCAGTATGCCTGGCAACCACAGATGCGGTCAAACGTTATCATTGTCGTGAATGCTACCTGCACCACTGTTTTCGGTGACATCAAAACCAGAGAGGTGCATCTGTTTTATATCAGACTGCTGTTGATGAACACAATAGGTGAACACAGGAGTCCGGTGTACAGTTGCGAGCCAGTCCCTTGGTCAGGCTACCTTCAGTGCATCCTCAGTCCCATCGATCCACCAAGCTCCTGCTGTGTGGATGTAATCACTGAGAGTAACAGGCCCCTCCATAAATTACCCCAGCTGCAACATAAATTCCTGTGGACGCTTTGCCAGCATGCCTCCGCCACAAATAGCAGCGCATTTGTTATCGCTCGCCTCCCTCGCCTCTTCACTCCTTTGCTTATGTTTGTCCTTTTACACCCTCTGCTTCCTCTTCCACTTCCTCCTACCACGATTCCTTTACGATTGTGGCCCATGCCTTATCGTCTCGTCCTCAGCACCGCCCACATCCCGTTCTTTTACTCACAGTTGTACTACGGCTGCGAATGCGTCCCTCATCATCTCTGTTCTCTTATTCCACGCACTCTTGAGCATAACTGAAATCGGTCACTTTTTTGGCTCAAACCCTCAGACTTGATTTTGGGTGACCTCCTGAGGAAAACGTAAGACTGGATTGTGAACCACAATTGCTCCACTATGTTATTTGTTGACCTCCCTTTCTGCCTTCCATCTCTTGATCCTGAACAATGGTTAAATGATTAATGGTTCAATTCTGAGACGATCCTGACCTCATCGCACGGCGCTATCCTGTGAATGATGTCCTTCAGGTGCCCCACCATCTCCTCCTCCTGGAAGTCAGACGGAAAGGTCTCTGTCCATTCCGTCAGCAGCTGCAGGATCTTGGGGCCAAATTTGCGCACCTTGGCCTAGGATTGAAGCAGGATACTGAGGTCAGTTGGGCACTAAGAACTTGGGAATGACTGGAGGGTGGAGGGGTATGAATCCCGAGGGTTTGTGTGGATACACACCGTGTCCAGAGGAATTTGGTCCAGCTGCTGCTGCTTGATGCAGAGCTGACAGACGCGCGACAGCAGCTCGTGTGGGGGGATGAAGAGCCGGGAACTCAGGAGGAAGGTAAAGACGTATGCTTTCTGTTGAAAGGGAACACTATTGCTCTTACCTCTGCTAGGCCAACCATGACACTACTCAACAACGCCAGCTATCAACCAAAGGGACAGGTTCAGGACTCACCTCTGGGTAGTAGTCTGCGGTGGGCACCAGGTG
The DNA here is from genome assembly GCA_018136845.1 of Heterotis niloticus. NCBI lineage: Eukaryota > Metazoa > Chordata > Actinopteri > Osteoglossiformes > Osteoglossidae > Heterotis > Heterotis niloticus. Next base: position 28,945,862 of record CM030890.1, read on the forward strand.
TTGAATGAGGGTGTCCAGGGAGGCAGAGGTGAGCTGGGGGCCCCCAGGGATTCTGGGACCTGGCTCAGGACCATCCTGCGGGGGCTCCTCACCGGGGACCAAGTGGGGGCTGAAGCCACTGGGAGTGAACATAGTGCTAGAGCACAACGTCTGGGGCATTCCTCCCTGGAGGGAGATGCACGTGGTAGAGTCAGCACCCAGTCATGCAGAGACAAAACCCAAACACACAGCAATACACACACAAGAGTGGCACAGTGCTAGACAACACAGCTGCTGAGAGGGCAGTTATCTGCAAGGAATCCTCCTCTTCAGCACCAGACACAAGGGTGACTGGGTTTTGCAAACAGATGCTTTCTCAGCCACTGGCAGACAGAGCTCATCGCTGCCCATCCTGTTCAGTAATGAGCACGAGACAGATTCTTCTGGAACACAGGAGCCATTCTCCGGGACAACTAGGAGCACTGTTCCATCTGACTGGGGATGAACAGTGATGCAACATGCAGTCCTGGTTCATCGCTAAACAATCGGACCTCCACACACGCATGCAGACCTCACGGATAAGCACACAAACAGGTATGTACACAGAAACAGGAATCCGAGACGTCTCCAAAATGACGCTTCAGAACAAGTTAAGATCGCTGTGGGGGAGGGAGACAAGCCGATGCGGGCCCGAAAAGTGAAACTGGCGGCGCTTACCTGACACTGCGCTTTGAATACTGCGTCTAAAAACTGATACACCGAGCCTGGCAAAACTTCAAACACATGTCTGAGCTGGACCCAGGAGCCACGAGAAGCTGAGATTGTAATCCTATCACTGTGTCAAAATTTACCTATTTCAGCAGTATTCCGCAGAAGCCTGTACCTCGCAGAACACACAGAAAAAAAGAAAAAAAAAAATCTTCAAATAGCTGCAAGGCTAAAAATAATCCCTTATATGCTATACACTAACACTCCATGACAGGACCTCTACATATTTATTTCATGCTTCAAATTATGTTATCTCCGTGTTTTGTCGTTGCTGCATTAGCACGTAAGCTTGTGTCATTTGTTGTGGTGATCTGCAGGCGTTTGTTATTTTTAGGCATTCTCCATCCCTGCCACAGTCCTTTTGCATGAACCAGACAAATGACAAAATGCTCTGTCATGTCACTGTCCTGTAGTTGCATGACTTTGGTGATCAGGAAGCTCCGTCAGATGCAGTCGACTGCTGCAGGAACAGGTCCCACACGGGGAAACCCACTACAGGAAGTGACAGACGATGGAAATAAGACACCGTGACAGAAAGGCTTATTATACCTCCTGTCACCGGTGCTGTGCAGTGAGAAACATCCTCCATCCTGAAACCCTGTGTTTGTCTGTGCTTCATTCCCAGAGACAGGGTTGGCAAACTAACCAGCAGTCACCATGACCTCCAGCAGACACAAATGTCCCATGGACTAAGGGACCTGAGGCCAGGCCCCTTCTTCCAGTAAATGAAACTGTCCTTCAAAAGTAAATATTTACAGCTCAAGCTGTATGTTTGAGTACACTTGCTGGAAACTGTTTTTTCTCCTCCCCACAAGGCATTTGGTTAAATGAGCCTCTATGTCTTCACAGCTCTTCTGGAGTGATTTCCAGAGACGTAGGACACTTGTGGGCTGCTTTGCTTCCACGCCTGTGTCTTGTCCATCCTGTTCAAGCATTGCCCCGCCATTCAGAATCCTTTAACCGTTACTGTTCACTTGGGGCTCCGTCAAGGTCATCATCACAGCCCCATTCCACGAGGCCCAATTCCTCTGGCTTCACCAGCAGAAAGAGCCGCTCTATTGAGTAAACAGGATCGGCTGTCCAAACAGCTGCGGCATCACCATGGAGAAAGAACCGGCCAGGCTGTCGCCACAGCAATTACATGGTTCACTCAGCGGCTTCCTCATTGCTTTTTACACCTCGCAGTCGAGACTCCCAGCGAGGCAACCTTGAGGTTTGGTCTAGGGTTGATATGTTTCTGAAGAAGCTGGAAATGGCAGGAAGCATTCGAGACATTCATCTACCCCTTTCTAACCAGTTCTTAAAACTGTGTGTGCTGTGGAACAGTGCAGGAGGGCTGCTTTGGCCTTCTAACAACCATCTTGCCAAACCACCACTGACTGTTCTCACGGTGGTTATGTTTGCTGTAGACCCATTCACAATAAACGATAAACCACGGATCACCCAGCTTGGACACCATTACGTGATTCTATAAGTACTGCTCAGACTTGTTTTTTTATGTTAGCTAAATTTTGTTGCCAAAATTTTTTTTTAATATTACATTACAGTTAACACGAGGGAGCGAAAATGTAAAAGCAAGCCTGTGCAGCAGCAGAAGTGGCAAACAAGTGTGACAATGAAGAGACCTTGTGCAATGCAAACGAAACCATTTCCAAAGCAAACATTGCGCCTGCATTTGGCATGTGCACGCAGGCTGGTTGAGCAAACAGAACAAGGTCGATCAGAGTAAGATCGCTGTCCATTACCACGTTTCTGCCTCACTGCCCAGATCTGAGATACAAGGACGTTTCTTATCCAACTTGGATGGCTGCAGCACAAATATTTCTAAAACTGAAGCGTTTCCACAACCTTTTCTGAAGAATTATTTGTATTTGTGTCCTTAAAGGCCATCTGACCTCTAGCGCCTGCCAAGACTGATTCCTCTAATGCAGGGCTTGGAGTGGAAGGCTTTCAATGCCCGCCTACCCGCTGAGCAGAAGGCCGTAAATCGTCACGATGCTCTTTGGGGCCTGTCAAGGGGTGGCTGTCTCACTCCTGCATGCTTTGAGCTTCAAACAGAGGGCGTCGGTTGATGTGGAGGCCACTGCTCTGCTATCTTCTTCCACCCAGCCCCCATGATGACATGAGAGTGGTCTGAGGTCAGAGCGCAACTCGCGTTTCCAAAGTGGTTAGTAGACCTGTTGTTGTAGACCTCCCTCCTCAAGTTTCACACAGTTGTTCTCCGGAAGGAGGTTGGTGCTGCGAAGGGTGAGGACAAAAAAAACAAACAAAAAAAAAAAAAAAAAACAAAAAACACCCTGCTGGCTGCTATAAGCCAGTCCCCAAATACATTTTCTAAAAGTCCACATGGCTTAACAACCAAACCCAACAGAGCGAGGCTGCTTCCCACATTCAGAAAATGTACTCAAAATCCGCTGTGATCAATATTAATTTATCCTAGCCTTCTCTGGAGCTAAACTGTTAGCGCTTTACATAATTTGATATACTGTGAAGGGGATACCGTTTTGTGGAGCGGCAAAGATGGCATTTAGCACAAATGTCGACTTTGTGCGGTGAATTGTGCTGTCACAGTCCACTAACTGCTCTTTGACAAGCTGGCGCTCCTAAAACACATCACTGGAGACACCAAACTCCCATCAGCACTCTAAAAGAACATGCAGACATTTTCATAAATGTTTACCTTCACAATATCTTCACAACATACTGTACTAAAAACCTGATCCAGGTCCTAATCCAGGTTCTGAGAAAAAAAAAAAAAAAGGAAAAAAAGATGGTAAATATTTGGCAAATTCAGCAAATGGAAATACACAGCACAGAACAGAGCAAACAAAGCAAGCGCATAGTATGTAAAAGCCTTGGGAACGGTGTTCCCCCAGGGTCACTTGTCCCTGTCTTTTTATATGAGAGCAGCTTTGTGTTCTCTACGAATGCGCTACTATACATCACTAGGAACAAATGAGGAGGAACACAGTGCAACCGATGGGCCACCTCCGAGACCCTGCTCATAGATTGGTGGCCCTCTTACATCCTGCCTACTGTTCCTCCTCTGAACCTGTCTTACTGTCACCTGAACACAAACCTACATTCCCCAGAGGCCCCCTAAGGTTTTCTTTCTGGATCACTGGTAACCACTGATGTTAGCAGCTGCACTGCCCCTTCCGGCTCCATCCATCTCCTGGTATCCCTCAAGCCTGTGTCCATTCATTTTCATTGCCCCAACCTAAATAACTAAACATAGCTAAATAACCCTTACAACCTTCTCCATCCCAAAGTGGAGAATGATGTGATGACCAACAGTTTTCAATATCGTCAGGATCAAGAATATTGGTTGAGGTGAGCCGTGATCAAACAGGAAATGATCCAGAGTACCACTTGTTTTGCCGAGGACTTCAATTTGGCTGCAGTTACAGTGGAGGAGGAGAACCAGGTTCTCTGCATTTCCCCCGGATTAATCATGAGCCTTCTGGCTTCTCGCTTGCGGGAAAGGGCAGCTGGGGTGCAGTTGCTGTGATCTGCGAAGCGTGGGGGCTCGGGGGGGGGGTTCACACAGTCAGGTCCAGCAACTGCTCTGTGGCCCCCTGGAGAACAATGACTGCTGGAGTTCAACCGGTTCACCAAATTCAAATGCCTGGGAGGCGCCTTTGCTTGAACACAACTTTTTCCATCACACCAATGTGTCCTCTATACATTTCCAGCAAATATTTAAAGCACACATAAGGGTGTGTGAATTTGTAGAGAGGGACAAGTGAGAATCAAACCAGGACACCAACCATGTACCTTCAATCTTACCACCACTATTGGATTTGAGTATATTGGTTAACCACAAATAAAACATTAACCAAGTGAAACCCAGGGAATTTCACTTCTGCTCCAGGGGCACACATCCCAACACTTTCCCGAATCCCAAAAACAGGCATGTGACAAGAAGCTCCCATATCCTCACCATTCAAACCTGTTCTGACCTCTCCATCACTCTGGCTATCATCGCCAAACCATGGGTCGCACTTGGCAGCTGTTGAACTTTTGGAGCTGCATTCCTGCAAAGGCAGTGGCGCTCTGCAGCCCCCATGGGAGGTCTGGGTGTGTGACCATCTACGCTCCATTGCCTGTCTGTGGGGGGCCATCCATTCCCCCCGAAAGAGCGGTTGTTGACAGACACACATTCGTCGGGATTGGGCATTAAGGACAGGACGAGTGGATCACGTTCCACCAGAAGATGACACGTCTACCTTCGCGATGAAAGCAGAGCAACAGCCAGGAACACAGCTGCTCTCCAGCAAGATGCATTAAAGAAGCAATGCTACAGAACACCTGATTACTGATGATAACCAGCGTTGGCAAACAAAGTCCTTTGGGGAGGTACCAAGAGCGATCCATCCTCGCCTTTGAAAGGCATGTCCTACAACCCTTGTTTATCTTCATAACAGGCACTCAAGATGTGGAAAAAAGCTTTAAAGGCCTGACAAACAGCAGATGTAAAATGATGCTTGACTGGGCAGGGGAGAACAACACACAGTCATGCCAGGTTCTGTGCTGGTTTTTTTCAGTTTGAAAACTCGCACCAAGCAACTTTTAATGCCAGCGCTTTGCAAATCAGCATATTTAATGCTTAAAAAAAAAAATTAAAAATCATAATCGCAAAAAGTAAAAATTAAGTATAAGCCTGACTACAGTAGACTGGAAATCTGGGCTTATGTGGACTTGACCTTATATTTGTTACTTAAAGATACCAAAACACTGCATGTGAATGATATTAACACATGCAAAATTATTACACAGTAAGATTCAATCCAAGAAATATTTAGATTAAATGCATCTTTACATAAGTATAGCAGGACTGTTGACACAAGCACTTTAATTTTATGCATTTAATTCCAAATTGTTTTAAAATGGCTCTTGGCTAATGTGTCAACACTAGCTACTCTTTTTCACAAACGGTTATAACATAACCGGCAGAAAATATAAATCCCCATGCCCCGGAGAAACTCACTACAGTCGGGGAGATGACGAAATGCCAGTTTTGCAACCCATTCAGCCATGGGCCGCGCACACGCTCCAACCTGTGAGAAGTGGATGAGAAACGAAACCGAGGCATAAGGAAGCAATCAGAAGAAGCCATCGGGCTGTGGGTTCCTGCTGGGATCGTGCGACAAGACTTGATCGCGCCCGTGTTCGTCTGTGCTCCAAATCCTTCTACCGCATTATTTAATGTTAGCACCATTTTCCCAAACATTTTGATATAACCTACAAAGTCATGGCATGGTACAAATGCAGGGTCTGCAAAGAGAAACAACCTTTTATTTTAAGCACCACCTGAGATCCAGGGCGACCTTACTGTGACTCTATGGCCCCCCAGGGAGATGGGGGTACACATGATGTTACCGAGCAGCACCTGGCTGGTCTCCTAACCCAGCCCCAACTGAATGTTATTTCACACATACTCCTGGGTGTAGGCCCAGGAGCCTCACACCATGATTCTGCAGCAGCTCAGCCTCACCTCCGCCGCAGATCCTCACCATCCTCCCCAGCACTGCGATTACATAACTGGATATCTGCCTGGGTACTTCCACAACGTTGCTGCTGCTCTCCTTGAGACGTGAAGGCCACACTTGAAACCAGCATATCAATTAGCGGCGGAGAATCCACTGGAATCCTCATTAGCTCCAAAGCTTTTTTCCATCCCTGCTACGGCTCAGATAATGCCCTTCCTTTCTGGTGTTAGGAGGCTAAACCCACCAAAGGGCTCACTTCATTTAGGGCAAGTTGGGGGTGGGATGGGGTGGGCTGTGCGAGGAGTCCCCTTCAGAATGAACGCTCCAAAACCATGGATAAGGAGTGACACAAAACCCACATTTTACTGATTTTGCTGTGTACCGTCAGAAGGGCTGACCATGTCTTAAATTAACTTAAAAAAAGTTCCTCTGAAAGTTAAATTCCTTCATGGCAGGTCTGGAGGTGTTGTCTCCGTGCCCCTTGCCCCCTCCTACTGACCCTCGCATCACTGAGAGACTCTGTCTTACAAGAGGACGCATGTGACTGGCCATTCCTCTGCACAGAGCATATTTTTCGCCCCGTTCCTCAAATGCCCACTGGATGCCCTCTGCAGTCCGCCTGTCGGTGACAGCGTCGGCTTTGTCCTCAGGCAATCTGACAGACGCCCACAGATCTGGGGCCTCGTAACAGCCGGTGGGATGTAGCAGGGATCACAGAGAGCGGTGGATCCTGGCACAAGAGCTGTCTGTGTGGAGAGGCTGCTGTTTTCCTGGAGCTCCCAAGCCCCTGACCAGAAAGCAGATAAGGGGTTATCCCTTCTTAACTCTCCAGACTCTACGATTTTCCCAACAATTAGGTGTTCACAGGTCCCCAGAACATGTAAGGGCTAAAGTGGAACAGGGGCTTCTGGGATATTCCCCAGACAGCCCTTGTGAAAGACAGATGTACGATGGAGACTCTCGATCATCAAGCTCCTTCTCCAGCACCAAACACACAGACAGGCCGCCTCCATCCTTAGCACTGGAACCGATGACCTCCGCCCTCCCCCTCTACCAGGTCACCTGTGGAACGTGACCTCTGACCTGCTTACTCCCAAGGGAACGGCAGGGGAGGACCTTTGATCTAGGCTGTAAAGAGCGGTGGACCTCCGCGGTAAACAGCATTAGTCGGGTGCATGCCCCTCCAGAGCTCATCCCGCCATTAAAGTACCGATTCCAACCAACAAACAGTTCAGCGCTGTTTTACATTAAAGCCAAACTAAATGATAAATACATCTGCGTTACGAACAGCGTTTCATCATTAATTCAACAAGCGCCTGCCATGTTACACTCTGTTAAAGCATCTTCATCTAATGTGGCTTATTGAAAGCGCAGAGGGTTATAAACTTATTACCTTAAAGGGTTTCAAATCCACAACCTTCTGACTGTCTCCAGGGCCAAAACCACTGCACCAAGCAACACAATTTGTGTGAGAAGGTAGTTCAGTGGAGGAAGCCCATGGAAGGGGGGGCGGGCGCCAGACACACCAGATCAGCTCCCGCCCTGGCAGCCAAGGCTCCGAGTGGCATCGCTGTTCTTTGTTCTCGTCCCTAACTGTACTTTCTAGTCCATGAGACGCTGCATTGTTTGGCCACCCACACACTCTCTTCAGGTTACTGTGAAGGTACTGCGATGACACCTCCACCGATCCTTCTGGGATCCCACCGTGCTTGCAAAGCAGGAGACTTTCCCAGAACGTCCATATGAAACGGGGTGTGCAAAGAGCACTGAAGATAGCAGGGTCGAAAAATGTGTGTGGGCACCCTTCCGCCACGCCCGAGCATGTTTGGAAACGGGATGTGGCAGATTTATTGTCATTCATTAGGCAATTAACCGAGTCAGGGAATCAACCGAAGCAGCGATTTCACTGTTGAGGTCTGAATTCTTTCCAGGAACTGAATCCATGTCATTATAAAACAAAAATGAGGATCTGTGTCAATGTAAATGCTTGAGAAAATCCTAAAGCAGGCATCTGGAAAACCCAACTCTTGATAAAACAATAAGACTGGAGGTTGTGATATTTCAGCGAATTAGAATAATTTCAAATTGTATTTTTTTTTTTTAATGGCTCATTTTATGGACCAAGACAGTCAGGTACACTACTGATCCTAGAAAAAAAAAAAAAGAAAAAAAAAAAAAACTGTGCAAAAAATTTAAATACTGTACATGACACATAATTTAAATATGACTGTATTCTGACTTTAAGACCTAACCCTCAGTAACCCAAAAGTCAGTAAAGAGCTTCAGCGTCCAACTGCAACATCTTCTCCACACCTTCCCAGACTTGAAAAACACCAGTGGTGGTGGTGGTGGGGGGGGGGGTCCAGTACAAATCAGCATGCGGGAACCAACAGCCAGGCTCTTTCTATCCAGAATTCACCAACACCCACTGTGCCGGGGGATGAGGGTGAATGAACCTGTCGCTAGGAACAATTGGGGGTAGTAACTCAACAACAGAACATCTCTGATGTATGGGAAAGAAATGTTTAGTTAGCAGTAGAAACACTCAGCCTAATTTGTCAACCTCTATGGTCCAATTTTTTTTCTACTCCACTTGTGCCAGGTTTGATATCCCATCTCATTTTCATTACCTCTCCCACTTCTCCCTGTCTGCCCCGCTGGGTTTCACTGTGCTGCTGTTCCCCTGTGCAGTTTCTACCTTCATTCTCCACCAGCTCATGTGATAAGTTCACACAGTTGTGTGACTTACAGCCTTTATCACGGCTGAACTTAGAACCTGACATTTCCAGTTTACAATTGACTCCAGGGCAGATTCTGCTCGGACAGAAAGCGTCTGGGTGCGGGGTTTTTAAACACGGTGCTGTCCCTCGCACCAGATGAGTAGTGGAGGCAGGAAAACATGAGCCCTGCCCACCAGACAGTGGTGCATTTTGGGAGAGGGTGACCAAGCATGGGAAGCCCCTCAGGCTGGGCAATGGAGCTTGGTGGGAATTGATCTCCAAGAGAAGCCCATACACAATAGGTTAGAGCCTTCAATCACAATGGCAGTAAAGGGGGTGAAACATAAACTGTGCAGACTTCTCTCAGCACCTGGATGTTCCTGACTGGCAGCTTCAATGGCTGAGAGATGAGGAGTGAATCTAGAAATGCAGCTGTTAGCACATGGGGAGGCTGGCACACCTCATGGTACTTCTATAACTAAAGACAAATGTGCAGCAGGTCTGGCTGAGATGTTTAAAAATTGCTCACCATCAGAAGGTGCTCACCCATAATTATTACTGGCCTTTAATTTTTATTTAAGTGTTATGATGAAAATAAACAGCAGTTCCTAGAAAATCTAGATAGACATCATAGACAAAAGTTATCCAATTTCTAACGTTTCCTACACCTGCATGCCAAATACAATCCTGCTCCCAAATAGGGGCCTTCAAAGCTCAGTTAGACTGATGACACAAGCTGTTTTATCCATCCATCCTCTCACCCACAAACCCTTTTAGTGACCTCAGAATTTTTGAAAGAGGCCACCAATGTCAGAGAATATGGGTCAAAACCAGCTGTTTGATGCATTTCTCCGCATGGTCCACAAGCCAAAATTAGGACAGTTTGTAAAGCTACAACCGCACGTTGAAAACGTCCTCTGCTGTTGTCCAAGGCGGCAGCCTTGCAGCTACGCAAACACGACCGCATCGAAGCTCGCGGATCCCAAAGCTTTGACATGGAGTTTACCACGAGGGAGCAAAAGCACGGAAAGCACACGTTTCGCACGACAAATGGAGGCGACACCGAGGATGCCCTGTCCCCTCCCACCCAAACCCATAAAGTGCATCCTGCCCACCTCCTGGTGTTCAGTAATTCAACTCCACCAGCAGGAGCAGGGGGCTAAGGGAACGATGGATGTCCGGTCATGTGCACGCAACGGTTCGTGACCAAGTGGACCGGTTTCTTGCTCGTGTCACATGCTGTGATTTTGGCTTGGTCCCCCCCCACGCACTCGATCATCTGCACCTCGCCTGCCTTCGTTCGACCGAACCGGGGAATGATCTCAGGCTCTTCTCCCCATCGCACATCTCGCCCTTGAACACCAAGCACACAGCTGACTCATACTGGAGGGTGACAGGCAGTGAGGGTATGTCTGTACATACATGAGTGTGCGTGCCCACATACATTATCAGACATTCACACGCATTTGGAAATGCATGACTGCCAACTGAAGGTTACATACAGTAACAAAACATGTGGCAAAATAAATAAACCCAGACTCTCTGCCTTAACGTTGCTAAAATGCAGCGGGCTCCTGTTTACAAACGCTCCACACCCCGAGACCCCCGCTTCGGAACCGCTGCACACACCTTGCATCGCCAAACAGAACAATCTGACTTACTATTAAATCCATATAAAAAAGAACTGGTGCTGGTCTAAAGGAGCGCCTCGCACGCGTGTTATGTACAGTAAACGTGAGACTTTGAGCGAAGACGCCCCCTCCCCAGTGCTCGAACCTGCGATCCCGGAGCGGCCGCCGCACCTTCAGCAGCGATGCGACGCCTCCTGTCGCGCACAAACGTTCGGCGACGGCGGGTGGACAATCGGTCTTTTTTTTTTTTTTTAATTTTTTTTTAAACAAAAAATAAAATTAAATAAAAAACCGCCACCGTGCACGGTTTTCCGGGGCTTTAAATGACATCAAAACTCAAGTGGCGGAAAGGGCGGCGATTTCGGTCGTCGCCCCGCAAAATGTATCCATTTACTGGTTTTTACGTAGTCGAGGGTGTCACTTACCAGTTCTACATACACATGGTCCCTCGCCGCGTGTCTCTCGGTGACACGGAACAACAGTAACGACAATAATCCAGAAACGTGGGAGCCGACCGGGATCAACAGGGAGACGCGGCGGTGCAAAGGTGAGGGCGGCAATCCGGCTCGCTCGTCAGAGTCTACAAACACATCCCGTGAGAGTCCATTCTTGACACCTTCGCTCCTTCGGTTCCCGCACTACAACATCCGATCTACCCCAGAAACACACCATCCAACACGTCCCAGCCCCGACCACCGGGGATTTAAACGCGAGGAAACGCGGCTCTACGGAATCCGACCGGAACGGGCACAAGCGCGGCGGTGCCGGGGGATCCCATGGTCGCGCGTCCGTGTCTGTGGCGGAGGGAAACGAGCGGAGACGTTAAGTTGGAGGGGAAACGCGGGAGATGAGAGTGCGCGCACTCTCTCTCTTTCTTTCCTCTCTCTCTCTCTCCTCTCTCTCTCTTTCTTTCCTCTCTCTCTCTCTCTCTCTCTCTCTCTCTGTCCGAGCGCCGGCGACAGGCAGGTGCAGCGCCGCGCACTACCTCACCCTGCGCCACGCAGCAGAGGGACTTTTTCTTTCCTCGTTGCTTCTCTTTCGCTGCTATGGGTACATTTGTGGGAACGTTTATTTCAGCCAAACACGTAAATATGAGACGCACCTGTAGCGCCTCGCCAGCAGGACGTGCGCACGTACGAGGGACAGCACTTTTTATCACTCCCTTTGGACAAATGTCTCGCTCTCCTCCTTTTTTTTCTCTCACACAGATTGTCTCTCTCTGTCTCTCTCCCCATTTGGAGCCTCATCTACAGTCCGAACAAGAAGACCCCGAACATCTCCCGCCCTCACATAGGGGGCGCCGTTTTCCCTGAAGTCATGCAGTTGCTATCCCTCCCACTTGAGCCGTTTCACTTCTCCTGATCTGTGTAAAGAGGACACGAAGGGGTTAGTGGCAGGCCGGCTCTTTTTCTGGGGTGTTTAAGACACCTGTGGCTGCTGTTCACCTGTCCAAACCTTGAGCTCTCATGACCCTCAAGCTCCTGGTTCCCTCCTAGGTGAGTGCTGTCCTGTTTCCAAGTCCTGCTTGTGCCAGGGTGTCCGCACGCATCACTTCCCATGCAGGGATGCAACAGTTTAGACACCACTCTTTTTTTATTTACCAGACACCTTCACCTAAGTTGTACTAAGCTACTGTACTTTTGCTGCAACCTTTCAGGGAAAGTAAGCAGCAAGAAATGTGATTTGAAAAGCAGCATCTCAAACCAGGCCGCTATTCCCCCACTGCAATGTTCATCTTATTTCCATATGTGAATTGCGACAACATAAAGACAGTTTAAAACAGCATAAAGACAGCAGTCAATTTAAATTTAAATATTTCTGCCTCTGCTTTTCCTGTGTGCCCGGGTTTTCAGAACACGGGTCATCTGGCCCTCAGGACCCCTGCATTGCCGTAACAGCCATGTTCATGCTGCTGGTGAAACTTGTGGGCAATATTTCATTGTTTGCTGCTTGACTTCTCTTTTTCCCCACTCATCCTGTCCCTTCAGGGCCGTTGATACTCCATTATACACGGCTTCACGCTTGACAGTGGCATGCCGGCCCATGTGTCCTTTAAAAGAATCGCACGTAACATTTCAATAAATGTCAATAATTTTTTCTACAAATGGGTTCCGATAACAAGGAGAAAAACAGTTTTGGATGAGTTTGTGATTTGCTAGAGGAGATGTTTCCTCGGGTGCTTTAGGGTCACAGAATCTCGCTCTGGGGCGGAGAACCAGACAGCATGGGCTATCCTTCCTCTTTCTGCTTATCTCAGAATTTAGTTGATAAAAGCAACACTGCTTTCTTGCTGGCACTTTCTTACACTCTTGTGCTGTGTCAGTCTCATAGTGTGTGATGCTGTAGAAAAGTTTTTCCTACTTTGTGTGGCCAAACAGTGAAAATATATTAAATTGAGTCAAATGTCCAGTGACGAATCCATGATGGACAACGACTTTTTTTTGCACTTGTACAAATCATAATTTCTGAAAATTTGGCTTAATACATAAATGATTTTGTGGACTTTGTAATAGAATTATAAAAACAATTGTATAGATACAGTGTATTATGTGAAAGTTATGAACATGCCACCTTTAGGTTCTGCTTGCTTGCTCCATGTAAAGGCCAAGTTTCTCATATGCTGGAATAAAATATGTTAATATGCTAACATATGTCCTTAGAAAAATCATTATTGCTAGAATTATGTAACCTACATTGATTCAAAATCAAATGGAATACCCTAGTGAAACACAACTGCATCCCCTGCAAAAATTTATCACAGAAGTTGTGATGTTATTAAAATAGTCTCATTACCAACCCAACACAGAAATTTCTCTTCTTGGAAAAGTGAAAATGATGCAGCCTTATGAATATTTATTAGAAAGAAGCTGTGGGAGTCATACTGTAAGCAACAAAATCCAGAAGTGGTTGCAACGCACTTTAGTACAGGTGAGATAAAACATAACCTGTCGCCTAACGCATATTCATGGGAGGGGCGTCGCATTGTTGGATGCGGCAGGTAAGAGGGGCTGACATGTGCACCGGTATGTTGAAACAGCATCCACGCGTTCATTCGCAGCGCTCTTCGGTCCTCTGTTAGCGTGCGATAGCAGCATCCCGTGTCCATGTAATTCACACGTGCCACCCCCCCCCCCCAGCCACAACCACCTCCCGCAGCCAACAGCCCTTTAATCTGATGCACAGCTGGGTGAAGATCACAAAATGAGATGCTGCTGCCAGGTCTTATCGCAGAAGCACCTTGGTCTCTGAACACATGGACGCATACACACATACCCGCACGTATCTACCATCCAGATCAGGTCTAACACACACGGAAGAAATAACAATTCTCCATCATCACCAGCTCTACAAACATAATTTCCATCTCCTCTGTTTGAGCAGTTACCTGTCAGCAGAGCTGAAGACCCCTTCTGCTGAGATTTTATTCAAGGCTGTGCTTGCAGCTGTAGCTGGACGTTTGAATCCCATGAGCTTCAGGATACAACCCTTGCAAAATTGCTGCTGCTTATTACTGGTGTGGGACCATTTGCCCTTGTTCTTCCCTGGTGAGCAGGTTAGGTTTCAGGGCCAGTGAGCGTCCTGAGTGGGCACAAGGCAGGTCTCGGTATCCTAAAAAACTGCATGGGACAACCAACCCTGATTAGACCTTCTAGGGGGATTATTGATCCACCTCTCAGTCTGTACCGAAGGGTCATTTCTACACCTTTCTCAGTTACCAGATTTATTATTGGATAAACATATGATGCTTGAAGTGGGTATTTATGTCTGTACATCTGAGGCCAAACAACTGAAATGGAGAAGGAGATTTATTTTCCACAAGAGAGATTTGGAAAGTGAGACCCACACACTCTACTTAACTCAGTTAATTTGAAGCCTTACAAAATGGAAAAACTTTAAACAAGAGGAAACTTTCAAAACTGGCTCCATCTTCAGCTTGGGATCCTGCCTTAATGCGCACTGCAATTCAGCTCTTCGTAACCACAGTGCCAGAGTGAAGGGAGGTTCAGATCCTCTGCACCAGATGGCCAGGAGTTCTCTGTCTTCTTATTAAAACTGCAATCTTTTGTTGGCTCTTCTAGAAGTCAGACAGAATGTCAAGGTGTGTGGGGACGGTAACCATAAAGAGACCTGCTGTTAGCATGACCAAAGTCTCGCTGTCGTACTCCATCGCACAAATGTTTAAAAATAACACCCACTTTGATCAGGTGATGGAATAGTAAGTGTCCCTGGGGGTAAGGGGGAGGGATGCTACCTGATGAAAGCGCCCATTGACAAGCCTTTTATTTGAACAGAGCTAAATGAAAGCCCACTATTTATCTATCTGGGTGCTGCACACACATCCTCCCCCATATTCATACGGTCCCTCGCCATCCCCGACAAAACCAGGGCCGCATTGGCCTGGCTGACATCTCGCTTACCCATAACCTTCAGTCTCAGAAGTGAGAAAGGTGGGTGACAATAGCTCCTACAAGGACACTTCTTGCAGCTGCCTCTCAGCGGAATAAACAAAACAGTAATCCAACTTCAAAGCTTTGGGGTGGGACAGTGCTGGTGGTGGTGGGTGGTGGGGAGGGGGTTCATGCTTGAATATTTGTGTGACATATCTTCACACCTGCACCCTCGCAAAGCTGAAGAAATGTCCTGTGTGTTAATTAATACCCAGCGTGCATCTGTACGAGGGGTTGGTCTCACTCTCGAGCTGACAGAACCCAGCTACTTGCCTTCATGCTTTTTACTCATCCGCCCAGCTGCTTTAGGCTCAGCTTTGAGCAGAAGGTTGTGTGAGGAAGGCGAGCAATTGAGGTGGCTCTGCGGTCCTGATGGGACTTGTGCAGGTAGTTTGAACCTGATGGCGCCACTTAGGTTGCATTTTACTCCACCTGGAGTTCAAAGTTACATACCTTTGAGAGAGGTCCTCTTGGACAAAGGGGTAATGCAGCCTTTAGCGTTGCCTTCATTGTGTCAGAACTTGCCATGCTGAAGCTGGTTGTCGCACGTAACTGCAGCCACAGCCAGAAGGTGACAGCATCTATGGCCCAAAAAGCCAAGTGGAGCTCTAAAGTGAAAGCTTGAACCCCATTTGCTTACAAAGGTTATTATTATTATTATTATTATTATTATATGGCATCTTTCATACAAGTTTTTTTAGCTCAAAGTGCTCTACACTGTTACATAATAAATCACAGTACAAACATTAAAAGTAGTTTTTATTGAAGCACTGAATAGGAAAAAAATATCATTAATATAACATAAAAAGGTTTTTTTTCACCCCCGATTGCATAACCTCTGTTACTTTGAGACAGGAATGCATAAATGTGGAGGTTTATTCTTCACACTGCAAGTCACCAGCAGCTTGAAATGGGATTTTAGGGTTTTTCCTCCGTGATTCCCCTCCGCTCTGAAGCAAATCTCTCCCATGTGAACTTCGCTGGGGGTTCCTGTCCGCAAGGAGGAACTTAGCACAAACATGCTGCTGAACAGGGGGTAAAAGAAATGTCAGGACTTCCCATTATCTTCTTGAGGGTTTAAAAACAGAAGGCGAGACAAGTTTAAGGGTAAATTGTGTAAAATTACCCTCTCCTCTCTGTTCCACATGAAACAACTCTGAAACTCTTCTGACTTGGCATAATTTGTTTTCTGTTTAAAATGTAAAATAAAAAAATGCTTTCCGCAATATTGGACCTGTCCACTGTTAAGCAAGGCTCAATAGTAGTGAAAGAATGAACTCAAGAAGGTCCTGGAAAAAACCTAGAGCAAGTGTTGAATCTTTCACTATTTTTGGAAAGGGTAGTTTTTACCTGTTTCTATTTTTAAAAAGATTTCTAAGGTATTGTGTTCTAAGAGAAATGAAATGTATAGATTGCATATACAGTATGTATGTATGATATGCACTGTTCAGCTGAATATGAAGTAATTTGTAACTTTATGGTTATAATTGAATTAATTCATTCATTCATCGTTCAGTCCTTAGCAACTTTTGTTTGTTCGATGCAGGCTTGTGGAAACCTGATTTTTACGTATCTGTAAATCTTGCATATACACTGTCCAAAACAGAGATTCGCTTCTCCATATCTGCTTATTTACAGATAGAAAATCTGTGTGATTAAATCTGAAACCTAGCAAGTAGCTTATTTAAGATTCCAATTCCAAAAATTCAGTTACATGCCTCTCCCAGGCTTATAACACCACCTCTTCATCTGAGGTCTGAACCTTCAACTGTTTTCCTTTCAGCTTTCTGAAGTTTAACAGTCTGCTTTTTCAGTCACGTCTTTATTTTGTGAACCCCTGTTGCTACCGGTGACGCCAACAGAAATGGGCACAGTTCTGAATCTTATGACACTTTGGATTCCATCTGTGCTATTTGGCAGAAGCTTAAACGTGGTTAATTGCTCCTCAAAATGAAATCTCTTGAGCAGCAAAGGCCCTTGTAGCGGTGGTGAAGATGGGGTGGGTTTGGGGTGGCGGTGGCAGTTCCTGTAAACCAACAGAATGGAGGCGCCACTCTGGAAAACATTTCAGTTCTTTCCCAGTCCACCCTTCAGACCTTGTTGTCGGGTAGGGACAGTCAAGTCACACATGGGGTGATGCAACGGGGTTTCTCATTCCCACAATGCTCCCCGTGCACACACACACATACAACCGCTCTGTGTGCCCCCCCCCGTGGACAGCGGATCTTGACCTCTTGTTCTTCCCAAGCTGCAGCAGACTGAAAAAGGGAACTTTCCGGACAATGCTGCCTCTCTTCTAGGCCCGAGCATGAGGCGAAAACAGGAACTTGTCTTCCAGACAGTGATGGCTTATTATGTTGACTCAGCCAACCGTCCACTTATGTACTCTCATATTCAGCCGACAAACTCGGGAGCTCATCCACAAGTGACAAATATAGCATGAGCCTAAATTTCATCACTGAGTTTCATTTGAAGAATTTGGTTTTATGCAATTTGCTGCAATAAATATTTGTGCCTTTGCATTATGGTAATAATGGAAACTGACAGAGAATAATGCATCTTATTACCGGTTAGGCGTGAGTAGTGTTCCTTTTTGACAGAAGATATTGCTGTTTAACAGAAATATGAAGCGGCTGGGGATGGAGGCAAAATTCGCACAACGTTTATGAGCACCAGGTAGTACCGCGGTAAAGGGCATGGGCTGGAAACTTGAAGGCTGCAGTCTGCAAGGATTGTTTATTAATTTTGTTGATGTGCTTCTTCAGAGCAACTTGTAACGTTTAGCTACTGCTTGCATGGATTTGGGCAGTTTTTACAGTAGAAATTTCCGGTAAGCACCTTGTTTAAAGCCGCAGCAGGAGGCAGGATTCTTATGTGGATTCTTTGAGTGCCAGGTAACAACTGTAACAAAAACACAACCTGCTGTCCCAGGTATGGAATTCAATATTTAGTTTTTTTTTTTTTTCTTTCTCTTTTTCTCCCCAGGATCATACAGTGTGAATGTCCTGTGTAGCAGTGAGATTGTAAAGGTAGGACAGGGTCTCCTCACACGCCTCCATACTTGTGGCTACACCTGTGGAGAAACTCATTTAAATAGAATGAGCATCCGTTGTGGCCAACATAAAGACTCTATAAAGCATATGGGACAACCTTTATTTATTTATTTGTTTATTTGTTTGGCGAACTGGTGCGTTGGAAGGGTGTTGGACAAGTTTTCTTAATCGATTGTGAAAGAGCGGTGAACTTATTTGATGCTCACTTATTTTGCAAACTCTTCTTGTTTCATTTTGTTAGATCTCCTAATAAATCTTCTTCTTTGTTAGCCAGCCAAGGCCCGTGTGTTTGTTTGTTTGATTAAATAAAATGGAAAAAAAGGAATAAAACTGGTAAAGGCTGTAAGCAATTGCCCCTTGCGTGGACCAGATATCCTCTGGTGTGTCATAGCCACGTTTCTGTGTAGTAGCTGGTTTGTTTGTCCCTGTAGTTTAGCTAATTTAAATAGAAATTTGAATCATGTGAGGACTATTGCGTTCCTTGAAGACTTCTTTCTTGGGACGACTCGGCTCAGTAAAGATTCACTGCGAGGCGAACAGCCTTGTGACCTCTTTGAATCTCACTAGCATCTGAGACCCTGTTTACTATTCTCAGCACAGCCACGCATGGGAAGAAAAATAACTCCCTTTAATTCCCTGAGTCAGCAGTGGAAATTGCCGATGTCCCTCTTTCCTCCACTTTTTTCTTCCATTCTTCTTTTTCCCTTTCTTTTGTTTTAAGCTCTCCGAGCAACCTCGATCTTCACAGTTGCATGCGACATCTACTACCCCCAAACAGGGCGATGCCCAGGGTGGTGCACTGGTGAAACTGGCCACTCTATTCTTCCCTCACTGGAGGGCATAATTCTGTGCCGCTCCTCTTATTTTTATTATAATCAGTGCAACTGCTCTAAACAACAGTGAAAAATGTTCATATTTGGAAGCAGTTTATCCTCCTCGACACCCTGGGCTCTGGACAACCACGACCTTCCATTAGGACAAGAGGGTATTAATAATTCATAGATAGATGGAAATTAAGCATGTAAACAGGGTTTGTGCTTTTCCGGATTTTTCTGTGATACTGAAATAGTGTTTTAGCAATTCTGAAATTTCGATTTGACAAAGATATGTTGTGTGTTATTTGAATACACAAAGAATGACAGATCGGAGAACTGAGAGAGCCCCCAAACCAGTTAATTCCTAGAAATGTAGAGCAATTTTTGAAATGATGACTTCAAGGAATGACGGAACGGAGGAGAAATCTCCTTAAAGCTATCTCCTTAAAGCTATCTCCCTCCCCAGGGCTGGTCCTGCCGCTTCTTTGGAAAAGCTGAGTTAGCGCCACGGGCTGAAAAAGGGAACCAAATTACTTGAACACAAGCAGATTTTTTGTGGAGACAAAACTCAGGGCGCAGAGGTGGTTTCCCGAGTGGGCTGTTCCAATTACAGCATGGAAAGAAGCAAGGAGGCATTCGACCATCTCCTGACCGTGTGTGGTGTCTGTGGTGCACGGCTGCAGCCTTTCACTGCAAGAACAAGAGGAAGAAGAAGGCTGGAAGTTGCAAGTTGTTTTATTATTAAGAAGCCATTGTCAGGTGTTAACTTCTGTTAGACCACGAGGCACAATTTGTAATGACTCTAGTTTAGAGGTCGAAGCTGAAATGAAGATATTTTTCTCTTTCCCTTTTGTTGGTTGATAATGGCTGACGTTGACACTGCTTATGAATGAAAGACTTTCCCAGAAACATTTCTTCATCTTCCACATATACTCTTTCAGTGACTGCATTTTGATGTAATACAAGCTCACTGTTAGCAAGCGTTTTAGGTTTAAATTTAGAAATTTGTGTCTTACAATTCTGGCATCGTGGGTGCAGGAAATACAAGTGTTACTCACCTTGTATTTGCACAATGCGCACAATGTGGGATGGCGTGGAAACGCGGGAGGAACGGCAAACAACATCCTGAAGACGTGCATGCTTCATTAGCTGGAAAAGTTGGAATGGAGGCGCTCCAGATTTAGTTCTTCAGGCTGCTGTGCTTGGGGACACAGCAGCATCAGTCTCAGTGCCATGTGCCCACAGTCAGAGGCTAAAGAAAAGATTCCTGTTTCTTTGTGTTTCTCTCCACACACCTGCTCAGGAGTTCTGTAATAAGGCAGCAGGATGAATCTCCATATAGATGCCCATCCATGCATGGGTGTAAACTGTGTTAGACTCTAGGTTGTCCCGTATGATGAAAGTATAAATTATAATGATTTGAATAGTTATTTCTTGTTCAACAAAATTCTTTAAAATTCTTAAAAAATTTGCAGAAACAAATGATCTTCAGACCATAAAAATCAAAGTTTTTCTTGACTTCTTGACTTCCAGTTATGCTATATTTCGCAGCTGGATATTTTAAAACATCCCTTCAAGTCGAGCTCCCTGCTAAAGCGTACAGCTGCACCTTCAGGGGCTTCCATCAGCTGCCTTTTGCTAGCCTAAATCTGCAACCCTAGACATTCCCCCAAGAGACATATGGCCTAGGGTGCTATTTAAGCAAACAATCCTCCACGATGCGGCCTCCAGAGATAGGAAGATATTCACGTTCAATAACCGTGCTATAAATTCTTCCAGAGATTTAAATGGACAGCCTTCAGGTTACAGGCCTCAGACTGCAGCCCTGTGCACACCATGCAAAGAGGTACTATTTTAGTGTGCGGTACTCAATGACTCAACGTCCCAGCCTGGGAAGATGTTAGCGTTAATAATGCTGCATAATAAACTGATGAGAGAGGCCGTGTCATACACGGGTATTGACTGCGCACTGCAATTACAGCGCCTTTCAGATGACTCAGTCAAACAGCTGTATTTGCTCACATACAGATGTTCTGATACAATGGGGAGACATATTGCAATGGAGGAAAGGCTTTTTTTTTTTTTTTTTGCTAAGGGCGTGTTCGGTGTCAAACTGCGCGGATAATTGAGAAACGAAACGGGGAGTGATGTTTTCGACAAAGCCTCACATTTCTGTACCCGCCACCTGCGGGGTTATTGGTGGCACCGCGCGCTGTTAATGATCCTTCATTAATGGGACAGAGGGATGCTGTGAATTTTGGCTTCCGCTGAAGCACCAATCTACAATGAAGAGGTCTGCGCTTCTGCGCAGGGCTGCGATGCACACTTTCGAGCTTCGTGCGAGCACCCCGTGGCGAAGGAGGCTTTATTGGGATTCGGGGCACTCGTCTCACCCCCACCCACCCCCCCGCCCGCAAGCTCACTCCGTGCAGAGCGAGAAGTGATCTGCATGTAATTGGGATAATGAGGATCTGGCATGTTTGTCCGGCTAACAGCGTGTCCCCCAGGCGCGGGCTGCCGGCGCAAAATCTTGTCCTCGCCAACGTTCAGCCTATGCGCCCCCCCCCCCGCGCTTCCCCACCCCCTGCAGTGTGGAGGAGGTGTGAGACGTGCATGCTGTCCAGTCTAACACCTGAATGGTGCCAGGATGACGTACGTATACCCTGCGGGAGGGAAGGGGGCAGGGGAGGGGCAATTGCAGGGTGTCTGTCTCAGGTGAAAAAACACCTGCTCCGAGCCTGTCACTGCCTGTCCCTGCCCGTCCCTCGTCTCCTCCGCCCGCCATCGTCTGTCACCGTTTTACTCATAGGGCCGATATGAGTTCACTGCTCCTAATCAGAGCCGTCAGACGTATTAGTTTTAATCCCAGCCATCGCCAGGCACCAAGAGGGAAATGCCTGCCGATGAATGAACTAACAGGACAGGCATTTGTTTCACTTACTACCCAGTGACTAATAAGCAGTGCAGTTTCACTCTCAAATCCACCTCAAAGGAGCCAGGACATCACCTAATCACTGTGGTAAACTGCACATTTTTTACCAAACATTTAAGGAACAAAAAATGGTATCGCATCAGAATTACTGTAAAACTGGCAATGGGATGCTAGAAGAACACAGGAGGTTGTCAGGCCAAACCTCAGGAGACCCCTTGATTAGATTTAATGATGTCTTGTCCCCGTTGTGTCTTTTGTCTCCTTTATCTCACTGAGGTCAATACTGACTCCATTGCACGTGGGCTCGAGGTCTGGGTGAATAAGAAATGCAGTCACTTAATCTTTCTCTTTCCTTTGTGCTCCAGTTCAGCTACTTTCCAAGCCGAAAGGCTAATTTCCACGAGCCTAAATATTTAACAGGGCTGACGGATACACCTTGATTTAGGTCTCCGGAACACAGACTTGTGACCCCCAACCACAGACCCCATGTTTTATTGAATAAGCAGGGCTTTCTCCTTCTGCGGGTTTTGGTTACCGTTGCAAAGGAAGTTAAGTGATCCGATTACCAGTTTCATGTTGGGGGTGGGGGACGCTCGTTTCGGGATGGCAGAGCGGGAAAGGGATGTTGTCACTCGGATTTCCATTCAGAAATCCCCTGCACACCTGTCGGTTGTTTCCTTCGGCTGGGCTCTAGAATCTGCTCACCTGCCACCTGGGGGAAAATCACCAGCAAGCTTCAAATGAGGCTTGCCGGGAGGAAACCTGTGCCGTTTTCTGGGAAAGAACACAGGATTGTCGGCTCCAGCATAGAGGCCGCGGTGTAATCGGACACCGGCAGCCAGTTCCATAAATGAAATCAGATTCCGATTTCCTTTGTGTTTCGGGGGGCTGTAAACGGGATTGCGTAAATGCTGGGCCATTAGTAGAGATAAGATACTATGGAATTAGATGCTCCAGGGACATCTCTGAGGCTCATCGGTTTCCCCTGGTGGCACAAGTCTTGGCGAGTGGGCCTGCTGGTTGCTCTCACACTTGCTGTTTGGTCCTGGAGGTGAGTGAGATCAGAAGAATTACATTCCCTCACCGCAGGACACAGCTGATAGCAAGCCCCTTCGATACCTGCACTCCATCCCTGTTGTTCATTGACTCACACGCGTGGCATGCAGAGGGCATCTCACAGAGGAGGTTTTCTCATGAAACCGAGGAAGAAAAGCAGTAGAAGGCAATAGTGACCACCAGGCATGTAGCGTATACACCTTTTCAGGAAAGTACTATGTGTTTCAGTGTGCTTGCTGCACACGCGTTTTCTGAGCTTATCAGTCTTTAGGCACCTTTCTTCAACAGATGTACTAGGGTGCATATTGGTGCAATGGTTAGCCATTTTAAAAACAAGTATGCAGACATTTTGTGAATACTTCTGCATAATTCAGTGCCGTAAACCTCTTAGGCAAATCAGCGGTGGCTGAAAAATGGATAAAGTTGTATAGACAGTGTTTTGTGTTGCATTAAATGTTCCCACTACTGCAAAAAACCATGCGTACATGAGCCTTAACCAGTTAGTCATGGTACCAATTATACAAGTTTCTTAGATTCGGGCAGTAGTGGACCAATTTGCCTTTCAGTTTAAACGGTTGAACGTTTGCTAGGTGCGAAATGGAAACGCAATGAAGGAAACGCAGTGTGAAGTTGCTGCTAAATTATAAAGTGCTGTTTTTGCTTAAAATAAAGAAGATTATGTTGGGAGATGCTGGGGATTTATTTCCCACCAGTTTTGATCATGTAAGATTCTTTTATAAATAATTTGTGCATGTGGATGGCCTTGCACAAAAGGGAACAAGATTCACATCTGAAGGGTGCGTAATTGTGGAGATGGAGTCTGATTAAATGTAAAAGCTCTCATTTATATCTGGATCCCAGAACCCAGGAGCATGTATAATTAATCTAGGCTGCTATGTGAGGATGTGTCTTCATCTGTATCTCCTCTCTCTCATCCGTCTTTCCATGTCCCCCACTTCTATCTCTGAATGTTCTTTGATACAACTTGGAGTGTGGCCATGCGTCTTAAAGCAGAATTGGCTCCTCGATGGTTGGCCCTGTGGCCGTTTTCCAAGATGGCTGAGTAAATTTTGTCTCTAGAGACCCACAGTTTTTATATTTTTGCTCTATTCCTATGACCTTAGGTTGCTACAACTGAAGAATTTGAAATGTCTCCCTTTAAGCATGACAGTAACTAGCTGAATTTTGCCCTGCTGCACTCTCAAAAAGGGAGAAGATCAAAAGTAGAGGCTGCTGAGAAAGGTCCAACTGAAACTGTACAACCAAAGAAAGTTACTATGGATACGTTGGATATCTTTGATGAAGACAAAGAAGGAATTAAAGTTATGGCTTTTTCACCACCAGCCGCTCCCATTCACCCTGAGGGGTAGATTTGATAGCGTATTTGAAACATTTATCACACCAAATGAACCATATTAAAGCTAAGCTAAGTAAGTTAGATGCCATGGAAACTCAGCCAGATGCTGTTGATGCTGGAGAGATCTTCCTCTTTTGTTGCAGATCTGGATACTAAATTCTCAGATTTAATTGGTCACATGGATAAACTAGACTCATTTCATTAAATCTGCCTGTGCTATATGATCTGGAATCAAATGCTAATTCAAAGGTAGCTCAGGAGCAGCAAGCAAAGCCGCAGCAACTGAAACTTGACGAAATGGAATAAAAAAGCCGCTACGATAGTTTGAAAATTATGGGTTTGCCTGAGAATGCTGAATGTAATGTTTCTTTAATACAGGAACTATGCTCCTGGGTTGGTTTGTCAGCCAATTCTGCTCCTTTTGAGATTGATTTTTACATATCTACTTCCTGGCTTCCAAGCCAGAGTGGTTGTCCTGATATGGTTCTTGTACCCCTCTGACAAAAAAGAAGCAGCAAAGAAATGAGGCATTGCATTTAAATATCTGCCACCACTTTCCAGGCTGATCTGAAGGACCAAGACAGGTTCATAGATGTACAGGAAGACCTAACCTCTTTTTCTTTAGTTTTTATATGGCTTCTTTACTGTTTCATGCTGTTTCTCTCTGTTTTCTGGTGCAGAGCTTACTTGCTTTTACCAGGTTTATTAAATATTCATGCAATTTTACCCTTTCTGTTTCCTGGGGGGAGGTGCAACTTGGGAGGTTAAAGTAGCAAGACTATAAATCTCAGACACAGTGTATTTTTCCATAGAGTAACAATACAAACAATATCACTACACACCTACTGCAGGTTGGGACGGCAAAAGAGGCTGTTAGCCAGTTAAGTGCAGTCTTTACTTATAATAAATGTAAAGGACTAAACTGTGCTGTGTTATAGATTTATTTCAAGGTTTCTTTTGTAATGTGTTACCAAACCACTAGTTGTATTATGGACAAATTTAACAGTACGCTAAAGCTTTATTGGACAAATACTGAAAAAAACACGTCTGATGTCTCAGCTTACTGATAAATTATTGTCAGCATTAATATGAAAATTGTATTATAATTATTTTTCTTCTGTTACCTGCACGCAGATTAAAACACTGGCAAACACTGGAAAATAATAGCTCGACTAGTGCGGTAGTGTAGGCAGCCAAAGTGAAGAACAACATAAGTGCATGAAATTCAGAGTTTATAGCGAGATGTATTGTTAAATTCACGTTTCATATTTTAGTGTGTTCACCCTTTTTTTTTTTTTGGCTCTTTCTGTTTGGTCTTCTGTTTCACGCTCCTGTTGTACATCAGTGTCTGATGTCTGTTCTGTTAAAGGTTCAAGGGTTTGAGCCTGGGTGAACCATAGCAGGGGGCAACTACACGAGGGAAAAGGGAGGGGTAATTTAAGGGCAAACTAACTGAGGTAATGACAAGGGGGGGGGGATGTTTTATTCCTACCCCTAACAGTGCTGCTTCAGCACAAAGTTCCCTTGCTTTACCGTGTATGGGGGTCACGCAGTGGTCATACATTGCACAGCCCCAAAGATAAACTGCTATTAACATCAGACTGAAGGTGTTTCCCTTTAGGAGCAGGGCTGACCACCACAGTAGTGTAAATGGTTAGAGCTGCTGCCTTCTCTCGAAGGACCAGGGTTCAACCCCCCCAGTGCATTTAAAATGATACAGTAAAATTACTCGGTTGTACAAATGAGTAAATCATTATACATAATGGAAAACAAACCCAACACTGTAAGTCATCTTGTGCTCAGGCTTCAGCTGAACCGACGACAAAAACAAAAATAATGGCAGTGGTTTGTTAGACAAAGCAAGCTTTGCCTCACAGCAGGGGTCTACATGGGTCTTCAAAAGGAAACTGTGCCTCCCGATTGCAAAAGACAAAGCCCGTATCCAGCAGCAGTGGAATCGGTTATGCGTTCGAAAGATCGCAAGTTCAGATTGCAGATGAGAAATTGCTGTTGTGCCCTTTAAATCCTTAACCCAGCAATGCGGATGGGTGAAGCTGTGAACGATGTAAATGGAATTGGATGGTATTGGAAGTCATACAGGTCGCTTTGGACAGCATCTGCTTAATGAATGAATAAAAAAATCATACAAGTTGAAGACCAGCGTGTTGTTCGGAGATATTTTCTCATGGTCCGTCTCTGGGCGCTGGTTGTTGAACATAGGAAGATGGCACAGATGTCTGAGTGCATTGTGCTGTTTCCACTGTAATGGCCAAACGCAATGTCACGGGGATCTACTTTGGCAACAAGCCGTCGTTTCGCATTTTGCATCAGCGCAGCGTGTCAAGGCCCCACGTGCGCGGCCCATGCTGCTCCAAACTGCAGGGCTGCAGGGCTGAAACTGCATTGGGCAGCACACCTGCAGCTATTTGGTGCCTGATTCAAATCTCAACCTGTCACATGGAAAATTCTGGAGACTGAGAGGTAGCCCTTAGCAAGCTAACCCCCCTCACTCAGAAAGTCAATTTGCTGCTGCCCCCTGCTCCTTTTTCCTTTGCTGACCCACCGGCATCCTCCACACCACTATACCCTCATCACTTTGCAAAAGGAGCTCACAGCTTGCTTGGGTTCTTATACGCTTCACGCTGCAGTGATTCACATTTCAGAACTGGTCTGATTCATAGAGGCAGTCGCCATGGTGAATTCTCAAAATGTTTTGTTTTGCTTTTTTTCTTGGAATATCTGTTATTTTGGAAGGCAGAGCCATAAAGCACAGTAGAAAGACAGGGCAGACAGTCTGCATACCTGTGGAGTGAGACTGAAGGCAGTCACCTGTGCTCAGGGAGGTGATTAGCTGTAAGAACCAAAACTCGATTTCCTCACACCTGGCCCAGAGGATGTAGACGCAGCTGTCAGTGCCTTCAGGGTTGTGTTCCAGATGTCGTGCTTTCATACCGGAGAGGGATAAAGAGAGTAAATTCATTCTGTGAAAACATGAGAGAAAAAAGAAAAAGACATGAATTTTGTTTTAACTTTGAACAGAGCCGACACGATGACACATTAGTATGGGCTGTCACAGCTTGAAGGGGAAAGCAGGGAGGAAAGGGGTCTTTGGCATATGGAACTGTGCGTCAGTGTGATCGACATCGGCTTCGTTCCATGGACTCCATGTAGAAATAGTACATGTTCAGCCTGGGGTTAGGCAAAAACAGGACCATATCAACCCTGGACAATTTTGGGTGGTATTCTGGGTTCCATTCTGTTCAATGCAAAGGAGTATTCATATACTGCGTAACTGTGTGTTGGCACTTTAAACTTCATGGATGGGGCTTTTCAAAACTGCTCTTAGATTATAGGGTTACATTACTTTTTGCTACAGGGCCAAATGTATGTTGTAATACCCATGGCATTCATATGGAGTTGCCCCCCTCTTTGCTGCTGTAAGAGCCCCCACTCTTATAGGAAGGCTTTCCACCAGATTTTGGAGCGTGGCCATGGGAATTTGTGCCCATTTGGCCACAAGAGCATCAGTGAGGTCGGGTGAGAAGGTCCGGCTCGCAGTTCATCCCACAGGTGTTCAATGGGGTTGAGGTCAGGGCTCTGTGGAGCCACTCAAGTTCTTCCACACGATCATGGGCAAACTGCGTGTTTATGGAGCTCGCTTTGTGCATGGGGGGAGCACAGTCAGAAAGGAGCTTCTTTCCCAAACTGTGGCCACAAAGCTGGAAACACACAACTGTCTAGAATGTGTTTGTATGCTACGTGGGATCATTAGAAGGGGGGGTCCACATACTTTTGGCCATTCGGTGTATTTATTCAGCAAAGACTATTCTTCAAACTGACCTGATTATTAAATGTTTAGCTCACACCTTTGTGCAAAACAACTCACAATGCTGGATACGCCACTGTAAGCTCCCAGAGTCCTTCACTCAACTACACACTGACAGTCCACTTGAAACACATATTTTTTGGACTGTGGTAGGAAGCTGGTTGGATCATGGGGAGAACATGCAGTCTGCACAATGACCAACCCAAATTTTAACCTCCAGCCCAGACACCAGGTGTACCTCTGGACCATCCACACAGCAAAAATACAACTGCAAAGAAGTTGTCTAAATAAAAATGAGACGAAGTTGAGCAAATAACAAATATGTTCTATTAGCCACAATAGCTCAAGTGCTCTTCTTCTACTGCTACCATAACCGACTGAATTTACAGACACGCATCCCTCTCGTCCTCCAGCCCTGGTTAGCAGCCCGCATCTGTCCAACAGAAGCTCTTAGTTTCCAAAAGCAAGATAAGCCCAGTGGAGCCATAATTAGTCCAGTCAGGTCCTCTTTGTTTGTCGGCATTCTGCCATTAGTCTGAACTAGGCCTGGGGTGATGGTCCTACTGGTGTGGGGCGAAGGGAGAGCGAAAGAACTTACAGGGAAGAACTTGAAATGGAGTCAAGCATGAAGTACAGAGTCTCCACAGAGGCATATCAACTGGACAGAAACCAGTTCTGCTCGCTTATTTTTCCCATTTAAACTGATCCAGATTTCATAATTAAAGGGCACCGGGGGTATTTTTTCTTTTTTTCCCGAAATAGAGTCTCAGAACTCAGCCGAAGCCGGTTGCCATTTGGCATAAATATCTCACAGAACACAATTGCAGAAATGGGTTTTGTGCGTTTGAGAAGCCTTAGGAGAATGTAGCAAAGCACAGGAGTCCTAAACTGGACGTGCCAATTGCTTAGAGAGTTTGCAGTTACAAGCGTCATTGTTTGAATGTTTAAAGTTCCAACTTCCAAGCTGTACTCTGGTGAGTTGTTTTACTGCCTTGTAGAGTCTCTTTGCAGCTTTATTGTTTTTCTCCTGCACCATCTTCATTGATTTGCACCAGCGTTATCACCCAAATTCTAATCCTGATGTAGTCTTATTCTATTTTTATCAAAGGAAAGCCAGATGTATTCAGGATGAGGGTTCGAATATCAGTCATTGCAAAGATCATAAGCAAGTGGCTGCATTTTTCAAGTAATAAGCGGTCTGGACAACAGGTATGTTGTCCTGAACTGCGGTGTCTTTTGGGTAGTTTGATGCAAATCAGTGAAAACACTGTGACTGATGTTAGTAAACAATGAGAACATCATCAGAAGATAAGGTTGACAGGGAAGACTGAAGCAGAAGAAGGATGAGGATGGAGATGTGAAAGTGAAAATGAACATGAATAGGTAGAGGCTGAAGAAAAGGATGCCATCTGGATTCATCAGTCTCCAGCAGCGGTTTCAGTTAGGATGGGTCTGATATGGCCTCCCTCCTGGACTAAGAGAGGAAGGAGACAATCATCAGAGATGGAACTGTCGGTCCATTTGAGCTGAGCCCATGCACCTGTCTCTCTCTCTCATACACACACACACACACACACACACACACACACACACACACACACACAGAGATGTACATCTACTGATATTTTTGGGGAGCCACAGGGTATCGGAACTCAGCATTTAGAAAACATCCTTTCCCCCTTTGTTCTCATTCTCTAAACATACTGTTCTTCACCTAGAAGGTCTGATCTCTATGGCCTTCCCTTGGAAAATGTGATCTCTCCAACCTTCACCCAAAAGCTACTGATCTCTCCTGCTTTCACTCTAAACCTCTGATCTCTCAAGTCATCATCAAGAAGGTCTGACTGCTCCATCCTTCACCCAAAATCTACTGATCTGTCCAGCCTTCAACCCAGAACCTCTGATTTTTCTGACCTTCACACAGAACCTCTGATCTCTCCGGCCTTCAACCCAGAACCTCTGATCTCTTCGGCCTTCACCCAGAAGCTCTGATCTCTCCAGCCATCACCAAGAAGGTCTGATTGCTCCAACCTTCATCCAAAAGTCCTGATTGTTCTGATCTCACACACTGTGGCCCGCATGACAGAGAAATCTTATTTCCGTCAGCTGACACTTTTTAATATGTGCAAGATTCACCACGAGTGTCTCCTAGTGCCATCGCAGTGAGGCAAAGTGGGGGGGGGGGTGTGAAAATGAAACAAAAGAGAGAGGGACAGAGGGAACATTTCCAGCCCTGGGCAGCAGCTGTGTATCCTTCATCCAGGCCCCTGCCCACGTCCGTGGTGACTCAGATGGCAACCGAGAGAACACGCGGAGCACAGGCTGCAGGATCAGCAAGGGGTTCTACTTCTGACAGACAAGGGTGAAGAAAGAAAAACTCGGCAAGATGGGCAATGCCTTGCGGCAAAATACCGGGGCTGCAAAGGTGGCAGAAATGGAGGTGCTGCCAACCAAAGCGTGGAAAATGCAATTCACTTATCGAGAAAAAACATTAATCGATCGGTAGCATAGCCAGTTAATGAGCGATTGTGCTGCCGATTAGCAGCAGGATGGAATCCCAGTCTCATGCACGAATCCCAGCACGTGGTATGCTTGCATAAGTGTATAATTTTCAATTTGCACGAGCCGGGTTTCATGCAACGCCTCCGTTGCTCAAGCACACGAATAATTGGTGTCCTTGGCACCGCACGTGTCGGTTAACCAAGACGAATGAGGGGTGCGGATGGGTGCTTGGGTGGAGACCCGTGTCAAAAATGGTGAGAGTCATCATCAAGAAGGTCTGACCCCCGGTCTCGTCATCTGAAAATGAGCTGCTTGGTTCCGCATTTGAAAGACGCGAGCGTGCAGGTAGGTCACGCAAGCCACTGCCAAAGCCTTTTTCACTCTTCCAACAAGCAGCATGAACAATGTTCCTGGAATTAACAGTGAAACTGGACAGATGCTAAAGGCTCAGAATATCAAACACCGTCTCCATCCTTACATCCATCTCCCCTGACACTTGCTGCTTTTTATGGTGTTTTGGAGCTTGCCCACGCCCCCACCCCCAGGCCATGCTTTGCAGCTGTAATACAATCTGCCACACGACTACAGCAGACCTGGTTCTGTTCCAGATCTGAGTACCGTTTATCAATCCCACCCAAGTGATCTTGACAGAACTTTGAGAGTCCTCCTCCAGTGTTGGCCACTCTTGGAATGGGTGGCTTTACAGATCAATCGCTGGCAGATAGCGGCTCCGACCGTTCCCGTTAGCTGCATTATTTATTAGGCTAACTGGATGCTGTGGATCCATGTTCTTTGAAAGCAACATGGGGCTTCAAGCTTTGCTCAATCTGGCTGATGGATTCAAATGAAATGTGGCTCTTGGCTGTGTTTATCAACAGAAGGGCGCAGTAAAATCAAAATAATTTTGGTATTGGGGAGATGTCGTGTCAGAAATGCATACAACCACATTAGTTCAGGTTAAACTGTTCAGCTGCCACTCTCTATCATGAAATTGTCACAAAATAATAAATGAACAGTAAATTCTGAGGGAAAGAAATACTGGAAGCCTTTGTGCTGGTGTCTTTTTTGCCTCATGGAAGCTCACAAAGGTGAGCACTCTGCCGTAGGAGTGTACTAACATATGGACATGAGGACTGTCAAAAATATTTTCAGAATTTTCTACAACGTGGCTCTGCAAATCACTCATTTCTTT
Organism: Heterotis niloticus; assembly: GCA_018136845.1. Classification (NCBI taxonomy): domain Eukaryota; kingdom Metazoa; phylum Chordata; class Actinopteri; order Osteoglossiformes; family Osteoglossidae; genus Heterotis; species Heterotis niloticus. The sequence continues at coordinate 28,977,633 of CM030890.1, forward strand.
AGGAAAATCAACCAGCTTGGAATACAGGTCTTGGGTTCTGGACACGGAATTAGAGGTGGAACTTGGGTTTTGATTGAGATTCAATACGATTTTATTTTTTATCTGCTCATCAACTGTCTATGGAGATTTTTCTTTCATTTGTCTTTGTCCAAGCAGTCAGAACCCTTGAATTCAAGGCGATTATATGTGTTTTCCCCTTTAATCGGGGAATTTAGGAGTTATTTTTTTTTTTAACAATGTGTGTTGAATTTCATGCTTGGCTGGACTCAAAATTTTTCTGCCAACCCTGGGTTTAGACCGTGTTGGTAATGGCTTTATTTGAACTTGCGCTTTGTTCTTGTGCAGTCGAACGGAGACAATTTCAGCACCACGGTTCACGACAGATCCCGGGGGAGACAATGTCGGGCAAGTGGGCCGTAGTCTCAGGCTGTAGACTGGATCTTCTCTGAAGGTGTTCCAAACATAACAAGGATGCTGTAGTCAAGAAGGGGGAAGGGGCTGACTGAGGAGGGGTGACATCATAGCCCCTTGTGAGTCACTATTTCTCTATTCCTGTCAGTCAGCAGCCCTGGCACTGAATATGAGTCACGAGGGTGAAGAGGATAGCAGTGCTCAGAATGAAGAATGTATTTCTATCATAAAGAATTTCTGAATGAGCAGTTTTGCTGAGGTGAAAAAAAACAAATTACACAAATAATTGCCACCATTATTTATATATATGAATTAGCAGGGAGTGTAGGTTTGACAGAGATGGACTTTGAAAGTTTGAGGGTTGTGGGTTCAAATCCAGCCACTGCACTTCCTGCATCCCCTCTTCTTGAGTTTTGTCACCCAAAACCACTGCATGTCCTTGCCCTGTGTTCCAAACCAAATGGTGGTTAAGTGGAGTGAATTTAAGTTGCCTTTTGTGTGTGTGTTAGCGCACTGACAGAATGCCCCCCCCCCCCAACGTGTTTCTGCCCTTGCGTAGGTTCAACATCACCGGCGACGGCAGAGTTTATCAGTAATGTCTGTGCGGCCTAATGGAGACCAACTGGGCAACACACAGTTAAACAAATCAATTAGTCAACATGAAGGATGCTCTGTGGCACCGGGGGGAGGCATTTCAGTCGAAATGTAAGCGCAGTTGAAAACACCTGGTTCTGTACATTGATTTGATAGCAGTGGGGTGTGTGGTCCAGGCCCACAGAGAAACACTGAACTTGGCCAGCAGTGGCTGCGACTTGTGTGCCAAGTACAAATCCGCACAGCTTGGCCAACACAGGAAGATGCGTTTGCTCACTGTAGCCAGCAAAGGGGTACAGCCTGCAGCTCCATGTGTGCACATTTTTTTAAAAATAAATGGAAGGTGAGGTCATTGCAGTTCATTTACTAGACACCAAATCACAGTGTCTTCATCCAGGAAATCTGTTGCATGCAGTTCAGCAAATTGCCGCAGCTTCATCTACATCCAGGAGGACTGCACTTTGGAACTCCACATCTCCTTGAAAATAAATGCTGATCCACTGACAGCGTAAATGTTCCACGTTTGTTCGAATGAAGAAAGAGAGATGGAGGGGGAAAGAGATGGAGTGAGTGCTGACCTTTCACTAGGTTCACCAGCTTCACCAGCTCCTTCTCTCCTTCTTTGGCTATTGGGTGAACCCTGCACCCTCAGCAGAGAAGCTCAAATTATACAAACCAAGATGATAAATGATACCTGGCAGCTCCGGTCAGATCTCATATCTACTGAAACACCCAACCCGCGTCGACAGCTTCTTCTTGACGGGAATAAATATGGGAATAAGCAGCGCACCGCCTGCTACCTACCAAATTACTGTCTCTCGCCCCGTCTTTAAACTGCACACAGACGCAAACCAGAGTACCCCGGCAAACAAAGTTCCACTCCACCCATGGAGAATTAAAGATGCAGAAAACGCCGGTGTGCACAGCACAGCCGGCGTACAGCAGCAGGAAAGGAGTTCATTAAAATCTTCGCAAGGACAGAAGCATTTGTTCATAACAATGCCTCCGCTTACATTGTTTTGCAGGGTGTTTATCTGTCATTGACATGAGGGCTCGGCAATTTTTAATCATTTTAAGTGATGGAATATATGTGCCAGATGTAATTTTATGCCACTTGTGTTATAATGTTGCTTCTTTATTGTTAATTTTATTTAACTTTTGCTCTGAGCTACTTGCACTGATTTTCATTTCTGTACCTGGTTCGTTTTTAACTGAATATTTGAGGACAAGTACTGTACCTTAGCTGGAAGTTGGAATGCCATGGAGTCATTTCTGACTCCCAGGTGACCCCTAACATGCAAACTCCACACACACACAAACACACACACGATCCCCACCTCATTCAAGCAGTCCAGGAGGTGTGAGTCACAAGCCTACCTCACTGTACCACCACATCCCCCTCATACCTTAGTTAAGGGGACCAAAACAGATGTGAGGATTGAATCGCATCACCCGCCGCCCCATGTATCGACTAATGTAATCCTTTAGGGATAATTTAACACACGGCGCATGTAATGAAAATGAGATCTGCTGCTGACGGAGGAATTTCCAGCCATGCTACTACTGTCTGCAGCAATGATGACTGATAAACAGTAAGCAGAGTCTTTCCAGCGTAGTGCTGATGTCAACCCCATTAAGCGTTACCTCATGCCCTGGTTGCTGGGATTACCTCACTCACTCATTCCATTAGCTGGTCCACCACCACAACAATGCATCTGAATGATCTCACTACATCACACACAGTGCCATAAGCACCAATTTTTTGAGTAAATAAATAAATAATGTGTTTATCAGCTTCAAGTGGGAGAACAATATACAGTATTTCTATATATGTGTACCCTGTACTTCTCTAGTCAGTTGATGCTCTACTATGTATGTGTATTTACATTATTATTATTATTATTATTATTATTATTATTATTATTATTATTATTATTATTGTTGTTGTTGTTGTTGTTGTTTTTGTGTTGTTGATGATGATGATGATGATGATGATAATAATAATAATAATAATAATAATAATAATAATAATAATAATAATAATAAAATTTTTTACATAAACAGTTGACAATCACCTAACTAAAAAAAAGTTGTCCTAACTGTTTTATAACAGTAATGTGTGTGTGTGTGTGTGTGTGTGTGTGTGTGTGTGTGTGTGAGTTTGTGCATGCGCAGTCAGTCCTCATTCCTCTTGTTATGCCAGTTGTGTACATAATGAGGTGTCAGTTTCACACTCACTTCTCTCCCCCAGTAGGTGAGGGAGCAGCAGCTTTTTCTGAGGGTGCAGAACCCAGGGTCACTGTTTGTAAATGAGGAGAAGCACTTTTGTCTCTGATGGTTATATTTTGCATGCAGGTCTGTCTGTGTTGGCCCGTCTCTATGGCCAGGCTGTGCTCACCAAGTCCGTGCTTTGTCAAGGTTCTCCTCAGTTTGTGGTCAATTTACCACGGTCAGGTACTCTGCTGCATGGTGCTTTCTGTTTAGAGCCAAATTGCACCGCCGTTTACTTTGGGATTTGCTTGTCTCAGTCCAGTGACTCATGTTTTTCTTTTTGTTTATTGATCACTTGCTGGGGTTGGAATCTCTGAGTTGAGGCTTTGCTGTCAGGCAGAGGACAGATTATTTTCAGATTATTTTTAAGATGTAAGAAGAGATAGATGTATTTAATTTAGATGGCATACAGAAACACCTTTTTGCTGATGAAAACTTCAGTGCTGCTTAGAGCTCTGAGGTTGTAGTAGAGTTATTTCGCTTTAAGGATCACTGTGGAACAACTCCTCTGTGGAGTAAGAGATTAGAGAGATGCGTCCTGTCTTTCACAGCTTTTTTGAGTGTCAGGGCCAGGATGAAAGGATTAGAGATCAAGCTGGTGGATTGAGCCAGTTGCCGTGGTGATGAACCTAGTCTCACACATGGTCACAGAAACACATAGCGAGTTCTTCTGATGCTGCAAACTCTCTGAGGAGAAGACAATAATGGATTTCACCACTATCTCACATTTGCCTTTGCTTTTCCTTTAGTTCCCTTTTGAGACCCAATGTCCTTTGAGAGGCTTGCAGATGAGGGTTTTTCAGCTGGAGAGGCTGAGGCTTGATCATGTCTCTGGGCTCCTGCCCCTGAAATGTCTACACGCAAGGTCAACAGCAGTGCTGTGCCATGGCTTACATGTTTGACTTAAAATGATCCAAATCAAATACACCAGCATAAAGAAGGTAACTCAGAGACTCACTGGACCTTTCTTATACTTTACAGGTAGGTTGTGTACATGGCCATGCTGTAGGGTTAGTATTTTGAAAATTACTTATAGAGCAGAACATTTTTTCTCCTTGATTCGTCTCACTTTTCTTCTATTCATTCATTGCCCCCACGAAGGGCCCATCATCTGCTATCTGCCATGGTTGCCATGACAGAACCTGGCATATAGCAAAGTGTTGCTGCTGCCATGCTGCACAGACCGAAGGCAGGGAGGATAAGGAGACGGTTAGAGAAGGAGACATAGCAAACCACATTAAAACATGGGATACATCCCCTCACTTTACCCTGCTGTGACAGTGGAGAATGAGCTGCAGCAATCCTGAACTTCAGCTGGTGTTGGCTGAAGCTATGGGTGCTGTCACACTGGACATGACACCATAAAACTTTAGACTGTTTACTTATTGAAGAACTGGAGTGATCTGATGATAGAGCAGGGACTGGGAAAAGTGCCATCCCCTCCAGTATGTTTACAACAAATGGTGGAGAATCTTGGGGTTCCATAAACATCAGCGTACACCCAGTCCCACGACCCATGTGGAAATAACACAACCCATCCTGCCTGGTTTGTAGGTAGTCCGCTGATCTCTGGGTTAATACAAAGCGGTGAGACTCCCACCTGTGAATTGTGGCTCCATGAGAGGAATTTATTGATTGATTTATTGATTTGATTGATCGTCTGAAATATGTGATCATTTTTCAACTTTAGTGTGTGATGGTCATCGCAGGCCTGACTGGCTGATGCTCATGAGTATAGGGTGCTGAAGAGGAGTCCACTGGCTTTGCCTGGATCTTCCTCCCAAGCCCCCCCCCCCCCCACACACACACACACTCAATCTCTCTCCAATTCATTGTTTCATACTGGCGGCAGCCGCTAATGCAAACCCCGGCTCAATCCATCATGCTTATTATGGGAAATCTCATAAATTATGCATTGATTTCCATTCCACTGCTATGACATTCTCAGATTTCCAGCATCCCACATCTAAACAAGTAATATTTGTACAAAAATGCTTTAACATCCATATTATATTAACGCATCACCACCACATATGAGCAAACATACACACAGGTGCAGTCAAAATAATGCAAGCAATATATGAATAACAAATAGGGTCATATCTTGTCTTCTTGAAATGCTGCCACGAGCTGATAAGTTCAGCGCAAAATTTCCTATGAACATTCATTGATGGGGTTGTGGACCACCATAAACCTGCATTGGTTAAACCCTAACCGTTGATAAACAATTTGTGGATATTGAGGTGATGTCTGGGCCTGGTGCCTGCCTCTAAAAGGTGGGTACCCTCATCCTGGTATTTATAAAACCATTCCCTGCACCAGGCCCACCACTCCCACAAGATCATTTCCCACACCATTTAAGATCCACCATCATATTTTTGTCTCAACTGACCGTGTGGTATCAAAATATTCTCTCGCCTTCCTCTGCTTTCTTCTTGTAATCCTCTTTGCACGTAGCAAAAACTGCAAATGCTGAGTCATCGAAACATATTAATGTGCTTCAACAGCTGAAAATTTGAAGTCTGTACAAGCAACCCCAAGTTATGTGTTTTTCTATATTGGCTTGGGGTTCAAACAGTTTCTGGATGGCAGCCGTGTCATAAATGTTTAAGTTATTCAAGTTCGCAGTGTAGTTTTGAAGAGAATGGGTCGCACAGGTGCTCAGTTCTCACTGTGGCTGCTCTGACAATTATTAAAAGAAACGGGGGAAAACATTCACTGTGATTTTATGGTTCTTACAGGGCTTTCTGATGTCAGTAGGCTCAAGCTTGTCTGCTGCGCTTCCTTTTTTCCATGTTTGTATTATGCCGTTGCATTGTCGTTGCTTTTGACATTTATCTGACTCACGTTGCTGTATCATGGTGTCTCTGGGAGATGTCTCATGTTCTGGAACTCACATGGTGAAGCATTAATATGGCTGATTTAGGTGTTTAAACTTACACAGGAGGCAGCGCTCCCTTATCATCCAATGCTCATGTTTGCTTGGTTAGCAGCACTTAGTTCCAGTTACATTTAACTGAATTCTCCATGTTAACTTTTTGTGTTGAATAAATAAGATCCCTTATGTGTGACTTGTCACATGAGGTTAGGTTTATCTGCTGTTAGGGACAGGTTAGGATTAGGAGGTGTTCTTCTGTGTCTGTCTGTTCACATGTGCTGGAGAGAAAGCAAAGCAAGACAAACAGCTGTGCAGCATCTTTGTTCCTGCATTCATTGCAGCGCAGCAGCTCATTTTCGGCTGCTTGTGCTCAGGCAGACCACCTGCAGAGTTCAACGTTGAAATAAGACTAAATATGATCACTAAATTAGACTGCAAAGAAATGGGAATCATGGTTACAGCAGAGAGGTTCGTGCTTTTGGGTGGTGGCAGAGATGCCAGTTAGTTCACACAAATTATGGAGTACAAGAAGAAATGTGAAAAATTATGGGAATGCAGAACTTACTAGTTTGGCAGCCAGGCATTCTAGGGTGTCGAACTGAAGCAGGGTGGCTCACTTAAGTTGTTTGGACCCTAATGAAGGGTTCAAGCAGTCAGAAGAACCCATGCAGGATTCAATAACTTCACATGGGGAATAAAAATATAAATAAGCCATGCAGGGCAAATTTAGCTCAGTAGCCATCTGAAACCCCAAGGAGCCACTTCCAGGTTTAGGTACCACCACGTGGTCTTTTGTAACATTTTTTCTTTTAAAGGTTCATTTGGAAGCTGGGGAAGCCGCTGACCTGCACAAACGTGACAGACAAATTAAAAAAAGATGTAAATGATTTGGGACTTGGGACAGCAACTGAGCAGCATGCACAGACTCAATGGTATGAGCACCACTTTCCAAAATAAACATGTAGGCAACATGCACGCAAAGTAGTGACTGCCTGCAAAATGATGCTGTAGTATTTAATTATATTGGCGATAATATGGTGCTGAAAATGTCATCTTTATGCTATAACAGCAACTGGAAAGCATCCATGTAGAATATTTAAAGTACTTGGGAAGCTGAGAAAAGAACAGGAGAGTGGAAACAGGATGAGATTTGTAAAAAGTAGGAAAGAGGAAAAAATAGAAACAGAAATAAGGAGTGAATGGAATGAGTGGCAAAGACAGAAACAGAGAAAGCGAGAGAAAGTAAGAAAATTTTATAAGCAGCTACTTGCAATGCACACCTGAAAAAATGCCATAAACGGTGCTTTGACATCCAGTTCTGCATGTTCTGCATATTACTTTGGAGAGAAGAATTTGCTAAATGAATAAACACAAATTTAAAGTAAGAGAGAGAGAGAGAGCGCACAAGAGAGAGAGGGTGAGCATAATTTTATTTATTGACTGCAGTGCAGAGCTAAGGGATTTGTGCTGTTTTTTTTTTTTTTATCTGTTCATTCAAATCATTCATATCAACATACACAGCGATTCCAGAGATTTCTGAGCTGAACTTTTGTGAGACCACGTCAAGGTCCTGACTCACAGCAGATTCTCCCAGCTTCGTTCTTTAATGGCAGCCCAATTTGGGCCCAAGGCCACAAAAAGATGAGAGTGGCTGAATTAGTGGGTGATGGAAGGATGAGGGAAAGGATTCGCAGATTGAAAACATCTCTGAAGGCCAACGAAAACTGTGGAATGAAACTCACCCGAAGAAGGCGAAGATCTTATGAAAACAGGTAGCATAGTGGTTACAGCAGGTGCCTTGTGGTCAAAAGACCCAGGTTTGAGTACAACCTCCTGCGGCAGTACCCTTGAGTAAGATATTTAACCTGAGTTCATTCTGTAAACATTAGCCAGCTCTACAAATAGCTAAAACAGTTTTTCATAGCTCAGGGTACAAACCCAACACTGTAGGTCACCTTGGAGAACATTGTCAGTGAAATGAACAATAGACCAATGCTGATGTTGATTTATCACAATCGGTGAATTCCCAGTTTTGGCTGAAAACCTCCAATCGTAATTTTGTTCACTTGTCACGCAAACAAACAAGTCAACTGTTTAGACACAGCCGCATAGACACATTTGCTGGATTGATGTACATATAAAGTGTTAATTTACTGTATCATTTTCTGAATAAAGGAGTTAACCTTGTTTCGGCTCATTGATCGAATCCCACGTCATTTCCCATTTAAGTGCAAGTAGTCGGTAGCAGCCGATAACAGCACATCCAGTCACCTAATGGTTTTGAAATGTAAAATAAAGTGCTCACTTCTGCAGATGCTGAAAGAAAAATACAGTTTGATTCACCCACCTTACATAACATCATTGCCTGTGTCACTACTATGTTGGGGCAGGAGTTCTGTAAATAAATTTAGTGTCAAATTTAGCTGTAAAATTAAGAGACTGCACCAGTTTGCCACCTCTTAACATGTTCAACACGTGCCTTTCAGCCTCGTCTCCTCGATCCAGCTTGAGACGCTCCTTCAGGGTCCCGCTCCAACATAAGCGTGGGCAGGTCATCGCTAAATGTGTCGTGCTTCTTTTCTGTCATGCTGTTTCAACTAAGTTTGACATTTAATATGATAAACAGCCGCAGAATTCAGATGAACACCTCGTGCGCTTTCAGCACGCGGCGGTTCTGCTCCGAACTTCTTCAGCATTTATTCCGGAGAGCAGAATGGTGGAACAGCCACACAGACATGAACTTACTGTCCATAGAATCTTTATGCCTTCTGTCTTTTGAAGAGGTGTAGAAGGAAAATGTTTTATTCAGGAATTGTTTTATATTTGTTTCAGCTGAATGGCTTGTTATTCTGTTAAAATATGGACATTTTCTTTTGCAGTGTTTCGCTAAAATCCTGTCTGTTTACATCTCTGTTGATCATAATTAACCATTTTAGTCCTCAAGTTACTTCTTTGTCTAAGTTTTTCTTCCCAAATGTGGGTGGGGCTTCCTTGATACATTCCTGTTTTGATTGGTCAGTTTATTTCTCATTGGTCAGGTGCACTGCTCTACCTGTCGCACTTTCAACACCTTATATAAAGGCTTTCGCACTGAGAAGAGCTTATGCAGATATAAATTAGAACAGTTTGGTTTTTGTTTCTTCGACAGAGGATGTATGGGGTTGCCACTATGGAGGAGAAGGGCTGAAAAAAGCAGACCATACACAGATTCAGGAACAACATAAAACCTTTTTCTCTGGTGTATTCCAGAAGCTTCTTGGCCACTACAAACAATGTGTAAAATTGCAGATAGAATATGTTGAAAAAATAACAGCGATCCTATTTACATTCCACTTTTTTCATGGTAAACAAATTTGAATGACCTTTACTTTTGGAACTCCTTGTCCGCAATGGTTGTTGTGTGGGCTGTGACCATAGCCTCTCTCGAGCCATATTAGCAGCCCAGAGAAACTCAAAGATTTGGGTGCCCGAGCCAACATTGATGTGAAAAGCTGGTCAGCAGCGCACGTTATGAGGCCTCTTGAGCATATTAAGCGGGACTGTTCACTGTTGTGCAGTTCTGCACAACTGTCTGCATCCCTCTCTTGCTCTTTGTCTCCCTCTTTCCTTTTCACTCTCCCCACCCCTCGCTGCATGCAATTATTTTGTACCGTGGTTCCGCATCCAAGGAGATGAAACTATCGAGTGCTGTTGCCGAACTGCTATTATGATGTTCGCCGAGACCCTGCAAGCTGAGCGAAAGTTATTACCGGTTGTCGTTTTTCAGACATGCAGGTGAGAGACAGTGAGGCAGGCAGTGGCAATGGGGGGCATAACATTGCACCCTGTGATAATGAGAAAGAAGCCAAATGCAGAGGCACGAATCTCACTTTTTACACACGCAAAAACTTCCAAGTGCAGTAAAAATTCCAGCACTTTTGCAAAGTAAAACATCCAGAAAGGAAGACAGACCTCTGTTCTGGGAATGATACTGGTAGACATAAACTTCTGCTTTTCTGCCAGTGGAGACAGGCAGCCAGAAGTCAAAATAAAACAGAAAGTGATGTACGGGCAGAATGAACAGAGCCGCTATGCAGAAAAGCTGAAACGCATCATCCAGCCCAGATCTAAAGGGGTGATGGGATTCTGCAGCACAGATTACCATTACATCACCTCCGGTTCTCCTTCTTACCTTAATCCTGCAGCGCACACACACTTCCCACTTTGCAGGGCACCGAAGGCTGTCGGAAGCAGTGGGGATAAAGGGGGGGGGGGTGCAGTGGGGCTGATGGGTAATGTTATGTGTTTAAATGCTCCAATTCAGATGAAACTGTGTAGCGGTGAGAGCTGAGTGGAGCCATTGTCTTCAGCAAGTCGGGATTTGATACAAGCAGCCTGGCTGGGCTCCCTTGGGATTTGATCGCATTAGAGGGGAAGATTATGTTCCTTTTGGACCCTGCTGACAGAGCATGGCTGGAAGACAGCGAGGGTGGGGGCAGAGAGCTGGAGAGGAATCAGTAATCACACCTCTGCACCCTGCCGCTCGCAGACACGTGATGGAAGGTGGTGAAGGGGAAGTGGTGGAAGGGTGTGAGGGGGTTTTTCAGCTTAACTTTCTCACATCCCCCACCCTTACTCTCTCCTACAACAGCACCTCTTTCCACACCAAGGCAGGAGCAGCTTAGACCCTCAGAGACTCACTGCTCAGAAGAGCACTGCAGCAGTCTTCTTGTAGATGCTACCAGAGATCGAACCCAGGCCTTGTGGAAAACCTCGACAGATAACAAGACTAGAACCTACAGGAGCAGCAGACGTGAGATTCTTTCTCCCTGCTGCAAGACCAGGAACCGCACTCTGCAGAGATTTCAAGCTGGCCTTTATGGGGAAATGCACACGTCTTATAGTTCTAGTCGAGTGTTGCATGGATATAACCCACCCTTCGGCAACCATCTCCACTTGGCTTTCTGGGCAAACCATCAGTTCTACCAATCCTTGGGTTGTGTTTGTGACAGCTGTCAATTTTTGGTGATCCTGTCAAACCTGCACTGGAATTTCCCTTATGCTTGTTTTTTGAGTAATTCTAAAACATAGATTATCACCTAATGTTGTGTTACACTTTTTAACCACATTACTTCCCAGTATTTTCAAGTTCTATACTTATTCTTAGAATGTATGCTCTACAGACCTCATTAACCTGAAATTACACCCGTGTGATTTCCTCGGTTTGGCATTTGGTACTTTGCTCTCTATTTTAGGCTCACAGGTCCATTTCCTATAGCAATCCAGATTTGTCCATACACTTGTCAGATGTAACAAAGTTGAATAAAATGGGTAAAATTCATTGAAATTGGTGGTAATCATTTTATGTGTTCAGGTGCCTAGCATGGAGGATATTGTGAAAAATAGATGAAGAAAAATACATTTCTGATGGATAAATGCTTCAAATTTGTCCATAATACAATTCCAGGGTTAATAAAAGACAGCAAATTTGTCCTAAGTGTCCATTGTAGTTGGAAGTCCTTTATACAGCATACCAAGGTGCTGGAGAGATGCCAAAAATTTTATTCTTTACCTGGAGATCATGAGTCAAGATGTAAGAATAACCCCAACCAGGAGTTGATTTGTTAGGTTCTCTAGCTTTCTCATTTTGGCCTCACCCAAATGCGGGAAGCCTGACAGATGACTAAGTTAATCTAAAGGTTGCCAAACTACCCCTGACCTTTAACCCAGGCAAGCCTTCATACAACCTTCTCATAAGACAGCCTGCAGACTGGAAGCTGAAGAGCTGAACAAATAAGGAAGCGGGATGCACCGAGCAAGGACCTCAGAGGCTGTCTGCCTGTAGACTGAACCATTCTGTGACTGCGTCGCACAGAGTAGTACAATGGCTCTGATGCTGGTTAATTAATAGACGTTTCTTCTTTCTGCTCGAACTATACAAATTTGACTTAATGTGTCACTCCGGCTGAGCGGCCTGCTAACTGTGTCCATTCCACCCCTCTTATCTTTGGACTTTGGTTCCCATTCATCAGCTACGTGCGCTGCGGTTGTCAGTTTCGCGGACTTCTGCCAAACCGCTGCGTCCATCCAGGCCTTCGTTCTCAGATGGGGAGTAAACAGGAAGCCGAGTGGACGTCTGGGCTTAGGTGTGGCCAACTTGTGTAGGTGTGGGTGGAACAAGAGGTCTCTTGTGGCCTTACAGGACTCCTGTAAATTAGAGCAGAAAGGTTAATAGTTCACAAGACCACTGGCTAAATTCTTTGAAGCCACTGATAATAAAAATAGAGGCTATGTTTGCTGTCTACAGTACTTAGTAACCATATTTAGTTATGTATGTCAGGATAGATAAACATTTTTTAAAAATTAATGCGATCAAAATAAAAAATGTGTCGTCCAACTCTTGTGTGTCTCTCCCCTTTCATTGAGCGCAAGATCAAGCATTCCGATTTAGCAGGGTCACTTGGACCAGCCTGATATGTTCACCTTGGGGTACCTGTCTCTTCACAGACAGAAGAATGCGGCTCACTTTTCACCTCCATCTTCAGATCATCCATTACCTCCATCATCCATTCATTCAGGCAGGGATACAGCAGTCTTTTTTAAAATTTTTTTTTTGAGAAGATATCAGTTTGGTCTCTGTTTACGCCCTTCTTTTAGGAAATGTGCTGTTCATTTCATCCGTTTGTTCTTTTTGGGAGTTCAAATACATGGTCACTCTGTTCCCAAACATCAGGGCTGCACAGAACCCTTGTTCCCTTTGTGTGGTTCATTATAAATTGACTCAATTTTTATTGATCTGTTTTATTTCGTGCACATGCCGTACTTGTGTGGTATTTACTGGTATTCTCTCTTTGTTTTACCTTCCCTGCTGGAGGGATTAGAATCAAAGAGGAGCCATGGACTACGGATGTGGCAGCAGTGAAGCCCTGTCAGCTGAGTTCCCCTTTGATTCAGGGAATGACCGTAGAACTGGGAAGACCACTGAGATCATCATGGTCAGGTCAGCCCCTGCTATGCATCTGTGCTCTGAGCCTGTTGCATCGTGGAGACCATACATGTATGCACCAGCACACCCACAGGAGAATGCATTGGTGGTCACATGGACACACGATGCATTTACATTACCCCAAATATCTGTAAAAGCACACCATGCTCACACACCCTAAGCACATTTGTACAAAATGCGTTGCTCCACCACATTTTTTATTTATTTATTCATTCAGTCAATGCCTTTCTCAATACCAGCTTACAGTGTTAAGCTACCCAAAATTCATTGCCCATTTAAACTGCTGGTTCATTTTTACTGGAGCATTTTTGAGTAAGCATCTTGACTACAGGTACAAGAGTGGGAGGTGGGATTCAAATGGAGATGCTTGAGTGCATAGTGGCAACTTTAACCCCTCCGCTACTTGCTTGTCAGTCTATGGTATTTTTTAGCTGGGGAACCAGTGTGAAGGCCATTTTTTCCCCTTTTGGGTGGGGAAACTCTCATGTTAGTGATGCTTCTGTGGTGGTTACATACGTAAGTAATGGCTCTAACCTCGGCATGACTGACATAGAGTGGTGGCATGTGAGCAAGGAGAGAAGATGCTTCAAAAGAGGACTCTGTGCCTCTCACGTTCTGGTTCCCCATCCCGTCTCGTCCTCCCTGCACCCAACCAGCTCCTGCTGTATGTGTTAGACTTATTGTGCAAAAGCAGGGCTGAAGGTGCTGGTGCTGAACAGGGGCATGTGTTCTGGCGATGCCGAGAGGACAAGTCAAATTACTCCATTCCAGCTGCATGCCCACCAGGGCACCCAAAGGCAACGTCCACTAACAAAGCAGCCCAGTCTTCCCTTCAACTCAGCCACATCGGGTGCAAGGGAACAAATGTGGAAATGTGGGCGAAAGCGGTTTACATAACGTCAAACAAAACCCTGGAATCATCACAGGATCCGATTTTATGAGGAATGCATCTCCCGCCTTGCCAAAGGCAGTATTCGGTAGGCACGCAGGTCTTTATGTAAGAAATTAACAGCCTGCCCAGGCTGCTGTCAGTGAGCCACAACACGTGAGCGGTACAGGGTGGAACATCTCAACGTTGGTTTTCGGAGCCATCACCAGCCTTGCCCGGTGCACTGTGGCCTCACCAATCATACACAGCATGGCTGCTGGACTGCGTGCGCCTACTTTTTTGGTTTAGTAAACCAGAGCCAAAGAGGGAGGTGTAAACACCAGTCATACCCGAAGATCAGAGCAGCAACAGCAGGAGCTGTCTGTCTAATCGCACTGGGAACCATCTTTAGAACCACAGCTATGATCTCAGAAAAACTTTGTTAGTCACATCGGACATCCATTTTAACACAAAGGAGCATCTTTCTGCATTAGCATTTACACTTTTACTTACAGCTGCTCTGCCCCAGGTTGTAAAGGTCTCCATAAGACAGAACTCATGATGAATCTCCAGACTGAAAGACTGCGGAGATATGACAAGCAAGTTTATCTCTGATGAATTTGGCTGGAAAAAGTATTTTATTGCTATGATGCACACCAGAAAGTTCCCTCCGCAAATAAGCGGTTGATTCAGGTTCACTCAATCTTTTTTCCCACCAAAAGATATCATTTGACTTTAACACGGATGGTTTCTGCAATGTCTGGCCACCCTTCGGGACCTTCTTTGAAAGTTCTACATTTCTGCCCCATGTTAAATCTCAGCCCTTGCACTGCTTTTATTCTCTCCGTACATCATTCCCATCTCTGTGTGGATTTGACCCATTTCTTCTCTGTTATTTAAAAATAATAATAAAAAAAACCTCACTTCCACTCTGCTTTTGGCTGTAAACTCCCAAGTGTTCTCCACTTCTTCAGCTCTCTCTTACAGTCATTACCTGTGACAGCTGGGAATCAATACCATTCCTGAGCAGGTGACATTAAGGGCACTGCTAATGCCTCAATTTCGGGGGGGGTGTTAATAAATAGACTATATTGCTAATAAATCTCATCTGTTACCTGACAAGGTAATTTTTCCAGTTAAGTAATAGTTGTGTAGCTACACTAAAGCTGAAAGTAATTCTCAAATTGACTCAGATTGCTCTGAATGTGGAACCAAGCAGGTGCTGATACTGCCTTTATGCTCCGGGTTAGCAAAAGGGCCTTTTGGAAGGAGTTGATAATTGTAGATGTAAAATATATGGCAACTCCTACATGAACCAGGCGACACAAGGGGAGTCCATGGACCACTCTGTGATCCATTAAATATCAATTGTTTTCAAAGACACTTTGATTTAGAGCTCCACAGGTGAGCTCAGCTGACAAACACAGGGGCAACCTTGGTTTAGATGAAGATGAAGACATTTTTCCTTCTTCTGAGCTGGGAAAAACATGCACTACAGTATTTACGTTGCACTGTTCCTCCTACATGTTACTTGCTTCATAAAAGACAGCAAACAATCCTTACTCCTTCGGTTTGCACAACCATCCTTTCAGAGAAGAAGAAAAAAGATGTTTAAAATCAGAAATAACCTCGACTCTCACTATGCATAAAAAAGATAGCATGAATAAAACAACAAAGCTCAAGAGACTTTGCTTGCTGTTGCAGAGAAATCTGGTGGGACATTTGCCAATCCTTGCTTGGAAAGTGACGTAAAGTTTGCCAGCCCCTGTTGTTAAGGCTTAATGCAATAATTCTGGAAGTTAACAATATTTGAAACAGATTCCTCAGCATGTAAAAGGCTGCACTGAAACTGCTGTGCCCGGACTGATCTCAGAAGACCGGGAGGCAGAACAGAAGCACTTCAAATAAACAGAAAGCAAAATGCAAGGATTGACAGGAAATCGCATTCTCTCGCTCAGCCCCCCTGGGAGTGTTTCTGCGAATGCTCTTTGGCGGAAACTCGTCTGATGGAGGAGCTGAAATGATGCGTTTCCATGGTAATGGTGAGCAAGTTAGTTTGGAACCCAAGGCCAAAGACTGTTTATTTATTTCTCCCTTCTCCAATCCCAGCTGGCTTTTCCCCTCATCCTCGCATGTAAAGTTTGAGAAATGTGGAATGGCAGGTAAATGCCAAATGGCAGGCAGGTAAGCGCCAATGTACTATCGATGCATTCATAAGCACAACGTGAGAACTCGAATCCGGTCATTAAATTAATAAACAAAACAACCACGAGATTATCTTTTAAACAGCCGAACCCTTTTCGAAGACGAATTGGGTGCTGTAGGAGATGAACTCTGTGTGCTGGTGATTAAATATTGACATTATTATATGTCGAACAGGTCTTATTCTCTTGTAATATGTATGAAGGCCATCCCTTGTCTCCTTGGGTCTCAAAAGAGGTACAAGCAGCTTGCCGGATCTGGCAAGTGAAAAAGTGTTAGACTGATCCTTACAGCTGCTCATTACATACTGAGCTGCACTTGAAATCTCTGCGGTAGACAGGGACTGAGAGACTCAAAAGCATGTGAACATCGGATTGTTAGGTTAACAAAGAGTGTGACTCTTTGTGATGGAGACACTGATTATTATAGGAGAAAAATAAAAAATGTTTTAGTAAGTGTTCAGAAAAACTGCAATTGCGCACACCCTTGTTTTGTTTGTGATCGTAGACAACACGGGTCATCACCTGCTTCAACCTTCAGCTCCGGGCGTTGCGCTCCAGTGTCAAACAGGTATGCAGGCAACAGGTTAAAATCCCTTGTGATTGGAAAAATAGCTCAAGGTCGCCAGAGTGAAGTGACTTTAAAATGCACCCATTGCATTATTTCCACTTAGTGACCCCCCTGCTAAGGCAAATACAACCAACATTGGAGTAAACTCCTGGAGTTCCTGCTCATGGGTGCAAACTGACTCGTCTGCGCTTCATTATGGGTGACAGGACAGCTCAGTGACTGTGACCAAACACTGCCCAGTGTAACTGCATCGCACTTCACAGCTGAACAAAGTGGAGTGCCGGGCAAGCTGCTGGAGACCGTGAAGCCATGGCGGAGCCCTGATCTGTAGCCAGCTCATGCTGGGGACCGGTGATTTGCTGCAGACAGAAAGCAGGTATCTGTTTGCTTCAGCCATGAATGTTCATGAGGCTGCATACAGATGTACCAAAAGCAGTTTCAGAGTAACAGTAACAAATGTTCAAATTAACGGTGGCAACGTCGTGCACATATCGGCAGGGCTATGAAAACAAACATATAGAATGTTTATGAATAATGCATCTCTAATGTGTGCTCATACATATTGACAGGTTCGGTAAAGAACTTTCAGTGTAAAATAGGAAGCATGGAATACTTCTTTAAAACCCTAAAACACATCAAAAAAAGAGTTCTGTAATTATTGCAATACTTGTAATTCATTTGTTACGAACTGCATACGCATAAGGAGTTTCAGTGTAAAAACCAAACTGAAGATTGGGAAGTAACGCTTTTGGTCGGTCGCTGCTGGTCAGATGCATCATGGCTGAGAGAAGAAGGTCTAGCAGAATGTGACCGGTGAAATGTAGCCCTGCAACATGGCCCTGCCCATCCTCCTGCTACTGGGCAGTTTAGGCCCCCAAACCCGATGTCGTCCGCCCACCCGCAGACCATGTTTGGGGTTCTGTTCCACTTCATGGCATGGATAAATAAACAGACAGATGGCTCTCAGTGGCCCCATCTTGTGAGATGCCATGTTTATCTGTCCCCAGCCCCAACCCCCACATCCCGCCCCCACTCCCCCTTGCTTGTGAGGGAATTTGATAACAAGGCGGACAGAAAGCTGGATGCTCCCGGCTGCCAGGAAAGTGGGTACCAACTGTCCACTTGTCAAGCCAGCATTGGCGCCGTTGGGTTTCCTTGCAGTTAGCGGTCATGTTGGATGAAGGATCCTGGCAGACTGACGGCAAGGACACGTTTACAGGTGAGCACATGGTTATTCTGCTAACCCCTGTCTGGATCCAGACATCATTTACACAAACAAACTGGATGCTCCCGCAGAATTCGACATTTAAAAAAGTTATGTGCTGTTTTCAGGGCTTTCCCTCTCTGTCACTGGACTGATCTCAAGAGAAAACTATAGCTCTTATGCATTTAGCGATTTCGGTGAATCGAGGCCACGGGTGATGGCTTTCATGGGTAATGATGACAGAAATGATGATGGAGACAGTGGTGGCGGTGCTATTAATCTCTCTCACTTATTTCCTCTGTAGCAGAAACCAGTAGAAATGAAGACACCAAATTGCCCTGTTGCCTTTCTGTAAAGCAGATTAAATTTGCTGAACCATTTATACGCCTGGGCCACTTTGCTGGAACAATTCCAGGGTGGCTACCTTGCTTAGGGGTCCTGCTGCAGGAGGTGGGATTTGAACCTTGAGAGGAAGGGGCATAAGCTGCTACACTATCTGCTGCCTCAGTGATGCCAGGAGAGATGAATGCTTCACCCAGCCTCCACCTCTTCCTACGTTAAGCAAGGCATAAGATGTGCAGAGCAGCATCTGTGATGGGTGCTTGACCAAGCAGGGTTCTGTGTGGACTATATAAAATGGAGGCTATCGCAGGAGAACTTTGCAGATAAACTATGCATAAGTTTACAGTGCAAATTACTCATTTAATAGTTGCATTATTTTATAGACTGTCATCATTTTTGGTGAATAAAATTTACACATTTATTTATATGTTTGTATGGGAAATATCTGAAATGTGATCTCTGTATACCTGGTGGAGAACTCTGGACATCAGGTTAAGGATTGTAGGGTCAGAAGTGCACTCAGAGCCACAGCTAAATGCTGGTTAGTATGGATCATGAGTGCCATGGTCCATACAAAGCCAATTCGGGAACAACTTTATTGGTGAGGCATTGCAATCCTTTGGCTGAAACGTTTGCTGTAATCTTTTGTCTCTGAACCTAAAGTTTTTCTTGTAATGTGAGGTACAATGTTTTCACTAACAATTCCCACAGTTGTTGACAATACAGCCCGGTTAAGGATGTTCTCACTTTTTCATTGGTACACTAACAGGCAGCTAGAAGCCTGTTGCATTTCTGACAGACATGTCCTGTCTGACCAGATTGCTGTCAAGCGATGGGTGCTTTCTTACATGAGTTGAACTCCTTTTACAAAAGGTGTTTTTCTGCGAG
Organism: Heterotis niloticus; assembly: GCA_018136845.1. Classification (NCBI taxonomy): domain Eukaryota; kingdom Metazoa; phylum Chordata; class Actinopteri; order Osteoglossiformes; family Osteoglossidae; genus Heterotis; species Heterotis niloticus. The sequence goes on from CM030890.1 coordinate 28,996,846, forward strand.
ACACCAGCTGAAGACACCGCACAATGCAGTCTTTGTATTGGACTTTGCAGCTGTGTTACATTCATGCATTTCCCCCATCAGCATGTTCTTTAATCTTCATCTCTTTGAGACTTTGAATTGATTTTTTTCCCATTTAAATGCATTAATTTTATGATGCACGGCTTTTGGAACTCAAGCACAGAAGTGCAGCCATCTTTGTGCACAAAGGGCTATTAAAATTCATTAGAGTCCTCTGGTGAGAGGCTTGGCTCATGTGACTTCAGGCCCATAGTGCATCGGGGTGCTCTCTGTTGGTAGGGTAATGAGAATTCCATGCGGATGGGTATTGCTTAGGCTGCGGGTGCCAGAAGGGAGAATGAGCACCTTGAAGCCAACTGGGAGACAGAGCATGGTGGTGGGGATAAGAGAGTCTATGGAGTGGCATCAGCTGTTATACTACAATTTCATCAGCGAATGTCTGAACTGCTGCTGCTTACTACTATTGGAGAAGATGGCACAGCACATGGAAGCCTGGATGTTAACAGCTGTGTCAGGCTGTAAGAGTTCCGGTGCACTAGTTGAACTCAACTAAACACTCACTTTACTTGTTGAGTTTCTGTAGCAAAGCTTGAGCATATGGTTACTGGGAATATGCTGTACATAATTAGCCTGTATGTTAATATGAAGAACAATTGGGGAAGGGGTATGCAATCCTTGAAATTCCCTCCATCCCACAGGAAGATGGCGATATTGAAGAGAAAGCTAAGATTCACTGTTTCATTCCACTGAACGAGTCCAAAGTGATGCTCCTTGGCATCGTTGCTTCTCTCATTGGCAATGTGCTGTCAGCTGCGAATCCACTCATTTTGTCGCTCAGAAATATAAAAACCTGCACCTGCTGATATTCTATTTGCACTCAGAAGGAAAAAAGAAGTCAGTTCTCCACTTTTTTCCATGAGGAAATGTAACTATAGCAACAGTGACAAGGACTGGGTCAAAAAAAACAACCCAAGTGAAGCTGAAAGCAAAAGGTAATGCAAAAATATCAGCAGTTTTTTGGTTGGTAAAGTGTATGACAGGATTACTTTATGCAGTCGCTCAGCTTAGCCTTATCCCTATCCCTATCCTTACTCCTATGTACAAAACAACTCACTGTTAACTATTCCCAAGTCACTTCAGAGTATCTGATGCGCTTTCTGAATAAATATCCATCACTATCCAGCATATTGATTGAAACCATATTAAAAAGCAGGCCACAATTTCCGCTATCTTTCATTTGTGAGTAGCAGCATAAATGGTGTGCTAACCAGATATTTCTGAGTGTAGCACATGAATGGATGACATCACATGTTGGCATAAACACATGGAACCGGAACTTAGTTGTGCTAAAAGCGTTACTCGGACGTCTGCTTTACGGACAGCTTCATCTGCGTTTATGCACATGTGCTATGCCCGTACACTCTTTTTACGCAGCTAAATGTTACATGGAAAGATCTAAATGGAGTGCAAAACCTTACTCAAGGGTCCAAGATGAGGCATTTAAATCTGAATTTATTTTGCATTCATTACTGATTAATAAAAAAACATCCACATAATATAACAGAATTATTATTTGTCAGAATTGCTATTCCACATCTTTTGTCTCTCCTGACAAGGGTTACAATGTCTGCCCCTACAACTCTAAGTTCTCCAGAAAAGCCACGCGTGATTCCTATGTCTCCATAATGCAGTCCAGTGCCGTGCAGCACGTTTGCAGGCGTGAAGGTTGAGCTGAAGGGTGAACTGCCTATGGCTCAATACGATGCTAATTGTGCTGGACAGAACCTTGCAAGCTCTTGAGAATCATCTCTATCTCCTTGGGTAACGATTGTCTTGTATCGGTGAGAGATGCAGGTTTACCGTTTGCTTTGTGTCTGCGTAGTCCACTGTGTTCAAACCCTGCAGCGCATGTGGTGACATACAGTGCTTGTCCCATCTCTGAGTTTTACATCTTAATTTTTCATACATTTGGTGCCAAATGTGAATGAGAATTGCAAGGTCACTTGCGTCACGGTGTATGTGTATCTCCTCTATCTATATTACCCAAGGCAGTGTAGCGTTTAATGACATGGACTTGAAATGGGAATGTTGCTGGTTCAGTCCTATTTCCCTCTCCTGATGCAATACCCTTGACCAAGATGTTGAATTTCTCAGCTAAAAAACTACCCAGCTGTTTAAACTGATCAAACACTGCAAATCGCCGTCTACCAAGAAGTTTGATAATAAAGTTGAGATTCTGCATGCTTGTTTCACGCAAACATATTCACACAGAAGCCAGGAAACGTTAAAGGGAACCAAATCCAGGCTCCATCATTCACTCGGTGACCAAGCCCACATTTTATTGCCGTATAGTCAGCAGTATCAATGCGGTGTGAAGGACGGCACTGAACCAGGAAGAAACACGAAGAGCAGATGTTAACAATGCTAACGCGCGACCTTGAATTTGAGAATTGGGTGAAAATAAATCCCAGGCCACTTGCACAGGCCAGTCTGCTTTCCCTTACAAGCCCATCAAAGGCACCCCCGACCAGGCGGTGGACTGTGGATATGGAGTGTGGAAGCAGATTGTTGACTTTGACCTCTGCTGGTGAAAACAAATCCCGGTAATTTACTGGAATTTAATGGCTTGCGCTCACCAAACCGACTGGGAGTTGGTCCCCACAGACGGGGCGGCAGAGGGGTTGGGTGTGTGATAAGTGGGGGTGATGGAGTGGTGGTTCACTGTATGATTGGGACAACTGTTTTCCAGGCTGTAGAGCCTGACTGTGGCTGGAGGTCTCCAAGCTGCTGACTACAAGGTTCACCGGCAGTCTGTTGAAAGTGCCTGGTGCTCCCACTGTAAGATTTATAACACCCCCCCCACCTCCAGCTCATGGATCACAGTAGCTCTACTGCATGCAGCAAACAAGATATGAAAAGTGATCACCAAGCTAATGTATCCAACAGAGGTAGAAGCTAGGTGTGTACGAATGTGTGTGTGTGTGTGTGTGTGTGTGTGTGTGTGTGTGTGTATAAAATTTCTTAATTGAAAGCCAGCTCCCTTATGGTGAGAAGCAGGACCATTCATCCTGTGATGACGTGATCAACGGTCTGCCGACCTCCTACCTGGCGTGCTACAAAAACCCATTATCATGCTCCCGGTTTGTGCCCTGGAGGCCAGCATAGCCTTTGACCGCCGCTGCTGAGAAGCAACACCAGGTCTCCAATATGCCATCCAGGTTAAATTATTCCTCCCGAGCAGTACCGAATGTGGAAAAAGCAAATAATTCACGTAGAGGAGACATTGTGCTCCCCTCCACTTTGAGCTAAAATGGTACAATGACAACCCATCGGATGCCCCAGAAGCTGACGGCTGAACCAATCAAGATACATCTGTTGCATCTCCTGATAACCCCCCACACTTTTTTAAAACTTTTTTCAATGAATTTCTACAATTAAACTAAGCCTCCTGTAGATATAAAAAGGCCAAAAGGACTTTGCTGCTCTGAATGCAGACAATTTCTTACCAACGTGAACATCATGCTTCACTGTTTATGTTTTTTGAGGATAAAACTCTTTGCTCCTAAAGGGATGTGCAACTGTCTATCTTGGTTGTCTTATCTGTAGTTTTTTGTGCGTGTGTGGGGGGGCAGTGTACTTTAAAGCAACATCGGTGCTATTTTTAACATCCAAAGGTAACTCAGAGTCATTCTTATGTCAGAAAAAATGAATATATGTCCATAATAGACACTGCTCATGGACCAGAATAATGCAGTATCAGGTTTGAGGGATGCTGGAGATAAATTAACTACACCTCAAATCCATGGAATAATAAATGTGTCAGGACTCCTGCCTGTACTTGGACTTTTGGCTGCCCTGTTGGCCATTCTGTGCATTACAAGGCCATGGGCTTCTGTTTACTTCTGTGTGCTCCTTGCCTCACCTCCTCCACCTGATCACTTTTATTACCTTTATTATTACTCTTATTATTAGCTGTTCTGTTCCTCCAATGGCCCATCTCTGTTGTTTATTGTGTTCTGTATTTAAGTTCTGTGTTTGTGCCAGTTCCTTAGCAGACTCTGACCTTGTTTTCCTGTGCCCATTCCATGATAGAGTTCTCTGTTTGTCTCACCGGTTTTGACTCTGTTTCTCCTGACCTGCTTCTGCCTGCCGAAGTGGATTGTTTGCTGATTGCTTCTCTATTTTTTACCCTGTTCTTCTTGACCTGTTTTTGCCCTATGAATTAGATTCCCCTGAGATAAATCTTGCTCTCTCCCTTGAATCTGCAATTGAGTCCTGACCTGAAAACCCTGACAAAATGGCTGCTGGACTGAAAGGAACTGCTGCCTGAGAACATCCATTTGCCTTATTGGGTATCTTGATTTCTGGCAGCTTGTTGTCATTGTTCTTGGCTGCTCTGCTCTTTAGCACCAATGTGCTTTCAACAGAGCGCAAGTGGTATAAAAGGGAGAGCTGCGTAGGAACTACTCTGTGGGATGCAGGTGCCAAAGAAAAGGAGAAGAGGAATGAGGGTGGGCAGAGCAGAGACAAAGAGCGACAGTAGTGTAGTGCAGTGGCTATTAGATCTGCCTTAACAAACCCTGAGTGTTACCTACTGTCCTTCATGGAAATCCAACCAAAGAAATGGTCTCAGGAACAGAAAGTCCATGAACCTTGTCAACAGTTTGAAGCTGCCTTGCCGAGGGCATTGGTGACAAACTGGTGAAAGTCTGTATCATTAGTAAGGCAGAGTCGACAGAGAGAGACAGGTGTTGGGCAGGATTGCATCCCTGTAGTCTCAGGTTCAGGTGGGAGGTCAGATGGAAAATCCACACAGACCTCTCCTGTGCCCCAAGGAGTGTTTTGCCACAGCGGGGCTAATGGGAACCTCTGACCTGCGTCCATCCGGGCTATGTCTGGACAAATTCCCTGCTTTGCCAAAGTGGGACTCTGTTACAGGAGGACTTTTCCTCTGTTCACACTTTGTCAAACAACATATTGCTTAATAGTTCTACCCCACCCATCTCCAGAGCAAAAACTAAAATTGACAGGAATTAAATAAACTTCCCAAACGCATCTCTTTTTCATGAGTACCTCGGAACAAAGGACAGGCAACTCATAATTTAAGCCAAAGCATCATTTCAAAAAGAGAATATGAAACCATCTTGAACAAAAAGGTAAACAAGCTTTGCCTAACCTGTAAATAATAAAGCTGCTTTGTAACATCTGAAGGTTGCTGTACAAGAGGGCATCCGCCAGACAGAAAGCAAACAGCTTCATTAGCCTGAGTACCACGCAGCCCTATTATGGCAGATGTTCAGCGCTTTGTGTCAGTGCCCTTTCCAGCTTTCTCACCCTGGCCCTGTATTTCCAGTTGTACAAGACAAAGTATGTTTAAAACTGGCACCATTGGCCTTGGAGAGCAGCAGAGATACTGGGGCAATAGCTTGTGAAACCAAGAACTTCATCCTGCTCCATCATCTATCCCTCACTGACAGTCGGAGCTGAAGTGCTCCAGCAGGTTAAGAATAAATCATTTCATTTACTGTGCTGACTCCTTAAAAGACTGACATGCTTGAGGCAGGGAGAGCTTGGGGGGCTAAGGGTAGAATGGTACCCCATGCCAACCAGGTTCTTTCCACCCTTCAGTATAGGTGCACTTTTTGTCTGCAGACTCAGCAAAAGCAATTTTACTCTTGTCCTCCTTTGTCGCTTTCCAGGAACTTTGTTGTGCGGTCACAAGTGTACAAATGTGCCATTGAGCTTGACTGCCGTTCCCTTTTCTAACCCCACTACTACCAACCCCCCCCCCCCACCTCCCAAGCGGAGTTAACCTGTCACCAGATTTTGCACACCATGCAACATTGCATGTCTACTATTGAGCCGAGAAAGACTTGGCTGCGGGAAGAAATCCTGCCCTAACATTTGATTTATGTGGCCCACTTTTTTGTCGATTGCATCGGAATTCAATTCATTACGCAGACGCCTTTGCGATGTCTGTCTCCATTATACGGTATGAGCTTCATCTGTTAAGAAGACATTCCACTCCCTAAATCACATTCCAAGCCGCTGCTCCGCATTCATTGTTTTGTGATGAAGCAGCAAATGGTTAGAGGAAGAAATCAGGAAGCTCTACAACTGCGACACTCACAACAAGCGACAAAATGGCTATGGCTCGCCTTCAATGCGGGCACCAAGCGCCATTGCTACTAAGAAAAAAAGACATTAAATCTGAAATTATTCCACAAAATAGCGTGACTTTTAAGATTCAGGAAGATGCAGGTGGAGGTGTTGACGAAAGTGACATGGGTAGAACATACTTATATTTCTAGTTGCTTGTCATTCGCCAAGCCTGCCAAGGCCTTATTCAAGGAATCCCAGAATGCTTTGCAAACAAAGCAAAAAGTGCCAGCTGAAGGAAAAGTGGTAGTGAGAGAACAGTGTGTCCTGGCAATAGGAATTAATAATCCCTCAAAATTCTGGCAATTTTCCCACTCTGAACTCTGCTGAGCATCTCTTTTCCGCTCTTTCCCCACCTGCCACTCACGTCTGTTTTCTTTCAGGCCCAAGATAGATGGACGAGTGAACAGATGTTGAGTAGGAGAACTAGGAAGAATCATGACTCAAGCGGAGGCACAGTTATGAGGTGGGAATGATGAATGCCTGCGTTGGGGTTGTGGGTGAGGGATGCTGGGTAAGACTGGAGAACTCTGTGGCACTGGGGTGCCTTGGAGTCAGGAATCACCCAAGGAGAGGCAACCTGAGACTCCCTCACGTGCCCATCGTACATACAGACATGAACGCCCACGCATGGGCGCAATGGACATCAACAGGCGGTTCAAATTCTCCCATGAACATGAAGAAAACACATCACGATTTTGCAGTTAACCTTGCAGATTTTGTGAACAGCTTCACATGTGTTCACCAAGCCTGAATATCTTATTCCTCAAAGATAATACGAACGTGCGATTTTTCAAAAAGCCCTAAATCTTTTTTGTGCTGAAACGTTCAATGAAACATGACAGATGAGCTCTCAAACCCATAACAAATTTCTAAGTTATTTCAGGATTGCTATGATCAATAGTACAAATGACAATCTGGTTTCCGTTTCTCATCTGGACTAATAGCGCCTCGCAGAATTAATGACGTGGGTCCAGTTGAGAGAAGCTAATTACACCGAAGAGCACTTTCTGCGGAAATGAAGAGAACAAAGAAGAAACCTGCCTTGCAGCTCCATATTGGCTGTTAGTTGTGTGGTCACCAGGAAATGAGTAGAGGGTGTGAGGTGATGGCAACTGGAAATTTGAGATCCAAGAGCGGCTTTGAGGGTCCAACAGCACGAAAAGCAGAACAAACCGGATCTCCAGTTCAGCTCACACAGACCTTGCTATTATACCTGTGAAAAAAAGCAAACCTTGAAACTGTTTATTAGAAAATATGTATTTTGTTATATACAGTAAATAGAAAACTTTAAAAATTGCAACTGAGCAAAAAACTACGGCAGTAATAAATTCTCTATTACATTCATCAAAACCATTTAGTTAGACACATTAAAGTTTTATATATATGGTAAGATTCAAATTATATATTTACATTATATACATTAGGTATTAATTAATAATATATGTTTCAGGATCTCAGAACAGCGATTCTTTCATTTCTCAGCACATCTTTTTTTTACACTAGGGCTGAAGAAACTGTGGAAAATCCTGCCTGGGGACAGCTAACATTGAACCTTTTCAGCAGAAAAATTTGAGAACTTTGGGACCTACATTACTGCACATCACTGTCAACCACAGCCAGACCACCTTAGGATGTACATGCTGAGCTTCGAATGTGAGAACTGAACCCAACCAGGCCATCTGGGTTCCTTGCACACCAAAGCTAAGACTCATATGAGGTTCTATTTCAGATGACAGCAAGAATTCAGCGATTTCCAAAGTCATCTCTGCGTGCCGCGCTCCATCTTAAGTCTCTGTGTGTTGGACCAGGGGTCTGTGATCTGGCCACAGAACTGGACCGTCCGACTTTCACTCGTTCTGTTGGCTCAGAACATGTTAGGAATAATCAGTCACTGTGTTGTTGGGTAATGGCATCCTCAGTGCTGGATCAGCACATTGTTGCCCCGGCTTGAGTGTGTGTCTAGGTGTGCACTGGCGAGTGGCCACACACCCCTGCTCGAACACTCAGCATCAACACATAAAGGGAAGCAACGTGCCCCACCGTTTCTCTTACTCAGTCACTATGAACAGGTTGCTCTGGATCAATATCTCTGAATGCGTGTGTGCGGGGTGTGTCTTTGGGTGCTACATTTACCCACAATCCTTCAATTAATGCCTCCCTCAACCTTATCATTGAATACAGAGGCTTCTTTATTTCCTGAGCATGTTGTGATTTAATGCCGCTCAACTCCCTGTCATAAAACGGAATGAGCTACTTCACCAGAATTTTTAAACGTGCCCCCCCCGCCACCCTCTTTGAACCAGATGCCACTTGCAGCGCAGGCCATTAGAAATCCAGCGATAACCGTATTTTCAATTCTGAATGACACACAAATTTTCCACTTCATCAAGCTGGAAAACGGTCCATCGGAGAAGCAATCTGTGTGGAGAGGAAGCATTTGCTGGGACTCCACCAGCCACACCGGTGTCGTTCATGTCCTCCAGTCGCAAGGACAGGGCTGCCCCCGCATGTAATCGCTTGTGCTTGGACCCTTGAAGAAAACAGCAGTGGGTTGGGAGATGGTGGCAGTAGCAGTCTCCAAGCTTGCTGGGCATAGTGGCCAGCAGTCCACCAGCTGGGGTTTTACTAAGAGGGCGGAAGGGAGCAGCAGGGACCTGGAGTGATAGCACTTACAGGCCTGGGATTGCTTCCAGCAGACCATAGCACTCCGAGGCTGCCTCAGCCTTGCATAATTGAATATCTGTGGCTTAGTGGATTTTATCATCATTGTAAACTAATGGACTGCTTAATTAAATCCTTAGAAAGTTCAATACCCACATCCCTCCCAACACGTGCACACACACCAATGTATACCGATAATCAAATGGAAAAAGTGAAGTGGTTCAACAGGCGCACTGAGCAAAGGTCCAAGGGACAAACAACGGGAGAAGTTGAGACGATGCATGTTATCCTTTAGGTAGGCGACACACACCTGTCCAGATTAGGCAGCTGACAACCGAGGAGAGGAAAACAAAAAAGAGAGAGAAGACATAAGTGGAGAAAAATAAACCTCTGAGCGTTTGAATATCAGTGAGCAGCCCAACCTGCTGGCCATTTCTTTTACTCTAGACCTGAAAAAAGGTCAGAATTTTCAACATCAGAATGTAGTAGGTGGGGTTTACTAGTTATCCTGGGACATCTGCCCAATTTATGCAACCATAGATGTGAATCCATGATATTTTTTCCCCACGTTTACTGAAAGCACAGTCCATTTTTTTCTAAATTATTTCTCTTTTTCAACCACAGAACTCTTCTCCTGAATCATCATTGCATTCCCCATGTAATAAACAAGTCATTTATTTTTGTGCATGTTTTTTTGCAGGTCAAGTAGGAGGTCAAATTGAGAAGTCTAAGCAACTTTAGGCTACATTAAAATGCTTATATGAAAAATATTACATAAATATACATATTTTCTGTATATTTATATATGAAATACATGCAAATATATATTTACCTGAATATGGCGAGCAGTTTTTATATGGAACGTGCATTCATGTAAATATAGCAAAATAGACAATGCATCTCCTACTTTGTTGGACCATAATATTTTTTTTCTGCTCCTGGTTCAGAGGTGGAATGGACTGGGACTGCTGAAACCCAAATGGAAATGTGGTTTCAGCCTCACATTTCTGCTAGGATGGGGCTGCTTCTCTTCCAAGGCCATATAGTTAAACAGCCTTCGCTGCTTAGCACGTACAGCAGACCCAGGATGCATTTCAAACAAGTCCCTGGCATCCTCTTTTCCTCAGGAATGCTGATATCTGATCTGGTGGCAGTAGCTCGGCTCATCGCTTCCCAAATACTGATGAGCAATGTGTTGCAACAGAGGGTACAGGGGCTTTGGCTGTAAAAGGTATAAAAGTATAAGAGTTATGAAAGGTTGGGCACGAAATTTCCAAAGTTTGGACTTTGTCTCTCCATGATCACTGGGTACAAGACAAAGCCAACAACAAGGCATTATTCATTACTTTGAGAATAAAAATAAAAATAAATATTGCTGCTCCTCAACTTTGCTCACAGCAGTCTTGTGCAGAAATGTCCAAATTAAACAGTTGAGATAATAACACCAAAGCAAAGTCTAGTTTTTGTCACTTTCTGATGTTGTCTGCCACCAAGGGGACAGGGGTCTGTTTACTTCTTTTGCCCTCTGAGTTCAGAGTTATGAGCAAAACACGCCATGCATTTTGGGTGGATCATTGGGGGGGGGGGTTGTATCTAACCCTAACCAAAGTCTCCTTCACATGGCAACGCGTTTCTTCCATAAATCTCATCTTCTCCAGCTGATTATTGCTCCTCCAGAAGGCACTTTCTCCTCTGCCACCTGCACCCACGCATTTTCCTGATGACATCACCTATAATGTGCCTATAATCTTATTTGCAAGCGCAGTTCACCACTTTGGCTGATCTGCAGGTCTGCGGCTCCATAATGGAGAAATGACTCAGGTGGATATCTTGCTCCATGTAGAACTGCATCAATTCACCTAATGGGAAAATGTAGTGTGTTAACATCTGCCGCGGGCCTTGACAAGGTTACGCAAGGTAAAAATTACTCAGAGCGTGAGTGTTTGTCCAGTTTGACAATAAAATTTTTTCAAACGGTACTTGTTGATTTTCCCTCACAGTTTGTGATGTTAATTTGTCTGGGTCGGACCCTTTGGTACCACCAATTATAAAGTAACCGAACGGGATCCGGGCGAGAACCAAGATGCATGATTATAATTTTTACTGCGTTGTATCTGCATGGACATAAGGGACAGCTGTGATGAAACCTGAATGCAGCGTGGAGGTGGGGGGAAGACACCTTTCCATACCCCGGCCCCACACCTTAGTCCAGGCCCCAAAAATCTATCCGAGGATCTCCTAGCTGCAGCTGTTACCGTGGTTTCCCATTGCGCCAGACTCGCCTTTCCTCCCATTCCGGTACCATTTGTCATCTCTGTCGTTCTGCTGCGTTCGTGCTGCCTCAGCTCCGCTCAATTCCCCGCTAACCGACTGAGTGATTTCCCGCTGTTTTCGTTCTTTCGCTTTTTTTCCCTCCGCCTAGACCTACGCTTCTCTTTTATTAATGAACCAAAAGCAATGTATTCATTAGAGTAACTAGGAGCCAAATACATTTTGGGGTTGTGCAGCGAAATCCTGAAACAAGAGGGCGCGTGCAAAGGAATTAATAGGTGGGGGGGATGCCCAGCAATTGCAACAACATTGTTAGCATAAAAAAACGTACAAATAGCTTGAAAATAAAGAACACGGACTTAATAATCTTTGTCACTGTGTACCGTTTCTCTGATGGTGTTTTCTGTAGCTGTCCTGTACACTGCTCAGGATAATAATAATAATAATAATAATAATAATAATAATAATAATAATAATAATAATAATAATAATAATAATAAAGGTCACTTGATGATGGGGATATGTTTTGAGAAATGCATCGTAAGGCGACTTCGTTGTTGTGCCAACATCATAGAAAGTAGGTGGCCGCGTCACGTCCATTTTAACTTATATTATCATTATTATTGCATATAGTATAATCTATTGCTCCAAGGCTACAAACCTGTGCCGCATGTTAAAGCAAATACGGTGAACACGAGACGTATGAGGCTGCTGCCGGCATAACATGGCATATTGTTTTACAGTAGACTTTTTTTTTATAAGAGTACGTTAAAAGGTATAGTAAATACATAAGCCAGTAACGTGGTTTTTTTATAATCATTATCAAGTACTATGTACTGTATACAATCTTATGGGACTACCGTTGTGTATCGGTCCGTCATTTACTGACACGATGCTATGTGGCGCATACCTGTAATAATAATAATAATAATAATAATAATAATAATAATAATAATAAAGGTCACTTGATGATGGGGATATGTTTTGAGAAATGCATCGTAAGGCGACTTCGTTGTTGTGCCAACATCATAGAAAGTAGGTGGCCGCGTCACGTCCATTTTAACTTATATTATCATTATTATTGCATATAGTATAATCTATTGCTCCAAGGCTACAAACCTGTGCCGCATGTTAAAGCAAATACGGTGAACACGAGACGTATGAGGCTGCTGCCGGCATAACATGGCATATTGTTTTACAGTAGACTTTTTTTTTATAAGAGTACGTTAAAAGGTATAGTAAATACATAAGCCAGTAACGTGGTTTTTTTATAATCATTATCAAGTACTATGTACTGTATACAATCTTATGGGACTACCGTTGTGTATCGGTCCGTCATTTACTGACACGATGCTATGTGGCGCATACCTGTAATAATAATAATAATAATAATAATAATAATAATAATAATAATAATAATAATAATAATAATAATAATAATAATAAATATTACATTATGTCTCCACAGTGGATTCACACTTTTCTTTCATTTTGCACTAACTAATTTCTGCTATTTGTTTTTTCTGTCTTTCATTTAAATTTACAAAAAAGCAGAGGTGCCGACTGAGTTATTGCTTAGTTAATGAAGGAGTCTTGCCGTCATACAAAAGACTGTATAATCGCTGTTTTGACTGAACTTTCGGTGTTTTTAGCAGTTCAAAGCAAAGATAATTTTAAAACATAATAAATTGCGTGAGCAGCAGTGCTTCTCTACGGTGATTTGTGTGCTATGTCGATGTAAAAATTTCGGAAACGGACTTGTCCAGTTTTTTGAATTTGAGCTTGTCTCTGTTCATCCGCTGTTTAGCTTCCTTAAGGGGAGGGCAAAGAAAAATCTATTTTTGACTGCGCCTTTGGGAGTATCACTTTGGGGCATCTTTCAGATGGGGATGTGTTTTAACCCACTTTCAGTTTTGCCCTGCAAACACACATTCAATTGCAGACAAATAGGCGTGCACACGCACACACACACACACACACACACACACACACAAATGCACATGCGCGCGTGCATTTATTCCATTAGTGTAAGAAATCCATTTTCAGATGCTGTTCATGAAGGCTGTAGAAATCCAAATGGTTCACCAAAAGGGGAGAGGTGCCACCAACTGAACCAGGCCATAAATCTCCACATCTTTATTGCAGCCATTAACCCACCAAAGATGGGCAGCATGTAGATGAAGTTGTAAAGGGCTGTGGGCCTCCTCGTTCTTATTAAACTGAAGACCACTGAGCAGCACAAGGGGAACCAAACGCTCCCCTGCTTTGACCTTGACAGTTGCCCTTGTGATTTATCAACCACAGTCTCGGTCTTGCCGTGGCTTAAAAACTTGTGGGAGCTTTTGTACCTGTACATTTTTTATTTATTTACCCCTTGTTTATCCAGGTGAAATCCCACAGCGATTGTTGTCTTTTTTCTTAACGGGAGACCTGGCTCAGATGCTCCACAAAGCAGTTCAGTGCAAACCCAGTGAATAAAAATGACACCAAGAGAACCAGGGGCTTCAATAAATAATAAACTCCTGAGAGTTGAGCGTTTGTGCCGTCAACTTAAAAAGGCCTGTAAAGCAGTGGCAGAAAGATCAACAGCCTGTCGGCAAGCGGACTCAACAAAAGCAAGGCTGCTGGACACAGTGCAAAGTTTGAAAATACCATGTGAGCGAGATAAATTGCAAATACTGGACTGTTTAGAAGTTGCGTATTTTCACTACTTTGAGCATGTATGTGTACATGATTCTACATTAATTTTTTTTCAGTTTTGAGCAGTAGGATCTGAATATTAGGGTTAGGAGTTAGGGTTACATTATGATTAGGGTAACCCTTAGGTTCAGGGGTATGGTTGGAATTAGGATTAGGCTAACATTTAGGGTCAGGGTTGGTGGTAAGATAAGTCTTAGGATAAGGGTAAGACCATAGGATTAGCGTTAGGAGTACGGTAGATTTAGGGTTAGGCTAACCTTTAGGGTCAGGGTTAGGACTTTGTCCTAAAGATATTGTCCAAATACTTGTTTTAGGATGTATGTGTATCCATGCAACTAAGCATACAATATAAGCATCTAAGCAGCTGCCTCAAGGACAGTGTGTAGTTTTAAAAAATGTTTTAAAGAGCTAAGGAGCAAAAACTAGTTGAGTAGTTTTATAGCAGTCAAAAACAAGCACATTGCAAAATAAAGCTCATTAAGAGATGCAAAGCAGGTCAAATAAAATTTTTAATTTCCTCTTTACAAAGTTATTTATGTTTCTTATGTACTGTAGCTATTACATAAATGATCATGTGAATAAGTAGGCCTGTTTTATTGCTGAAAACAAGGCTGCTAACTGCAGCCTCGCAGTTTTCCTGCTGAATCCCACTTCTGCCTGCTTGTCTGAATGAGAAACTGTGCTTCAGAGTCACACAGTGTGAAAGTCACAGAAAAATGACTTCATAATAAAGGCTGCGACTGTATCTTTGGATTGAAGTATACCTCAGCAGCAGGAAGAAGTGGTCTCACTGAATATGGAATTTAAAAACAATGGGAAAAATGATTTGCTCTTCAACAATTCCAAAACAGCTTGGTTGAATACAGATGTGGACATCATGTTTGCATCACACTAAGCCAAACTAAAAATGAAATCAGTTTAACATGAAGTTCCATCCCTCTTGTCCCTGCTTCTTTGACGGACCCCAGAGCGGTAAACCACCCATTGCCCCGTTAGGCCAAATGCACCGCACTGTTACCTCAGAGGTTTCTACTGAGCCCGACACCTTTATGATGAACATATCTTCTGTGAATGAATGATGGCCTTTTAGAATCTGTTTCCTTTGTGCTGTGATGTATTTTTATTTTTTTCCCCGTCGGATTAAAGTCACCCAGCGCTCTGTGCACAATGGGCCCTCTGCTGTGGCAGGCATGCTGTTGTCACGGCAACGCGGCCTTTAGGAGCACGGGGCTATTTTTGTTTATTTGTTGGTTTGCCTTCATTTGCCACCTCCACCCACTCTTTTCATTTTGCTTTTGCTTCTCCACTTCATAAATTATCGTACTAATCACTTTTGAAATTTTCCAAAACGCAAAGACTAGTTTTGTTGAATATATATATTTTTTTCGATTTCAATTTATATTCCTTCACAACCCACAGCCCTGACAGTCAGTATTTTATCAATATGACAGAATATGCAGCGCGTACAAATCCGCCCTAATGCTAGCCTGCAACTTCAGAGATTAAAAAGTGAAGGATGAAAAAGCGGTTGCTCAGAAGTAATTCCCTTAAAATGTGGGGCGGCAATGCGGTAAGTTTGTTTTTGTTTTTGTATAATAGAGTAAGCAGACAGCTGATGTCTGCATGTTTTTCCTCATCTTACACATGCATAAGTGTAAGCGTATACACATACACGCTCACACACACACAGACATGGAAAGACAAGTGACAGACAAGGCTGCATGTGTGAACATTGCATTCATGGTGTTTATTTATTTTTTTTACTTGAGGGTGAGCCGAGTGAAAATGGGAGCATCTGTCACAGTGCCGTCTCCGCTTCTTGTTTGTTTGGTCTGCAGAGGAAACATCTCCAGCACTTCAGGTTTAAGCCTCAGTCAGTCAAAGAAACAAAACCAGGTATTCGAACCTTGCAATTCAGACTTATTATCACCGACTGAAGCAGAAGCAGCCAGCACCAACTCTCCCCTTGTTGGCATGCTGACGTGCGTATCATTTGGTAACAGCAAACTATTATGGATTGAATCAGTGTGGCCAGGGGCAGAAAACAGTACTGGGAACTTATAAGACATGCTGAGATGCAGAAAAGAAGTTCTGATCCTCAAACAAAACAAGACGTAGAAGTGCGGGTACTGTCCATGTAAGTGATAATCTACTTTAAGGACTGCTTATTATTCTTAATATAGCAACATCACAATGAGGAACTTCTGGAGAAATGAGCTCTGTGTTCTGGGGTCCATAGTCACATACAGGATAGGATAGGATAGGATAGGATGGGATGGGACAGGGGAGAAGAGGACTGGACAGGACAGGACAGAACTTTATTGATCAATGCAAGTAAATCTGCCTGTGTAACACATGGGCACCTAGAACACATAACATAAAACATAGGACACATCTTGTATCATACATCTTGTCTATGTGCGTGTGTGGGTGTGTGTGTTGTCAGACCTGTCAAGTTTGTTGTTGATGTGAACCCTCAAGTACTGGTAGGAGTGGCCCAGCTCCACATCAACAACCTTAAAAAGTGTCTGCTATTCAAGAGAGCTCAAATCTGAGACGCTCAGTCTTTCTGGAATGTTGTCTTACCTTCATCTAAGCCATAAAAAATAAAAGGAATCCAATAAATCAAATAGCACAAAAATGTTTTAAACATTTTTTAAGCCATTTTCCGAGCAAAACGATCCAGCTCTGAACTTTGTCATACAGTCATGTGTCAACGTCCAATTGGCCATAAATTGCTGTCCCGGGTGAAGGAGCTCCATGCAGAGTTAATGATCAGCAAGTGGTGAAGAGCAGGTTGCTTCTGGAGCTGTATCCCCTCCTACTGTAGTACCTTTAATCGATCTACTAACCCTTAACTAAGTAAAAATTACCCAGCCATAAAAAAAGGAAAAGTACAAATCTGATTATCCAGCACCATCGCTGTGGACAAAGGCATCAAAAAAATGAAGGTTAATAACAAGTTACAGTTTCAAAAATCCTCAATGCGTGTCAACGCTAAAATTTGACCCAAGAAGACCAGGAAGGAGGTAATTGCTCTGCTGCCAGCTTTCTCTTTTTCTGTGTTTCCAAAAGAAGGTGGCAATCATTTTAAAATGAAACAGGCAATCGGTCTGCAGATGGACATGCTGTTATCATCCCACAGGTCCATGACTCACTGGAGGGCGAGATCCCAGCCCCTGAGGTGTCTCCCACTGACCCAGATTGATCCTGAGTGCTCAGCTCCATCCATGAGATGCAGCCTCGGGACACAAAAGGATATTATCTCTCCTCTTCTCACTCGCTTTATGCAACATGCCTTCAGCTAAACATCAAAACATGTTGTAGGAATCTCGTGCTTTATTTGGGATGCTTGGCCATAAAGGACACTTAAGCTAAAGGGTCACTAGTTAGGATGAAAGGTTTGCATCCCCATCTCGTTCTTCTCTCTCCCGAAAAATAGAAATGTTGAGACACAATGGCTGGAAAGATGATAGACGTCAGCGGCTTCTGGCTACGACGTAAGTGGCGCTTAAATCCCATGGATGCTCTCTGAGGAGCACTCTGCGGTCACCCCATAGTCACATCCGGTGGATGAGGTGAGAAGCTTTCTCACTGATAACACAAGTTCTCAGGACTCAGCATCATAAAATATTTCTGAGGTTGACACCATGAATCTTAAAAACAAAATAATTAACCCCAAATTATTGTACCATAGAGACATTAAACCAGTGCAGCTTTAGAGCTGTAGCTTTTAGTGTTTGCAGTTTTTGTAGAAAGAAGTATCTATATTTTCTGCCAGGTTTCATCTTGACAATTAAACTTGGCCAGCATTATAAACAAGTTGGCAGATACAGTAAATGGGATTTTTTTTAATTATTATTTTTTTTAATGACCAAATACTTTTCTGTTAAAATGCAGGAAGTTCTTACCTGGATTAACAAACAAATTAAGTCTCTGACTGAAATTCTCTCCAAACAGAGGGAAGCAGTGTTTTCTGCTAAATAGAGATTTAAAAAGTGTCATTGTGTGTGTGTGTGTGTGTGTGTGCTCTATTTTTGGTGTGTATGAAAGCTCCTGCTGTTCAAGATCGCTCTTCAGCCTGGCTGAATGTAGACAAGTTGTTTCGGATGCCTTTTGGCTCCGGGCACCAACACACTTGGGAACCCCAGACAAAACAAATCAGGTGGGGGATACAATTTTTCAGATGACAAGCAAAGTGTGCAGTAAAAAACATTGGAGGAACAGTTTGCCTGGGATTTATTGAAAAAAAGTGTTTACCACAATAACTTGTTTATTTTAAGGAAGTGGTACTAAGCCTCTGTTAAAGCTTAGGTTTAGTACAGCCTTCAAACCTAAAAATGAAAAAGAAAGAAATGTGGAAGAAAATGAACTATAACTGTGCCTGGCCTCGGGTGCAATATGTCTGGGTATGCTTTATTTTTTCTGGCGACACAGTATTGTTTTGAAGGTGTGGCTTCACAGCACCTGGCCTTCTTCAGATGTAGGTTCAAATCCAGCTCAGCCTGCATGGAGTTTGCATCTTGCATCTGCCAGTGTCTACATGACTTTCCTCTGGTGCTCTGGTTTCTGTCCACAGTCCAAAGGTGTGTTTCAGGCTAACTGCTAACTTAAGCTGAGCACAGCACATTCAGGTGTGGCTGCCCTGCATCGGACTTGCATACCCACCCGGTTTGGTGTTTAGGAATGCCTGGATAGACTCCAGACAGCTATTATTTCAACAAAAGTCAACAGAATTGAGGGAACTGAACACAAGAAAAAAAATCAACACAGAAATTCCCTTATAAAAAGCTAATCCAACATCCAAGCATCAGTTCATCACTTCTGGTGATTAATAGACTTTTTCATAGCTGCTTCCATTACTGTCAATCATGGTGTGACAGTTATTGCAATTCTTCACGTTTCATGGAACTATATTGCTGCACCGTTGAAACACAGGCCGGTCTGATACAAAAACATTTTATTAGGCTTGGATTGTGAAGGCGGAAATCATACCAGAGGTCTTGGATCTCTTCCTGATGTTAACATCTTGAACAGCGAAAGTAGGAGATGGGAGGATTCGATTAGGTCAGCAGATTAGGTCGTGGGTTTGCAAAGGGTCTGACTTATTAAAACTTTCAGACTCTACTGGCTTGGCTGGGTTATTAACACTGCTTTGCAGACAGACCTGCTGACACCAGAAAAAATGACACCGGTGCCACAAACCCAGGCTCGAAACAGTCCTTCATTTTGCTCAGAACATCTGTCTCCGCCTAATATGGTTTGGGAATTTATCTAATTTGTTTGCAAGGCAGGGAAAGCGATCTGCTTTCCTTTAGCTGGAAAATTGATTAATTGATCAGTGTTTAACCTTAATCACGAAAGTGCTGGCGATCAATACAGAATCCGTGGTATTCAGGCTGCTTCGTTCTGCTAACACTTCTATCTGTTGGTTTATTAATAACTTATCATCAGCTAATATCAGAGCTGCTGCATAATTTTAGGGCCAGCCATGTTCATTTGTGAAATAACCTTTTTTTTTGTTTCATAAATGTTTAGTGACACTCAGTAATACTGTATATTTAGGAAAAATAATGCACAGGCTCTGGAAAATCTCTGAAAAACACATAATAATACCCTTTGATAAGCTGGCCTAATAGCCGGGAGGTTCTTGGCTGAGACCCTCGGACGGACGGCAAGAAAAATAAAATACAGGATAAATAGGTAAAAGGTTCAGTGTTGTTCTGGACAACAGCAGCTTCCATTAAAAAAAATAATAATGATGAAAGATCATTTACATCTTATTAGAATCTCAGGATACCAGACAATTCCAGCATCCAGAACTCCAGTTTTGAATTTTCTGTTTACCCACCCCCACGCTAATGGTTATGGTTCAGGAGTATATAATGGATTCTGTGTCTAATGGATAAATAATGATTACAAGGCTCTGTTTAAATGCTAGGAGATCAGACAAAGTCTTGTTTAATATCTTCCTGGGTCCTAATTGTTTCCCTGGATACGCAGCATAATGAGATCCAAGGGATTTCTCATTACTGGATGCTGGGTTGACTCTAATGGGCTTCGAGAAAGAGGATGCAACCAGACTCGATGGAAAATTGGTCCTGCAGGTGGTCAGAATATTCACAATGATCAAAATGTATAATTGAGGAAGAACCAGAGCACCGGTATCAGCAACGCCTTTTGCCCAAGGTGAGCGGAGCAACGGTACTACCAGGCTGGCGAATGTCCAGGGGAGGGTGTTGGGCACGTGACTTTGGAAGTCTTTGCCAAAGCCACACTCAGCTGGAGTGGGCACAGTGCCACGGTGGACCTGCAGCAGGACAAGCTTTGGGGAACCCGAAAGGAATGCGGCTCCCACTGTGTTCTCTGGAATAAGAACTGACAGGGAGCAGCTGGCCCACAACAGGTGGTACGTGCCCATCACCTGCAAGGTCTTCAGGTGAGGTGCCGGGGAGGTGGAGCTTCAAAAGCTGTTACAGCAGCCCCAAGATTCATGCTCCAGCTGGTGACAGAAAGGGAGAAAACCATATCATTAACATCAACATCCGGGAAACATCAGCGGCCCCCATAGCTGCAGCCATTGCTGAGCTCCTCCGCCACACCAGGAAGCTCAAGAAGGTTAATGCTTTATTTAAATATGCAGTTTGAAAAACGATTGCACCACAGGAGATAACATTCGCAATTTTTCTTGACAGGGATTAAATCAGATTCTTCCTTTCTTTACGAGGATCTTCTCAAAAGAATCAAAGGGAGAGCCAAAAAATGGCCTGGTGGTGGGCAGCCTGTTTCGGTGACTGATGGATAGGAGAAAGTGACTGATTTTTCTTGCTTTGTGCTGACTGAATTGAACAGGCCTGCTGATTAAATAAACCGGATTGCTTTTGTGCATTTCAAAGTTGGAGGAGGGATCCGAGTATTCTGAAGGTTTTTGCTGGAGGAAGGGGGGGTTGCGGTGGTGTAAAGGAAAGGTGCGTGAGTGATGAATGAGGAGGAATATGAGAAAACCCCACCGACCTTTACTCTCTCAGCCTATGCCCACCCCGCACGGAGGCAAAGCGGGTTATGTACGCACTAGCACTGCGGCTTTGCACTCACTGGGTTTGGATCCCACATCCTGCTGCAGTACCCTTGCATAAAGTGTTAACCCTGAAACGTGCGTAAAGTGTGACACTGGCAAAAATTTCTGAGATTTTCTAACAGTGAAAGGTCTTCCATTAACATCCAGAGCTTGGGTTGAAACACTCTTGGAAACTCCCTGTTGCCTTGTAGCTTAGGCATCCTGGAGTGTCCTGTATTGCTATGTGCTGGGAGGAGGTCAAAAGGTCTTCAGTATGGAATGGATGTTTACATCCCTGAACTCGAGATCTGAAGAGCTGAGCTTTTTGAAGAAGAATTAATGGTCACGGAACCACAATATCACAAAAGTAATGAGCAGGACCGTCCTTGGACTGCTCGGGTCAATTTGTAGCAACATTCTACCATGATCACCAAACACTTCCATCACCTCTGAGAGGCAGGACATTTAACCCTTTGATGAAGATCCAAAGCTCTCCATGCTGTAACCTTTTCCCTCAGTGTCCTTCAGTCTCTCTTTCCTGTAGCCCTGCTCTTCTGTGTGCCCTTCTTCCCATCTGCTCTTCTTTCCTAATGCTGTCATATCACTTCTCCTCAGGTTAAGAAGCACTGCGTACTAAGTAACATCCCAGCAGAAATCCAGGCCGACTGTCAGACAGACGCTGACTTCCAACGACACAGTCAAGGTCAAACCAGGGAATCTCACACCTTTCAAACTGGTAGGACTGCGGCACTGGTCGCCATCTCTGTGGGTTTCCTGAAATGCATGCTGCTGCTCGGCATGCACCTCAGGTGAAGAGGAGACCATGCTGAAGACAAAAAAGTAAAAAAAAAAAAAAAAGTTTCTTCCAGCTATTACGGGTGCCGCAGTGAGGCAGGGTGGAAACATGAGCCGGGTTTAAAGATAGCACTTGTCTGTGTTCCCCCGTTGCAGAAACAGAAAGGTTAGCAGAGTTCACTCTCCAAGGCCTGAACTCTTCTCTGCACCTTTTGTAAAGCAGCAGTAATGTACTGTAAACATATCGTGGTGCATGACTTCTGGGTAAGCGGTAAAACTGGTACCTTTAGTGTGGCTGAACCGAGCGATTTGGAAAACCGTTCTCCTCATTCACAGCTCCTCTCTTCCTTTATCTCCGATCAGCTGCCAAGCCATTACTTTGGTAATCCTTTAGGGGGGAAAAAAAAAAAAAAAAACATCCACTATGCCCTTTTATAAATTAAACCAAGTGGAAATTTCTAGCCAATTTTCATATTTTTTAAGCTGCAAAAAAAACCGAAACCTTGCTAAATATGATCCTTCAACACCATGTGTCTCTGGGGAGTGTTGCACATCCTCAGAGCTGTGGAGAACACACACGGCTTGACAGCTGAGACAGGGGCGAAAGGGAGGGTGCTAAAAACCATGGAAATCTGAGGCGCCAAAATAGTGATTAAAGGTAAGAAACTGGCCTTTTATCTCATTTGAATATATTTTGAAACACACAAGGGGTCCGAGTGCTGATCCTCCGAGTGCTGGCGAGCTTTTCTGTTGGTCTGCAGCTGCTTTTGAGGAGGTGGCGGTTATAATCTCAGTTAAAATAGTAGGATGGTCTCAGGAGCACTACCATGGATGACACTGACTCACATCAGGTTCATTATATGTCACCCTTTTTGCCTATTTGGGGTCTTGACTTTGAGGGTCACCTGCATTTGACATCTGGTTTCCAACGGTCCAACAGTCTTCTTTAATGGTATGTCAACCCCATTTGGTGGCACAAACACACCTTCAGGTGTACACCTCCTTATTTGTGGTGGAATATGCTTTAATCCACACATCAACCAAACTTGTGAATCTTTCAGTCTTTCAGAACTAGAAAGTAAACTTGAAATCCCCAAGAGTTTCTTATGCTCACAACATACACCCATAATCACCCACAAACAGACAAAGCACTTGAACTTCTGATTTTGTGAATTTAAAGTTGTCAGTAGAATTTGAAGTGCCAGGTGTACTCCATCACCCTCACCCTTTCTCCTTGTTTCTCCTTTCTTCTGGATTTGCTGGGATGACTGCCCCACAGCCCCCTCTTCAAGGCAACAGTGTCTCTTTACATACATCCCCTTCCTGTATGTTGGTAGATCCAAAAACAGTCTGTGATGTTTCAGAAGAACCACAGACACAAAAGTGGCCTGTGCTTCACACATTA
This sequence comes from Heterotis niloticus, assembly GCA_018136845.1. Taxonomy (NCBI): domain Eukaryota; kingdom Metazoa; phylum Chordata; class Actinopteri; order Osteoglossiformes; family Osteoglossidae; genus Heterotis; species Heterotis niloticus. The sequence continues at coordinate 29,019,915 of CM030890.1, forward strand.
CAGAGATAATGGACTTTCATTAGCTCACAGTCTACGGCCACAGTGAGAGAATTTGTTGCAGGTGTGCTGAAGTAAAACAAGCAAACGCAATAATGGACCCCCGTTAAATTATCATCATGACCAGAAGTAAAGAACGAGAAGGACAGTTAGGTCTGCGGGAGTTCCACCTTTCTCGCACTAAATACTTGGCTGCCTGGCAAAATGAATGTCTGATTTCCATTGTAAAGAAGCACCATAGATTAACATTCCCTCATCATGTTTACAAACTTCCCTCAAGTCTGTTTCCCTTCCAGCACTGGGACAGCATCTGACAAACCCTTGGCAAGAAGAGGAGATGCTGGAAGAAGTGCTGCCCCACACCGTCTCTCCGCAGCACAACGACACTGGTGAACCAACCTCCTCACATGTTCGCTTTGGCTGTTTGCCTTGGCGGGGGTGTGGGGGTGGAGAGCAGTTGGCTGCCAGCCCTACGAGCTTCCTAAATGTGGATGGAATGGATGAGATCACTGCAGAGGTCCCTCTGGTGTCCTCCAGCCTGCAGCATCAGGATGGCTACCACTCCTCCTTGGAAACACAGTGCAAAGGGCAAAAATGTCAGTACAACCAAAAATCTTCCAGCCACAACTGTTGACTGTAAGTGGAAGGAATAGAACATGCAGTCAACAAGAGGGTGTGAGGTGCAGACCAGAACAGCTGATGGAGGAAGGGGCAACAGCTGTTGAGGTCCATTGCTGTACAAGGAAAGCATTTAGAGCCAAAATGAATTATTTTTCAGGCTTTTGTTGGTGTTGCTGTACACTCTTAGGCAAGGCTGAGTTATAAAAACCATCTAATTTTCAGATGCACAAAAGGGGTGGTGGGGGTCAATTGGGAATGTTGGGTTTTCTTTCATTTCGTGGTAGAGGGGTTGCTGGACTTTATTCACTGGCAGGGTAATATGTGAAATCTGAGTGACTTTTGAACTCGAAGGTAAAGAACCCCCTCATTCATCATAGCCCATTGTTTACCCTTCCACATCAATAGAAAATGGAGAAAATCTCACATAGCAACCAACAACCAATCAGCAACCTGGGAAAAGTTTCTATAATAACCTAGAACAAACTCAAGTGAAATTGTGGCTGTTCTGTGGCAACCGAGAACCAACGGGCCAACTGGAAAATGCATCCTTATAGCTAAGAACTGTTCAGTAAAAACGGAAATATTTCCTGGTAACCAAGAGCCACGTGGCAAACTGGAAAATATTTAATTTCACCCAAGAACCAATCAGTTTTAATAATAACCAAGAATAAACCAGCTAATGTGTTACCAGTAACCCACTAGCAAACCAGGAACTGCTCTATAGCAGCCACCTGGAAAAAGCTTCACAGTCACCAAGATCCAACTGGCAAGCTAGGAAGATTCCATGGCAACCAACAGCCAGGTGCTAAACTCAATAACAATGCAACCCAAGGTCACAAACCCAACTGTAAAACATTGAGATCATTCTATAAAGATTTAAGGCACTCAGTAGACATGAACAGTTGGTGTAAATGTGCACTGGGAAGATAACCGAGAAAATACAAAATTACACATCCATGTTCCTGTTTAAATATGAAGATGTGTGAACGTTCTGCAACCGTGTGCCACTGTTTCCCACAGTCTCTTCCACCCCTTCTTCACTTCTCTGCCTTCTTCAGTCTCACTGTGGCATTGTTCCCATCCATAGACTTTACTCCGCATACTTCCTCAGGGATGTTGCTCACTGAAGAGGTGAATGCAGTCATCTCCTTCTTCATCGCCTCCACCTTCAGCTCAGGAGCGTGATTGGCAGTGGTTTCACACTCTACCTGTTTTTCATTGAGATGCCCCACCTCGGTTATTGCCATAGTTAAGCAAAAGTTAATGAGACATTTCAGAATCTGGGCTCAGCCATAGTATTGCTCCATGGCCCAGGAGATAAGTATTGATGTTCCCTTGTATCCATTGCCTCGCCCCTACTGCTCAGCGAGCGACACGGGAGACAAGGCTGTGACTTCAGATGGCGTTATTTCAAGGTACGCTCAGTCGAGACAAGCAGGAAGTAGTCATAAATAAGTAAAACGCCCGGCACTTTCTCTCATGAGAGCGCCTTGGCATTGTGTGTCTCCTGCTCTGTCTTCATAAGAAGCAGGGATAATTGGGCCTTTCTCTGATGCTGGTAACCTCCCACCCAGAGGACTTTTAACACAAGCAGCTGCCATATGAACATTCTCTCTATTTCTACTGATAAAGATTTATACATGCAGATTTTTTTCTTTTTCCCCATCTCTCCAGCTCCCCAGAAGTATCTGCTGCTCCAAAACATCTCTTAATCATTGTCAGTTGCCCACACATGAAATCTCTCTCCACTAAAACAGCAGCCCTTCCAACAAGGAATAGCAAACGCCAAAGGACAAAGCCTTGATTTTCTTAAAATGATATCAAAGAGACGAGTGTTGCGTAATCCCAAAAAACATGGATCCTCCGCGTTTGTGAGCACACCGACACACTCGTAATCCTCCTTATCCCACTCCTCGCCTCCTACCTGCTTTGCTGTCCTCCTCAACCCTGACGTGAAGATGAAAGCGATCTCGACTGCTATCAGATGCTCCCACTTCAAGCCGGCTGCACGTGTGGCTGTCATTTCATCCCGCATTGTTTTCATTGTTTGTTTTAATTCGGTTTCGGGCCCTCTAAGGAATGGCCATCTAAAAAGATACTAAAAGGCTTATAACACCAATTTAGTGTTGAGACATCCAAAAAAACGCCAAGCAGTTTCCATAGCAACAGGATGATCTGTCACTCGGGCGTGCGAAGCATGTTTCGCTCCATCCAGGCCAGCATTAAAAACATCGGTCACATTCTTTCACAAGAGCAAATTTACCTGTTTTTTAAGACATCATTTCTCAGGGGTCCTCTAAGGTGAACTGAAGCTGAAAATCACTTTATAAGTTGTATTTTGTAAAAAGTTTACATGCTTTCCTTCAGTTCGAATTGATGTTTGCTGGACACTGTCTTGCACAGACTGCTGAAATTAACCTTTTCCAAGCAGGCCAACACCATGGCTGCTGCATCTAGTACTAGAAGGGCATGATGCAATCATACAGGTTCATCTAACGTTTGTATTTAACACTGAGGCCCGATGTAATGTAATAAATATATTTACTATTGTATGGACCCAGAGGATCACCTGTAATGATATAAAGGCCGTGATGAGAACATTGCTTGGCCAGGAGCACCATTCTCACATCTGCTCCTGTCACACCTCACTTTCAGCACATCATCATGGGTTGTGAGAAGGTAACAGGTTTGATACCAACCTGGAATGAGGCCTGAAGGGCGACAGAGCGGAGCAGAAAGGCAGGTGCTGAAGACCTGGAGCACTGGAAGTCCACCAAGGCCTCTTTCCATCGAAGAGTCTGTGTTCTACATATGAGGCCACAGTCACGTGAACCACACACGTGCAGATATGTTGCATAAAAGGACGGAAAAAAAACTATGAAACCTGGGGGGCAACTTGTCAGATCTTTCGCTTCCATCTAAGAAAAACTGCTGCCGTTTCCAAACAAGGCACAATAAACTGCCTACACATGAGATCCATGATGCATATGTGTGTTTTTACAGTGTGTGTGTGTGTGTGTGTGTGTGTGTGTGTGTGTGTGTGCGCGAGTATGCGTGTGAGCATGCCTGGATTGCCAGAAAAGATGCCACAGTTTGGCAGCTGTCACTGTTAAGAGGCAGGCTTCTATTTTGAATGAGCGCCACGTCACTGACAGAAAGATGCAGTGAACCTGACCGCGTGGGTTTGTGTCATCTGTCACAAAATTTCAAACATAAAACTCGTCTCCGAGTATCAAAATGATAAAAGTCGCAGAAGAAACTCGAGACCCGCAGTTTCTGTCTCTGTCTAGCACGCCGCTTTTAGAAAGAAAGACACATGACAACCATGCTGCGATGGAACCTAAAGCGTCACTGACCTGTGGGATGAGAATATGGAAGATGATGGAAGCCCGATAACTGACATGCTTCATATGAGCTTTAATTGGGTTTTCTGGCAACAAATGTTTATCTTCAAAACCAAATCTGCCCCCACAGGTTATCTAGCACAACATCCATGTTGCCTTTTTCAAGCATTTTACAAGCTATGTCTAGAGAATCTCAGTGCCAGGAGTGTGTGTGTGTGTGTGTGTGTGTGTGTGTGTGTGTGTGTGTGTGTGTGTGTGTGTGTGTGTGTGTGTGTGTGTGGGATGGGAGAAGATTATTCCTTAATATGAGTCTCACACAACTACACTGGAGCACAAATAACATGGTCACACCTGTAACTGAAGAATGAAGAATACCACACTGTTTCTAACACTCAGCCAAGTACCAGTACCATAAAGTAGTGAAACAGTAGAGCTACAGAAAGTGATACAGGAGTGTTAAAAGCAGGACACAGTAGTGTGATACAAGAGTTATACAGCTATATAGTAGGAATACAGCAGGATACATTAGTGATACAGGACTGAATATAGTGATCACAGTAGTGATAGGAATGATACAGAAAGTGATATAACATGGACAATAGGATACAGGAGTGTTCAAGCAGGATAGGAGGAGCTATGCAGTAGTGATGCAGCACTAAAATTAGGCTCCTGAATGCAGGCTGGGAGCTTCAGCTGTGAAGTGATGTGGTGCTGCAGAGTTCTCCCAGCAGAATGGGATGTACAGAGTAACAGAACTACAGACATGGGTATGTGGATGTATGCTTCCCTCAGTGGCTCATCACCTCAAAGACATGGCTGATTCCACAGAGCACTTCACCAAGATACCCCACCATCAGCAGTTGAAACAACCCCCTGCACTTTATCGCTCACATTTGCATCAGACCCTGCCCATTACATTAAGGAGCCAAGTAAGTGGTAACAAGGTGAAGTTTGTAACATGCTTAACACGAGGCTCTGTATACAATCTTGTTATACCCAGAGCCTTGTAGCTGAGGAGGTGGAGGGATAATAGATGGTGAATCATATCTAAAAAAAAAAAAAAAAAAAAAAAACACACACATTACACACACACACACACACACACACACACACACACACACACACACACACACACACACACACACAAAGAGGTTTGTCACTGAACAGACTCAGATTTATATCTGCTTTGTCATATTATTAATTAATTCTGGTTGTGAAGGTTGATAATCTGTCATTCCAGGTAGACAGGTTTCATAAACATCCACACACACATGCATGCACACACCCAAGCAAGCTGGAAGACAGTTCAAATAGTGCGCAAATATAAATCAATGTGCCTCTTGAACCATGCACAGCTCAGGTCTCCATAGCTCATGCAGCTTGGCTGTGATCAAAACAAGTAAAGCATGACTTTTGATGCCCTTAAATAAATTCTCGCAGCACTTACCAAAAAAGGGATTTATTTTTCACGTCAATTTCTAAATATACAACAAAACAAAAATGCCATCACATGTAAAGGTAAGAATTAAAATAATGTGTTTAGACAGGCAGACTAAATTCCTCATCCCTTCACAATTGATTTTTCTTCGTCAGAGCAATTTATAGCCTTTGACAATCGTCCAAATAGTAGATTATTAAATTAATGGTTTTACTCTCAGATGTGGGCGGACGAGTCAGAGAGAAGCCTTTTTGCTCTTTTCTAACACACAAACTCAGGAACACCTCAGAGTCAACCAGTCCCCTCTCTCTCTCACACACACACACACACACACACACACACACACACACACACACACACACACCTCCCCTCTGGACAGCCCCCAAATGAACTTAGTCCTCCAGCAGTTTGTCACATGACCACTGGTGATAATAAGGAAAGTGAAGAAGTGTGGGAGAGAGGGACAGTGAAGCACTCCACCCCGACACCCCACCCCACCCCTCCTTGGCACCTCATCCAAAACACGCTGATCTCCTACAGCCGTAGCAAACTGTGTCTTGCAGGAGACCTGAAGTGTAAAACCTTGCCTCCTCTGCAGGTGTGTGTAACCAGCAGGTGCGTAACCACTTGTGCGTGAGCATCCTCGCACTGGCAGCAGTCGATCACCCAGCTCTCCCTCTTGCTTATTTCCATGTCCACTGATGAATTCTAAAAATAAAAGATAGTGTTCCTTTATTCCCGTCTGCTGCTTTATTATTTAAAATACGAGGATCAGGGTTGCCATGGATGCCGTTGTCTTGGTTACAAACAAGTACGTAGATATGGGGAGAGCAAGGAGCACTTTCAGCAGCCTTAACCTCTCCAGAGCCGTGAAGAGCATCAAGTGTCATTGTGTGTCAAAGGAGAGCCAAACAGTGGGGTCTAGGACCCTGTTAAACCCCCATCCAAGCCACATGACATCTCCACAAGAAGGAGCAACACACAAAAGCGTTTGAGTCACGCGGTGTATGGCGTGAAGTTAAGGCCCCGGCGTGTAGCTGCCCATGTTCAGGACTACACATTCAGGACCTTGGACAGAGACACTGAGGTGGACACAGGACCCCAGCCTGGCTGTCTGATGATCCAACGATGGAGCAGTGACCTCTGCTGCCCCAGGTCCAGATCACAGAACGCAGTGTGGGGAAATTGTTAGCAGTACCTCAACAGAAGACAGTGGTGTGCTGAAGGGGTCGTGACTCCAACATCCACCCCAGCACTGTAATACAAGAGCACCACAAAGACATTCTCGCCATTGCTCTAATGAGCTCCTTGTCTCCTTTAATAGGCTTTGGCTTTCTGAATGTTGCAACATGTGAGGACACCGGGGGTGGAGAGGAGACTGGGGGGGGGCTGTGATGAATCATATTTCTCCTACTACTGTGTAGTCTGCTCAGTTCTGATCGGATCTCAGCTGAGCTGAGCTGAGATCCGAGCTGTAATCCAGAGCTCCGCTGTGTTTTGCATATATTGAACCGGGTGGCATGGATGTGTGGCAGAGAATGCTGGTGCTCTGGCCTGGACTGTGGGTTTGGATGCGGGTATTACACTCCTGCTGTGGACCTATTATTGCCGGAAGGGGGAATTTGGTAAGCTGGTGGTTAGAGGGGTGAACTCGGCTTGGAAACCAACACCATCCTGCGAAATTAACTGCAGCAGCGCCCCGAACCCGGCCATAAACAAACTTCATTCCAGCCTGCAGATGGAACGTTCAAGTGAAAATTTCATTCCACCGCGTAGAAGTGTGTACTCAATAAATCAGCAATGACGTACTAATACTACTGAAGATGTTCATGCTGCTTCCCACTCACCCCCCCCCACCCCCCGCAGACACTTTCAGAGAAGCAAAGAGATGAAACCCCAGTGTACTGAGGAAGGGGGGCAGCGCCATCTACTGGACAGGCTTGGAACCCCTGGCAGTCAATCTGAGCCCAACGCAGCTGCTAATTTAAATCACTAACTGGTGTCAAGTCAAGGTTTATTTGTCATGGGTGAACAACACAGCATAGCAGTGTTGTCACCATGAAAAGTTTTGCTTTCGGGCATCCTCAGTAATATAAATATGTACATAAATATGTAAAAGTATAAATAAGGTACAGGATAGTTAAATAAATACTACAATCAGGAAAAGGGAAACAAATAAATAATAATAACTAAGTTCAAGTTCAAAGGTTCAAAGGTTTATTTGTCATGGGTGAACAACACAGAATAGCAGTGTTGTCCCCATGAAAAGTGTAGTTTCCAGGCATCCTCAGTGCAAATATGGACATAAATTGATATGTATGGTCAGGACAGGAAAACAATAAATAATAATAAATAATTAGTAATAAATAAATAGCAGTACAAACGGTTAGTAAATTCAAACCAACAGCACACAGCAACCAGACCTACAACTACAGACTAATACAACTATAGACTAAACCTACAATAACAAAAAGCACCAGAAACGGGAAAATTAACCAGACGGGTTTCCACAATGGGTGGGACAGGCATATAGATAGACAGACAGACAGACAGACCCCGATCGACTCTTCCACTGTCCAGGGAGGGGTCAGTGGTTCAGCAGTCTGAGAGTAAATAAATAAGAATAAGTATGAGGATATACATGGGGGGGACAGCAGCCAAACCAACAGCACACAGCAACCAAACTTAAAGCAACACCAACAACACACCACCGGTTATCTTACACAATGGGGGGACAGGCATACAGACAGACAGACAGACAGACAGACCCTGATCGACTGTTCCCACTGCCTAGGGAGGGGTCAGTGGTTTAGCAGTCTTACGGTATGGGGAAAAAAACTGTCCCGGAACCTTTTCGTCCTTGTCCGAACGCTTCTAAAGCGTCTTCCGGATGGGAGCAAGGAGAATAGTTTGTGGCTGGGGTGACTGCTGTCCCTCTGGATGTTATATGCCTTCTTCTTGCAGCACTGGGTGTGGAGGTCCTGCAGGGCTGGCAGATCAGTCCTGGTGATGGTCTGTGCTGTCTTGACCACTCTTTGCAGAGCTTTACTGTCTGATGCACTGCAGCTGCCATACCAGTCCGTGAAACAGCCAGTCAGGATACTTTCAATGGTAGATCTGTAGAAGTTGACAAGTATCCTGTTGTCCATGCCAAACCTCCTCAATAAAAGGAGCTGTCCCAATAAAGGGAGCCGCTTAGTGTGGAAATGAGAGGTTGGCCTTTTTTCACATCTCAACATGGCACACAAAGGAGGCAGAGGATCGTTGACAGAAGAGTAAATGAATGGGGATTAATTCAGTGACTTCATGCTGCAGCAGTATTTGTATTTTCATTGTAATTCTTCAGCGGCTACCACTGCTTTACTTCTTCTGACACTGATGGGGAACCTTTCGCCAATTCACACTAATTCCCCTAATTTACTGTGCTAAGAGTAATTCAAACGCAACCGTTATATGCAATAAAAAAAGATCTAAACCCCTACGAATGACCAAAATGGCCCGAATCCTGATATCCCAGACAGCAGGTTTATTGCAAATTTATGCTTTGCAGGTATTCCAGTCTCTCAATTTTCTAACATCCTCAGCACAAACTATTTCTGTTCTGCACACAAAAAATACAAATTCCATTTATTACAGCTTGTACTTAAATGCTGCATTTTCCTCCGCTGACTGTATGACATAACCACGGCAGCGATCATGTTGAAGGCTAAGTTCCACACTTCCGCACCAGAACTTTCCGAAGGTTGCAAAGCCCTAAGTCTAGGGGTGCTTCAATCCCCCTAGAAAGAAATAAAAACGACTAGAAATACTTAACATGTTAGCTCTTTCCTTGAGACAAAAGCATGACCAGCAAAACAAAAGTGCAAGTTTAAGTTACTTAGACTTTGAAAAAGCTTAAGTGTGGAATTCATCGGTGACATTTGTACATCAGCTTCCCAAAATTTAGAGAAATAGCAGCAGCAGCAGAATAAGTGGCAGGCAGGTTATTCAGGGTGAGCTAGTAAAGTATGTTTTATTTCTCAGGACAGGTTTTTACTGTGGTGATGATGGGGGGAGGGGGCGCAATGATGACACGGCTGAATATGCACCGGGTCACACTTGCTGAAGCCCCAAAATCAGAATAAACGTTCACATCTTTGTTGCCTTAGCAAACCTGCAGACTTGCAGCATGGAAATGAAGTTACCCACCAAGCTGAGCCCTCCCTCAAGGCACCCTGGTGCTTTTCTGCCCATATTTGAAGCCTTGTGACCCCATAAATTAAACAGAGAAGTAAAGGTCGCTCTCCAAATTAAAAGCGAGCTCTGGCGCGCTTCTCTAAAAGCACAACGTGTGCTTGCATACATTTATTTAAGTGCATGTGGCTGTGTAAGAGTGTGTATTATTATTACAGCCCCCTTCCCGTCTCATAAGGTCTATTGACACAAATTGAATGAAGAGCTTTCAGCTCTAATTGGACTTCCTTTAGGGTTTGGTTCATACCAGTCACACCAGAACAGAGAACGTGGAGTGAACCGCGTCGCATATCGCCTACGTCACTGCTGAGAGAAGAACCAAGGGAAAAAAGCAAAGATCTGAGGTTCAAAGCTCATTTTATTGTTATTCTGCCCTTATGCAGATATGCAAAATAGAACAAATGTAGTTTCTCCAAGAAAATGATGCACGGAACAATGAACAGATGGCATGGCAACACAGAACAATACAGATAAACTGAATAGATAGATAGATAGATAGATAGATAGATAGATAGATAGATAGATAGATAGATAGATAGATAGATAGATAGATAAGGTGCGAGGAGTCTTGGGCGATGAGACAAGCTTTCCTGACAAATCACTTATAGTAGGTGGTCTGGATGGTAGGCAGTGAGGTCCAGTTGATGGACTGGGTAGTCTTCAGTACCCCCTGCAGAGTCAGATGCTGTGCAGTTCCCACACCAGACATGCGATGCAGGACATGAGGATGGTGTCTGTGGCAAGCTGGTGAGGATGGAGGATGGACATCCAGCTCTTTTCAGCCTCCTCAGAAAGTGGAGATGCTGTTGAGCAGGTGGGCTTGTGTTGTGAGTCCAGGAGAAGTCCTTGGTGATGCACACTCAGAGGAACTTCAAGCTGTGGTCCAGCTCCACTGCTGAACCACTAATGCACAGAGGACTGTGAATGGTTTGAATCCTTCTGAAGTCAACAGTCATCTCCTTGCTCTTGTGGACTCTGAGAGACAGATTGTTGTCCTTGCGGCTGGCAAATCAACACAACGCACTGGGCACACAATTTGGAACTGGTGAAGGACCAATCCCTCGCACACACTCCACTTGCCACAGCCATCTCTGCCAGCTAACCTCATGGTCAGTGTGGCACTACCAACATTGTCTTCATTTAACAGACTGAACAGCCAAGCCTCGCACCCCATCTGCGGTGGAGGTGGTCACAGTGATCAAACGTCTCAGTTCCAACCCCATTCACAGCTTCTCTCACTGGCCTTATTTTACATCTCTGCACTTTCTCCATGGTAAATGTCTGGAATGACCATGCAGTGCCCTGCCCCCAGGATGGATGGGTTCTCCAAGGTATCTGCCAGACAGTTGGCTCGTAAATCCAGCTCCTATGCAGACCTCCTTGGGGGGTGCAGATGGAGTGGAGATGGGGTTGCTCTCACCGTAATGGACAGCGGTTCAAGAGTTTAACACATATCACGTTTGCGGCCTCTTTATTACCTCTCAGCCGGGCTGTAAGGGTGGTGGGTGCCCGCGTCAATGGTCATCAATGCAACCGCCAAGGAATGCAGAATGGAGAGGGTCCATTAGGAAAATTGCCACCATGAAAGTAGTTCTCCATGGAGCTAATAGGTTGAGGCTGACCTTTCTTATGAGCAAATATGTAAGTAGATGTGTGTGTGCGCGCGCTGGTGTGTATGTGTACCATAGAAGTTGTCCGCTGCACAATCCCAACCCCATCTCCCTGAGCCACAAACGCCCCACCCAGCAGGTTGCTGCATGACTACTGGCGAAGTACGGAGCGGTGATGCAAGGTTATAACGGGTGGTAACTGAGGGATGGAGATGGACCCAGTGAGAGGTGGTCCAAGTCATGGCACGAAACCCAGCACCAGCATGTGTCAGTAATGTCCCTGCCATCTCCTGGTCAATGAGCACAGTGGGGGCCACAGAAGAATCCTGGGAAATGGGCCGGTGCAGGAACTGAGGGACTTGGATGGGGCAGACACTTGATCATGGGACTTTTTTGTTTTAAGTCCTGGCAGTACGACAGCAGTGCACAGAAGGGTGAGTTTCTGACACCTATTTCCATGCTGCACCTTTCAACAGGTTCTGAGCATCACAGGGGCACCAAATACAACAGCGTGACAATGTTAACACTATTACAGTTATTGATAGTATTGCCCTGTTTACATGAGGTTACAATTAAAAGGAAATGTATGATTTTTCATATTTATTTATTTGCATATTGTATATTTTGATTCTTCTGACAAGCGCTCCTCACGTCAAAAGCTTTAGGTAAAGGTACCACAGCAGGTGCATTTCTGAGACTTGTGCTGGGTGTTTTCAGGTGGTGAATTTGTGTCTATTATGCCATCTCCTGCACCAGATAGAAGGTTCCACGAGATATGAAGCCTTTTTTTCCTGAGAAGAATGGCTGCAGCCGTAGTCATGATTATGAGCAGATGAACAGCATACCAGAGGGAGGTGGTGTGTCCTCCGTGTGACTGTTTCTGGCGAGGATCACAGCATGTGCCTCGATATTAACACCATGAACTCACTGACCAACTCTTGTGCAAGTTCAGAATGACCACGGAGCTTTCGTGGGAGCTTTCACACGGCACAAGGAAAGCTTTCTACTTAACCAGTGTGTGTGTGTGTGTGTGTGTGTGTGTGTGTGTGTGTGTGTGTGTGTGTGTGTCTGAATCTATGGTTTCAGAGTTCAATCCAATAAACACCGCAGTTCTAGTCTAGTGAATAGTCAAGTAACCAGCACTAAGACTTTGTGTCGCGTCAGCAAATGTGGAACTCTGCGGTGCATGACCATGGCACCACTTAGTAACGGCACAGATCGGAGTGCATGGACCACCAAGTTCGTCTCATTAAGGCTCTTTTGGTTGGCTCTGCTCTGTGGTTCAAACGTGAGGGGGGGTAAGGGCCTCTTCTCCTCACTGGGACACCTGCTTCATCGCACAGGAGCCGGAATGGAAGTGAGAGCCTGTGGGTCCAATAAAGATCCACTGCAAGTAGGGGCAGTAGTTTGAGGGTCACACAGCATCGTGTGACTGAAAGCTCCCATCACACCTTCACAGTTGGGGTTATCATGAACAGGGGCAACAAGCAGCTCTCGGTGAGGACGTGGGCTCATCTCCAGCTCTTTGCAGACGTCTGCAGACACTCTTGCCGGATGCTGTCTCCATTAAGTACATACATGCACAGTGTCATAAATTATTCACATTTAAATGAAGGCAAATAAGATATCCATTAAATAATATATGATGCTGCATGATGCTCAAATGTACTACATGAGGTACTTATAGAATTCATAGATCGATATGGTTTCCAAATTACATTTCGCTGAGGTTGCTGAACATGTGTCATACAGCAGACCGCAACTGAGCTGATCTTACAGTGTCGGCCTGGTTGCTGGAGTCCATGCAGCAGAGAAAATTGTTTTATTTCTTGCAGTGAGACGTTTTTCAGGCTAATTTTTGCTATTCCTTTTATAGCCATGAAAATAATAGACAAAGCAGACATTAATTAGATGTTTTTGCATCATTCTGGCAACAGTCTACATCTCATCCACACTGGCTGCTTGTTTGCTTATAGCAATGTCCGCACATCAGTGCCTGTTGTTGTCCCCCTCCCTTGCTACTACAACAGCCCCCTCTCTTCTGGGAAGGCTTTCCACCAGATTTTGGAGCGCGGTTGTATGAGTTTGTGCCCATTTGGCCACAAAAGCATCGAGGTCGGGTGAAAAAGCCTGGATCACGGTCAGTGTTCCATTTCATCCCAAAGGTGTTCAGTGGGGTTGAGGTCAGAGCCACTCATGTTCGTCCACGCCAACCTGAGCAAATTGTGTGTTTATAGAGCTCACTTTGTGCCCAAGCAGTATATGGTGTTCTTAGAAATATATACAGTATATTTCTAAGTACACCCTGGACTACATATAAAAGTAGTTATGGGCACGGACTGGGATGTAGTGAATGTACTGTATATAGAATATATTACAATTTCCTACCTATGCTTTACATCTCTTAATATTTGCTTGGTACTACAGTATTTTTAAGGACACAGTGTGTGAGGGTTTGATGTATACAGGACAGGTTAACAATGTGCTGATTAGCTGTATAAATGCCCCTACATCCCTCATCTTGTCAAAGGCGACCGACTCTGTGCTAAAATGAATTACCTCGGTCTCTCAGGAAGAGAAGAGAATTAACAGAGCTCCGTAATTGCAGCCATTCCATGCTTCAGAATCTCCCGTTTGTGAGATCCATGGCTCCCGAATGGAATGTGCAAAGTGCATCGCTTTTAATTAATTTTTGAGAATGAATCATTTACACATTGCCTTTGCTGAACTTCTAGAATGTTCTTTGATGAAAAGTTAAAGGTGTAACTTGTGCTCCTGTCGCAGTAACTGGGAAGGTGGGATGGTTTTCTCTCTGGGAGCTTCTCGCTTGAATCGTGGTTACCTTTGATCAGGTTATTTAACAGTAAAAACACCTTTGTGATGACATGAGGAAATGGTAAGTAGCTTAGCTTAGTTAGGAGTTGGTTTGAACAGAAGTGTCAGCTAAATAAATGAAGACCTCCCAAAAAGTCAATCAAAGTCATTCACTTCAGCATTGGAGTGTGCTACGACTATCATGAATAAATTAAGGCTTAGGTCTTCAATATGACTTAGTCAAGCCAGTGGGATTCCACTGAGGAATGTCAGTGCCCAGTTGTCCATAGAAAGATCTGAAGATCTTTTAATGTGGAGTTGAGTCCAAGCTAGAGTATATTGTGGCTCATAAGACACAGGGCAGCATTGTTTTGCCAACTGTTCCCTGACTTAAACAATGAACTTCTCATGAAGTTTCAGGATTCCAAGAAGAGGTCTTTCACACAGGGCACAGTGTGTGCCCAAAACATTTCGGCAATGTGAACGCTCTGACATTCTTCACGTTTCACTGGTGTCATGATGTGGTGGAGCAGCAAATTCATATTTGTTGGGGGGCACAGATGTGCTTTTGCAAAAGAAAATCTCAGCTTGTGTGGTGAAATGAAGAGGGTTTGGAGCAAGAGAAAACCACGTGGGGTCCTGGTCCTGGTGTTGATATTGCTCAGTATTCAGAGGTCATTGACAAGTTTATGGAAGTTTATGCTAGGCAGCAGAAAGACAGAGCTGAAGTCAGTCAGCTGAAAGCACAGGCAGACCTCGGAGAAGTCTTTCCCAAGAGTAACACCCAATCCAGCCAAAGGAGATGGCTTCAAAATAAATGCATGCTGAGAATGAGAATGGTGCACTTTATCTAGCGCCCACAGCTGCAGAGTTCTGATAGATTTCTGGTGAACATACAAGCAAAGGTCAAAAATGTAGTCAGCCTGTAGCTAAAGACCAATGAAATCATTTTTCACTGAAACATGACATCACAGCACAGCTTTCTATAGATTCATTATCCATTATCCATTACCTACGTGAAGGATTCAAGATAGTGCTAAGGTAAAGTTGTAACCTGTCTTTCCTTCCAAGGATGCTCTTAAAAAAAACATGGGTGGTGAAGCCAGAGCAGTCAAAGAGAGAGGTAGTCCTGGGCACAGCATTTGGACTTGACTCGTTATATAAAAATGTAAAAATAAATGTTTCAGCACTAGGAAGTGACCAGTGTTTGCACTGTGAAGACACTTAATGCTACTTATGGATACACAAGGATATGACCAGTTAAACAGAATTCCCACTGGATGCACTCATCCATCTGTCCCTTCCTCATTCTCTTCATCTCTCAGGCGGGAAACAGGACCTCCCCATGAGCACTGGTTCTTACTTATTCTTGTCCAGCAGCTGTGGTGAAGATGAGGAGCAGCTGAAAACCCTCAACAAGGGCATGTGGATTCCCTTTACAGGTAAGCTGAAGAGAAGCACACCTAGCCAATAAGAGTCAATGTGGCCATCAGTAAAGATGAAAGTATTGGAAATGGATTATCTAGTTGGGTGCTATGAGTTTAACTGTAGGAGACTCAAGTCTTTTTCTCAGTCAGCAAAGGAGAAGGTCTGCCAAGTATCAAGTACCCTTACCTCACCCACCACCACCTCTCTCTAACATTACATTTCATTGGAAACTTGGAACCTCCTGCTGCCTGACAGTAAGTGGGCAGGAGTCATCTACTTGCCTAGTTTACACAACCACTTTCCTATCCCATGTTTACTTTCCCTGCTCCACTTACACTTGATCGAGAGATTAATTTGAAGGTCACAGCTTGTGCAGGTCCTTTGTAACAAGAGCAATGTTTCAGTACCTGCCTCCATCTAACAAGAACTTTAATGGTGTTCACAATGGAGCTAAGTTCCTGGCCCTGTTGTGTTCCTCAACCCAGCTGCCTCTTTTGGCCCCTGTTCAGGACATGGAAGGATGAGCTAAGATGCTGTTGATGTTTTGTTCTGCCTTTCAATCTTCTACCTCTCTCAGAGCCTTAGTTTTGGGCCTCCTGGTGAGTCCTCCTCTCATTACCTACAATGAGTAAGTTGCTCCACAATCTCCAGCATATTAGCATTCAGGACCAACTTTCTGAAGAGCCTTCAGGCACCTCTGCACCTGTTTTCCACCCTTGTTAAGTAGACTGATAGAGATAAGAGCTACTGCCACGGTAGGGTCATGTGAGGGTATTAACATGCATTGGTATCGAGCCAGTGTTTGGCCACTAACATGTAGATGGTTGCCTTATCAAAGAGTGAAATTGCACCACAAGGACCATGTATGAAGGGCAAATAGGAGTTGTGGCTGTGAAGGGCGTGTTGTTATTGGAGGGGGAGTCTTACGCAGCCTGGAAAAATAAATCACCCGGGGAGTGTATGAGGGAAATGGGGTGGATCTGGATTTAATGTCAGTCACACAGCTTGTTAATGATTAGTGTGGCGGAAAGTGGTTGGTTCCATCTAAGCTACGGTCCGCTAAGCAAGAAGTGAAATATTTGCATGGAGGTAGGAGATAGGGGATAAGGGGTGGGAGAAACGCAAGGACCTGAGGGGGCTTGATAAGGGACGAATGTGCTTAGAGATCTCGCCACAACTTCAGAGCCTCCCCCCGGATGCCAGCAAGAGAACAAGAGGAGAGATTAGACCCAACTCAAGGGTATTAGAGAAGGGAGAGAAAAGACTACAGTTGAGAGGAAAAGAAAAACAAAACAAATTCCTGAAGAACCACTGAAGAGTAAAAGTCAGACAGAGAGAGAGAGAGAGAGTGTGGGAGAGCGGAAGGGAGTGTGTATGGGGTGCTGTATGTAGCTGTGCGTAGGACAAACCCACTGGCTCATTTAGCAGCGGACTTGTCAGCTGGACAGACGAATGCAAAGAAAGCAGCACTCCCAGGAGGACTCTGCTGAGAGACCCCAACCATTTAGATGCTGCATGAACACATCTGCATGTTTCTGGAATATTCCTTGCACCTCACCAGCTTTTAAGAAGTATGACAAAGGTCTGGAACCAGCAAGGGATCTAGAGGGGGACTCCTCCAGGTCACTTCTACGCCCCTTTCAACTGGGGTCTGGGGAATGTACAGAAGATCAGCCAGTCCGCCTAAGGAAGTAGTAGGATTCTTGGGTTCTTATCTGAGTGGCAAAAATCAAGATGTCAAACAGAATATTTTTTACAAACAAAGCCTGGTCAAAAGAATAAAAGAGGAAAGCCTCTGGAAGGAAGCTTTGAGGAAACTTCAGTTCATGCTTGGAATTCCATTCACCTGTGCCTTATGATCACAACAGTCCAGGGAAATCTCTTAAGCTTCTGCCTGAACACCTGGACATACAAGGTTGTGCACATGCAAGCTGGTGAACCATCCTAATGCGTGGGTCCATCACACTGCTCACCTATAAGAGCGGGTCAGCTGAGTAGGGTTGCTAGCGATTTCACATCCAGCCATGAATGTGAATGTCTGTGACTTGAGCACCTTCAAACCATCACTCTAGTTTAAGAGTGCCTCCAACTTAATTGCTTCAGTTAATGTAACTGATGCTGAAGCTCTGCTCATCTGCCTAAATTCTCCACATTGAAGGAAGCCATCTGAATTTATGGAGCACCACCTCAACACTTACAACAGAAGATCACGTCACCACTCTTTGCCGCAGAGTCTATGAAAAGGTTTTTCCACTTCCATTATGTTTATTACTATGGTTATTTTGAATGGCAATTATTGGTTTCAAACTTCTCACAGAACATCTGAGAAACCCTCAGAATTGTTA
This sequence comes from Heterotis niloticus, assembly GCA_018136845.1. NCBI lineage: Eukaryota > Metazoa > Chordata > Actinopteri > Osteoglossiformes > Osteoglossidae > Heterotis > Heterotis niloticus. Next base: position 29,037,745 of record CM030890.1, read on the forward strand.
AATACAGGAGGGTTGTAGACATCTAAATGTGACTGGTACATTTACTAAAGGCAAGCATTTATCAGTGGCTGCAGACATCCTGAGACGATCTGAAATTAGAAGCCTTATCTGCCTGCCTGATAGACTGGAGGACAGCCTGGCAGAATCAAGCAGAGCAAGCGACAAGAAGAAGAGTGCAGGCAGTGAGGTGACTCTGTGTTGACACCAGGAGACAGTATGCCGGAGCTGACCAGCTGGAGTCCCTGACAGTATCACCCCTCAGCCAACCAAAGCTCTTACACAGCCTCCTATCCCAGACACGGATCGTTTACTAGACACCGAGGAAGACCCAAGAGGACCCCAGTGCACGTGGAGGAAAAGAATTTGGAGGGGTCCAACATGCCTGAGGCCAAACAGACCGTGTGCCGAACCAGCAGCCACCTCTCGCACTCTGCCTATCGCAAGATCAAGAGAGCCCTAAGCTTCAGGAGACGTGAGTATCCAGAAAGCCCCAGAGACCAGCGCATGATGCACCTGTAGGACCCGTGAGCAAAATGGCTTTGAATTCAGAGATCAGAAATATTGTGAGACATCCCAGGATGGAGTGTTAGTTCTGAGTCCCTGAGAGAAGACTCCACAACATCTGCTATCCCACCGGTACTGGGACATCAGTGTAAGAAATTAAGGTCAAGATATAACAATATTACCTGTGCATAAATTCAAGTGCTTCAACATGATTATTCCTACTTTACATTTTAAAGTCACTGTATAACTCGTGTTAGTTGTAGGTCAACATTATCCCTCTCTACAGGGGGTCCACTAATGTTTTAAAGCCTGGTTAATTTGTTTAGGAATTAAACATTAACTTGGTCACCGGAACAATTACCCTAGAGACACCTTTTGCCTCTAGAGTTGAGCAAAACTGGTTGTACTGGGTCTGTCTCCTTGTGTCCATCTTCCCCTCAACCCAAGGAGTCTTTGGGCAGCGCCTGGATGAAACAGTCATTTATGAACGGCGCTATGGCGAACATGTGGCACCCATGGTGGTCGAGCAATGTGTTGCATTCATCCGCGAACGAGGCCTGTTGGAGGTGGGGCTCTTCCGGCAGCCAGGCCAAGCAACCCTGGTCAGAGAGCTGCAGACGGCCTTCGATGCTGGTGAGAAACCCACATTTGACAGGTGGGTTAGGAGTCCTTCTCGCATGAGCAGGGCAGGTGACGTTCAAGGCATATTTATTTTTATCTCCTTGCATCCAGCAGGTAGTCATATCCATAAATGCATCCCTATAGTTTTAATGTTGTTAGTTCAAGTCAGAAGAAGCACATGTTGAGCAAACAGGTACAACTGTGAGCTGTACTGGATCAGGACCTTGCCTATTAAAAAATAATTGCTGTTCAGGGTACCTTTCATGCATCTTCTCTGATTTTTCAGTCACAAATACATTTCCTCCTGACTCTAAGTATAAATAATTTATTGTTTTGTTTCCTAATATCCATTCATCTGTTATCATTAACTGCTTTATCCTGGTTTTTGTGGCAGTCCAAAATCACAAGGGGGACACCAGTCCATTGCAGGGTGGATATACACTATTGGAAATTTACAGAAACCAAGTACCCCACAACACTTGTTTTTGGACTATAGAAGGATCCCCCAGATGAAATCCCTCATAGACACAAGGGGAACATGCAAATCCCACACACACTGAAATGGATTCAAACTTATGCCCAGCTTAGGAACTAGGAGGTGGCACTGCTACTCACTGTAATTTTTACCATATATCCTACCCCGTCTGAACCTCTGTAATGCCTTTATAGCTTTTTTTATTAAATCACATTTATTAATAATCTGTCTATGCAAAAATTATTGTGAAATGTATATTTTTTCTGTGTCAGAATTGTCCTGGTATTAGGATTTAAGAGGTCTTTTTATAATGTCTGCTTTGTTATGTGTGTTCATACCTGGTCCAGCACTACAGATGTCCATACAGTGGCCTCTCTTCTGAAGTTGTACCTGAGAGAGCTGCCAGAACCCGTCATCCCCTTCTCCTCCTACCAGGACTTCCTGGTATGTGGAAAGAGAGCCCCGGAGGACAGGAAACAGGTAACTGGCTCTCACCTGGGATTATAATGACCCGAGCTGATTACCACTGCAGATACCTTGATGGTCCAAAGTAGACTTGCCTGGAGTATTACAGTCAAACCGATGCAGACCCATCGACCCTGTGGCCACACTGTCCAGGGCCCAAAATAACAATGATCACAATGACCCAAGACGCTAAGACTCCCAAGATCAGCTGGACCATACAGAAGCCTTCCTTTGCTGAGGGACTTACAATTAAAGCTTCAGTTTAAGTTTACAAAGACCACACCTGAAATTCTCCCTCATGTGTCCTCAGACTTTGTTGGAACTGAAGAGACTCCTACAGGAGCTACCTGTGGCTAACTTCAACGTATTGTACTACATCTGCTGGTGAGTATCAAGTGCTGGCATTCACTAAATATTCGTCTTCTGGATTTATTGTCCTTCCTCCATATCCATACATTCAATGAGTATGATATCTTGTCAGTCAGTCAAATGTGAAATAATGCACATTTCCTCTCTGAAGAGGTTTTTATTACAACCAAATAGAGCAAACCTTTGGTATCCAATCTTTCTATATCTGACTTTTCATTATAATGGCTCTTGAAAATTAATACTTAAGCGTGGATTATAAATTTATCCAAAATGTGCGTACCCACGCTTATTTCTTATCGGCTGTTTCTTAATTTGTGCCGTATCACCACATTTACTAGATATTTCATTTTTTAAAAAAAATGAATTATTTAAATTCTGGTTGTTGTGTCAAACAAAGACGCAGATGCAATGGGTTACTCTGATGCACGCCTTCCCTTTATCCAACATCTCACAACACCAAACCCCCCCATGCACTTCTCATCTCCCGTGCGTAACTGGTGTTTAGATGGTTTTATCATGCTGAAATCATGAGTTGATAGTTCTATAGGTGTTTTAGGATGGGTTGAGAGCGCATTGTTTATTAATATTTTCCGTTTTAAAATAATGGGAAATAGGCATTTAGTATCTGCAATTTCAGTATCCAATGCCTTTTCAGAATTCACATACAGAGGGATTACTGAAGTGAACAAGGTAGCCTGTTAATGGCACAGTTTGATTCTGGTCCACAGTGAATTTCACAGCATACATCTTTCCATCAGCAATAATCCAGCTCACCTTGACAATAATAACACACTACACAATGGCTGCATCTACATTAATCCTAGCCTTTTACCTGAAACGTTGGGATCCTATTACATTCCAGCTTCCTCCATGAAGTCCAGTCTCATTCCCACATCAACAAAATGAGTGCCCAGAACCTAGCTACTGTGTTTGGGCCCAACATCCTGCGACCAAAAGCTGAAGACCCAGAGAAGATCATTGAAGGTATTTAATACATACGTTTCCGTATAAAGACATCTGGCACATTTACACCCTATTCTCATCTGTATTATTATTATTTGGCTTTCAGTTAGTCGACCCCATTTGAAAGATGGAAAAAATTATATACAATGGTAAAACGCAGATGATGGTAGGGCGACACACGAGTTATGAAATACAGAAGGCACATGGCTGTAACACATACAGTCCAGATTTAACCACGAGTTAGAGTTTGCAGTGACGTTAGCGACAAATGCTTGCCATGCTAACAGCTAATGTCCCGTATGACCAGTTTGTGAGGGGCCCCATCTGTGCAGCACAGAGACCCTTCTGTAATTCCATCTCTTTCACTTTGGGCATTTTCCTAAAGCCATACAGCCTTCACATGGGGCAGCTGTACCCCAGCAAGCCCTGAGCTAGCACATTCTTACAGTGTGTGTCTGTGCATGTGTGTTTGTATGTGTGAAAGAGAGAGAGAGAGAGAGAGAGAGAGAGAGAGAGAGAGAGAGAGATAAGAAGAAAACTGAAAGAGTGAATGAGTGCCTATCCCTGGGTGTGAGCTGAGTGTGTGTGTGCGACCATGAAAGAAAGGAGAGAGCTGTGAATGGCAGGATGAGTGTGTGCTTATGTAAGTATGTGTTTTGATCCTCTGACTCGATGCTTGGTGGGACATTGATCTGAGCGTGCGCTGGGAACTGCACCCCGAGTGACTTTTGCACGGCGCTTCTCCGTTTCCCTCTCCAGGAGCAGCTCTGGTGCAGCAGCTGATGTCGGAGCTGATACAGGAGTGCAGCAGCTTGTTCCTGAGGAGCGTGGAGAACAATGCGGGGTCAGATCCACTCCCTGCTAAGGGCCGAAAGGCAGGCACTGCTGGTGAAGGCCGTGGAGATCCTGCTGAGCCGCACTGTGAGGGTCTCTCTTGCTATCCACAGTCCTCTGCACGCTACTCCCACCAGCTGTCACGGTCCCTCCTGGACACACGGAGGGGTTCGTCCCATCCCCCCGAGGATGACCCTGCACACCAATATACATCACCAGAGCAGCGCGAACTCGAAATGTCTGCTCCAGGGGGTTTTGACGACCCTGTGCACAACACCTACCACGCAGGTGGCTCCCAGCACCAAGCTGCAGCAGAAAGTGGAGCTTCTCCATCTTGTGGTCCCTCTGGCACCACTGCTGTTCCCATACAAAGCACAGTGCACAGGGGCTTCGGTCCAAGTGCTCCATGGCGTGACAGCTGGGGGGGGCAGGGAGGGCTAAGCCAGGCCACGGAGAAGGCAGACAGGGCTGCGCAGGAGGGGTGTCGGAGCAGCACCACACATGAGAGCACCCTCTCTATCTATGATAACATCCACCTGGCTCGCTCAGATGAACCCAGCCTGCCTGCGGAAGAGATGGCCAATGCCGACAGCAGCTCCTGGTCCTCCTGTGAGATCCTTCTAGAGGAAGGCGACACAGGGCTTGGCCGAGCCTCCAGCCACTTTTCCTCCATCAGGACTGACCCAGAAGAACCTAGGGTTCGATCCCCAGCCTCCCTTGTCATCATCAGTGCCCCCCAGAGCAACAGCTCCAGTGAAGTCTTCTTGCACCCAGGCAACGCAGACACCCAGACAGCCATGCTTTCCCCACAGTCCCCTAGCTCCATGCGATGCATCCTGGTGGGTCTTCAGCAGCAGATAGCAAGGCAGAAGGGGGAGTACGAAGCTCAGATCAAAAGGTAACAACACCGACCCAGCATTTCCCACTCACTTTAAACAACCTCATGTTCTACTGCAATGCTTCCAAAGCCTTGCTGCTCCATCTCTGAATTCCAGACTCACTCCAGACCACCCCTGCACCTCATGTCACTGTCACTAAATTATTCCCACTGTTTCATGCACGTTCACCTCCACAACCAGCCAAGCACCTAACCTCTCTGTGATTTGCATTTAACTCCACCACACAGCCCTTCTTCTAAGGCATTGGTAATGAACAGTTCATTATAACAAAGCACAAGTCAGGCTTAAAGGCCAACGTATTTTTAACCTTCTGAGGTCTAAAAAACTTCTGTTTATTAAATGCCTGCAGAGGGTGACTGTGGTTGCTTCACATTACCTGCTGAAACCATAGGATAGAGCCCAGCACCGTGCACGCAAATAACATGGCATATACGTTTAGTTAAAATAATGAATTATGAAAAAGTCCAAAAAAACTAATTTGTCATATGTATTTTTCCAGGTCCTGAAAAATAAATAATTATAGAATAAATCTAAACAGATTACCCTGTGCCATCAGCAAAGATAAGGCCGGTCCCTATTTGCACAATCAGACAGTGACTTTACGTGTTAAACATGAGCCAGTTATTTTAAGCTGTTGGACAGAACGCTGCCATACACTCTTGTAATCCAAGAACCGAAACAGTGAAAGGCAAGATGCGGGAAACAGTGATTTACGAATGGCGCTATGGCGAGCATGTGGCACCCATGGTGGTCGAGCAATGTGTTGCATTCATCCGCGAATGAGGCCTGTTGGAGGTGGAAATGGCAAATCAAACCCAAGATACAGTTTACAGAACGTATTGTGGGATCTGCTACTCAAACTACTACACAAGGGTTCCAGTAAAGAAATAAATGCAATCTTTACTCCAGGTTGCGACTCGATAAGTATAAAATTACAGTATAGGGGAAGATACAGCAAAGCGGGCAGGGATGCAGTCAGAACTGTGGGCTTGTGGTTAAAGGAGCTGGTTTATATCCCACCTCCTGCTGTAGTTGGTTTTAGCTGTATGAAAGGGTAAATCATCGTAAGCAGCTTAACATACAAGACCCAGCATTTAAAGTTGCTCTGGAAAAAGGTCTCAGCTGCATAAATAAATGTACGTGTGTAAAAGTGGAAAAAACATATAGAGGCTTTCCTTGCATGACAAGCACAGTTTGTTCCTGAAGATCTGCTCATAATGTGAGCTCATTTCGAATCCATTCATTCATGTTCCAGGATTGCAGAAGGCAGTACTATTACTGTGAAATGGAAAAATCAATAATGCATCACAAGCTGCAAAAGGTTTTCCTTTTTTTCCACTAAACAGGCAAAATTCCTGCTTTTTCTCAGCATCTTTTAGACAAAGATAATCTAATACAGAAGGGTACAAAATTAATAACATATATAACACCAAACCTTATTACCTCTAAAGTGGTTAATACATAAGTACACACACACACACACACACACACACACACACACACACACACACACACACACACACCATTCTGTTCCAGCGTAGAAAACAGAAAATAGTCTGATGTTCTGTGCTGTAGATGTTTGCACCTTACAGTTACCGGCTCCTTTTTTTGCCAACTGGGAACCCGTTGCGACCTTAAACTGACCAAAAACATCAAACATACAAATGCTGCAAAGTGACATATTTGCCAGCTGTAGCGACGTCCAGACAATCATAACAAATCACTAAACTTTTTTAACTTTAAACTTTTTGCATTTAGCATACTAATATATGGGTGTGTCTATTGAAAGTGTGTCAGTGTCAGAGTTGTGCCATTCCGTCAATGCTACGTACGCTCTGTGTGATCTTCTTTACTTCAAAGACCAAAGTAGACATTTTCAGGACAGCAAGCGGCCTTTTTGGTGTTTGATGAACTTGACTACGCAAAAATCCCACATAGGCTGGGACGTACCTGTGTGCCAAATTTCAAGTCTGTGACAAACAAAGCTGATCTGATCTACAGATTGAGCTTCACAGACAAAGCTTTTAAAAGCTGACCATTTATTTTGTTACACTTAAAAAATAAATAATAATGCAATGCCACTGCATTAGAAGATAATTATGCACATTTGTCAGTAGAAGCTTTTAAACTAGTATACAGCTTTTTATGTTTTAGCACTTTCTTTAAACTTTTTTGCTTTACGGTTCTTTGTTGCTGTGTGCTGAGACATTGACACAAGAAGCCACACCAGATGGTCGCCTTGTGTGATGCTCAACAATACAGAGGCCTGTAATTCATAATTAAAATGTCTTGTCTCATAAAATGTTTATTATATGAGTTGATAGCTCATTATGCAAATTCTTTAGTAGAAATTTCATTTGCTCATAAAATCGAAATAATTGTGAACGGAGCATTTGCTGTAGGAGGGAAGCCTGTACTGTGTCACCCTCTGTAGTTCCAGACCATGTAGTTAAAAGTTAAACATAAACTGTGGTTCAATCTTGAAATGAACACACTACAGTGAAGCCGGCTAACATCAGGAACCCAAAAACTGGATGTGTTTCTTTGCTACAGATGTAATCAAATAGACATTTAGAGATCTGAAAAGATGCTATGTTTTCTCATATTCCATCCAGCACTCCCAGTTGAAGCAGGTTTACTGGGATCTCAGTAAAACAACTGCGCTACCAGAGTGAGCTGGCAGAAAATGTGTGAAGCCATCTCTCTCTTTGCAACTTCTCTCATTTATCTTCTACAACATCTTCAGATTTTTAGCTGAAGCAGTGTATACAGAAGTAAAGTTCTGCCTTACAGTTCCTGAGTATGGTATAAGCACAAGTCCTAACTGAAACAAAGTCACAATTACAGATGGTCCCCAATTTACGATGAGGTTACATTCTGATCAACCCATCGTAAGTCAAAAATATCCTAAGTCAAAAATGCATTTAATACACCTAACCGACTGTCATGCTTGTGGCCTCTTCAACAAGCATGTAGGAGGTCTCTCCGCCCTCGTCTTCAGACTGAGGATTGATTGTCGTAGGAACCAACTGTGGATAAGATTTAGTTCCTACCCGGACCTCCTGGGAGTGCTCAGTACCCCTTGTAAACTCTCCTGCAACCACTGTCTTGCTAAAACCTTGTATTTTGTTTGTTTTTAAATGTGGCATCTTCCGTTTTTATTTACTGCCAATTGCTAATGTTTACTGCTACTTCCTAGCTAATGGCAAAACTTTTTGTTGGAAACAACATCCAGTAAAGAGTTTAACGGAACTTAACCTTATTACTGTGCGGTCTCGCAATTGTTTCCACCAACCCACGCCATAACACCTACCAAACATTATAGTCTATAGTCTTGAGTTTCTCCTCAAGAGTTATTGCCTCCCTCTTCTTCTCACCAGTAGCAGGAGACACAGATGGGCCATTCATAGACATCATGGCTGCCCAGCATCATGAGAGAGTATCATACCACATATTGTTAGCCCAGAAAAAAATCAAAATTTAAAACTCAAAGTATGGTTTCTACTGAATGCATATCGCTATTGCACCATTATAAAGCTGAAAAATTGTAAGTCGGGACCATTGTAACTCAGGGACCATCTATATATTCAATATTTAACAGAATTTTTCACTTTGTTAAATCTACATTTACTAGTAAGTTCTAGAGGTCCTCAACTATATAATTTAATTTACTGGCGATGTCTAATAATCTTGGTTCATCAGATCCTTATTCTCCATTGGAGTTCCATTCCATTCTATGTATGACCAAACCGTCAGACTGAAATTTTCTATAGAGTCCATGCAAGGAATGCAAGCAGGTCCAACCCCTACTGACACTTGTGCTGATGCATGCCTGTCCCTGTCTCTCCTGATCCAGTCTGGAGCAGCGTAACGAGGCTCTTCAGGGAGAGGTGGCAGCTCTGCGGTCCAACCTGGAGCAGCAGCGGCGTTGGTATAGCGTGGCGGAGATGAAGATGCGTGATGCAGAGCGAGCGAGGGCAGATGCTGACCGCCGAAATGCCCTCCTGCAGCAAGAAATGGAACAGTTCTTTGACACCTTTGGTGAGCTGAACAATGAAGCTAGGAAGGCGGAGCGCATTGTGCAGAGTTTCTGAGCTCGGCATCAGGTGCGCTGCAACAAGGAGAGATGAATCAAGAAGCAGGGCTACCAACAACCTGGCAACCAGGAAGCCAAGGCCAAAGAAGCAAAGAGGTTGAGGGGGAAAAAACAAGATGGAATGCCTGACTTTCTTCACTACAGTATTTCTTCTTGATCACTGGTATCTTTCTCAGGATCATAAACCTGTTCTGCAAGGTGCTGGAGATGTTTAAAATTCTGTAAGGCTTGAGCTGATCCCTTGTGGCAGTTTTGAATGAGTGCAAGCTGGATATTGGTGCAGAATGCAGTCGTGTTTGATAGTAGGGCATTAAAATCCCAGCTCCTGGGGAGGGATTTCTTAAGTATTCACACTGGGGGGAGGTCAGTAGAACATGGGAAATTGTGCCACAAGCCTAAGTTAAGTCTTCATTGCTGAACCCTGTTTAATGTTAATACTTAATTCCAATTAACCACACACACACACACACACACACACACACACACACACACATGCACGCACACAATTCAGAACAGGCTGAAAAATATTAAACAACTTAATACCCTACAAATGTATTCTCGGACTATATCTGCTGTTGGACAAATATTTTTCAACTTTTTACTATTTATTATTATCATTTGTTCATTTTTTGCTGTAATACAGTAACTGCTAGGTCTTGTCACATGGGAAACACAAGCAGGAAAATGTTCAGTAAATGAGTCACTGACTCCACGTTCATGAGGAGAAACACCAACTCACAGAAATGCATTCCAAATATTTCCCGCAGGTTTCCATGGCAATACAAAAGAAGGCTTGAAAGTCCTCAGTCAAAAATTTATTTAAAATTCAAAGCAGGTCCTAAGACCTTTTTTTTAACATTTACAAACATGTACATAATTCCACTGCTTACTTACTTGTATATTATATTAAGAAAGATGGAAAAAGATGGGTGTAACATACAGGATCAACTGAGGCAGGTGCTTCGAGGTGACCAAGCTCCCAGTGAAACTTATTACTGCAAAGGCAGGATCAGAGTGCAGAACATCTCATCAGGCCTTGTGGGGACTTCACAGAAGCTTAAAAGGATGGGTGAGTGAGATCCAGGGGGTTTTCATTACAAACACCATCCACACCAGCCCCAACAGCCAACTCTTTGTATCTGGTCGTTGCTTCACCCTTGCCCCTCCAAAATCATGTTCTCCTCTTGTTTTGTCTTTGACAAGTAATTTCTTACTTTACTTCAGAAAATATCTACAGTTTTACCATTTTCTCACTAGCCTTGCATCTCACCACATGCTAGGGCAGAATGGAAAACCCACAAACCTCTTCTCTCACCCTTGCCTTGGATGGAACACATCACAACCTATGCTATTCTACCCCATCATGGCACTACTCGCAGCTAAAAATGGGCCCTGATGCTACGCTGTCAATCTGATGCCTTCCGGACAACACACTGCTGCTCATCTTGTTCAGTCAAGACTTCCGTAGCGTTAAGCGCAGTTTTAAGTCTGTCTCATTTCTTATCGCTTTGCAGCAAAACATTCGGCAAACTGAGGCTATTTTGTCTGAATCCTGAACAGAAGAGATCTGTGTGTATCTGTATGGCAATGATCCTTCAAAAACACAGGTGAATATCACACGATTTAGCAAGGACTTTAGTCACACTTTGATGGCATATATGTGGTAAGCAAGATTCTTATGTACCTGTATATACTGCTGATGGAGTTGTGGATTACAGTATCTAGTTTGCAGCTTGCAGCACAACCAGAAACCATGGTTAAGTCACCAATTTCAGCTCCCACTACAAATATATATATGATGGATGTGGGCAACATAATGAAGTGAGACTGGTTGTTACAGGAAATCCCATGAAATGACATTCACAATACAGGAGTAGCTCACGGAGTCTGACAGGAAATGCAAAGGCGAATCTGACTGATATTTTAATGTAATTTTATGAAGCAGTTGGAGATTGGAGAAAAATGCTTTCTGACAACCTTCAGCAGTTCAGAGGGAGGAAGCTCATTCCACCACATCAAAACCAAAGCCAAGTGCCTACAAACTTCAAATTATGGAACCCATGTGAGAAGGACCACCACCTTTGGCCACCCGGTGATCTTGATGGGGTTTAGTGAGTGTTACTGGGGTTCAAACTGACAGTCAAGACAAACCAGAGTGCTGATCTTCATAATGTCAAGTAGCGGATGCAATGGTTCAACTGGTTTATATTTCACAGAAAGTAAGTAAATGGATGGTACTGTAAAGACAAATACTCCTTATCACTATCAATTTAAATTATCAGTTTGGCGTGTGGAAATAATCAAATTAGGGGTTTATTTAGCATATATGTAAATATAATACAGCAATTGCCCTCCAAAGTTTGTACGGGGAGACAATGTTGGAAGGCAAAATTTAAGACAAACCATAGTTTGCTTTGAATGACCACTGTATTTTCCGAATGCAAACACAAACATTCACCCCAAGTCTTGATGGTGTACACAGTACAGCATGAAAGGAAACACAAACACACAAGCGAACAGAGCTGTAAAGAACTGCAGGTCCCTTGGTTCACTGATGCTTCTCACTTCATCGCTTAAGGCAAGATGGATGAATTCTGAGGTCAGGTGGGTTGATGGCCTGGAACAAAATTCTGCACTTCAAGAACCGCTGGTTCTTGAAATTGACCCTTAAAGCATCCCATTCAAAGTGAAAGAATGACCAAATCGTCTTTGTAAGGCTCCTTCTTGGAAACAAGTCTGTTCCATTCCCACAGCCTCACTTTGTCTTCAAATTTCTCCATTTTTCCATCCACCTCTGGTGTCCAGTGTGCCTTTAAATGTCTCAAACCTATTTTCAGGCATTTTTAACTAAGAAAGAGAATCTGTTGTTCTTTGCAAAAGCTTGGAGGAAAAGGAATGAGTGCATACGACAGTCTCTTTCAAAAGTTGACATTGCACCTTAAAGGCCCGGCTACTAAAACACAAACTCAAAAAGCACATCTCTACAAACAGCTGAAGGAAAGCGCTGACTTTATGGTCCATGGTGTGACTTGAGAACTAGACCTAGACAGGAGAACAACTGTCAGATATTATAGACATAATTAAATGCAGTACAGACAGCCATGGCTACAACTGTAGACACTTGAGAGAAGACCAACCCATAATCTCTTTCCTCCCATATGAAGCAGGTCCAGAAAAGCTTAAATGAAACAATGAGCCCTTTGAGAGTACAGTACATGAAAGTGACCCTTTCCAATGGCTCCGATCACTGGAAAAGTGCAGGTGTACAACACCTAAACCTTGGGGAGACTTGCATCACCCCAAATGATAAACACCAATGAAATGAAGTACAAAACTACAGTACGAAGATTAGTGATTCGTTCCCAGCACCCTTCCTTCTGGATGTTTCTTGCATCAGCAACATGGATGCATCTTGGTCGTCACGTGAGGATGAACCCAGAGGAAATTTACATTCGTGCATTAACTTGAGACATGGCGAAAAGGCAGAAATTCAGACAAACTGACTTTTGACACTTTTGTAAACCAAAGAATGCTTTCTGATTTTTCCCCTATGAGAAAATGATAATATAAAGTGAATGTGTACTGTATGATTTAATAATGGACATTTGCCAACAAAACAAAAAAAAAAAAACCTATTTTCTTCCCCAATGTACTTAATAGAGGAATCAAAAGAATGTATGACAGTATATTAATGTCATATTTCATTTCATCCACAAAGGCCTAAGCATGTTTTTATATGGCAACTTTTTACAATACACTGATAGCACTTCAATAACTAACAGATATTAATGATTTTACAGAAGCATATTTTACCTATTGTATATCAAACAAATGGATATGTACTGTATACACTGGCAGGAATTCTTTGCCTATCAATATACGGATCCACGCTCAAAATTATAACGCGATACCTATACACATTTGTATAAACATATGCACAAAGATTAAATCCAATATTTTCTCACAAATTCTTTTCATTAAATGCTATTGAAAATAACCCTCCCCATGCTTACACGAACAATTTTTCATTCATGTAACTGCTGCTTGCTTGCATTGCTTTACTGTGAATTAGCAATTAAAGATTTCACATTGGAAAGTTCAAAATATCCCAAACAAAATGGGCTGTAAACTTATCTGGGATTTTGGAATTTATGTATCCTGTGGGTAGAGCTGCAAACTTGTTGCCCTGCAATCGCTGCTGAAGCGCATTCTCACCGTAACGGCACATTAAAAGGAAATAAAATAATCTATGGCTTTAGTTAGACTCAATACTTCAAGACTCAAGACCTGCAAATACACAAAAACAAGACGCACGGTTTTTGATCGGCTTGTTTCTATTCTGCGTGAACCACTCCCGACCAAATAACCCTGGTTGAAACCAGGTAAGAGATAATAATGCTCAAGGCCCTCACACTTGGCAGGAGTCAGTTCCCATTTCGGGTCTCCCCTTCTGTCGGTGCTTCTCACTGGTTTGGTGAAACTTTTAATCAAACACCTGGAAGCTCAGATTTTGAATGAGGGATCTTTAAAGTAAACTGGTGCAAAAAGCCAGATGCTTGCTGTTCTTAGTAGCTTTCTGGAGTTAATCGAGAGGTTGGAAAGCCCGGCGTGGTCATTGTCAAATCTCAGTCGAGACCGAACAGATAAGTAAAATCTCAGATGTATGGGTTTGGATCCAAAAACGGTTTTGGGATGGCACCCAAACGGCCAGGCAACCTGTAACCCAGCAGAAAGAAAATCTCCTTGGTCTCAAAAAAGCAGAATTGAACAAGTTCACTGCTCATGTGTAACACCAGCATGGAATTGATCTTGTGTGCTTTTTCCTCCCTTTTTTTGTTTTGATGCGATACAGAAATTGACTAAAATTATCCTCAAAGACTGCAGAAGCCAATTCAATGGGGCACAACTGCTTTTCCACCTCCCTCGCTCAGATACACTGCAGCCAATATCTGCAGAGCACCCAGACTGATACCAGCATGCAGTACTGTACATGTCACCCATCCCAGTGGTTGGATAAAAGATCACCACCATCAGACCACACAGGCCACCTCCATCAGCATCATGTGAAAGAGGAAGAGTTCTGAAGCAGACTGGGGGCGAAAGAAACAGAATAAAAGAGTGGGAAGAAGAGCAGCAAGAGGTGTGGAGGAAGAGAAAAAGTGAGTCAGTGGCAGAGTGGCTCATTGGCAGTCCTCCAGTGTGCCTGCGAGGGCATCGACGCTGCTGCTGTCGGTGTCGGAGGCCAGCGTCTGCTCTGTGGACATCGAGGAGAAGTCGTTTATCGAGGAAGACTGGGAAGCAGTGGCACTGCAGTCCCCGGCTCCATCTGTAGGGGACGGCAGTGGGGCGGGGGGGGGGGGGGTTGGTTCAGGGATGGGTGAGGCAAAGAGGGCGACCCAACAACACACCGCGATTCACGCTGCACTCACAAGTGACGGGTCAGCACTGACCAAAACACTCGTCCTTCATCACTCCATTTTTGTTCCTCTCCTCCCAGTCCATCACTTCTTCATAAATAAGTTCTGAGGGTAAGAAATATTGGGTTGGATTTCATTACTTTTGCATTTTCAAACAAATGGGCATTCAAGCGGTATAAAGGTACCTTTCCATTGTTCGATGGTGTGTTCCCTCTCGTCTAGCTGTTTGTCTGAGATCTGTGGTGGAGGCTATAAAAAAAATTAAGTCATAGGAGGACATCAGACATGAATCACTGCTCCTCCAGTTCCTCCTCATGGTGATCCTGTTTTCAGGGAGTGAGTAGTTAGGTGCTGATGCAGTTACTCAACGAAAGGGTTTGTCACTTTGGCAACGCATCTACAAGCGAGGAGAGTGTGGGAAATCCTGTCAAGCTGTGAGAGTGGCGCTGCTCGCTCACCGCATCAGCCTCTGCAGGGTCGTACCACACATGGATGTAGGGGTGGTTCAGCGCCTCCTGCACGGAGATCCGGCACTCTGGGTCTATCACGAGCATCTTGGACAGCAGGTCCCGAGCTTGACTAGCTGCAGGGCCACAGATGAAATGGCATTACCACACTGTAACCTGAGACAAGCTGAAAGCAGCTGTGTGTTCATCCTCTCCCAGAAGCACCATCTGATGTTTGTTATGACCGCAAAGCAGCACAGATTGAAAGCAACAAACACAGAACCAGATAATGGAGATGCGCGTTCTCACTTTTGAGCTTGTCGTGCTCCGAGTCGGACGGGAAGGCCCAGTCGGGGAAGAGCTCGGTGAAGCTGACACCAGGATATTGCGGCTTGTTCATCACATAGTTCCTCACCGTCTCCATCAGGCGGCTCATGAAGTCCAGCGAAGGAGTTCCCAGCACCTCAATCACCTTGTTCCACTGGTCAATGTCTGAGGACGGCGCTTTTAAGGAAAATGGCTCTGTGCATGTTGACCCAATTTTTCAAAATGTGCGGTCACATACTGTAAATAACATCAAATGTTTATAATAATTTTTGTGACATTAAAAATAGCCATTAGCCATTAATAAGGCAAGTTAATGAAGGCAAATAAGTGGTACAATATGTCCATATAAAATACACACTGCCCGCCCAAAAAAAAAAGTCACCACCTGGACTTAACTGAGTGTTATGATCTGGCATTTCTTCAGTTGGGCAGGTCTAGGTTCAGCAACGTTATGTACCCAAAAAATGAGCTCAGCTCACTACCTGACTATACCGAATGTCCAGCTTTTTCCATCTATGGATTTTTTCTTCATATTCTAAGATGACAATGCCAGGATTTATTGGGCTCAAATTGTAAAAGAGTGCTTCAGGGAGCATGAAAGAGACATCATTTTCACACATGGATTCGCCATCACAGAGTCCAGACCTTAACCCCACTGAGAATCTTCAGGATGTGCCGGAGAAGTCTTTATGCGGCGCTCCGACTCTCCCATCATCAATACAAGATTATGGCGAAAAATGAATGCAACTCTGGACGGAAATAAATGTTGTCGCATTGCATAAGCTTATCAAAACCATGCCACGGCGAATGAGTGCCATAATCCAAGCTAAAGGCGCTTCAACGAAATATTAGACTGGGTAACTTTTTGGCCAGGTAGCGTACAAGAAACTGCTCCATCCCTGCTTCACTGAAGAATGACTGAAACACACACACACACACACACACACACACACACACACACACAGGAACTGCAACATCGAGCTTCCTGTCACTCAACCCTTTTTATTAACCAAATATAAACAGAACAAAATGAAATTTGGCTGCATCATAAGATGAAACACAGAATTTGTACGTGTCTGACCACCTGCGCCTGCCCCAAAAAATTAATTTCCAAAAATCACGCCCATCCAGAACAGAAACAACTGACAATATAAATGCAAATGACCTGTGAGCTGGTAGAAGATCAGAGAGGATCCTCCATGAATGAAGCCATTAAAAGTCTGACAAACTCGCCTGCAAATAAATAAATAAAAACCTTTGCTCGACACTTTCAATTCCTTATGACCTCTTAAATGGAGTTAGGTGCAGCAAAAAAAAGAACAAATTAAGCACCAAAAATGCTTTATTTTTACAAGATAAAATGCAAGTTGAAAACTGGGATGGAGAAGTTAAAAAGCACAAACCGGCAAATCTGAAGAATTTAGCTGTTCACATGCTGCACTCTGGGAAAGGCTACGGGCCGAATGGACCCATGAATCTCCATTGTCGTGAGCCATTTTCGGATTTTGTGAAAGCAACACCTGCTCTCAAAAGGCCCAACGGAAGTGCAGTCGGGGGGTTTCACTTGCATATGAAAGAAACAACGTGGTTTGGTGTGTACGGGCCTTGTTATTCGCCATCTAACAAGCTACAAGGAGTGCTCACCTTAACTCAGCCCTGGCACTCCTCAAGGCGTACAGTTCACATCGAGAGCCAGACACACTCCTTTCTGAGGCCGTGTGTGTTGCATTATTTATTAGAAAACGATAACGCTAAAGACTGAGATGTACTCTGACGCGCTTTCGAATTCCCATGATACGGCTGCTCCTCAGCTGAGCGCAACTTTTGGCAGCCAACGTGCTTCACCACGGTTTTATATTATTCATTTCCCCCAGCAGGCAATGAGAACCCAGAGAGACATCCGGCGTTTCCAATTTCTCCTCCCAAACATGTATGAACATAGCGATACAAGCTTTTCTAGTAGGAAAAGATGTAAATTAAGTTACTCGAGGTTGTGTTACTGCAGCAACTCCTCAGATGGTGCACGGGGGACAATGAAGGAATAAATAGAATTTTATTCTAGGCTAGACAACAGCAGTTAAGTGACACGAAGATATACAAGACAGGGCTAAGGGAAGGACTGTGGAAGGATACGATCGGTGCCCTGGAAGATGACGCTGCCCTTCACCATCTCTCCCATTATGCACCCCACCGACCAGATGTCCACTGAGAAGAAGGAACACAAAATCAACTCTGCAAGCAAAGACGCCTCAAGAGGGCGCTCCATGCGTTGTTTCAGCACCTGAACCTACAGTTTTTGTGTGGTAGCGATAAATAAAAAAGAAACAGCAGGAGATCTGTGAAGTAACACGGGTATCATAGGCTTGTTTGGATGCCTCTATCAAGGAAAATAAGAACGTAAAGGGGGAGAAGACATTCTGTTCAATCAGATGAGCCTCTAGAAGAGGGAGGGACATGGAAAGAAGGTGGGAGAGGTGGGTGGTAATTAGTAATGATGGCTCCACCCACAACCACAGCCATGCCCCGCCCACAACCCAGACCACCCAGAGCTTCTTGGAATGAATTTATTTGTTTTGAAGTGGAAAGCTCTGCTCGAAAGCACCACCTCACTTGCCTTTGCATTCTTTAGCAATTTATCAGAGAACTGAAAATTAAGAACAAGTGACGTAAACCTTGAGCGATACCCAGACATGCTCCAGAGACATTTCGCCACAGATGTTTCTTGTAATAATCTCTCCCACGTCAGTCACAAGCAAAGCTGTGGCCCTGCACTTCTCACACGTTTTTCATATTATAAAGTAGTGATGTTTACAAAATACAATGAATATAATCCTTTCCTAGGGCTAATGTTGAGGCACCATTGGTCATAATGCAGTCACCAGAGGAAAAGCCCACTTCTGAATATGATTTATAAATGTGTCTGTATTTTATTCATGCACTCTTAAAGCATCAGTCTAACTTTTAGATGATGCAGGTTGGGATGGGATGTGACTGTATGTGAAACTCCAAGAAGGTAATTGGCTTTTACAGGGTTCCATAGGGTGATGGAATGAGTCTGAAGCTCCATCTCACCGTTCTCCTTGTACTTCATGCCCAGGATGACCTCGGGTGCCCTGTAGTATCTCGTCACCACGTAGGGGGTCATCATGAAGTTGGTGCAGGCTGTCCTGGCCAACCCAAAGTCTAAAATCTTCAACGTGCAGTCAGACTTCACTACAATGTTGCTGGGCTTCAGGTCCTGGCATAGGAGTGCACATGGTGATGCACCATGTTTTTGTCATGTTAGTGTAATCCAGCCATTAGGTAGATCATTTAAGATGTAGTACTATTCCCATGGCTTACCTTCAACTAAACACATACAGACAAATTTAATCTTATAACACCCACCCTGTGAATGATGCCGGCCGAGTGCAGGTGTCGGATGCCACACAAGATCTGGTAGAGCAGATAGGACATCCTCTCATGGTCCAGGTCCATGTGGATCACCTGGCACAGGCTTGCATCCATGAGCTCCATCACCAGGTACCTGGGAGCACAAAAAAGTACAAACACCACACCTCAGGCCTCAAACACCTAGCCAGCAATCCATGGAACCTCCAAGCTGCACCCATTATCTTTTTCATTTCTAATTATAGAGTAAATCGACTAACATGTAAAAGAGGAACCAGCAGCCACAACCTACAGTACAGCAGCTGGGATGAACTGGGACTCCACTGTTAAATAAATCCGATACAGCAGACCTACAAGTTCAGCAAAGGATGTAATAGCAGTCAACAGATTTCCTTCTGCAGACATCTGACATTCCTCTTTGGTGGTTTTATCAAGAATTTCTTTTTTTGAACGTGGGCTGATAGACCAAACCAAGGGCTTGAAAGTCTTATCCACGAGACAGCTAAACTCAGACAGATGACAGCATTGAAAGAACTTGTAGAAACTGCCCAAGTTGGAAACTCCCACATGGGTGGAACTGCTGCGGGCTCGCCAGTAATGAGAGACCGCAGACCACAGCACAGTGTGAGAGCATGGTTCACTAATAGATCCACTTACAGGTCCTGAAACTCCTCCAGCGACTTCTGAGGCGTGAAGACGTTGAGGAGCCTGATGATCTGAGAACAAAGAAGACACAGCAGGTAGTGCCTTCATGACTATGGTGAAAGACTGCAGAGGTGGGGAATGAGGGGGTCCAAGGCGTACACTGCTAGAGAGAGGGTCGTACATTTTTGTGGTTGACGCACTTGAGCAGCACGAGTTCTCTGTAGGCCCGCTTGGCATGGGTCTGGTTTTGGAAAGGCCTGCTGAGCTTCTTCACAGCAACAGGAATGTCCACGACTGTGTCTACAGCAGAGCTGAGGGAAAGAGAAAGAGAGAGAGAGAGAGAGAGAGAGAGAGAGAGAGAGAGATCAGAGAAAGTTATACTCATCATCATATCATTTCTGGTACAGAGGACATTCATCACAGGAGATTACAAGAACCTGTCACTGTAAATAAGAGCTTGATAAACTGGTCCAGCAGGTATCATGGTGGTTAGGATAAATTTGTAAACAAAGTGGTTGCTAGAACAAGCCTGAGGAGGGGCCCTGCTGTACTATACTTGAGCGAGTATTTGATATTTTACCGATTCAATTTTGCTCTGGTTGACTGGTTAAAATAACTAAAAGATTCAGGAGCTTTGACCGTCAGATGTATTCATACTATCTGTCAATAGACAGAACGTGTAGATGTTTTATATGGCGGTGTGAAGGGCTTCAGGACCAGAACCCGGGGACTTTGTGTCTTACCAGACTATGCCTTGGGCTCCAGAGCCGATGGCGTGAAGCTGTTGGTAGCGCCGCAACACGGTGAAGGTGGAGTCGCCCACCTGCACACTGTAGAACTGCCCCTCCTCCTCGCTCATCGTGCGTCTTCTGTGAGAAGAGCCACAGAGATCAGGAAAGGCCTGCAGGAAAGAGGTGCAAGGAGGCCCAGTGAGTGCAACCTGTCCTGCGCCATCTCTGGGGCACCTGCAGGATTCTAGGTAGAAGCAAGTAGCTGAGGTTCTACCTCTCAATGAAACACCAGCGCGTAACAGATCTGAGTTTCAGACAGAGTGCTCTTGATCCTGTAAAAAAACTCACCTTACATTCTCTAAAAACACAAATAATGTTTATAAAAGACACTTTGGTCATGTTCGGAGACATGCAAGAATTTCTTTCCTCCCTTAAGTTAACATCCAGTCCAATACTAGAAACAGACTGATGCAGGTACTGTGTTTTGTTCCGGAACTCAACTGTGTGCTTTTGTGCTCCAGTGATGTTTCGGTTTTCCATTTGATTAATTTTTTCCTTACAATTTCAGCAGAGAGGACAGATGATACGAGATGAGAAAGCGGGGCTTCTCCAAAGTAGACACGGTGTGGTGGTTTGTGGCTCCATTCTGCGGGTCTCCACCTAACACAGTAATGTGAGGCCAAGCCCTGCGGGTTCGAGACGCAGAATCAGAGATGCAATTACTGCCCTGCCGGTGCCAGGTCAGACTGCAGGGACAGACAGTGCTGTAGCCCCCCCCCCTTTTCTGTAACATCAGCACCCCCTAGGGTGCAGCCTCACAAAGTGGCAGGGCTAAAAGGCAGAGGCACCCAAGCAAAACACACACACAAACACAGAGACACACACACACAGGAACACACTGATACATCACAATGTTATTTTAAATCAACAAGATGAGCATCTGTGCCCCTAAATGGGAAGCTGTTATCCCATTTCATCCCCCAGAGCTCCTGGACTCCATACAAACAATACCTCTGGGTGTGGAAAATTGTCACTGCTGGCAAAGTCACACTCATGCACCTTGTCACCAGGTCCAATAATCAATTCTAAATGTGAACCAGTCTGCCTCCAGGAGAAACCACGATGCTCACGCTATTGCTGCGAGAACCTGAAGCAGGACGAGATGGGAAAGGGCGTCTCGAGGGGACCAAAAGGTCGGAGGACGATTTCAAATCTCGGTGCTTCCAGGACTGTTCTTCGCTAGGGATGAACTTTGCAAGTTGAGGATGTGGACAGGCGCCGAGGCAACGAAGAAAAGGAACCGTCGCTCATAAAAACAGGAGTGCAGACACACAGCAGGTTCACTTCCCCTCCCCGAGAGGGCAACAACATATCACGATCACTGCGGTGAAGACCGAAGGTGCAGCCATGCCAACAGCAGGAAGGGGCTACACAGAAAGGACCTGCAGATTGCTGCAGTAAACAGGTCTAGAAACCAACCCCACCCATCCTGGAAGCCTGCCTCCAGTTGCACTGCATTAAGTGTCTCTGCACTCCCTTCCTGTCTTAACCCTGTGATCGCTCCTCTCATTCTTTCTCTCCCCATCTCATCCAGTGACCCTCTTTCCTCATTGCATGCTCCTTTTATTCCCCTCCACTCCCACGACATTCAAGGAGGGGCGTAGGGGGCTTCTCAAGGTTCCTGATGTTCCAGGAACTCAATCGAGGTCATCGGATCTGAACCACCAGGCTGCCAGTACATGGAGGAAACTGCCACAATCTCTCTCTCTTTCTCCCTCACACACACAGGCACGCACGCACGCACGCACGCAGACACACAAAGTCATTTCTCCTTTTCGCTTTATAAGCAAGCTTTACGACTTATGCAAATCAGCCCGAAGCCAGGGCACAAATACTATTTAATCCAAGAATGGGGGCGAGAACAAACCTCGACCCTCATCCACAGCAGTAAGTGGCCAATCTCTTCTCTCTGGCCACCGATTAATGAGGGAGAAGATGACTGAAGGCGCTCAGCGGACGTCACCCTTCTGACACCCCAGTTTGAGCATCGCAGCCCTTCAGCTCACAGCAGTGAACGTCCCGCCAAGTGAATAATAACCACGTTCGCCACACAACAGTCATCTCTTTGTTGCGAGCTCCATGGGATGAAATGAGGTGTGGGGGGGAGGAAGTGAAAAGGCCCAAATTGACCCAAACTCCATCTTCTGTCCTTAATGCAAAACAACCCAGTGACCATGAAGTGATGCAGTGGAAACACACATTTGGCTTGAGTGAACACCCCTGAGAGTGACCTGTACCTTGTACCTTGTTCCAGGTATGAAGAGCAACAGGCCCATTAACAGTATTAATAAAGGTTACAGTAGGTTTGCACAGGTAGCAACACCTGAACACTGTTCATTCTCCCACCTGACAGGGAAAATTAGAAAGAAGGTGCAAAACAGAACATCCATCGATAATTTTACAATTGGGCAGAATTCTTTGGCAGAATTCGGTGTCCTGGACAGCCGGTTATTGATAATGGGCAGACAGGTGGAAATTTTAAGGACCCCCGTGCACCGTATCAGGTGTGTCCACCTGAGGACAGCACAATTCCTTCAGATTAGCAGTGCTGATGTGGAAAGACGTTGAGTGTTTGGCCCCATGACTTACTGGCCTTACTGGCTCGACATACCACCCAGTGGACAACGGAGTCCTAAGTCTGAACCCGGGGCCTGCAAACTACAATTTTCAGCATCCATGAAGCCCCAGGTGCCAGACACAAAAATTTAAATGAAATTCTTTCTGTCGCAGCAGCTCTGTGCCCCCCTGGAGTCATTTATGCTGCCTTTCAGGGTGAGCAAATGCTAAAGAAAATAACTAATGGACATGACACATAAGTTAGTAACATATAACATTCAGTATAATTAACTAATAAATATGATATATAACTAAGGCAAATCTGCAATGAAAGTAGTCACACGGGCTAAGAATATAAAGTATTTTTTTTATTTATCTGACTCCTTTGTCCAAAGCAACTTAAAATGATTGATGGACGCACATATGGAGACACAGATGGGCAGATAATCAAATTTATGCTGATTTATCAACTTATACAGCAGGGCATTTTTACTGTACCATCACTCAGTAAGTACAATGACGAAGGGAACAAAAGCAGAAGTGGGATTCAAACCGACGACCTTCACAATACCAGGTGACAGCACTAACCGCTATGCCCCCTGCTGCTTCATTTGATCTATACATGCTTTATGGCATTTGGGATTGCAGGCTCTGGTTCAGAGGTCTACAGGAAACTGGCTTGGGGATTTCTAGGTAATGCTGGACTGCAGGATTCAAAGAAAAACTGAGTAAAACACAGCAATAGGCTCAGCCCCCCCACCCCCAACTGTCCAGCAGCAGTAAACTGCAGTGTTGTGGTTCCTCAAGCCAGTAGACAGGTTCATGTCTCTCTCTCTCTCTCTCTCTCTCTCTCTCTCTCTCTCTCATACACACACACACACACACACACACACACACAGTGACTTGATGTTTAAATCAAATCTGTCAAAAGCATGGAACTGAACTCAAGATTAACTTTTAATTAAAGTTAATATGAAATGGATTTGGAATAAATTCCAAAATAATTACAAGTGCGGAGGAATTACGAACTAAGATGTGGCGGCAGCAGACATATGAATAATGAATTACGTACTTCTAAATATTTTCGTTTCTATTTATTAATTTCCGTTCAATTGTTCCCTTATGCTTTTCCAAATCCTAGTTTTTATAAGGGTAAAAGATGCTGTGGGCAGAGTTCTGGCTACAGGCAGGTGGCTGAAGGTTGCAAGTTCAAATCCCCCTCCTGCCGCACAACTCTTGATCAATCCACTTACCCTTAACTGACAAACTAAGAAAAGTCAGCTGTAAACAGGTAAATTGATGTAAAGCTGATAGTCTAACACTGTAAATTACCTAGGACAAAGATGCTACCCAAATTGTTATCAACAACTTTATACGTTTTATACAATCTGACTCGTGGGGACATTTCTCAC
This sequence comes from Heterotis niloticus, assembly GCA_018136845.1. Classification (NCBI taxonomy): domain Eukaryota; kingdom Metazoa; phylum Chordata; class Actinopteri; order Osteoglossiformes; family Osteoglossidae; genus Heterotis; species Heterotis niloticus. The sequence continues at coordinate 29,061,955 of CM030890.1, forward strand.
TGCACCTGATAGACACATCCAGCTATTTTATGTAACCTCGACCCCACTTCATAGCTGCGTTTTCGGGAAAATTCCTTTCTTAAACCGGGCGCTGCTGTTCCACACCCGCCTCCCCTCCCCAGCCAGTCCGCACCACCTCAGCCAGGTTATGTAACCGCAGCGGGACCCCGGGCGACAGCGGGCAGCAAAAAGTGAAACAACGACGAGCAGCAGGCGACCATAGATGGAACGGCGATCGGAAGGTTTCTGGTTCGCATCCCGCTCTTGCTGCGCTACCCTTTCTCGAGGTACGTCCGAGCAATACGGATTACTAGAGTAAAAAATACCACGCTGGAGTGTAAATGCAAGATAAAAATATGAACTCTGAAAGGCGCCCGCAGGTGAGGCGCGCCGCAGGTGCAGCGGGACACTCGACGGGGGAGGAGGGGGGTCGACGACGACGACGACGTCGTCACTCTTTCACTTTACCTGCGAGAGGAGCCTCGGATGATCGCTCGCCGAGCGGAGACCGCGCCGGAGTCCCAGTCACGTTTTTCAAATGCGGAGCACCGCCACTGCCCGGCCTGTCCCCTTTCGGCTCCACACGTCCGGCCCGGTCAGCGCCACCGCCACCGCAGCCTCGCGGCCAGGCCGGAAGCTCGGCTGGGAACCGCGGGCGCAGCGAAGCCGAGACTCCGTCCTCCCCACACGGATGCGCGCCGTCCAGTGTCGGCGGCACCACCGAGGGACTGCAGGGGGTCCCGTTACACTCACCCTCCCTTCCCGCTGCTCAAGCCCGGTCCGGTGCGCGCAAACACACACACGCACACACACACACACACACACATACATACACACACACGGTGCAAGTCGGCCGTCAGCAGCACGGGGGGCGGAGCTGCCACCATCAGAGGCGGTGCCTGCCCGGCTGGGGGTGGAGATGAGCGAGAACGGGGCGGTGCTTTAGTCTTTCGGGGCGGGGCCGGCGTGGTTGGAGACGCGAACTCAGCAGGAAGCTGGAATGACATCATCCCTCAGCGGAAGTTGTTTCTGCTCGCAAGTGACGCTTCAAATTTTGAAAAGACTCTCTTCAAGCTGCTTTTAAATGTTGGTAGTGTTCAAAGCACAGTGCCTGGCAGTGCACAAATCAGACTCATTCATTTCGGCATGATAAGGATATATTTGAAAGAAATCATATTAGACTCACATTCAAAACAGGCACACACTGCCCGGCCAAAAAGTCACCACATCGATTTAAATTTAAGGTTATGATCTGGGATTTCTTCAGTTGGTCAGGTCTAGGTTCAGCAACGTTATGTGCCCAAAAAATTAGCTCAGCTCACCTGACTATACTGAATGACCAGCTTTTTCCATCTATGGATTTTTTCTTCATATTCCAAGATGACAATGCCAGGATTCATGTGGCTCAAATTGTGAAAGAGTGCTTCAGGGAGCATGAGAGAGACATCATGTTCACACATGGTTTGGCCACCACAGAGTCCAGACCTTAACCCCACTGAGAATCTTCGGGATGTGCCGGAGAAGTCTTTACGCAGCGGTCCGACTCTCCCATCATCACTACAAGATGTTGGCGAAAAATGAATGCAACTCTGGACGGAAATAAATGTTGTGACATTGCATAAGCTTATTGAAATGATGCCACAGCAAATGCGTGTCGTAGTCAAAGCTAAAGGCGGTTCAATGAAATTTTAGAGTGGGTGACTTTTTTTTGGCCAGGTAGCGTATAAGTGCAAGTTGCTAAAAACAAATATTAAAATCAGTCTGAATGGGCATTGGGGAATTTCCTCAAAAGATGAGAAAATTTTAAGTATAACCATAATCATTGTTTTCAAAGAAGATCGATACCCAGCACCACCATCCTCTTCAAAAGATCCCTGTGACCTGAGTGGAAAACCCATTATGTCTCACTTGCTTTTGTCACAATACTTTCCTGGATCATTGTAATGTGGCCCCATCATTCAGCTGGATTTTTGCTCTGAACCCTTTTCATTTTATTTGTCTTTCACACGGGCAAATATAAAACATGACCACTGAAGGGCAATTGGGAAAACGGATCAATTTATAAATGTAATTTATTTTTAAAATTTGTTTACATTCACAGACTTACAAATTTATCAGTTACAATAAGATTCATAAAATATAATCTTATTTATGACAACTGATCTTCATGTACTTAAATAGTACAGATACTGCTCACAGCTTGGTACAAAATTTTTCAAGACTGACAAAGGAAAAAAGAAATGAAGTACTTTGGCAGAAAAACAAAAAATGATTTAAGGCTAATAAAATAGCATACCCCTTTCCTTTATATAAAGCCATAAATAATGTAAAACATGACAGTAAAATATAACTTACATATCTGGAATGGACATGTTGGAGATGAAGATATTTGAATTCCTGTTACTGTGGTTAAGTAAATAAATCATTTATATCTGAGGAATGTACATGTTTTTTTTTTTCTTTACAATAAGGGGAATTTGAAAGCTTTTAACTATTACAGACTCCAGTAAAATGGGGAAAAGTGCAGGGGGAAAAAAAATTTTTATATATATATATATATATATATATATATATATATATGCTGCCATGGGATAAAAGGCAGTAAAAATGCCCATGATCCCAACAGATTTTTGTAGAACAGCACTGCCTCAGAAGGGAAGGAAGGTAACGCCTTGACTTTGCTGAAAGACCCTGTATTTAGTTTGTTGTTCACCTAAAAACAAAGAGGTTACTTCTTTGGTTTCTGGGTTCCAGAGAGTTTTGAACAGCCCTTCATGAAGACATATTTTGGGCTGTCATGGTCAAAGACAATCTCTGTCCTGTCTTCTCTAGAGCTCTTGGGTCAGATCAGTTACAAATATTGCACAGTATCATAGCCTTCAATCAATCAGGCCTAAGAAGTGAACATTGCATTTTAGCCCCTTCTCTCAATGTATGTGGAAGGATGAGTGCCGGTCTATTGTGCAGCACAAATGTAAAAAAGTGCTCCATTTCCTTCACTTGTTTTTAGAGGATGGGTGAGGATACACTGATTGAGCAGATGTCCAGGCCAGAGTCCAATGTGCACAATAATACACTTTTCTCTCCCAGTTCATGATACCAATACGTAAACACATGCATTCAGACACCGCCACACACACACACCAAATTGCACTACGACTTGTCCTCTTCCTTATTCCACCATTCAACGGCCTGCCTTTTTCAGTCTGAATCTACTCCACTGTCACAGATTTAGCAAGGTTCCTGGGGCAATCCACCTGAAATCAGAGAAGTGGAACTCCATAAGCACACTGCAAAGTATAGTCAGGGACAAAGAAATAGGTAAGGAGGAAAAGTATAAAATTATTTAAAAGCAAAGACAACTGAAATTACCAAGTGCATGAAATGCATAGTTACACAAAACAAAATAAACGAGAAACAGCTCACAGGATTCTGAGCAGAAGAACATTTTTGTTAAGCTGAGGATGTTGATGAGGCTGCCAGTAACACAGTGTAGCAACTCAGCCGGTAGCTTGGTCTAACTTGAAGGGTGCTGATTCAAGCCCTGAATAACATTTTTGCTCTGAATTGTTTCTGTACAATACACAGCTGTATAAACTGTCCCCGGCTATGAACTGGTTTGGGTAAACAAGTATGTGAGGTGACTGTCACATCACACAGATGACGGCCAAAGAACTATGAGAGTGGACAGGTGACGGGAGGGACGACGTACATCGTATCCGCGCAGCACAGCCAGGTGGAAGGACAAGAGCTGCAGGGGAATGACACTGAGGATCCCCTGCAGGCAGTCCACTGTATGTGGCAGCTCAATCGTCTTGTACGCGTTCTTCATGATCTCTGGGTCATCCTTGCAGCAGATGATGATGGGCCGTCCCTACCAAAACAAGGAACAGAGGACAGTGTGATGCATGTGGTCAAAGAGTCCCCATTTTGGTCTGGGAGAGAGATTCATGCATTAAGAAGATTCTGAGAAAGGAATAAGTCAATGCTGCTAAGCATCAGGGAAAAGGCAAAGTGGACCAGCACAGTACTGAACAGATCTCTTGATACATGCTGTACAGAAATCCCCAAGTGCGTCACCTGTCTTGCTGTAACTTGTTGCAATGCATTGTGGCATTTGATGTAGCAAGAGTCCCTCATGATGATCATGATGACTGGCATGTGCTTGTCAATCAGGGCCAATGGCCCATGCTTCAGTTCTCCTGCCAAGATGCCCTCAGAGTGCATGTATGTGATCTCCTTAATTTTCTGCAGGAAACACATCCACCACACACCTGTCATCTACTATATTACATCAGGTACAGATACTCTAAGGTGCAACAGCAAGGAAAGTAAAGCAATGAAACAGCAACATGTTCAGACAGATAACATAAATTAAAGCATGAGGTTTAACTGAGTTTTTATAGAAGTAGTTAGGTGTTCACTGTTCAAAGCCTGGAACACTCACCAGCGCTCCCTCCAGGCAGGTGGCGTAGTTGAAACCACGTCCCATGACTAGCAGTGACCTCTGCTGATAAAGCTCATCTGCAATGCTTTTGATCTTCTGATCCAAAGTAAGAACCTTCTTGATCAGTTCTGAGGAGCAAGAAACAAGGTTCATAAATGTTCTTTTGCTTTACACATTCGGATAATGAAATGAGTGTGAGAGACTGACTACAAGTTATGATGTGTGGAGGCCGAAGGATGAACTATGTCTTACAGATATAGATGGGTGCAACTGAGACAGTCTAAAATTAAAAGTACAGCATAAGGTGGGGGGGTTACATACTGCAGTTAACTGGGGCAGTAAGAAAAGTTTTGTTCATACATAAAGAGGTGTGAAACAAAGACATTATAGGTAGAGCAATGTGTAGTTTTAAAGGATAGAGTAACAAATTTATTACACAGTACTAAGTATCATGTGAGCATATAGTATAGTGATGTGAGGTTACAAAAAAAAAAAAAACTTTTACTTTACAGTACATATTGTTTTAGACTACTTGCTCATGTGATACTTAGTTACTGAGTAATTTATAAAAGTGGTCATTTCTTTTTCAATCACCCTGTATACTGAAGCTGATACGAGTTTCCCCCGGTATACAATTCCTACCTGGCAAGTCCTTGAGACCACTGATGATCTCCTTTCTTCTGTTCTGCATTGAGATTCTGTCCTCGCTCATCATCAGGCCAAACATGATGAGAGCAACAAACTGGCTTGTATATGCCTAGAAGACATGAGAACCAGAATGCTACAAGCTGAAGGGTCAAACCATGACATGCTGTAATGTACACCTGTATCTCATATTACAAACATCAGAGTTAAGAATTCTCAAAGATACGATGCATCCATGTTTAATTATTTTTAATTACATTTTGTTCATTAAGCTCTATTTCTAATGTTTTATTTACTTTGACATGGTAGGTGGATTTACAACAATCAAGTTATAAACAGACTTCCGGACACAACTGTGCTTGTAAGTTCAGGTACAGTTGTGGTTATGAGTGTCGCTGTACTGTGTTGTTCTGTGGTTTGCTGTTCCTTTAACTTGGCATTCTGAGATGGTGCGTTGCTGTGTTGTGATCTTGTGGAAAGCAGTGTAGAAACTTACCTTGGTGCTGGCCACACCAATCTCAGGCCCTGCATTGATGTGGACACCACAGTCCGTTTCACGTGAGATGGAGCTGCCCACGGTATTGGTTATGCCCACAGTCAACGCTCCTCGATCCTTACAGTAGCGCAGTGCCATTAGGGAGTCAGCAGTCTCCCCTGTGTGAAGGGTTGGGGTTATATTGTAAGTGCACCAGCTATAGCCTCATTTCTTAAAGCATTAAAAGTTGTTCCACCATACTAGTTCTCCCTGGAAAAATTCACTATGTCAGTATAACCACTGCACTTGCAATATTTTGTTTTATCCCAATTTATTGCTTACACTCCAAATCCCAACAATTAAGAGCACAGCAACAGAACTTAGCAAAAGTGTATCAGCATAAAATAAATAAATAAATAAATAAATAAATAAATAAATTATTTTAAAAGAAGAAGAAAAAAAAACAGGGCAGGAAGCACACCCTATAGAAAAGATGCAATGCTAGTAAAGTATAACTGGTATAACTTTTTCACCCCGTACCTGACTGGCTGATGAAGAAGCAGACGTCATCCCTGAACACAGGCGTACTGCGATCCAAGAAGTCACTGGCCAACTCCACCATCACTGGTAGTTCTGTCAATTCCTCCAGGATCTGACGAGTCTACAGGCAGAACCATTGGAAAAAGCCATTTGAATCACAACCATCATATACAGTATTGACAATCCACGGGAGGTTCCCTATTGATCAAATTAGTGGAAAAACATGTAACTTTAGTACAAATATAAGACTTTTTAAATAAATGGAAGCCCTTGGCTGCTGTACTCCATAGCCAACTGCTGCAGTTATCCTGAAGTGCTTAACTAAATATTAGGATGTTATTCACATGCTGCAGTGAACAAAGGGCTGACGTTCACAAGCATTAGAAAATAAAGATGCAAACTCTTATAAGTAAGAAAACTTATTTCTGAAGGGCTGCCTGCTCAGAGCATCTCCCACTGGGCTACTCACTGCTACTGCAGCATGGAAACTTGTCCCGCAGCCAATCATGATGAGGCGCCGACAACGTTTGATCTCTTTCAGGTGATCATTGAGCCCACCCAGGATGACTGAGAGGAAGAAAAGGGAAAAAAAAAATGTTCACAATAACTATCAAAACAATACACTTGTCCTGGCAAACCAGTGATAAACAGGTCAGGCCTGTGCTTCCAGGTAAAAGCAATATGCTTCTTTTATGTTTACATGTTGTTTCCAAGGTTACTGTAATGACATCAGCATCTAGAATGATACGGACAAACATGTAACCGTAGTGTGGGCGAACCACCCCAGACAGTACCTGTGCTGCTGTCAAAGCAGATTCTGCCCCTCATGGTGTTGACGACAGATTCTGGCTGCTCAAAGATCTCCTTTTGCATGAAAGATTCAAAGTTACCTGTGCCAGGTAAATCAGATGTTCATTATCACTTTTTTTTTTTTATACCTTGCTCATTTTTATTTCATATTCATCTACCACATTAAAATAATTTACTTGTGGTTAATTTCCCACTGCACTACAGTGCAGAAACTGTGAGTTTAAAAAAAATTTAAAAAAAATTTTTTTAAAAAAACTAGGGAGGAAGTGAGTGGGTGAACGTTTCCCCTCCAAGATGGATAGGAGAGGGGGTCAGGGGCAGTGGCAGGAAGACAGAAATACCAGACAATCCAGCTCACACCCATCATTCCCAAAACAGCTTATACTTCAATTATTCCCAAATATATTCATCACATTTCTGGGTGATACTGCACTTGACCTGTACTGTATTTTTTTCAGACTACAACTTTAAAGCCTAGAAAAAAAAAGCTACAGATTTTACTTGCGTTGTGCAACCTAATTGGGTATTATAGGCAATTTAATGCAATTTCAATCTGTATGTTCTGAAAGAATATTAATCTGACAAGGACTGGTAGTCAGGTGGTATGTAATCCATATTTTAATGAGGATGTACTGTAAATCACTGTGCCTCCATGACCGTACTCCCTCTAACATCTTACCTTTCATGATCTGCTGCAGCTCCATCTGGAGGGTCTGGACTGCGCGTACAGGGTCCTCACCAGCCTGCCTCTGCACGCGGTGCAGTGACAGCTTGCCTTCAGCCACAGCTGCAATGTCGTCATCCTCTAGGTAGATCACCTTGTTGGTGTGCTCGATGATGGCACTACAGAGCAGGAGCAGATGGCCAAAGACATGAGCGCAAAGAATAAGAACCGTAAAATTTACAACTTCCTGCCTGGCACCATTACCAGGAAGAATAGACTTCACATAATTTCCCCAGGAGATCTGATATTGTACCATTCTGGGAAAATGAGAGACTCTAAACAGAAGAGTGTACTTACAGGCTGTGTAACAATGCTGATTCTTCATTTATCAATCAGCATTCAGTAGGTTACAGCTGTCACATTTAGCTTTACATCAACACCAGTAAAGCTAAATGCAAACTGAGCAACTTATGTCTACGCACTGATCTTCACAAATCAGATTTCTTGTCTAAGGTACAGTGACGACTGATTTCAGCTCTATCTGTTTGACTACTTGGCAAATCTTTGCTCTTCTACCTATGAGACTTAATACAGCTTCTTGGCCCACAGCCTGCATTCCTGTTCATAAAAGCCAGAAGTTCAAAGAACGGAGAAGACAGTGAATATGTTACGAAGCCTAATTTTGTCTGCAAACTGAGAAATTTATAATTCCAGCCAGCAGAGGGCCTGGCAGAGGAGACAAGGAGATCAGCTCACAAGCCTCAATTCCAAAGCTGATTTAAGCATCAGTGCCTTTTTTTTTTGTTGTTACACTGCTACTCACTGTTGGTGTGGTGTAAAAGTGTCTACAGTGTTAATTTTAACATTTTTAACATGCCAGAGAGACTAAAGACACATGTCAGCAGTTTGTGCTATAAATCACTCTCAATGAATAGACCGGTGGAATAAGAGGCAACGTTTCAGAGTTATGCAATACAGTTATAGCCTTAGTAGCATAACAGTGATAAAATGGCAATTAAAAAGGTAACACATCTGAGTAGGATGAAACTAGTAAAATGGAAGAAACTCCTGTGATGACTGACTGGCAGTAAGGCACACCCTTTCATTCTTACTCCTGCTTACCTGGCATCAGAGGCAAAGTAGTACTCGACAGCCTTCCCATCCCCCACCGAGTGCAAAGCACTGGAGCTGTCAGACCGGTTGCGGCTGTTTTTCTGCTGAATGCCTTCTTTAAATTGTCCTAAAATAACAAAATTGATCACTCGCACAGCAAAAGCAAGCTACGTTTGCTAACTTTGTTTCTTGCTTTCACCATCTGGTTAAATAGTTGTCACAATGCTGCATGTCTTGTGAACGAGATCTCTCAACTTTGTTACGAGGAACTTATTTTTATGATTACATTCGAAAGTCAATATTTGTTATTTTTTCACTCATTTATACAGCCAGACGTTTTATTTGAGTAACTCCGGTTAAGTATCAAAATAAAACCTCTGTCTAAGTTTTGATCTTGCAGCCTTTGGCTTAAGGTGTCTTAACCAGTATGGTTCCATCTGTGTTACCATATGCAAGTCTGATATTGAGTCTTTAACAGAGACTCATTACCCTTATCTCTTATCTGGTTTACTAAATAAAGTAAAACAGGGTTATCCTTGTTCAGTTAACAGAGCCAATGAGACTCTGGAGCACTGGATGTGGTGCTCGTGTGCAACACCTCAGACCTTTCACCCCGAAGCGCTAACGTTATGCAGCCACACATCATGGGCACCCATGCTTTGTGAGGTTTCTTCAAAGTGAAAAGGAAGTTTAGGGAGGAGTTCTCCTTGCCAAATCCTTCTTTCTCATCAGCCTTGGACTTTAAACTCAGACTCAGTCCAGGTAAATTACAACCGAGGAATCAACAATAAATCTTAAACAAACAGATAGCGTGCAGGAGTCGCCCAGGTAGCTGAACAAGGCCTCATCTCTGTGATCACTGTCCCCACCACTGCCAGGCCTGATGGGTACGCTCAGGGGAATGCTGATACACTGAAAAACTCTTGTATGTAATAAATACATTAATGGGCAAATCTCAGGATGACAGCAAATAGATCTATTAATGTGTGTAGTGAATGATTTCTTCATTATGCTTGTCTCATCTTTGTCAGAACACTTTACGTGGGAACTTAATTAAAAAAATGTACAAGTAGATCATTGGACACATTTCTAGTTTCACTACCAGTCAATACAGTTAATTTCTAACAACATAAGTACACAGTTTGTTAGTCCTTTGACCAAAAAAGTATAAGGATCTTGGAAAAGAGAAATTAGATTTTATTCTTATATCGTTTCTAATCATTGAAAACCAAGAAGGTTTCAAAGAAAGCCATGCGCACATTGTGTGACCTTGGGTATAATTTTCTATGCTAGCTCAGTGTTTACCCAATCAAAATGAGTAGATGGATTGTATTGCTGAAGCTTGGGAAGGAGACCAGCCTTGGAAAGCCAAAAGTTTCTTTGATTTGATTTCAAGTAATTTTCAAACTGTAATTCATGGTTTACTTGACACGATGCAAAAGAAAGAAAGAAAAAAAAAAACAATTTATACCGAGTGCACTTGTGAAAGAAAGTCACATAGTCTGCAATCTAGCAGGTAAAGAGAGGAGGCAAGGCAGCCAATGGAAGCCCAAAGTAACAGAGCTAGAGGCAAACCAGATCAATTGAGCTTTAAGCCAACAGCCCTGTAGCACCCTATGACAAACCTTGGGGCTTGCTCTCATTCTCACCCTCAGGGACTGAGGGAACATTGGCAGCACCATCTTGCTGGACAGGACAGTGGGGGGCTAGAGAAAATACACACATGCGCACAAGCATGCGCACACACACACACATAGTATAGTTCATTTGCTGTTAGTTTCCAGTTCTTTCATGCCGGCATAACTAAAGACCCACTCAGATGAAAGTGCATGTTAATAGCACCAAATTGGAATGGGCCTCTAGTATTTAGGCTAGCAGGTTATTGACATTGACAGAGTGCAGGAAGAAGGTCAAACTTACCAGAATTGTATTGGATGGGAATTTGGTGTGTAGACAGCTCATATTTACTCCGCACACCAATAAGCAAGGGACTCCCTCGCCTTTAAGGAGAAAGTGAAACCATGACACAGATTTTAATAAACTCTTAGGAACCAAAAGTGAAAAGAAGAATACAAAACGTTGCCTCAACTGTGTCCACTGACAGCCCCTGATAGTGCTTTTAAGTTCTGGCCACACAGAGAGAAGAGTAAAAACATCATTCCAACAAGTGAGAGAACACTATTGGCATCAGACATGGCAGTGGTGGGGAAAGGCATTGCAATAGGTGAACCTGGTCTATCAACAGTCAGACATCCTGAGAGGGAAAATGCGAACCAAACAATATACTAACAACAGACCGCCCCCATGAAATGAATTGGGCAGATTCGTGAAAGCAAAGCAACACACAAATGCCCCGTATCTCTGCCATGTGCCACAGAACTGCAGGAATTTCAGGTCAGCTTATCTCCTGCTCAAATTTAACTGAAATCCAACAACATTTAGAGTTTTGAATAGCTTTGCATGCAAGTTACATTTAATGCTCATGCTTAAGACTGCATACAGTGAAAGGAATCACTGTGCTTCAGGAGGAGAGAGCTGGGGGTAAAAAAAAAAAAATCCTATGACGCTGTACCACTTAGTATCTCACAAATCGGAGTGGCACAACAGCTTTCCTGGACAGCAAGTATAACTAGTGTGGTAAAAAGAACAAGTGAACACACTGCACTGACCTGGTGGCCACAGCTTCGCCTGGAAAATGACGACTTTTAAAAACCAGAGCAAAGGCTCCTTCCTATAACAGAAAAGAAAAGAAAGTTAACATTAACTTTTTTAACCAGGCATAAAATAATACCACAAAAATGGAAGTCATGCAGTAAACTAGCCACAATTCACACGCGCACTTATCCCCTAGCAGCTAAATGAAGTGTGTATGTGCATACGTTTGCACAGAGAGGGGGGGGTTACAAATTTGGTGAGGCTGGCAATGGGGTGGGGCAAACAAGAGTTAGAAAAAGACCCCTATTGTGACATTTCCACAATGACAGCACTGCAGCGTCAGAGAGGCCAGGAAAGAGATTAAACAGTCCTGTCTGTTTCTGATCAGCCCAGCCTAAGATGAGTTACTCAGCCCCCCCCCCCCCCATGTTTTGAGCAGATCTGTGGGAGTTATTCATTTGTGTTTGTCTTGGGCACATTGAGAGATTACTACACAATAAAGTTAGTTCTAGAAAGATGGAAAAAAGGAAGGAAAAAAAAGCAAGTTTTACTGTTGCTTAATGATATCATTCTCCAAGGGTCATGCAAAAAGAAACAGCAGAAAATTGAAACTGTTTGGGCTGTTGCCATGGTAACTTCTTGTGATTACACAATGCATTCAGAGGGGCGGAAACATGACGTTGGGAGTGGATGATGTTCTGGAGCTCGCTTGGAAGCCAGTATCAGCCTGCTTCAGCTCTGTCTAAATCGCACTCTCCATGGCTCAGTCTACTTAATCTCTACTGATGTCTCAATTGCCCATTGTCTGCCCATTGCTCACTGAACTGACTACTTCTGTGGCCTCCTTTGGTCTATGAAGAAGACTGCTAATGGCTTGCAGCTACCAAAAAAAAAAAATTTAACATGAAACATCTGCATAATACAACTGGTGATCAGAAGATACTTCTTCAATTCATTCCACTGTGCAGCTTTTATATTAAAATATGCAAAAAGCAGTTAAAGGTTTGAAGTGGAAACTTTCAATGTTTTATTTTATTTTCTGTAGCAGAAAACAAGACAAATCTTGGAATTTTACTGGAGAACAGTTCAGAGAGGGAAGCTACATTAATTTATTTATTTCAAGTATACAACTAAACAAACTATACCAGGGAAGCCAGAGATATTCCTCCTGCTGTGAAGGCCTGAACCCTTGTGGTAAAACCCAGTTTCTTGCTCTACTCACCAGCTGTTGAATGACTCTCTCCACAAGCTTGGAGAAGGATACATCCTCACTCTCACGGTTGTCATACAAGTATTTGATGAGCTTGGGAATGACCTCAGTGTCTGTCTCTGACTCAAACTCATAGCCATGGGATTTCTGAAAGGTAACAGTACAGTTGGTCATTGGGTAACTAACAACACTTTAAAAAAAAAAAAAATCTATGAAAGTAAAGATTTTTTAACATAGAAAGGACTGGCATTACCAAATCAAAGACTCCAATGAGGCCAAAAATTTTAGTGTGCTACACATCAATACCCAAATCAACTGGATATTTTGAAAAAGCTAAAATGACCCAATACTTCACAAACTTGTTTTTTTTTTTTTTTTTTTAAAAAAAACAGAGCCATGCTCAATCTTTGTACATTGTGGCTTACCAGGTACTCCTTGAGCTCCTTGTAGTTTGTAATGATGCCGTTGTGGATGACTACAAACTCTGGGGGGAGAAAATGACAGGAGAATGTCACACTTTTTCAAGACGCGTCACTCAGCTCCTTTCTTGTCTGGCAGGTTTCTAATCTCAGCTATTGCACCACACAGACTGCATAAGTGGTCTGAGGTCAGTCATTTCAGCAACAGATTGGACCATGTATGGCACACGTTAGTAGCACTTAAAAGGAAAGTAAATGCTACTTAAGTAGTATAGTGAATTTTTCCATCCTTGACATATAGTCTCCAATGAGCAGCATTACTGACATAGCATCAGAGCACTACCCGAGAATGTTATTAGCTGGGAAATGTGACCTCAACTGTTCTGAGTGCAAAACATCAAACATGTCACTTAGCATTTTTTCCTTCCCCTTGTGTCACCTTCCTGTGGTGTCTCCTACATGGTACAGGAAGTCCACTGAGATTAAGGAACTATAATGTATATAGGCTTTACATAATGTACATAAAAGCTTTAAGAACAGTCAACCACCTTTGATAGTCATCCTTCAAGTTCTGGTCTGCTGTGTTAGATGAACATCATTTCTAAAAGTTAGGTAATGTTTCAGATGCAGAAAGGCAGTAAAAAAATGCTCTGATGAAGAGATGTTACCATTATTCTTGTCAGAACGTTGAGGGTGACTATTGACGGCACTGGGTTCGCCATGCGTTGCCCAACGGGTGTGAGCGATACCAAAGTGGATTTCCATCTCCTCGTCAAAATTGAGTGCATCTTTTTCTATGAACACCAAAAAACAGTGGAATTATTAAAACATACAGGTGTGACAGCATTACCACAATGAAAACTTTATAGAGTTTTTTTATATCACAAAAGAGGACTGTGAGATGTAAGAAACAACATTAAGGAGAAGTCACTTGAAAACTGTCTTCAAGTCCCAAGCGGACTGCCGCTGCTGTACTCTCCAGTAAAATATAAGATCTGGTTTGCTACAGGGAATGTGCCAGATGGTCAAGAATGTTTTAATAGTTAGGATATCAGCATATATGAAGTGATGGTCTTGAGGAGGGTTGCCATGCAGTGTTGTTATGAAATTGCCATGCTTTTTGTGGAAAAACCCATTAGGTGGCATTAGGTTAGGTGTTATTAGGTGCATAGACTTACAGAAATATTCCTCTCTAAACTGAGTTTTTAAAATGGGGTAGGGAAAAGTTTTTTTTTTTTTTTTTTTTTGGGGGGGGAGTTCAAATCCTCCAGTCTTGGGCATGCTGCTCTTAGCACCACATGACCTTCTGTCATAATATATTCTAGTGACTCAGACTGCCGCACGCAACACCAAGCCAAAATGGTATGAAGTACTACCAACAAGTAATAATAATACCACTTGTTCTGTCAAAGTGAGACTTCAAGAAGCAAAAGAAATGGACTAGGAGATTGTCAATAAAAAGATCAAAGATCAAAGAGGTGGAAGGGCAGAGAAAAAGGGATGCGGAGGAAGAAATAAAAGGGAAAGAAAATAAATTTGTTTTCTAAAATTCCGTCAGCAGGATTTTCCTCTGACTTACTGTACAATTCTTCATCCAGGGCCTTAACTTTGCCCTTCTTCTTAATGAGGCTGATGTTATTGTTGTCATCCTTCACAGCTTTGCCAGGACCATCTACTGCGACACCTGAAAAAAGGTATAGACCATATAAGTTTATAAGCGTTAAAGATTTTATACAGTGGCCATAAAAGAGATTTCTGATCAAGAGTGGCATTTGAATCGAGAAAATTTTTTAAGAACAAGCAATCTCCGAAAACATTTGTGCACAGTAAAATAAAAGACCTATGAATATATAAAATAAAAACCGATATCCTTATGTAAGATGAACAAACATAATGTGTGTCTGTCTGTATTTACCAGGCAAGGTTTCCTCAACTCAATTGGAGCCAAAACAGGAAACAAACGTTAACTTGGAGGTGGAGTAGAAAAAAGATTGATGGGAGCAATAATCTGTCGTACAGCTCTGACGTTAAAAGCTCATTACTTCATCGTGCTAGCTTGGTTGTGTGTTGCAGAATGGATTTCTGGGAACTAGAATTTCGGGCATCTTGGTGTCTACTGTGATGAATATGCCATTGTCTGGAAGGGCCAGTATCATGAATATCCAAACTGAGGGATCTGAGTTTTTCTCCAGCTATTTGCAGCCCTGAACATTCTTGTGGAGTGCTGATGAATTTGAAAAACCACAACTACTTTGATGTATCTCAGTTAACAGGTAAATTGACTGTCCAGAAGAACCCTGAGGACTAACAATTGAACTGAAAGGTCAATTCTCTGAAGAAAAAAGAAACTAGCAAACAATATGGTAAACACGCCTGTACTGGGCTGCTCCTTATTATCGTGCACTAACACCAAGCCTACAGCTCTTTGTTTGTGCCACGTCAATGTCACACCTTGCTTTGGCACACAGGCACAGGTATATTGCATTCCCTCCACAGTCCAGGATCCTGGTCCTTAAATGCCACAGTTTTCTAAGCCCTAGAGATCAGAACTTTTAACTTTGAACTCTGAAAAGGCTACAGTTCTTCAAGACCTGGGTGGACCTTCCCGCAGTACAACGAATCAGAAAAAGACCACAGGTAAATTCAGCATCTTACAAAACATCATAAAGCCACAGAGGTCCTTAATCCAGCATCCTGCAGGCACGTTCACTGTGACTGGGGAGCGATTTAAAAAATGAAAAAAAATTATTGTGAAGCAGATGCACATGGTCAGTGATGTCAGACTCACCTGCTGAATCATATCCTCTGTATTCAAGCCTCTGCAGCCCCTTTATTAGCGTCTCGCATATCTCTCTCCTTGTCTTTGGCACACGGTAATTCAGGTACGCAAAAATCCCTGAGGAGGGGGGGAACATACAGTTAAATTCATTATGTTAAACACTGCTTTTAACTCCTGCATTTAGTGCATTGCATGTTTTCTGAGAAAAGTAAACATCCTCCAAAAAGACCAACCATAAAACTCTGTACCTATTCCAAACAGGTTGTTCAAGTTTTCAGCCCTGTATGCTTCTTTAAGTTATGTACGGAGAAATAAAAAGCTTTCTATTTCTTAAATGATTTGCTTATTTTGTTAGTAGTGTAGATAAGTGATGATCCAAACAAGCCAATGTCATATATCCTTAAGTTGTTGTTCACATAGGAATAAGATTGGTATATAAACTCTGTAACTTCTTATTTGTACTCTTATTTGTCATCCTTGCTGTGGAGGCCAACAACCATCTTAAGGACTCGGGTTTGCTTCATATTTCACACCATGTGAAAATGCTGGGACAATATTTGCCTCTCGTTTACCTGTGTGCTGTGTCAGGTTGGTTGTTCAGAAATACCAGAAGACTTTCTGGGTGACTGATTCAGTGGCAGGTCAAAGCTTTTCTTATTTTTTATTTATTTTTTAATCGGTGCATTTCTGAGTAAAATTTGTGCTCAAGGGTACAATCATAAGGAATGAAGCTTAAACCAACAAGTTTCAGGTAAGAGTTAATCATTAGGCTATTTTGGTACCAGACAAAGAAGTTGTAAGCCTGTGGTGTGAAACACATGATAAATATTGTTGGTACTATTTTTTAATATGTGAAACTAGATTTAAATTTAGTGAGTAGGATAATGCAGTTCTGAGCTTGCAGTGTGGAATAAATTATAAGAAAGGCTGCTACTGTCCTCTACATTAATATGTAGAAAGAAAAATGTTAAAAACGGTTTTAATAAACAATAGTGATGGTCCACTGAGCTTTGGGAGTCTTGTGTGGCTGCGGAAAGTTCCTCTGCAGTGAGAAAAGGGCAAAGCTGAACTCAACAGAGGCCCTTTGAGAGATGCAGAGAAACACACAGAGTGCCCAGTGTTCAGCGGAGGTAGAGTGAATGCTGCTCAACACCGGGCCAGTGTTAGACCACACGGTTACTGGGCATAAGGCCTCAAGTTTGGGATGTCTCCATGCAGCATAAAAAAAAAAATCAAAGTCAAATCTACAATTATCAAAAGTTATATATATATAGTGGGGACAGAAGTGTGTATTTAGTTTAGTGATAACCTGGACCGTAGAGGGCCAAACAGTCACCTCTCCACTGTTGCCGCAATTTATGTCAAACATCGCTGGCCTCGCTTGTATTTGACAATGTAACAGTGCTGTTATTTAAAAAAAGACAAATATTTGCTCATGGAGTGAATTTGCCCATGGTAAGCAGCCCAACTCCAGGCACAGGAGGTGAAAAAACAAATATCCAGAGGCCACTTTAGATGATCTCAAGGAAGTCCTAGCCATCATCATACAGGCCAACTCGGTGGAGAAAAGTAACAAGTATCCTGAGGCCAGAGATGTGGCATGTACCCAACTTTCGAAGCCAGAAACGCAACACGTCGTCACATAAACGATCCTGTGACATAACGTACATTCCAACGTTTTGACCAGAAGTGCGAGATATTTTCTGTGCGCTGTAGCCTTGCGACGTACGTGCGCGTGCGTGTATGTGGGTGTGCGTGCGTGTGTATATAGGTGTGTATGTGTGTGGCGCAGCCCCGAGGTGCAAACTGACACGTCGCTCGTCCTTCGCCCCAAACCCCCCCCCCTTCTCGCCCCAATTTACGTCACGGTGAAGTTTTACTTCAGAAAAGTCTCATTAAAAACACGTACCAGCAGGAAAAATCCTGCACTTCCCGCAGGTCTGAACTTTTTTTTTTGTTTGTTTCGCGGAAACTTCCCAGCATATATAACATATTCGACGCAAAAGTAAATGATGTCCATAAACGCAGGTCATCCGCGACTTCCTTCAGTGAGGGGATACTTTTCTGCTGAAGCCAAAAAAAAGGCAGCGCGACACTTCGCTCTTTCCCATCAAACCGTTACTCACCGCACATTGTGGGGCCGCTCGAGAATTTTCCGCCGGAATTGGAACAGTTTCACCTCGGACGGCGAGAGGGTTCCGTCGGTGCTGCAGCGCACTGTCCGCCTTTGGAGCACGGCTGAGAGCTGGAGGTAACTTCGAATCCGGCCGCTTATTTAAAAGCGCGTTCCGCCGCGAGCGGCTCCACCCCCTCGTCCCTCCTGGCAACCGCTGGCCCCGCCCTCCGCGAGCCCGCACACCTCCGCGCGCTCCAATGGAAAGACGCGCTCGCCCGAGTCACGTGGCCGCTCCTGCAGTACTTCGTCCCAGAAGGCGTGCCTGCGTGGCTGCGGGTCCGAGGACATGAGGTTGGGTTAAGTGTTCGTAAAATCGCGCTTAAGTTCCAGCTCTGCAATGTTATAAAGCAGTGACTCAATCACTGCACCTGAAATACTAAGTAGAAACAACTTCGGGAAATTATAAACCCAACGCAGTAACAGCCAGGACGCAACACTGTATTCGTTTTGCGAGCCATAACAGCCAATACAATTTTATTAGTAAGCGCTTCCTTATCAGTAGTTTACTTAAATGCTTTGTGCTGCTGTTTGCGTAGCTACTACACGGTAATAATTCTATGAAACCAAAGTAAAACTACTCACAATATTTGCCTCTTTGAATGTGCAGGAGTAAGGGTGAATATGATAAATAAAACACTTCTGATGCAATTCACCAGATGTCTGGTGCCTATCATGTGATTCTAAATGGGTCATATATGCTGCTCAAACAAGATCATATCATGATCCTTATTTTTATTTTGAATATATTTCTATGAATACTAAATATTAATATATGTTTTCCATATACATTATATACTGTACGTACAGTGCAAAAACTCACCGCATGGATTTAACTAAACAAATAGGTAAGAGCCTTCCATTGGATAATTATTGCAGTTCAGCACGGTTATGTGCCCAAAAAAACGAGGTCAGCCAACTACCTGAATATATTGAATGACCAGGTTTTTCCATCAATGGATTTTTTTCTTCCAAGATGACAATGCCAGGATTCATCGGGATGGCTCAAATTGTGAAAGAGTGATTCAGGAAGCATGAGAGAGACATCATTTTCACACATGGATTGGCCACCACAGAGTCCAGACCTTAACCCCATTGAGAAAGTATCTTTGAAATGTGCTGGAGAAGATTTTACGCAGCAGTTCGACTCTCCCATCATCGATGCAAGATCTTGGTGACAAATGAATGCAACTCTGGACAAAATAAATGTTGTGACATTGCATAAGCTTAACAAAATGATTCCATTGTGAATACGTGCCGGAATCAAAGCTAAAGACGTCCCAACAAGATATTAGAGTGTCACTTTTTTTTTTGGCCAGGCACTGTGTCAAAAAGCTAAAAAAATGATTGCATTGTTCTAGTGGCAAACTCTCAATTTCAGTTGTGCTTTGGGTCTTGTTTAATCAGTTCTACTGTCAGAAGTCACCCTCACACTTGTGTCGTATGTGACAGCCTGACACATCTGCAGGGCTGGGTGGCCATCCCCCCTGGGGAAGCCTTCCAGGATGCGGTCCGCTGTCCAAACAGCCACAGCGTGCCACCCAGGAGGCTAATGGAGGGACAGTTGTTCCTCACAAGCTGTGTGGTGCAGGTGAATTTACTACACAGCCAAACTGACACCCGACCTATGTGTGTGTGTGTGTCTTTGAATGTGTGAGACAGAAAGAGAGAGGGAGAGAGAGAGTCAGCAGTAAGGCCTACAGCAAAGAACGGGGGAAAGAGGCTTGCAATCGATCAGAGGAGTTTTAGTGGTAGTAGACAATAAGTCGGTCAAAAAGGCATAGAGAAGTGATATGACAGTTAAAATTTTAAAAGTACACTAGCCCACGCCCCTATAACATTAGTACCTACCTTACCTACCTACCTATGAACCTTTTGTTAATAAAAGAACCCAAAGCACAGGCTTAATAAAAATCCTATAATACATCTAAAGTCCACCATGGGGGATGTGACCACTACTTATTAATTAATGCCAATTCTGATTTTTACTCTTAAAAAAAGTGATGCTTTAAAACTGGAAATAGGACCAAAATATGCACAGAAGAGATAGTCATTCTACCCATTTTAACAGTTACATGGTATCCTTCATCTTAAAAAAAACTCTAGAGTTTCAACAGTTTTTTCCTAAAAACCTATTCAAAAATATAGGAACAAACATCCCTGCGATGGGGCTGGTTGTCACATGCTGTCATCATCTGTTTCACAACCAATTCCTTTTCAATGACCTAAGTAGTGGGGATAAAATTGTGCAAATTTTCACCCAAGTTTTCAGCCTTTCCTCTAACCGTTGAGTGAGTCTTCGGCGATGGACTCAAGCTGAGAGTAGCGGTATCATGAAAGTAAAAAATGCGACAACCAGCCCGACCTCCTCTACTCAGGATCACTGAAGAATGCTCAATCAGGAACATTTCTGCTTGGATTAGCTTAAGTATAATTGCAAATATTTGGTGAGGACTTGAGAAGAGCTCTTGTGATATTTTTGCTGAGCCCACTTCTAGAAGATTATCCATTACAGATTTGATGGCCATTCTTCCTGAAGTGTACAAAGAAGGATGGTAAGGGAGAACAGGGCAGCACTCCAAAAGACTTTGGGTGCAAGCCGGTATTAAGACCACCTGCAATTTGACTGAAATTTGACAGCCCCACATCTTTAATGCCAACTTGTGATTTGGCTGGGTTTGCAGCCATCTTCAGCTGAACTTGGTGAGGTCAGTGTAAGTGATGCCGTACACCTCTAATGAGGCTGTTCCCAAATATGTGAGAAGTTGGCGTGGAAGGCAGGATAGACCACCTAATTCAGCTGGTCCCGTGGAAGCGGCGAACACACAAGGGGGTGTCGCGGGTTGCCACTCGTACGGGAAATTTCACACAAGGTGGGGAATGACATGCAATGCCATTTGTTATCGTGAATGTGTATTCATTCTCACAGGAGCTCCACTTTAAACTTTACAGATGTAACACAGGTTATAAAATCTAAAAAACAGACTCCCTTTGTTTCACTGGTGAAATATTAACATTTTGGCTGGAAATACTGTATTGTTCATGTTTATCTTTTAAAGCAATGTACAGCTGCTTAGCTATTCACTCATTTGTACAGGTGGGTAATTTTTACTGCAGTAGGTTTAGGGTAAGGACCTTGCTCACGGGTGCTACGGCAGCGGGTGGGGTTTAAACCCATGACCTTCGAGTCCAGAGGCAGCGGCGCTAATCGCAACATACAAAAGTTGCACACGCAGTTCTTATGAACAAGGATTCTGCACGGTGAATAATTATGCCACACCACGCAACAGGAAATGTTCTGATTTTTTGTAAATTTTTTCAACACGGTAAAAAGTTTCCCTGATCTCTACGTTTACACATTTTTAGCAACGCTTAAACTTTAAACTTAAATGGTAAACAATTTATA
Organism: Heterotis niloticus; assembly: GCA_018136845.1. Taxonomy (NCBI): domain Eukaryota; kingdom Metazoa; phylum Chordata; class Actinopteri; order Osteoglossiformes; family Osteoglossidae; genus Heterotis; species Heterotis niloticus. The sequence continues at coordinate 29,083,291 of CM030890.1, forward strand.
AATATGAACACGTATGGATTAAAAAAAACATTGTGATACATAATAAAGTTCATTGTCTTCACATACAAAATTTGGAAAAATGTATGAAAACATAATGGAAAAATATTTTTGAAACCAAATGGGATGAATCGCATTAATTTATGTGTCAGGAAATACACTGCCTGGCCAAAAAAATAAGTTACCATCTGGATTTAACTTAGTGTTATGATGTGGGGCTGCTTCAGTTGGTCAGGTCTAGGTTCAGCAACGGTTATGTGCCCAGAAAATAAGCTCAGCTGACTACCTGAATATACTGAATGAGCAGGTTTTTCCATCAATGGATTTTTTCTTCCAAGATGACAATGCCAGGATTCAGCGGGCTCAAATTGTGAAAGAGTGCTTCGGGGAGCATGAGAGAGACATTATTTTCACACATGGATTGGCCACCACAGAGTCCACACCTTAACCCCATTGAGAATCTTTGGGATGTGCCAGAGAAGACTTTACGCAGCGGTTCGACTCTCCCATCATCAATACAAGACCTTGGCGAAAAATGAATTAATCTCTGGACGGAAATAAATGTTATGTCATTGCATAAGCTTATCAAAACGATGCCATGGCAAATGCGTGCCGTAATCAAAGCTAAAGGCGGTTCAATGAAATATTAGATTGTGTCACTTTTTTTTTTTGGCCAGGCAATGTATATTGCAGCCACTTATAAATTAATAAAACTTCCTTTGTATGCAGAGATTGAAAGATTAAAGTCACTAAACCAAAAAGACTGGGCACTGTCACAACTGGCCTCATTTGACCTCTTAAGATAACCTTCATGTCAGCTTCCAGCTACATTGACTTAGGAACGTTGGCTGAAATGAAAGCTATTATTTTCAAACTTTTCAATAATTGTGCATTCATGTGCAAATATGTATGATCACTGTTTATGTAAGTAATGCCTGAGTGAGACCCAAATTGCCATTTATCCCATCATTTCTGTTCTACAGATCAAAGGCTCCATCATGAGCATCCCTCTGGATGAAGTGACGGACCTCCACACAGTGGCCAAAGGGAGGGGCTGCGAGGAATTTCTGCCATTTCTCAAGCTTATAAATTAACCCCGCTGATGAAGCTGGCTGCCGATTTTTCCTTTATTCATTTTTTTTTTTTTTTTTTTTGAAGGAGGACTCACATAAAACCGGGACATTTCCTTGAAATCTGAACAAAGTTCACACTCGCTGGTGTCTCTCACACACTGATGATACTGCGTTGCGTGCAGAGTCCTCCTCCTCCTGCCGAGTAATAAAATAATAAATACGCACGACAGTGGTTTCAAAACTACCCAAAGAGGCCCACTAACACTTAAGTGGGCCAGAGCAAAAACATTTGCATAAAGTGCAGAGGATAAACGCTGAAGTCACTTTCATTTTCGCTTCCTTAGCTGCAACTCACCTTCAATAAAGGTTTAATGTTCACTTTGAACTCTTTCTCCGGAGCTCTGTGGCAAACAGCTTTCTCTCTTCCAACAACACCGAAACAAAGGAATGAATAACTGTGAATATTGTAAAAAAGTTGAATATTTTAGCAGGTTTGACTTCTTACACTCACTGAAAACATCTCTTTCCGAACATAACCAAAATTATAGCCCTGGGTTGAATATTGTTGTTTATGGCAAAATAGAAACATGGAGTCACTAAAACCAGGACTAGTGGCCATTAAACTAAAAGTTTTAACTGTGTTTGTGTTTTCACTGGCTATAAAAACAATGAAAGTTGCAGGACATAAAGTGACAGAAAAGGGTGTCATTCAGCAAATTAATTACTTTTTGGGTGTTGCAAGGGTGTGGGCTGAACCTGGCCAATAAATAAAGTTCAGTTTTTTTCTCTTTCATAGGACCTGTGGTTACCATGGAAATCTGCCAAAATATTTTTTAATAATGGCACACAAGCGTAATTACCATGGGTGTATCTTATTTTGTAAAACACATGCTAGTCCTACAGATATTTACTGGATTTTTTTTTCATGATTCACAAACATCAGCCATTTAAATTTGCGTCTTTTTTCCGCTCAACATTGTATTTAGGAATAAAGCATCGTATAATTTACGAATAAATAACTTACAATTGACTGTGCTATAATTTTTGCCCGATTATAAAATATCATTGGGGAACCTTTAGCAAACTTATAAAATTTGCCAGAAATTTTGGGTCCCCAAAATGACAAAGCATGAATGATGCAATTTATTGAATGGGAATAAAGTACATTTCTTTTTCCCTTTTTGTTGGTTTTCCTCCTTTATTCACACCTTAATGTGAATCATGCTAGGCACTCTAACAGCTAATCACTCAGTCTTACTGAAGAAAACAGAACTGCAGCACAAAAATGGGTGCAGCAGAAAAAGGAAGCACGAGGAGGATAAATATCTTCTGGTTTTAAGACAGGCCAGGCCAGAGAGCTTCATAGCACTGAAAACAATAATATTTAAAAAATGTTTGATAGCAGAGAACTCATTACTATTTTGATGCCAAGAGCGTAGGGAAAATTCCTTTTGTTAGCGCTTCCTTAAGAAAAAATGTGCATGCTACTTGCTTTAAAAGAGGCAGTTTAATTATTAAAACGTTGGCATCCACGCTGCTTTAGGCATAGTGAGTTATGTCTCCCTCTCAAAGCAGGATACCCAACAACAACAAGGCAGCAAAGAGCACAGGTGGACACCAGGTTTGGATCCCACTTCTTTTCAGTCAACGGGTTTCCTTGGCCGTGAAAGAATCTCTGAAGAAAGAAGATGTTTTCCACCAGCACCCTGGTATGCATCCTTCAGATCACAGACATTGCTGCGATCATTGAAGGTGGAAGGACCCCAGCAAACTCACACAACCGTGGGAGCACAGGCACGCTGTCTTCTCAACATAGATGATTAGCACGACACAGCAGGAATTTGAACCTGTGACTCTCATGAGGTTTAAGGTTTTATTTAATCCTTTTTCTGCTGGTGAAGTTGTTTTTTTCCTGTTTTTGAGATGACATCATACAAGACAGACCTTTAAGGAACAGCTTTGTACATAAGTAGAACCCATGCAGCAGTTCTGCAGGCCACATTTGTCTTTGCAGAATTTGGACTCCTGGTGTCTGAGCAGAAAGTGAAATGACAAATTGCACAAAATATCCACAAATGGCTCAACTGTTGTGGTGTTGTATGGAGCGAGAAAATACACTAGCATCACGTACGTACATTCAGCATGACGTAACTACGTATTCCCTATGATGTCAGTACTCTGCTTCTAAGAGTTTGAGACCAAATTTCAAATTTCTTAAATAGCAAGTTGACTTTTTGGAGTTTATTAAACTTCACTAGGCAGAAACCTCACTTAGGATGAGAAGCACTTTTGTGCCAAATTTTAAGTCTGTGGCCTGAAAAACACATTTGTGCATAAAGAACAAACAGACAGACAAACTAACAAACAGATATTGAACTTTAAAGACATAGCGATATTGCTAGATCTTTTCTTCTAATAGCAACTTTTATACTGCCATCATCACTGCTAGGAGAGGAGACCATACCCTGCATAGAACGCCTGTCCACACAGACACAGGAGAACATACAAACTCTGGATTTGAATTCATGCCCAAACAGCCCAAGTATTGTAAGTCATCAGTGCAACTCTGCACTGCAATGCTGCCCAGATGCATACTAATATTTCAAAATGGTCACCTTTTCAAAATACTTCATATTTTTCTGCCTTGAATAATCCTAGTCCTCTTCATCCGTGCTGGACAGTAACTACACAGCTTCAAGATATTCTGCTACAGTCTATGTACAGCACACAGTGTGTGGGGGGGGTAGCTGTACGGCAGTCAACGTTTGGACTCAGTGTGCAATTTAAACACGTGCTTCATAAACATGGCTCTTGCACTTCTATGCTTATTCTTTAATTTATTTGTAAAATGAAGAACATGTAAAGCAAAAAAAAAAAAAAATGAGCCTAACCTTTAAAAAGTTGTTCCTCCGTTTGCTCACGTGGCCGGATATGATTTCTCATGTTTGCATTATCCATCATTAAGCAAATACAAAGTCATAGGTTAAAATCTTCAGGGAACGCTAATAACACATTTAAATTCTTATTACATTCTTTAAATTTACGTCACACATCTTCCTTGGACCCATAAATGCTTTCCTTCAGGGAAGCGCAAATATATCCCTCGGGACTGCTGAATCCCTAACTGCAAGAATGGTGTCATTGGACAAAGAAGCCGCGTGCGTCAGTAGCTAAAGCTCCCTGACTGGCGTGAAATACGCATTTACTTGCCTGGAGCTGTCTTTGAAGAGAAGCCCCTCCTGAATGGCTGTAAGGGTTAGAGGATTTATTCATTGTTGTTGCTATTTTACTGAAAATAGAGGGGAGTGGTAAGAGGCTGGGAAAGCAGAGCTCTGTGAATGAGACAATGACTGATGTTCGTCTGCCTTCTTTGTAGCTCAAAAACTTTACAATTCAGTTTGTGCTCCTCTAATAACAGAGTCCAATAGTAAGAGGACACACACCTTTAGCATGGAACAACGAATCTCACAAAGACATCCAGTGACTTATGTGCCAAGAATGTGGCCTGTGCCCATCTACTCTTGCTTGATGAACACCACATCCAGCTTGAAATACCTGTCAGTCGCTGTGCCAGTTAAGTTTGGATAGAAATCAGCAACACTTGGCACTCTTGTTCTAACAAGATACTTGCTGATAGTCTTGAGGGGGAAACCCATGCATTTATGCATCCTCCTTGCCAGACCTTGAGATGAATGCAGCAATTATCGGCCGCGGTGTGGCTTTTGCTTAGAACTTCCTCAGTTGCTACCGTGTTATGCAAGTGGCTGTGTATTTGTTTATTTTTACGTCTGCCCACGGTCATCCCCCTGCAGCAGCAGGACGACCCCAATCGCCAGGGTCAGGCTGGACATCTGCTTTGGGTTAGGAAGTGAAACCCGGCTGCTCAGTCATCCCTGATTTATGGGCGGATTTTTTTGAATGACATTCCTCTTGCGGTTAGGAGGGGCAAGGGGGATACAGTCTTGCATAAAAGAAAAGTAGCTGTTGTGTTTTTTGGTTGGTATAATGGGCGGCCTGTCATTTTCACAAATTCTGCAAATGGAAATTCAGAGCCTTTACAAAACACAGTTCTGTTTCGCAGATACTGAAGGCGTTACAGTTTGGGGCTTCTGGCTTGAGCTTGCAGTCAGATTCACTAAACGGCTGTTTTTCCTAGAGATACAGGTAGGCACTCCAGCACGACGTAAATATTTCTGTATGTTTACTTGTAGCGGCCATATACCTGTAGAGAGCGTGACAGGCTGACGTGTTGCGTGCGTCATTAGGCCTTGATGGAGGAGGTATAGGGACGCTGGGTATTTTGGAATGCAAGGAACACGCATTTGGCGAAATCTGTGCTTCTAACCAGTAAAATGGGAATGGGAGCAGAGCTCAGAAAGTTTATATACTGCAGAGTCACAAAGGCTTTTGTGGTCGTGGGATGAAGAATTGCTACTCGCATGTCCCTCCTCACCCCCCGCAGCGTGCTGGAGGGCTTCCAAAATGGCTCTCTGTCAATTGAAGGCAGATGTGTGTGGAGAAGAACGTCACAAACCATCGGTCCATACCTCAGTTACCCCCCTTTGGGTTCTGTGAAGCTCTCCTTTACCCTTGCTGGTTGGCATCTCACCAGCATTTCTCACCTGCACTCAGTGTGGTGGAATCAGACTCTCCATGACTGTAGCAGAAATACTTCACTACATGGGGCCCTCCCAAAAACGTCACTTGAAACGCATGAGAGACACACCCGAGCCATGCTGTCAGACCTAGCCTTCTTCTTCTTGGAAGCATCTCCCCTATAGGTCCCTGGAGAACATGACAGCAGAGCTGAGGACTTTTATGTTACAGGAGGCAGCGCCATGTCACTGGAGGCTGTGGGACATTCTGAGAGCAACAGGACTCACAAACATAAGGAAACGTGGTCACGGTTTTAAAAATGTGACAACTGATTTTCAGCATTCTGACACAGTGAGTCAAACGCTCAGGCCTAAAAGCTGGCTCCCCTGCAAGTTTCACTTTGGGCAAAAATCCCTGGGTCCAAGCTGGTTATAAAACCAACCCAGCATCATATCGCATCTCGCTGAGGCGTGGATAGATAAACATCTCTATTCACTTCTCCTCATGCCCTCTTATCTGAACTGAGGTGCTGTCTATAATTTAACAGTCACTGGAGGAGTGGCAGACCATAAGGAAGACGGAAAGAGCAGTCGTGTGGAGGAAAGTGCAGGGACATCTCAGGTCTCTGATAAATATTTATGGTCAATGATGAGTATGTTTTCACTCACAGGTGTACCTTTGCGGCAAAGGTTGAGTAGAAATTTCACCCTAGCTTGCGTGGCTTTTCTGGACTTGCCCTTCTTCTGCTTGAGAACAAACTCTCATGCCTGCTGCTGGTACCTTGGAACTTACTGAGCTGTGAAAAGGCCTGCAGCACTTAATGCACTGTTGAACCTTCACCAAATTAAAGAAAAAAGGACTCAGTGAACAAATAATTTAAGTGAAAAAAAATTCTGGCTCAACGTGTTGTCTTTTGAGGGTTCTGTTGCCACTGGCAACCAGTCTTGGTTTTCCTCCCTGTCTGGGCGGTGTGCTTAGGAAACCAAGAAGCAACCATGGTGCCCAAAGAGGGGGTTTACCGCGTTCACGCCTACACACTACACTTCCGCGTCACACACTCACTGGGGTGGACAGTGTAGAACCATTGCTTCCCTTCTAAGAGGGTGGGGTAGGTGAGAAGAGCAGCATGTATCACCGATGATGTACTGGCGCTATTGGGGTGACCTCAGCGTAGGTCTGGAGCCTGTGTCCCAACACACTTCTTAGCCCCTGTCGACCTGCTCCAAACAACCTTACCTTGGATTGCGAACCTTGAGCAATTTGAGACTTCTTAGCGAAGCGGGAGTTGCTTCTTTTAAGCTTACCCTGCTGTGGTGCTATTTTTCCAGCTGTGCGTGACCGCGTAAGGGAATTGTGGGACATTGTCTTATGTGGGCTGGTTCATGTCTGTCGCTCTGCTGAAGGATTTATGCATTCGTGTGGCCACATCCTGGGCCAAGTGTCTTGTATGAGTCCACTCTCGAAAGTTCAATCTATGACGCTCGGGTTATGACCACCACACCAACCTGGCAGCTGTGCCCTCTTGTACACTATCTTGGCTGTTCTGTATGCATCCTAGCGACCGAAAGGCTAGAAGATGTCTAAGATATATGTAGGTTCCCATACACCTTTGTTGCTGACTTTTTCCTCAACCATCTGAAAGCAGTAAACCGGAGCCTCCTTGGTCTGCCAATATTTGAATTTCCAAGGCCAGGGAGGTAGATGATGTGCACCAACTCCTCAGCAGAGTTTAAAAACAAAAGCTAAAGGATGATGGGAAGAAATTTTTATCCTTAAAACCAAACAGACACAGATCGCATTGTAGGCAATAAACAGCAGTGCCGGTACTCAGCTACACCATCCTGCAGGAGAGCAGCCATGGTGTCCAGAGAGCTTCTCAACTTATCTCACAATCAATGAATCGAGCACCGCCGGTGTGAAGGAGAAGGTGGGAAACACGAAGGAAATTCCAATGCATTCAGTTGAAAATAAAATTGAAATAAAAAAGGGCAGGTGAGGGAGTGAGCAACATTTTCAGCAATTTCTAAGGAAAAAAAGGAGGAAGTACTTGAGGTATTAAAAGAAAAAAAACCTGCCACTGCTACTATAAATTACATCATCCGTTCCACAGAAGATCTGAAAGAATTTTTCTACAAATCTCAGGTGAGGATCTTCCAGAGAAATTGGCATGGGACACGTTTCCAAACTTTTCATGCCGATAGCAGTGAAGCAGTTTTAATTTCACGGTAACACAAATAAATCACAAACGTTGGGCTTTGTCATCATTAGAGAGGCCTTGAGTTTTTTTTCCCCCTGTACATCACTAAGTGGCCGATTTAGCAGACACGCTTCTCCAAAGTGGCTTGGAGGAAAGAGAAGCGGATGGAGAAACAGAGACCAGATGCTCACCGTCGCTTTACATTTTTATCAGTGCGTCGCCATCAACTAAGTAACCCAATTTTAAGGACAATCCGTTTGCCAGGAGGTTAAAGAAATAAGAAGTCTATCCTTGAAATGGACAATATTCTCCATTATGATGAGGAAGTTGGAATGCTGCAGGCTGTTTGGGGATATAGGGTCATGTGAAGAAGAAGAGCATTTCTCCAAGCTTGGGCCCTTCACAAAGTCCAGCAATAGTCAAGGTCTTGTTACGGCTAAAAAGAATATTCATGTAGGAAAGAAAAACTTGAAATGAATTCCAAAAAACATGCTTTTCACACCAGAATAAAAACAGCCCCAAATCAATGAAAAGCAGAGAGCTCTGTACAGGGGAAGAGACTCCTCTCCCTGAAATGTCTTCCCTCTTTGAACCGAAAGCGCCGCCAGGCCACTTTCCTCTGATTTCACAACAGATTATGTGTTTCAGCAGAGTCGGCCCCTCGGGACCCCGGTCCAGTGTGGGATTGGGCATGGGCTTCTCTGTTTCTGGGCAATTCTCCTGCGGTCCGCTTCATGTTCAGGCCACTTCATTTGTGGCCTGGAGATGCAGTACAGAGAAGCTCGTATACACAGACAACTGCTACAATTTCAGACTGAACTCAATTTACAAGTAAACGCCCCACGACCTCGATTAACAAAATTTGGAAATCTTTTCAATCTGACTGCGTTCTAGCACCAAACCAAATAGGTTCAGGACCATTGAGCAGTAAGGCTGAAGGCTGTAAGGCTTAAGCCCGTGTAAGGTTTGGCTGCGGATGTGCGTTACTAAACATGCAGCATAAAACCCCAAGACCTGTAGAACTTTAAGACGTGAGCACTTTCTTCTAAATAAGGGTGTGAGCTAAGAAAGCATAAAAGGAATCCTTGTTGAACTGAAAAGTCACTCGTTTTCTTCATCTCAACCGACCAAACTAGGCAAGGCTGCAATTACCTATTACGAAATAACTTTTGAACCTGTTTGGTAGCCGCTTTGCCCGCATAGAGATTTGCGTTAAGGACAGGATTACTGTATTTTAATAAAAGTCATTTTCCAGTACAGTGGAAACACTGTAAATTTTGGGTAAAACTAATGAATGATGACAGCCACCATGCCCAAATACAATAAACAATACTCCATTTTTGGGCTCCGTTTGAGGTGAGATTCCTCGCGAAAGTGGGCGAACAATTCTGTATTTGTGTAAGACGTACCGTTTTATTTGTACAGCTAACTCAAGGAAACAAACAGCTTCCTCCTGGACGTGCTGTAAATCTGAAAGACGAAACCATCTTTAACAATGCGAAGCCCCGTCCCACCCCACCCCCGTGCCCCGGACGTGCACCTCGGCCCCAGTAATAACGTCCAGCTGTTCTGCCTGGAGGCTCCGAGCATCACCTGGGAGGTCGTCACGAAAACGTACGGCGCCGCACGTCCCGCGGTCCCACTTGGGATTCCCAGGTACTCACAGCGTCCCAAGCGTGCTCACTGCCACCCACAGGAAATTCAGCTGTCCTTCACTACCAGTAATCTTTATGGATTATTTACCTACAGATGTTCGCCCAAAAGTATCTCACGGATAAAACCGCTCATCTTCCATAAAATATGCAATAAACTGGAGGTGGACCGCTGCTGTCTAGGGCAAAGGTTACTCGATGCCTTTTCTCTCTTTGATTATAACATCGACGTGTTTTGAGCCGCCTTCAGGAGTTACTGCTACGCAGCGTTGCAAACCACAATTTCACACCCCCATCTTAAATCCCAGCTATAAAAGCAGTTACACACATCACATCAACAGCAAACAAATATCCTTCATTTCACAGTTTAACACTTTTTAGCATTTTTATTTACATGCGAGTGAAAGGTCAACACCACCTACAAGGTAATCTCTTAACTGTAAAAATCTTCCAAAGGTTATCATATGAATGATATGAATGACTGAATGAGAACTGAACACATTCATAAATTTATTACTCAGTAACCAACCATCGTATGAACATGTCGTACGCACCAAACGGTGGAGTTACCACTGCCCCTCTCAGATAATCTCCAGACTACAGTTAATAATGAATGCTGTAGCAAGGATAGTTACAAGAACCAATAAATACGACCACATCTCACCAGTCCTCCAGTCTCTGCACTGGCTACCAGTCAGATTCAGAATCGATTACAAAATCTTACTGCTGACATACAAGACAGTGAAAGGGACTGGACCAGCATACCTCAAGGAAATCCTTGAGGATTACATTCCAGGTCAAAGCCTTCGATCATCGGAAGCAGGTTTCCTGACAATTCCGAGGATCAACAAAGTTACGGTAGGCGGACGTGCATTTGGCCACATGGCCCCTAAACTCTGGAATAGTCTGCCAGATGAACTACGCTCTATCACCTCCTTACCTCTCTTTAAATCTAGTCTTAAAACCTACCTTTTTGATCTAGCAAATCATGCATGATGCCTGTTGCCAAGACTCTTGCGTATGTACCTTGCCTAATGCCCCCTATGTTTTCTGAGCCATTTGTGCTACAGGTCGCCTCGCAGTGTGAATAGACCGGGCCGGATGGGACACTGGACCAGAGCATATGAAGGGGACAGGCGGAAAGCCAATCAATCGGATCAAGCCGATTACAATAATTCGGACGCTGCGGACGCGGGAGGCGGTGCCTGACTGTGAACTGGAACTCTAACTATACCATACCTCATATACTACATTGATATAAACCACAACTCTTATTAACTTATCATGAACTGGCTATTACATATGCATAGAATGCCCAGGAGGGGTGGGCTTCCACTGGCACATGGACCCCCAGAGGTTTATTTTTCTCCTATCCTCTTGTAGAAAAGAGTTTTTTGTTTTCCTCTCCTTCGTGGCCAGTTTTAAACTGTGCACGTATGCAACCCTTGTCAGGTCTGTACAGCGCTCTGTGTTACTGCTGTGAGAAGAGCGCTATATAAAAATAAAATTGAATTGAATATGTGCCCAAATTTTGCCACCAGTACTTAGTGAGTAATGCATTTAGGAAAGTCTTCGGTTCTTTTTGAACCACCCTGCATTTGACGTTTCCTTCCATTTCCTGACCAGAGAGCTGAAATTTTCGCACCGACGAGGTTCACGGATTAATTCTGCTTAATTATGAAAGGATGGGGATATATGGGCTGATCTTTAATTTTTGTGAAAGTAAAACACACAGCGGGTCATGCAGTGGGGAAGCACACACACTTGGACTCGGGGACTTTGGACAGCACGATGAGAGAAGGAGCTCAAGTTCGAAAAAGAGAGTCATTGTTTTCGTGCTGGCCGCCCCCATCCCCCCCCTCGCAAAGCAGCCCAAGTTCCCCCATCTGTTGTTTGAACCCCAGTACACATCAGCCAACTCTTACCCCCTGTACTCTATCCTGATGTTTGGAGAAGCTTTCCCCCGATTTCTCTCTCAGTTTTTCTACTCATCTGACCCCCGCTGTGGTCTCGGTAAAGCACTGGGCCAACCAACCAACTTTACAAAAGGCAAGAGCCCGAGTACAACAGCAGGCTGCAAAATGCAGCTCCTTCTGCACCAGCTAATCGTGAAGAGAAAAACGTGCACGCACACCAGCATAACTACACCCCTGCCAAGCAGCCAAAAGCAAAACAAGTAAACCAGGCCAACTCCAGCATGTGGGTGTACAAAGGGAAGTCTCATTCCCTTGTACCATGAGGAAAATTGACCCCGTGAGACACACCGGACGCGTCGTTCGGCCGTGCCGCAGTATCCTGTTGTTAAAAACCTCGGTGCTTTTCATGCTATCGAATACAAGAGTAAGAAAATGACAAACCGGCATTATCACCAACATCTACATGTATGAAAGCAGGGAAAAAGAAGGTTAAACACATTTCTTTAAATGCAGTTAAATGTAACAAAGAGCAACAAAAGAGCACAAAATGTGTTTGTCTGTTGACTGCGGTTCCTGGTCTCGTTCCTCAGCCCCCCGACAACCTGTGATCTCACTGGAAGCCCCGTCATGGTGAATCAGAGAGGCAAAGAGACTCCTGCGTTGGCTGCTTCCTGGGCAGGCCGCACTTTGCCATCGATCTCCATAGAAACAGCAGACCCCCCTTCCCTCGTGAGGCCTGGGTAACATATAGGAAATGACCCTCTATGTATCACCGGGCAGAGCCCCAAAATACAGACGCAGTGGAGGGGGGGCTGCCAGCATGTGTTAGACATCATCGTGTGGAGTTGAATGAAGCTGGGGTGCTGGACAACTGGGTGGGGGGGAGGGGTGTTCTTTCTCCACAGCTGGAGAAACACCCTGCATCCAGATCACAGAAGGGACTTGGGCGTTTTTTTTTTTGGGGGGGGGGGCAAGTTCGGGTAGCACAACCTGCCCACCTCGGCCGACTTGTCTGAGCTGTTGAAGCTGTCCACTGACATTCGTGACATATCCCACTTAAACTGCTGCTTCCAGCTGCCACCCCACCCAAGCTTCATTCCATCATCTCATCCTCACACAATTACGCAGTGTCGAAAGTACCGATGATGGCGTTTGCTAAACAACTAGGGCTTTCACCAGAAGGACTTAAAAAGCGATGATGTTGGGATGATGGGAGGAAAAAAGTTAAATGTGCAGAATGAACTACCACAACACCTCTAATATTTCACATGTGAATTTTTGAAGCTACATGACAATCGCACACCACCTTGGAATGGCATCCAAACACATTTTCTCTGTGGTTCAGGCTAAAAAGGGTCAGGTTGTGGTCAGATTTCCTGTTTCCTTCACCCAAAGTCAAACAAGAGGTGTGTTTGGGCTGGGACATAACTTCGACAGCCGTTCTGCATGCATGTACACCCAGCTCTGGCACCATGGAATGCTGAGCTAAACGTACCCACCCGACCAAAATGTCATTGTGAAGCCTGCGGTCACATTGTGAAATGCTTTTATTTTTTAACTACACCCCCCAGTAGTTCTTGGCACGACATGCATTTGTGCTGCGCCTAACCTACATACATTACGGCCGAAGTTAAACTACTGACTGTGCTTGCAGATTGCGCCACCTAGCGGCCTTTCACCACCGTGTAAACAGCCTAAATGTTGTTTGGCATTATTTCCTAAAAAAAAAAAAAAAAAAGACTTCTTACCAAACTTGACTGAAAACACCTAATTAAGCACATCTTTCAGACAAAGTGGTTAAAACAGGAAAATAATCATCAGTTGCCAAACAGGACATGCATGTTAACAGAATTCACTCTTTCCAGCTACCCACAACTGTTAAAATTCACCAGAGTCCAAGAATACACAAATGCAAGCGTTAACACTCACTTTATTATGACAAAAAAAAACAATGTGTTTTTTTTTTTAAATCCCAGGTGAAAATTCAGACAAAACTGCATTAAACGCAAAGGTTATGTTCAGAATATAAAAATGAATGCTCCGTGTCTGTGCAATTTACATTTCCTTGACTTTACTAAAGAACTGCATAATTTACATGAAACTAATTTTTTTTATTTTTTATACAAAGGAACAAATGACAGAAATATAACCACTCAACTCAAAGTAGTGCACACTTCAATACTTGACTGCGGAAATTAAAAAAAGAAAGTCAAATTAGGAATATGATATGAAAAATAGTCAGGCCTATATTAAATATACACACAATCCCTGAAATGCCCCCCCCCAACTTACAGCAGTGGCAATATAAGAGAATTGTGTGTGAAAATGGTGCAGCTCCACTACGATGCACTGAAGCTAGAGCGGCCGATGTGGAAAACACGTCAAACACACCTGTTTTTCAGAGACGGTGCAAACAAGCGTACTAGTGTTGCAATATGTGACTATGGATCTCCATGTGTTTACACCTTGGGTGGGCAATAACGTGTTTGAAAGGCCATGGGGTCCGACTGTTTGTTGTCACAGCATTGGATCAATTAAAAACAGTTGTTTGGAAAAATAACCTTTTTCTTCTAAGTGAGAGGTGGGAACAGAAACAAGGCATCTGACTGCAAAGTGGTCCAGTTGTTAAATCATAAAATCCAACAACAAGATACGCGCAATGAATGAAATGTTATTACAAACCCCTTGACCTTATGACACTGGGTCACACCATCATAATTATACTGTCACAGAAAAGGGGACACTTCCTTTCACAAAACTGGGGAGAGGGAAAAAGAAAGAAAGACAAAAAACTGAAGGTGTTGAAATCAGGACAATTCAAGATTTTTTTTTTTCTTGTTTTTACAAGAAATGAGCATGGCACTGTTGTCTCTGAAGTATGTGGGGACCCAAGCAGTTCAAGCGATGACCTGGAAGTTTTAGGATCTTTGTGCCACGAAGGATGAGGAAAAGGACTGACCAGCTAAAACGAGGTCAGACTTGGCACTCAGAAGCCAGAGGGTGTGAGTACGTTCATGTCCCTGGGTTTGAGTTTGTGCGAACGAGGCATTTGTCTTTTGCCTTCCAAGCTGCTGATCTCTATCTTAGGGGCCGACAGATTGGGGGGGCCCTCATCCATTTGAGTGAGCTGGGTCTTCACAGCCTCCATGGTGGTTGAGTCCTGACGGGACTGTAGATTGAGCCCTCCTGTGGTAAAAGGGCAACAGTTTAAGCTTTGGTTACAGCATCCCTCCCTCCACATTAATATAATTTACCAATGCAGGCAACGGATGGTGTGCCATGGCCCGAATTGTTTGCGTACCTGGGTCAGTGGAGGATTTCTGCACCATGGATCGTGACCCAAAGAAACTCCAGCGATCGAAGCTGCCGCCCCCACCCTCGTTGCCACCCATTTCTACGCTGGTGATCAAACTCCCTGATTCTGAGCTGGTAAAGAAGGCTGTGGAGCTATGGCTGAACAAGCTCCTGTTAGACACAATGCCAAATCAGTCAAAAGAAAATCCGGAAACAAAACTTTGCCTGTAAGCAAACATTAAAGGGAAATGGGGTTAGAAGAAAAGCTCTCATGCTGTGCGACTTTATACCTGCAATTCAGTTTAGGGGAAGCGTGGGGGGTGATGCTTGGGGTAGCAGAAGGGGTGGGTGGAGCCGATACTGCTTTCCTGCCTTCGTTGGAGTCCCCACCTGGCACCTTCAACTTCTGTAAGACAAAATGTATTTAATGTACCTGGGAAAAACTGAACCCAGTGCTCTCTCCTTAAAATGTGTATTTATAAAAAAATGTAAAAAAAACAGAAAACAATGGGGAAAAAATGTTAGCAGGTAAACATCAGCTGACAAAGGTAGGAAAAAGAGGAAAAAAAAAAAAATCAGTCCACATTTTTTCCCCAGCACTCTGTGGCAACAGCTGGGCTTCCGTGTTTTTAAAAAAAAATGAATGCAAATGAAGCTATGCACAAAACAAGTGAAAATAGACAACATTTAACAGGAAAAGGAATTAAAAGCCATTCCATGGCTTGTTATTTAACACACATACAAGAGCACGGACACACACCTTTTACACCTGGATTGTTTACTAAAACACCGCCAAACTGATCCACTCAAGCTCAGGCTGATAGTCTTCACATTTAATCTTTTTGCTCAAAAGCATGTACACTACAGAAGCGCAGTGAAGTGTGACCCTCGCTCGGCTCCTCCATTTTAGCCACGGGAGTCCCTTTTGTTTAGTGTCAACAGCACACAAAACGTGCGTGCCTTTCAAAACCGAACCCAGTTGGTTCTCATTTTCCTTCCATGTACAAAGCCGAGAACCAAATTAAAAAAAGTGTATGTATTCCATGCAGTGTTAAAAGCTGCTGAAGAAATTCCACGGGGACATAATGGTCTCGCGTTCGCGACAACAGAACGATGCTTTCTTTCGTGCTGCATTAACACATTCTAGGCCTTTCGCTTCGAATCGGGGACAAAAGCAGGTGGTAGTCAGACAACAGACGTGCGATTTTATGTTGGTCGAGCGACTGTCGCGTTTAAAATGTCGGTTTTCCACGTTAACAAAGTGCGATAGCATGTTAGCTAATGCTACTACATCACAGGCCTCCGCACAGCACCCTAAGCACACAATATTCCGTCGCACACAGCCCCTTCCGACGAATAAACAGCAACACAGAATAAATACCTTTTAAGGAGGTAATTTCTTTCTTTTTCGTGTCGAAGTAAAGCATTCTCCTTGTCCATTTTTAATACTTTGTTGGTAGCTGCGGCGGCGAGGTAACACTAAGATGGCACCGCGATACGAAGTCCTTCCAAGCGACTCCTGATTGGCTGGTTCGCCCGCCCAAGGGGGCTCATCCAGTTTAATCGTCCCGCCCGAACAACCAATGACAAAACAAACGGAGCACGCCTCCCTCAGAAGTTACACCAGATTGGTTGGCCTGTGAGGACAAGGGGGCTCGTTCGGCGCCACCTTAACGACTGACGAGCAATAAGATTAACGCGGACATTTAAACTGACTCTCGATTGGTTGAATCTTTAAAACGAGGGTTGGGGGCTCGCTCACTCAGCGACCAATGAGCATTTACGCAAAACACGAGCACCCGATACGACTCCTGATTGGTTGGCTCTTCAAAAACAACGGCGCCCCGCCTGATGACCAATGAGCTATGACGCAAAAGACCCAGCCATTGACCCGTGTATTACGTAACATGTTTATTTCACTTAAATGAAGATTTGGAGAAATTGAAAAAAAGACATTAACGTACAGAAGAATTGCACGTACTGAGCCCTTTCATATAAAATACATTTTATATATAAAATGCATACTTTTGATACGGTGAGTCAATTTTGCTTATAAACATGAGGTTACAAATACCATAGAAAGGCGTATAAATAATAATGGTATGCTAACATACATATTTTAGTGTGCAGTGAAATGATCAAAGCTATGAAAGATCTCCAGTTTTAACATATTGTTTGCCAAAATACAGTACGTATATTTAAGGAGTTAATGAAAATGGATGGATGGATATTTTATTAACTGTAAATTGTAAAAAAGTTTTATTATATTTGCATTACATGTACAGTACATTGGACATTTATAATTATGCTTAGTGCTTTTTTCTGTGTGCATGTGTCTGTGGGTGTGTACAGGGATTCTATGATGTAAGACGTTTCTTTTTTTAAATCCCTCAGACCCTCATTGACACAGCCCAATTCCAGTAATCCCACCCTGACGCACCTCAGATACACAGTGATAGCGGGTCTCTTCTGCTGTGAGGCCCTTGTGTGGGGTGTAGACAGTGCCTGTCAGTCCAGCATGTTGCTCAAATTTCTGGATGCTCTCCTGGGTGTGAACTGAGGGATCAGAAACACATATGGATATAGGCAGACTTTGCTCACACAGGCCGAGCTTAAACTGCTCTGCCTTCGTCATTTAACCAAATCATTTGCCTAATTGTCTGTCATGCTCAGAACTTTTTTTAAGTCAGTCGGAATGCAAAAGACTCCACTTCTCATGATACATCTGATGCATCACAAGCCAGTATTACAGAAGTGCATAGAGCAGTGCAAAGTGATGAGTACATGCATCAGTCATATTTACTCATCATTTTTAAATGATTTGAAAAAAGTTTATCTAGACAGAATTTCAATTTCCACATCACAGCACTCTATGGCCTTACTAGTCATGAGGGAACTCATGATGACAGCCGAAGCTTTGGCCTTCACCATGGAAACAGAATTTTTCGTAACAGCAGCATCGTAGGAGGCCGTGTGAGTCATGAAACTCTCAGCTTCAGCCTCCTGAAAGAAAACTACATTAGCACACAGGACCTTCTACTTTATGGTATAACTTTTTCTATCTCATACCTTCTACATTTTCTCAAAGCATTTTTCCAGTTCCTAACATTTTATTTTCATCAACTGTGGCACCCAATGAAGCTTTGGCGCTGAACACGTTAAATTAGAGTGCTGCAGGTTGCCACAGATACAGCGAAGGGGTTCATGTATAGATACCTCTGCCAAGCGCTGGAACTTTCTCTCTGGAATCACAGGCTTCATCCACAGGATGTTGACGCTGATGTCTGAGGGAGGTGAGCCCAAGGGGGTCTCCAAGGCGTCATCATAGCTAAGAGCCCGACGTGTCATTCCAATTGGCAGAGACATCCCAGCTGACAGGCCATCTGATGTACCCGAGTCCAGAGCTGCACAAGAAAGGCAACAGTGTGAAATCGCATAAAAATGACCACAGATTGGTGGTTGTGTAACACACCAATGTCATTTCAGTTCTTGATAAAGAGCTATAATGTACTCTAGGTACACAGCGCCTCTGGCTTCATATTTTGATTTTTTTAAATAACTTTCAAATGGCTCTTAAATGTAACCATCTACATAAATGAAGTTATACAATAAACAAAACCTAAAAATTAAATTTAAAAGCTGATTTCTGTGTCTTTTCTATATTGCACATATAAGAAAGGATAAGAGTTATTCTTATTTTTTTACCTGGTATCTCATTTGGCCTGGATGCCATTGTGCAGGAGGTTCTGAACAGGAAAATTCAGCGCTGTGTAGATTTCACAGAAAAAAAATAAACAAAATGAGAAATGTCAGAAAGAACAATTCAGACTGACTACTTAGACAGATGGAACCCATTTTGAGGATCTAAACTTGAATTAAAGCATAAAAACCAAAGGGCTGTTACAAAATTCAGGTCCATACAGCACAGCCTTGCAGCAGCAAGAAATCTGTATCAAGTTCACACATTTATTTGAGCCGATTTCTTCATCTCACTTGCGTTGAACATTAACTTTTTCAATCTTTACTCAGTCAGCAAAAGCAGAACTGCACGCACTGTGTCTCAGTCATGTAAAACCAGCAAAATTAATGTTTATCGTTCATCTTTTGCTAAAAAAGAAAGAGCATCTCTCACCTTGAAAATGTTAATCCTCTGGGATGATCTCGCTGAGGAGGACAGCTGGGGAAGAAGCATTGCAGAAGAGCCAAGAAAAGCGCCCATATAGGTCAATGACCTGGAAAAATCAGGACATTTCATTCCAGCAACACCTGTCAGAAGGGGGATTATTTCTACCGAATCATCCATTTAAACGCAATCCCTCAAAATTTCTCCAAAGCAAATGTACGTTTGCTGCAACAAGTAAAAACACCGATTTCGATTTTTATCTGCTCTTTATTTTTGCCCGGGATTTAAAAAATACTAAAATAAGTCAGTTTTTACCCGGTACCCTCTGACTATGGGTGCGGACAGCTGTGCTTAAATAAACAATAATGTAAAAACTCGGCCAAATTCAGCTTTGACTTGATATGGTCGCATAGGCGAAGCAGACTGGGTTGCTGCCAAGTCGGCGCACGGCGACTCGCAGAAAACTGCGGACAAGCCGAGCAGCACCGCACTGAGCGATCGTTTGGCGGCGGATTTTTGCGCTTTTGCGCCACCGCCGCGAATCCCTCGCATTCGCGTAGAATCGCCGCAAGTGGCGCTCCCTTCAGCCCGCTCTGAAACGGCTGGCCGACGTGCCACGTCGCTGCAAAGGAGAAGCAAACGTGCGGCGCCGCTGCATCGATGTCTTAAGGCTGCGCAGGTGGGCCGTGCGTCAAAATTTCATGTTAGCAGGCGGCCGGGGCGGTAAGTTCACCGCGATCGGTAGCTGCACCGCTGCGCAGACGCAGGCCGCCTAACAAAACGGAGAAATGGGAATTAAACGCAAATCCTTCTTGTCTGCTCACCTGTTTCGGTTCCCTTGTGTAAAAATAAGAGCTACGGCTCAGATTTGTACTCTGTCATAAGCGGGTTATCTGATATGGGGATCAGCTGATACTTTCTGGCACCTCCTGGACCTCCAGGCCTGCAGTGCCATCCGCTGGTTCACTTTAATAGTACAGTAGTGGAAAATGAATACTGTACTCTACTGGGAACCCCAAGCCCCCTCCCCCATTCCCTCAGTACTGTAGGTTACAGCATTTAGGGCTATCTGGAAAATTCCCCATCGGCATAAGCAAGATAATCAATTTTACGGTGATTTACCCTGTTTGTACTGCAGACATTCTCACAAGTCCCTTAAAAACCCTCTTCACTGGTTCTACTGCACACCAGGGACCTTTAGATTGTAAATCCACAGCTCTGTCCAACTGCTGCCCCATCTACAGTAGTTACGGGACACACAAAGGATGAAGCCCGGTAAGAAACGTCCCAACATTCAAAAGCTTGTTTGAATCCATCCGTCCAAAATCCATTTAGTTTTCAATTTACATCACTGTGCAAACAGGCCAGGCAATCCCTGGTTTTTAAAAAGTGTCATCTTCAAGGTGTACCTGGAAATTGTCTCTTTGTGACAAGGTGACAGCAGGCTTTACTATCAAACAGCCAAATGATCTTTTTATTTTTCTATCCATCCATCCATTATCCTTAACCCCTGGTCTTGGCTGTGGGTTCCAGAACCCATCCCAGAATCACTGGGCACCAGGCTAGGAAACTACATTGTGGACCCTACACACTATGAGTAATGCACAGGGACAAATTTAGCTGAAACACATATCTTTGGACTGTGCGAGGAAGCCAGATCACCCAAAGGAAACATACAAACTGAGCTGGATTTGAGCCCACGCCTGTGGTGGAAGCTCTCCTCACTAAACTACCATGGTGACCACATTTAACTTTTATTGTTCTGTTGCTGACAAATGAAACTCCAGAAAAGGCTGGAAGCTAGAAGAGACTGTTGGGAAGAGTTGCAATAAAAACACAGAATAAATACACAAGAATACAGAATGGACACTGAGCACAGTAAAAAATTACCATTGAATTAGAGGGGCCAAAGGGTGGGAGGCAGAGAGGAAGGTCTATCTGGCTTTCTTTTTATTCACAATGGAATCAAAAGAAATTCAGAAGCTGCAAACAAAAATGAAATACTTTAAAATGTGCAAAAGGAAAAAGAACATCTTCAGTTGCACCAATAAAAACAAACATGTAAAACATGCTGGTAAACCCACCCCACTCACGATTAAACTTGAAACTATTCTAACTCCATAGACATGTAGGGGAAAGAATGGTGTGTATGAACCTTCAGTTTTCCAGTTATGACGTAAGAATGAAAGACGAGTAATTTCCCACCGAGCTTCAAAAATTCTGAGTTGCAAAGTTTCTCTTTCGCTTTTGTGTTGGCAGGAATACAGCTCTCTCTCTGAAGGCCTCGGGGTTCAGCTCTGGGCCAGAACTTCACCCTTGCGGTGCATGTTCATCTCCTGCTCTCCCGCCTGCAGCAGACGTTGACAAAAGAACAAGAAATTCAAATCTTTTTTGTCTTTGGCCAATTTTAGTTCCAGTTTTGACTGCAACAAAACAATGTGGCGCAATAATGCAGTTGCTCACGGCAACTTGCAGATATTCAGTTCTTCAAGACAGCAGCATGAAAGACTCACGAATGCAGGTGTGCCATTTTATATTATTTCATTTATTTATTTGCATGAAAAAAAAGCACAGGAATCCAGTTACAGAAGGACAACAAAATGTGCTGCAGAAGTAAAAAAAAAAAAACCCAACAGGGATTCACCTGAAAATGAAAGAACGATCAAAACTCAGATACTGAAGGTGGCTCCATAAGTTCACAAACCACAACCACAGATACCAATACCCTGAGCAGAAATATTAAATAGGCAATAACAGTTGTAAAGATATTGCCAACATATTATGTTGCTTTTGTAAGAAAGTGAATGAACTAAAATGCTCGCAGATGCCCTGATGTCAGGCAGCACCTTGGTGGAAGACTATGGACAACAGTAACTCTTTGGTTAATGAACAGTTTTTTATTCCTATTTAATGCAGAATAGTAAATCAACGGTTCACAGCTTCAAATGAATTTATTCTGAAAAGTACTTATTGAAACATAGAACAATACATGTTAAAGGCATTCATTAATTCATACAAACTTCTTTTGCTGATCCAAGAAGCACAGGGTGGAAGACCAAGGGCCCCGGTTTGGGGGGGGGGGGTGTTAACATGTGCACAAAAATCTTCATAATTCTAACAGTCTGAACCACATCTTCAGGTTAAAGTGTGATATCCTTATAAAAACAAAGAATGTAAGAAAAAAATAAATAAAATTCTGATAGAATGATCCAGATTTTTGGAGCTCAGAGAAACCTGCTCTACCTACATCCTCACGCCCGCATGCAATAAGCAGTAAAAAAATATAGTTTTAAAATACAAAACTGAATTAAATTTAAATTTTTGTCAGTAATTGTTTTATTTCCTTCCGAAGCAACTTCACCAAAGGAGTAAATTAACAAAGGAATGCATAAATACACATTGTGTAAATAAAAGTAAAAGTACGTTGTGCAAACTCAGCATCAGGTCGCCAGACCTTTCGAGCCAGATGTCTCTTCATGGGGTCTCTGTGCTTGACTTCTTCCTGTGTTCAAAATACGATCATTTTTAGTGATGGAAACCACGACTGATAAACGTCTGTAAATGAACTGTTTTAAGGTGGAGCCGAATTTTAGCTGGGGCAGAAATAAAGGTGTCGGAAGTTGCAGACAAACGTCTGCATTTCTGAGCTGGACCGCGCAGACTTGTGTGCATTTAGGGAAGATACGTGGCGTTTTCTCATTATCCAGTTTTAGAAACATGACTCAGCTTTTTAAGTCATTCTACACATCACACAGCAATTTTTCCATCTATCATATTTTTCTCTCAGTACTGAAATGAGAAAAAACTAAGATGAATAAATACGCTAATGGTTGACTACCGAGTGTGTGAAACTGAAAATGATCTTCGCCAAACTTACTGATTGTTTGTTATCTTTTTCAGAATCTCTTGGATTTTCTCTGTCTCCGGGTTCAGGCAGTGCTGGCCCCCTTTTTTCAGGTTGATGCTGCAAAGGAACCAAAAAGGAAATTGCATGGTTGAGGTGAGACTTGTGGAACAAAATTAGATACTAAACTGTTAAAATGAGCGAAGCTGCGCCCACCAAAGTGTAAATACACTGCCGTGTGTTGCATTTCTGCTCTGGACCTGTGTGAACGGTTTTTTGGCCCTCTTGCAATACTTACACAATCTCCATCTTGTCACAGAAGTTGGATGGAGGGAAGATCTCAATGTTCCGGATTTGGCGAGGACGAATGCTGAGATTATCCCGCGTTTTCTTACATAGACACTTAGAACTTCCGCCCACGATGCCTGGTGAAGATCATAAGATGGTTATGGTTGGAAGGAGAAGAGTGAACGGCTCCACGGAAAGAAGGCAAGGATCAGTGTAGGGTGAAATGGTGGGAGTTGATTTAGGGAGACAGAAAGGGACAGAGAGGAAACTCACTTTGTGAGAAGGCCACAGTAGCCAGGAGACCGAGAAGCACGAGCACTTTGGTGACCATGATGTCTGTGGCGGTGGGTGTCTTCAGGCAGTAGCTTTGGCTTCCTCTGGGTGATGAGTTGCTGCTGCTGCTGGTGCTGCTTAGAACATCTTGCAGGGAGTCCTTATATATGCATAGAGGCACATATCTGTCAATGGGGGGGGAAATTTCTCTGTTTGGAAACTGAGCCAGAGGAAATGGAACCATTATCTCACCCCTAGGGGTTTCACAGGCCTTTTCTTTTTTAAAAATACTCATATGTCCAGGAATAGAAATATTTTTACCTTTCTTTTGAAGGTTTCTGTATATATAAATAAATATAACATAGAAAAAATATTAATATAAATAAATATAAATATGAACATACATTTATTTTATTCCATGTATGCATGAAAAGAGATGAGGTGCTAGTTGTTTTGGCTTAAAGAAATTCTGTCATGCAAGTTAAAACTCAGTTATTTAATATATATGAATAATGAATAATGCAAAACATATAGGCTTTAACTTATAAATCTTTTGTGTGGCAAACATTACAGTTTATTCCAGTATTATTAGTGTGATTATCATGTGATAGCCACAAAAAAGAAAATCCAAAAGAGAAGCTCCTGAAAACTGACTTGAAAATGAATCTTTTATTAGTATTGCTTCCTTTTAGCATCTAATTTATTAAGCAAACGTTAACTCAAGAAAAGGGTTTCATTACAAAGTTTAAGATGGACGTACTAGAGGAACTATTTTTGGTCCTTCTAGAAAGTGCGGCTCGATGAGTTTTAACTTGTGCGAGAGAATGTTTTAGCCAGAACAACACGAGTGTCTCATCTCTTTTTGGGTTTCATGTCAGTTTATTTCTTATTAAAAAAGACAAATGTGCCTCCGCATGAGAATCGTCTTCACCAGCAATGATCTACATGCTGCGATTTGCATGTTTGAGATAATTATGTTCTATTGTTTTATTTTGTCAAAAAATGTATAGAAACTTAACAGCAGACTTTATATGGATAAACAAAAAGCGAAAAAAGAAAAAAGAAACAAAAATTGTTTTGCTGCTTGGCATCTTGAGGATGGTGTTGATGATGATGATGATGATGATGATTTTTATCCATCTCAGAAGAACACCTTTGGGTCACCCCTCCCTCTCTCAACTCTTTACAGTTAGCTGAGAATTACCGGCTGGTAGATGTTACTAATGTGTATAGCAGGGTTTGTGTGTGTGTGTGTGTGTGTGTGTGTGTGTGTGTGTGTGTGTGTGTGTGTGTGTGCGCGCGTGCGTGCATGCATGTGAACCTTGTTGTCCATCCTGAAACAGATGAACAAATCATATATGTCGCCAAACTATATTACTATTAAACTGGTTGGCTTTAGGATCAATACCTTGCTCAGGGCTTAGGAAATAGTGCCATAGACTTAATCCCAGATACCTTAACAAATATTCTAATATTGTTTGATGTAACGTAGTTTATGGTGCATAAATATTCGTGTTTACATTTCCATACCACAGTATGAATCTTCATGTGTCAGACTCAGAACTGCAGAGCTGTTCCACCAAATGCCACCCCTTGGCGCTATTAAACACTCATTTACTCCAGACATATCTTGATGTGACCACAAATGTTTCTGTTTTACTCACAAATGTGCATATATACGCAATTCAGAAATTAGTGCATATTTAAATTTGACCATTCCTTGTCAAATGTAGTTCTGTGACCTGCAGCTGTGACTCTTCTGTTGATCATAAAAGGAAACCGTGGTCTGTTTAGAGATAAGAATCAGTAATGCGGTAAAGATTTTGTAACTGGTACATGCAGTGTGTGTGTGTGTGTGTGTGTGTGTGTGTGTGTGTGTGTGTGTGTGTGTGTGCGTGTGTAATTTTTTTTTTCCACTGTATGAATATTTTAAGATATTTTTATTATCTAGGGAAAAAATTAAACTACCTTAAAACAACTCTATAGATCGGTGTTAGGCCCTCCTTATCAACCTCTCACTGCTTCTTCTTCTTCTTTTCATTATTATTATTATTATTATTATTATTATTATTATTATTATTATTATTATACTGTAGTGTTTTGGTATTAATTTATGAGCTGGAAGAAACACCTTTTACGTTGAAGACTTGTTAGCAATTTTGTTTTATTTGTTTTTTTTTTTTTTTTAATTCTGCAAACAATTCATACCAGGTAAATGATCCATCTCTTTGAAATGATTCTGCAAGTATATGAAGTGGCAACCACATCCAGACCTACTACACTTTTTCTTGTGTATGTGTTTTATTTACAGTTGCACAAAGGTAAACATGAAAACAGCAGTACAAAAAAAAACATTCATTTTAAAGTGGATAGAAGTAGAAGCTTGTATTTTTGAGACATCGGGATGTTCTGGACTCACTGGTCCATGTCCAGGCTATGAGCTAGGAGACTATGGCTCAGGGGAGCTGGCTTCAGAAGGCGGCTCCATTTGTTTGATTTTTTTGCTGTGGGGACAGAAGAGGAGCCGTTTGTCCGTCATTCCGCAGCTTCAAAAGCAGCAAACAGCCACGACCACCAGCAAGAGACACACACTCACATGTTCTGCAGGTTCTTGATTATATCCTGCACTTTCTGCACTCTTGGATCCAGGCAGTACTGCAGGCCATTTTTCAGACTGACGCTGCAGGAACACACAAAGCGGGGGGTCTTAGAGCAACACACGGACTTTGGTATCATAAAGCGGATGCATAAAGCATAATATTAATATAACAGTAGATAATAGTACTGAAGTAGAAATTTGGCTTTCAGTGTCATAGTATCATTTAGCAACAGTTAAGAAATACGTAAATAAAACATTCAAAGAAATAAGAAAAACCAAAACTCTGTTTATTTTATGGCAAGAATATCCAAATTTTACTTACACAACTTCCAGTTCATCACAGGAGTTGGAAGGGGGATAAATCTGAATGTCCAAGATGTTTTTAGGGGGTCCAAATTTGTCCCGGACACGTCGGCAGAGGCAGCGAGACCTTCCAATTCCCCCGTCTTAATGGCCAAAATGAAAAGAGCAAACTGTGATTTCGGACAAGCAATAGATGCACCGAACAGGTGTGTTCGCATAAGTCAGCAAACACGGTGTAGATCTTGACAAACATGTTTCTGGAATGGTCCAAAGGCAGAAGTTAGCTATCAGGAGAGATGGAGAAATGAAAGCTACCTACGTTGAGCAAGAGCCAAGCAGGCTGAGACACACAGAAGCAGGAGGACTTTGGTGTTCATGCTGGTGGCCTGGTGGTCTGGTGAGCTGACTTCCCCTGGGGGCTGAGATGAGCAGGGCTGCACTACTGGTCTGAGATTTGAAGGAGCTTTTATATATCTGGTTCAGCTCACACTTATGCCAGGGGGAAATTTTCCCCTCAGATGACATAACTAAGAGGAAACGGAACACAGACCTCTCAGCACCCTCTCACCGTCAGAAACGCACCAAATCTTTTTTTTTTTTTTGTTGAGGAAAAAAAAAAAACCCCTTAAACTCCACCTACAAGATGTCTGACTTGCTGCCAAACAACAATTCATAAGATTAGAGCAAAATTATAAATAAACGCTACTTTAAATTGTAAAAAAGAACTATGGGCAGGTTCAGGGATTCATTCATATTTATCAAATGAACCTATTTTCATAAAACAGATTTTAATTATAGGCCTTTTCATTTAGAAATAAAAATATTTGTGCTACATTTGCTTGTCTATTTTCATTATGCTAGCATTTTACCAGATATCACTGTTAAGTAACGTGGTACAGTGCATTGCTGATCTAATTTTTATTCAGGTGTTGTTTCACACATTTATGCAGCGAGATCATTTTAATTTCACAGTTTACCATGGTGCCTTTCTCTGGGGCACAGCACGGCTCTTACCTACAAAGCGGTGTCTCCTTCTTGCGCGACGCCACTGAATCGTACTCGCATGCTCAGAACAGAAATGTTGCTTGCAAATAATTTGTGTTGCGTTTAGTGTTTTGGTTGTGCATATTAGATGGCGCAAACTAAAGCGACCTACAGTTTCCCTTTCATCCTTTAACATAACTGAATATGTTGCAGATGCAGGACACACTCGTGGGTACAATGGCAGGACATCTCTGTGAACTTGCACCAAGGCCATACAGGCTGTTTACCGTACGGCCCAGTCGTGACCGCATCGTACAGTAGGCATGACCATGTTAGCAAGCTAGCATGTTAGCAAGTTACAATTTTACCAAATATATTGGTATTTGAACATGCTAGCATGATAGCAGGTGTATTAGCAGCTTTGGGCACTATAGCAGTTGCAGTTGAAGATTCCTGCTGGTCCTGCTTTGGAACCCTTGAGCAACCTTCCTCAAAATTAATTTTTTCTAACCATGACTTAATCCAGCCTTGAATAAAGGCAACTGCTAAATATTGGTTTATTAAAATGTTAGCATACTAGCATGTTAGAAAATGTGAATACAGTGCAAATATTTTTATGTTTCACTAGCAGGTGTGTTTTTCTCAAGTGATTTGAATAGTAGATTTAACGTCTGCAGGCATTCTCTTATCTGTATACCAGAGGAGAGTAAAACAAACACACACACACACACACACACACACACACACACACACACACACACACACACACACACACACACACACACACCAATTCACATGTCATTGGACTGTCGGAGGAAACTTATGTAAGCACACAAAGAACATGCAAGGTGTACACTTTGTTATGTGAAACTTGTAGATGTCCTGAATGTGGTCGGCCTTTTATCGTCTCTGTGAATTAAGATTACCTTGCCTATGCATTAAGAGGTAGGTGTGGTATCTCCTGTATGGATTAGGTTCAATATCTAACCTCTGCATTGTAAGAGGTAGGCCTCCTCACTGATAAATGCCTGTTCCCTTTTATATGCATCACTATAAGATAAGGTAGACTCTTCATGCCTAAATTTATGACTGCAAGAAGACTGAATGTTGTGGGCCTCCTTACGAGCATGTGAATCACTATGTGATGGTGTAGGCATCCTCACTCCTGTATGGCTCACTGCAAGATGATGGCATGGTACAGGCCTACTCACTCCTACTGGGATATCTGATCTACCTGATTTGGACAGACCTTTGCAGTACTATACAGAAATCAGACTTCCTCCCTCCTATGTGCATCTCAGTATCTTCTCCACTTAGAAATCTACAACATCAACACAAACAGGATAAGAGAAGCCTGTCCGACACACCATTAAGATGAACAAAACAGACATGAACACATTAACACATTAAACTGTTTTTCCCCCTATGATCGAGTGCATTTTCATTATTGGTTTTCAGTTTTAATTTGTTAGTGTTCAATAAAAGGTATTTACTGTACAGGTATGTCAACACAAGATCAGTTTCAGAGTGAGAATAAAGCGAATAGCATAACAAATTATCATAAAAAATAGCCTTACTTTCTGCCATAACTATGTTGTGTCACACAAACAATTATACTTTACCAATTGGGTTATGCAGAAGAAACGGTTTAGAGGAAATGCAGTCACCCATAGTTATGAGATTCTGTCATAACAAGCATTTTACTCGACTGGCATCTTAACATGCGTGTATGTCGCACAGCTGTTACTTGAGCTGCCATAACCTGCCAGATGTTTTGATAGGAAAAGGAAGAATTTATGTGTTTTTTTAAGGAGTTACAACAGTCCTCGGGTTGCAAAGTTACCAGCGCTAAATCGAGTGCAGCTCATAAAATAAAACCGGACGTGTTTTAAGGAGCATAAATCCACAGAGTGCCGTGGTGGTGCCCAGTCGGCATCTTAGCTGAGCTGCTAGATCCGTCTATGCAACGGTTGTGTTTATCGAACTGTGGGTATCGGAACAACCAAGTAAGGGCAATAACCTAAAATAAATGAAGGGCAGTGGAACAAACACATAGCCAGAGGGATAAATTTGTAAGTTTTTAGAGATTACTTGTGTGCATATATTGACTAATATCAGGCCAGAAGTGCCACACTGTTTGAATCTTGTTGTACTGAGCCGAACTGCTCTGTGTGACTAATCTCCAATTGCGTGGTTTCTGGGTCATACCTTTATTTCACTGAAAATTATTCAAATGTGAGGAAAATAACATTTTTATTGTTAACATGCATAGAAGTTTGAGCGCGGCTTTTTGTTAAGCAGTCTGGTTCCTTGTTTATCTAATGGGATTGGGGGGCAGATGTTGTGTGTGTTTGTGTGTGCATCCATTGAGTTGCAGGAGCTAATGATCTGAAAAGTGTTTGACTTTCCACCAAGACACCCCCTCCTCCCAAAGCACACCCTCCAAATAGAGCAACATCATCAAGCATCTCTGCAAGTCTCGTCCAGTGGTTAACACCTCAAGCCGCTACTCTTTCCATCGAGTGCTTATGAGCAGAAAGTGCATGTGCACTGGAAATTAAAGCTGACTTTTATCCATCTGTGTCTATTTAAAATGTGAAAAAAAATTTTTGTGGTAAAACGTAGCAAAGTGGAACGGCAAATATTTCCAAATTTCTGGGTTGTTCGGCCCAGGAGAACCCAATTAACTCTACATTTCGGGGATTTTAAATATTCTAAGCCAAATGTTTGACATCACTCTTTTACTTATGAGTGGCCTGCTTAGTCATTTTGTATTTCACTCGCTCAAAAGTGAAGTATTGCACCGTGGCATGCGCTCACGAACCAAGGTTGGACATTGCACAAGGCGCAGGGGCCTACATATTAGAAGAGCTGAAATCCAACTAAAGTAAACCCTGAACTCACAGAAACAATAGCTTGCACATCACGACATCTCTCCCAAACATTTGTAAAAATCCAGAAAGTTCTATCAGGACCAACTTATCATGTTTAAATAACTGTTTTATCTATGCCAAAGCATCAGGACCAGAATCCAGCCCTGCATCACCGCTTAGGGGACTGCAACTTTTTATTACAAATATTTGGTTTGTAATCATCTCCTTAATATTCATAATCCATTTATAATTTATAACATGGGAATTTTGGGGAAAGCTTATAACCTTTATAACTTATAGCTTATGTCCTGATCATTTCAGCACAAGAAATGGGATCCAGAACTGTGGACAAGACTGAACGCGCAGGAACGGTTAGAGAACCGTCACCATCATGTGTGCAGATTTTGGAAGACTTGTAAGATGGGGTCCTCTGGAGAATGCTACCTGGTTGGATTTCCCCCAGCATTTACATGGTGCTGTCTGTTCAAACAAGGGTTTGATAGGTAGGGGGGTGCTTTACAAGAAAGTAATAGTGAGAGCAGGAACTGTGCAAAAAGTGCCTCTCAAGACATTCAATGTCACTTCTCCTTCTCTCTCTGGGCATCTAGACAAAAGTCTGATCAATTGTTATTTATACCAGGGGCTTTTAGTGAAAATAAACATTCGCTAAAACAACCTTGGAAAGTTCATGGCAAAATATAATTATTTACTGGATCCATGAAGGTTCTGACATATATACAGGTATCCCCCTACTTGTGGTAATTCAATAAATTGGTTTGTATGGCGAAATCTCATAAATCGAAGACATAGTTACCATTATGGCATTATGGCCCGTGTTACTAAATATTGCACTAAAAAAACATAGTTTTGTGCTTGGAATCTCGATAAATGATTTCACTTGTGTAAATGAAAATTCATATCACCTGTATTTTGAGGGATACCTGTGTGTTATGGCCTGGTTGACAGGCCTCCGAGATTTGTGCATGGGTCTTTGTTCTGTCTCTCCAACTGGAATGAATTTAGGGAATGGAGACCCCTGGAAAAGAAAAGCAGAGTAAAGAAGGCCAAGGCTGAGGTGGAGGCCTGTGCTGAAGAGTGGTGTAGTTAATTTTTCAGTGTTAGTTGAATTGTCTGTTTTTTGTGCTGAATTTTTGTAAACCACAAAGCTACTGCCAGAAGGAGGTGAGGTTATTTACTATGATCAGATTTTGACTGTGGTTAGGGAGGCAGGGTTGTTTGGTATACTTTTTTTTTGGTTGGTTAGGGTAGTTTAGTTTGCACCAAAAGGAAGGAGACTTTTGTTTGCTTTGTTGGCTTTGCTTACCCCCGGAAAAGGGGCTTGGTTGTTGGGTTGTGGTAGCAATAATATTAAGATACAAAAAAAAGGAACGTTTTGGTCGGCTGTAATACCATATGGGTTTAAGAAAGGCTGTAAAGTATCTATACAGTGTCATAAATTTAAAATAACTCTTAATATCAAAGCCAGTGCTGGACATTGCAGCAGTCTAGGTGTTACTTTGTGGCAATAATTTCTGGGGGTTAAAAAAGTAAACAAGCTGTTTTAGGCCATAGAAAATTTGTACTTATATTTAGTCATCCCTTAATATGAGAAGTCCAATTGATAATTATAATAAGAGTAATTCTATTCTTGAAGTGGCATTAAAATGTGAAAGGGCTAAAACATTGAGAAAAAGAAACATAAAAATGGGTGCATTATTCATTTCCCGATACTCCCTCAGCACTTGGTAGTCATTTCCATCTTTAGTTTTCTGTACACAGTTCGCGTGACGTTGCAGCTTTTATAGATTCAGTAGAATAGGTGACTATGACTACAGCTATTATAAACAGTTAATGTCCACATATTTCTTAGTGCTACTACTAAACAGCTACCGCAGGAGAGTGGATAGACATCTGCAAACTTTTCGCTGGCTTTAGGTGTTCGTTTTTTTAAGTGTTTAATTTTTTTTTCATCCAAAAACAGGGAAGTGTGAGACTTTCTATTTCTGGTTTCGGCTCATTTTGGGCAAAACCATTCAAAATAAGGGAACAGGAACTGCTTGCGAAGGCTCGCAAAACTCCGAAAGCATCTTCATAATCTCGAACATGGAAAACACGTTCCTTTGTGCCCTGCTACTGTCACCAAAGAGTAAAACAGACATAAAACTAAAATCACTGTGCATTTATTGTTAATCTTTTTTTTTTGCTTTCATTTTTATAAAAGCTGACGTTTTGACTGCAAGTGTGCCCACATCATAATGGCATTAACACCTTCCCACGTACTGCTGTGACTTAACCCATCTTTCTCTGCTCTACCTTTTGTCTGCATGGAGACTTCTGATAAAAATTGGTCATGTGCACCAACACAGAGCATCGAAGCCCTTCATGAACGCCCATGGCACACTGGCATGTGCGAGCAGACTGCTGTACCTGGGCACTGTAACCAAAGAGAAGCAGTCAAAATAAAACTGAAAGTCCACAAGGGCCCCCACCGAGCACACAGCCAAACTGTAGTAATGAGCAAACCTGTGTAACCAGAAGCTGGTTTTAGGTATGGGCGCAGCAACATACAGAAGGGCCTGAGAGCCACGCCGTATCTCACAGGAAACCCAAATGGCTTCACAGGCACGTCAGCCGTTCAGGACCCCCAGGGGGTGATGGAGAGTTGTGCAGGTCACGTTTTGTGCACATGACGCTCTGCATACACACTAGACTTCACCCCTTCTCTTCCTCTCTGGCCTCTTGGGTTCAGTGCAGTGTGTCAACAGGGCAATGACAGAGTCTGATACTCCAGAAAGCCACAGTGAGGTTCAACCCCTTAACCACTTTTCACCTTCTGCCCTTTCCTCCCGTATTTGACAAACTGGCTGGGACAAATGGATGGAATTTTGGGCTGGAGGATTAAATATGAGCATGTTTCATCTTTCTGAACCTAAACCTTTTTTTTCCTGATTTTTCTTCTTCAAAGCTTTAGCAGTGAGGGGCTCTGCGTTTCTGAAGAAACACGATTTCCTCGCAGAGTGAAAAAGGTACCATTAAAGGAGACCAGAGAACTAAAAACCCTTTTTCCCAAAAATAAAATCCTGTGCTGCGATTTTAAATAAATGCAACTATGGTGGGGTAAGGAGGGGTCAGGATAAACACACACACACACACACACACACACACACACACACACACACACACACTCCACACCGTATGTGTTACACTGTACACACGTGAACACCATGCTACCACCACTAACACATCAAGTCGTAGCCACAAACACCTTGTTGCTATGGTGCCCCTATTTAAAGCCCCTGCAAAACAAGACCGAGAAGCAGAGAGCACTCCTGATCCCTACAAACTTTCCCAACGTATAAAGTCTACATTAAACAACATGAGTCCAACTCCTGTTTCCTCCAGTGGCCCAAAGTCATACATTTCGAGTGAACTGGAGACTGTAGTGTGCGTGTGTGTGTGCGTGTGTGTGGGTGTGTTTGTGAGCGAGAGAGTGGGAGATCGCTCAGTGATGGCCTGGTGTTGCTGTCCAGGGTAAACCCTGCTTCAGGCCCAGTGTTTCTGAGGACCACTGTAATCCAGCACTGGACAAACCGATATTGCTGATAGATGAATGATCAACACTTGCTACTGTTGGCTATTCACTGTAGACAATTGTTAAGTAATAAACTAAATCAGATCCATATCATCTAAAACCAATCCATACATCTCCTCACCAAAGACTGAAGTGATGTGATATTAGTATGCCATCAACCGAAATGCAACCCCCAGCACCACACCACCCACCTCATGAACGCCCCCGCTTGGCTTCGTTCTCTGTGAGAATGATGTGGGCAGACTGGTGGAGATCTGACTAACTTCCACGCACACGTTCAGAGATTCAAATGTGGCGGCGAGGTTATTTTTGGTGCACAGTGTGGTTGCAATGGAGAACTACAAATAATGTGGGGACATTTCAAAGCGCGGGGTCAGGATAGATAAGAAGACTTTGGACTGTGGCTTGAGGAACCTTTCGAAGCTCCCTTGTTTCTCCGCAGAAGCCCTTAAACATTCCTGGGTTGCCTCTATGTTATAAATATAATATCTACTCCGAGGACATCAGTTTCAACGGGATGAGATGATATCTAGGGCTTCACTGTCAACACAATCACTGAAACGGCGGTAATGCCACCTGTCCTCTTCTTAACAGTACAGTCTAGCAGGTGGCATAGCAGTTTGAGCCCTGGCCTTGAACTCAGAGGACCACAGATTAGATCCCTGCTCTTGTTATAGTACCTTTAAGCAAAGGCAAAGTACTCCAATAAAAATTATACTGCTGTATAAACTGATAAATAAGTGGAATTATGTTATGTGTGTGTAGACCGTTTGTGGATTTGTTTGTCTGCTTTGCTTTCAGGTTCACCACTCCATTCCTTGCTTCCGTCCCTACAAATCAAGACTACCTTACCGACACCAAAATAAATATATAGAACCACTTCCCTAACTGCCTAACACAAAACACACACAAAAAGTTAAATACATGGCAGCCACTCCCTACACCCGGTCAAGAGTTCCCTAACCAACATACAAACACACAAATTCGTCCAAGTCACAAGGACAGTAAACAGGCAAAGGGGTCAAAATGAATCAAGCACAATCCAAAGTATAAAATATTGGGCAAAATATGTAAAAAGCTACAAGGCTTCATGTCTGCTTCAGTCACGCAGTCTTGAGAAAAAAAATTTAAAATGTGTGACTGAATATGTGCTTTGGAGTCGGGTATGTGGAGAGTCACCTCTTTGTCGCTGCTCAGCCCTGGTCAGGCCTGCTTGGTGTTCAACAGTCACAAAAGGGTAACGCCGAAATCAAGCAGAAGTCAGGCTAGTCGAAGCAGATCATTTCTTGTAGGAGGTTCTGGGCGGCAGGTGGCATGGCATTTAAAGCCATTGCCTTGCAAGCCAAAAAACCGAGGTGACAATCTCACTTCTTGCTACCCCCCCGAATGACATATTTACGTCATAAAAGAAACAAGTTGTTAAAACACGCTAACCTCATAAAGTGACTCAAAAAGTGGGCAAATAAGTATGCCGACATGGTGTGTAAAACTCAGCAATGTGTGCTGAAACGGTGCTTTACCCCATAAAGTTTTGTAATAGGTGTGTTTATTTTTTTAAAATGTGACAGTGACTGAAACAAATAAACTGACTACTGCAGCTTTCTTGTGCCTCGCTTTGCACCTCACCGAGGTGTGAAAGCAGCAAGGTGCTGCATCTGCGTGCGGTCTGAGAGATAAGCGAACGATCGGGTAGATGCGTCGCTCAGTGTGAAGATGCAGCCGCAGATAAGTCCCCACCCCCAAATCTGTCTCGCCTTTGGAGGAGATGCTGACTCATGGGTTTGCTTCGATGCACATGTTTGGAAAGACGACGGCCAGTTTAAAAGGACCAGTGCTTGCGGTCACTAAAAAATCCAAACAAACCGACAGAAGTTCCCCTGGATTTTTTACTGCCGACCCCTTGGCAAAGAGTAAAACAACAGGAAGGAAAGTTACCAAAGTTGAGGAACCTGTGGCTGGATGCGCCCACCGTTTGACCGCTCATGAACGCAGGCCTGAGGATGAGGGCTAAGGCTATGAGGCCTGCAAACAGAAGTGCACCTCAAACAGCAGTCACTTCCTATAAAAGGACCTTTTCTTAAAAAAGAGTTTGCGAAGGATCTATCAGTGCGGACATCAAACGTGCATTCAAAGTTAAGCAAGCACGAAGATGATTACA
Source organism: Heterotis niloticus (assembly GCA_018136845.1). Lineage (NCBI taxonomy): Eukaryota > Metazoa > Chordata > Actinopteri > Osteoglossiformes > Osteoglossidae > Heterotis > Heterotis niloticus. The sequence goes on from CM030890.1 coordinate 29,119,053, forward strand.
GATAATGGACATAATAGTTCATAGTGTTAAGTGTACAGCTGCCCAACACACATGTTCACAGCAGTCACAGACAGGAAGCAGCTCTTTTCGCAAAATTCTCTGAACTGCTTTAGATGCATTTTGCTTACCAGAGTGCGGATGTGCCACCCCCCACCCCCAACCCCCAGGGTGTGCACATCAGCCCATGGATATGAACGTCCACAAGAGACAACTGCAGCGGCCTTGCCCTGATCTGCTGGTTGCTTACTGCGGATGAAAAATGGACGTCAAACACATCGGTGTCAAATTCTGTTCAGAACAACTTTTTTATGCATTATAAATACACAGCATCTACCTGACACTGAAGTAAGAGGTGAAATTTTGCAAATGTGTGTGTGTGTGCCTGCCTTGTGATGAACTGCTGCCGCATCCAAGATGCTTCCTCTTTACTTCCAGATTAGGCTCCAGACCACTGTGGCCCTACAGATTAAAATTTGATTTAACAGGCACCCATTTTAGAGATTCTTCTAAATATATTTTTTAACACAAATCCAGCTTATTAAGCACAACACCTCTACCTGCTGATAAACAGAAACAACAGCAGCTCAGAAGGCGCTTCACTGGGGCCACCATCTGCTGCCGCCTTCTTCAGCTCCAGCTCTGTGTCTAGGTTTGAAGGATGACCAGAGAGCTGGGTCATGGGTTTAAGGTAGGTGCCAAAATATATCTGACTTGCGTTTGACCAACGTCGTATGCTGCAGCCCGAGTGCCCTGGTGTAAATAGACAATGTTTATTTTCCATTGCGCTCTTGAAGGCCGTGTTCCTACAGACGGGAGATGTTCGTGTGGGCCCGAGGTGTTGCATTACTGTAGGAAACAGAGGAGTGCTACAAACACAGAACAGGAGCATAAGACAGGGTGCCCACATCATTTTTTCCCACACTGAGAATTTTGCACGCACAGAAAAAAAATGCACACCCATACGTGCTCTTCACACATGTGTTGGGCCTTTGTGACAAGTATTTCTCTCTCTAAATATACCTGTCCTTGGCTGTCAGGGTGGTGCTAGCTGGCAAATGCATTCATGATCGAGTATAACACAGAGGAGGATGCATGGTCTCGGGTGATGACTTTAATTTTTAGGCACATAAACATAAGCTTCTCACCTTGCCGGTGTGCAGCTTCCATCTGACTAAAATCACATTCATCTATTTACTGCCCTCTTGTGGCTTGACTCTCACATAATAATAATAATAATAATAATAATAATAATAATAATAATAATAATAATAATAATTTAGAGTATGTTCCTCTTCAGTAGCAAGGCAGGGAGTATTTTATGCATCAATCAGTGATGTATGGATGAAAAGTTTATTCCAGTCAAGTGCCAAGTAATGGACTGTATGGCCAAAAGTATTTGGACCCCCCCTTCTAATGACTGAGCAGAGCTGTTGGAGCCGCACCCATGCAGCATACAAACACATTCTAGACAGTTGTGCGCTTCTAGCTTTGCAGCCATAGTTTGGGGAAGCATCTTTCCTGCCCCAGTAAACTCTATAAAAACATGGTTTGCCCAGGTTGGTGTGGAAGAATTTGAGTGACTGCATAGAGCCCTGACTTCAACCCCTTTGGGATGAACTGGAACACTAACTTCGATCCAAGCCTTCTTCCCCACCTTCACTGATGCTCTTGTGGCAAACTGGGCACAAATTTCTACAGCTGCACTCCAAAATCTGGTGGAAAGCCTTCTCAGAAGATGGAGGTTGTTATAGCAGCAAAGGGAGGGGCAACTTCATATCAATGCCCATGGATTTGGCATGGGAGGTTCAACCAGCAGATAAGGGGGTGATGCTCAGGTGTCCACATTGACCTTCTGACCTTTTAAGGAGCTCTTTTACATTACCAGTAGACATTATCTTGAGACTTTGAAATGTCTTTATCTTGAAACATTGAGGTTGTGTTTTTAGGAATTATGTTTTCTTCCTTCAATTTCCAGGTGTTATTGACAAATAAATGCACAGATTCATTATCCTGTTACTGCTTCTTCACTCTTTCCAGTGTTCTGACCTGTTCTCTGAACCTTCTGCTGAATCAGATCCCCATCTGTTCTCACTTCTGGAAATGTAGCGCCGTTTCTATAGCAACAAGAGAACCGTGCATTCTTGCATCTTGTGGGCGACTAGATGGAGACTCAAAGCCGCCCGGTGCACAGCGCCCTCACAAGAAACTCACCGTTTCTCCTTAAAACGAACATCACTTTCCTCATGTCGTCTCACTTGACTTCGGAAACTGTAGGAGAGGAGCTTAAAACTCACTCAAGCGGGAGCGGCATGGCCTTCGCCAAGGCCACAGTATCGACACCTGGACAGATGAAACTCACCTGTGCTGATCAATAATTACAACTTTTAAGTTAATTCAGACAAAACAACTATAATTCATTTATATTAAGTGTCTTGTTTTAGGTTACTTAAGCTGCAGCCCACCTGCGGTTTAAATCAACAACCTGAAGCACTGTGGAATCTGGTGCCCTATGTTAATGACTAAGCAAAAGGAATGACTTTGTTGGACAAACCTAAGGAAGTGAAGGTATTACAACCCAGTCTAGGGTTGGGACATTGCATGCAGGAGGAAGAGAGAACTCACCCAGTCAGAAAGGACCCAAAACATAATAATAATAATAATAATAATAATAATAATAATAATAATGCAACCCAATAAGCAAACCCTTTCTCCAGCAGTGAGCAAAGCCAACAAAATGACTAACTAAACTACTGTAACAAATAAAAACATACAAAGGTACACTGTTTTACCCTGGCTCCCTAAACACAGTAAAAACAAAATAAAATCCAGGACTTCCCAGAGTAAATAGTCTCAACCCTTTCTAGCAATAACTTAATATCTACAGTTATGTATGAGATGACCAGGTGTGAAAACTATTTATTCTATTTGAAAAGATGCTCCACCATTTTCCTCTCTCCCTTCTTCCATATGGGTGTCCTTATTCTTTAAATGCCTTCTTCCCAATTAACTGTCCAATAGCTTTCTGCTTCCAATTTCTCACCTGTCGATCACACACACACACACACACACACACACACACACACACACACATCCTAAAGGCCTTCTGACCAAGACCGTAACAAAGGTCAACGTTAGATCTGGAGTCGGATATACAGTCGTGGGCTGAGCTCCTCCCCTGTAGTTTACCGTCATTTTGACAGCAACCTTTTCAGCTGCCCCGATCTCCACAGCCACAGAAATATTTCTGGACTCAAATACAACATAAAAAACATTTTTATTAATTTATGATTTACTGACCAACAGTGGACAGAGGTACAAAAAAATTAGAAGAGCTTAAAATCACCACAAAATCTCCACTTTGTCACAGTTTTACACTCCTGTAGAGCTTGTCTTTACATGGGCTATCATATACAGTAGATAAAACATGATATCACGCACTGGAGGACCAATCAGATAGATTAGATATAATACCTGAATTATGCATTCATTGGCATTGACATATCTTATAGTTTATAAAATGAGCTCTGTGCTAAATAAAAGATAATGGTAGTGGAACACAGGAGTAGTGCCTTTAACTTTTATGAAGACATATTTTCAAACCATACTGCTGGAAAGTACAATCCACATTTAGTGCTGTATTGAATACAATGTGTTGGATCTGCTAACAATCAGCAAACTGTAGAAGCAGTAAAAATCTTGAATAACAACCATAATCTCGAATAAGAATCATGATCTCAAATAAGAGCCATGATCTTGAATTAGAGCCACGATGTCAAATAAGAGCCACGAACCCAAATAAGAACCATGATCCTAAATAAGAACCGTGATCATGAGCTGAAGGAAGGGGCTTTTCCATCACATTCCAGCTTTTTGTCCCGCTGCAAAGAACCAGAGGAACCCTTATTTTGTTGTCCCTCTGAAATAAAACCTAACCCCTTACGAAAGACATTAAAAATGCACTCGAAAAATTAAAAAAAAATTTTTAAAAATCACTAGTCCCTGCAGCTGCCCATAACATCTCCTCAAAAGGCCCTTTGAGATCTCGGTGAGATCAACATTATGAGAAGTAACGCTGCCTGAGAAAACTGGACATCTCCGGTTCAAATACAAGAACAACGCAAATGTGATGTAATAATACGACTCGGTCCATAACTTTTCAGACGGAACCCTGCGTGTCTTTCTGCTGTGTGTCTTATGCCCAAAGAAAACGCAGTTGGGCACTGTGTGGAATAATCGCAGCTGCTGTGTCTCACCGCTATGGAAAATGCTCCCCGAACAAATGAGGTGTTTACCAAGAGAACACCTGGACTGTGTTTCTTCTGGAATGTTCCTATACAGGAGCGTGCATGTGTGTGCACTGAGTTGTGCACCTTAGCCGTTGCTCCGACACTAAGTTTAATGAGGACCGGTGGGGGTTCCTGCATTAAGCGAGATGAAGGAGAGCCATGCTGGAGAGGCCCAGGCGCCGCCTATATCTCGGCGATGGCGGGCAGCATGCAGGACCGCATTCGGGCCTCCCTCCAGGCGCTGCGGCAGTCGGCCATCCAGTGTGAGATCATGGACTGCCTGTCCGTGGAGGCGCCGCACTTCTCCCTCCCTCCAGGGTAGGTGCTGCTTGCTGGCAATGGAGGCCTCCTGCTGCTGCTGGCTTTGCCCTGTGCTGAGGAGCGGGGCTCAGCAGAACCTGGCGCCGGCCCACACGTGTCCGTCAGGCTGAGTTCAGGGCAGCTGCTTTTACGTTGTGTGTGACGAGGCGAGGAGAGGTGGGGGAAGCTGTTGGCTCGCACCAGGGACCGGGTTTCTGCTGCGGCCCCACCGTCTCTGGGAAGGAGGAGTAGCTTCCCCTCAGTATCCTGCGAGGGGTCACTCCGGTGTCCATACAGGTACTCTAGGGGGTCAGGGGTGCCACCATTGGAGAGGGGCCGTGCGTCTGGACCGTGTCCTGGTTGCCCCTCCCTGTGGGTGTAGCGCCGGGCAAGGGGGGCCACGGGCAGGGTTGGAGCACCAGGTCTGAGCAAGTCCAGCGAGCCCAGAGCCAGGATATCACGGTCAGGTTCACGCAGAGGGAAGGCGGGTTGCGCAAGCTGACAGATGGACTGCAGGTAGGCCTCAGAGGACAGCGCTTCTGAGTGCCTGGAGCTGGGGGAGTGACAGCTGTTCACCTGGTTCATGTCCTGCAGCATCTCCTCTGAGCCCTCCCTAATGGTGGGCAGCCGCTTCTTGGCCAGCAGTCTAGATCGGGGACGCATGTCTGTTGGTGACAAAAACACCAGAAACTGTCACTAAGCACAGGGCGTAAACAGCAAATCGGTGGCGGATATAAACCTGCAGCGACTCGGCCAGCAGATGGCGGACATTTTGTAAAGAAAACGCGAGAGCTGCACCGACAGTGTTTTTTACCGAGCACCGGTGGATGCAGAAGCCCAAAATGTTGACGACAGCACCTTGATAAAAACACAGTGAACCACATCTCACAACATAGACTCCACCTCCCCCAAACCCTGTTGTAATGCATCTGTTTGGACCGGTTTAACACCGTCTAAAGCAGCAGCTCCTTCATAACTATTCATCTCACCCATGGTGTTGCAAAATCTGGGTCACAAGGAGTCACAAAACCTTAACGTGACAAAAATCCCAAACACAATCGCTTATGTGGAGCAGTGCACACAAAACAGACTCTCAACCCACTGACCAGCATTATGGCTTTTTAATGAGACAGGGCAAAGTCTAAAAGACTCCTTTCCTTTGACTCTCTACCTTCTTTCTGTGAGTTAGAGTTATTCTATAATCCCACAGCAATGCAAGCGCTGTTATCCATTACCTTAGATTTCAGCCTGATTCCTCTCTTCCTTATGCCAAGGCACAAGATGTGGGTCCTGAGCACAAGTGTGCTATCTTGTACCACCTAATCGTGTGACAGCCATCAGTGTTTGCATGGTAGAAGCATCTGTGCTCCCACTACACAGCCCCTGCTCCTGCAATGCCACTCTGATGGCTCTCAGGTTTCTATAGCAACATGCTCCACAGCCCGATCCATTTGTTTACATCTCCTGCCGCTGGGGTTGCACCTCAAGGTCTGAAAGCCCAGTCCTCATCCCCATACAGATAACACAGTACATCGAATTCCAGCCAAAGTGCATGCTATAAACAACAACTGACCAAATCTCACATCTCCATGTCATGTAGGAGCTGCTCGTTTCGAATGCTGCACCAGTGAGCAAATGGGGATGCGACATGAGCTGCAAAACTGTCTCCCCCACCCACGCATTGGCAGCTTCTACCCAGCACACCTTGCAGGGGTACAAAGCAAATAGACGTTTAAATAAATAAACACACTCTTTAGAACATTTTCCCAAGGTTCTCGTATGCAACCTGTGCCCCGGTGGCAGACAACATCCTGTCAAGAGCTGCCAAGATCCCAAATTATCATAAGTTGCATGTTCTCCAAAGTGCTGTGCCGATGAGCAGTATCATGCAGCTCAGAGCTGGACAGCACAGAGACAATTCATGCCATGCAGAATACAAAACACCCCCCCCCCCAAGTCTCTGACTCTCGGCTTTCCTCTTCCACTAAGCTATTACCGGTTAACACCTCAGTCGTGTTTGAAGCCTCACCTGAGGTTGGACTCTGCGCAGGCAGGAGTGAGTGTCTTGGTGCACTTGTGTCCTGCGTTGCCTCGTCTTACACAAAGCAATTCCCTGTCCTGTGATATGTGATGATGATGATGATGCTTCCGAGAGCGCTACGTAGTACCAACTGCCAGCTCCCCACTGCAGCTACTGAGCGGTACACAGTCTCCTCGCCCTTGTGCTCCCTCCTCCTCCTCCGTCCCACCTCCCTACCTCCTCTCTCCTTCCCCCACTGCTAAAAATAGGCACTTCCTGTCCCCGAGTGCTGTCATTTGCAGGAAGGCTTGCATGGACGCAGCAAGCGGCAGCGTGAGGCCGGGAGGGAGGTGGTGGGGGAGGGTGTAAAAGGCGGAGAGAGGCACAGGGATGCAAATTGAGGAAAGACTGCAACTGACAGCCGAGTTAGGAGTACTGAGATGTCCAACTGCTCGTACAGCGCTTGTCATTCTCGACTAACCCCTGCAGGCAGCCTAGCTGGCTTTCACTCGGGTCCGAATGTCACATAAACAACAGAAAGGACCCCAGTAACATTGGTCCCTCCAATGGCGGAAGAAAGGATCTACCATTCTCCCTACAAAGAGCCACAACAGCAAACTATGCCTTTAAAGCTGGAGATGGAATAATTGCTTTCTTTGGTAGCTGAGATCAGTCAAAGACATCGAATGTTAAAAGCGGACAGCAGAAGGTTGTATTATGACCAGGGATGCCGCTCTGGGTGAGATGCAGTCCCGAATGATAGATGGCTTCAGGGTCATGCAGTAAACAAAGCTGACCTAATCAGTTCTACACGCAGCGGTTGCCCGTATTGCTGGTCTGGAACAGTCCAGAACTAACAAAAATGGCACTGTGACTCGGCCTGTCAGGAACCCAGGAGTAAAAATCTGTGTTTTTCCATCTTCACCAGGATGATAAACATGCACATGGTCGCACTGTAGAGACAGCTTACTGGCAGCACAAGGTAAAACATCACCTTCTGCAGGGAAGACAAAGGTAGTCTGCAGCAGGCGATGGCTTCCTCCGGATGTCCTGTGATAAACTGAAGGAGACGGACATCAAGTGGACCGGTACTCACCTGAAGGTTTCGAATGATCCTGAATTCAGGTTCCTTAGTTGCCTGCTGCAGGGTGTAGCACCGTGTAGAGCCGAGAGAGGAGAGGAAAGAGCAGCGAGAGATTGAGTCTCCTTCCCTTCGGGGTTTCCAGCTGAAGGCGAGCGCAGTGCAGCTTGATGGAGCGATCTGTCTGCAGAGGCCGGCCGATGTTGGCATTTATATCCTCCAGCGCTCGGAGGAGTGGGAACACAACCGGGAGAAGGGGGAGGGAGGAGATGGCGGAACAAAGGCGTAGGATGTGCCAACATGGTGAGCCACGGTGATCCCTGCCATCCACAGCCTTTTACTGTAGGGGACGCCCACAAGCATTCGTGCTGGAAGAGACATCCCAACTATTATCTAGCTCCTCATCACTTGGTATATTCTGGAATTTTATAGGTCAGTTGTCAGTACCACTATTAAAGTAGGCCAACCCTGTGTGAATCAGATTAAAACCTTGGAGATGTGAAGAATAATTAGAAAACAAAAAAGAAAACCTTGGAAGCCACACCGTTGAGGAGTTAAGAGCACAAAAAAAGCAGTGATGTCTCCTCTGCTGGCCACAACCCGGCTGCCCGCCGCCTCTACAAGCTGGGTTTGTGGTCCCATTCACAACATACTTCATTCTCTAATTTAGTAGCACTCTCATGTTGCTTGGCTGTGGGCAGCTGCAGACTTTCCAGATAGGAACACTCCAGAAACATCTGTACACTTTTCCGTCCAAACACAATCCGTGTCAGAGATGTTGTTCCATAACGTGGCCAAATTCCAGGACAGAAAATTATTCATTTCTTTAGCTTTGTTGTCATATTTGATTTAGATGACACTAAATTAAACTTCATTTTTTTCTTAAGCGGTGCTCCTGACCTAAATAAACACATAACTTCTATTGACATTATGAAACTTGTCTCATGCAGGCTGTGAGTGTGTCTGCTGTATTTTTAGTCCTCCAACCTTTCACTCTTGTGCCACCATCATTCCCTTTTATAACTGCTCACGCAGTTTGAGCCCAGGGCCTTTTCCATAGCAGGGCTCAGCCTGCTGACCTGGTGTTGCCTGTGCAAACACCCATATACACGTTCATGTTCTCAGCCATCTACTCGCCCATGTATTCACTCTGAGTCTATTGTGTGGCTCGGCCGGAATGCCGTGTCACCTGTGTACATCATGGAAAACTTGGTTGACTAATCTGCTCCTGTAGACCTCGATGACTGATGACTCACTGGACTCGTGTACAGATGGAACACACAGGTTACGGTCAGTGCTGGGCTTGTCCTTGCTTGTTTCTCAGAGGATTTATGACCACATCCCTATTTGGCTCAAACATTCCCTCGAGATTCCATTCTGCTAGCTACGGGATCATCAGTCACCTGGGTCGTCGGCGATGCCAAACAAACATGGCTGTGAACTAAATCAAGTTTTTCTGTCACTTACTGTTAGCTTGCATGAATTTTACTCTTCTCACAGGCAAACGTGACATACTTTGCACCCCAGTGCTGGTTCTTAATTCATAGCTGTCCATCAGCTGTCTGTGTTTCCCTTCTGTGTTTGCACAGATTGGCAAGCATCCATTGTACTCCAGCGAATGGAGGATAAGCCTCAACCTGTCATGTTGTCCCCATGTGTCTTTACTGTGGCTTTCACCTTTCACCACAACTGATCCACAGGGAGAATGAGAGAAGATAAGGTTTCAGACCCACCATCTCATATTTATCTTCCCCTACAAACAGTAGAGACCCAAAACAAGAAACAATCCTCAAAAATGAGGAACACATGAACAAAGTGATTCCCTGTAGTGAAAGGCCTTCTCAGATGTTTCCTCCCGCTACAGATAAGAGACAAGAAGCGAATCTTAATCCCACTGCTTCCTCCCAGAAAGCTCTTTGTAAGGCAGCACATTTATTCTTCCTGTGGAGGCTTACGGCGCTCCAGAGCCATGACCCCAGAATGACCTTGTGGTGTTTCTGGTCATGGCCACGTGCCTATCACGCTCACCTGGCCAGCGAAATTTCAGCCAAAATGTGGTTAGTTGCTTCATCAAGAATCCTACACCAGAACTCTGTACCTAACCCTAATTCTAACCTTAACAATGATTTAACAACTAATATAATAGAACCTAACACTATACCTAAAGGGATAGCCAGTTATTTATGTGAAAATGATTTTTGGTTATTAACCCATCTATGTCTGTCTGCCTGTCTGTCTCTCTGTCTGTCTACCTGATATTGGCAGTAACTTTGTAACTGTGGAGAATCCTGCGGTGGAAATTTATGCTGTTATGGTGGTCTAAGGGTACCGCAGGGGTGAGTGGAATTATAGCCAAGAAGTTGATTCTGACTCCAGCTACTGTGGCTGCCTCATTCACCCTCTTTTTCTTTGATGGATGCCTTGTGCTGGGAAGCCTTTCAATTAAAATATTCAGCGCATCCTGGGCGCGAAGCCCCTGTGGAGCCAAGTTTCTCGGAGTACAGCAGCCCTGGGGAAAGGTGCAGACCATGGTGATGATTAAAAGCTCGGTGGGAGGTTGTCTGCACACCAGCCGTGGACTCTCCGTTTTATTTAACTGCCTCCCTCCCCTCTCTCCCACTGCCCCTGCTCCTCTTATGTAATTATGGGTCCATTTAGACAGCAGAGCATCTCTGGTTGATGTGCTCATGTCACAGAGGATCACCTTCCTATGGGGAAAGGTTTTTTCTGAGGAGAAGCAGCAAAACAGCTCACACAAATCCCCCACCTTTCCCAGGAAATGGTTTGCAGTTCAGGGTTGACTAAATGCAGGGTTTTATGAGAATAAGAGTAGAACCTGGTGGCCCAGTGTCAGTGAAATGGTACTCATTGTGCTCAGTAGCAGGCTGATTGGTACCTACAGTATTTGTTCATCAGGGCTTAATATTCAAATCCTTCTGCTGGACCATACTGTCCTCAAGAGCAATACTGTGGATTTATATAAACTCTACTGAAGAAATAATATTGCATTTCCACTTCTATTGGGTATGAAAAGCTTAAAGGGTTGTGTGTTACCAGAAAATTGAAAGAGCAGAGATTCCTCACAGCACCCAGGCTATGTGACCAGATATACGTTCCATCCCCCATCAGCCTACGTGGAGAATAAATGTTCTCCTGATGCTTGTGAGTTTCATCTGACAGTCCAAGGACATGCAACTCTATACTGTATCTCTATCCTGTACTGAGTAAAGTATAAATGAAGGAATATCTGTAGTTGCCCTGAGATGCACTGGTATCCTCTCTGCAATGCGCCTTGTTGAGACTGGTGCCCTATCCTTCCATTTCAGGCTCAGGACCACATCAACTCTGCCTTAAAATGTGTGGCTATTGATAGTGAGTGTGGCTATTGAAGCGTTTAGCCAAGAAGTGAGTCTATGCAGTTTAAATGCCAATATAATAAAATAAAATACAATGAAAATAAATTGTTCATCCGGATGACAATAAATTCCAGGAAGTGACATTTCAGTAAAACAAAGTCGGGAAAAATACAAACGTGAATTGTTAATTACCACCAACCACCACGAAAGGGTAGGCCCTTACCATTCGATGCTCCACCCACAGGGTGCAAGGTTTGGGGTTCAAGCCCAATGTCTGCCTTTCAAAAAGATAGCAATAAAAATCCATACCCAACATATGTTGACTTACTGAGGGGACTGGGCTGAAAATGTCATTTAGATGCAGGCTGCAGACTCCTGTCGAGCTCTCTGGTACCCCCAACCGATATTTTTTTGGTGGAGTGGTGGTCGGCATTTGTTCAAGTGGCCATACTTTGAAAACCGATATCAGTTATGAGCTCAAATGGCTGAGACATCAAAGCCAGGTTGGACGAGATGACAGTGGAACCCCCACCTGGCTTTGGCGCACATCCGCACGTAAAAAAAAAACATTTAAATCACCGCCCACCCAGTACCTTCCACCTCCCCACACACACACACACACACACACACACACACACACACACACACACACACACACACACACACACAGGCCTGAGGGGCTTGAGAGTGAGGAGCACAAAGTTAGATTTTCTACTTGGTCTCCTGGCACCAATCTCCTGGCAACAGCCCGTTCACACAGTCCTCCTAACTGCAGCTAAATCATCTCCATTCTTTCATTCTCCACTGCATTAGACAATGAGGAAAGAACAACTAAAAGTAGCTGTAAAGAAGTACAAAAAATAGAATTACTGTTTTTTTTTTTTTAAAGGAAGCCATAATTTTGCAGTGAATAGAAGCAGAAGAGTAAACTGAAGTCCAGCAGCATAATTATGTGCACAGAACAGTGTGACACGATGTCGCGTAAGGAGTTATCATGCAGGGCACAGAACTGGGAGGGTTTTTATTATGCACACCCATATTTGCTAAAACAAATCAGCCACTGCCATCAGGAACGTCAAAAGAAAGCTAGAGATTACACCGAAACACAAGTACCATACACAACACAAAATTGTCTAACTGAAGAGCACCAGACATGTTGGTATGAGTCCATTACCGAACCTCTCTCCCCTCGCTTGTTTCCATCTGAAGCTGGGTTTTTATATAATCTATAATAGATGAGCTTCCAATGTGTGTTCTTATCCATTTAGTGGTTTTATTCTGGCCAGCTGCTAGTCTTCTGGTGTGGACATGGCCAAACACTGTTTGCTTGCTCAATGCAGGGGAATGGTGGTGTAGAGTAGGATGCCATTCCATTACAAGGCAATGAGGGGTGCACGTGTAAATTCACCAGTTCACTTGAAATGATTGTCTTTGGACTGCTGGATGTAAACAGCGCCACTGGAACATGGGGAGAGCATTCAAACATCATAAACTGACCTGGAATCCAAGCCACATCCAAACCCGCAGCCCACAGAGTTAGGAGATACCAGGGCTTAAAAGAGAATTTCAGTCAGACACTCAGTTTCCAGGTGAGGGTTGTGGTGGTACCGGGTTAAGAACTTAGTTCGAGATCAGCTTGTTCCCTGTAATGGTCTCCAGCATCTGCTAAGGGATCCCAGGCCAACCATGAGATACAATCTCTTCAGCGTGTCCTGCGTCTGCCCTGGGCTCTCCTCCAAGTGGGATGAACCTGGTGAGGAAACTCCCGAGGGAATCAACCAGGGTGACGTCTTCCCAGCATGTCCGAAACAACTGCAACTGGCTCCTCTTTGACCTTGAGGAACAGTGCTCTTCTCCGAGTCTCTTCTGGATCACCAGGCTTCTCACCATGTCACAAGGGTTGAGTTCAGAAATCCTGCGTAATTTTGGGCCCTTTCATTTACCATCTTGTCACTTGTCGCCTTGTCACTACCCAAAGCCGATGACCGTAGGTAAGGACACAGATGCAGACTGAGTGGTCAGTCAAGACCTTTGTCTAAAAACTCATCTGTCTTTAAATCTGCGAGTGCCAGACAACCTGGCAGGACTAAACCGAAAACCTCAACGTGGAACCATCTTGCAGGCTCACTACCTGCAAGGTGAAGTGTATAGGTCAGGTGCAACACCAGCTACGGAACAAATGCAATTCTTTCAAATTTTGTGAGCTTGGAACAGGGAAAAAAGACACTGAAGATTAAAATCACAGCCTGAGCTAAGCTACAGGACAACCAGGCTTCTGTGGGGAAGGAGGATGATGACCATAAATTAGTATCCAAAGAATTGTCCGCCAACGCTGTGCAGTTTACATAATCCTGGTGGTACGCAGTTTGCCTCCCTCCAGCCACTGTGGCTCTTGCAGAAAAAAAAGTGTGACTAAAACACTTTCTCCATGCCTGCCAGACATAGCTTGCTGATCCCAGATTTCAAGGAAATGCTTTTCTAAGAGGACTTTGAAGACTTTGAAGTGCAAAAAAAAAAAAAGAAAAATTCTGAGCAGTCGCAGATATTCATGTGTTAATAATCGTTGACCTTGATGGCTGCAATGGAAGCAAATGTTGGCTGAATGAAGACTCCTTTTATGTGGATGGGCTGCTTTATACAGCCTGGTCAGGAAAGTTCACAAGTGGGTCAGCAAAAGTCATGTAAATGTAATTTCCGCCTGACATGCATGTGGTGGTCGGTCCAACTCTGAGAAGCGTGTCTCCACCAATGTGATGGAGCCACGGTGTTCCGGCTCAAACCGCATATACATGTGCACTGACAGCATCTGCAGGACTTGCCTGTCCACCATGCGAGTTGACTTGGTGCAACGTGAGACACTGAGGGCCATGTGACGGCGTAACAAAAAGTGGTTTTGTTTCACTACTCGCTAACCGGTGGAGAAAGGGCTGAATCTGTATTTCTTTCCTTTTGGCCTTTCGTAGAAAATTGTCTACCTTATCTCAGTGGTAGGGTACCTTCACTTGGGTGCTGCAGCAGGTCCCATCCTCTGCTGGTCTTCTGATATGTAGTCCAGAATGTCCAAAGTCCATCTGAATCCATGGAGTGAAGGGCCAGAGAGCTCAGCCTATGTTTGACAACTTAAGAGGTGGAGCTGCTCCCTGGAAACAACTGATCTTCCTCCATCAGCACTGAAGCAGAGTGATTTATAGCTTCCTTATAGGGGTTAAAGAAAGAAAACAGATTTGCCTGGATTTCATGTTTCTGAAAAGTATTTCTGGGAAATGCATTTTCAACATTGCAGATTTTCTGGTAATTTCCCAGAATCAGATGCCGCATCAGTCAGACAGCTGATTTCAGAGTCACAGCGCAAATTCCCTTTAGCACTTTCTGCTCACCAACAACTCTTTCATGTGTCAGTGTTTCGCCGGAATGCCATTGTCTGAGGTTTATGCAATAGTTATGAATTCAAATTCCAGTTAAATTTAAAGCTTTAAAAGGAAGGAAAACAAGCAAACAGCCTGTGGGCACCAACGGCATCCTTTGAGCAAACATCCGTTTTTTTGCACCAATAACAAATCTCTTTTAGCTTCCAGATGTAAAGCAGGTCCCTTGCCGACAGAGACTGTTTGACAAAATGCACTGACAGTCAGTTTTAGATCTCGCACTTGGCTTTCTTAGCCTCAACTACACACACCCAGAGAACCATGGCTGTGATCGATAATCGTCAGACACGGTAGGGGAGGGGGAGCCAGCGAACAGGCATCAGACAAACCCGACGGTGGTTTGGGGTTCAAGGTGCCAGCCTGTCGGTTTGATATAAATCACAACCTTCAGAGTCACTCAGAGTGACAGCAGCTTTTGCCACCCCTAGGAAAATTGGCCTTTTACTTCGGGTTACCAAAAAAAACAGCATTTCAACCACAGGATTGAGTGACTCAGTCAGTCTTAAAAGTGCATCTATAAATAAATCCTGCTCTTTTGACATTAAAAAAGCCATTATTCACATAACATGTCTACCGTTTAACTTCCGACGGAAACTGCCAAAAATTCCTTCGAAATAAAGCTGTCTTTGAACAAAATGGGAGGAACGCCTCACTCTTCTTTTAGATTTAAAACAGTTCCGTGCCTTTAAATATTAATTTAAATGGTTAAATATCTGCGTTCTTGATCTCTTCTGTGGTTATTCGCAATAGAAATAAATGTTTGGATGTCACGCAGATGGATGTATGTATTCTTAATCCAAAATGGGCTCAACACGTTACTCCAGTGGAAGAACAACTGGATTTAAACACCAGTAGCATCATTGTTTGCTGCTGCCCTTTTGTTGAAATGCAGGAATTCTCGCTCGGCATTTTATATATGTGTCACCGGTGGAATTGCGGTGACATCATCTCAGATGAGTGATGTAACATATTAAAGTGTCCTGAAATCAGCAGAGCCCTCTTCTTGGTCCGGTCTTAATGCAGTTGCCTTCACGCATGCAACGCCATTCAGATTCGCAGAAGCAGGTAAAGCTCCTCCGAAACAGAATGTTTTGAAAGAAACTGGTACACGAAAGCAGAGGGCGTAGTTCCGTTTCGGGGGTCATATCACCAGCTGAGTGTAAAGGGCCTGTAGTTTGTTCAAGTGAGTGAATAGGTGTGTCATTGTATCCTGCTTCAAGCCTTATGCTTCGGGGATAGGTTTGGACAATGTCAACCCCTCACCCTTACTGAAAATGGTTGGATGGACAGGTAGATGGACTCTGCGGCAGAAGGTTGTGGAAGGCTCCGGTCTCTCGGTCCAGCATCGCTCTGCAGATCACTCGCAACTCCAGAGTTCTGCCGACCCTTGAAGAAGCTATGGAGGTCTCAGCAGGAGCGCCTGGGTCTGAAGCACGCCAAATAAGTTTGTTTCCAAAGATTTCATCATGATTCTCATGTGGAGGGTGTTTACATTCTTCTCTCCTTCCCGCTGGTGACAAGAGGTAGATGTAGGACAAAGTGTACCACACCGACCCATTAACCAGCTGGGTGGCAGTAAATGCACATTGCGAGGAGATCAGGTTGTCAGACAGGACACGTGACTTTCGGCAGACTTTGTAAAGGGTCATGACGCTGACTCCTCTTTCACGTTTATGAATGGAGACCTGAAGAGTGTGACGCTGCTGCAATATTTCACTATTTGACCTGTAAAAAAACCCAACAGCCACAAGGAGAAAACATTCTGCATAAATGGAGATATATGTGGTAGAATAAATTAATCTTGAAATGGATGTGTGTGATTCATGGGAAAAGAGGATGCAGTAACAGATTCAGGGTTGGTGTTGTTTTATTCTGAAATTCGTGGCTGTGAAGTTTTTGATCAGGAGAGGTGCTTCTCCGTTTCTCGCTCCAGGTGGACAGAAGAAGGTTAAATTACGGGTGTCGTGGCAACTAGTTGTTTGCCGGTCATCAGTAGGTACAGTTATCCCTCAGTTTAAATGTTCAATTTGTTCCTGAAAAGGCCACATAAATCAAAAACATGTAAAACAAGACGGCTGTTTTGGTTGTTTCTTGCGGGAAAAATGACGATGCTTCCCGGGTTATCCAAAAAAATCCAAAACCAACTTTCCGCAAAGCACCTTGTGGCACATGCAGCAGAGCACAGAACACACGGGATCATCACGCAGCACGCGCGCACACACACACACACACACACACAAACAGATGTGGCTACGCAGAGCACGCGCATGCAGGGATTGTGCTGGCAGGCCGTGTGCAGCACACGTACACACAGTTACCGTTCCAGGTGTACTTCAGACCGTATCTGGAAATCCAGGGGGAGTTCTGTGCCAAAACTTCAGGGCTACGGTTGCCACTCTGGTTACAGTTCACCAGTTCTTCTGCAAGGGTGAGAAAATAACAACTCAAGAATCCAATGAGCACCATTAGTTTGTCTTAAGGATTCCACTGGTGTCCTGTTTGTCCAAAGTGTTCCTTGCTTGAAAATTTAATTGTTTTTACTTTTCTCCGCTAACTGCTTCACACACAAAAAGTCTCAAGGAAGCAAGAATGAGTAGGAAATCTGTTAAAACTAAACATTAATGATTCATGCCTTTTCGGGACACAATGCAAGCATTTTCATAAAACATTCATCGTCCTCCATGTTCATGTCATTCCAGGCCCGTTTCTCCCTGCTTCCTCCCTCCAGGGCTCCTCTTATAAACAACACACATGAAACAGTCCAGGGTTCCCCCAAAGACCCCGCTGTCCTTGTTTTACGCTACAGTTCCAGATCTTTCCTTGCTGCTCCCTGCAGAAAGGAGTGTAAATGAGGCCCATTGGGAAGCGGCGATGACCTTTAAGTGCATTTTAAACGGATTTATTTTTAATAAAATAAATGTTGTAGCTGGTCACTCACCAGCCTCAAACTGTGCAGCGCTAACATTTCATTTTGTTTCGGTCTTTTGAAGGCAACATTTAATTGCATGTAGTCTTTGTCTTATGTGGTTTATATTGAGGCTGACTTACGAAGGCTGTCCTTATCAATTATTTTCGAGCCCCAACGCTTGGCCGTAATGTCGAACAATGATCGGCTGGCCCTGCTGGTCATATTTCTGCTTCATTTAGTTAGAGTGTGAGCATCTGGCACGAGTTTTCCATCCATCCCTCCATCCATTATCATTAACTGTTTCATCCCGGTCAGGGCTGTGGCAGTCTAGAGCCTGTCCCCAAATCCCCGAACACTAAGCTATGAAACTCCACCCCAGAGGGGCTGCCGGCTCATCGTGGCATCCGAGATTGTGTTTTATTTAACAAACGATTAAAGAACTTTACATTTGCAATGACTTTTGTTTTATTTTCCCCAACAGTGCCCAGCAAGCGAAACAGTGAGTGCTCTGGTGGCGCTAAAAAAAAAAACTTAGAAATGAAAGTCAGAATAACAGTGCAGCGTGAAAACACGGCACTGCACTGTGCTCATTCGACTATTGTTCTGTATTCATATATTTTGCATGGATAATGAAAAAAAAAACATTAAAAATATAACAGAGCCCAGTTATGCAATAAAGCATTCATATGTGTTTGATGCTAAGTTATCATTCTGGTTTATATGATGCAGTGCAAAGGGATTTGAGACTGAAAAGAAACTGACTTGTGATGAGGTCGCCGGGCTCTGCTTCTATTTCCTCCGTCGGCCAACTTCTTCCTCCAGAGCGTCTCACGGTGACTGACCCATTTAACCAGCTGGGTCATTTTTACTGCATTATTTTAGAGGGCGGAGGCAGAAGGTAGGAGTCTAACGTTTCGGCGACTGCTATGGTCACAACATCCCGTGCCGCCAAAGCACTCACAGGGGTGACTCACAGGAATTCACAGGTCAGGTAGCTACTACTGAAATACATTGTGCAGAAGATACCTGGCCCTTTGTGCGGCACTTCATCTGGCTCCACCTTGAGCTCCTTTGCAGCACTTTTCTAGCTTGACATTTACAGATGAGACACTCGAGCCCTTTCAGTCTTTGCTCAGCTGCTTACATGACACGCGGCCTCATTCTTCTGCCTCCACAGTGAGAAAATGCTGACTAATCCCTGAACGGAGACCGACTGCACCGGAATGCACAGCCAGCGCCATGAAGGCTCCTGAGAGATGCTGAGATAAGTTTAACTCCGTCACCTGGTCATGTTTTCGAAGGTGAGGTCAGGGGAGTGTGATGAGGGAGGACTCGTCCCATGATGGACACCAGCATGGGGGCTAAAGCCAACTCCCTTCCACCAAACCCCAAACTGAACCCCTTCTGTCATGCAGCATCGATGCCAAATACAGTTGCAATTGGGCAGTAATGCAAACACCACCAAAAAGGGCGGTGGGGGGTCTTGTGGGGTGGGACAAAAATTTAGCATGTGACAGTGGCCCAAGCATTACCCTATGAAGCTAAAACTATTATTTATTCCTTAGCGGTTGTACAAACAAACCCTGAGACAAGCTGACATATTTAAATATACTGATGGTGTATGTGGACATTTTGGCCCTTTAAAAATCTGTGTAATGTCACAGAACACAAGATGAGGGAAAGGAAGCTCTCTTGGATCGACGGTAAATACTGGATGCTGCCACCTAGTGGTCATAAGGACACAGCACCCTGCCCCTTTACCCCCGACACACACGAGGCTGCTGGGAAAAAATATGGTTACAGCGGACCACCCCAGTGACCGTACGTCACATAAGGGTAAAGATTTCACAAACCACCTCGCTCAAATATTGCATTGCTGCATGATGGAATCCGTTGTGTAGTGAGGGTGCTGCTTTTGCGCCATTTTACCATGGTGCAATACGTTGTTTTCAGCACGCGCAAGAGAACGAGCGACGACTGCAACGTCACCTTGGATGTCACCTTGTGGAGCTGCGCTCGCTGGAAGCAGGCGGACGTCAAGACGTCAGGAAAGGAAGGGTCGCCCTTGGCGTGGGAAGAGAAAAGCCACACAAGACCCAGTGTGCAAAACACCAGACGCTTGGACTTTAATAAATATTCAAAATAAAAGTTCTAGTTCATATGTACACATATCGTACAGGAAAAGCTGTGGGTGTGCTTGCAGAAGCTGCAGCGAGGAAAGCGTCCCGCTCAAAAGGCAGCATCAGAAATAACTGGCCCTGCTAGGTTGCGTTGTGATGCAATAGGTAATAAACTTTTATTTTTTTAATCATTTTTTTTCCTTTAGCTTTAAAAATATAATACACAAAAGTAAGCGAAAAGGCCTCTATTGCTTTGGAGAGAGTCAGTGGCACCTATGGAAGAGGACGCCGAAACAAATGCCCATCTGTAGGGTTGAGGTTCAAAGGTCGAAAGGATGACAACCCGAAGAATAGGGATTGATAAGTGGTTGTAATGAAGCCAACAAAGACCAACTCAACACTCCTGAATCACCAAAAAGTGAAGGAAGGCATGGCAGAAAGTTAGAGTGTAAAGTTCTCTTCATCTAGTATGTATTGTGTTTCAAATGGTTATATATGTGAACGTTGATTTTTTTCTTTTATGAAAAATAAACAAACATTACAAACAAAAGTGCTGCTCCAAACAACCATTCCACGCACCCCTCCAAAGTTCCATAGAGGCCCCTTCATTTGTTTCTCATTTCCAAGCACCGAGTAAAACTGTGCAAGAAGCAGCAGGCGGGCCGAAGAACGCGGGAGGCGACAGCACCATAAACCGTGGGTCCTCCAGGAAAAAAAGCTGCTCGGGTTCAAACGCGAGCTGCATTTCTGGTTGGCCTCATCGCGAAGCTTCGTCTCACCAAACCTTAATTCCAGAACCGTTCGGAAAATCTGCAGCCGGATTTGTCTTAAACCAGTCCACAGATTCTTTCCTGAACAGGAAAATCGCGCTCAGGAGAAAAAACAGAAAAAAAAAAATAGCTGGTAAGCTTTGAAAGTGATGTTCTCTGCACTGCGGCTGGGAAGGAACAGCATAGGTAAAGCCCGACTGAGATCGAAACAGTCATGGTTCGGAGCGATAAAGTTCTCCAACTGCGGGCGCGACGCAAGAAAAGCAGAAAAACGGTCCGAATGGTTTCATGGCGCCTGCTTTTTCGAGAAGAATCTCACAGGGAATACAGCTGACCGAACACAGCCGTGCAGACATCACCAGTGTTTTCACGCCTCGCAATTTAGTTTGATTTTTTTTTTTTTAAAAACAAGAAGCACCTGCGCATAGTTTTTCGGTGCCCGATTTTCCAGTACCTGACAGAGAGCACCAATGTGTATCTGAGATTTAATAATTACAATCTGCGATCAGTTAGACTCATCTCTATAAGAGAAACTGCAGGGATGTCCTTCAAACACTCGGTCCTCTTTTCATTCTCCTGAGGAAGTTGCGCTTCTCCGCCAGGAGCTCCTGGATCCTTTTGTTGCGTGTTCGTTCATTAAACAGACCTCTCCTCCGTGGAATGAAGTTGTTCTGGGTGACCTCGTTGTCTAAACCCACGATCCTATAGGACACGTCGATGGAGTTGTTTTCCCTGGTTTCTTCCTCTTGGTCTGGAAGCCTGGTTCTGGGGGTCGTGTGTTTTGGGGTCTTGGTGGACTGAAATCTTGTTGGCGGGCTTGTCGTCTTGGGCGCGTAGGCCATTTTGTCAAGGCGGGAGGAGGAAGTCAGGATGAGCACCGTGATGCCATCACTAGAGTCGGTGTAAGTGGAGGCTGTGATGTCATTGGAAGTGCGTACGATACTGGGAAATGCAGTCATTTCGAAAGGCTCTGCGGTGCCGGAAGATTTCCAGTCACCAGTGATGTCGTCGTGAATCTTGTCATCTATGGCAACACTGGTACCATCGGCAGCGGCATTGGATTCAGGAGCAGTGGTGTCACTGAAGGTACCGGTAGAACTTATTGTGGTAGTTAATGTGGTGGTCATGGAGGCCATGGTGAGATCTGGGTTTCCCTGGACTGTAGGTCTGAGAGTCATACCAGTCATTTTGGTGGGAGCCACAGTAGGCGTCCCCCTCACGTGACTGGGAACTGTCGTATACCTCACAGAGCCGTCTTTGGTGCGGTTGCCTTCGCTGCAGGACTTGCAGCATATCTGCTTGAAGCTAGGGATGCTGCAGTAGCGAATCAGGACCTCCATGCGACAGAAGACCGACTTGTCCCCTTGACAACGTTGCCCTGGAAGATAAGAGAACAGACGTCTCAGAACGGGGGAAGAGTTGCTCAGTGTGGCGGGACAGTCTGGGTGGAGGAGGCAGAGCAGGTGTACACGCGTTTGCAAACTACAGCCAAAGTCAGAGCGGAAGACCAAAATGGAAAAAGGGAATGAAAAGAATAGCCACTGTGTGATTGGGCGATTGTTGCTGTCATTATTTTTTTTGACCAATAGCAAGGCAGTACTTCCTGTGTTGCCAGGTGAGGAGAATTACACGGTTGAAAAATTGTCGTTGCGCTAAGACTATCTGGTTTTCGCCCAAACCATGTTGCACTAAGCACAAAACGCATTTATAAATATTTTATTATATTTTAAAAACTGCAGTACATCTCCGAGAATAACTGCTTCTCACTACCAATGCTGGAATTTATTTTGATTCATTTATTTTTTTGTTTTTTTGAGCCCACAAGAAGTGCTTGGAATGTAAAATCCATTTTATCACCTTTAGTGGTTATTACAGTTTTTCAGTATATGTTTTTTTTTTTTTTTTTTTTTTTTCCAGAAACGTTTCAATCTGAACCATTTAGAAACCGGAGAAACTCTGGTTAATGATGAAGGGTACGAGGCCAGGGTACCCCCGTGGGCACGTGAGCTGGCAGTGTTGTTTCTAACTGCACGTGGGCAGTTTGCAGTGTTTCCCCGGAGACCAACAAACATTTAAAACATCAAAACGCAGCAAAGGAACGATTTCTGTTTTTTTTTTTTTATTCCTTTTTTTATTTTGACAAATTTCGCAGTTGATAATGACAGAAACTGAAACAATGAGATGCACACCCCCCCTCAAATATATAGTTTTCTTTTCAGTCTTCTTAAGAAAAATAAATGAATTAACTGTATTGAAAGGTACAAGTTCACAGTCACTTTGGTAAAACACTTCATCACTTTGAAATCAATAAATAAATACATAAATAAAAACAAACGAATAAATAAGTGTCAAATAAAACAGAATCATGTAAAAACGGAAATGGCACATTAAGTGTCATATTAAACATTTAGAAAACATTAATAAAGTTTCCCTGATAAATCAAAGTGCATATAGACGCAGTGCACGTAGTCCGTCTGAACAACGTTTTCCCAACGTTAGCCTCACGCTGAAGGCCAGTGAAGCCACGAAACAGTTACCCATAGTATATAATATTTCATAATTCTTTTTTTTCTTTTTCTTTTTTAAAGTAAGGAGATAACAGTCATGAACATTATTAAATACAGTCAACACCAATTTTATATACAGTATCTCACTGCATGGTCTGGCGTGTCGCCATATTTCTCAAATCCAGCACGAAAGGTTGATAGCTACATAGTCACAACAGAAATATGTGATCACGATACAATGACAAAGTCTGAAGTGTTGCGATGCCAAGTGCCAGCTCCCTGCGCCCCTGTAAACAGCCCCACCGTGGACGGCTGAGGCCCAGCCCCCATTTTTGTACCCCCTGGAAGCTGCCTCTATGCCGAGTACCACTAAAGAGAGTCCCATCTCTAAATAAAGCCATCTCGTCCGTACATTAACGCCATTACATTCAGTCCAAAATAAGGCATTGTTCTTTTGCTATGTCCGTAAGAAAAATGAGATCTGATTTTTTCTTTTTCTTTCTCCCGTTTATTTTTCTTAAGATGAAAGTTAATGAGGTATTTTGTATCGCTCTGACACGAACGGCTGCCAGAGAAACATGAAAACGCACACGAGCGCACGCGCACGTACGGCAAACTCGCGCACACCGAACGGACCGACACGCCGCGCGCCCGCACACGCCACGCGCGCACGCTCACGGTTACGTACGCCTACACGGACACGAAATAACACGGGCCGACGCGAGCGTTCCCACACATGAGATATGTACATGCACGTGACACAGAAATGCCTTCCCACCTCTGAAGACAAACACGACACCGAACCTTTAGATACCCCGAAGAAGCGCCTCCGCTAAACAGGCGGGCGCCGGCCGACCGCGTCCTGCATAAGAGATTCCAGCACCACCCCCCCGAGCCCAGAAATACACTTTACCTATTAAATATTTACTTCTGTATTTATGTAAAATCAATACAAAAATACACATAACAGTCAAGGATCTAAGCGATCAATAGCAGTCAAAAGGGTTAGGAAAATAAGCAACAGCTTATTCATGATAAAATGTATTATTATTGTTGATATAAATATTAGTAATATTATATATAGAGAATTATATATATATATATATATATATATATATATATATATTTATATAAAGTCTGCAAGCACAAATGAGCTGCATTTATTGAACATTAGTAATAACAGTCGAGAGAAGATGGAGTATGAGGTGGAATGGAAATTGGCCATCCACGCTACAAACTACCCTGTTTCACTTCCCTTTGACTCGGGCGCCAGAACGGCCTTTCGCGCCGAGCGACAGCAAAACAAGTTGGCGCTGCCATGCGCCGCCATCCTCAACGTCGGCGCCTAACGTGTCCGTCCCTTCCAGAATGAACCAAGAGGTGAAATGAGCACTTAGAAGATGTCCTCATTGTGATAAGATCACATTCACAATAAAGCTTTCGATTTTTCTTTTTTTCTTAGTTTAGTTTTTTTTTTTTTTTTTTTAAATCCTCACACCGGTCGCTCGTGACGGTGCCCCAAGTAGCATCCGTGCGAGCCAAACCTGGCGACAACACGCAGCTTAAGAAAAGCGCCAATCGCTGCAACCTGCTGGCTTGGCGCGATGCTCAAGTGTGCGGTCGCCGTTCAAAGGAAAGCCTGTTTTTTTTTTTTTAATTTTTTTTTTCCTAATCTGGCAGGTTAAGAAGCCAGTGTTCGCTAAATACAGCTCCACAGCAGAGAGAGAGAGAGAGAGAGAGAGAGAGAAGGAGAAACAGATAGAGAGAGAGAAACAGCAGGGGGCAGCCGTGACCTCCCACCCCCCACCAGACACATCAGGCGGGAGATAGGATCCCCCGAGTCGGAGAGAGAGGAGGAGCGGCAGCGCTCAGGGAAACTTCCCGCAGGAAGAGGCAGAAGGAGACAGCGTCTGATGTCAGGGACGGCATGCACTGCAGAGCCAGCTCTGGAGCTGTAGAGCGGCCGTTTACTTGAGGAGATCTTCTCTGACCGGAAGTCGGGTCGGGCCTGACACAGCCACTCGATCAGGAAGTTGTCACGGCGCTGGCTTCCGCTGGAGCTCCCTTGGGGACACAGAGGATAGGGATTTGTCTAGTGAGGCGGATTGTGGTGGCCCCTCGCTTTCTCACACACACACACACACACACACACACACACACACAGGTTCTTGATATGTCTGGGTGACCATTCTGACATAGCTGGGGCTGCACGCCCCTGATGGTCTGGGTTTGGGAGTCCAAGAGATTCCGATGGTGTTCACTGCAGGTGGCACAGGACCTGCCTCCTGGTGCCATTGCCGTGGGCATGCCCACCGAAAGCACTGCTAACACACACACAGTACAAAGAAAGGCACTATACTCTACTCTGTCTTACACGTGCATCCACACACACACACACACACACACACACACACACACACACACACACACACACACACACACACAAAATAAGTCCTTGACCTGGGACCATGGGCCCACTCTCCAGGTGGCAGGACAGGTGGCGGTTGCAGGGCTGCCGGGACTCTGGCCGGTCGTCATCACAGTACTTGCTGTGCATGGAGCGGTTGGTGCCATCGTGCTGTGGCTGGATGCAGCGCACCGAGCGCATCTGGTAGCCCATCTTCCCACAGGTCTTACTACATGTTCCCAGTCGCCCGTCACCCAGTTGCAGGGGAGGGCAGTGCTATAGCTCCTCCTCTGCACTCAAATACTGCACACATCCAGAGGAGAAAAACACTGAAAAACACACACATAAGCATAACACAGACACACACAAAAACATGGATGATCCTGGAGACCATCCAAGTTGCCGAATCGGTGCTGCAAATGGGCCGGTACTCGGAAGCACGCAGAAGGTTTTGGTTTCCTTGAGATCCGAACTTCTTTGTAAACCATAGCCTCCCCATCATCCCCTGGTAAATGGGCACCGCTAAGCAGAGAGATCCTCTTCACACTGCTGTGGCACAGGGTTTTAGTCATAAGAGCTGTCAGAGCTGCATTTTGGTACCTGGTGTACTGTTACGCCAGGCTGGGTCACGAAATTCTAACATTATCTGAAGTCTTTTCCCAAGATGATTTGATTATTCAATCAAAACTTTTTCTGCTTTAATACAGATATTGCTATAGTTCATCTCAAGAACAACTCCTAGTAACCTTTTATTCAATGGATAAAAATGAAAATTGAGCACTTATTACTATTACTTTATCATTATTAGATAATAACTCACACATTCCAGCATGGTTCAAGAGGATCTGTCTTGAGCACTGGATATGACATTATGAAGTTGACCCCCCACAACGCGGAAATTAGGGGCTCAGCCCCCCTGCGGTGTGGAAAAACGGCACAAAATTTTTGGCCCTGCTAGGTGAGCAATGCAAGCGTGCGAGGTATAAGGTAAGGTGTGGCACCCAAAGTTCATGTAGATAAATGCAGGACACAAGATCACTACTGGAGGAAATGTTGTGCATGGTCACCGAGATGAAATGAACTGAGGGGGGCTTCCGCTGTTCGTCATTTTGCCATTCCGAAGCGTTTATCCAGTTTTTTTTTTTTTTTTTCGCAGTGTCCAACCTTTACAAAATTTTAATAAAAAGTGTATATTTATGGTATTAAATGATAAAATACATTAATATTATACATATATTTTATATATTTTTTATGTTTTTACTTTTCATCTGTGAAGCGCTACACGGTTTCCCGCATAAAGCTCCCAAAAAATTCATTTAATTGTTTGCCAACCTGTAGAAAAACCGAACCAGTGATGTGGGACTGTACTGTACAGTGAACTGTACCTTATTGGGTTTTGTTTATTTAACTCAAAATTTTGCAAAAAAAGAACTGAAAAGCCTCTCTCTGGATTCATTAATAACCAGAATCATGAACATTGTTTTTTTGATAAAGGTATAAACCGTGGGCTGACATTCTCACCTTTATGACAAGAAAATGCACTGCATGGCCACAAAAAAGTCACCGCCTGGATTTAACTTAGTGTTATAATCTGGAGTTGGTTCAGTTGGTCAGGTCTAGGTTTAGCAATGTTATGTGCCCAAAAAATGAGGTGAGTTGACTACCCGAATATACTGAATGAGCAGGTTTTTCCATCAATGGATTTTGTCTTTCAAGATGACAATGCCAGGATTCATGTGGCTCCAATTGTAAAAGAGTGGTTCAGGGAGCATGAGAGAGACATCATTTTCACACATGGATTGGCCACCACAGTCCAGACCTTTAACCCCATTGAGCATCTTTGGGATGTGCCGGAGAAGACTTTACGCAGCGGTCCGACTCTCCCGTCATTAATACAAGTTGTTGGCGAAAAATGAATGCAACTCTGGACAGAAATAAATGTTGTGACATTGCACAAGCTTATCGAAAACGATGCCACGGCAAATGCGTGCCATAATCCAAGCTAAAGGCGGTCCAACAAAATATTAGAATGTGTGACCTTTTTTTTGGCCTGCCAGTGTATAAAACTGTGCTAAGATCTGAACCTGACACTCCAGTTTGCTTCTGGCTTCTAATTTTTTTCAGTTAAACAGGTAAAAATTTGAACTGCATGATAATTCCGTGAATTTGGAGACCTGGCTACCTTTCTCTCTACCTTCTGAGGCATATTTAGCCATCGTGTCAGCCCCCCTGATAACTGTCAAGAACTCTTTGCCTCGCGTCGATCGCGACACCTGCACGCTTTCACATTTTCATTAATTTGTTCTCTCCCAAAACGCATGCCGCCATCCAGATGCACTCCACACCCACGTCCTCCTTCTTACCGTGGTAAACACCTTGCTCGGTGCGAAAGGGCATACAAAGCGGTGTTACTGACAGAAAAGCGGTCCCGCCTTATCTCGCTTGCCCTTTCACCGCAAAGTCCTACCAGGACACCATTAGTTGCTAATGACATTTTGCCCGTGTGTGGCTTCCCTCTTCTTCTATTCTTGTGCTATAAAATAACACTTCCTTTTCAGACCCCGAAAACAAGCTAAAACTTCTGGACGCACACACGCTGTCTGGCCCAAGAAGCAGCACGACACGCATATGGGAGGGGAGACTCTTCAGGTTGGGTTGCACGCCCGTTGATGGCTTAGGCTTGGGGATGTGTTCACAGTAGGTGCGGTGCACCATCTTGCTGTCCGACTTCCTCCTGCACCCATAGCGTGTGTACTGCTTACCTTTCCAAACCAAAAGCACACATGCACGCACACACACACACACACACACACACACACACACACACACACACGTCAAACACAGCATTAAAAGCTGCAGCCCATAACACTTAATTTAATCCCTTTACCCATACAACACACAACAGACTTAAGAAGTAAATGTAACCATTGGTAAAATTCAAGTAGAGGTGAGAAGCTGAAAACTCCAAGCCTAACTAATTTATAATAATATTAATAATATTACACACTAATAGGTGAGATGTTCTGTATTGGCCTTTGTTTTACACAGAGGGAGCCCGCCGCTTCCCAGTTAGGGCCTGACTCTCCGCCAGAGGGCTTGGAGCAGTGTGACGATTCTCTGAGCTGCCCACACCAGAAGACTCCAGTCCCTGTGTTGTTAACGCTGCTCTCGGCGGACGCACTCATGCAGGTCCCTCGTGGGATGATGTACTTGTATCGAGAGAGGGACACCTTCGCCTCTCCATGGGTGCGCACCTTGTGGGGTGGAAAGCTCTCCCTCAGCAAATCCAAAGACCCACACACTTGCGAGAATGTGTTTGCATTTAGCAGATGCCTTTGTTTAGAGCAGGGATTCTCAGCCTGGGGCAGGACGGGTGAGTGTTCAGGAGGTAAATCAAAGTGAGGCTGGACTCCAAGCGAGATGAGGACCAGATCTGGGCCATGCTGGTCTGACACTGGGGTCTCCTTGTCGTCATCATTGAAGTACTCCCACTCCACCCCCATCTCGATGACAGTCCTCGACTCTGGGAACTCTCCCTCGGCATTCAGGAAGAAGTGCCCCGTGGCCTGGTTCTTCACAGCTGGGTGGGTGTGTGTGTGTGTGTGTGTGAGGGGACAAAGACACAGACATGTGGTTTATTCAGGATATTTTTCTTGAATAAATCAGCTCAAGGCTGCTTCAGCAGGAGGTTCAGTTCAGCTAAAATTTCTCAGTGCGCCTCTTTCAGACTTAAATAGAGTAGTGCAACACCAAACTTTTCCAGTTTGGTTGCTAATTCATCAAGGCAAACATTTCCAGTTTACCTCTCCATAGCATTTTTGTCTAAAACTTCTGTCTGCTGAACAGTAAGCGCTGGCCTATGTTTACCTGATCCAGAAGACACCTGGTGGAGAAGGACACCCAAACGGCAAAGAATGGTGGAACCACCTTAGTAAAACTCACTTCTTAACATTTGCAGCTCTTTTTTGGTGTTTCGGAGTGCTCATCAGTAAAAGGCAGCGGACGCTAGCAGCCAGGACACACAAGCCAAGTGTACACACACACACACAGTCTGCCGGCCTACCCAGAATGTGAGGTGTGCCCTTGAATTCCTGGATGAGGAGATGTCTGGCCCCCCGGGGAATTTCAAGGATCTTGAGAAAACCTAGAAGGAGTGCATGATAAAACAGAGGACACTCAAGGGAGGGACGTCTGGACTTGTTCACGCCCAGAGTGGACCGCTCTAGGGGCGGCGTTGCTCCAAAACGAAAGCCAGCTTTGTACCCAACCTTTTACACCGCTTCACATTCGCGCAAGAGAACACAGAGTTCCCCACCCGGGTCGAGAAATTGAAAGTGCAAATAAAATCGGGCTTTGAACGGAGCGCAGCAGCCGGCCCGCGCGCTCATTACAGCCTTCAGAAAAAATCTGACTGCCAGCAAGTTGAAAACTGCATCTCCGCTGCTTCTTCATTTACACCAACAGGCACCTGGGACCTTCCAATTCGCTCCGCGGCTTCACTTCTACTTTGCTGCAGATGGCTTCCGTTTATTAATCATCATATTTGTAAACCTCGACTCTGATTTATCAAATAAATAGTCCTGCCGCAAACGGTCAAGGAAGGAATGCGGCCTCCTCCATGAGCGAAAAAAATCCCAGTTCAGCTCTTGCTTTAGCAGAGATCAACTTTACAGTGCAGCACCTGTAAACGGATGCCTTCTTAGATCTCTTCTGGCGGAGAGGCCAGGAATTAATTTTCATTTTCCCCCCTTGTTTAAATTGAAGGAAACACCAAGGGAAAGCAGAAGTCTATGAAAACCTCCGCTGCGGCGGCTGTTTTTGCCAGGTAGGGGGGCTCTTTAAAGCAGCCGATCGTTCCTGGTTTGGACGGCGTTTTCTTCGGATGCGATGTGCGATATCGCCATGGAAATACTGTATTTCATAACCGGCGCATTTCAGCTGGATTAACACTTGGGGGCGCTCTGATGCTTAAAACACGGTCAAGTTCTCCTGTAAAAATCAAGCAGGGCAAAGAAAGATGTTATTTAACCTGGGAGGAAACTCGTCTGTTATGTGATTTGCAGGAAACGTGGGCACAAACATACAGCTCTGTCCTGGGAGCGTGTAATAATGAAGGCTGTTTCGTTCCCCGTGACAGCCTGTTTCTGAGAGGGCTTGCTTGCTGGACTTCATGTGAACGACAGCTGGGCTGTGGGAGGAAGGGAGCCGGGCGAGCATACCTGTTTTCTGGTCTGCTGTTAAATCGCTCCCTTGACAACCTTAGTAGTTGAGGCATCCCCCCAAGAGACGCTGCACTTGTCCTCTTGCTGGGTGGAGCCGATCGCGTGGTCGCAGCCCACCTTCTGCAAAGACGCCGAAGGGGAACGCGAGGGGGACACGGTGAGGAAAGTGGGACGAGGGCGTGCGGATGTGATCCGAGTGACCCCCCCCCTACTCTCCCTCTCCCTTCATGAGGATTCAGCATCTCGCTCTTCTCATCCTTTCAGTTTCAGCTCAAGAAGGCCGTGTCCCAGAATGCCACTTGGGGACCGCGAGGCTGACAGACACTCACACCCTGGAACCTGCAAGCTGTTCGTTATAAGAGGCTGCCAGACGGCGCGAGCCGAAACCATTACAGCTCTGGAAAACCATCTTTTAACACCATCCTGAAAGAGAACAAAATGGTAGCGCAACGGAAAAAAGCCACACAGCGCCGACAGGGTATTTGACCTGCCTGGTACATTAAACGCTGAGCTCGCAATCACCACACAGAAAGACACCGTAATAAAAAACATGACATTATCCGGAGCAAAAGCATCAATAACGCTTTACGCTCCTGTATTAAAGGTGTCACTGCTTTGTGCTAACGCTGTTCCGCAGCTCCTTTAAGTCATTCATATCGGATCATCTCATGGCGAGATGCTAAAGTCTGGGGACAGCAGAATACTATTTGCCTCCGGGAGGCGTGTGGGATGCATTTGAGACGTTTGGAGAGTCGAGGTCAGAGCTTTAATAAATCAGCCCAGTTCCTTCAGGTGCAATGTTATGGCATCAAAAATGTTCTTAAACCAGCACCTGCGTGTCTTAAAGGGAAATTGCTCCCAAACTGGATGTTCCTCACTTCATCTCTCCCCAACTGTGGTGGAAATCGACACAAAAAAAACCACCTGTTTTATTTTTTGGAACTCGTAAACAAAGGGGATTCACCACCACACTGGCTGTCCTTGCTTAAGCCATGCTTGGGATGTCGCCACCGCCGTCAAGACTTCACCACACAGTCCTCACAAGACACAGATCGCTGTAGGGCTCCTGTAGGAGCAGCGTCTCCGGCTGCGGCACCATCCTGCATGTTCACCACGCCCTCGCTCTTGGACTGGCAGTAGAGGTGGCATCGCCCTGGCTGTAAGGTGGGGCAGGGGAGAGACAATGCCCAGAGGTGCGAGGCCGCCTGGGAGACGCGAGCGGCGGCTTTGCAAACCACACGGCATCCATCCGCATCCTCCTCACACCAAATCACACAGCTGGAGGTGCGGGACGAAATAGGCAGAAACACAGACACGAGTGGAAGCGCTGCCTCGGTAAAATAGTGTGCTTCTGTAAAAGCACAATATAACACGAATTATAAAGAATGGATCCAAAAGTTTGAGCACAATTTAGGAAATGTGGGTAATCCATGTATAGGGGTGAACTAAGTGGAAGAGGGGAAAAAGATCTAAATCTCTCAGTTTTGCATAAAATAATTTGGAAAACACAGCCAAGTGCACGCATGTTTATGTCACAAATTTATGTTGAGAATAGGAAAGAGGAGTTATTTTTACTATAGTAAATCGAGATATGACTTTAAAAGAACAAGAAGGTCTGGGTTCTTTGCCACCGGGTGAAAGACGTAATATGGCATTTAACAGTGGTTAAGTCAAGAGGTCACTGCCAGACTTGTAGGAGCTACAGCTGCAGGAGTGCATGGGGATCTGACTGAGGAATTAGAGGCAATGCCTAGTGGTGGAGAGGGTGGCTTTTGCAGGACCACATTGCTGCATTGTGGTGGGGGAGATGGCGTATGGAGATGACATGCTGCTACACCCGTTGCCCACCGAAGAGGGCCACACAGCCATCCACGCACTGAGATCCGGTTTACATCCTTCCTGGGCGCTTGCAGCCCAATGGCTTTATTATTTCAAGGACTCACACTAAGTGTGATGTGGTCTGGCACTCTTAAATAACTAGTATCTATTTCTCGCCACTATGAAAGCTCTGGGGAACTTTGGGGCTCCCCTGAATTGGGTTCATGGAGGTCCTTGAGCTTCTGCAGGGACTTCTGTGCCAAACTCAGCAGCTGAGATCAGTGTGAAGCTGGTTCAGAAGAAGGCCCAGGATCACCAGAAGAACAAAGAAAGCCCAAAGCATAGTTTGGGGAAACGACCATCAGCCCAACGGGGACCTTGGGAGCTTCAAAGATGTTTTCTTATGGATCTGTTTGGCTCCACTGGCATTAAAATGCAGTTGTCAACAGCTGTCTGGAAAAATGATAAAAACGCAATCTTTTTAGTAGTCAAGATCTTCTATAAGCAGATGGCTGGCCACATAACAAGCCAGGAGAGAAAATATATTTGTTAAATTTATAGTATTTCAATTTTTTTTTTTTAACGGTTATTTATCTGTTTGTCTCAGGAAGAGAGGAAAACTGTAGATTAGATTTCGAGGTGATTATATTTCCATCTGTTTTGATGCACGGCAGCCATCTCAGGTTCCCAGCATCGTAGCGGAAAGAGGATCCGAAGCTAAGTAGTTGTTTGCCGCACTTCCTAATTCTTCAGTCGGTTAAATGAGTCTAATTAGCAGGAAAGTGAGCAGATGTGTCGGGAACGTGGAAAAAAAACGGCAGACTACCTCGGCTGCTTAATGAAGCCAAACTGAGATTTTCGAGGGATGCAGGCCCCTTACCCAGCTGTCCATACTATGGCAGCTGTTGAGCCAAAATGGAGTCCAGGCCACAGACTCAGTTGCAGCCCCGAGGGGAAAGGAGGGACAGTGTTACACATTTTTGTCTCTCCCACTTCAGCCTCCTCTCCTCCTGCTCCTTCAAATGGCCTTCAGCAGTGCGCAATAAAGGCTGGGCGGTGCACCCGACAAAACCGGAATATTCCCATGGGGGGCTCGAACTACAAAAGAGGTCAAATGTGTTCTTGTTACCAAGTGGGCCATTTTTCAACCTCTCGTCCAGAAATGAGGACAGTAAACACATTGGTGCGTGCAGCTGAGCACAGACACAAGTTTACAGCCAAACATTTCCATCTTTTTGACCTGTGCGACTCTCTACTACCTCAAGACCCTCCAAGCTGCACGAGTTCCGCCAGGAACCCCCAACAGGTTCAGCTGTGTGGCCCTGCCCTCAGTCGCATCCGAGGACACTCACGGTCAGAGTGCTCGAAGGGCAGCCAGTGATGCTTGGTGCTCTGGTACTCGAACTTGGGGTTCCACATGCGGCACTGCTCCTCTCCTGGAGTTTGGAAGATAAGTTGGGGCACTGCTCTGTGTTGCACAGCTGGAACTCAAAGTTGGGTCCGAAGCAGGAGAGTCCCCCATTGGCAGGGCTGAGGGTTCAACAGGTAAGGTCAATAAGACTCTGGCTACAATGGGTATCATTCTTCACACCGCATGCAGTACTCATTCGTTTATGCCCAAGTGTTCAGCAAGTACCTTTGTCCTGCTCGAACCCAAACTCAGTTCATTTTGAATTTGTATCAAAACTTGGGTAAATTTATTTAATGTGACACCCA
Source organism: Heterotis niloticus (assembly GCA_018136845.1). Taxonomy (NCBI): domain Eukaryota; kingdom Metazoa; phylum Chordata; class Actinopteri; order Osteoglossiformes; family Osteoglossidae; genus Heterotis; species Heterotis niloticus. The sequence continues at coordinate 29,152,989 of CM030890.1, forward strand.
TCCCAAATCTACTCTATCGCAAGGTCACTTTCAGCATTTCTCCTTTAAAAGCTGTCGCTACCATTTTTTCACCAAATAACTTTTTATGGTTAAGACACAAACATGCAGTATTTTTTCAACCTTGCGTAAAAAGGTATAAAAGAACTAAAAGATCATTAAAAAGAGCCGGAACCAAAGTGGCCTGAGATGTAAGTTGAGTGCGAAGAAAAGTAACACTATGAAGTGGCCGGTTCCAACCGGAACTGGACTATAGGTTGCGAGAAGGAGCCAATGTCACTGTGTCACTGCATCCCTACAGTCCAAAGATTCAGTTGCCACACTCGCGGGTCCTGAACCTCACTCCTCCGCCGCAGGTCCGAGAGCAGGAGCCAAACTTGCTCCACATCCCCCAGTTGCCATCCTGCTTCAGATATCTGGTGTCAGCCAGGTAGTGGCCCTTGAAGCAGTGTTGGAGACAATAGAATAACACCTTGAGCTGGAGAAAGATGTGGTGACAGACAGCACGCTGCATGTGTGTGTGTGTGTGTGTGTGTGGGAGAAAGCTTAGGAGTTCACAATCCGCCACCACTGAACCGTCCCTATCCCTCTGTGTCCCCCAGGGAGCTCCAGCGACCAACGCAAGAACGGCAACTTCCTGATCCAGTGGCTGTCCAGGCCCGACCCCGACTTCCCGGTCCAGAAGATCTCCTCAAGTAAACGGGCTCTACAGCTCCGAGTTGGCTCTGCGGGTGCATGCTGTCCCTGGACGCGGACGCTGTCTTTTTCTCGTTTGCCTCTTCCCGCGGGGAAGTTCCCTGAGCTGCCGCCCTCCGACCTCGGGGGATCCTATCTCGCTGATGTGTCTGGTGGGGAGGGAGGTCACGGCTGCCCTGCTGTTTCTCTATCTCTGTTTCTCCTTCTCTCTCTATCTCTCTCTCCTTGTGGAGCTCTGTGTTGTGAACACTGGCTTCTAACCCCGGCCAGATTTAAGAAAAAAAAAAAACAGGCTTTCCTTGAATCGGCGATCAAGACACGCGAAAGTGCACATCACCAAGCCGGCAGGTTGCAGCCTTGTGATTGGGCGCTTTCTTCAAGCTGCGTGTTGTCATGGGTTTAAAGCTCTCGCACGGATGCTACTTGGGGGCACCGTCACGAGCGACCGGTGTGAGGATTTAAAAAAAAAAAACTAAACTAAGAAAAAAGAAAAATCGAAGTTTATTGTGAATGTGATCTTATCGCCAATGAGGACATTCTTCTAAGTGCTCATTTCACCCTCTTGGCTATCTCTGGAAGGGACAGACACACGGTGTTAGGCGCCGACGTTGAGGATGCGGCACGCATGGCAACGCCAACTTGTTTTGCTGTCGCTCGGCGCGAAAGGCCGTTCTGGCGCCCGAGTCAAAGGGAAGTGAACAGGGTAGTTTGTAGCGTGGATGGCCAATTTCCATTCCACCATACTCCATCTTCGACTGTTATTACTAATGTTCAATAAATGCAGCTCATTTGTGCTTGCAGACCTTTATATGCAAAATATATAGGTCGGAAAAGAAAACCAAGATTATAGTGTGCATCTCATTGTTTCAGTTTCTGTCATTATCAACTGCGAAATTTGTCAAAATAAAAAAAGGAATAAAAAAATGGAAATCATTCCTTGCTACAAGTGCTTGCAGTGTGTGTGTGTATGTGAGTTTTGAACATTAACCCATAAAGATGGTAGAAAAATGCCACAATTAGAACATTTCTGTCATCCCTCAATGCAAACCCGACACAGAAAAATTTCTGCCTTGGTTTCGGATGGCCCGCACTGTTCACACTTACACTCTACCGCCAGAAACTCTCGCACAAGTTCATTTTTTCCGTCTAATGGCGGTGACTCAAAATCCACATATTAGGTCCCAGTGAGCCAGTAGCTGTTTTCAATAAGTAATAAACTGGATTAATGAAAGTGATTTTTATGCCCGAGTGCAACTGTATTCGTACTACAGACGCCTGCCGCATTCTAGGAATATTATGAAATTCTTTCCATTCGAGATGCATAGAGAATTAATGCGCGCATTTATTTACGGCGGTGCCTTTATCTCGGCGAGTTCAAACGTTACTCGCTAATAAATTCAGAGTCCTTCAAGACGGATTTTATGAGAAGGATTCGGAAAATTTGATCGCTGGCCAGTTTCCAGGCCCCTGTGTTAACTCCCAGTAGAATTTATGACAGGCTTTCAGATCTTGTCGCACACTTGCAAGGCGGTGAAGGGTTTAGCCCCTGCTTACTGTGTTCATCCGAACTCATTAGTATGAACAAGCCAGAACAGCCAGCAGGATCAGAAGATGCAGAACTTCTTGCGATTCCTAGAATAAATAAAAGGGCCCAAGAACCTTTCTTCAGCATTCTCGGTGTTACTGTCCACGCCAAGTTGCCAGAGCGATGCGATGATGATTTAATATATGCGTTCTTCCTCCTGTTGACTTCATCGGGTGCCAACGTGCGTGGGGTGAACCACCGTGGTCAGACCTGCAAACCCTGGTTGTTTATCTTCTTGACTGACTACATAACACCCACTGACTAGACTGTGGGAGTTCAGACAACCAATTTGACTGCACCAGACAACTTGCTTACAAAATATTACCATTGTTACCCCCGTTCGAGGAGGAGGGGGGCAGCTAGCCTCGACCCCAGAGAGATTTTCTTCTGCAACAGTCAGAGGGGTTTTGCTTATTCTCTTTCGCTACATTGTGGCTTTTTATCGACAGTTGAATTGTACCGTGTGCATGTTAGACCATCATGAAAAGCAAAGTGTGTTTCTGAGTGGGGGGGGGGTTGATGGTGATAGGCAGTCGTGTGTCTTGCGTGTTGAGAGGCTAGCAGGCGGTGTGAACGTGTAGGTCAGCACCTTCCCTTGAGCGCACATGGTTCCATCAATAGAGGGCCCTTTCTGGTCTTGCAGAAGAAGGGGTTGTCGGGATGACTGCACCACAGCTGCTTGCAGGGGTCAAAGGTGCGGTACTGGAAAGGGACACAAACGCATTCACTGCCACAGCTGCTGACGCACAACGCGCCCTGAGACCAGGTGAGCACTTCAACACAGCAGCATGGCTGCAAATACTTAGAAGACACTAACACCAGAGGGCACTGTTGCACTGGACAAAATTACAGATATATGATGTATAGACGAAGACGACGACAACACCAACGCGCCCATCTCAACGTACTGTTACTGTACTGAGCACATATTACTTTTCAGTAGAGGAACAGACAGGAAGCCAACAGCATGCAAACGAAATAAAGGAATGAAGGAAACTGGCAGTGCTGACACGACTTGTCGGGCGTCACCTATGAAGGAACAGAAATGAAGGAGAGGGCGCTGTAATAGAATGGTAGTGCCGACTCGCAATGAATGGATGGGATGTTAGCTCGCTCCCTTGACCCGCCTCAGCTATAACCTCTGATCATTCTGTCACCTGGCTGACAGTCCGTCTTACTCACGCAAGGAGCAGCCCCCCACCCCCAGGTCACACCAGGACAGCTGCTGATGATGACAGCCCAGAAAGCTGGCAAGCGGAACCACAGGATCCTCAATCCTCTGCCTTTTCACCTTCCCTGTTTTTGTGCCTGTCTCCATCGGTCAGTGGGCTTTCTTACAAAGATTGAGAGGAAAATTTTTGCAGAAGAACCAAAATTGGGTTGAATACCTATTGCATGCCAACGAAAAATGGCTGGGGACAGAAGCTTATTCTTCCCTATATTTTAGGGTACAGTAAGAAAGGGCATGTCTGCTAAATGAGTTTCTGTATTGAAGCAGAGTAAGATCTGTTGGTACGGTCTGTTGATCTGGGTACAATGAGGTGGAGTAAACCTGAGGTGGAGTGCCAGTTGAAGCTCTTCCTCTTAGCAAAGAAGAAAGATGAAAAGATTTTGGTTTTCGCTGAATTTTTCGGCCTTGGTATCCTGAGGTAGCGTGAGGTAAAGCTGTTTTTTTTTTTTTTGAGTCTCTCTCTCTCTCTGAAACCACGTAGAGTAAAGGTCTTGGTTTGGTGTCTCTCTACTTGTAGCCTGAGGTAGACTGAGATACAGTTTAAGGTGTTTTTTGAGTCTGTCCTCTGTATGTACTGATCTATAGTAAAGGTGTTGGTTGAGCCTCTCCCTTTCCGCAAGGTGAGGTAGAAAAAGGTAGAGTGAAGGTGTTGGTTGGGATTCTCCCTCTCTGTGATGGAAAACATGTTAACGATGGAGCACAGGGTTCTGCTCTGAGAGATCTCGCAGAAGTCGCATCAAGAATCCTGCAGAACGCTTAGCCAATCCATGACGATGGGAATAACAACGACAGCAACCAAAATAAATAAATAGAAAAACAAGGAAAATAACAACAATAATATTTATATCAATAAGTAGAAAACAATGATGCAGCCACACTGCTCTGCGGGCGTTGTTCTCACCTGGGCGTTGACCGGCCCACCTTTTGCAGCTAAGAGAATGGTTCGACAAGAGAATAAAGTGCAGCATTCCATCTGGCAGTCTATATCAGGCACTTCAAGATCTCATCAAAACAGGCTGTGTCTGCTGTGTCTTGGACCAGTGGGTGACCCCCTCGCTATGCCCAATCTGTTTCCGCGATTACCTGGTGCACGCAACCCCTGGCGGTAAATGGGGCATTCCGTTTGCTGGTTTGTTTCGCCTCCGCTTAGCGGTCAGATTGTAAAAGGATGTCAACAGACGGCAATACCATATGCCAAGTGTTTACTCCGCCGCCCCTGTTGGGATGAACATGCTAACGTGATGGACTTGACTCACTTCATCGCTGAACTTGCGAGTAACTGCACCCGGCTATCTCCTTTAGTCATAAGCATGCACACGCGGGTGCACTCAGAAACATGCATACACGCTGACAAAGGGCTGTGTGTCTGGGCTAAACAATTTGTGCGCGAAAAATACCGAGCCTCTTGCTGTTTATTTGGACGGAACTGAACTTTGCAAGTGGGTGAGACAGAGGACAACAATGGCTGCCACTCTGGAGTCTTGGCATGCGAGAGCATCTGTGACCTTGGCTGGGCTGAGAAAGAATTGGTTCCAGCGCTTTGTGGCGGTCAGCTCGGTCAGAACTACACCCTGTGTTGTGTGCAGTGCACCCACCCTACCATGGGTCATAGACAAACAGCGCAGCAAGCACGTGTTAACGCCTGGCGAGGTTGCCGCTTTTTCATTCTTCAGGTAAGGTAGACTGAAGGAGGTGGAGGGTGGGGTGCATTGAGGCCAAAGTTATGACTGCACTCCAATTGCCAGTATTTCATGTGCTCAGCCAAGCTCAAAACTCTGCACTTCACACATCTAATAGAATCATAAATCAAAGCGAGGGCCAGTCGTGGTCGAAAGGGTCGTCGCGGAGACAGTCATAGGAGCTGTAGGAGGAAGCGCCGCAGAGCTGCTTCTGAAGCAAAACATTATTAGCTGTAGACGATGAAAGCAAAATTACACAAAAATATGCTAACTTACACCTGGGGCAGCTAACTGAATAAATAATATTGTCGCCCTGAGGTTTTTTCGACTCAGTGGGAGTCTGTGATTTGGGTGGAAGCAGTTTGCTGTCTCTTGAAAGGAAGTCATTAGGAGTAAAAGATGGGAAAGTGGAGAAAGGGTGGAAATGACCTGGTATTTTTCAACTCAAAGGTATGGCGAGGGGTGAAAAAGCAGAGGCATCCTGGGGTTGTAGGAGAAGGAGAGATGTGATACAAGAGGGGCAAGAGGAAAGGGTTGTGGGTAGAAGGTGGCATGGTGGTTGAAGCTGCCGCCATGAGCTGGAAGGGCTCAAGTTCAAATCCCTGTGTCTCGGTAGCAAAAATTTGCCAGCTCTGCAACAGGCTAAATAATTGTTATACAGCTTAACACTGTAAGTGTCTTTTGATGAAAAAGGTGAGTAAAGGTCATGTAAAAAGATGTGCGATTCACCAGACAGAGGATGAATGTGTTGAAGAGTGTGGGGGGCTTTGTGTGAGAGGAGGAGTGGGGTGATGGCAGTGAGAACAATGGTACTGAAATGAGGAGTGAGGAAGACTGTGATGAAATTTGAATATCAGGTGTTTTAGAGAAAAGGGGAACTTTGTGTGGCGAAAGCGTGGGGGCAAAGGATCGCGGTGACTCACTGCAGGTAGCGAACCGAGCCCTGCTGGCTGCAGCGGGACCAGTGGAAGCGGTGGAAGGCAGCTTGCACCAGTGGGGCCATGATGCTCCCCATGTGCACCTCATCTCCACAGCGATTCCCCTGGCCGTCATGCTCCATGCCCAACCTGCAGCGTAGAGGGCAGGGGACACGCGGTCTCATCTCAGGGTGTAGAGGGTATGTGTGCGTGTGTGTGTGTGTGGGGCGACTTATAGGCCACTCACATGGTCCCGTCTCGTGGCGCTACTACAAACGCGGAAGAGAAGCCATCCTCGTGGTTGAGAGTGCAGCTGCGCACAGGATGGCACATGCCCGTCACCGGGGCGTAGCCTTGAACAGGACACATGGACCAAGAGATGGAGACAAACATCTTAAGTTACAGACAGAAACGTGGAGCAGTAAAGGGGTCATCTGGCCACCACCTCTGTCGTTTCCATCATCTTCATCACCATCACCACCACTATTTGATTTCTGGACCCAGCTCGTATCCAAGCCCACCACAGGAACAGGGGTGTTACCAGAGCATTGTCTTCTACAGAGAACCCAGTCATCGCATGCACGCAGCGACGCGCGGTGTGTGTGTCCCACTCCATGCCACCGGTGGGGCCCGAACTTCCTGGCAAGGTGAGGAAGATGGCATGGTCATGGTACTCAGCATCTCCCGTGTCTTGCTTCTGCTGCAGGAAGGCCCAGCGACACACATTCTCCAGACTCTGCGATGGGTTGCCCAGCTCTATGAGACTCATGGACTGTAGACAGAAAGCCGGGGGAGAGGGGGGCATCTCATAATCTCACATAATAGCAGCAAGAGTCGCTGAGCACAAAGATAGAAACCAGACATTTCATAACACGAACCTGTTATTAAATTACTCAAAACAAATACGGGTCGTCCGCATCACAAGAGACTAATTCATGCTCCAGCCAGCTGGAATGACAATCTGAATCCTGCAGCTGAGAGTCTGCATTAGGAGAGATGTTTTCCAGATGTTTGTTGCAGCACTTCCCCTCTCCATGTGCTTTATCGAGACTCTTCAGATAAGTTTAAATAACATTACAGTGCTAAATACTGCTGTACCCACGATTCCTGTCGTAGGTGGCGACTCAGGAAGCAAGAGCCGCTAAGAGGGGTCAGGGGCTCTGTTACGACCAAGACTACCCAGGAGCACCTCCGATGTTCTTCCATGCACATGCCCAGCGGATTACGCAATAAATAAACCGACCCCCACCTCAACGCAAACAGTCCTCGGCAGCACAAAACATAGTAAATACTACCATAGCATAAGTAAATGTTTGTGCCTGCGGCTTGCTGTCATTCTTACACCTCTTGCATGCATGTTCTGTTGTTCTTACACACTGCTCCTCCAAAGCAGACGTGCATCAGACAGCCACTCCCTCTTACATGCAAACACACACACCTGCCCTATGGGTTTTGACAGGTAACGCCCTCTCGTGCCGCTGATGCGGTGAAGTTAGCAGTGCGGCGTGCGTAAGGGGTGTCAGGAAACAGATGTGCAGCAGCTCGGTGATGTCAAAGTGGTGTCAGATGCACTGGGGCGGTCGAGGCGCTAATCAGGCCCGCGGCGCCATTGTCAGGGTGGTGGAGGGTGACTGACAGCCACGTGCAGGGCGGAATGCAGATGAGGGGTTGGCAATGGATAGAAGAGATGGCTTTATGGATGCCTGCCCTTTAGGTCCCTTAAAGCCGTAGTGAGCCAGGTACTGTGGTACAGCAACATTACCCAGAATCCCCTATGGCAGTTTAACAGATTAATACAAATGTACGTATCATTTATACTGCGGGCGCTGTATGTCCCTTCCATGTCTGTAAGTAGCTTCCCACAACCAAACACATGGTTTCTAGGTTAACCGGTCACTCTAAATTGCCCATAGTTGTGGAAACGTGCGTGTAGCTGTGCGTGCAACCATCCCGTGATGGAGTGGCATCCCATCCAGGGTGTTATTTCACAGCCCGGTGCCCGGCGAATCCAGAATAGGCTCCGGACAGCCGCTCCTCTGACCAGGATAAAGCGGTTAATGGTAATGGGCGGACGGATAAGGAAATTTGTACAATTTGTATGAAAAATGTACAGTAATTACATTATCATGAAAGGCTGCTGGGCCAGCAGGGTGCACGGTTAGAAAGAGAGATGCCTTAGAAATGTGTCTGTTTAGGCAAGGCAAGGCAAGGCAGGGGTAGGAGTTTATTGTCATTTCGTCCATCTACACAGTACATGGCGAAATGAGACAACGTTCCTCCAAATTTAGGTGCAACACAACGCTAAAAATAAAAAGCAGAGAAGACAAAGGAATGTAGTGCAATGTTATTAAATAAATACAATAAATAATAGTAATAAATAGAAAATAGAGGGAAAAAGGAAAGGAAGGAAGTTACAGTGGTGCAGCAGCTACTGGGGGTGAAGGATTATGCCATTTTTTTTTATTAGCCACCGTAGCTAATCTGTATTTAACAAAAATAATTATTATTATTATTATTATTAATAATAATAATAATAATAATAATAATAATAATAATAATAATAATAATAATAATAACAACAACAACAACATGTACCTAAGAAGCATTAACACTGGTGGAAGTGGTCTTTGTCACAGTCGCAGCAGGTCAAGTAAGAGGGAGAAAAAGCGAGAAGAGACTTCATCCAAAGTGAGCTTGGAGCAACTAATGAGTGGAGCAGCCTAGCAGCGATCGCTTCACTTTGTTGCATTTTCCAGAATGCTCTGTTCTTCTGGCTCAAGCCCAGGGTGAGCTGATTGCGTAACATCAGCATTCTGTGAGCTCTGGCACTGAACTGTGAAGGCGCGCGACATTAAAAATACTCCCCTGAGAGTCCAGTGCTTTTAGTTCCCTTTTCACTGTGTTTGCCGGAACAGTGAGCCGCTGGCCTCGCAGGGGAGCGTACGAGTGGGCAAGGAGATGGTGGAGCGAAACCCGCGGGTTCCATGCATACGTGTTTGCTGGCGACTCCGGTCTCGAGCGGTCTGGTAAGGTCAGGAGAGTCATCCAGTCAACCAGGTGACTTTTAAGTAATGAGCTTCAACGCAATGGTTTAATAAACAGAAGACTTTTTTTTTTTTGGAAAGGTTTGTAATGATAAACAAAACAGATGTAAGGTTTGGGCTGGCACTTCACCCCCCTCCACAGCTCTCAGGTAACGCACGGTGTAGTCGAGGGACCGCAAAGGTGTGCCTACCTTCCCGTATCCGAGCAAGATGATCCGCACCAGGACCACGTTGATCCGCGCTCCCAGGGACTGATCGTGGTAAATCTCGTTCACCTGCGGGGATGGCAGAGGAGAAGATGCTTAGAGAAGGTTTCCAGTGTTCCCAGCAGGGGGTGAAGCGGCTGAAACCAAGCAGATACTGAAGGCTGCAGCTTCAAGTTCCTCCAGAGTCAATCTGTAGCCTTTAAATACTTCAACACCACGTTGGCTTGGGCAAACAAGTATGAAGTGTTCGCTTGTAAATTGTAGGACTGTGGTCTGGTCCACATTTCCCCAACGTCTCACCTGCTAGTTAGGTAGAGGTAGAAAACGGACAGACGGATGGACTGGTACGGCCTGAAAAAAAACGCGTTTCCTCATTTGAGGGCTAAAAACATGTCCAGTACTCTTTGTGGACCTGATGGCACATGGAAGTTCTTGCCTAGTTCAAGCCTGAAGACCTCTTTGACCAAAACAACCATCTGGCCTCTGCTAATATTATGGTCACGTGTGCCACTAATATTTTTGGTATTTTAATCCTTTTCTACTTCATCTGTTTATCTTATTATTTTAGAAAAGGTATGCTAGAATAACCATATTATTTCCCAGCTGCTTAACTAAAACAGCTAAAACAATCATAGGACTTCACAGGAAGAGGGAGCTTTTAACCCCCTGTGAAGGTGCGGTCACAGGTAGAGCTTTGATCTCAAAACGTGATGCTATTTGGGCAATAAATGCGTTTCCAAGACGCAGGTTGCAACTTCACGCTTGGGCAATGCCAGTCGGACTGCAGTGGAAACGTGCTGATAGTCACCAACATTCATCCCCTCCCATCGCTCAATATGGATACATGAAAGGGGAAGGAGTCGCATGCTTGGGAGAACGGCAGTCTGCAGCTGACTGTTTCAGCGGCGCTCCGTCTGTGCAAGAAAGCATAGAGGAAGGCCAAAGTGCCACCAAGGAACTGCCAAGCAGCCTCGGGATGCGTTCGTGATAGGGCTCCGGAGACACTGGCCTGGGAGGGGGCCGTGGGCCGGGGCGGTCGGATTACATCTCCAAGCATCCCGAGCCCTGTCAGCCAGGGAGGCCACCGTTGTGAGTGACTGGTGGGGCAGCAAGAGCGGCCAGGGTGGAGATGCATGATGTGGAGAAGACGTCGTGACGAGACTGCTTCCGCGTCGAGCCTCGGGAGGAGTGGGCGACAATTACTGTCAAAACATCCTGTCAGATTTGTCTTCTTTTTCATCCCCCTCTTACTCCTGGGCATATTTCATTTTCCATTTTGTTTTCTGACATCGCCCTAAATGAAAGAGCTGCTGAAAGTGAGAACCCAAACTTTGTGAACGTGCAAGTCTGGATCATTCAGAAGTTTACTAACAGATGAGGGAGCTGGGCGCAGATACACACGTTTTTGCCAGTTCGTTGCCCTCTGATTTTATTACTGGTTTTATTGTACACGAGCTAGGCCACTCCCACCAGCTCAACTATTCTCATTCTTGATCCCAAAACGCTGCCACATGATCCCAGGTCTTCAATCACTTCCCCAGCTACCTGCTGCGTGCAGATGTGTCTTCAAGTTACTGCTTCTAACCTGCTTAGAACCTATTTGGCACCAACGTGCATCTCTGATCTCCTCATTAGCTGTAAGCCAAGTCGTGCTCTACATTCACAAGGTGCTGACTCGCTTGTAGTTGCGGGGCTCCGTCTGAAAGCTCTTGGCGACAGAGCGTTCAGCCACCGGGTCCCAAAACTGTGCAATGTTCTGCCTTGTGCATCGATGTGTGCATCTTTGGCCTTCAAAACCCACCTGTTCGATTTGTGTTTAAACACTTGACACAAATCGTATTCACGCGTCTTACTGTCTGAAGTACCCCGGTGCCCTGGTAACTCCTGCCCCCCCTGGATAGGCCTGCCATCTTCAACAGCACCCGCTGGTTCCTATGGCACGGAGCCCAAGATTGTCTCCTGAGTCCAAATGCATCAGCTCACATGGCACTGGATGAAGATGGTGTCTCCCTCAGTCTTCAGCTGTGTGACGGTAGGCAACACCAAACCTATCTGTGTTTAACAGGGGTGGGAAGCCACCGGTACATAAACTCGCAGAGGTTTATCTTTCTCCCCTTCCTGCTGTTGCAAATGCTTTGTTTTGCTCTCCTCCGTTGCCAGCTCTCTGGATGCTTTATAAGCAGGCATCTAATTTCCTGTCTGTTAAAACCTTGACCTTTGCTCAGCACTCTGCATCACCTGTTGGGAAGGATGCGACATAACAATAAATTTAATTGAATTTGAAACGAATTAGCAAGATAACTCCCGCCGGCTAAACCATTCTCACTGGCCGGACCGCTCCCACCAACCGGGTCCCTTTCGGCTGCCGCGCTGCCATTTACAGGACTCTCGCTACCTTTCCACCCTGGCAAAACAAAGCCCGTGGCTTAAATCGCTCTCGGTCCACTCAGACCGAAACCTCATTACCAATTTAACTGCTGGACGTTGGCCCCGGAGCACTGGGGAAATTTTTTTTTAGGAGTAAAAAAAAGAAACCAACGTAAGTGGCAAGACAGAGGCAGACAAATTGGTACAGGAGTTCAGACAGGGTGTCCTCAGCGTCTGCGTGAGCCCGATAATGAGGCAGGGGAATGTAAACATAGGCGCCAATAATGAGATCGCTGACCGACGGAAGACAGAGGCCCGGAGATGTCCGTCATAAATTCACAGACAAACCTGATTCCGCAGGAAAGTGAGCGAGCGAGAGAGAGGGCATAGGAGAACGACGGAAGAGCAGAGGATGGGAAAAGGTGTATGCGGACAGTCTTCGCTCCTCCTTTTTTCCTGTTGCAGAATTTTTATTCCCTCTTCTCTGCTGCCACTAGTTGCTAGGCAACCGCCAAACTACAGTGGGAGGGGCCACCCATTGCAGAAACACCTCCATCTGCGGCGCTCCCTCCTGACCGGCGGCGATGCCTCCGACCCCCTGTCCGCGGGAGCCTCCCTGACTCCTTGCCCGTTCCCTGCTGAGCGGCCGCTTCCGCCACTGAGCCGAAGGGAAAAAGAAGAAAAAAAAACAAACACGTTATTATGCTTTGGAACCGCCGCTGTTCTCAATTTACGGCAACGGTCCAAGATATGCTGAGCCCTGGCAGTTGTACAGGCTAAATTGATTCATTTGGCGTTAACTGTTCAAATGAGCTTCCTGAGTAGAAATCCTTCAGTAACGGAAAACTACACAGCTGATTTCTTTTGCTAAAGTCATCCACAAGGCCGCCCGTGATTTATTTGTTTAGGGGAACAGAGCAAACCCCGCCCCTACTCGTGATCCAGATTCCCCCAAACGTATACAGTAAACTAGGATTTCAACTTCCCCTCATGCGCCGTGGAAGAGGCCCCCGTCCGTTGAGGAACGATAATGAGCTCTGGCCATTCCTCCGAGCGCCACGGGCATCCGAGATCGAAGCAACGGCGCAGGGACCATCCCGTTCCCGGTCAGAGAGGGGGGTCGAGCACACCGAGCTCCGCCCACCGCAAATACGCCTACGGCTTGCGACGCCCGCAACTCTCCTCGGGAACAGCCGGCGAGAGGTTGCCTTGGACACACTTGCGAGATGATGGTGGTCACCAGAACTGCCACCAGGAGGCAGTTGCCTAGGCCACCGTTAGGGCCAATTAAGACACGGGTGACCTCCGGGTTATTCTGCCACCAAAACTCAAGGAAAGTAATGAGCTCAAAGTGCACCGTGCTCCGGGGCTGCATTTCAGCTTCCCACCATGGGGCTCGCGAAACCTTCTGGCTGCACCGCACCCATCCAGCGTGGCTCTCTCGCCTCATGTCATCCTCTCTCTAACACCCCCCCGCCCAATCCGTCACAATCTTTCTACACCTTTCCCCAACTCTTCCCTTCCCTCGCAGTCTTTTCCACCGCTCTGCCCCTCGCAACCTCTCCGCGCATCCATCCCCTTTTCATCCATCACTCGCAGTTTTATTACCTCCTCTCTCCCTTTCTGTACTTCCGTTAAGCCATTTGGCCGATACTTTCCTCCAAAGCGGCGCACGATGCTAAACTGTTTACAGTTATTTACCGATTTATACACCAGGGATTTTTTTTTTTGTTATTTCCATTGCTACCGCTTTTCTTCTCTTGACATTCCGTCTATCACTCTTCTTCTGGAACCTTCTATTGCAAACGTCTCTCCCTGGATCTGCTGTGTTATCCCTCCGTCTGCCTATACATCTTTTACCTTTCATCCCTCTGTCAAAGTCTCTCTCCATCTCCCTGCTCCATTTCCCCCTCCGTCCGTCTCTGTTTTTTTGTCTGTCTGCTTTAATGACTTGAGCGCTGTACCACTCATTAGCGCTGCCCCCTTCCACCGCCCGGCCCGCATCGCCAGCCTTCTGTATGGGTCTGAGCGGGAATCATTAGTTAGATTCCAGCCGACAGGTAACAAATGGAAGCCTAGAGGTTGGAGAGTCAGAAAATCATTAATATGAGATTAATAATGCAGCAAGGTTCTGTGCCGTGGCAGAAGCGCAAGGAGGAGGAGCTCAGGAAACTGCAGAGCAGGAAGGAGGAGGTGTAAAAAGAGGGAACAAACAGGAAGAGAACGTGAGAGAGAGGGGGAGATGGAGTGAGAAAGAGACGGCATGGTCTCCTGGGGCCCGGGGCTGAAGGTTCAAGTGTTGCCAGGCTAACCCTACAGAGTGCCTCAGATGTATAATACACATAACCGACGTGTTTTATACACACACACACCTTCAATATGACAACTGTAAAAATGGTGCCAGTCAAAAGAGTGAGGATGCTTGCTTACAACTTATTTTTCCAGGAGGACAATTTCCAGGAGGAGATAAGCGAGCATGTCTTCCCAGCTCCTCTGCAACAGTTCCCAGTGGTGCAGTTCACTTGCGTTGCTTTGCCTCCACTCTCCGGTCCAGTTTGTCTCATAGCCGCGTTGCCCGAGCGGCCTCGAAATTTCAACCGGCGTCGCATTATTATCTTTCTAAGGAGAGACACCTCCGCACTTCTGCGCTGTCCGCTCACATATCGTTGCCGTTTCCACAAGGCATTTATGCTATTATTACGCCACATAATGAGGATTATAAAGACAAATGACTGTGCAGTTACTGTACATCGAGGAGTTCTACATCACGGCCACTTTCGGCGTCCGTGGAGAAGGGCGCCCGGGGCTGCACCGCACTTCTGCGCCACTCTTCTGACAGACGAGCGGCACTGACTTTGCACATGCAAAAACCTAAGAATGCTGAAGAGCCACAGCACTCCAGTGATGCTAAGAGGCGTGCGTTATTCGAACATTGCGTAACCCATGTACCAAGCAGCTCCCAATCCTGGTTGTTTCCGGAAAAAAAACAAAGAAGGCCGAAAAAAATCTAAATTTTAGTATTTAGAAATAATCATGCATTAAATTTGTGAATGTACATGCAGATTGTTTTACAGAGGTTGCAAAATTACAGGAATTCTGGGATTAACTCTTGCTGACAGTCAGCTTGACGGACAGATGAATGATGGACGTATCTAAGTAGACAGGTATAGATGATGGATGGATGTGTGGTTCAATGGGCAGATGGATGAGTGTATGGATGAAGAGGTGGATGAAGGATGGATGGATACATGAATGTCCTACTGGGAAAGGCTGGTGGCAGTGATGCAAGCTCTGGCCCGGAACAACCGTACTGATTTTTGATCATTATCGATTCCATCTTTACATTTATTTTTGTGTTTTTTTTATTATTTTTGACGAAGACAAGAGTTAATGTGGACAAAAAAACAATATTGTGTTTAAAAGTGTAGAAAATGTAGCTACATAAAGAGTGGGAAAGCTGCAGTTATCCCACCTTTTCTTCCCTCGCAAACGCATGCAGGCCCGCGCATGGCAGGCGGATTAAACTGTTGCTCTCCGCATCTTTGATGTCCCGCAGACAGACAGCGCTGCCGCCCCCTGCTGCCCACACACCGCGTCCCAGGGCTGACCCCGCAGCGACCCCTTGAGGAGCAGCAAAGGAGTGCAGCTTGATGGCTCGGCCGCGCGCTGGCTGCGGGGCGGGAGCGTGAGTGGCGACAGCATCGATTTCCAACGATTCCTTTCTAAAGAGCCTGTCGGCGAGGAAGAGCCGGGAGATGTGAGCAGACAGCCTTTCGTTTCTTTTTCAAAAAATCACCTCTGGTGCTCCCAGATTCAAAAACCACAACACTTCTGGTCCTAGACCAGAAGGCTTAGATTTAGCCGCGTGAACCACGTGGTCACCCTTTTGGTTGCCCAAAAATCATTTGAACGATAGCATTCGTTCAGCCGACCTTAAATGTTTTAGTGAACAGGTGGCAAGGACCGCGAACACGGTGACGCTGCCTCAGCAACACACTTAGGGAAGCCGGTCATATAGCGGTTAAGTGTTTAAAATAGGATAATGAACTTAAACATCACCGATATAAGTTTTGCAAAAATGGATGTAACAGTCCAGCGTGGGACAAAAGTGCCAACTTAGCAACCACGTAGCACATAAGATCACGAGGGGGGAAAAGTCCCGGCACGAGAAGATGAATGGGCCCCATTAATGTGCATATTGCATAAATTATGCCTGTCTGAGACCTTGCACTTGAGCCGATAGCCTTGGTGCTGTCGCCAGACATCCTCGGTGGTTGTGAACCCTGGAGCTCTGAGAGCCGGAGAAGTCGGCTTCCTTGCGGAGTAAAACTACGGGATTCCTGCCAAATCATCTAGGGCAGTAGGTGGACCCTGGACTCTAGGGACCAAGGTACAAATTCCAGCTCCCTCCGTAGAACCCTTGAGTAAGGTGCCAACCTTGAACTGCTCCAATAAACCTTACGCCGCTGTACAAATCTGCCATCTTAAATAGATTAACGTTTTAATTTGCTTTGAAGAAAAGGGTTAGATAAATACCTGCATTTCAGGTGAGCTTTCCACACACCTTGTCAATTTGCTTCGTATGTCCTCCTGACTCGGAGGTCCTATGGCCTTGGTTGCTGCATCATGCTGTAACATTTATGGCAAATATGAAAGGAGTGATCATATGCAGCAAGAAGCGGGAATACCGTCTTTGACTCCACCTCCGTGCGGCGCCGCGGTCACCTCCTTGCTCATGAGTCTCCATCGCATGTCCACCAGGACTCAGGGCAACTTGGATCCAGCACTGGTTACTGAACAATACTAACACCTCTCTTACATCCCTTTTTCAGGGCTTTGCTACAGTTGGGCATCAGTCAAGGTGACTGCTGGAGATAAAAGACTTCCTTTCATGCTCAAGACACCCAGCATCCTCATATGTTGACCTTGGATACATCTGGCTTATAGTCTGGTGTAGGTTTTCAGAGTCATCTCCTCACTGGATGTGGCCCAGTTACAGATACTGGGAAGATGGACTGGTGGATTTCGGGGAACCTTACCCAAGATTTACCTGGGTGCAGGCAAGCGCAGAGGAAGCCAATGCTAAACTAGGAGTATCGACATCTGTGTTCTGCAGCCCTTCCTGCTCGCTGTCAGAAATTTTGCCTGTGAAATGGAAGTCATTTACCTTGACGGCCCGCTTCGCTGTTACCCATGAAGCACTGCGGGAGCCTACTGCGCTCGGCGCCGGCACCGTGCACCCCTCGCTCAAGCCTCCCTCAACTTCAGAGCCAGGCAGGAACAAAAGGAGGCTCCCAGAAGAACAGGTGACGCACTCTGAAAGTGCATCTGCTCCAGCTTCTCTGCACCTCTGTCTGTCTGTCTGTTTCTTCTTGCAGGAGGAAGCTAATCGTAATATGAGTAAAGTAAACTTTCAAGAAGAAAGCCTTAGGAGAGAACGCGTGGGAGGTGTTATATATTTATTTCTGTTTATCTAGTTTTCAGTAATTTATTCAGAATGTGCTTTTTTCTTTAAGAAAAAAAGGGGGGGGGGCGCTTTTTCCACTCTTCTCTGTGGGTTAGCAAGCGAGTACGACAGCGCTGGCTCCATCCTGCATGGCTGCAGCGCAGGTGCTCCTTGGAGGAGATGGGAAAAGGCTCTGACGTGCGGACCGCAGGGCAACGCCCCGCACAGAAGAGCAGTCCTCTGCAGCGGCGACACCTCAGCCAGGCTGGAGGCCCTCGAGGTCCCCTGTGGCGCCTGGCTGAAGCCAGGCTTTAATTCAAGAAGATTAAAGCGAATGGTGCTCACTGCACGCGCCTCCCCTCCGAGCTTTTGGGTGGAGCTCTCGACCCTTTCTTTTGCTTAAAGAACATCCTCACCCTGTCATTTTCCTCCTTCCCTGTTGTTTTATTATTAATATTATTATATTAGCCAGCTGACACCCTTGAGGTCTGCACACTAAGCTCCTTAAAACCACTTATCCCTCAATACATTTTTGTGATTTTGACTGAAGCACCTGGGTGGTTTGACTGGTAGGAAACGCGATCTAACCATTACACCATCCGCTCTGGTTACCTTCTGTAGTTAAGAGGCACCAAAGGTAGCCAGAAGCCCAAAGGTGAAAGACCTTCTTGTTTCTGGGCCGTGGGTTGAACGAAATCTGTGTTGAGTCCACCAAACAGGACAGCCGGAGGACGCCGGAATATTGCTCAACCCTGCATCTGCCCCACCCCAATCTCTCCTCCTCCCTCCGATAAAGCGGGCATATGGTGCGTTCCATGCGGAGAACTGGAAACACTTCCAGAGAGCGGATGACACTGCTTTGCTCATCTGTAATCCCTGCAGCTCGGCCCTGCCGGTGTCAAGGCACTCTTTGATGCAGTATTCATTATACAGCTCCACTTTCCCTGTGCATCGATCCCTCGCACCTGCCCCCCTGCAGGCATTTACAGGCACCTCATCCCTGCGTCCACTGACGGATGGCCTCTGTGTCCCTGTGTGTCTTTACCTGTGCGCACGTGACGGCAACATTCGGACAGCACGTGTGTCCAAATGTTTCCGTGTGCCAGCGCGCACAGCCTATAAACACACGGAAAGAACCGAAATTTCCAAGCACAGAGATTAAATGAAAAAAACAAGACGCTGTGGACATACAGCAGCTATCAAAACACCATTAATGATGCCTTGGCAATTGCTGACGTAAAGGCTGAAATCAAAACAGATGTCGGGCCTTTTTCCTCCCTTAATAACGTCTTGCAACCAAAAATATTTAAGTGAAATACAATCGGATCACGGCTGAGAGAAATCGCTTTAAAACGTTCAGCGCCTTGGTTGCTTAAGAGCGCACAGTCTTTATACAGCTGTGCTGAGATTTAACAGCATTACACATTATAGTAAAGCAGCCATTTTCCTTCAGGTTACGTCAGTTGATAAACCCGAAATAAAATCTTGGGCGGCACAGGTGACCAATAGAGGATCTTAGGATAATGGCACCATGGAGCAAACAGTGAGGTTAAACAGCCATCCAGCAGCATGTGGATGGAGGTTTGTCGTCAGGTGCTCTGGTTTCATCCCATAGTCAAAAGGCAGGCATTTCAGGTTAATCGGTCAGCTTAACTCGGCCATAGTGTGGAAATGTGTGTGTGGCCACCCTGCATTGCACTGCTATGCCATCCAAAGCGTTGTTTCATACCCCAGCACCCAGGAATTATGGGATAGGCTCTACACAGCTGACACCCTTAACAGGACAAAGCAGTTGAAGATGATGAATAGATGAAGAATTGCGTTTTATAGCTATGTACTTTAAGCAGAGCAGTTTAGTGCCTTAATAAAAGACTCTGCAGCAGGAGGTTTAATTCACACCTGAGTCTTTGGATGGTAACCACTACCTCCTGCCCCATTGCAGGAAATGGGATTGAACTGGGAACCTTCAGGTCAGCTGTCTACGTTCTTAAGTACAACCCCATCCACAATGTTAGGGAGCCCGCGTGACTCACGATGTTCATGAGGGTGAGGAGGTACTTCTGCACTTTCTCCTTGCCATGGAACTGCACCACCGAATCATCCACGCCCAGCAGGACCTCAATGTTGTAGGCCCGATCCACCGCCTGCCGCCGGGCCCTCCGGCTCTGGTTCAGGTTCTGCTCCACACCGCGGTACAGAGTCTCCAAGTCCAGAAGTCCACCCAGATCTGCACCTTCAGCACAACACAAAACAGCCACGTGCACTTTAGCAAGCAATGAACAAACATTTGTGTGTCACAGACTAACAGGTAAACAGCAGAACTTAGCAGGCAAATTCATACTAGAAGAAACCCGTTGGACTGACACTAAATCTTTTGGGTATCGGTTCTAGCCCAGGAAAGCTGGTCCGCACAGCTGCCCGCTTCAAACCCAAGCAGCAAGGCTTCACGGGTACCTTGTAAGTGCTGGTGTTAGAAAGCTGTGCGCATAAACGCATGAGCGCAGGTGGGCAGACCGCAAGCGTGCACGGCGATGTGAGCATGGCTCTGGGGTATCCTAACATCTCGCCTTTCATCAGCACCAAACCGTAATTCACCTCCAGCTAAACCTAACAGATGGCAATGGAGCAAACTTAAAACACGCTAATTTAAACAGACGTGCTTCTCGAGATCGGTTTCAAAAGAGCTTTTTATTTTTTAAACTGTCATTCGCTGTGGTAAAGCGAAACACGCAGGCAGACGCATGGCTGCGGCGTTTACGCCGTACAAACAACTGGATGTTTTTTACATGTCGCATGGGCTGTGCTAGTCATGCGTACGGACGGCTGTTACGCAGTTAGGCAACACCGTGTGCTGCTCGTGCAAATTTTTGCAGGTAACCACGAAGGACACCCGCGTAGGACGCCCGTGAGGAAACAAGACTGATAGCACGTTAAAACGGGTATGTTTTAAAAGTATTTAAAAATATACTGCATATTATAAGAACATTCTTTGGCAATGCAGATGGAAGCTATGTGGAACTGACTGGAACCCCCTCTTGCAAGCTTTGTCCCAGGAGAGTCAACGGATGGGGTGAGAACAGCGGGGGGGGGGGGGCATACGTGGGCTGCCTCGGTGCCGTCGGTCCCCGGGGATGTGTCTCTGGATTCCTGTGCATGTCACATTTGCGATGAGTGCACGCTGGAAAAGGAGAACGTGCTCTTTTCCGTGCCAAGACTCCTGCACCTGACATGTGGGCTTCCGGCCCCAAAAATGCTGGTTTGCTAAAGTGTTTGTGCATGACCCCCGTGCGGAAGAGGAGGAAAGTGTGCGACTGAAGAGGTGTCGATGTCCCAGTCTCCCATCTCTCCATCAGCGAGGGCATCCTGCATGCGCTCCTTACACAACGTTTCCTTGGCAACCTGCTCGTAGATGAACCGACACCCATCCTCAGCTAATATTGGCTCCAGTTGCTTCCGCACTGGAAAATAACTTGGGTGGTCCCTCCTTCCGCTCCTTCTTCAAAAGGCCAGGATTAAATAAATATCATATAAATGTTATTAAACTTTAAGCACCTCCCGTTCGCATTTCGACTCGACGCGCAAGCTGATCTCAGCTGGGGTGATTTTGACGGACAACGTTTGGCACAGGGGGGAAAGTCCGCGTGTTGGGTTCCATACAGCAAGCGCTGGTGTCAGAGAACATTCCCCCGCTGCCTTAACCAAATGGACTCACAACTCAATATTCAGAACCTCATACTGGACATGAGACAACATCCCTCACATCTACTTTTAATGAAGCCTTTGGACAGTTGCGCTTTGCGTATGACATCAGTTGGCATTCGGAAACTGTCCAAGTCTCCCGTTTCCTCGTTTCTTCATTCTTTTACATTTTTAAGACCGCTACTGCAAGTGCGTATTACAGCCTGTTGTGTTTATTAAGATTGGAAAAGTGCAATTTTTGTGCGTGCCTTATCAAACAATCTCGCAGCGAAGAGGCCGACAGACTCCGGCCTCATTAGGCTAAGTGCAACTCACCTTAAGAAACCTTCACTTTCAGTCTACTGCGAACCAAACCAGGGAGGATCATGGGAAGCCGTGCGAATAGACATGGGTGGCTAAAGGCAGCCTGAGCAAGTTTGTGATGGAAGTGGTAGGAAAATGTCTGCAAGGTATACGGGCCTTCGCTGAGGTAATCCGGAAAGAAAATCCCCTCTAAGAAAGAGCTTTAGTGCTTGGGCATTTATTAAAAAGACCTGCATCCATCAGAACCAGACAACCAGAATCCACAAAGACCTCTACTTGCACATTATTGGCAGTGTTGTCCATCCCAATGGCTCCAGCAGGCCAATATAATGCAAAAGTAAAAATATGTACTGTGAAACCCCACAATAATACACCCTGAATTTGGATATAACACAGCTGGCGCCTGGCTCCCGTTCTTCTGCTTCCTGTCCAATCAGCAACATCTTATTGGGACAGTGATGAATTTACAGGATTTACTGAAGATGATGTACGTTTGGGTAAAAATTTCTATTGGTATTGTAAAAGCCGTTAAAGGAGTTGTTGCTCTCCCACAATGCACTGCTGCCATATGTTTGAAAGTACTGTAAATGTGTCTGTGTGGGAGGTTACAGGGAAACTGTTGACCCTTTCTGTATTTGCTGTTTTCAAGAACTTTGGGGTGGGCAAGTTGTTGTACACTGTGAGTGCCTAGCCACAGACATGCTGCAGAGAAATTAAGCTTGTTTTCAGGCCAATCTCTCAAGCCCTCCTTCCATAACACCACTGAGGGAATGGAGGAAGCAGGTTGTTACAGAATTATTGTAATGCTAACATTGGAAAATATTAACACGTGCACACCATGTTTGCGATAATCTGTCTTTTTCCTGCATGTCTAACAAATGAAAACAAAACATTATTTTTCCTCATGCTCTTCACAATGTAGGCAGAAGAGAGAATGAAAACATCATTTTCATTAACCTTGCAATACGGGAATTTTGGACTCCACTTATCTATGTTGGGTTTTACTCTAGTAAGTCGAGTAAGCATCGGCACAGAGCACTCGCACGCATGGAGCTCTGCAGGAGGGATGCAGCACCATGGTTCTGCACTGTCTACTAACCAGGAGGTAAAGAAACAGTTAATCAGATAATGCAGAACGCAGGTGGTGTCCCAGAAGATGCCATAAATGCATGAATGCTAAAGTCACATTAAGTGCCGTCAAGTCAATGCCAACACTTGTCTACCAGTATTAAGTGCCACTATGCATGCCCTTATGGTTGAATGTGTTCTATCCGTGGTCAGTTGGGGTCATCCATCTTGGTGCCTTCTTTTTCTTACTCCCACTTTTCTACACATTACCATCTCTCAGTGCAAGCCCAACCTTCACAAGATGTGTCCATAGTGTAACCTCAGAGGAACCACACCATTTGTAGAGCATCAAGGTACCATTCAACCGGAGTTACTCCACTGTTTATGGCACTGGCACCCTGAAACATTCTGTGTCTGGCAGAAATTGAATGTTGAAACATGGGGTGAAGGTGACCAACTGTCGGCCGTATCTTGCAATACCTACGTGGTAGCTCTCACTTTCATGATACCATGTGGGTTGTCCAGAAGTCACCAAGTTTTGCCTTCGATCTGTAGCTCTGAGTTTGAGCAGAATTCCAAGCAACAAGACACTTATTTAGGAACTGCAGGATCGCTCAGATGAAAACGCTGTTTTTAATGACTTGGAATTTGATTAATCGTGACTTTGAATTAACTGCTACTATTTTGAGCGGCTAAAGATGTTGACCAATACAAACAGTATGAGTTATTAGCTCTGATATTTCATTTGTAGCTTCTTTGAATCCTTAAGCAAACAATCTGTCTCGTTTTTATGAACAGCTTTTCCCTTTATAAAACCAGTTTGATTTATGCCTCAGAGAGGCCACGAAGAAGAAGAAAGAGATACCAGAACGACCTTGAGCGTAATAGACCAATCCTGTCTCATTTATTTCGAGGAGAAAGTCTCTCGGTTTCAGGGTGCGGGGGAGGTTATGTTTTATGACTCCATAGAGGGGGCGGGCGTACTAGTGGGCAGAGGAGTGGTGGGGGAGTGCAGGTGTCCAAGCTGCTTCAACAACTCAATGAGACACTTACCTTCCTTCTGTTTGAACTGGAAAAGTTCCTCCCATCTAGCAAAATGGTAGCTGAAATGTGTGTATAGACAAGGGGACTTGAAGGGTATAAACCCATCACGGTGAAACAGATCATATCCTAAGTTTCGGTCCTCTTGTGCTGGTCACAAAGTTTATGGATGGGATCTCCACCATTAACGGGATCAAAGTGCATTTAGCCATTCTGGTAACTCCACCACTGTTTTCCATGTCCTCCATTATCATAACCGCCATTTTTCTTAACACCTCCACTAATGGAGTAACTCCAGTTCAGCTGCGGGTCTGGAACTGCAGAGGAGTAAGCTGACAGAGAGAGGACCTGGTGGCCCCAGTTCTCCTCCTACACTCAGTCCAAAAACCCTCTCCTGATCTCGCGCTCATCTGTTGGAAACATTGTCTCCTTCACCTCAGAAGAATTCTCATTCAGGTGGAGGGCTATGCGGCCTTATTAGATGACAAAGGTACTTTGTCTCTCAACCTTTGCAAATGTCAAGAGTGTCGGGGCAAACACGGTCGGAGAACAAAACAGGCAGGAGAGGCAGAAGGTGCATTGCAGTCGGCCAGGAAAAGGATTAATGTCCGAGCGTTGAAAACATCTGAAATGCGAAAAACGTAGTGTTCATCACAGTCTGCCTCATGAATTTGACCTTAATGTGGGCCATGGGAGCCTGATGGAGGATGTGGTGCTGCATAGCTATGCAGGTGGGATCTGACGGGCACAAGAAAGTAAGCAGAGTTGGGGGACCCTACCCATGGTTCTCTGCTGAGTGTCCAGTAGGCGGCTCTGTAACTCACTCCCCACAGCAGGCGGACCAAGACGTGGTCAGAGGATGAGGAAACTGTTGCCACGGTAACTGGTAAGCAGAAAGACTGGTGAACGGTAAGGAACCTTGGCGAAGGCCAGGACACTAATTAGAATGATGGCTCTCTTCTGCTGGGAACGGCAGGGGAACTGTGACAACCCCAACCGAGGACCCACTTCGCTGGTCTTCCAAGCGGACAACTGGTGTGATGCGTAGCTGCGGAACGACAGATTCGGACCCGCACCTTCCACACCAGGGCAAGTCAGGACAACCAGCGTATCCTCACACATGACAAACCGTCCTCTGTCAGACATGCAAATGGGTTGACCACCTTGCTAACATGTCCACCTCTGGCCCGTGACCCTGAAAACCTATCCATGGTTCACGTTCCAAGACCCTGCAGTATCTGAAAAGTCTCCCTAGAGGGCAGCATTGCACTCGGTCCCACTGAGGAAACAGCTGACAATCAAAAATTCATTCTCGGTGTCACGGCAGAAAGGACTTCTCATCACCGGATCCATCATTACATGCTAGATTTTACCGAGACGCTAAATGCCACCCATCAGTATATCTACAAAACAAATAAGAATACGAGCTGAAGCTTTATATTTATGTCCACGTATCAAATTAGGATGGGGTTGAGACTGAGGTGAGGGGAGGATGGGAATGCGGTGTTTGTTTTCCTTTCATTTGCGGCCCGATTCGATCTCAAGCGTTTCTCATCGATAGGTAAAGCCCGGATAATACCAGAGCAATTAGGTTCACACTGGGTCACCCCATCTAAAAGGAAAGGTAAGAAGGCACAAAAAAAGCATCTGCGCTTCCCTCCGTAAGCCGAACACAACCGAACGCCGTATACAGAATTCAATACGTATTCTCTGGAGTCCAAAATTAATTTAGGATTGATCCAAAGACCGTTGTTAAAGAGAGGGATATTTTCCAAAAGACTAAAGCTCGGGATTTCTTGGGACTTTTGCCCAGCTGCCTCCATCCATGGTGTTTGGGCTTTTTATCGACTTTGCCCAGGGATAATTATTTGTAAATAATACGAATGGCCAACAGGGTTTCTGGCAAAGGTCTTTCTTTGATCAAAAATGTTAGTGAACAGCAGCAGACAGTTCTGTGGTTAAGGGTACAGCCTTGGAATGTCGATCTCAAAGACTTAACAGGAGTTGATGTTAGACGTTTGAGAAGAATGCATAGAGGCATTTAATCCGAATAACCTGAATTGCTCCAGTGATGCGTCCAGCTGTGGTTAAACTGGGCCTCGCTGGGGTAGGAACGTTACCGAGGAACAACATGGAACCGTTCTCTTAACAGCTGGCTGGACCCGAACCCGATGTGTAGCTGGGACACTTCCGGCAGTGACAGCACCGCATGCCACTGACCCAACGGTCCCACTGGTGGCCCTGGGGTGCTTGACAGCCCACCCTTGCATCTGTAGCACAGCCAACAACATTTATATTTACATTTGTGTAGCTTCCCTGTTTTCTCTTTCTTGGTTTACTAGAGCAGGTGAAGAGATTTAATCCTGGGACCTCCCTAGTCCAAGTCAGAATTTCAAACTCTTCTAACCACACCTTGCTGGCCTTTTCCCAATAATAGTAGCAGTAGAGCCAGATGAAATTCCAGCAAATGTACAATTCACAAAAATCCGTAGACCAAGTGGAAAAAGTTATAAAAGAACACGGTAAATACACAACGATACCGCAACTTGTTCACTCCACTTCTCTGAGCGCTGCGCAAAACCGCTAAAGAGAAGCAGGCAATCCCCCACTTCAGTGTTTCAGGAGGACGTGGTGCTGCCTAAGAGCAGGAGGCCAAGGAAACAAAGGTGTGTGGGGGTCAAAAGAAAGCATGGATGTATGGCAGAGTGGGGTAAGAACACCACATTTCGACTGTATTTTTCAATTTAAATGTATGGGGGCTACTGTACATCCTGCAGCGCCCTCTCATTTTGTGCAGAAGCTGTAGGACCATGTGCTAAGGTTACACCAGGAAGGTCCTTCTTGCAAGCAGCAGATAAATCCGTTACCCCATACTGAAGCTCTTCTCACTCCTTTCCCATGTCCCTTCCTTTTCTTTACCTGCTGTTGTTCAGCTCTTCCAGGTCACATCTGCACTACACCCTGGAAGCAAGGGCAGGTGGCTCACCGCACTTACAATAGTTTTTCAATAGCGGGACGTTCCTCTTCCTGGATCCCTTCCAGTTCCAGTGTCAGTGGGGCAGCAGAGCCCAGCAGCTGACACTCCAACTGCGATCTGCTGGACTACCACACATCGACTACTCGGCTATACAAGGCCTTGCTAAGCGGACAAGGACACACATGGTGGGGAAATGAATAAACTGACACGGTAATTTGATATGAGCAACGCAAATGGTGGCACAGCAGGTAGCCCTGGTGCTTCGCAGTGCCGGGGTCGTGCAGCTGGACATACGGTTGATCCCTGTTCAGTCTGCGTGGAGTTGTCGTGCTCTCCGCTCCAACAGTGTCAAGACATGAGTTTCAGGTGCGTGTAGTGTGTGTATGTGTGAGCTAGTGTGTTACACAGCTCTACTGCTAAGTGAGTAAATGCAAAGGTAAACGGTCTTCACCGAGTGTATGCATACACACACAAACCTGGGAAGAAAACCAACCTCTGCTGCTGGATATCGAATAAACAGCACACCCCCCTAAAGTGGGACAAGTGTCTTGCCCATTCAGCAACCAACAGAAGGGAATGATGGGAAGGATAGATCCCCGAGGGGAGGTGTGACCCTTTGCTGTTGGTGACCCTGGGTTGAAATGAAGGCACGTTTGCTGGGGGCGGGGGATCGATTAGCACGGATAAGGCAGCTCTCCTCGGGATCCACCAGCACGACGTGGCTAAGCCAGGCTGACCCCCCCCCCCCCACACACACACACACCTCCTCACCTTTACACCTCCACCCGTGGCCGCAAGGAGTTGCAGCCCAATGAAGGGGACAAACGACGCATGCGGAGGAGAGGAGAAACCAGTTTTTTCCTCTTGCTAGGCAGATGATCCAATGCATGAGAAGGCAGTTTTGTGAAGCTCTGGGGCTTAGTGCGCGCTCGCACTGAAAGCAGGCTTTGTGCAGTAATACACACAATGGAGACACATTCTGCCAAGTGTATCATGTGCGGCTTAAACGCCGTACCATGTAAGCAAGTCGAGCGCAGACCGTAGTGCCGGCAGACAAACCTGGTGCGGCTTAAGGCCTGCTGACTGCGAGAATGTGATGTCGCCATAGCCGCTCTGGCCGATTGGCCCACTTAAAACCCAAAACACACTTTGTCTCTTCTTGCTGTGACTTTGCAGCGCCGGTGTGTCTGTGTGCCAGGCACAGCCGCCCACCAACCTCAAACCCGAGGACTAGCGGCACCGGCTCTGGGATGAGGCTCATCCCTCTTCATCCCCTCGAGCCGAGGACCCTGTCAGAAGATCTGTGGGAAGGGTCACCGGGGACCCAATGAGTTATGACAGCAAACCAAACATCCTTCTCTCGGATTACAGTGTCAGCCCCCTCAGACTGCATCTCAATGTCGTCTCCTTAGAGCAAAGACTTACGACCAGAAGGACAGGGGAGGGGCGAGCAGGGCTGGTGAAGGAGAGCAAGAGAGACAGAGCGAGACCCAGCGGTGGATGCCAGCCACTTTGGGTCAACGATTCCATGAATACCCTGGGGTCCTCTCAAATTGTGCATACTTTTAGCACCTTCTTCCATTACAGTCCCGCACACACGTGCGGTACACATATACACACGCGGTCGCGGCATTTCCTAGCGGCACAGTAGAGGCTTTCTATTTATAGAAAGAACTGGATCGATATTCAACGTTAAAACTGTCCTCGGTTATCATATCGCGAGAATGCGCTGCTAACTAATGGCCTGTAAGCAAACACATGGGTGGACGCGGGTGCGAGGGCCCGGGTATAAACACGGGACCCGAGACCGGCGGGAAACAGGATGCCGTGTGCGAAGAGCTGGTCTCCTCGCCATTTTGCTCAAACCTGGCAGGTCCGCTACTTGAGCCAATGCGTCCCACTAAGCGGCTGAGGGTTTACTCATCGGGCTTCCCTGTGTTTGTCTGCGTCATCGCGGCGTGCTCGAAGAATCCAGGTGACAGTAAACACAGAACGTCGCCTGCAGCGCCGTTGCTCGGCTTAACCCGTGCGTGACAGGTGCAAAGCGACCGATCGTCATCAGGGCACCTTCCTTACACAAAAGCGCATCTGGCTTAAAACGCACCGAAAACCCAGGTTCTATTTTTTTTTTTTTTTTAGAAATTCCTACCTAAATTGCTCATTTGGCTTGAAAATAATGCATTCATTGAGTTGACACATTGTACTTGCTAACAAGGATTTATGCATTGATACAGCTGGGCATTTTTACGACATCTTTTCGGGTGAGTGACATCATCAAGGGTGCTACGCCGGAAAGTGAACTCAAAATCCAGGGCGTTCGACCGGAACGTTGGGGCTGCGACCGCTACGCCAACTGGCGCCCGTGCTCGGGAAAACGAACAGATCGTGAAGCTAAGCAAAAAAAAAAAAAAATGGGATCATCAGACTTGGCGAACGCAACGCGTGCGAGCGCAATCCATGCACCGGTACAAGCGACGCGGAGACAAGATCGCTCACGGGTGTTTTGAGATTTATTACCGTTTTCATAACAACGCACTTAAGTTGCACCGCTGTCAAGAAACGCAGCCGCGTGTTTACCCGCGAAACACCCCGCGCGAATCAAACAAGCACTTATACTGACACGAGCAGCATTTTGTGTGGGTCGCGTGCCTGCATGTATGCATGCCCTCGCGGTGTTTAACATAATAATAAAAATAAAGAAACAACCAGGGCCGAGCAGGAGGCGTCTGGACTACAGCGAAGTCACATTTAACCCGGCTGAGCTGCCACTGAAACCGAAATGACAGCAGAACCTGCTTTTTGGACAACACCCAGCAGATGCCCCGAGGAAAAGTCTGTTAGCGGGCTTATATGACCGTCATACTGTTAATCGATTTACATTCTTCTGTTAACCATAAACCGTATATTCCTTCCAGGGGAAGAGCAACATATAAAACTCAGCGTCCGCTTATCCCATTAAGAGCCTTCGATCATTCAATTAGCCAGCTAGATACGGCCATAAAGCGGACAGAAATATGGCCCTATCAGAGGCACCCCATGAAAGCGGCCCGCCTACTGAAGGGGTTTTATGACTTTATTGGAAAATTGGACCATTTTCAAGCTGCACCCCCTCCGGTGGACTCGAGTGGCGAACTGACGGGGGGGGGGTGAGGTTTCCGCTGTTTGGCTACGCAAGGACTTGAAGCGCAAACAAACGCAGCGAGAGCCTTCCACGCACACCCCCCCCCCCCCACGACAGCAGCGCGGCTAAGAGGATCGAACGGTACGGGGAGGCGACGGAGAGCGGCGGGAACTTACGCGGAACTCCCACTGTTAAATTTTAAATTCTAAGTAGCGGCGGACAAAACAGGTGCAAAACCTGGAAGTGACTGGTTTAAATAAATAAATAAATAAATACATACAGGGTTATTCTCCAGCTTCCCCTAGCAGCTTCATTTCTTTTTCAGTGCTTGGCTGAGCAGCTGATGCACTGTGATCCTGCCGTACAGAGCAACGAAAGGACAGGGGTGGCCACGTTGGGCCTGGCTAGAGAGGGAAGCGGGCAGTGAAAACCAAACCTTCCCAAACTGGGTGTTTTTTTTTTTTCCCCCCTCACAAAAGCAATTCCCGACAAGGACTTTGCTCAAGACCATCGCAGCCTTAACTTAGGAATGCAAGGCAACGGCACGGGTAATGACTGCGCCACCTTCCGGCCTTGAGAAGCACTGGCACTTTCCGTGGGCGCCATTCCAAGGCCTGGCGACGTGACACTGACAGACAGGGCCGTGCACCGTGCATGTCTGATCCAATCTCTCTCCGACGCCCGCCAGGTTGCTGCTGTCCGGTGTGGCCATTTAAGGAGATTTATGTGCCTTCCGACGGAGTGGGCAAGCTGTGGGACTATAAAGCTGTCTGTCAGCGGCGAGGCAGGAAGGCACCGGAGGAGACATGCTGTGTGTTTTATTGGGGCCGCGTCGCACCGTAAACCTGCCGCCCCGCGACAAATAAGGTGCAGCCCAAGGTCTCGCTCTGAGAGGCGGGTACGGAGGTGCCATACGCGTCTAATCGGGTTGTCGAGGAGGTTGGAGCAACGGCAGCGGCGATAAAGCTGTTCGCACAAAAGGAGCGCTCTGAAGCAAGACCGGGTTTGAGCTTTGGGGTTTGAAAGGTGCACCAGGTGCGAGGCCAAGGGTCACCAGGCACAACTGGGTGGGGTCGCAGGGTTTTCGAATGACTCTGTGGAAATCGTCCCAGCCACGGTCGTGTTAAAACTTGCCTCTGCTTTCCCCTATTCTTTCTTACTTTTTCTCCTTTTTAGCGGACCTGCCTTTTCTTTGGCTTCTTCGGTTAGCACTACTAAAAAAGCTGCATTTACATACCGAGTTTATGTAACAGATTTTCAAAGTTATAAATGCACAGAGGACTTTGCAAGTTATTTACCTCTTCAGATTACGCTTTTCTACAGCTTACGTTAGGTCTGTATAATAAGCTGATTCACCCATCTATACAGCTTTAGGAATAAGAAGCTTCCTCAAGGGTACTACAGCAGGAGCAGGAGTTCCAGCACGAGTCCTTTGCTTTCAAAGTGATGCCTCTAACCACTGCGCCACCTGCTGCCCTGTTGCTTCTAGTGCAGGTGAAATGGTTTGACTGAAATTTAGAAGAATGTAGCTTGGTCTTCAGTGTGGAGCGGATGTGAGCAAGTGGGACGTTGCTCAGTGGACCAGGGACGCGTGACGGCGGTGAGGAGCCCTGTATGCACTCAGACAGCTTGCTAAAAGCAAAGCAGGCGAGGACAGCAGAAAGGAGCCGCGGCTAAATCCCACGAACCCGACACGCTGTCAAACATTGCGTTTGTTTTCACCGCTGACATAAGCAGGTCCCTTGGAATGGGAGCTCAAACCTGCCACAGCCTCGTTCAAGGGGTTGCAGAAGTTTTATATTAAGTTCTACGTGTCAAAGGTTGCAGATCACAAGTCAGATCCATAGCTGGGAGCAGAACATAACCGAGCAAACCTGAAAATCTCCTCTTGAAACATTGTGGAAACATCAACCTAGAGGTCCAGCAATGTTCTCATGATGTTCCAGAGCATTCCTCTGATATAACATCACAGCCGTTTAGCGGTGGGAAGGAAATGCTGGGCTGTAACCGGGAGCCCTCCCAGGGCCCCGTCACAAATCATTCTTCTGTTTTGGAAACTACGGTGGTTCAGTTCTAAACTTCAAAGGGCAAAAAGCCCAGTAGAAACTGCAAAGTCCTGTCACAGAGGAGAGGGAACTTGTCGGAGGAGGAGGACGCGCGTTCCAACAAACCTGCGCTGGCAACCGTAGGCAATCGAACCAAACAGTACGCCGCCCGGGTACAAAATCCACCGCCGTCCCCTTATCATTCACGTGGACGCATCTGGGGAGTGGGCCGGGTGGTCCGGCGACACCGAATCGTGACCTGATGCCGAGCTTGGCGGCAAAGGATCCGGCTCACTGGCCGAGCACCACTTTTGTGCCAATAGCGACCGCCCTCCGCTCCTCATCCAGTTTTAATGAAGGGGGTCTCACTACACTGCCTGCTGAAATTGCTTTTTCCCTCCCACCACCCCCTTCCCGCTCTCCGGGGACCCTCGGCGCGGCCCTTTAACCCCGTCCACCCAGTCCTGCCGGATCCGGCAAGGGCGGCAGCGTCCTCTCCGCATCGGTACCCCGCCTACATTCCGGTGGAGACCGTCCGTTTGTTCATTAATGACTACAAATTACACTCCCCGGCGAGTATAAGTTAAGTGCCGTTTCAGATTGCTGCCGATATTCTTTTAAACCGCGTTCTATTAAAGAAAGGGGAAAAAACCAAATCACATTAATAGTGTGCGGGCTTTGGGCTACATACTTGGTGATTCTGGGTAATATAATACCGCCTTTCCGGTCTAATCAGATGCCGTCTGTGTGTTTGATGAGGAGCCGGTGGGAGTGGGGCTGTGTTCCCGACCCAATGCCCTGGTGGTATCGGGTCCTAATTACAAACCCAGCAGAAATGTCAGCGCAATTTGCAGCCCACACTCATGAGGGAGCCCTGGGACAGAGGGAATCCAGAGAAAAATCAGGCATCGCGCGGAATAGCGCTGCTCGGCACACGGCGGCCTCATCCTCACACCATCCTGTAAGTCAGCGCCAACCCTCGCCCGGAGACTGCGGCAATAAATGTCTGAAGCGCCGCGTATCTACCCAGCATCCTTCGCTCTGGCGTACAAACGGAGCGCCGGCATTGGGTTCAGCACCGCAGCGGCATCGGGGGGTCGGAGCGGGGGGGGGGCGCGCCGGCAGGGTGAGGGGTGAACGCCGGGGCGGGTCTGGGAAAGGAGGACACGGGTGAGCACTCTCTTTATCGGGTGGGTTGCCGGTGTGGCTCGGTTCCGCCCTTTCTCGACGCAGCGCATCTCCAACCCCGCTGCCCCGTGCGGTGCGATTCCGCCTCCTCGGTTCCGCTTACTCCTGCCATCCATTACCGCCTTCCCGCCGCTCGGCGCCGCAGTCAGGCCCGTGGCTGTGCTCCAGCGATCCGGGGCGGTTCTGGGGGACGTCTCCCTCCTCGGGTCTTGATTAATTGCCTGCGCTCCGCTTCAGACAAGGGGGGAGGGAGGTAATCTGCACCCTGCCGGAACATAACAGCGATTCGGGGTCGGAGAGCACCCGCCCTGCCATTTACACATCACCATTATTATTTTTCTCCCTGGAAGAGATTTCCGAAACGCCCCACTAAGGCGGGACCCGCCGCAGATGCCCTTGGACCAGCAACCGGCAACCGCGGGCTCTCGGGTGCCCCCTTCACCCTTCCGTAGGCGAACGTTAAATGGAAATCATCTTATTAGCAAAGTTTTAATGTGCTCCTGAGAATCCTCCAACTCCCACCGGTGGAATTCTAATTAACAGGAGCCATAAATATTTCATTTACCGAAATCTGCCACATCACCTTTTCATACTTCTCGGTCGGCAAACTGTCATTACATTATTTATTTGTGTAGCGGGGACCTTTCTCTTGGTCATCTTACGGGGCTGACAGTTTCGTAAAGTGCATCAAATTAAACCCTTCTTACCGCTTGCCTGCCTACAACTTTCTGTGTAAAATCGTGCGGCGAGAGAAGAACAAAATATACACAAATATATTTATATTATTCAGTCTTTCGGTATCAGTAACTGCTAGTGTAGTGCAGGATTGGGTGGTTGGGAGCCTTTGCTAAAAAAAAGTGGGCCTGAAGTAGGGTGCACCCTGGCTGAGATGCTCATGCACACACACACACACACACACACACACACACAAAGTCAATTCAGATTCACCAACTAACCTCAAACACATTTTTGGACTGGGAGGCAACCCATCCAAACACAGGAACAACATGCAAGCTGCACACAGACCGAACTGGATTCTAACCCACAGCCAAACACCCGGCCCGGGAGCTGTGAGGCGCCACTGCTACTCCCTGCAGCACTGCATCTGGCTACTTTAGTGTGTGTCTACAGTAAATCAACATTTCAAAAAGGAGAATTTTTATTTCTAGCCTGTGACCTATTACTTTTACCATAAAACATGTTAAGTGAGTATCTGCTGTTTGCATGGTGTTTGAGTTTAAGACTTCTTCCAGCACTCAGACCACAGACCTAAGGGAGCACAGGTCGATAAGGAGCACGAGCACAGGAATCGGGGGAGTGAGAACTATAGTACAATTTAGGTTCTTTTACAGGTAGAAAGACAAGACCTGTGACTCTGGCTTCTTTTGTAAACACAGTGGAAATGCTCACTCACACACACGTGTGCGTGCAAACAGATTAGGGCATCCCTGGAAGATACCAATGGCACAGCGACTCATTCACTAGCCATTCATTCAATTGACTCATGGCTCCATCCACACCCACAACAGATCCTGGAGTCTGTTCAAAAGCGGCACTCATCCTCCGTGGAAGCTATGACAGAACGGCCCACTCCCATTTACACCACCGTGGCTTTTGAATACAAACACAAAAGCACAAAAAAAAAAAACAAATGCTGATCTGTAGAAATTGTCAACTGCGGCCGCTAGCTGCTTCTGAGGATGTGGCAGGTTTTAAGATACTCCTTTGTCATCAGTTCACTGTTTCTCTTCGTTCCTGACATCCCACCCCTTGCTTTCAGGCTCAGCAGTGCCACCTGGGGGGGGGGAGCAAGGCTGAGGTGGAGAAGGCCTTGACTGGGTTACTAGCTTGAGCGTTGCACAATGATCGAATATGAACAGCGGGGGAGAAGCGGGGGTTCAATTATGTCCGGACAAGATATAATCTATGCATGCGTGTGCAAATCAATGAAAAGTTAATACGCAGCACCACAGTTTCATTGGTTACAAAGCAGTTCCCTGAATCTCTGAAACCAGGCCACCAACTGCGATTAGACACAAGAAGCCCAGATGTTGAGATGCGCTATCGCTAAGCTGGATTCCGGCACTTCTGGTGCTCTGATAGCTCGAACGAAAGCTTCCTAATAAGATTCTGCCGGGTGTCGGTTCCCCAGTTTTCGCTCAAAGTTGTGGGAATACCCAGCTCTGACAGTGTGAAGTCCTCGGTTCAAAGTTTCGTGACCTCCATCCATTCAACCTCAGTGGCAGCAGAACTGGCCACGTTGCGAAAATACCCAGAAGTTCTTGCTGGCTGCGGAGAGTTTCATCAGAACATGTAAAATGTATACTGTACCCTCTAGCTGAAACCACCTTCAGCCACCTTCAGGGAACTTCAGTTATCCTCACTTCAGTTCACTTCACTTCAGGCGTACAAACAAGGACTGAAGCTTGGGCAGATGTTCTGGATGGTCGATAGCCTACCAGCTCAAGGGTGCGCCTGGCATGCTGCGCTCACATGGGGTTGGCTAACTGTCCTTGAAAAACACCAACATGACAACCATGGGGGGAGATCTAGAGAGCATAGTGATGGCTCAGAAACCTTCAACACCGTGGCAGAACATTCTGTCAAAAAAGGTCTAATTGTGCAAAACTAAAGGGATAGCAAACTAAAGGACATTTTGCCAACCCTCTCCCTGGTCCCCATGACAAGGACGGTTCTTCTGTATGAACTAAACTGAGATAAAAGTCCTTGGTTCCGAGAGCATCTAATTGACCGAGCAACTTTCTAGTATTCGTGTAGCTCTTGCCACTTCCTACCCAGCCCGTTGAGGCTGTCACCTAAAACAGCCTGTTCCATTCTCTTAAACAGAGTTCACCTGGGCTTCCTTCCGAATCTGTCATCCGAGTTTACGTGCACTGCTTTCTGAAGCTTCCGGAAAGCTTTGACTTCGATACCCCAACCCCCCGCTCTCCTGCTGCACCGGCACATCCCACAATGCAGCAGCCAGAATTCCACTCACAATTTGATCATTTCTAAATGCGCACAGACGCATCTGGCCGCTATTCCGATCTCAAGCGCGCTTCAAAACCAAATGCTGGATTCTAGACACCATCTGCATCAGCGAGCCCTTCCGAATGAAGAGTTACGCCGCGCTCGTATTGCTGTGCTTATTGCCGCGCCAATCCCCGGTCGCCTTGCTACGTCTTGTTAAGTCGGGCCCAGGAAGGACAAGATGGAAGACCATACCCACCACTCTTGCTGCTCCAGGCAATGCCAAAGAACACGGTTATTTATTGCCAATTTGGGCCGTAACAATTCAAACTCATTTCGGGGCACGGCTTGTGTGCGGAAGGGAGAGGCACGAGCTCGCGTTCGGCCTCACGTATGCGGCTGCCCCCGTTCTCATGCCCCCTCGCATCCCTCCTTGGCTTAATGAAGCATTTCGTGTGCAACACAAACGCTATTAGTCTTCCGAGGACATAATGAAGGCGAGTCGATTCCAGCGGACGCACGGCAAATTTGTGATTATGAAGTGATGAAACGTAAGTTGGAATATCCACGGTATCGAGAAGCAAACCCCGGTTTTCTTCTTTGTGATTTCACGAAAAAGCCTTTGGATGCAGAGAAGCCGGCGTCGGTCGGGCAGGTTAATCCAGCGGATTAATGATGTCACATGCAGAAACGCAAATTAAAATTCACGTACAAAGCAGGTAAAAAAAATAAGCGCGTCCTCCTAAAAACCTTGTTAACGTAATGCCGTAAATATCGGTTTGGCTCCTTCCTTGCGTCCTGCACGACTCCACCAAAAAACCTAAAACCAAAAAAAAAAGAAAAAAAAAATCACAGTTAGCAGCACCGTTTTGGGTTATCGGCGCTTAAAAAAAGTGGGCGGGGATAAACATGCTTAACTAAAATTCCAAAAAATATCGAGGTGTGGGACCACAACCATTCATTGTGGTTGTGGTTAGAGGTGTCACGCTGCAAGGACTGCACTTCAAACACAACCATCTCCTTGAGCGAGGAACTGAAGAAAAGAAAATAAAAAAACTACCCATCTGAATAAATCGGTAAATAATTGTAAGCAGCTCCTTTACAAACCCCAAATTCTAATTTGACTTACATAAAGATGTCAGATAAAATCAATTCCTCTGTCGTGCCCATTCCTCCATCCCAAACTATCAAGAACAAAAAGGAAGACTTGGGCCTTCAGCTCATTAAATGGCTTGAATAAAAAGAGAAAAACGGTTAATGGCGCCATTATCAAGCGATTTAGTGGCTGATACTTATGGAGGAAAAAGGTTTAATATATTAAAAAATCTGTAGTTGAAGTGCCATGAGGAAAGGTAAGAGAAAAAATGTTTTCTTCTCTTCTCTTCTCAGAAGACCTCGAAGAACTTAATTCTCTTATTGTGATGTCATAGCACGGCGGTGCTTAATTCACTTTTTAAAGTCTTCTCACTACAATGGTTCACAAAACAACATCAACGGCCGTGTTCCATCTCAGTCCTTTAAAACTCAACAAAAACATGCAAAAAGGTTGCAACAGACCCGACGCTTCGAGAGAAAAATTTGTATCGGACTTCAATGAGCTGAAATGTTTTTCTTCCGCTTTTATTTTTAGGGTAACAACTCCCGGCTAAG
The DNA here is from genome assembly GCA_018136845.1 of Heterotis niloticus. Taxonomy (NCBI): domain Eukaryota; kingdom Metazoa; phylum Chordata; class Actinopteri; order Osteoglossiformes; family Osteoglossidae; genus Heterotis; species Heterotis niloticus. Next base: position 29,190,219 of record CM030890.1, read on the forward strand.
CGCAAAATTAAAAACGGTTCCTGATCTCCGGCGCTTCTTTTAGGAGAAGCTTATGCACAACCCTGGACGGCTGAGCTTCAGACAGACAAGGAACGTGACCGTGCGGTACCGTCGGATCGCCGCCTTTCCGTTAACCCCCCCCGAGCTGTGCAGCTGAGCGAGCTGTTCGGCTTGGATGGTTTCAACTTCCTTCTTGGCGCTCAGCTCCAGGTAGAGAAGAAGGGAATTGAAAAACAAGGAAAACAGGGTAAAACGAGGGTGACCCCACCCTGCTACTTCTCCAGAGGTTGCCACAGCGACAACAACCCCCCCGTAACTGCGACATTAACGTCCTCTGGCTATGGTTGTGGTCCTGCTGGGTCCCCCCGTCCACAGACCCTTCTCTACTATTGGAAAGGTTATTTATATTCAGGCCAGGGCCTATGATGTCCCCAGAGGATGGTGCGAAGGGTCTTTCTCTGCCGCCCCTTCTCTCTCCCCCTCTCTGCGGCAGGGCTACGCTCCACATAAACATCACCGCTGTTACCACCAGTTCTCATCCGTCTTTCTGCGTCCCAGCTGTGCAAACTTTTTAAACCAGCAGCCTAGTGTGAGTGAGAGCTCCCGCAGAAAGGCAGGCTATGCACTCCTGGCTGAGAAGCTTGCAGTTTTGCATTTACATTTACCCATTTAGCCGACACTTTTGTCCAAAGCGGTGTACAACACCGAGTAAACAGACGTGCATTTCACACCAGATGATAAGCTTTATATACAGACGCGCGGTTATCGACGCGGTTTATTGGTCTCGTACCAGTGTTAGCGAGTAGCTGCAAACCGCATTAAGAGGAAATGCATAGGTGACTGTCGCAGATGGTACGATTTGTAGAGCTGCTAGGAGATCAGGAGAGAACTTAGGACTTCGGAGAGGTCTTAAAGTGAGGAGGTTCAAGTGCCCTTTGAGGGAGGGACTCAGGCGTTCTGAGGGACTGAGGGATTCAGTCCACCACATCAGGGCCAGAACTGAGGACCAAACTGTCTTTTGGTTTTCTGCGCCTTATGTGCAGGACCACCAAGGAGTGATGGGTTGAAAGACAGCAGCACTTCTGCTGGTGTGTATTTTATGATCAGATCCTAGTACAGGGACAGGGTCATATGCATAGCAGCTTGGATTGTTTAGCGCTGTCGACTTTCAGTTCAAATCCCACTCTTCCCTCAGCAGCCCCTCATTTGGGATACTTGCCAAAAATTTATACAGCCAATAAACATTTAACCTGTTTTTCAAATGAGTAAATAATAGTTGATTATCTAACATTGAATATCAGATGACTTATCTGGTAGTCCAGCATTGTCGAGCATCCTAGGGTTACACAGCGATACGCAAAGCTGGTCTGGCTGTGACACTGAGAGACAAAACTGAAGATAGGGCCAGGTTAAGGAAACAAAAGTAGTATTCCTGTATCAAAAAGACACACGTTTGGGCCTACAGTGTGTACACAAGGACCTGTCGCGGCTGCTTGGGGACTAAGTGTTGTTTCAGATGTCAAGTAAATTGAACATGATGGTAATTCCAGCACAATTGGGAAAATACCTCTAAACGGTGTCACGCGAAAATACAGCAAGCTGAGCTCAAGGTGGCACGGCCGGCACAGCCACAGGGTATTGGGCGCAGTCCCTCTGCCAAAAGGGCACTCCACAGGGCGACGGGGGGTTGCAGAGGTGCAGCGAGACCGGAGCCAAACGCTCGGCTCGCAAACACCCCTCCTTCTGGAAGCTGCGGACCGCTGTCGAGGGTTCAAGCCACAGCGTGGCCTTTGCTTCGGGAGCCAGAAAAACATGGGATTTCCCAGAGGAGCACCGACTTTTTCTCAGTCCAGCAAAAGACTAGAGAGAAACCCTGGAAATGCTACAGCAAGGACACAATAAACCTGGGCCAAAACGCAGAAGTAAGGCAGCAGAGTCACGACCGGGCTTATTGAGTCGCGGCTTTAACAAGGGGCCCTTAGTTAATGGCATCCATCGGTGGAATCCTCTTCTTCAAATGCTAACTGCTGATCCTGTTATGCCCTCATTAAACAGAGACGTATTCTTGTCATGCATCCGCTGTGGCCGTAATGACGGCGACTCGTGGGCTAGCAGGGAGCGGCCAACGTTGCTTCCCCCTCCCGGAAGCCTCTGAAGATCACAGGGTGGGTGGAAAGGATGAGAGGAAAAAGATGGTTAACATAGCAGGAGCGCATGGCTTGTCACATCCACGTCCCCTGTGAAGGAGGATCTGTGCTGTACAGCCATCACTCACCTCATAAGACCCGAAAAACATTTTTTTTTCTTCATTGACTAAGACAAATTCTTGAGAAGGGGTGACATGGCAGCAAAATTAATTTCATTCCATAAATAATTTGATTATAAATACAAGGAAACTTCTATTTGTCACTGCGGTGTCTATTTTATGGTGCCGTGTGGCTGGGGGATTTGTACCGCACCATCAGCAGTGTCACATAAAATAATGGAGTAAGTGATAGGGTAGCGCCACCGAGTGACACGGCAGTGACACCGCCGGGTCGCCCATGGTGATGCGGGGCGGTCGGAATGACCACAGAGACTCGGGTGACTGAGAAGCCAAAAGAAATATCATGACTGTATATCCTGAGCATTCAGCCATGCCAGCAGCAAAGGCCATTTATTTGCCCAAGGAAATTCACAGCCGGTTAATGTGCTGAGGTGTCCTTACTCCTACGGTGTTTAAGCTGGTCCTGCGGGAACTCCGCCTGTGGCGGTGATTACGGTCCCCACAGTGTCATTATCCCAGTGCGACCCAAGCTACTCAGTGGTGCACCGGTTATTACAGTAATACCCTGCTGTTTCACGAGGTCAGGACCTTAGGAGTGGGAACAGTGAGAAAGTCCTTACTGAGAGTCTCAGGCCTGCCGTGCCGTGGGCGGAGGGAGATAGATACCTCCAAAATGCTTAGGTCAACATCAAGTCTGTACCATCAGCTTGCTTCAGTGTGTGGTCTGCAGGAATTACGTCATGAAATCAGTTCTGCTCTGCCTTGCCCACCCCCGGGCCAACACGGGGTTATCAGTGGACGGTCAGATCCGGACCAAACACGAAGAACGAGAAGTTCAAACTCATGTCCTGAAACAGTCATTCTTCAGAGGAACTCTGATGAGCCAAGAGTTTCCGTCGGATGACTGAATGGGATCGAGCAGCCAACGCCAAAGCAAACCACAGAAAACAAATTCATCGTTGTGGCTTTAGATACAGCGACGAGCATGAACTTCTCAGTTAGGAAGAACTGCTGGTCAACATCACACACTCCATGTTACCTGGCAATGCTTCAACCAAGTTGGCTGATTCACACATACATACAGATGAGGAGGTTCACTTTTGGTAGCTGCAATGTAAACTTTTGAGTTCAAATGTTAGCTTCATATGTTAAGCGACAATTATTTACACAAATAATACAGTTTTCTCCAAGGTACTGCAGCAGATGCAGGGATTCCAGTCTCAGTTCCTTGATTTCAAGGTGATGGCTTCAACCAAAGAGCTACCTGCTGCCCCCATGATTCTGGAACTTAACCTGAATTACTCCAGCAAGAAAACCTTTCTGTAAAAATGTGTAAAGCCTAAGCTGAATAATATAAATTATAATTTAAAAAATATTTTAAACCGATCAAAGTATGCTGCCAACATGGAGAAAAAAGAGAGAATCAAAGTCACATGAACAATTGTTAAAAAAAAAAAATATATATATATATATATATATACACATATATATATTAACTGTCCCATGCTGCTCTCATAGTTTTTTTTTTTTTTTTTTTATTTATTTCTAGAAAGCCCTAAGGATCAGGCTAATCCTTCAACATAAATCAACGATCACTGAAGGATCAAGCAGGTGGTGTAGATGGAGAACAGACAAGGAGGAAGGTGACCAGATGACCAGAGGTAGGAGACAAGACAAAGAACCCAGGTGAGTGGATAGTAGGGTGTTAGAGAGTCAGGCCAAGATGAAGATGATCAGCACTGTCCTTCATCTTCAAGTGGCCTTTAACACAGCAGACAGACTGGAAAGGATTCACTCACTCAGCAATGTACTGTACATGCACCTGCCTAGACACAAAGAAATCTGCTGATATTAAAAGGCGCCCCTTTCTTCAGAACTCCTTATGTTACCGCATTATCACCACATGACCCACAGCGCCAGAACACTGACCCACCATAACTCACCACACGGACACCACACCGGCACAAGAAACCTGCACGGAGCTAACACCCCAGCTACTTTGCATAAAGTTTATGGAGTTTGCATAAATAAGATCTTTTTATCGGACTTGCTGTTGTTGCAATGTTGCGTCGCACCCGGAGGCACCGATCGCGAGACAGTGTGGAGCGGAAAAGACAAAAAAATAATAATTTATTCAATTATCAATCTCCAAGGAAGGATGAAACCAAAGACACCTCAATACACATCATCTCAGCAGTGTCTTTGTGTTTGTCTTTTTACAGTGACCATCTCTCTCACACACACACACACACACACACACACACACACACAAATAAATACATATTTCGCTAAATCCATAGTCTAACTATAAGATTATAATATAATACATGGGATCTAGCATTTAAGAAGTCTTCCATGGGTTTACATTTTCATTTCATATAAGTGATGCTTCTCTCAAAAAGTGACTTAAAGCTCTGCTCCTTCATTCCTCATGGGATCAAGAGGACCTGAATGAGACATGTTTGTGTTAGAAAGCTCCTATGCCACCACCTTCCTGCTGCACATGAAAAGGAAGAGCGGTCTTCACAGACTCTCCAACACGCAGTGCACATTTAACAAGGCTAGAACTCAACTACAGAGGCCACAGCTCTGTGTGGGGCGTCTTCTTGGCCAGAGTACTGCAGACCAGGGCCATGCAAATGCTTTTCATTTACCCTGGAGGAATCACCTGATCCCAGGGAGATGTTTCTGCTTATTTAGACTTAGAAAGGCCAGCTGTATTAGAAAGCCGCCACCGCAACGGTGTGGTCCTCGCGTGTGTTAAGAATTTGTGTTCCTGATTTTATGAACATTCACCCAATTGCCATCTCCTGGGCAGAACCTCCAGAACCAGAAGGTGCTTGTTTAAAGAGTTCTGGACTCTCTGAAGCAGATGGTGCCTGTTCAAAGGGTTGGGGGACCTCTGGACCAGAAGGTCTGCTCTCAGAATATGCCTAGGATTAGCAGCACTCTGGCATTCCAAAGGTGGAGAGGAGGGCCACTGTGTAGCATCTAATTATACACGGTGGATCGACTTGTGTCCGTCCAGATGTGTCGGTCACAGCTGGAATACATTGAAGCGATAGGAGACGGCTGCTAATGGTGCTGAGAATATAACAATGTCGGGGCATGCTCACACCCTCCATCCATGTGTTGACAAAACAGAGGCGCAGCCAGGAAGTGCAGCTTAATAGCTCCCAGTGGAGAGCGAACTGGACACACCCCCGCAAAGTCAAAACCGACACCTCCAGCCGCAGGAATCCGGAAAAAAAATTTCGGTCTGTAACTCACCTTCCTATCAATTCTCAGCGCCCGCAGGAGGTAACGCGGGTCTATCGAAACCGCACCAACAAGTCACATCCTTTGAGCTTGTGCGTGTGTGAGCACGCTAGCCTGTGGGTTTGTTGGCACCTGCCTCGGGTGCGGCCCACCGGGTTGGTTGGCTCCCACCCTTTCGACAGAGCCACCTGTCGAAAGAGCGCAAGCCCCTCAATTAGAGGGCTCCTCGGCAGCAGAATGAGGAGATGGTTTGGAGGAGAACAAGAGATCTCTCATCCAGCCCGCAAGAGGGTGGGCTTCAAACCCCCCAGTCCAGGTGTGCCTCGGAGAGGAAATTACAGAGAACTGCAGACCAGACAGCAGCTGCCTCCCTACCTCCACTTCATCTTTCCCCCTTCAAAGATGTGTTATTTTTTCATGATTCTGATATCCTTCTTCCGACTCTTATCTACATAATCTCTCTCACTGCTTACATTTCTCCATCTCCTGCTATGTATACAGCGTAATATATGAATATAAAACACTGTTCTTCACAGTAACCCAAAAATCAGTCATTTCATTATACCAAAAATGACTATCAAGGGCAAAAACAAATAAAAGCCTACTATTGAATAGCATTAATGATTTTGTCAAATATCCTCCTTATTTTATGGACTCCATTCTAAGCCCTGAATGTGATAGTCAAACTTGGGCAGCTCTGTGAGTGAGTGGCCCTTCATACAAAGAGAACCCTTTTGACAGCAGAACAGAAGTTATGGACCAGAGCAGCAGTCTGGGGCCGATTCGGTTGAAAATGTACTGGACCGTGAATGGCTAACAGCTAACAACTACCTGAGTGCTCTCAAGAGCGGCCTTCATTGAAAGCCATGTGTGCACTCCGTTTATATGCCAAGTCTGCGTTCCCAAGTCTCTGGCTGCAGTCCTGCCTCACACAGGATGCTGGATACAGGGGACTCCATCACCACTGTAGGGAAATAGCCTGTGTGCAAGTTACCACTACAACTCGTCCAGACAGCAGGGCTTTGAGGACCACTAGTTTGATGACAGAGTGAGTAAACAATAGTTAACATCATCCGCATTGTGACAGCGAACGAATCATAAATCTATAAAGGCTGAGGGTTCATCCTTTTCGCTGAGTTACCCATTCCCACCTGGTTAAGGTTCACATTGGCCGGCCAGCCATCTTCACTGTGTTAACCCACAATTTGCTGGGTACAGACTGCAGCGTTGGCCTCTTCAGAGCTGAGGTCACGGACATCTGCTTTATGGAAGGATGCAGCCTACCGACAGGGCATTGCTTTGGAACACGGTGCCGACTTTTGCCTAAAATTTCAAAAAGGAGGAAGGCCATAAGGCTCAGAGACGAAAGAAAACAGGCAGATGGCCTGGGTTTGTGGGCTACAGACAGTAACACCAAGCACAGGGGTGCCAAACTCTGGAGCATCTACCACAAGAAGTAAACACATCCACACATGGTGCTAGTAAAATGAGCCCTTGTTATTTTCATAGAAAGACTAAAAATCCCTTTTTATATTTATAGTACTACCGTTATTTAGGTCATAAGCAAGGAAATAAATTTTGAACTGTTTGGAATTGTAGTCCTCTTTAGTCTGGGAAGTTTTGCTTTGCAAACTCTTTAACTGAGACCTTTTTTTGTTTTACTCACCAAGAGATAACAGAACAGGGACTCCCATTGTTACGATGACCACCGAAATTGTAAAGCTTACCAAAGCTTTGGACTTTACACTTCTCTGTCCAGCATCGGTGCTGTGGAACAGATCTGCACACATCAGACAACCTGAGGGAACCAACAAGGCGAAAGATCCAAATGCAATGTGACTGGCAGGACTGCACATCGTGTTATCTTGTCCTTTTCTTATGCATCCTGTTAGTTTAGTCACTGAAAGCAGGCTTCGGAACGGAGCTAAAGAAAGCATTCAGAGGAATAAAAAAAATATGAAACAACACAGTGCCTTCCCAAAATGTAAGTAGTCACTTGCAAGTAAGTAGTTGCACGGCGAGCAGCCCTGCTGCTGTTTAGACATGGGCTCAAGTCCAGCTCAGGCTGTGTGGAGTTTCATCCTCGTGATAACACAGCCTTCCTCTGTTCTTCTGATGTTGCCATTTCTTCCCACAGTCCGGTGTGTTGTGTTTCACGTTAGCTGGTGACTATAAATGGCCTGCAGTGTGTATGTTTGTGTGTGTGTATGTGTGTGTGTATTGGTATCCTATGATGGATCAGTGTTCCATCCAGAGTCTATTGTCCTAACCTTGCACTCGGTGATCCTTTGGTAGCCTCCAGTCCAGCACAAGTGGTTAAGGATTATGAATGGATGGATAGATGGATAAATACTATAATTTGTGATAAACCACTAGAAAGAAAACGAATGGCAACACCTTGGAGTGGTGTGCAAAAACACACCTGCTGAAAATGTTAGTGACGAGAAAAAATGCAGCTCCATCTTCCTCTGTTGTGTTGTGGTCCTGGTAGGATGGACAGACTTCCCCTCCTCCCTGTTACCAATCTTGGCTAGCAACCACGGCACGGCACAGGCCTGTGGACGAAGCCGCCACACACAGCGATAGTGGCGGCATCTGGAAAATGCCTCTCAGCATACCATCTGCCTCGCCGTACCCCCTGTTCTCTAGCCGGCTCCGCTCTTTCTCTCCTTCCCAGCATGCCACGGGGCTCAGCTGCAGTCCACTTCTCTCACATTACCCGACACCTCCAGCCCCAAGTGCAGAAAATGAAAAAGGACGGAACATGTGTTTGTGACAATCCATTTGTTTGTGGTGGAGGGGCGGATTACTCCGCCCAACGAAAATTTCAACATACGGCCTACGGTCGACATACAAGACCTGGTTGTTGGTGTAACCATGACAGCAGGAAGAAAAAATAATAACTGCTCAATGTATATGTGTGTGTTTTCAAATGGCAGTGGGAGGCACTGTATTTGCAGCTTCTTAACAAATCCTGTCCACTCCCATCTAACTCTGGTTTTCAGTCTACAGCACAAGTACAGTAGAACATCATAGTAACGCCATCATATATGTCTTGTATTTTATATTTTGGTTCTCCAAAAAGGTGGAGAACATTTAGGTTAAATAAACCCTTTTTATTTAACCCTTGGTTTTCTAAATAGGAAAAATCACAACATGGCAGTTTTCAATCTTTCAAGTTCTACATGGTTTCCCCTCTGCACCTTTATCATTCCACCACACCAAGTGGAGCTGTACTGCTTGCAGCTCTACAGGTTGAGGGTGATACATCACTGATGCTCATAGTGCATGGAAAGTGACCAAGGGAAGCACCTGTATGATCTCACTAGGTGCTTGCTACCCACTTTTGGATTGGCAGAGGGTTGAAGGATGGCTCTTCTGATTTTATAGAGGTGTCCCTGTCCGGGTTTAGGTCTGCAAGCTCTGCTTGATACCAGGAGAGTGCATTAAGGTTACAACCCAGCTTATTCAAATCAGACTGAAGCTGCAATTTGTCATTCCCACCAACTGCCATCACTTTCCTGTTCCAGTCAAATTGGAATTGAACACCAGATGCAGGATATCATGCCAGTCGATGCATGAATGACTCTTGCAAATGAGCCTTGCGGTGCTGCAAGTCCGCCAGGTAAACATGTTGGTTAATGCAGTGGATGACCATGGTTCCTCCTGCATGTCAAGCTACTTAACTGAAGGAAGGTTAAGGCTACAACTGTCAAGGACTCATCAACTCCACCAGCCCTGTAGTCTAGATGCAAGACTGTGAGCCAAAATCCCTTAGGGTTCCCGCTGTGACTGCCTGAACCCCGGTGCTTTTCAACAAACCTTCCATGGACCTCCTCCCTCACCGGAACCGAGCAACGCATGCATTCGATCAACACGGTCACTCCAGGAAACGCTCCCACCAAAGCACGGCCAGAGTTACCTCTCCGACACAAACAATGTCCCTATTTTTGCACTACACGCGCACACAAAGAATATTAAAACTAAATAAAAACAACATAATGAAACTGGCATATCATCACAACAGTCTTTACAGCCTCTTTCTGCTCTTCCTTTGTCCTCTCCTAAGGCTGCAGTTAATATCACTGCATTCACACTTTCCACTGTTTGCCCTAACAAATCCTGCAGCTGCGTGTCTAAGATCTTAGAAGGACCAGATGAAAAGGAGGACATCAAATGGAAGGCAGATGCCTCGCTATCGACAAGCCGAAAGGCGGCAAAAAATATAAAAAAGGCACCTATTAAGCTTGTGCAACACAGGTAAATGGCGGGTGGGACGAGGGGATAGCCCGGGGAGGACACGGGGTACTTGGGTAATTGTGCCCTTGTCTGGCACATCTCCCATTGACCACAAAGCCTGGCGCCAAGCACCTTTTCAGCCCACGCCATCGATCGGGTCCCTGCTTTTCATTAGCTAATAGACAGCTTCAAAAGGCAACTGTGAGGCAGCTGCATGAGTGGTGCTCCTGAGAGTTTGTGATTATGGCTGTGTGTGTGTGTGTGTGTGTGTGTGTGTGTGTGTGTGTGTGTGTGTGTGTGCGTGCGTGCGCACTGGTGTGGGTGTGCACGCTAGGGAGATGGTTTGCACACACACACGTGCGACTGCTGTGAGGCCATCTCTCAGGTGTCAGTCGCGGTGTCTATAGACCTGCCTAACTCCGCCCGAGTCTGACTCCTTCCAGAGATCAACGGCGTTGGTTTCTATGGAAACCCTGACACGTTTCCCCCCTTCTCTTCTCGTTGTTCCTTTATTATTAGATGTTGTGGAGTAGACGGCTCAGAATAGAACCATCCATCCTTATTATCTGTGTGCAAACATGCACTTGTCCCTCCTTGGCGGAGCACCCCCCTGCCCCCCGCCCTGTGCCTGCCTTATTACAGATGTGGACGTTCCATCATGCGCTGGCATCCACAGGGTGCACCGCACCGCCGTCGTGACCGTCAGGCTCCCTCGCCTCTGTCCTGCCCTGCCCTGCCCTCCTGGATAGGCACCGGGCCGACAAAGGCACTTATTAGCGTTAGATAAGAGGCTGGGATAGCCTCGGTGAGCGATTACAGTGATTTGTTTCTCAATAAAATTCCACATCAAAGAGCCTGTAACTACGCTGCGCAAACCATAAGTGATGGCTGGTTGGCACGGAGTAAAAGCTTTTTCAAGTTATACCGTAGTAAATGGAGGGGACAGCTGGCTGCTGCGCAGTTGCAGAGATGGGAGGGCAGGTTAGAGCAGAAAAGAACAATTCTTATGGCAAATGACAGCAGACACTTGACCATTAGACCCTTTTGACCCATAACCCCATGGTGTCAGGTGTTTGGACTCACAGTTTTTGGCTCCTTATAGAAGAGTCATAGCACTGGCACCAAACAGCATCAAACCCTGTAGTCAGTCCACCGTTTCCTTTTGAAGCCCCTTGATGCCTTCATAAAAGCCCAAGATCTTCGCCCAGTGGACACCTCACACCATGACACCTGACCCTGAGATGGAACGCCTTCAGGATAGTCCACAGAGGTGAGGATGGAAGCAACATGGAGCAGATAGACCACAAGAGAGCAGAAGACCTTTAAATAATTAAGGGCTGGACTCTCCATTTCCCCCAATTAAGTTGCACACGGACAGCATCCGTTTTCTCTCCACTTCAATAGTCCATTACACGCAACATGAAATATGATGTTAGCTGCGCCGTGTTGCGCAGAGGATGCTCCCACTGATAGGGCGTAATCCTACCTGTGCCGCCGTCCCTCCACGGGATGCATGCACACCCCTCTACCGCCTGGGGATTTTGGCAGCGAGTGCAGCTTTTAACTGTTTTGGTGCCGAGGGGTGTTCGGCGGAGGGCGTCTTGTTATTTTAGACGAGCAGAAGACGACTGCAGAACAAAAAGGGTGGGGAGGGCGTTGCTTGGAAACGGACACCGGCACATTTAAAAATTTAAGAAGTCTGAAAGTCGACACTGTTCGGCGGGCACTATTTCAGGGGCAACGCGTAGAGACGGTTGTTAAAAAACACAAATGCGGCTCCTTGTCTCTCTGTTGTTGGGGGAAACTTAGTTTGCCTCCTTCAAAAGCATTCTGTCCTACACCCAACAAAAGACGAAGAAGGCAAAGGCGGCAAGAGGGCAACAGCAGGGAGTGTGGCAGGAGAACGTGAGTGGAAAATATGAGTTAAGGACGTGGGAACACGTGAAACAGCCTCAAACATCTGCTGATAGGAGATAACCACAGCTTGGCTTCTTCCGGGGCAGAGGACCCTGCCAGCAGACCACAGCATGACGTCACTTCCCCTGGGTGTCATGGGGAACATTTTGGCCTGTTTTGTTCTCCAGACTGAAGCCACACTTTGACTTTGAAGTCTCCGCAACCGTTTACGATAAACTGCTGCACGCATCTGTGTTTGGACCTTGGAGCCCAGGTAGGAAGAGAAGTCTTCAGGTGGACCATAGTAGACCACTGCAGCCTGGGATGTGTGAGCTTGAGCTCCGTCCTCACAGCCTCCCACTTGTCCAACACTCCACGACACTCCCAACACCAGAATCAACACCAGCGTCGGTGAAATAAGTGCCAGGCTCCACTTTACATCACTTTATACACAAGGACCACCCCAGTGGACCCCAAAAACTTGGTTGGCAGTGGTTGGCCAACACGCGTTTCTCCCAAAGCAATGTTGACAACTTCCTGAGATTAATTTACAGGCAGATATTTTCTATATCAAACCAGGATGAGGGACTTGAGCTCGCAACCCTTTCAGTATCAAGTTCAGCTGCTACCAAACAACGCTGCCTTTCTGCCAAAAGACCAAAGCAACTGAAAGAAACCGAGGGAAAGAAGAACAAAAAAGGTTCAAGGAAAAGTAAGAGGAATGAAAAACAGTCGAAAGAATTAAAAAGCAGCACAAACCCAAAACAGATTTAAAAGCATTCTTCATCTTCTATAGAAATTTAGGAAAACCGAGGAACAAAACAAGCAAAGATTACTGGTTTGTAGACTCTGAGCCACATCATTGTATCGTACAATTACGGGCTGTAAAGTTTGCATAATTAGAAAGCGGGATAGAATATTTTTTAGCTGAGGTGATACATCCAGTACCAAGTTAACATCTTCCTTGAAGTGGATCCATTGGTGTGTGGTGTCTGGACCAGGCGAGGTCCAGCACACGAATCCCAGGGCCTCAGAATGAACCATCTGCCCCGTGCCTGAGGAGTGTGAGGGCGATCGGGCCAAACTTTACCTGTCCGTCTTCAAAGCAAATGCTTCGAACCCGTCAGCCTAATTTCCGCGCTTTACATTGCCTTCCTACGTGTCCTTCGGCGAAAGAAGCAGGGTCTACTTCCCGTGCCAGCAAATCTTAATCTGTCCTTGTCCGTCAACCTGGATTTGTTGTTCTTTGTGTTTTTGCAAGTAATTACAGACTAATACCTTTATGGATTCTGATATAAATAACACTGTGACCGAACATAAATTCCTAGGATGCTGAAAGATGAGCTGTTTATTATTTTGCGTGCAAAAATAGTTTGCGAAACTGCAGCCGATGCCAAGTTTGCATGCATAATGTAAATCGCTGCCCCACCACCTCCCCTGTTATTATTTGTGCATTTTCCTCTGCGAAAGCCTGCGATTGTGCGTATTTCAGCTAAGCAGCGCGTGCGTCGGGAGGACACATGCGCCTGTTAATGTGAACAGACGCAGCGTTTGCTCCCTTTCCTCAGCCCTTCCTCTAGGCCCGGTGCCCGTTTTGTCGCTATTAAAATACCCATAAAGTTTATTATTTCTCCTCTTGTATTTTTACTGCTCAATTGGCACAACACACTGGAAAAGATGCTGATACAGTTATGTTGGCATTTTGCACTACTCTGTGCTTATGTGATGTGCTGGAGTGACGTAATGGTGCCGCGGGTAGAGAGCTGACTTGAAAGTTATTTTGCGAAGCGACAGGTTGGGCATGAAGGCCGAAGTCGCCATGGACACACACGAGAATCATTATTTTATCCACTGGCCTATTGGAAGGGTCAGTGTCCCCACATTGGTGCGAGTTAGGACCAGTGGAGGTATGTGGAAGAGCAGAACCCACACTGACCTCTGGAGTGAACATCAGCTACATCTGAGACAGGGGGCTTCTTCACAGCCGAAGAGCGGTAGACAACGTGGGTGCGGCCACCGCCACTGTCCTCCTCGCCCGTCATGTGATCTCCTTGCTCAACAGGCTCGATGAAGAACTCCTCTTGCTCCGTTCGAATCATACCAGCCTGAAAAAAGGAGGCAAGACGAAGATTCGGTCAGTGGCCAAGTGGCTTCACCCGGTGGACACAGGGGTGTGCCTGCTTTACTTAATAAAAATAGCCATAATATCTATGCAAATAAGAAAAAACAGCAGACATAAAAGAAACATGCAGGTGTAAGAAGAAAACTGTGAAGTTCTCGAGGTTGGGATCAACAAGACCTCATGTGACACGGGCGAAAATTGCAAGTTTAACACACCGCGGGGCTTTAGTTAGTGGCACGCGTCACACCGAGTTTGTCCGCAAGCACAAACTGTTCAAATTGCCACGCCGCCACCTGGAACGAAGCCTTGCCTTGTTCTTTAAAAGAAAAAAAACAAATACACAAAAGACAGGATGTCCATACATGTTCTAAAAACACTGGCACGTCGATTCAGGCCGACAGTGACCGCAACGTTGCGTGTGACCAAGCCCAGTGACTCATTGCGTTCTACAGAAGAAACATCGTCTGCAATGAATATTCGCTCAAATACCACACAAGTCCAACTGATGGAGTAAACATTACCCTGCAGGTAACATATAAATAAATACAAAACTCTAAATAGCTTAACAATGCAAGCCACCTTGGAAAAAGTTGCCAGTTCAAAAAAATAAATGTATGTACAAGTACAGAACCCAATTTTTAGTGTTCCTTCATATTTGGATGATGAAAAAAATTGACCTGAATGCTGTAGACACCGGCCTGCTCTGTGAAAACTCGGGAATTGGGACCCGGGAAGAGTGGAAGAGAAAGGGAGAAAAGGAGAGGAAGTGACACAGAATGGGGAGGGAGGGAGGGAGGGAGGGAGGGAGAGGAGGGGAGGCCTGGCCCTCTGATCTGCATCTCCCTGCTCCCCACAGGGAGAGGATGAGTCAGCACCCCCTGCCCTGGCACAGATGTCTGCCCAGTCAACAGTCACCTTGTCCAAGGAGTGCGGGGTAGCCCTCCATTCAGTGAGAGAGAACCCTGGGTTGCAACCTATTTCCCATGGCACTCAAACTCCAGTCACAGTTCACACTGCACCTCCTCAAGCGACCTCACACGTGACCTTGAACCACCGTCTGCACCTTGTGTGGTTTGCTGCTCCTTCTGTTTGCTTGTTGTCCTGATTCTGGAGGAAGTGCTCTATGTTAAAAAGGCAAAATCAAAGCAGGTTGTGGGGGGTCGGGGGTTGTGGGCAGAGTCAGATTCCTACTGTCTGACCCTACCTGCCCTCAGCTGTAGCCTCGGTCCACTCCCAGCATGGCTGCTGTTTGTGTGTGTGTGTGTGTGTGTGTGTGTGTGTGTGTGTGTGTGTGTGTAAAGGAGTGCATGGCTGTCTCTCAGACCTGGCTGAATGACATCTTAGAGGGGTGTCAGGGCCTGGGCATGAATAAAATGAGCAGGACAGGCACAGCCGCTAACCTGCCCTGTCAGGCAATTGCCCTACTCTCCCTCCATGGCAACAGGGTGCAGTCGGACATGCGCCTGCAAAATGACCCGTCAGTCTCTCTAATTCTGTATGTCCGTTTGGACGGCGCGTAATTACCGGACGTCACCCAGCCACGAAACAGGACCCAGTCTCCGTGGTGGCACTGGGGTCAGTGGATTCTGGGTAAATCGAAAAGCCCCTGATGCGCTGAGCACCTTTTGGTGCACCTTCTCACAGCATGTAAATACAAGTGTGTTATATCGAATAAAGAGCCTCTACGTACTTCAAGTCACTGACTATTTCCTTATACAGAAATAAAGCAAATAGTTCTGTTTCATCTGACCCAGTGCAAACGTTTGTGCTGAAAAACTACAGCTGAATCTAACATTGAGGTGAGAGCCTTGAAAGGACCTGGGACTGAATGCTTGCCCCTGCTTAAGGTACTTACCCTGAATTTTCATAGTAAAAATTCACCTGCTGTGTAAATTGGTTAGTAAGTGAGTAATTTAATATTAAAAAAAGAAAAACCTAACAAGTTAGGCTGTAAGGTGACAGAAAATAAAAATAATATAATGGATCTAAACCCATAACATACAGTTGCACTGCAAGGGCACTACCCTCTAAGTCCTGTGGGAGAAGCATCAACCCCAGCTTCCCTCTTGACGCTTCCTTCAAACCTCCCTCTGCCGTTTCTCGACTTCTTCTCCACGTATCAGCATAAATCTTCCGAGTTTTCAGTTTTTTTCCCCTTTTTCCTCCATACCTGTCACACTTTCTTGTGCTCTGAAAAATTTGCACTGCATTGTGTCAGCTATGCTCGTTTCCCTTCTTCTTGTAACTCCTAGCCTGGTATTATTCATGTGTCGCGACTGGTTAAGTAAAGTCAAAAAACTGTGGGGCCGCAGGCTGTAGGCACCAAACTCCCGTGCTGGTTTTCTCGCTCGGTGTCGGGTGCGACTGGGTGTATAGGAAGGCACCCCTCCCTTGCTGCATGAATACTCCATCTCTCCTGGGCTTGATGGCTAAGACCAAAGTCATTTAACTCTGACACCCTTCAGAGCCACTAAAGATCTTAGAAGCCAGCCTCAAGGGAGGCCTTGTATTCATTTCTACTTTAGAAATGTGAAAAAAGTGTGAACAACAAAGGACTTTATTTGCATTACTATTCTGTAGGTAGTGCAAACCATTCAGACTGTAGTGCTGGGATGGATTTGTTCAACGCAAAACAAAAGGTATGGCTTTGAAGGTAAAGGATACACAGAGGTGGCCCCTTGGGAAGATCCTGCATTTGCTAGCTGGACTGTGAAACGACTCCACTCGCAGTACAGTGGCCTGAAGAGGGGTGACCGTGTGGAGAGGAAGATTAGTGCAGCCCATAGTTGCATCTTGCTCAGCTTTTACTACAAGTCTGGGCCTTTCTGGCTACGGGTACCACAGAGCTCACAACAGGCAACCATCGCATCGAGCAGTGTGAAATGTCTACATGGTGGGGGGGGGATAAAAAGATAAGACAAAGCCGGGTACTCGAGAGACATGGCCGGATCGATCAGAGGAGGAGAGACTGGCAGAGACAGGCCATCTCCACATGCTTTGGCTTTTAAAGGGGCTTCTTAATAAAACATCAAAGTCTTGGGGCTTTTCACAAAAGGCCCCCACATTCGGGTCGAAGGCAGGCGACGATGTTGGCTGCCATTATGGAAGCTGTCCCATAGCAGGTTGAGGCCCCCTCAGATCGCAGTCCAGCCACCTGTGAAGGCCTCGTTGTGATGAACTGCCAACGGTTCTCTTATGGCTCCTTTTCCAGGTCATGAACTTCATCGATCTTCCAGGTCTAGAGCATCTTAAAATCCTTCCCAGGACAAAAAACTCAAACTCACGGGCAACAGCTCTTCCCGAAGTAGTGTGAATACAATAGATTACACAGAATTAATGGACAAATGGTGTCATCTTCAATGTTCTGAAGCATTTCTTGGCTTTTTCTACGAGTGGGTTACATCTGAGGAATGGGAAATTTCCCAGGAAGTGATAGCATGCAAATCTTTCCATTTTTACCCTAAGACTATAAATGTATGGAGAGAACGAACCAACATTTTCCCAAACTGGACTTTTATATCATGAGGAAAAAGAGAGTGCAGGCTGTGCAAACCACATCCTACCAGCTGCACCAGAACAACTGGTTCAAACCCGAGAAGCTACTTTCCCACAGATGTCGATGTGCAAGACTACTGGTTCTGGCCCTTGGTGGGCTGCTATTTTGGAGCTGCGGAGGGACAGTTGGCAGTCTGTGGCAAATGCATTTCAGCACACTGCCCCTAGTAAACAAGTGTGAACTGGTGTGAACTGCTGTGCCCTGTTTTGACCCATCGAGGCTGAGTGAAAACCAGAAGGACAATTTCACACAGACTACCAGAACCCAGCAAAATTAAAACAGACTTTGACTTTTGCTTGGTTTTTATATTTTTGCTGCTTTTACTCAAACCAACTGGCAGCCTTACCACTTACCCCACAAGATTTTATTTGCGCAACTTCCTAGCTGGAAGGAAAAGTTGCAACCAACTTCATGAAATCCTGCACAAGCTTAGAGTCAATGTATCCAAACTCTTGATCTTTAAATATATTTATTTCTTCTGTTGATTTGGCAAAAAATACTTTCTGCAGAACAGCACTTTAAAGGCCAGTGAGCTGCATGCACACTGCTGATTTAGAGGTCCCCTGTTTCATATTTGTCTAGAATAGCTGGAAGGCATTGGCACTGCCATGACCTGCATATCATTTTTGGAGGGGGGACTCTGTCCAGAGTGGAGACGTCCTTGTAGATGCTGCTAACACAATGAAGACGTCACATGCAGAAACATGTCTGGCACGTTGGCTGTGATGACACAGACACGAGTCCCGTAACGTCAAGGCCATCAGCACATTTTACAGATTAAAATGGTATACTGAAGCAACGTGTCATTTAAAGAGGTAGACCCCCCTTAGACTGCTGCAGTCAATGGGGTTCCTCCAAGTTCTGCTGCAGGTCTGTAGCGCTTTCTACTTTTAAAAACCCTGTAAACCCTCCCATTGTTTGTGGATGCGGCTTCATGGTACCTGCTGTAGTCAAACAAGAGGAATTTAAACTCAACAGGGATGTAATGTCATTATCTCAGTCGAGAGGAATGCACAGTGATCTTTGTAGATCGGTTACTGAGGAGCCGAAGCTACACTAAAAGAGCAAAAATATGTAGGCCCCCCCGCAAGGATTGAGCTGAACTGTTTTAGTCGCACACACACACACACACACAGCATAGAAACACATTGTAGACAGTTGCGTGCTTCAAGCTTTGTGACCACAGTTTGGGGAAGAAACTCCTTTTCTGCTCCAGCGTGAATGTCCTCCCACTATGCACAAAGCAAGCTCCACAAACACATGGTTCGCCCAGGTTTGTGTGGAAGAACTTAAATGGCCTGCACAGAGCCCTGACTTCCATCCCGCTGAACACCTTTGGGATGAACTGGATTGCTGACCGCAACCCAGGCCTTTTCGCTGACCTCACTGATGCTCTTGTGGCCGAATGGACACAAATTCCCAAAATCTGGTGGAAAGCCTTACCAAAAGAGTGGGGGCTGTTATAGCAGCAAAGAGGGGGAGCAAATCCATATCAATGCCTATGAGTTTGGAATGGGAGGCTCAACAAGCACACGTGGGGATGATGCTCGTGTGTCCACATACTTCTGGCCATACAATGCACCAGTAACATCTCCTGCAAAACATTTCAGCATTTACAGTAATGTTCACATTTTTTGGCTTTTCTGCTGTCTGTTATCATATCTTTCTTTGTATCTGTCTTGTGGTTTCTTCTACAGCCAGCAAGGAGAAATTCCATAATTAATCTGAGATAATGTATGTACAAAGTCAATGTAGACTGTCTGTATAGCATTGTCCAAAGTCAACCCTAACAACAATAACCCACATCTTTAAGACAGTCAGCTGTTTGGTGAAGGTCCATTACAGGTGAGTATGAGCAAGCCGGACACCTTGCATAATTGCAGTGGAGCCGCATTGACGTCAGGGCCTCCCAAATCGGATTGCAAGAAGACAGGAGGATGGCGCCGCAGAAGGCGCTCACCTTTCAACATCCCAGATGGCAAATAAATTTAAAAAAATAATAACCGAATTAAAAGTCACACATCAAGACGATCGCAGACACGAGCGCACGCATGCTCGGGGCGTCACGCAGAGCAGGGCATCAGCCAGGCCTGGATATAGCAGCTGTGTGAGGTGTGAGAGACCCGGTCACGTTGGAGGAAAGGGATGCACTTGTTTTAAACAACTGCTCTTATTTGAATTTAAAAAAAAAAAAAAAAAAATGTACCCAGCCTGCACACTACCATTTGCGAAGGCAGTGTCTTGTGTTTTTAAGATGTACAACCTTCCTTTCTTTTCCATTATTAATAACCCTTAAGAGTTACTGTTAATTCCCCAACAAGAAGGTATTCTAGTCTTCACTTTTATTGATTATCTTCTGGCTAAGCTTATGTTTTCATTCAAAAGCGCTTATAATTTTGCCTGTTTAGGCAGGCGGACATTTTGTTGGCTTCCTCAAAGGTACACCACCCAGATTCTGTATGACAGTAAACACAGCAGGCCAGCATTGCCGGCCATCATGCCACCTGCTCCCCTATAGCCAAAATCTGCGTTATGCATGTAAGCGCATCGGTCCATGGCCTGAAAGGCCTTGATCTGGGCTGAGTGCTGTCACCTCATCCCCTCATCCCATGCGCCATCGTGTGTCATCCATGACCCCATTTGGCCCATTCACTGTATGCATATTTTTTTAAGCCCAATCCAGTTACTGCTGACTAGGAGAGCAGATGTGCTGTGATTTACTCTCAAAGAGTCTTAGTGCGTCAGTTCTGTCTCGGTCCCATGCCTCATTTGTCAGAGAATCTGCTGCCCACGAGACTCTTTTGCCCAAGTCCTGTCTTTCCACCTCCTGTCCCCTGTGTGACTCCTAAATAAGTGAATGGTGACTGCTGAACTTGAACAGCTCCAAAACATCTCCATATGTCAGCTATTATCATAGTGGATTAAAAGAAAGAAAAAAGTTACTCAGAAATGATAGACATTCAGCTCACTTCCCACCAACGCCCTTCCAGGACCTCTCAGTACTGCGGCGTGTGAGGGCCGAGATTCACAGCTACTGCGATTAGGCCATTTGCGACTTGACAAGCTTGAGTCAAAGGAACATTTTCATTAGGGTGTGTGCAAACATCCCCTCAGGAAGTCAGGAATTTCACCTGAGACCATTGAGAAGATCGCAGAAGATTTTAGCGTGATCTTTGATTTTTTTTTTTTATTAGTATCTATTTATGTATCTTTTTAAAATCGAGTTGCCTTTCCGCAACTAGAAATGCATGTTTGTCTACAGATGTTCTCAGCCCAGACAGCAATTAGGCACGGTTGCTGTATGTGTGACAGGTGCATGGAAAGTTTTGGGAATTGCATCCCCGTCACCTTCCTCGAACCCAGAGTCCAGAGGGCTAAGATGCCGTCACTGTCCTCCTACTTCCGTCTTGTCTTTTTCCATCACCACAGCACTGTTTTTACACCGATACGAAGAGCAGAAAGTTCTAGAATTGATTCCAGTGCACACACAGTTTAGCTGCCTGCAACACAGTACAGGGTGATAGCTTTGCTATAAGGGAAGTCCATGGTGGGAACCCCCCCACCCACCCCTCCCCAACACGACAAAATACAGAGCTTGACTTGTGTGACCCTCCCATAACCTGGGGTGTTGGGAAGGGGTGTCGGTGTCACCTGATATTTTGGGTGATCATCTTGACACTCCTTGGTCACTCAATAGAAGAAACACAGCTGTGTGTTTCACTCCACCTCAGGTCCCTGCTGTGCCACCGCAGTTATTGTTCTTCGACCAGGAGTTCATTTATCCCAGATCGGATTTCCCCAAAGCGAAGCAAACAATCTGCTGGACTGCAGGAAAATGGCCGGCATTTGAAGGGCTCATCCACCCCACCGTAGTCTGCAGTGTGATTTGTCTCCTTGTGTTGGAGGAGGAGATCATCTCCCTCCACTACATGGTGGTCCAGCATCCAGCGTGAGCTTAGTTTGTGATTAAATTACAGACGCGCACAGTTACATTTCTCTTAATCTATTCATTATTTATGAACGTTTGGATTTAATGATTTAAACGTTCAAATTAGGATTTCAATTATTTAACTTTTAAATTAGAAGTCACTTCATTGTGAACCACCAGCACAATTTAACTGCCAGATGATTTTTCCTTGAATTTCATTGGCCACTGCCAACTGTCAATCAGTTTTTTTTTCTCCTCAAAACAAACAAACAAACAAACAAGCAAACAACGAATCAAGTACCTTTAACCTCACAACCTCTCAGAAGTTCATGGCCGCTTGCTCGAGAGTAATACAGGAATGGGACTGTAACGGGCAACCTTCTGGTTACAGGTGGTCTTTCCTAAGTTCTCCACTGTCCCGCAGATGTTGATCAAGAGAAAAGGAAATTCAGTTTCTTCAGCGTCAGCAGGACATTACTTGGTTTGCCGTAAGACAATATTACAATGCCTTTACATTTTGTTCGAGCTAAATACATAATTTTCTTTTTTCTGCTGCTATTGATGTCCTAAATAAACCATTGTCTAGTTAGATAACCATCGACTAATGACTATTAATGACTATTTGAATTTACTGGAATGGCAGAATTTATGTGCATGCATTTTTTTTCCTGTAACAGTTAAGTGTTTATTTAGGCTAGCAGTTCCGAGCATTACAAATATAATTTGAATTCAAAAAGAACTATTCAAAGTTACTTTAAGTGATGCTTTTAACTTAACTCAAGTAGCTTTACAGACTGATGTATGATAACTTTAGGATTTTTTACTGTTCTCCCCACCTCTGGCAATAAAGAGTAATGGTTCAGTCTCCTCAGTATATTGTTGGTCTCTTGAAAAGGATAAACATGGTAAAAAGTTCAGTGGTAAGCACACATAGAAAACTGTCCACACTTTCCAAATGTGGTCAGTAAGGGACAGTAGAAATCATAACACGGGGTTATTTAAGGTTGCTTGTACAGCTCTTAATGACTGAAATGGGCCCTGGAGACTTAACTGAATTTAGGAATGAGCAATTCTGTGGGTAGCAGCCTGAAAATGGGCCGTAAGAACATCAGCCGAGTCCTCGAATGGATTATACCTTTTTTTAAAAAATAAAAACAAATTTGCTGTTCAACAAGAGGTTGCATTGTGCGAAAAAGTTTGGGAATTGATTCAGGATTTGCTTGGTTGAAAACCCAGCTCTGATTTTGACAGAGCCAAGCAGACCCTAGTTAGAGACTCAGACAAATGGCCTGCATCACCCGGGTTTAATACCGGCTCTGCTCCGGACCCAAAACAGACAAAGTCAGCGATTCATCGAGACTTAACTGGAGCAGAAGCATGGCTGATCGATACTCTGAAAACCCTGATAAATTATCACAATTAAAACAGGCGGGGTGTTCTGCGATGCTGCCGGCAGCGGTGTGAAAAAACATCATCGAGCTGTAATATTTGTGCAGAAGCTCAATAATTGTTAAAGTGCTGCAATCCATTGCTTGTTACTTCGCATTCAGGAATCAGAAGTAAATCAAAACCATCTCACTGCCATGTGCGTATGTGTGTAAGTGTCTAACACTTCATGGCTGAAAACTGCCACAACAAGGCAGGTGAGTTATTGGTCTGTCACAGCACAAACTAGCAGGGGACAGCACACAACACACCTAGAGTGACACCTGGAATGTGTGCTGGTGGTAGAACACCTGGGCCAATCAGAGCACAGATGTTTCGGTTCTAACAAGGTCGAGTGTGAGCCCTCCCAACACGCGCGCGCGCACGCACACACACACACACTCACACACACACAACAGCATTGCTGGGATCATGGAAGAACTCCTTCCATTTACCCATCAAAGTCTGGTACAATATAGCACCAACCCCAAAAACAAAAAGCATGGCCACACAACTGAAACACAAAAAGTTTTCCAGACCGAAAAGGCTGGATCTGGAGTAGAGTTTATTCTCAGAGCACCGAGATGGCAAATATCAAACGGACCCCGGCTGAAACTCTTCCAAGGGTCCACTTCAGCTTCAGCACAAATGCTTAGGTGCCCTACGTGCTTGAGGGCGGCTGCGCTCGCTTTTGTCCACGTGCGACTTCCTCCTTCACAAACTTAGGAGGATGAGCTCTGAAGGTGGGAATATTCTCCTCCGCCGGAACGTGCTGTGTTCACCTCCTTACCCTAACCCTCCAAAAAAGGGATTACGATATAAACCAGAGGAAATTGCAACTCTCGCTTCTACCGTATAAAAATTTGCGCTTATTTTTTTCTAGTTTCCAACTCTCCATTTCCCGAGGATTGTGTCAAAACTCTGAAAAGGGCCAAAAATGGTTAAAAAAAAGACACGTTTTGCAAACCTAAATTGAAGAATTTTTCTTTACCGCACCGTTTGCTCAGGTTTTCATGAGAGCAACCAAAATACACAAATTAAGCAAATAAAATAGTTGGCTACAAAGTTTTAAGAAAAATAGCGGCTGAAAGTAAGAAAGGAAACACCGGAAATAATATGAAACCTATTTCTCTTCCCAAAGATATTTCTGACGTGTCACCAAAAGACTGCACGAACGCTGGAAAAAATACCACCTAAAGAGCATCAGCTAGGGAAACTGATACAATTCAGACATTTGAGAAGGCGCCCTTTCTGTATTCAAAGAAACCACGAGGGTCAGAACATCTTTACGTTCCCTCTCCGCAGAGACAGGAAAGAAGGGAAGCGGCCGCGCGACCGACCAGGCCAGTCTCCTGGAAGGAAGTGCCCTTGTGCTGCATTGCTGTGCTACCGACTCTTCACATTATTCGAAATTCCAGCTGTCTTAGAGAATGCGGGTAATGGAATTGCAGAAAATTCCATTCCCACCCGGAACAAGTTGGCTACTGTCCTTATTGAGCTTCCTGAAAAAACAAATGAGTCAGAGTGTATTATAGCAGCAGACTGGAGTGAAAACATTGGGGCAAAAGGCCTGGTGCGTGTCAAAATGACTTCTTGCCGAAGGGGAAATAACACCATGTAAAGCTAAGTGAAAGCACGATGCTTTGGTGAAAAAACTGCATAAACAGCATAAATTGTGTTAAATTGCATGTCACTGGAAGATATTTTTAGATTAAAACAGCCTACCGGGAGGCACTGCTGTCTCGCACTCGCAGGGTTTGCTGGGGGTCCACTGTGCGTAGGTGGAGCCCGTATGTCCACCCCACGTCTGCGTGTGTCTTCTCGGTGCGCTGTCGATTCTTCTCTTAACCCAAAGACATGTGAGGGAGGCCCACTGCTAATTCGGACATAAACACGTTTTCGTTTATCAGCGTGAGCATCTGGCCAGTGTCCACCTCACCTTATACCTTGGCGAGGCCGGCTGAGGGTTGTGTGCGGTAGCTTCTATAGGCAGAGGTGTTTTTTTGGTGAACTTTTCCAAAAAAGGATGAAATCTGTCAGTTCGCTCAGAACCTTGTGCAAGTGCTAAGATCAACAACAAAAGTCTTTCACATGTGAGGACCTGTTACTCTGCTTGCTGTGCACCTCAGTATGCCGAGTGGCAGGTTCTGCCATAGGAGACCCGTTGCTTTCCTAAAAATGAGATGGGAGGGTACGAAACCTTTTTCCCAATAATTTTTAATTTGTCAGTTTCTCAAATGAAACAGCTGGATATTTCACTGGCACAGCTCAGGCCCAGTGCCCTGCTCAAAAATACAATAGCAGGACTCCCGGGTGCCATCTCGCTCCAAGTGTACTTTTAATCAGAATGACTATGCCGCTCTACAGTACAGTAACAACCATAGTTCCTTCTGCGTAGAATTTAAAGGCGTTTAGGCTTCGGAATGTGAACGAGGTACAAAGGACATGCGAAAGTCACGCAAACAGGTGACGGCCTACTTTTTATTCACCCGGCGAGAGCGAGCTCACGTGCTCAGGGGTTATCCGTCCACGCGGGAGCTGGCCGGCGGATGGCCGCAAATGAACCCCCGTGTACAGGCGGCGGGGTCCAACGCGAGGGAGAAACAAACAAAACTTCAGACCCGATGATCATTATTTCAAGAGGCCACCCGAGTACAGAGCCTTCACCTGCTCGGACGTGGACAGACTGCAACAAAGCTGGCAGGAGACACTGATGAATGCAGATGAGATAATGAATGCGACTGCGGCCGAGAACTACATCCCAGCGGAACGACCGGAAGCAGCTGCGATTGGACAAGTGGGGAGGGGGGGTGTTCAGGGGACACTTGCCACCCCCTTTGACAGTTGTGACAGCGCCACCTCTTACCACCCCCTGAAGCTGGCTCTCTCTCATTATCCAGCTGGGTCCTGGGAACCTGCCATTCCTTTAGCTCTTAATGAGGAGGCTCGCATTGAACAAGGTAACGGAGGTCAGCTCCGGGCAATTAAGCACCCTATACCAGACTACAAAAAAAGGCGGCGTGAGCGTGCGAATGCTCGTGTGCAAGTTGGTCTGGGGGGGGCGCAGTATGTGCACATGTAGATTTATGTGAAAATGAGCACACGTGTGCGTGTGCGCGCGCGCATCTTAGGCAGGAGTTTGATGCACATCCTTATACAATATGCTTGTATTCTATGAGCGAGCACGTGTGTATTCTTGATGAGTTAACCGATCAGGCCAAGGCAGAAGGGGTCCAAAGGAAGCAGCCTGTCTATCATCCATCACCATAGCCAATGAACTGAAGGGAGGGACAGATGGGGGTGGAGGGCGCCGACCGAAACAGCATACCGAGTCACTCATATGAACCACCGCTCCCGCCATCCTACTGCGTATGAGCGGAGTGCACGCAACCCGAGACCCAACCTCCTCCTCCGTGACTTCCATACAGATCAGGAGAGCGGCCAAAGCCTGAGTGTGCCTGGAGAAGAACGCGAGGACGAGGCCCACGTTCTGCTTCTGCAAATTCCGATGCTCCAAAAGCGGTTAAAAAAGACCAAGAAGCTGATTAAATTAGAAGACTGATGCTAAATTCTTCATTTGATCTTCTGACGCATTTGAGTCAACTATATTTCAAGAATTTCTGCTTGTGCGCCGCCGATCTCGCCAAACTGAATCCTAATGGTTTGCAACAAACGGGAGCTGGCGGTAGACGGAGCTCAGGATGCAATGAGTGTATTCCAGCGCTACTGACATTCTCAGCCCCTATTAGCGCGATAAACTTGTACTTATTGTTGGGCTTTGTTTCATTATCGCCTCTAAATAATTCACAGATCTATCAATAATTTAGCGTTAATTAGCTCCGCTACAGAATGTCTGACTTTGGATACTTTGTGGCCCAAGTGGTCTCCACGGTCGGATGCTCTTCCTCACACAGTGGCTCAGAGACAGATGCCTCCATCGTCCCAAGCGTCTCTCAGAACCGTTTTCTCTAGGCGAGAGGTGGAAGGCAGGGCTGCAAAATGGCACTGGTGTTTCTGTTCTTCAATACTGATGGGGATGAATACAAGGTTTGCAGTGAGGGACAGCAAGCAACGGGCCAGAGAATAAATAGCTTCTGCTTTGGTGGGCAGCCAACGCCCTTAAGCAGCCTCTTTCCTGGCCAGGACGGCAGTACCCTCAGGAGCTGCTGGTCAGCTCGACCAAGGGGACAGATGTGCTGAGTGCATTTCCCAGGGGGCCTCCAGGCAGCAGTCTTCAGTATGGAGCCATGAGTTGGTGTAGAAGCACACAGCAGTGAGTTATGGTCAGATGATGCTCATTCTGCACCTTTAGAGAGACTGTGTGTGTGTGTGGATGATGAGCGAGACGAGAGGGAAAGCTGGTGTTCAGAGGGTTGGGCTGCCCATCTGGGAGTCTCAGGTTGCATTCAAAGGGACAACCCGTATCTCTCTCTGCTCTCGCCTCCTTTAGTCTCCTCCTCCTTTTTCTTTATCACATCAACTCCCGCTGCCCTGCGTTTTGTTCAAGTGTGGAACAGAGTCCTATCCAGGCAACACCATGTCGATGTAGTGCTTTTCATTGACCAGGGATCCCCAGTTCACGCTCTGAAACACACCTCTCTTCTCCTTTCGGTTTAATCTTCCCATACAAGGGTACAAAAGCAAGGGTCCTGCCCCCACCCTAAATCTTCAGCCTTGTGGCACAGCTTGCAGGCGTGCAATAGCATTACCCCCTTCGCCTCCCGTCCACTGGCATCACATAAAAGGCCTCCTGAACTCCACCAGGCCCGGCACGATCGATGAGGCTCGGGTTCTCGTTCCGGTGGCAGCTACCCCTCCCCACCATCACCACTCCGGGGCCCGCCGTGCCCGCCATCGACCCACCAGGGGCACACAAAGAGCTGGCCACATTCAGAGGCAGACATTTGCTAGATGCCTTCATTGCATTTCCATCCCCCTACCAAAATACCATCTCCCAGGGTGCCAGCCTGTGATATAATTTCAATCAATTAAGTCTATTGTGAGCCTGGCATGCAGGAAGGACCTGTGGCTTCCCAGGCGCTGGAGGCTCCACCATTTTAATGAGGGATATTAAAGCCCAGTACAGTACAGATTTCGTGTATGATGCTATGGTTAATATTACGTTTTAAATAAATGTATATCTGTTATTTTAAAACGTGACATTCAGTTGTGAATAACATTCAAAGTTAATAACGTTTTATTTAAAATGAGTATAAAGAGGAACACGCCATTAACTGCTATTACCTTTTCACTTGTGATTCTCAAATGAGGGTTCTGACTATGGCAACTGATATACAACTTCCACTTCAAAGACAAGACCTTCAAAACAATGAACATTGCTGACTGGTGAAATTATACAGATCAACTTCTTCCATTTCCATTCTTCTCCGCAGAAATGGCAACACGGATGGGGTCATGAACCTTCACCAAACTGGAGCCGCTAGCTGATGACAGCTACTTCAGATTTACTGGCAACCCTAAGTGCTCATTAGCTATTCCAGCCTTGTCGAAGTCAACAGTCCCGGGTAGTCGCTTTAACCTTACTGTTCTCACTAACTTTTGTTTGCTACTTTAACCTGTTAACAGTCACCAGCCATATTTGGTTGCTTTAGCCTTGTTGGAGACACTTGCTCTAGTTGGCTACTTATACCTTGTTGGCTGCTTTGGTCTTGTCAGAGTTACTAGATCTTTTTATTTATTTTGGCCTTGCAAAAGTCGCTAACCCTTTACGGTGGTTCTGGTCACGTTGGAGTCGCTGACACTGAACAGTTTCTTCAGCCCGTCAGAGTCACTAACATTCCAAGTTGCCGTAGCCTTGTTGTAGCTACTTGCGTTCATCGGTTACTGTGCCCTTGTCAGAGCCACTAGTGCTTGCTTAGAGATCGCTATAACCAAGTGGACATCCAGCTTCTGGCATACAAATTTTCTCTAGGATGCCTAGATAGGTTCGGACCAAAGCCAGAGGCTGGCTAGGAGGGCCAAGACTGTCTACTACTGACTGAAGTGAACACCTGAGCTGCTTGGCATGCATGGCCACCCTCACTTTCAGAAGAACAAGGAGAATAAAAAGTTATGGTGGGTGTGGGAGGGGAAAGAGCCAGGTTAACGTTAATGGTCAGTGACACGGTGCAGTCGCTAGTACTGCTAAAATATTAAACAGCCTTCACAGATGTGAATAATTCCATTTCTTAATGCCAACTCCGGTGCCAGGAAAGAAAAGATTTCTACTTTGCCCCATTTTCTCCTTTTGAGGGAGGGACACTAGCTCATTTGGTCAGGGTTCATTTAAAACTTGTGTATTCCAAATGTCCCATCCAAACTCCGGGTACTGTGGGACCCTTCTCCCTTTGAGAGCCCCACCTTCCTTTGCGCCCGATTCCATGGTACCAGACGCTCAGCTCATTGGGAAAGCGGAAAACGCCATGTCTTACGCACTTGGTGCCGATCAATCAATCAGGTGGATCAAACCTGTCAACTCTGACTGCGGCTGTGCAGCCTTCCCCAAAAGTCAATTCTGAGGAGGGGGTGCTTCGTGCTGTTCTAACTCGCCTGGGAGGAAATAAAAGAGAAACAAACAAACCCAGCGGCCATCAGAGGAGGAAGCTAGCGCTCAAAGCGGCTCCGAGGTTCCAGCCCAAACTGCCACATTTACCTTCTTTATTCCCACTTTGGTTCAACCTGAAGCAAGATGGAGACGCCTCCTGGGCACAAGACTTGAAGAAAACAAAAGGATTTCTGGAATTGCAGGTCAAGTGCACAGCTGCTCTGGCCTGTACTTTGGAGAAACTGCTGCCATGCTTCCTGTAACAGTAAAACATTTCATTTCTCCTCCTTCTGCC
This sequence comes from Heterotis niloticus, assembly GCA_018136845.1. Lineage (NCBI taxonomy): Eukaryota > Metazoa > Chordata > Actinopteri > Osteoglossiformes > Osteoglossidae > Heterotis > Heterotis niloticus. The sequence continues at coordinate 29,219,748 of CM030890.1, forward strand.
TTTAAAAACAAACGTGCCAGATTGATTACTCTTCTGTCGTTTGTAAGAGCTCCTTAAGCGTCTGCTCTCTCCACCGACTCAACTCCCCACAAGAATGCTGGCAGGAGAACACGCCAAAAGGACACGGCAGCCACAGACGGCCCAGAAAAAGTTTTTTTTTTTCCTTTTGGCGCTCTTTTGGGTTTTGCTCACCTCCCTTGGGCAGGATGACTTAATTTCTGTTGTGCAGGGGTGGGTGAGGACCTGTGAACGAACGGGCCCTCAAACCAAAGACCTCTTCTCCTTCAGAAGGCAGAATTCAAAAGCCCTTTTGTGTCTTTCTTACGAGGATTATAATTGCCAAACTGACTTGAAGCTTGGAACTACACAAACTTGCTGCAAATATTATAGCTATGTCACGCACGCACTTATTCCTGTTTTTAGTGACCCAAAGCTGGAATAACCATCAGGGTTCAAAAGTATACGGTCACCACCACATATCCGCTATTCCGAAATACTAAACAGCCGATCATGCCATTATACACCCAACTTGAAATTGTCCTGCAGAAGTTCTGTCGCCATCCCACCTGAGGATCTTGGCTTCAGCTCATTGCAAACGGCAGTAATTTCGTCAGGCTTTAGTAAGTAACCTAGCATGGATTTTTCAGTAAAGAAACCTGTCATCTGATCCAACCTTCAATCACAGCTCAGTAGACACAAAAATAAATTAAAATAACAAATAAGTTACATAATCTGAAATCTGCCACTGAATTTCCTCTGCGGTCTCAGCTGTAGGAACTGTAGGGCGACAAATGGACTTAGTCCAGACACGTAAGTTAGGATAAGTTAGTCTGCCACTCTCGCTGTCTCACCATCCCTCACTCTCTGCCTAATCCCTGGACAGATGTTTCCAGAAACCTAAGACTTCCCTGAGCTGTGCTGACAGATACATCTAAATATTTAACTGCCGGGTGGACACTATATTACAACAAAGAAACAGGGAAGAGATCTGTATGTACACACGCATTTGCACAAGCACCTATGTGCACTTCTGCATGCGTCACACACTCATGCTTGGACGCACTGCAGCGAGGTGGAAATTAATTAAATGTAAGTGTATCTAAAGTAAAATCAATAAGTAACAATATATCCACTTGTGCAAAAATACAGTGTTCTTACCCCATTTTTGGTGACATTCTTCAAACAAGCAGGCCTCCTCTGAGCATTACAGAGTAATGGGACCTCAAAGACATTATTAGTAGCGGCTGGCTATTGAGACCCACAGGGGGACAGGGTGGGGTGAGCAGAGAAGGATTCTTCAATCCTGCTCTTCTCTCCTTAAGCCCCTTTTAATAAAGAATTGTCCCAGTGATAGTTCTATCTCCGCAAGATGCTCTGAAAGGTGGCATGATTTATTCTTCCCCCCGCTCACTGCCTCGGTCTTTTTAATTACCTGATGTGTCGACCAGCCGCTGGCGGGGATGGGGAGATGGAGCTGCTCGCCACGCGACCTGCCGCTGTCTGCCTGCTTTTATAGAACACCCCCGGCCCACCATCTCAGCTTCACTGCGAAGTCTCGTCTTGGAGCCAGTAAAATGGGGTATAAATCACTAAATTTACTTCTTTCATTGGTGCGCTGCGCCAACCACGGGGCACCCTCAAATCTCTCAGGTAAGGAATTGACTGAAGTGGTGGTGAAATTCAGTTCAGGAAGAAAGAAACTAAGACAGGGGACGAAGAAGGCGCATTTCGTAGCCCCCAGATTTCGCTGTTACCACAACCGATAGACTTTGACCTGCAAACTTGCTGTTCCCCTGCCCTCCACCACCCTTCCATACCATCCCCCTTCCTCCCACGCCCTCCTTCCCGCCAAATCAGCCTCCAGTCCTGATGCCAAGCCCGCAAGCCCCATCTGTGCCTTCCACGGAAGGCTGTCCAGAGTAGTGGCCAGTGAAGCACGTCACAGCCAGAAGAGTCATGGCCTTGGCCACCATGCCTCTGGCTGCTTTGGCATTGGAAGGAGATGCACGACTACTTCGATCAGTCGAAAGACTCTGGTCTCTTTGGCTGCTGTAGATTTCTCTGGCCCTCGGGGACCTTATTTTGCAAATTTTCCATTGTCAAGTGATAAATTACAATTCCACTGCCATACATATGCAGTGCTGTAAACAGCAATCCAAATCCCGATGCAGGCAGCTATCTCTGTCACAGTTCTAGTACCAACGCTCTCACTGACACCAAAGACCAGGTTGTGGGGTATGTCGGTGGAAACTGTGTTGGTCGTACGATGCGCGCAGTCCTTGTCCTGAATGCAATGCATCCTGGGTAATAAATTGACCTGCTGTGCTGAGCCAGACTGAAACAGCTGCTGTAGCTGTGTGACAGTGGAATCCCACTTCAGGACTTCTCCACAAGGGGCGGCAGACTTATCCATGTGGCCCGCTGCACTGGGAACTCGGTGGTAGAGGATAGAGGGAGGACCTTCGATGACTCCACAGGACCAGGTAGCACTGCAGAAACTTCCCCTCTTTGTGAACTCTGCAACTTCAATGAATTTGATTATTGCCAATGTCTGATGGACTTGGCGGCAGTTTTGATAACCATCTGGCTGTTTAACCCTCATGAAGATTAGTAAAGAATTGATTCAATTGCAAGGACTCTGCCCCTCTTCTGTAAGAGACCCAAGGTCTGAAAGCTACTTCTGATAAGCAAGGTCCCCCGCTTTCAGCCCAATCTTTGTAATGAGCAATGAACGCACCTCTTCCAGGCCTTTGGGCAGCCTCAAAAGAAAATTTCGTCAAATGTGAAATGCTTAGTGTTCGGCTTCCTCCCAGCAAAGTTCTCGCAGGGTCCTCCTGCTTACATGGCCTCTTGATTTTTTTTCAACAGTCATTCCAGCAATGAGATGGAAGGACACTTATTCATGAAACCAGAGCAATCAGGCTTAAGGTTTTTGTACAAGGACTTAAAGTGGGACTGTGAAGACTGCTAACTCAATAGGACGGTTGGACTGAAACTCGCCATTACGCTCTCAGCAAACAGACTTGACAGTAGCCTATACAGTACGTCCATTAAATCATAGAAACTGTAGATGTAACAAAGAACAAAGCCAATTTAATTGTAAGATAGTGCTCGACTGGCATTACACGGTTACTCGTTCTTACATGTCTACTGGCATGTTGTTTATATAATATTGTGTATAAAACAATAAACAATTTCACTCCCTCTCATCCAGGAAAATAAAAATGTTAGATATCTCATAAAATTCACCGACACCAAGTTCAGCTTCCTATAATAAAAACGGATTAATGATAAATAATGTATGAATGACAGGTTGTCTCTGAGGTCTCATCTGAGACTGTAAAGTAACAGATAAAAGGCTGAACGTGATCCTATGTGTGGGTATACGTGCGGGATTCGTAATTGGGAGAGCGGTCCCAGACCCAGGCTGGCAATCCTTTGCAACTCAAAGGAACTGAGATCTGAAAAGGAAAAAAAAAAAAAAAAGTCCTGAGAAGCATTTTGTACGCTTTTAAAAATACCAGAAGATCACAACAAACCAGTGGAGATGAAGCTGTCGACAAGGGACATCTCATTTTATTTCACCCTCTCGCCTGGTGGTCCTCTACAGCTCAATCCCAAATCCCACCCCCTACCGCTGCCCTCACTTCTGCCCTCTGGTTTCTGTGGTTATTAATTTATGGTTAAATCTAAACTGTCTGGACAGTCGGATGGCCCCTCGGGCTGCCATCATTTTCCGCTCGGGAGGCACTCTGAACATGCAGCCCCCCTTCCCAACCCTGTTTTAACTGCACACGTCAACAGGCGACATCCGCACACTTCTGCTAAACGACCCCTTTACAAACCCAATCATTTTTCATTCCGTTCTTTGAAATCTCATGGATGAAAAAAGGCTCCCCCCCAATATCTTAATATATGCAGCAAACATGCCAGTGTCCTTGGACACCAAAGTCACACAGTATGGTCTGGACTGCTAATGCCCAGATTATTCACCATATGAGTGGTCAGAGAGGTCCATGTTCCACAGTCATAGTTATACTGCAATTGCCTCCTCATATTAAAAAAAAAAAACTAACTTACTATTTGACACTAATATACACAATATGGCCAAAAGTGTGGACCTCCCTTCTAATGACTGAGCTAAGCTCTTTCAGCTGCACCCATACAGCCTACAAACACATTCTAATGTTAATGTTCTCTGTGGCCACAGTTTGGGGAAGAAGCTTCTTTCCTGCTCCAGCATCCCCTTGTGCACAAAGTGAACTCCATAAACGCATGGTTTGCGCAGGAGGGTGTGGAAGAACTTCAATGGCCTGCACAGAGCCCTGACCTCAACCCCACTGAATACCTTTGGGATGAAATGGAACACCAACTGCGAGCCAGATCTTCTCACCCGACCCCACCGATGTTCTTGGGGGGGGGGGGGGGCAACTCCATGTTAATGCACATGGGTTTAGAATGAAGTATTTAACAGGCACATATAAGGGTGATGCTCAGGTGTCCACGAGCTTTTGGCCATTGTGTAGACAGCAACTGTTTTTTTAAATTTGTTTTTGTATATTAAGAGTTCAGTATTATTATTTAGCTAAATGGCTTAACCTTCCCTCCATAAAAAAAAAAAAAAAAAAAAAAAAAAAACTTCAGATGAGGCTTTTGCATTAACATTTTAAAAGATAGCTGGGGCTTAATGTTTTTGCTTTTGAAGAGATATAGACCACAACTCTATTCCACTGTACCTAGAGAGTATGTTCATAGCAAATGAGAAGAGGATCTCCCCTGATATTCTTGCTTAAATTAAAAGAAATCAAATAAATTAAGAAATTGCAACTCTCATATCATCATACAGCTCAGCCGATTCACCTTAAATATGTTGCGTGATAGTAAGAGCCGGTCTTCTGAACCAACATCCTTTAGGTTTCAAGTCTGTGTCCTTAACCACTGAGGTAACCCTGATAAAACCAATCAAAAAGTTTGGAAACATGTGGACTCTTAGGCTCATTGATTAGCATGCAAAAGAGCAACTGAATACTGGGAGCCCCTTTTGCGAAGTTCTTAGTTTCTGCAAAGTCAACAAAACAGTCAAAGGCATCCAGATGAAGACTCCACACTCAGAAGCATCTCCAGAACATCCAGGTTTCAGGATAGTTGGTACTGTGCACGAAACATCTGTGCACTCAGTCAGCCTTCCCTGCAAGGCTTCTCTTCCCACTGTGGGCAAACCACTATGTCTCTGGTGTAAATGGTCTACAGTTCTGGTAGACTGAGTATCTGAATGTAACACATGGCAAACAGTTGGGAGGCTCGGTTCTCGTTTTTCACCGGGATTAAAGTATTTGCCCGTGAAACACTGCGCTGAGCACAGGAGCATCCTTCATTAAAGCAACAAGCTGCTGATGTTCAGATGTCTCCACCAGCTTAGTGACACAGCCTGCCGTGTTAAAGAGTACACCTGCTGAATAGCAACTAAAGTGAAAAAGCAGTTTCCATGTCATTCTTGCCTGAACTTGCTGTGTCTTCCCACCTAATTTTACTCTGTTATCAAATACATGGTGTAAACATTGGTACGCATCTATTTGGCCAAGGCTCACTACCACAGGATAAAAACCCGTGGGAAATAAGGCCGATGCTGCATCCTGGATCCCATTGGGTGGCCGCCTGTCTGGAAGGTATCCTCATTGTCAGAGGACAGTCCCGTAGAGCCCAAACTGTAGCCCAGCTCAAACCATGTCACCAAGGAGACAACTCGAAAAAAATATGTGTTTATGCCCATTTCTCTGACCAGAGCATCTGTGTGTGTGTTCTGCTGTGTGTGCTCAACTGCATGCCCAGTTGTATGTGTGTACATCTGCATGTGACCACCTGCATCGCCTTTGCATGTCTGTGTGGATTCACCTATGTGTGACAGAGGACCGCACTCACTGTAATGCGCTGGCCTCCACGTGGTGATGGGGTTATGATGCTGGTTAACAGCTCAGTGTATGCTACCCAGACAGTGTGGTGGCATGACAGTACCGCGGGCAGCTCCCATGCTGTGTGATGAAGCATAGATCTGAACCCCATTCAGTCTGGGTGGAGTTGGCGTGTTCTGCCAAGGTTCATGTGAGCTTCAGAGGTGCACCAGCTTCCTCCCACAGTCCAAACTATCTGTTCCTCAGAATTCTAACAGCATCCTGAGATCCACCATTTGTGTACCTAAAGCAGACCCGCGGGAAATTAAATTTCATAAAATAATGTGAAGGGAAAAGGTTACATTTGGAAATCGAGGGATCTCTGCATCTAAAGATGATGTAACTGAGACTGAATGGTAAGGACTGTGCGTGACTGACCTCTCACATTTCTTGGGGTCTGCCCATTGCAAAGGACCGCTCAACAGCTGCGCAATCGCTTGACCAGCGGTCAATCCCCTGTCCTGAGGGCAAATTCGTGTCCGTCTGGTTCACGACTCCTACAGAAGGTCTCTCCCGGCTGTCCTCACTTGCTCGATCCCCTAAACCCGAGAAACTTACAAAGGAAGCGGGGAATGAGCGGTGCTCTGCAAAGTCATTGAAATGTGCAAGTGTCGCCAAAGCATTCGCACCCAGACCTCAGCGTAGCTCATCTGCTTTACAACAAATCTGAAAGCCAGAGCTTCCCCCTGAAACTCCTCCTCACAGACTTTTGTTTACTGCATCTTTTACACAGCTCTCAAAGCACAAGAAACAAGCACGAGTGTCTCCTTTACACCGGCCTGCCAGGCTTGAATCCGTAACCCGGTCCATGCTCCATCTGAGCTGTAACCTGGAACATGCACACCTGCCAGAATTAGGATGGCAAGCAAGAATAGCAAAAGCCTCAAAACCTTAATCAGGTTGAATATCTAACTGGATGTTTCTGTTACCGTGCTTGTGGGTTTTCTGACATCAACTGGGAAGTGCCGTTGGGAAAAGTTTTATTCTTTCAATTTGTTACGCCGTAATTGTGTTGTTAAGGAGATCGGTCTCGACGTCCAGCGCGCTTGTTCTGAAGTGCCGAGATATTTTTTGTGCCTTTTCTTTGTACTCCAGCAGGGCTGATTACTGTACTATAAATCCTGACAAGGGTGTCAATATGTCACTTCCAAACGGTTTGTAACACGCAGGCTGCCGGTCTGGGCCCTGCTCCAGCACAGACAGAGCGTCAAGGAAAAGAAGACGAAGGAAGGAGGGAGCCCGGGGAGATGAGAGGAAGGCAGGGAGCGAGGGAGAGAGAGAGAGATCCGTTCCTCCTGTCAACTCTGGCGACCTGTCTCCTCCTCTCATCCAGATTTAATGTGCAAGCCTCTTTCTGTTTCCTACTCCCCTCACCCCATCAGCCACCCCACCCTCCCCTACCAAGTGGTCCCCTGCGTCGAGCTGCGAATACTGACGAAAAAGAAGAGAAGGTGGCAAAGCCACACCTTCCATGAGACACAGCAGTTATTGATACGAGGCACACACATACATTTACGCACTCCTCCCTCAATCACACATTCTCAATACCCTCGCATACCATAGTAAATAAACTATTACTTGCCACTTGGAACCAAAAACGATATGGGTGTACCTTTGGCAGGAGGATATCTGCACGAGACAGAAATACGGGCTTATCTATTAGCTCTCAATGCACAACTATTTTAAATCCCATTACAGCAAAACTGCTAGTGAAATCCAAGACGAGGGCCTTTCACCATTACCACGGTACCAGGTCGCACGCCAAAAACAGACGGCTCATTTTAGCAGGTCATACAGAGTTAAGGCTAATCGGCGAAGCCCTTTTATCACCAATGTCTGACAGCAGCAGTGAGGCAGTGAAGCAAACACGGCTATAAATCATCTTGCTTAAGGCGGCCCATGGTGCCCAGAACGTGCTGGGATTTCCCTGGGGGGAGGCCTCAAGGCTCACGCGTGCGCTAGCCATGTGCCACCCCAGGCACAAGCAAACATGTCAGGGCAGTGACTGTGTGTGCACGTAGCTGAGGTGGCCGGTAGACTGCAGGGACCCTGAAGACAGTGACCGATGGGGGTCTGATGACTGTACAACAGCAAGCAGACAGCAGTCCCGCACATGAGTAATTTGGGCAAACCTATTACGCCAGCATGCAGCTTGCTTTGCCATACTTAGCAGAGGGTTTCCTCCAAAAGCAATTTACAGTTCAGAGTAAACTAAAGTGCATTTCACAAATAGGCAAAGAGTTATAAATACAGACATATAATGGTCAACGCGGGCAGTTTTTGCTGGCACACATTGCAAAATTAGCTGCTTATACAGTTGAGTCCAATAAAATGACAAAGGCGATTATGGCAAATTTTTTGATGTAAATTTACAGACCAGTTAGGAGACTGGGAGACATGTGGTGCCAAAACAGATCCGTTTTCTGGCCCTTTTTGAATGTTAGACAGGATTCAGTAGTTGTGAAAGTACAAAATAGCTAAAAAAAAAAGTAAGTACACAGCACAGAAACCAATTCTGGTTCTTAATGTAGTTTGCATGAAAGGCACATGCCAGTAATAAATAAATAAATAAATAAATAAATAAATAAATGATAGATAGATAGATAGATAGATAGATAGATAGATAGATAGATAGATAGATAGATAGATAGATAGATAGACAGACACTCACATGGTCCCAGTGTAACTGTAGCTATGACCCTTCAGCAAGATGTAATTACGCTTACAATTTTGGCTCAAGGCATGTAAAGGACATCATCAAGCAACCTTTCAACATCTCCCATGCTACCGGCAGCTCGAGACATCCCCTTAACACCCGGTATGTGCCAAACAAGGGCGCGTCCAGAGCTCTCACAAGCCACTGCAAGAGAAGACAGAGGTTCCCAGGGGGGACACGGGTAAGAAATGAACACTCTGGAATCGTCCTGACTTGCCTCGCAGTTGACCAGGGATCACCTGGTGACTAGGCAACATATCTTAACACAGAAGTGCCAGTCTCACTACTAACTGTTTAAACTGTTTAAGACTAAACTGTTAACAGGATCTGCATGCAGCGGATTTTTGAACGCAGCGCCTTGTCCTGCCTAATCTGAAGTGAATATGTTGTCAGGCATCAGCGCTGAAATACCACTGCATACCAGCAAGCACAGCAAAAGTGAACTGCCTGCCAATGAAGTAAGCAGAACTTGTAAAGGCCAACAAATTACAACAAATTATGGAATGAAAGGGTATATCGCAACAAAGCTGGATGAAGATACAGTAGAAGGTCTGCCCAGAGGACACACCGTCACAGAAGGTAATTTTGCAGGCTGGCATTCATACACTGTGCTCTGGTGGACTTTGCAATCTGGAAAGGTGAAGAATCACAGTCAGTAAGAAGACATCCAACTCCTGGCACCTTTTTTTACACACCGATCGGTAAGACGCAGCAGACGAGCAGAAGGAAGTTCCCAAAATTACTAATTTTATGCTACATATCACTTTTTGAAAATCTGAAAATCACTTTTCTCCTCTCAATTTGCTCTTTTTTACTCCATATTATATGACTTTCCCTACCAGTAAGTACCTACAGTTTCCAACAGATTGGTTAGGAAGAGATGGACAGCATATTCAGAGATTTTGGCTGACACAGTGTCATTCCCACCCTTGTATAAATCTTGAAACAATATCCTGTTGTCTGTATTGTGGAGCTCAACGACGTTGGAGTGGCAATGTCTGCAACAACAGTAAAGAAAATAATGAAAAAGAAACAATTTATTCATGCTGACAAAATGTTGTCGCAAAACATACCAAGAATTCCAATTCAGCTGTCAAATTATGCACAAACAAGTCCCTCGGCTACGTTTCCTTGGAAGCTACGAGGACAACCCAGGTTCGTCGGGGTTTGAGCCATTGTGAGCTGAGCTTTACTAAACCTTGATGTGTCTTTATCCAGGGTCTTGTAACAAAGGTTGAAACTATTGAAAAAGAAAATTAGATAAATGGGCTGAAGCCATGGCGCATCCATGCTGCAAATGTGACAGGTGGGTCACGTTTGGAGAAGACAAATATGACAATTGCTAAAGGCCACAGGAAGAAAAAAAAAAAAACAACATTTTTAGCTGCACACTCTGGAGCTGGATTCCCACAAATGCTCCCATGCTGTGGAACACATCCAGTGTCTCGTTCACCTGCGCCAGGGATGTGAGGAAATGAAAGGCATTATTTTTGTGTCTGTTTCTGGTAATACAGCAACAGAGTACAGAAACAAACAGGAGACAAGAGGCTGAGCCCTTTCAGTCAACTCTCAGCACATGGGGTCTATCTATCTATCTATCTATCTATCCATCCATCCATCCATCTTTTTGCTATTTGAATTTTATATATTTCTGGCTTGTTGCAGAGGAAAAATAACCTGTATTTACACACACAGCCCATAGGGGGCAGTAAAGGACATAGACCAGCAATCTGAAATTCCCTTAACTCAGATCTCCATTGTTTACAACATTTGGTTTTTGTGCATTTTGTTGATTAGCAATGAGATGAGGAATGCGAGGCACATGTTTACAGAGGGACCGCTCCAATTTCATTTTAAAAAGGATTTAGATTTAAATTGACTTGAAATTAGGAAAACATTAAAGTGTTATTGAGTATTTTTATCATGGCTATGGCTGAGATGTGTTTACAGAATCTAACCTTAAACGTAAAAGTATTATTAAGCTTTTTTGATATTAGACAGTGACTGAGTGGCAAAATAATTCTTAGGTATATTTATTTGCATTTATTTAAGAGACACTTATCTGTAAAGTGAAGTAAAACTGAGTAAACAAAAGTACTTTATTCCAACAGACTGTGTCTGATACTGCTGTCTTTGCTGGTGCACACTGCACAAATAGATGTCTATAGAATTGATAGGAAATACAAAAGTGATTGTGACAGATGGTGAGATGCAAATTTATACAGCAGCTAGAAGATCTGGAGAGAAGCAAGTCCGAAAGAGACGTGTACCTAGTTCTGAGAGAGAAAGGGACCTCATTGCAATGCATTAGAGGCAGAACCAAGAATGTACAGACTTTCATTTTTGGACCTTTTGTGAGTGAAAGTGGACAAAGTGGAAGGAGGGTAGCACCCATACAGGTGTACTTGGAGTGACCATGTTGGGATCTGATGGCATCACAAAGTGGGTTTGTAAGATGAGGAGTCAGGCAATAATTGGTTCTACATATGACAACCGGACACAACTGCACCAAATGAAGGGAGCAAATGAGTGCTAACCATGCTTCTGACTTTGTTATAAGATTCACTGCACTTGCAACATCCGCTCCTCAACTGTACTTAAGGAAAAGAAAAACAGTCTTGTGCATCCCTGGCTGCCTGGGTCAGCTGTGCTCATCTCCAGTTCAAGGTTCTAGAAGGTCGGTAAATCTTACCTTAAGGAATGTGCGCAGATATTTCAAAGCACAACATTAAAGTCGCAGATGACTTTTCTGGAGAACTTTGGTGTTCGTACACAAGTGTTATTCTGAACCCAAAAGAAATGCGGGTTGGAAGTCATGTAAACAACAAAGCTCATGTAAACTGACTGAATAAAAACGATAAAGCACAGTGAAGGGCTGACAGTGTGAGCTTTTTTAGGAAAAGAAGACCTCTCCATTGCCACCAATTAGCGAGCCAAGAGGGGCAGAGTCAGTCAGTCATGGCTTCACAAAACTGACAGGATGCACGGAAACAGCCTCCATCTCGGCGCTGCATTAAAGCGAGGATGGCGAGGTCTCCCCAAGCCCGCAGGGACGCCCTAAGTGTTATTTCTGTGGAAGCGTTCACGGATCCTTGAACGCAAGCCCATCAGTGGGGCTGCGCCAGCAGATACTCTCCGGATCCCTCCAAATTACCATAATACATCACCGCGCTAGCCCTGGCCATTCCTCAGAGTTACCTACCCTAACCGGATTAACTCCCCCTACTGCTGCTCGCCCTGCTGCTCTTGTTTGCAGGCGAAGGGCAGAGGAAGCTTCGGCTCACGAACGAAACATCTGTAAAGGGATGCTCTCTTGCAGACAAAACACAGACAATCCCAGGTAAACCAATGCCAACACTGACCTGGTACTGAAACACTCTCGCATATAAAGTGAACGCAGAAGCTCACTTGTAAATCAAATATTGTCACATGCAAACAAAACGCAAATGCTGACATTCAAACAAAACAAACACTCAGCGTCAGCCACTGTCATTCACTTCCAAACACGGACACTGGCATGTAAACAAAACGCAGGAACTGACATATAAACAAAACTGGCAAAAGTAAACCAGCCACACTGACATAAACCAAACCCGGACACTAACATGTAAACAAATCAGACACTGACTTGTAAGCCAAACACTAAAACTGACATACAAACAAAACTGACAAAAGTAAACCAGCCACACTGACATGTAAACCAAACAAGCAACACTGACATAAACCAAACCCGGACACTAACATGTAAACAAAACGCAGACACTGACATGTAAACCAAAGACGATCATGTGCAAGCAAGACAGTGACATATAAACTGAATCCAGACACACATGCAAACAAACCGCAGATGCAAGTAAACCAAGTGCAGACACTGACATGTAAATGAAACAAACACATGTAAACTGAGAGCAGGTGTTAACATGTAAACAAAACACTGAAAATCATGTAAAGGATCGCATGTCATCAATAGAGGCCAATGCTGAATACACTCTGTATGAATAAACATGCTGTAGATGAGAACAGGAAATAGCACCCTGGTACGGGTCCTCACATCACTCCACCACTTGGCTCACTCTGTGGGTGTTCACCGTAGGCCTGGCCATGACTGACAGGCATGCTGGATACAGCAGCATTAAGTCAGGCTCCACTGCGTACCTGACTTTCTGAGCCTGGATCCCTTGGGGGTCGGGTCTATGGTACAGCACTAATTTCGTACTTCCGCAACTAATAGAAGGTGAACAACAGCTTGCTCCTCTGCTGGATCCTTAACCCGTGGACTGCAGGTCTGCATCCCTCTCGCTCTCTGTACGGCAGACCGCAGACACCTCAGCCCCTACCCACAGTGAAGGTCGGCCTCCATGAGAGGGCCATGTCCCTGCATCCTGCCAAGAAACCAGAAAGTACCCCTCCCACCCTGATGCCACATACTAACTTTGAAGAATGCATTGAAGAATAGGGGCTCTGGATGCAAGACCGGGTTACTGACAGTGACAAGCAACAGGCGGTCATGTGGGTGGATGGTAGAGTGAGAGGGTAGAAAGACAAATGGAGGATTGTGAGGAGACACAAAGGCCAAGTGAGCTGTCCCAGCGAGGGCAGAGGTGTTCTTTCAGGAAAGCCTCGTCAGGTTACATCTCTATCAAAATCCACAGGCTCCAGCTTCACAGTGACACCCCCCCGCGCACCACAAAACTGCACATCGAGAAGAGAAAAGCAGGAAAGAAAGGGCAGATTCCATGGATGAAGTATTAATGAAGGTAGCATGGTACAGCAGGTAGTAGAGGAGTAAAAAAATTATATATATATATTTTGTCTAATATATTTCAGGTTCTCATCTAGGTGGAGACCCTGCTGCTGCACCCTTAAAATAAGATACTTAACCTAAATTGCTTGGTACATACATTAAGATATTAAAAGCTATGCAAATTTTGTTTGTTTAAACTCGTGTGTTTCCTATGTATAATAATACTGACAATACAACAATAAAATAAACGTTTGTTGTGGTCTGTAAGGGTAATTAAATATTCCACCACACTAGAGTCAGACATACAAGGAGGCAGGCGATAACCATCTCAACAGAGCTGAAACTCCAGCTGACAACAGTAAGTGAAACTGAGAATAATGTGCCTGGTCTCACTACACTCCTTAGAGCATGCTCAGGCACACACACACACACACACACACACACACACACACACACACACACCTGAGCTGTCAGGCACAGAGGCAGGAAGACAGACCGCCCACACACTAGTCTCTGAGACGTGCTGGTGGAACTCTCCGTCCTTCGCCTCACTCCCCCAAGAAGCCTGTGCTCCTTCCTCAAACCAGAGAGCAGGGTGCAGGATATTTAGGGCCTGATAGTAGGAGTTATTTGGGAAAATTGGTGGACAGCGAAGTAAATGATGGGGAACCAAAGACAATGCCAGCCCAAACAGTAGTGGTGCAGAAATACTGGTGTAGTTGCCAAAAATAATCATGCCAGGGGCACAGGATAAGCTCGGAGAGGGCAAACTCAAAGCAGCAAGGTTGTGTCCCATCTGTTTGCTCACTCACCCCAAGGAGGCTGACTGGGATTTCCTCATTCTATAGTGGTGATGTCTGGACTCACCAAGTCCAGACATCAGCACATTTACACCCTGGTGGTACCATTCCATTATCATTGTTACTTATTTACTCAGCTGACACTGTTCTCTAAAGCAACTTACAAGGTTAAGTTACTCAATGATTCACCCACTTACACCACTGGGTAATTTTTACAATCTCACTTCAACCCAAACACCTCAAGACCACTACAACAGAAGATGGGATTTGAACCTATGTTGGCAAAGCTAACGGCAGCAGATCTGACCACTATGCCACCTGCTGTCATTACTACATAACTCATCAGGGACACTAAAATAAAATAAATTATTAAATTAGTTAAAATTATTATTATTTTAATTTACATTAAAAATGTAATGTAAAAAAGGTCTAACGGCAACTGAAAGATTCCTACCCATAAAAAATAAATGTCACCAATTTTCATGGAATGAAAAGGGGGTAAAAATGTTACCCCCATTCTAGTCTGTGGGGGGAGGGGGCATTTTTATGGCATCTTTTGTTATGAGTGCTTAACACCTTGACAAAACTCCCTGAGGTCACAAACATTGTCTGTCATTTTACTACATTTCAAATGCCTGCTCATTCTGACAGCAGGTCTGTCAATCATTACAACAACAAACAAAAAGGAAACTCATTTTTCTTTTGTTTTTTTTTGGGGGGGGGAGGTGCTAACAAATCCCGAGCATATTATGCAAGATGATGCACGGAGTTATTACAGCTCTTAGACAACCCAAAACAAAAAAAAAAAAATGCTGTTTGCGTGTGACTGACTTTGTGCATGTGTGTTTTTATGCAAAAAAAAAAAAAAACAAAACAAAGCACAACAGCTTTTGGAGACGGAGGTGCGAATGAGTACAACAATGTGAGAGTTTTCCACTTTACTGCTTGCACCGAAGCTGTCAAAACACCGCCTTCCCTACGGAGATTCAAAAATGTACAGCTACTCTATAATACCAAACCGCCTGGCAGAGGTTACAGACTCCAACCATGAACAGTCTGCATGACAGCGCGTCTGAAGACCCTGGAACCTGGTTAGTGTAGTCTGGTGACTGACTTGACTTCCAAAGGTGTAATTTTGTGTTTAGCCGTCTTGCTGCCACAATGGAGATTACACATTCGTGGAGAAACGTGAGGAACAAGCAGACAGATGAGCACGACCTCAGTAGAATACAGAACCTCATGTGCACATTCAAAAGCAAAGGAGTGTAAGTTCCGGTGTGAAACACTGGGCCAGGGCTGGATTGGGCAAGAACACTGAAGTGGGAAGAATGTGAGGACCGAGCACACCGAGGAAGGTTGGACAGCTCTCAGTCTTCTGTCAGGCTTGTGTTTAAGTTCTTCGACCCGAAATGCTGCAGCAAGTTACCTTGCTAACAGACGTGCTGATACCCTGCTTTTACATTTATCCAGTTAGCAAGATGCTTCCCTCGAAAACGATTTACAGTGCAAACGTTCTATTCTGAGCTGTTTGCATTTATTTGTTTGGCTGATACCTTTCTTAGAAAAGTTCATTTCACCGCAGATGAACCGCTGAAGCTGTACACTTGTGTTTTTCCAAGCAGTCAGTTTGTCTAGCACCACCGTAACGCAAACAGCTTCCACAAAACTAATAGAGAACAAGTTAATTGTGCTGTGGTGCAAATTTTTTAAGCTTTTAGAAGATCAGCATAAAGGTGTGT
The DNA here is from genome assembly GCA_018136845.1 of Heterotis niloticus. Taxonomy (NCBI): domain Eukaryota; kingdom Metazoa; phylum Chordata; class Actinopteri; order Osteoglossiformes; family Osteoglossidae; genus Heterotis; species Heterotis niloticus. Next base: position 29,235,695 of record CM030890.1, read on the forward strand.
CCTAAAGAGGTATTTTGAGAGCCATCGCGACTCAGCAGTTCTGAAGATCTCAAAAAGACCTGGGACACTAACGTAAACCACTACTTTATCTTACACCCAAAAAAGGTCTAACTACAATTTCATTGCAACGGAAAGCTTGTCACCTCTCAAACATAAGGGTGACAGAGTCGGGGTGAAAAGTTACCCCCATTCCAGTCTTTACATTTTAAAGAAAAACCGAGAACCCCACCAACAAACACAAACACACACTTTAGATTCTGGAGCTCTTGAGCGCTGGTAAGTTGGTCAGAGGAACTGATCCAGGGTTTTTGGGATTGTAAGGTGACCCACCATGCTATCCACCCTGCCACTGTTTGAACAACGTCAGTAGCAGCGTTTGATACAACAGCACCCATAGCATGATTTAATACGGGCGGTTAACGTTTATACAGCATCCATCGGCCAACTAACATCACTCGTACACGAGTGTTTGCTTCCGCAGAACCAACAAAAACTGGTGGGATGCAAAGCACTGCAGCATTCAGAACCCAACAGCAACGTCCAAGGACTGGCTCAGACTTCAAACATACAGCAGTTCTGCTCCATGATAACAAATCAGCCTGTGGGATGTTAGTACCTCCAACCTGGACTGTTATTACCGACGCTCCCAAGGCATCGGTTTCCAACGGGTTTTACACCCGCGCTCCCACTCCAGGTTTGAGCTGCCACTTTTGAGCCAGCAACGGCGTGAAGATAGCGCAATTGCGTGTTTTCGGTCGAGAGTGCCCCGTGCAGCCGCAGACTATAATCAAAGTCTGATCCTCTCCTCCCTCCGTTTCCCAAAGCCCGGCATTCGCCGAGACGGGGGTCAATTACGGCTGTGTAATCCGTAATTGAGACGATCATTTCATTTGGAGCTGATTATACACTGGAGAGCTGCTTAATGTTTCACAATGGCAGGAGCATACAGCATGCTGGGGATAAGTGTTAGCGAGCAGCGATGGCTGGCGTTCGCGCGGCCGACCCTCTTTCATCGATGGCTTCTTAATGCGTCCGTGGTAATAGCTGCTGGAGCGATCTGCACCGGGATCGGTGTCATTGACATTTAGCCAAATGCCTTTTAAGCGATACCACTGCGCCGAGCTGAAGATAACCCAGGCTTTTTCTTACGGCCTTTCTAGATGCTGTCATTTATTCATTGTTTTACCCCAATATAACAGGTCGCCTTCATTTCCCTCCAAATTGTTGCCATAGCACCAGAAATGCAAACAACTTGAGACGTTCCGAGATGTTAATGACAACTAAGACACAAACCTATGTACAGAAAGTAAAGTGCAGAATCGACTACGGAAGTAAGGCTAGTTGGTGGCCGATTTGTAGTAAAGCAACCCGAAATTAAATTAAAGTGAAATCAAATTAAGTGACAGAGCACACTCAACTAAAATCGGGAATGGCGTACTCAAGGACTCGGAGCAATTCATTTAATTTCTCCTCTTTACTTCCCCGATACGGAGAAACATCAACACACACGTCTTAAATAATTACCACAACCGTCCTCGTATTTCCATTAGGATTTTATTGGAATTATTGCAAATCGCTTTTGAGAGAAGTATCTGCCAAACGCCTGCTCGGATGGAAATGAAAACTACCTGCACCGCTTTTTAAAGAAATTATGTTGTGTACGGTATCGCTGCAAAAGACGGAGTCTGATTTAATACCTGCTGGGTCATTTACAGATGTGTTTTTACAGTATAAATGCATCTGTGGAATAGGAATAGCTAAGCGCCATCTTATTTTTATTAGGGAATATGCAGCCACTGCAATTTAAATTACGCTCGATGTGTTGGGCAGGCCGTCATACGGCAACAAAAATGTAGTTCCCGGGAGTGTTTCTGGAGTGGTGCGTCCTGGTATTTCAACACAACAGTGATGACATGCATCTCCCATGAGCAAAATTTCGCATTTATGACTGCAAAACATCAACCCTTAGCGGTATGCGCACGTACAAACATAGAATCCAATATGCAAGCTGGACATAGGCAGAATGTGCAGAAGGTCTAGCTGGCATGTCCAAAAACACGTAGATCAGCCCGTGCCAAGCTTATTACTTCAACAGTAAGAATGTGAGCTTGCAGCCCGTGCTTTGCGTCTGTTTCAGTCCCTCTCTCGAGTGAAACTGCAGCCGTTTGGTTATTATTTGGATGCTTACAACATTTGCAAGGCAGCCTTATTGTTCCCTGACATCACTGCGTTCTCCCATGAGTGCCACGCCGGTTGCCCTGGATGAAAGCGGCGGCTAATTAAATAAAAACATAAAATTTTAACGGGCGTGCGTGTGAAAAACAGCAGCATCTGGGAGAGGAAGCTCACGCGTTATCCGGGAGTAGACTGCTTTCGCGGTTGTGCACAAGTGCCTTCATTTCCTACACGAGTCTTTTTTGTTAGGCGATTTCAATGTCGCCGTTAGGAGGACCCTCCGCTCCTACCTCACTCACCCCGGGCTCAAAACAGAAAAGTGGCAACCATCTTAAAAACTGCTCTTGAAACTTCCAGGACTGCATTCCTCTGTAGCGCAGACCTGAATACCACACGTCACCTTGCCATCCAGGAGAACGTCTACCAGCTTCAAGGAGGAAAAGTGAGCAAAAAACTGACTCCGCGGAAAAAAAAGTATCCGTGTGACGATTCCTGCATTTATTTTCAAGGGATCGTGTGCAGGTTGTCTTTTTATTACAGGTGATGACAGGACATCTGAAACCATCTTCCTTCATAATACACACTGGGAGTTTCACACTGGAAAGTGCTGAAGTTTACTCCTCAGCAAGGTCGGTCCACTACAAGCTTGAACCTTGATAGATGCGGGATGTGGGTTATCGTAAGAGAGGTGTAATGCCATACACCACTGAAACCCACGTGGTGGCTTTACCAAGAGTATTGTGAAGATGCTGTTCACGCCTGCAGACATACAACTGCAGATCTTCACCGGCAGCATCATCCCATGGGCTGCCCGATGATCAAAATCTGGAAGGGGGAATGTAATAGTAGTTGACTTGCATGTACAAAAGGATGACACTTCTAACTCTTTGTCCTCTGGCACAGGGAAGCCAAACTGCATCACCTGGAGTTGCTGTGTTTATTTATCAAAATGGACACTGTCAGTACTGCCCATCTCCACCACCAACCCAGCTCTCCTTTGTTTTCATTCCCTTTTACTCCCCTTCTTGAGAATATGACCTGGTGCAGCACACCGCATCAAATTTCAGGTGTGTTCACCTGTTGCCAAGGCAGCAGCAGAGACATCAGTGCAGATTAAGACTAGATTGACAGGCGAAGCGGCAAACCCCATCAGGGCAGGGAAACCCTATATTTACAACCGTCGAATTACCGCTCCTTTGCCATTACCCTGCTTGTGTCCCTGGATGCGCACCCTATCATTTGGCTCCATGCCCTCTGATTATCTTAGCACTCATCCTGCTCCTCCATCTGCAGCCACAACTCCTGCGAATCACTCTTCCAATTCCACGGCTGCCAGCTGTTTCAGCACATGCAAGGTGGCAAGGGTGGGGTGGGTGTCAGTGGGCAAGGAAGGGATCAGATTCCTCGCCAAGTAATGGCACCAGCACACCTCGCTGTCAAAAACGATGGAGCTGCATACACCTGAACACTGGGTGCTCCTTAACCATTGCATTCCTGGCAGTGGTCTGAGGATCAGACAGCTCGAGGACCTGGAGATGATAGGTGGAAAAGTGGTGGCCTGTAAACCTAGTAGTATCAAGCCCACCTTAGCGGGCAAGCACTGAACGTGGAGGTGACCAAAGGATGCAAGTGGAGACAACAGAGGATATGAGACAGAAACACACGGAGAGACAGATGGAGGGGGAGAGACAGAGAGAAAGAGTGGGAGGTGGAAAGAAACAGGGAGAGACGTGCAGCTAACTCCCACTTAAGCCCTGCCATGACCACTTCAGCTCGCGCTTCACTGAGGCGACCAGACAGTGCCCTCGCTGTTTACCGCCCATCATCTTACAGTCCTCCTAGATGCATATCGCAAAAAAAAAAAAAAAAAAAAAAAAGGCAAGTGCTTCCACAACTGGAGAACAGAATGTGCATTTTCTTCCGTCTTTGATGCCGAGGCTCCCCTGCAAGCATCTGTTGTGCAGAGATATCTTGGTTTTTTGTGTGAACCTCTCAAGTGGTTTCCAACCGTGCATCGCTTCCCATGTTAACATCTTCACTGCACTAACTAACCCAGATACCCAAACAATATCACACGAACAGAGTACCAATAGCAAGTTATGCTGCCGGTTTGTAAAAAGCAAAATTTTTCCTGCAAACAAAATCTGCGGAGTGCATTCCGCTCCGTAATCTGCACACTCGGCTGAGATCATGAGAACCTCTGAAGACACAGCGGAAAACCATCGTACGTTAGAAATGTCAAGTAACAATAGTGGCTTTCAACACCGGCTGCATTAAAAGCTCTGTTTCTGACGGCATCTGCTGTGCAACACTGAAAACAGAAACAGAATCTCACTCCTGCACCCCCCCCCCCCTTCTCACCTCCCTTCACCGGCCGCTCACTGCAACTCGGATCAAGTTCTGAACCTCAGCTTCAGCATACCCGGCAACAGTCCATCAACGCGGGCTGATTCCAAAGTTCTTGGTTTTCCAGTTTTATTTCTTTCTTGACTTCTGCTTCTTTGCCCTTCTTCTCCATGCCTCCATATTGCTTCTTTCCAAATACACGAATGAGGCTTAGCAGTTACGACCGTCTCTTTGCAATAGAAAGACTTAGGATTAAAACCCCGCTCCTCCTGTTGTACCCTTGAGCAAAGAACTTACCAGGAATGACTCCCAATAAAAATTACCCTGCTCTGCAAACAGATGAATAAATGTATAACCCTAACATTCTTTTTAAGAAAAGAGTCAGCTAAATATTACCATCCTATAAAATGAAACACTTTCTGAGTTAAAGCAATCACTAAGTGTTCTCTGCTGTACAGTATTTGCATGCATTTACTTTGTTTGACTAACCAAACAAATTTTTTCTCCGTAACAGTGACATATTCCCGCCGTTCGGCTTGCCTGCTTACTGTTCCCTCAAATCATTGTGCAAAAACCTTTAAAGAAGCCAAGGCAAGACAAGATCTGACAGCAACTACAATTTGTCCACAGGCCCGGTATTTGCCCACACTTCAACTCTCCACCCTTTGACCAATCAGCACAGCACTTCCATCCCTCAGGATAGGTGACGGCAGTTCTATCATCCAAGCGGCTCTTTCGTAGCCAAGCTGCAGGTGTTTGCCAGCGATGCCCTCCATCCCCGCAGCACTCAGAGCGTGGAGGCCGGCCAAGAGGAGGAATGAGCTGCTCCTGGTTCTTGCATTTGCTGGCCGCGTGCCACCTCTCATCTAGTGGGTGTCATTTTCAAGCACCATCTAAAACGTTACAGTTGTTTTGTTTGAATAATGAATATGCTTTTAATTAATGAGGCGCTTTCGTACGCATCTTGGCGACATTGTCAAGGTCGCCTCTGAAGCAGCCTTGCTGGACAAACGTGCTGCTGGGCCAGCCCACTCAGATCGGTGGGACAACATGATAGCCAGTGTAATGAACACTTGGAGTTCGCTTCTGGAGGAAAGCGCCCAAGGTTCCTTTTACGGTCACAGAATTCCATCAACTTTGAATTCCTCTATCATACTCGTTGTAATACCAAGACCCTCAAAGTTCCGGGAACCCAGTGAACAAACTTCTCGGTGGGCATCGAGTAATGTGTTGGATCTGGAGCTCTCTGGAGCTTAGCAAAAGTAGCCTGACAGTCTAAACACACATATATCTTCATTATTTGAAATTGACCCTTCTGTCAGTAAACATTACTGCAAAGTCACTCTGGTTGCAGACACAGACGCTCGCGCAACATTTTCCACTGTGGTAAGAGACCATTTCAAATCTCAGAGCTCATAAGCTAAGGGAAAACCAGAAGTATCAAAGGCTCAAATCACTTTTTCAAAAGTCCTCCTGCCATATCCTCTTCAGGTTTCCTAAAAAGCTATCTCCGGAATGAGCACGGATTTGTTTCTCAGTCCCAGTAAACACACTGACCCTAGTGCTTCGATGGCAGCCGTGTGGGACCAAACCCCAAAAGAGGCTACAGCACAATGTTGGCTTGGCCACAGATCTTCTTTTGACCCTTGGGTCATACCATGGTCAGTCTTTGGGGAAAAGTCTTCCAACATATTCTTCCGTCCTCATGTTCTGGAAAAATCCACCCTTCCTTCCATCAACATTCACCAACCTGCCCAACTAACTGGCACAAATGGAGCAAAATCCAAAACAAATTCAGCTAAGCCACAAAAGTAAGGGAAAAACATTTAAGGAAAAACGCAAACGATAGAAAAAACAAGCAGAGCTCAATTACACTGAAAACACTTAGACAAGCAAAAAGAGCTGACAGGAGTCCTCCGTGCCGTGAAGGCTGGGGCGGAGGGGCACGGCAGGACAGCACACTCACCAAGCCATCACAGTTGCTGATGGCGACAGATGCGCCCTGCATACCGGTGACATCGCCCACATACAGGCAGTCCCCCAGCAGGGGCTCGGAACGCGTGTCGTTGGAGTCCTCTTGCCACTCCATCTTGGCTCCGGGTGCCACCAGTCGCGAGTTGAGCCGCAGACGCAGGTGAAGCTCCCGGCCGAAGACGGTGACATTGTAGAAGAGCCTGTTGGCACGCTCCGCATGGGGTTCTTCCTCGTCCTCCTCCCAGTGCTCTGCCGTGTCCGTCTCCCTCCTCCGGCGCCTATGGAGCTGCCTGGCTGACACGGCGTGCGACAGGAACCTGCCCTCAGCATCCGTGCTCACCGGCGTCACCAGTCCATACTCTCCCAGGATGTGCTGCAGGGAGTCTGGCAAAAGCAGAGGAGGGTCAGGGGGAGTCAGGGCAGGTCAGGTTGTAGACGGGTGTCAGAGTGTCACTATCATTGTCTGGAAAACACATTCTGAGCAAGCCAACCACCCACATACTTACACACACATTCAAAATTCTGTCAGTATACAGAATGAGACTGCACAACATCTAAATGTAATATCCTTGCAGCTGGAGTTCCCTGGAAGTGTTTTTTTTTTTTTTCATAGGAAAAAAATTATGAACACATTCCACTATCCAACATGACATTCAACCATTATCAGTAATCTTAGTTACAACAGATAGGCACCTATCCCAAAGGCAGGGTGCCCCCTGTACAGAACTTAGCACACTGTCTGACAATAATACGTGCACAGGCACACACACACACACACACACACACACACACACACACACACACACACACACATCCTATTGCACATTCACAATCCTAAGGGCCATTAAGGGTCACCAGTTTGCCTGAACACACGTCACTGGACTGTGGGAGGAAACCCATGTGAACAACAGGGTTCCACATGAACACTGATTCTAACCCATATCTAGCGCTATACCCTGGACCTGTGAGGGCACCAGTGCCACCCCCTGTACCACCCTGCTGCCCAGGGACAGTGACATCCAATCATAAGTTTACTTTTTACTTATGAACATTTGAAACCACTAACTTCTTGTCTTAAATATTACATAAACTCTATCACAACCATATTTAAATTCCTTTTCAGATTATGCATAGGAAAAAATAAACCTTTGCAGAATCTGTGCTGTTGTCAAGTCACCTCTTGTAACCATCTTTACGCCACCTTCGCTCCACCTTAACCTCATCTTTTTACTCTGTCTTTACCTCGTTTTCACACCATTTTCCTGCAGCTTTACCTCGTATTTACAACACCGTAGCTCATTATTTACTTTCTTTTTACCCAGTCTCGACCCCTTTTTCATTTGGCAAGGTGGAGCGGTAAATAAAAAGGAAGGATCGAAGAGCAAAACCCGACACCCCGAAGCCCGGCGCGGCGCGTCCCGGACTGGCGAGCCCCACGTGGCCCGGGAGAGACGGGAGCGCGCTTTCCCACGAGTAGCGGCGCGCACAAACGCCGGTAAAATGAGGGTGAGAATTGAGGTTCTTACACGCTGAATAATGTTTTCTCACCGTCAGAACACCGCCGCCCCCAGCGGATCCGAAATCCACCTGCTTTTCTGGGTTAATGACAGCACATTTGACCGTAATAAACAAAAATATAAAACCTCCATTGCCTCAACTTGCGCGCAGCAATAAACGCGCAACTGCTGCTTCCCGTCATCGCTACGGTATTTATTCGTTTCACCGAATTGCTGAAGGGTAGAAGCAAAATATTGTCATTTTAATTCCCTCGAAACGGCGCTTGACATTAAAAACAAAGTGTATAGTTAACTCGTTAAATCGTTTTTTTTTTTTGTTGTTGTTGTTGTTGTAAAAAGCAACGTTGTCGTCTCCGCAAAGTGAAAGCGACATTTGGACGGGAGCCGGAGCCTCCGTCCTTCAGTGCCGGTGAGGAGGATGTAAATAATCGCGTTTGCCCTCAAACTCAGCTTAAAAAAACTGCAGCAGACCACGAGGCAACGGCAATACCGACTTACTTTCACTTTCACGAACGTATTTACTTAACTTCTAACGAAATTTTCAAGCCGGCGTGGTAAACGTTAAATAAACCGACCAATAAAAATAGGTTCGGATACGTTCCAATATCGCTCGACGTAAGTGATATAATATATAAAAATCCCAAGACCGGTGAGCAACATATGCACAAAATTATTCGTGCTTCCTTGTCAGAACTTTAAAATATGCATTCTTACACGTAGGTTCATGCACTGCAACTAAAAAGTTGTTTACGGCTTTTAAACGTCACCGTTAAATCACGCGGCGAGACGTCAAAATTTCTGAGATTATCTTTCGTAAATGACGCAAAGACTGTTAACAGATTCATACTTTTTTAAAATGAATTTCAGACATTCCAAAAGCTGACTTTAATTGACAAAAAAATGTACAAAATCTGTTTCGTATTCACTTTTACACTTGTGTTTGTTTCGCTCTCCCACGCGTCCACATGCTGGAAGCGGAAGACAACAAAACCGAAGGAGCTTTTTCCTTCGCAAGAATGGAAGCAATTGCTCGCGAATCGATGCATCTGATTTTAAATATGACAAACAAGCAGCAGCTGAAATTTACCCAATATATCAAACTACTAGAATAATAATAAAAACGGCAATAGCGACAAGAACAAGCGCGCTGCTCGTGTTTTATTCCGCCTGCTGAGGCGATGTGAGGGGGGGGGAAACTGCACACTTGACAACGTGCACTGATGACATGGCACGGCGCGCAAGAATTTCCTGGAAATGTCCTGGGAATGTGGCGAGCGGAAAAGCGCGACGTGAAACGTGTTCGAAGTTAGCAGGCAGCGCGGTGAGGAGAGGAGAGGTGAGGAGGAACGGCCGAGTTGCCGTGAGCGTGAAGTGCGAGGATGGCGCGGCGGCTCCACACGTACCGACGCTACTGGCGACGTAGAGGCCGTCCGCGCGCGGGGCGCACAGCAGCGCGACGAGGACCGCGAGTCCCGGCGCGAGGCCCATGGCAGCTCCGAACTGCGCGCGCGAGAGAGAGGCGGACTCCGCGATCCAGGGCGACCGGCAAACTGGCCAGACCGGCAAGAGCAGCCCGCAACTAACTGCAAAGTGCGCCGGGAGGGAAGGCGCTATCCTCGCCCTCACTCTCACTCTCCCTCTCCCCCTTTCTCTCGCTCTCTCTCTCTCTCGCACGCGCTCTCACTCCCTTTCCCTCTCTCTCTCTCTCTCCCTCTCTCCACTTTCTCCGACGGGTGTCGAGTCCGCGCCCACACACTCCCTCGCCGCGCGGAGCGACCGGCGCGGCGCGCACGGAGCCGCCCTGATTGACACCTCGGGGATCGGGAAAGGGAAACCGCGTTGTGTGTGTGCGTGTGTGTGTGTGTGTGTGTGTGTGTGTTATAAGTTGTTGTCCGCCCTCCCGGGACAGTCGCGGCGAGAAAGGAGTCAGCTAAAACGGCCGCTGCTCCGCGTTAAGAGTTTTGCGCTCCCGCGGATTCTGCATCGCTTGCATAAAGTTTGCGCATCTCAGGCGGCGGCGGCGGCGGCCACGGGCGAGCGCGTCCGCCGATGCAACAGCGCCACCTGTGGTGCTCGGCGGAACTCGCACGACCTCGCGAAGTGGACCGGGTAGAGCTGGTCGAAGCGCCGGCGTGCTTGCGCGAACCGTTTGTAGACGCGAAAATACTTAAAGGAAACGACCAATGCCCTCGGGCGCGTTTGTCCTGTCATTGATGCGACGAGCGAGAGTCTTTGCGCACTTTTGCGCATTTGAATTGCTCGGGCTTGCCGGTGTCCGCCTAACTGCAAAGCGACCGTTGACATCCGTTAAGGAGCGGCTGAGTGAGTGCGCACTGCGGCTGCGCGGATCTGCTCCGCAGCACGTGTCACAAACGGACCGCTGCATGTCAGGCTCTTTGCGCCTTAAAAAAGGGAATGACCCGTATCCAGAACAAACAGTATTCGGTTAAGGGAATGCTGCCATTAGCCTGTCATGTATACCAATTTATTCTCGCTAAAGGTAAATCTATGCAGGCTTGCGTTATGCTGTTGTGACAGGGAATCAAATTACCATTGCTAACGTCTTGCTGCCCAATACATCGCAGCGGTGGACACTGCATTCTGGAAGCACTTTTCAAACCTCTCTTGTGTGCTTCTGCACAGCTACAATGCTTTTTTGAAAAAAGATTTAAAAAAGTCACGTGACTGATACAGAGCGATGTCTCCCGCAGCAGATGGGTGTAAAGTACCCTGCTAAAACATGGTCGTGTACCCCTCCTGGCACGTGGACCAGCAGTCGCGGGTCTGGTTTGATTGTAGCCGTGTCTGCGAAAACGGACTTTGCAGGACTGTACGGGACGGTGATGCATCGCTGAGTTCGGTCAACGCATCGATGAGTTTGACCCGCTCTCCGAGCAGACAGTCGCACACTCGGGGTGGAAAGACTCCCATGTGGCATTGCTCATAATTCACTGAGCATCTACATCATCTCTGTGTTCTCAGCCAGCTCCTGTGGGTATAAAATTCTTGTCCCCAGCCACTGGGGTTGGGGGGGAACCGTCCCAAGTTGTCAGGATGACATAGTTCGCGTGTGTTTTATGGTCTTCATATTGGTTGGAAATGTCACACTGCTCCTAACCAGCTTCCACCGCTGCAAACGGCGCCTTTCCACCCATCTGTTCCTGGTCTCTTCTGCGTTGCCATGGAGATACCAAGCCCTGCACCTTGAAAAGTACACTTCTAAGGCTTGGGAGACATTAATATCCTTCCTTCTCAGACGTCCCTGTTTGTGTATGTTATTGCAGGGAGCCTGAGACATGGTGCCAGGATCTGAGAAGTGAGGAAAAACTGGCCTTCATCTGTTCTTGAGCAAACAGCTTGTACATTTGAGAAAAAAAAAAAAAAACACATATATAGGAATATTTCATTGGACATGCAAATGGAAAAGCAAATAGCTGTTGTGTTGTTAACATGTAAAGCTTCAACTTAACCAGGAGCAGGCGCAGGTGTAAATCATAGGAGGGAAATGAATGGAATGCTACAACTCGTCGCAATGACTCTTGGCAGGTTGTCCTAGATGTTATTGTTCTTGGTTGCATTGCACTGCTGGGAACAGTTGAAAGGGTTACTCTAATCCTGATCATCTTGCTTGAGTTTGCTGGAAGCAACAAGTATGACATATGACTGTTTCATGCAAAAAAAAAAAAATATTTTTCTAAGAGACGCATTCGTGGTCTGCTTCTGCTTTCTTGTACAGGGCAAAGCACGTGAATGTTTGTCCTCGAAGAATTAACTGATGAACATCAACAAATCGGCTTTTGGTCCAGGTGGCACCTGGCCTCTCTGTCCAGAACTGGACCGTTGAAGCTGTGCATTGACATCAGCTGACAGCTTGCGCATAGAACTGCAGGTGGGGGTGCAGGTAGAACAAACTCCTGGTTTGTTTAAGCACCTCACAGATGAGGTGGGCACCTCTGAATACACCAAGGAGTACTGTACGGGCCTAAATATCTACAGTGATATATAAAATCTACTAAGTCAGCTTTAAGTGAGGTCATGCCAATGACTCCATTGTAAACATCGCTGTGCCATTACATTTTTTTTATTTTGGTGCTGGACACTTACGCTACAGCCAGGAGCATTTTACTTTTCCATCTGGCTGAGGCGCATACTTCTTAGTTGATATTTAGCTGATAATTTAGGCTCTGGGCATCCCTAACTTGGAGGTGGATAGGGTGAAGAAGGGTGCTACCCTGGACACCTAAGAGACACCTATTCATCACAGGATGCTCACGGAGCTGTGGAGCATCAACACTGTCTGCTGCACCACCATGCTGTCCAAAAATGGGTGGTATTTGAATTAAAAACAAGAATGGCACCTGTGCAAGTGGCTTTGGGTAAAAATGTGTGAATAGTAACAGCAGCTGCAACGTGCATTGGGGTGCCGAGACCTTATCGCTGTGCTGTGACCCCACAGAGAACTTAACGTGTGCTCTCAACTCAATCTTCTCACGCACGGCTGCTTCCAAAGCACTGCAAACAAACACATCTGGTTGGCACCGGTATGAAACTTTAAAACATGCCATTTTCTTGATGCAGGGACAGCATAATGTGAAGTTCGCCTGAATCAGGGAGTGCCCGGTTATGTAAACAAAATAAGATGACGGCAGTGAAACCGATTGCTTTTCCTGACAGAGATCTTGCAGCAAAAGTTTTAAATTCTGCATAAAAAAGTAGCGTTATTTACTTCGGCAGACAAAAAAATGTGAAACCTATTATCGAAACGGCCTCCGCCATCATATTGGGTAAGATGGACTGTGTGAAGAAAGTGAAAAATTTCCATTGCGTGAATTTGGGCTGAGCCATACGTTTAGCAGAAGAACTTGGGCACCATCTTGAAATTCACAGCTCAGGCAGACGGATGCAGACAATCGCAGAACCACAGCCAGTTCTGGGGTCAGCGTGCAGGAAATGTTCCGCGTCTAACTCCTGGCAGCAAGCGTCAGCCTGAAGTGATCCACACCGTCGCTTTTCTTGCTCTCACACAGCAGACTCTCCGTTGAATGGGCTTGAGATGCTGCCCCATGAAGAAACGTTTTGTCACTCTCCTGGCAGAACATGAAAGAGCACGTCTTACTTCAAATGCGTGGAGTTCCAGCACTTTGTGGCATTTCTCATGCAGGTTCGGCACATAGGCCTGTCTGACAACCACACACCATCCATTGCTGTGGTTTCTTGGACTGGGGTAGAGCAACTTTATTCAGCTATGCGCTTGCAACCAGAAGATAGGGGTCTCTGCCCCAGTCCAGCCATAATCAAACATCACTGCAAACGCAGGGGGAATTGAGATGAGGGTTGCTCCTTGTTAGCAAGGACCGTTCTCACTAGTTGAGTGCCACCCTGCTGTTATCTCCTCATGAGACTTGTCGAGCCATGGGGTGGGGGGCTTTTCAATCATCTCCTTCTCCACGTCAAAGCATCCAACACCTGACCCGAACTCAGCTGCATCTCAAGGCAGGTGGGGTTGGCACCACCCGTCATTACTCTTTTTTTTTTTTCTTAGAAGTACAGAACTAAATGCTGTAACCTTCATGCCCACCTACAGAAGTGCACCTTCACGCTGAGGCTATGGCACCATCAGCCTTCCTCTTAGACCTGTGTGCAGCTGCTTTAATTTGTACTGCATGTTAATGAGAAGAACCACAATCGCTAATTGAGAATAGTAACACAGGACGGTCGAGGGATGGGAACTCGGTATTCATATTTACACGTGTCTATTTGCATCTATGTGAATATTAATGAATTCCATCCATTTCCATGAGTAACGCATGGCTCCTTGATGAGTGAAGCTCCATATTCTGCCGATGGTCGCCCTTGGTCAGGTCAAACGCATGACAACCATTTGTTTGCATGAATTTGCATGCTTAATGAACACCGGGATACTTGAAAGGTTACTTTGCAAAGCGTCAGTTACTTTTATTCATTAGGAGTTAAAAATATAGCGTCACCCCAAGAATCGTTTTAACACATCCGCACACGAGTCAACGAATCAATCCAAGTAGCAATAACACAATAACTGTCCCTAACAATGGTTTCGGCAATAATGAGGCGGTAATCTATTCCACTTTCAACGTCCGGCTTGACTTGGATGAAGGAAATTCTCCGACTCTTCTGGAGTTCTTAAGATCCCCTAATTAAACGGAGCCTAATGAGCCAGCGTTTTGATATCACAACAATTTTGTATGAAAAAAAGCAGATGTAGTCTTTTTTTGGGTCCAGCATTTTTTCCATTTAGTGGGACAATGCCGGAAGACTATCAATGAGGAAACAGACACGCTGATGTTTATAAACACTGCGGACATGGACCGAGCCTCCTGTCAGCTTTACCACTGCATTGCAAAAATTGGTACAAATTCAAGGGTGCAGATACTGTTCTGGGACTATTAAATTATCTTGCATTCCTGTTTGCAAGGCCTCTTCTAATTAATGTCCATGCATTGCCCTGTACAAGTCCCCCTGCACTGCTGCAATTTTACATTATTTCCCATCATTCATCTCTCAGAAGAACTAGGAGATCAGATCCCAAAAAGTAAAGCCAGAATATAAACCCCTAACAACACTCCCACTCCCTCGAAGAGGTGGTCAGCCACAAACTACGGCAAATTTATGGATGACAGACAGATGGATGCTTCCTAACCACTTACTCTTAATTAAATCCCCCTGGTTAAAGCTCTCCCCCCGGAAGTCACCACCGGTGAAAACAGAATGGGTAAAACCCCAAAAATAATTATTAAACGTGGAAAAAGATAGTGAGATCCACAACAGGAAGTGGAGAAACAGTATAAAACCATAGAAAAACCAAATATAAAGTTGAGTTCTTCAGTACATGTATGAACTGCTCTCAGTTTCAGTCCATCAGATCAGCCAGGAAAGCATTTGTGAATGCCATGCTGTAAAATATGAAGTTATTCCCTTAGTACAGACATCCCAGATCTGTTGTTTGAAAGCTCTGGTGATCAAACTTGTATCTTTTATGAATGATTTCAGCTGGCAGATTGGGGAAGAGTAACAGAAAGGAGTCTTTAAATGTGATGTTAAGACATCAGACAAAGCACAACATCTCATTGATAAAGACCTCTCACATAATAAATATTACATTATATCACAATATATGATAAGTATAAACACTGAAGGAGGATTGCAAAAATCCATTGACCTTTGGTTTTCCGCTTATTAACTATTATGCAGCCTTTGCATTTGTAACATTTCTTTGCAATCACACGGCTTATTTAATTGATTTATTCACATCCTCGCTGGTTTACTCAGCCCTATCCATGCTGAAAAGTGGAAAGAAAAATAGCAAAGTCACATTATACTGTATATCACCCAACTATTATTCCTAAAGTGGTTGTTTATTGTATGTGTTGTTAGTTAACAAAATGTGGCAGAGAGTGACACGCCAGTTGTAGTGCAGTGTAAAGGTGGAAAAGATAAAAAGTAATAAAATATATCAAACTTTGATAAATGTGTGTGTGTGTCTGAGTACACAAAAACCTCACTTGGAGTGAGAAAAAACAATTTATTAAATTTCAAGTCTGTGGGTTGAAAAACAAAGCTGTACACAAATATTTTGAACTTAACAGATAGAGAATGTATCTATTATTTACGTTAATCTATTATGTACATCGGCAGATCCTTGGCTGTTGGTTAGAACATCCATTTGAATCGAGTTAAATCTGCTTTTCATGTGTTTGGGTTTCCTCCATGTGGTCTTTTTTTCTCCCACAGTCCACAGACATATGTTTCAGATGAATTTATGACTCTAAGCCACCTGTAGTGTGTGTATACATAAGGGGATGAGTGTATGTGTATATTTTCTTTCTGACAAACTGGTGTTCTGCCCAGGCTGTACCCTGCCTCATGCTCTGTGCTCCTGTAATAGGGTCCAAGCCCCCATGATCCTCCTTTGCACAAGAAATTACTGGTGGACTGATGGAATTATGAGTTCACTGATACCTTAAAAAAAAAAAAAAATTAAATGTGTGATGAATTTAAATGTGCTAATTTAAATGTGTGATGAATTTTGATATAATATATAAATTAAATTACAACAAATAAAATCTTACTCTAATCTTTCCTTAATTCTGTACTCACCAGGACAAAAAAACGTAACACACAATTTGATTCAATTTGAGTCATTTGCACCTTCCTGGCATCTTGTTTCCTGAGTGCCAATGCAAACTCAGAATGTTCCATTTGTCTTGAATGAAATATATAAAATTCTGGCCCTCTGCAACAAAGCATACATTGAGCATGTCAAGGAAATAGTGAAAAGGAGATTGTTTCACGGAGTAAATAAAGCAACCATAACTAGTTAAGTTCAGAGTAAAACACACAGTTGAACAAAAATGTGTAAATGTTTGTTTGTTTGGAAAGAAAACAACAGTAAAATGGAAATAGTTTGATTCCCCTGCCAGGCCCCATTTTCTTGGTTACAAAATGGTGCCAAACCACAAAATGTGCTATTTAGCCTTCTTCTTTCAAAAGGGACTCGTGGGTGCATTTGAGGAATCATTGTCCTTGATGCGCAAATATCCTTCCATGCCTGATCTGTGTAAAAGGATCAACATGTACAGCCTGGTTGAAAACTTTGTACAGTCAATTTAAATGTCTTTTCAGCCTTGTTTTGAGAGGACAGGTATTCCAATCCACAAGTTTTTTGCCTGCGTTCCGAATGTACAGCTCTCAAAGATTGCACTGCAGTGGAACTTCATTTGGTTTGCAAAATGCAGCAGTGGATTTTATTTAGGTGTGTAAAGAATTTTTTCCTGTTTATGGAAAAAAGATACAGTACGCAGAGAGGAATTATTTGAGTGACATTTGGAACACGAGCCACGGCTATGGATATGCAGCTGCAGGTTTTCACCCATGGCTGGAGCAGTGGCACCCAAAGATGTCACCGGACTACGGTTCCCCACACCTCCAGCACTGACCACAGTGTGGCCAAGGACCCTGCATGACAAAGACACGGGTTCAACTACTGTTCAGCTACACTGTGAGCCACAACAAGAGTCACCAGGAGCAGGAGGAGATCCAGTGTGATTTAACACCAAACAGAAGATCCAAGTCTGTTTCAGATGGGATCTAAATAACTTTTAAAAACCCGTAGACAACAACAGCTGTTGCAGCAAATGAAGATGTTTGTCCTCGGTGAGGTTCAGGAAAAAGAACAAGAAACTATGATCAAAAAATTAAAAGTGTGCCATAAACTGTTGGAGAGACATAGAATGACTAATTTAACTCATGAGTGACTTCAGCAACACAATTCTGGAAGGGAAAGTTGAATTTTAAGCTGTTTAAACAAAACATGGATTACCTTATTCATCAGTTAGTGCCATGGTTCCACCTTTCCAATTTAGGAATTTAGTAAAGTTTTTTCTTCACAAATGCTGCACCTCTGAACATCAGCATGTTTCTCACACTTCATCCTGCTGACCTGAGAGCAGAGAGACGCCTGCTAGGACACGGAGACAAAAGCAGAGATTTAAAAGGGCTGTCCCTGGAAAAAAATCAACCAGCCGAGGTCAGGAGGTATGACCCCGCAGTATAGGAAATGACAGACCAACGCAGTTAGACAGGATGAAGGGAGACTGCTAGAGATCTGGGGAGAGCTTCCCCGCAGCTGGCCAAGGAAGGAGGTGGAAGGCCTCACCTGGCTGCAGGGAGCATTCACGTGGTTGTGTGTGGTAGGCTGTCCTCACACACAGTGACCTACATCTGCAAGTCCCTGGACGGTCCAGTTCCAACAATCCGACCCTCTGGAATTTCTCAATGAGGCCACAATTGATGGGATGCAAAGCACCAAAGCTGGAAATACGAACGGAACCCACAATTTACTACTGGAAGGCATTAAAAAAAAACACGGTTCATTGTTTGCCGTTTATTAAGAACGACATGCTATTACTTTTTGCCTAATCTAATATGTATTTATAATTCCAAATATGTCCATTAAGCAAAGGGGAAAATAGCTGCTGTCACCCAGATGGAAAGGATCAGCACACTTTCTGCAGCTTTCTGCAGAACATTGGTCTTCAATTACAGGCCTTTGCTCCTCCCAGGAAAAGCAGGCAGCTGCACACTGTGGCTTGTTCCTCACACGCTGGTTGGATTTATTTTAAAAAAGTACAGGTAAAAATAGCCTCATGGGGAACACATCGCTGATGGGCGGTTACAATAACATAACTCCAGTAGGGCACAGCGGTGTGGAGCAAGAGTTGCACCCTGATGCATTCAGCATGACCTGGACAAGAAAAATGCGCTTGGAGTTATTGGTTAATGCTGGCCAGCTTCACTTTTCTGCACTCGGCCCACCGGTTTCAATTCTCGGCCTCGCTCGGACGTTTCTGCAGCTGAGAGTGGATTTTCGGTGTATCCGTATGCATACAGGTGCGCACGTACAGTGTGGTTACCACCCTGGGGCTTCCTGATTTGTGAGATCAGTGGGAAAGAGCATTAAAGGACCTGTATAAAATTGGTGCTGCCTTTTTTATTTCTCCATTTCCAGCAGCTGCTTGTCTGAGGCAAGGTTGCTGAGGTCTGGAGTTTATTCCAGAAGCAAGGGTGTGAGGCAAGGTAGACCCTGCCAGGCCATCACTGGGAAGTCACCAGCAGTTCAGCAACACGCATTCTGTCTACTTACTGCTATTATTTATTATTACTGTCATTATAACTATGTGAGCATAAAGTGCAGCGTGAAAAAATATGGAAAAATGGAAACAAACAAAAAAGATTATTCTCCGAAGAAAAGACTGGCATGCTCGCAGACTCAATATTTACTGGACGCCAGGAAGATCCAGCTGGACGCTATAAAGTCAACAGACCACAGAGAAATATGGCATCGGTGCCATGTAGAGTCCACACCAAATGTTCTACTTGCGATAATGGGGTGCGAAGACAAATCTTTCGCTCTTATCTTGGTCCTTGAGATCATTGTCTGGAGGGGAGATGTGCGTCTTTATGTGCACAAATTCGAAAAAAACGTGTTTAACCTTTTGCAGCCGGGACTGTTCGTGTGCGATGTGTGTTGTGTGTGTGTGTGTGTGTGTGTGTGTGTGTGTGTGTGTGTGTGTGGGCTGAAAGTGTGTTGGATTAAGATGCAATATCAAAGTTAATAAGGGTTCTAATCTTTTCATTGTGACAGCGCAGGTCTTGGGAGGCACCGCGGCAGGAAATCGAATGTTCCTCAGCGAGCCGCTCGGGCCTTGCAGCCCAGTGTATGTGGCCTGCTGGGAGTTGTTATGTTCTTCTCTAAATGTCAGTTCCCAGGGAGATTTGTGACTTTGCGAAGATATAAAGGATTTCAGACCAAGTCCTTGCCTGCGTCCAAGAGAAAATTAGCAGAATGCGAATCTTGCCAGTCAAAATATTCAGCACTCATGAGGGAATCTTTTAGAAATGTTCTCCTCTGCCCCCATCACATGTCCCCATCTCTTATGCAGACTAAAAAAAAATGAAGAAGGACACGAGACAAACAAGCAGCAAAACAATCGCAGGACTCGCAGAATACTGAATGGCGTGTGTATTGTTGCGGGACGACGTGGAGGTGAGGGAGGGAGCAACTGCCAGAAATCCCCCCTGCATGACCCCGCCTCTTCCCAGCAGAAGAAGAGTGGAGGAAAAAACAGGCGCTGGCAGGGACATCAGATCCAGCTGTTCTTCAGCTGTGTGCTTGCAGCACCGACCTGAGAGATCCCTTTCAGGATGAAGAAGACCTTCTCTGTGCTGGTCCAGTGGCCTCCAGCCTTTGCTCATCTCTCTGGGCTTTCGGGTCCATCGAAAGGAAAGCCAGGAAATGGAAGGGAGGCGCTCCAAGAATGTTGCCTTAAAGAAAATGCAACCTCAGTTACATTGCCTGGCAAAGGAAGCAAACCTTTGACCTCATCTTTAATATTTATATTTATTTGTTTACACACCCTTATAATAGCAAACACACTTCTTATAAATTAGCATGAAGCTGGTCCATGGTGAAGACGGTAATCTAATCTTCAGCCGGTCATTCACCCATTTATACAACAACACATTGTGACACAGAAACCCACACGCTACAGGGAATTTGTGTAAATTCATCCGAATTCCAGTTTGGCTAAAACCCATAAGAACATGGGATGAACACAAGCTGGATTCAAAGCCTCAGCTCAGGAGCTGTGAGGCTCCAGCGCAGTCTCCCGGACCACCAATGCCACCCAAAGCGCAGTATGAAGGTAGGAGAGCACAAACGTAGTCCTACAGTGACACCGGTTCCAAAAAACAGTTTCAAGTTCTTGGAGTTCTAATCTTGGATGTCGGTAAGGAAACCATCAATGGCGTAGATGTAGGAGAGTAGCTGCCCTACAGCTCAGGATCTCAGAATTCCACAGATTGTCATGCACAAGCCAAGACAAACTATGCCCAAGGTGTGCTTGGTTCTGTGATGGACTAGCTTCCCATCCAGGGCGTATCCTTGGGTAGACTTGTGACCTGTGCTTCTAGGACAGATACAACCACCACCCTGATTCGGCCAAGTGGTTACCGACAGTGAGTGAGCAAGCGAGTGGGTTCGGTTTCTCTGGGTTTCTCAACAGCCTTCTGCAACATTCAAGTCAAAGTTAAGGGTTTCCAAGCCAGCAGGAGCAGTCTCTGTTTTGTGAAACCACTCCACACAGCAGTGAGTAACTTTGCCATCTTGCTCTGCAACTGCCACATACTAATTTCATGCAGCAACACAATTTAATTTCATTTTGTTTTTAATCTTAGTAACCCCACAGGGAGTGCACTATGTAATTAAACTTTATAGTGGAGCCTCTCGGCTCATGCGGAGAAGGGTAGCATAAACAAACACACGCAGACACACGCATAACAAATCATAGACACGGGAAGACCTGCAATACACCAACCTTTACTAACCATTGCGATTTCAGAGTCATGCACGTAAAAAGGCCAAGTGCTTAAATTTCAGGGGCACAGACAAATACAAATTGTGGAAAGACCCTACAATGTCATACAAATTTCATCCTTGCACAGTATGCAAATGTTCGCATTTCAGTGTTTTCGCCGTTTTGGGCTTTTATTGGTCTATTAGTTGGCTGCACCGTGCTTAATTTTTGCAGTAATTTTATTAAAATTATTTATTAAAAAACTGGCTAACAGGTAGTACTTCAATTTTACAATGCTTACAAATGAATTTTTGCAGCACTCAGAAGTTGAATGTTTTAATTCTGAAACGTCTAAGAATGAAATATGGGTTTGAAGTGGGAAGCAGCGCCTGTTTAGTGACTGCACAGGGCAGCAGACCTGAGCACTCATTCCTACCAATTGCACTAATTTATTTTTCCTACTACAAGTGCGTTTGCATCGCAGCGAGCCGATGAGCTTCAGCAGGGGTTTTCCAAAACCAAATAATGTAGCCAGACTCCACTAAGAGCAGAATAATAGTCTCCAGGTATTTTTGGCATCGACAGCATCCGTTGCATGAATAAAACAGTCCATTCTTGAAGTGGGTGATCGGCGTATTTGGTGCTCTGTTTATAGCAAGGTTTTGATCCGAGCGGAGCTGCAGGGAGTTTGGAACACTCCGGAACAATGGGTCAGGAAGGTGAGGTGGAAGCTTTGTGTAGTCCTCGTGAGGAATTTATTTTGATGCTGCAGCTCTCACCAGATGGTCTGAACGACAAGTGATTGATGGCAAGCGATAAGCATATGGGTCCATTTTTATGGCCACCATTGGTATGTTCTTGATGTACCGTCACGTATGTGTTCCTTATGCCATCGCTGACGGCAAGCAGACTGCACCGTGTGTATACAAATCCTCACCACTGCGAAGACCAAAACTGTCTGTAACACACCACAATACAGACGTGGTGCATAATAAAGCATGGACAGACAATGAAAAATAGTATAAGTTAAACACCAGATACCAGACAGCTAGCGGTACAGAGCAGCCTGACCCCACAGAAA
The DNA here is from genome assembly GCA_018136845.1 of Heterotis niloticus. NCBI lineage: Eukaryota > Metazoa > Chordata > Actinopteri > Osteoglossiformes > Osteoglossidae > Heterotis > Heterotis niloticus. The sequence goes on from CM030890.1 coordinate 29,257,678, forward strand.
GTGGTGAATATTTTTGGCTCTTTCACAGACTCAAGAATGTATTATTAATTCCGGAGAGATTAATTCATCAGCCGCCTGATTCCACTGCATACGTGACTCAAGCTTTTCCCTTTACTCTTAAATACTAATGCTAATATATAAGAATTATATGCATTATATTATTATATATCATATCAATATATTATTATATATTTATAGATGTATTTTTCTCAGTATTATAATATACTGATACTAATTTTTAAGAAAGAGAAAAGCTGTCCTTTAAACATCATACTGAAAACACAGCAACCAATCCACTGCGTTGTATTCTGAAAAAGGGGAAACAAAAAGAGAAAAAAAAATAGTTATAAAAACATTAAATTTGAAACCACTTAAACTAAACAAATGGAAATCACCACTGATCAAATCACTTTGTCCCTCTTAGAAATGTTTGCTGGAAATTGGCTCGACCCTGGAGAACGTATTGCTTACATCTTTCATATTTCTGTACCCAGTAAAGTCAGCTAATGGGGATCAAGCGGGATCAAGAAATGTCCTCGGAAATGATGTAACACTCATGACTTTACTGCATCTATACGGGTGTAAGAGTTCCTTTCGATAGCTTGTGGCCATGAAACTAGCCGTCGGCTTCCTTCTGAAATTCCTTCCCACTTTAACTGAGAATCTCAAATAAAAATGCTCATGAACCTGAATGTAAGTATCAATCCATAAATATTCAACCTGTCTGATGAATAAGAGAAGCTATTTACCTTGGCCTTTTCACTCTCTTTCATGAATTTGCTTCCATCGCTCGAGTTTGAGTAACCATGCTATAAGGTTTCAAGGGTCATCGTAGGCCTGTTTGTGCTCCACACCAAAATTCCTTAATAGCTTAATAATAGCTTCCTTAATAACGCCTTAATAGCTTGAATCGTTTTTTCATCATATAGTTCCTGCAGTTCAGAAAGCCTCTATATGCTGAAATAGTTCCAAATCCTTCCAAAATGCCACCAAAATTCTCTTGCACCAAAGCTGCAGAGGGTCTAGTATCTATTTTATTTAACTTTATTTAAAATTGTATCTACTGTATGTTTTTTAAATGTAAAAACTGCCATCTTTCGTAACTGAGCCTATCACCATATGGTAATTTTTCTTTTTAATAATGCACAACTTGTTGCTGTATGACTATATAATAGATGGCAGGATTTATGCGGCCTTGAAATTGAAATCACATCTGCGGTTTTAGAACTGTAAAAATTTTGGTTTATAAAAAGACAGGAAAACTTAGGCATTATCAACAAGTCAATTATTAAATGAATGATCCAACCAACAAATCTATCTGCCTGTCTGTCTGTAAACTGGGTCATAGCAACAGAGAGACCAGGTCATGCACCAGTGTCTGAGGAGAACTAAAAGGTGACCAAATATTCGAGTTCTACTGAAATAATCTTGCAGATCAAATGTTCACTTTTCCAGTGAAAGAGAATTAGACTTTTCAGCTAGACACCAATAACTGATACTTTCTGGCCTAAAATAAAACGCATTTTCTCGTCAAATGAGTAAGTGTGATCAACGCATGTACCTTCGTCAAAAACATAAATGTTTTCCAAAAGGCCTTTTGAGAAGATAAATGAACACCAGTTATATATATATATATATATATAAAAAAACTGGTGCTCATTTATCTTGTTTTATATATTTTTTTATATATATATATATATAAAAAACACCGAACTGAGATCTGCACTGAACGCACCAATCTCCAGCTCCACAAGGTCATCTGCTCGCATCCTGCCCACGCTCTGCTCCTCTCCCAGCGGTGGTGGTCTGCTCGGATCAGTAGTCCCCACTTCACATAATCTGCACCCGCTGCTTCCTCAGAGTGGGGCCACACCGACAGACATTTATCAATGCACGTCATCATGTAACACTTGCTGCTGGAACAAAGGCGGTCTTCAAGGAGAGATCCTCCGGTCTTGCTGCCTCTGAACTACTTTATGGCATTGACTTTTTTGTTTTCTCCCTACGTGTTGCGTAATATTTGGGATACTTTCCTCTGCCGAGATTTGGTAATGCCTTTGGTGAGGATGTAGGAATTCTCAAGGTCTTGACACTGAAATCCTTTGGAAAGCCTGAGAAAAGGAGTTGGCTAATATCAACCACTGGGAGAGGTGGAACATCACCATTGCTTGAAGGAGCTGCAATATTTTGCACCTATTATATATGAATCAACCCTAATTCAGAAAAGCGGATAGGCGAGGATGAGATCAAAATGCTCCGAGCACAACGAAGGCAAATAAGAGGTCTGTAGAAGTCAAGTGTCCCACCTGCCCCTCTTTTCCTCGATGGTCAAACCACACCGAAATCAAAAATGCGTTTCTCAAAGGCTCGTCCAGATGTGTGGGGATGGGCCAGGCCTCTTACAGCATCAGCACTATAATTTCCAAACAGATGGTGGGACAGTACTGATGTTGCCCCTATTATCACCCCCCCTTCCCCGTCAGTGGTTAATCCTAAGGATTTACATCTCGCCCCAAAAAGAACTCCCTCACCCTCGGTGAGAAAACAATCCCCCAAGAAAAACCTTTAATTTTTGTAGCGCTCTGTAAAGGCTACAACTGGAAGGAGAAATATGATCAGGCACATTAAAAAATATATAATAACTCTTATTAAAACTGTCATTTTCAGTCTTGAAACGGGAGCCCCAGAGCTCTTAATTCAGGGCGCCAAATTAGATTGGACAGCCGGTTGCTGGTGGAGAAACAAATGGAGAGGAAAGCGAAGGAGATGTTTGGAAACATCTTGGCGAGTGAGACCACTAAGTTGTGGCTGAGATAAACATCTATATTTCAGAGGTATCACGGCGGTTGTGTGATTAGCCATTCGCATCCAGACACCAGGTCCTGCTCCTCTGAAGCTGCTATACCTGCTTGCTGTGTTTGAAACCCACTCCGGCTAGAAGTGGAGCAATGTTCTTCAGTAACTGTGGATGGTAAAGGCTGGAGTGTGGACACTCAGCCGAGTCCTCCTTAGATGAGTGACAGAAGCTGTCGTGTCTTCGTGCAACCCACCCACACCATTTCCATCTGCGCTGCTAGGACTGTTCGATTGCCCCTGCCAACGGAGGGTCTGCACGCTTGCCCTCGGGGAGCTGCTGGGCTGAAGCTGATGTTCGGAACACCGGTGTGTGAGGTGATGACCCCTTGTGCGGCCTGGGATGGAATGGGATGCGAGGCCTTGGAATGTGCTAATGGGAAGGCTGGCTGGAGCTCAGCTGATAGAACTCAGTTGTTAATTTTATATTCCATTTGTTGCTGAAAATATTGCACGTTTTTTTGCTAAATCAGGATGTCGGCAGAATGATTCAAGAATAATCGTAAGAATTAGACGTGAGTCATTTCCACGGCTATTATCTTCACACATAAAAAACAGAAAAAGACAGCGCTGCTGAATTCCAGTAATTTGAAACAGGGGACTGGATTATGTCAGCATTATAAACTTTAGCGCTTTAACACATCTTTTTTCCATGTAGAACAGAAGTGATCTCATCCACCTATTAAGGATTTTGTAGGATTTCACTCTGAGTCAGGGAGGTACACAGTGTGGTGCCGGAATCTCCGTGAACGGGCAAAGCTGTCACGCACCAGATACTGCTGACCCGCTTGTGAAAATGGGGTCTTTCAGAAGATGAAAAACACGAACGGCTCACAGCTCCTCGGCTGGTTCGAAAGCAAGTTTGAATCCGGCTTAGCCTGTGTGGAGTTTGTATGTTCTCCCAGGTGCTCTGGTTTCCTCCCACAGTCCAAAGGCTATATTTTTCAAGTTATCTGGACACTGTGTGAGGCCACCCTGTGATAGACTGGCATCCCACTTGGAGGTACTCTTGTAACCTAGCGCCCTGTGGTTCTGGCATAGGTTCTGGCCTGCTATGACCTGACCAGGATTAAGCGGTTAATGATAATAGATGGAGTACAGGAATATATGTCAAATAACAGGCAAGATAAATACATGCAAGGTCACATTTTACCCAATGCCACACACAGAATGAATAACCATTACTATTAATATAAGTAGTCAGGGCTCAAGGTATTTTTTTTTTTTTTTTTTTTCACGACCACACTCATGAGGTTTATTTCCTCTCCTCCACTGCTTTCTTCCTTTTCCTTCCCACAGCTTCTTAAAAACATTCCCTTAGCTGCTCCCTGTTCAGTGTATATGTTCCTCTTTAAGCACCGTAATGCAGCATGTTTGGGATAGGGCTGTGCAAAAATAAACACACAGGGAAAAATTTAAATTCGCATCGCTGTCATCGATCCAAGGGAAACAAATCCGATTCTATAGTTTCTACACGGTACAAAAGTACAGCTGTTTATTTTGACACGGTTGTTCCCATGTCCACATACTGTGAATTACGCTACTCCTGAAGGATATTGGAACGTCACATCAGACTGAGAAGAGGGAGTAGGGCTGTGACAAAACTGTGTTTTAGCTGGATCTAAAGGATGTAAAAGAGGCGAAGATCATTTTTCAGTTAAAGAGTGCAAAGTTGGTCCATGATTCTCAAGTTCTTTTCAGAAACTTTTTTTTTGTGTTTGAAGTCTAGCTTTTCTACTGAATATGCATTTAAACAACATTGTTAGGGGCTTTTTTAACTTTGTTCCTTTGTTCAGTGAAAGCGAGCAGGGGTGCAGATAACTGCTTATCGTGGACAAACTTTTTCAAATACAGTTTCAGTTGGGCAACTGTCAACAATTCCACCAAAATAACACAGATCGAATATTTGGCACCATTTGCCAATGCAATACCAGTGATGCTACCTGGGCAGAAACCGAATTGCTAATTTGGTGCCCCCTTTGGTCCTGACAGCATGAACACTGGCTCGCCGTTTAATGGGATTACGGGACTGCGCCCATCTCAGGAGGAGGGAATAAGAATGTTTTGTTTTCCCACAGTGTTAATGCAGGTATTAGCATGGCCTTCTCCGTACCTCAAGGGTTCGCCGCCATTATCACAGCTTCTCTCTTACTCGGAGGAGGCGTGTGATGTCGCCACGGTAACCCGCGCCACTTCCCAGCAGCCTTGCTACGCGACCGGGGGGCCTCCTGTCCTCCTGCAGCACCGAGTTCCCGCACGCCCACGTTGCCAGAGCAGAGATTTCATCTCACAGGATCGCAGGTGCCCTCCTGCAGAGTTTCCACATCGTCTGTTCCATACCCAGTTTTACCACAGCTACCCTGGTGATGACCGGCTTCCTGTCGACTGCACCCTCATCGCTACCGTCCTTTCCAAAAAAGATCCCCCTTATTATCAGCCTTGGACTGGCAATATCGGAGAGACACCTCTTCATATCAGCCACTTGCTTTATTTGCAGACAGCGATCAAACATGTTACTGCGACGCATTTCAATAAGCAGCTCATACAGCCAAAGATTCAGAATGACTTCGCAGTCCAAGGTGCCATTTAGTCTCTATTTAGTAAGTCTAGCAGCAAAGTTGCACAGACAGGAATCAATCGGGGACTTTAATGCCGTGAACACATAACACAAACAATATTTGTTTTTTTTCTTTTTTTTTTTTTTTTTTTGCATTTTCCTGTGCAAATTGAAAGGAGCCACGGAACCATCCATTAGCACTCCTACTAGCTCTGTCTGGCGGCAGCATCACTTCCCTAAATAAGATGAGACTCAACACATCGCCTGGCAGCCGGCGAGTTGTTGACGAGGAGAGACAGAGCAGGAGGCGGGCAGGGTTCAGGCCATATGCCCAAGTCAGAGAACATTCAGACGTATCATGATTACCTTTTTTGCCCACCAAGCTACACATCTTGGCGTACCTGCACTGTAGGCTCCCCCTCCCACCTCCACCTGTTAGAGAGGAGAAAATCCCATCTGTTTACAACCCCGCCCCTCGTGGTAAGCAAGTATTCTCCAGTGGCAACGAAGCGATCCCTTGAAATGCAGCCAGGGATGTCAGGTAGATTTTTGGGCACTTGGTGGCACAGACACGGTTTAAAATGCTAAATGGGCAGGGGCGGGCAACGTCCTTATCAATTATGGGGCACCACTTGACAAAAGAAGAATGAGAGGAAGGAGTATAGAGGTTTAGAGGGAGATGGAGAGGGAAAGGTAGGAAGCTGGATGGCGTGCGAGACAGCGAGAGAGTGAAAGGAAGTGGGTGGATGGTTGAGACGTTCCCTGAAGAAAAAAGTCTTCATTAAGGATGTGACACCAGGGCCTGACAGGATGGAGACCCTTTCTTCAGTTAGGGCACAGACCAGGCCAGCTCATCCCACAGACTCTCCACCCTGTCAGGTGAGCACCTGCCATCTCATGAACATCCACACGTGCTCGTCCCTCTCTTTCTCCCGTTTGTTAGCTGGATTGCATTTTCCTGCTGGATGCAAGGTGCGGAGGAAAAAAAAAAGCCAAGAAGAACAAGACGCTCAATCTCTGACATTATTAAAGATCAGAGAGGTTTTAAAAGGTCGGTTATGCCATCCTCTCACCCGCTCTGGTATTGACACTTGGCATTTCTCTGATCTTTTGGTCTAATTAAAAAAAAAAAAAAAAAAAACAGTTGCCAGTACTGCGACTCAGAACCTCTCTCACAGTGAGTGAGGACACCAATCCTGTGCGCTCGACATCACAGAGTACATTGGCAGATCACAGCCAGCCTCTAAATTTCGCCAGCCTGCAAGCGACGAGACGGCATCAACATTTATCTCCAGGGGTTGTTCAGAGGGTGAGTCAGACCATTTATTCGTTGTTTTTCTGTAAAGTCCAAGAAGGACAAAAAACCCAACCAGGTGACTATCAAGTGGCAACCTTGACTTCCCGGAACTCAACAGTTAATTTTCCTTGATGCTGAAAGGAAAATATGACCTTTTAAGGTCTTGACGTTGAAAGGTCTCTCACATTAAAGACTGAATATCCTCAAAAGTCTTGTCTCTCCTTCTACCAGTCAATATGGGCCCAACAACATATGACACTCCAAGATTTGACACTTATAGTTATAAAGGATCCAGAATTTTCTTGCTGATTTTTTGCTTCATTGTCTAACGTCACATTACCCCCATGGACAAAAACAAAAGAAAAACCACCCTCATTACTGCAAAGTACAGAATTGCTGATGGAACTGCTCGAACAGTGTGAGAACTTTTCTGCACAATTTGGTTTATAGTAGAAAAACCAAAGAAGATGGTAAGACGTGAGTTAGAAGGCCAGCAGGAAGTTTAGACCAATACTAGTTCTACACCTGCTGCAGTCATCATAAGATATGTCAAACCAAAGTTCATGGATCTACAAACAAGATGTCACCTGCTTACACAACAGAAAAATCTACCACTATGCTTACTAACTTACATGTTTATGTACTAAGGAGATTCTGTTATCCCCAATTCACCTGAAATATGTGAGGATGGAGGAAAATCTGGAGGAAGCCCACATAAACATGGGGAGAATATGCAAGCCAACTGAGCTGGATCTGAACCCAGAATCAAATCAGAAGTCTACAAGTCTGCAAGTCTTCACATCTTCCTGTGCTTGGTTTAAACAGTTCATGATGGACCATTAAGTGCGAGCTGGTCAGCTGCTGCCATTATTTATGCTGTTTGCCCACCTGACCCTTGATGTGAAAAGTTCATTTAATACAACATTTTCAGAATGGTCTGCTTGTCTGGGGTCACGTCAGCATTTGGACCAGAAACCGCAACTGTGTCAGTGCCCCGTCACCTTAAAATTCTCATATAAATATTTTCCAGGAGGGCCCAAACCTGAGCTGAAACCATGCAGTCCACTCTAGGCTTAAGTCTGAATGTACAGCTAGGAAACGCAATGAGCGTGGCCGTGGAGAAATCATCAGGTCTTCACGCACTGTGACTGAGAGTTCAATAGAAGTTTACACATCCTAGCAGTCAAATGGATTAACCCGTTTCTAGCATAGCTCCCAGACGCTGACAGGAATAGCACAAATATACAAAGAACGCACTCGAAACTGCATTGATAGGGCAGATAATTTAGCAGCAAGACTTACTGGGGGCTCAAAATGAATTTACCTGCATATAATTATGGTGGAGAAAAATCCATCTACCAATGAAGTAGCACAGCATTGGTTGCTCCTTGAGAATATGAAGATCTTGAGCATTCCGTCATAACAGATGACGGAGCCATGTCTACATCACCCGACCGCCTTGTGAGATGCAGCACAACTGCACCACTATGGTCTTCCCTTTGTACCATAACCATCTGCATCAGGATTTACATACTTAACCTGGAATTTTGGAGAAAACGGGGGTGAGACAATGGAAAGTATTCCACTTGAGCTTTTAACAGTCCAGTTATCCCCAAGGCTATAAGGGCAAAATTATTTTCTCCTCTCATTCTAACGCCCAGGCGCAACTCCGAGCTCAACCTAAAGTGGTTACATGACCACATGAATCATTTCACCTTTGGAGAGGGAGAAGCAGAGAGAGAAAATAGTCGCTCTGCCTTTGCAGTTAAATATCTATGCCCTTTATTAATAATTTAGCAGAGTGAGGGGAGAACGCCCGTTCAATCATATCTACATGATTAGTTATTTAAACACAGAGGATGGGATTGCTTTTTAATTCAGTACCCCAACCTTGGATAGAATTGTTCTCTGGTTCTTGATCGATTCCAAGCCCAGTGTCCATACTTACATCCACCAGGTCAAATGCTCCAACCCAAATACGGTCATACTGTTGGGGTGAAGCGTACACTAGCTGTGGCCACAAAGGGTTCAGGCAGAGCCTTCTCACTAACAGAACAAGAGTCTTGATTTAATGCCCCAAAAGGGTATCTGGCAAGAAGCCACCATGCCTGAGAAGCGGTCAACAATGAAATGGAAGGGATTTGGGAGGAGGAGAGATCTTCCCCTCAGGTGTGTGTTTCAACCGTTTATTAAAACTCTGCAACTGTACCTGAACATCAGACTAAAGGCGTAGCCAAAGCTGTATGAAGGGTTAAGCTTCCATCTCCATTAAGGATGTGCAAAATTTTGTACATTGGTCTCATTTTCAGCTCTACATACTTGTTAGCAGCCAAATTCCTGTTATTTTGCCCAAGTGTGAAAAAAATTGCCAAGAAACCCATAGGCCTCATACGCCTGTGGCTCCGTATCCTGAGCAGATAAAGGGATAGAAGCCCATAAGACATTTTAAGAACTTTATTACTGCTTAATGAGCCCCCTTTTACAGGAGCTAATTCTGTGTAATTTGATTTGCGTACCAGGGATAACCATTAGCAACGTTTGTTCTCCATTACGAACAGCAAAAGTTATGGGATTTTATGCGTTTATTTTCAGATTAGGATTCCATCGGTGTGCGTCATGGTCGGATTTGAGTTTTATGGCATCCAGAAACAATCTGAACGCATTTGGCCTCCACATACAGCAACCTTTCTACCCCACCAGCACAAATATTTTTTTATCTTGCTGTTTCAATAACAATAAATCTTGAAAAGGTATTTTGGGACAAAACCCATCTTCGGGCGTGGGAGTCAGAGGGACACGTATCTTTGAGAACCCAGTAGATCATCTACAGATGAAATGTTTCTTAATGGTGGAGTGCCCCCCAAGTTTGCAGATCAGTGAGGTGTGGCCTGGAGTACCAGATGGCTTAAGTCAACCCCCTCCCATTTCAGCTTTTTTTATACTTTTTTCAGTGCTGTCTACAGCCGAACTGCCCAGCATTCGGTCTGGCTGTGACTTTCCGTAAATGCCTCGAGGGCTCCATAGCTTTGATGCTCACCAGATAAAGCAAGCATGTTTCTGACACAGTCTGAAGGTCGAAGAGCATGGAGGAACCTCCAACGGGAGATGCTTTAAATCCTGGACTTAGAAAAGTGTGCAGAAGTGAGTAGAACTGCTCTGGGGACAATAATGACGCACCACCCTGATCCAGTGAAACATCTGTAAGTGCCAATGTCGCCATCGGCAAGATGAGGGGACCCTCCAGGTATTCTTTACCTGTACTTACGTTCTCAGCTGAAACTGGTAGCCAGGGTGGCATGTGCACAGCATAAATTCAGCCCACACAAAAGGGTACTCACTCTCTCTCTCTCTCACACACACACACACACACACACACACACACACACACACACACACACACACACACACACACACACAAGAATCCCTAAGCCTGTTTAATGTATTCAGCTGCACAACTCCAATGTTTGCAGACCTGCTTCTGTCTCTGTCTGGTGTTAAATTTAAAGGTGAATTGTTCTAAATGTACTCATGGGAGTGGGTTCACACAAACTCTAGGTGTGTGTCTGTGTGTGTGTGAGAGAGAGAGACAGTGAGAGAGAGAGTGACAAGGGAGTGGCATTTTACTAATAATGGTATGTTGGTCAATCAACGATCAATACAGTCCCCTCCCATTTATATCACTTCTATTGATATTTGTCACTGCAGGGAGGATTATGCATCACATTTTCAATATCCCTGCTATTAAAGTTAGATGTTGTGAGTGAAATGCAGAAGGTTTACAATGACTGGGAATTCGTGTATGGAAAATATGTGTAGTTTGGGGGCTGTAGAGGTTCTGGCAGAATAGGTCATGGCATTGTGTCTAAATTATTAAATTTCTTTGAAAACTATTCTGGATTCTCAGTGGTCAGGTCCTAGTAGGAAAAATGGAAAAAAAATTAAAACAATTTTTCCCATTCATGAGATCTGGCTGTTGTTGACCAAGTGCTGTAAACCTGTCTAGGACAGGCATCTGGGAGTGGTTTCACTATTGTGCTTCACAGTGAAGGAGATGTAAACCCTGCACCTGGTGTACAACTCCCTCACAGATGCTCTGACATTTGCAGGACTGCCCCAGTGTTTCCAGCCAGCTCGTCCAACCCAACCTGGTGAATCTGGGTCTACCTAAGTAGCAGAAGGGACTATCAAGTTCACTTCATTTGAGTCACAGATGACATTTATAAAACACATAAAACCTGACCAACTGTCTGATATGGAGGTCTGAGTCACATTGGTAGAAGAGCCATAAAAAAAGCATTGTGTGGTCTTTGCTCCTGGCTGTGTGGAGCTCATGACCAAAAGCCATTTCTTGAGAACCCTGAAATATCTAACATATGGAGATTTGGCTTTACTCCAGTGGGGCTGTGCTTTACAACAAGTGCTTTACCTGCAGACCTGGTAGATCAGTTACAGTGACACCCTTTCCTCCACAGCCTTCTGAGGTCAGCTGGTGACTGGGTCTGGCTTTCTCCTCTGCAATACCTCCTGCTGCCCTGCCCAACTGACTTCTGAGATTTGGACTTCACGCTTGTTTGGCTGGCCGCAAATCATCCCAAGCCACGACGGTTTAAACCGCGCACCCTGTGCAGCTACTGCTTCTGATTCTCTAAAGATGCAATAAGATTCTGCTTAGGTCACTGACGTGCCAGTTAAAAGGAGAACCAGTGCATCAGTGAAGGAGACAGATGGGTACCTGTGACATGTGATGCAGCCAAGTGTCCCTTTGTGAGGATCTCCAAAAACATGGCACTGCTTTAAGACACAATGGGGGATGGGGAGGAACCCACCTCTTGGAGTTTGGAACTAATCCAAAGATAAGAGGGAAAGTTTGAAGATGGGTACAATTTTAGGATACCAGAGCCAAACTTTTGGGGACTTTTGAAAAGGGAGCCTTTCATTATGCTTGCCTGGTAAAAAAATACTACAACAGCATGGTGTTAATTTTCCTCGTCGATGTGGGGTGGGATTGAAGCAACGCGCTTGCTGGCGTCGCTCAAAAAAAACACACAGCAAGCGGTCTTGCTGGAACCTCGTTGCTCCAGTTGAAGCTGTGATCAGACATTCGATTCATTCCAGCCATGTTGTTCCAGGCTCAGGAACAAATTGGGGAGGCCCGGTGAGATTGGGTAAAAGAATAACATCAAGAGTCTGGGTGGGTGAGGGGCAGGCAGCGGAGAGGATTCTGCAAACAGCTCACTTTGGAGACACTTGAGTGACCATGCCGGTATGGGGGAAAGGACTGACAGCAGGTGGAAACAGCCTTGCGACCCCAAGTTTGCCCTTACAGATTTCACCAGGGCCGGTGCTGTTGTGCTTTTGCACGGCACTTGAATCTGCAGGGCTTCAGTAAACATCAAGCCGAGTCAATGGATGAAAAAGGTAAACACTGTAGGCAATGTAAACTGCTTTTGATAAAAGCACACGATACGCCGGTAAAAATAATAATAAATCCGAAAAAAAATATTTACAGGCAAGCCATCCCTCCAGTGGTGGAAGAATGAGAGAAGCTGGAGGATAATTTTGGTGACAGCGGAGTAAAACTGAAAGACCCGGACATTTTGCCAAAGGGGAAGACAGAATGTCTGACATGCTGAAGCATAGGAGTATGGAAGGATTTACAAAGCAAACCTGAAGAAAAGGAAAAAAAAAATCTAAATTGCACTTCTTTTCCCAGAAGTGAGATGTAGGCTTTGAGGGGAAGGACTGTATGCAGAGGAGGTGAGGAGAGGTGACAGGGATGTCAGCCGGCATCTACATCACACTCACACCCCCTTGCTCAGGACAGATCTGTGTGCCTGCCAGCATGGCCCCCGATGATGGTGCCCCGAGCGACCCTTTTTAAAAACCACCCCCGCTTTGATGGCTCCCCAGCCTCCGAGGTGTGGCTGAGCATCTCTCCAAGCAAAGCTGTGGACAAGGAGCTGTGGGAGGGACAGAAGGACAGAGAGAGCAATGAACACAGACAAAGTCACATGGGACAACTGGAGTACTCCACACGCGAGGTGGTATGAATTGGGCACGCAACCATCCAGGTTGTTCTGGATGCTTCTCGTGGATGCTGCAGACAAGCCAAGGTGCTTGAAGGGTTCTTGGATGGCTTTAAATATTTAATTTATTTATCACCACTTCCTTTTTAAGCTTAGTCTCTTTGTCCAACTACGTCCAGTTCAGTTCTTCTCCGAGTTGTCTGCAGATGGTCCTTGCTGGGTCAGAGATCATCAAGTCTGACTCCATAGGCCTCTTGTAGTGCTCAAAGTTCATCCTGGACTCCTCTCTAAGGATCATGAGATCAGTGAGCATCCTGGTAGATAAAGGAAGAAGCAAAGGTGGACAGAGGGAGAGAAAGCAGAAGCCACCTGTTCCCTCCATCTTGCCGAAGGCACCATACAAGCAACATGGGGGGATTTACCTTTCACTTACTGTACCGATTACTCTGGAGGACTGCGGCAAATGGTTCATTTTCACTTCGCTTTGTTGCCTAATGTGCTATTTGGGCTATGAACCTCACACGCTTGCAGTAAGGACCTTTCAGCAACTACCTATCCAGGCAGCCTGAGCACCGAGGACCCAGCACCAGCAAGCTCTCCTTCAAATGTGGAGTACACGTTGACTAGGATTCCTACAAAATACAGTATTCATAGTCTGATTCACAACAGACGCTTCAGACTTGGCAACCCCCCATGAACGGCACATCTTTGCGTGAGGAATGCGAAGAAACCACCAGTGAGTAAGGGGAAAAAATGCAAAAAGACAGAGCCGGAGTCAAGCTCGAACCTACAACCCTAGAGCTATTTGCAGAGCCCCAAGCAATATCTTGTATGTTACCCACATTTATTACCCTTATTATGAGTCTTTGACAGAAGACGCAGATGAAGAACATTTTTCCACTCCCAAGTCAAATGTACCTTCCCATTTAGCAGGTAAACAGTCGCTCATTTTTTGCCGGAGCACAAAGTTGTCCACATCGATCCATCGATAACAAATGAGCTGAAACAATTTCACCATCGTGATGCAAACACGGCCACATTAATGTAAGGGACAGCAATATGAATCTAAAATGCAAACTCACACGCTCTGAAATGAAGAATTTCCAGGGCTTCTGAGCCAGTTATGAAATCGATGTGCTTTCGCAGGAGGAATTGGTCCCTCAATCTAATAATCCCCGGTCTTCATTTGCCCAGAGACTCTGTCTGCCCTCGCAAACTGCCCTCCACCATCGAAGTTCTCGGAGGAGGGAGGATTGAACACAAACTTCTCCTCCGACCTGTAAGTCAGAGGTAGAGAAAGTAGCCCTGTCCTAATTTTCCATTGATGTTAACTGTTGTTATTATTATTATTATTATTATTATTATTATTATTACTCAAAACCTTCTGATCCCAGGAGCAAACCTATACCAGCTTTTTTTAAAAATTATTATTATTACATGTAACTTAGCTAACACCTCCACCTTATTGACTTGCTCAAGTGCGTCTGTTGCTCAGTCGGGGGAGACGAACTGGAAACCTTTGGGGTCCAAGAACCTTGTTTGTCGTCACAACACCGCCTGTAATTGATGATCAGTATTGCGGTTGACAGATGGGTCTTCTAACCAGCGACGGAAAACTGAGAAGTGGAATCTGTCACCCCCTGTTGGTTGCACCTCTCCGAGTCCCCCCCCTCGCCTCGAAGACACCGAGAGACAATGAACTTTCCTCAGGCTGACACTTATGCACCCTGACAGTTATTTGCCTCAGTCAATGCAACGTTTCAAACTCCGTGGCTCCGAGCTGCCAGTCGAGAAGCAGATAATCGGAACAAATTGGTGGGCCTGGAACTCGTTTCAATTACCAGCTCATAGCCCATAAATGGAGGAGGCATTTGACTGGGGAGACCGGAGAACAACACGGAGGCTCTGGTTTATTAGCGCGAGCCCAGCGCGCTCGGTGTCAAGCTCCCCTGCCGACGTACCCTCAGCTCTCCCGCGGAAGGGGGTAGTGGTGGTAGTGCAAGCTCGTGTGGAAGGAGAACCCGACATGAATCGGAAATTAACTTTTCGCGTCGCAATCCTGCTCGGATAGGTGAAGCCCAATGCACGCGCTGTTTAATCATGGGAGATCCACCTGTGAAACTGTAAGAGGATCACGGGTTTTAGAGTGGGATAAGAGGCACCTGCGCAGCCCCCCACAGCTGCCAGGGCCAGGAATTATTGAAGAGGTAATGCCATCTGAGGATTGGCCTCTCAGGTGGGGGTTGGGCTGGTGGGGTTATGTAAGCCAAGCGATGGCGCGGCATACGCCGCTCCCCGTCTCCTGGCTCACACCCCGACGCCGCTCCATCGCCCACACCCCCCCTCCCCGGGTCTATCCGTACTAATCATGCGGGTCCGAAAAAGTCTTCATTATCCACCTGACAATGTGCACACGTCGATGACAATGACACATGCCCACCACGCTGCTGTTATTAAGCTCCTCATATGCGTATATGATAGGAGATTGGATTTTTTTTCCTCCTCCTTTCCCCTGCACACTATTAAACTGCACTTTCAATCATCTTTTTTTCTTTTTTTGTTGGGCGAAATCAGATTAACACTAATCTGAGCACCAGGCCCGAACACATCACCTCGGCAGTTTCTGACAGATAAAAATATATGGTCGCGAATAAACAAATATCCGGAGGAAACATCATTTTACGTGCGGCTTTAAGTTCAGCGTTATGAGTTTTTGGTAGAGTAAATAATCCATTCTGAGGGATAAAAATGGTAATCACATCAGCAGGGTGGGGGGAAAAAAGAGGTTTGGGGCAACTGATGTAACTTTATAAGATACTTTAACAGCCCAGCAATAGGCCAAAGAAATCTGTATTACCATCTATTTTGCCAGTTGAGGATCTTGGAGACCTTAAAAAGGAGGGATTTGTTTTGGTCCGTCGCTCCAAACTTATCAAAGGCTGACATGAGTGGCCACACTGTGGTTTGGCATCCGATGTAAACGCTGGTCTTGCTTTCACACTTCTTACATTTTGGAGTGACTGGCTGTGGATAAGCACGTTTGGCGCTGGTGTTTATGGCCCGTGTGATTTTTAAATGTCGGCATGGCTCACACAGGTTGCCGAGTCGCCAGCGCAGCGAGGTGGGGTTGAATTGGAGTGAACGGGCTTGGAAAAGCAGAACGTTGACAGATCTTGGGTAGAACAGGTACATATGTCTCTGCTCCTGTTCCCACACCCAAGAGAACAGTTTTGCTCAACATCGTTGGCACTCTCGCCAGAAAGGATTGGACGTTTACCAACTTTTGTCATCAGAGTATTTTGATAAGATGTCCAAAGTTATAAGACAAAAATGTCTGTTTAACTTAAAGGTAGTTTTTCCAAGAATAAGAAGATAATATTGCATGGACAACATTAAAATGACCCACTCTAGTAGCCGGTTGCACAACCCTTGGCAGTTAGGAGGCTTCCAAACGTTTCTTGCAGTTTCTGTAAGATTTCAGCTCCTTCTAAAGGTGTTTATTTGGATTGAGATCAAGACTCATTGCAGGCCAGTTGAACACAGTCCATTTTTCCCTTTTCATCCATTCTGTCCTGCTTTTGGATGATGTGTTTTGGGTCCTTGTCCTATTGGAGGACCTGCTGGAGATCTTCTTGATCTTCCACTATGCCTAGTTTTCTGACATTGTGCAAAACATTTTGCTCTGAAAAGCCTTGGCGATCCTCTGAATTCATGATTCCCTTTAATACGTTCAAGGCCTCCAGCATCAGAGGCAGAAAAGCAGCCCCACATCCTTTTGGAACCACCACCATATTTAACTGTTGGTAGGGTCTTCTTTTCCTTATGAACTTCATATCATCACCTACAGTATAAACAAATTGCTGGTCTGCATTGGCAAAGAGCTTTATTTTAGTTTCATCAGTCTTAAGAACATTTTCCCAGAAGAATGTTGGCATCTCTAGGCAGGTCTCGGGAAAGATCAGTATCTTTTTATGTTTGTCTTTCAACAGTGGGGACTTCCTTGGCCTTTTTCTATAAAACCCTTCTCATTCAACGTGCAACATATGGTACAGGATGAAACCATCGCTCCAGTTTGCTTCAGGTCAGCTTTAAGCTCTTTAATTGTTTTATGCTGTGTTTTTTTCAACAGTTCATGTCAGCCTTTGTGAGAAATTTATCATAGGTGAGTCAAAGACCTCTGCAGTGAGAGTCCAGTTCTTCTAACTAAACAACTGGTCACCAATTTTTCAAGAAGATGCCAATAACTACGTCATGGCAACTTTTCCGTTTTTATACTATTGCCACACATGTCTGTGTTTAATTGTTATCCTTTTAACCTTATGCGCTGCTCTGTGTAAAACAAATGAGTGCATATATACCAAAGCTGTTTCACTGCCCACGTTTTTTCATAAGATACTGTAGATGATATACACTGCATGGCCAAAAGTATGTGGACCCCCCCTTCTAATGACCGGGCTGAGCTGTTTCAGCCGCACCCATGCAGCATACAAACACATTTTAGACAACTGTGTGCTTCCAGCTTTGTGACCACAGTTTGGGGAAGAAGAAGCTCCTTTCCTGCTTCAGCATGACTGTGCCCCCCCTCCATGTACAAAGCAAGCTCCATAAACACACTGTTTGGCCAGGTTGGTGTGGAAGAACTTGAATGGCTGCACAGAGCCTTGACCTCAACACTACTGAGCCCTTTTTTTGATGAAACTGAACCCCAACCATGAACCAGACCTCGCCTGACCTCACTGATGCCTGTGTGGCCAAATGGGCACAAATTCCCAAAATTTGGTGGAAAGCCTTCCCAGTAGAGTAGGAACTGTCACAGCAGCAAAGGGGGAACAACTCCATGTTAATGCCCATGGATTTGGAATAGGATGTTCATCAAGCTTATAGGGGAGGGTGCTCAGGTGTCCACACACTTTTGGCCAAATAGTTTATATAAAGTGCAAGAGTGCCAAAAAAAAAATAACCAAAACTATAAAAGAGGACACCACATTATCCAGAGGTTCCATCCCATTTCTCATGCCACACCTCCTAGCCTGTCCATTTCCCTCTAAAATGATCCTTTTGTATCCTTTCTTCTCATACTAACTTCTTGCTCAACAGATGACAAAGCAACAAACTGGTCCAATTAGTCCTTGTCAAAATAAACATAAAACTTGTATTTGGAAATCCTACTAAACAAAGACTTGCCAAAGTAACCAAATGTACAAATTTCAAATTATGACGGTTTCTTTCTCAGGCTTGGTGGGAATATATTAACAAATAGTTGTACTGATAAGTTTTGGCAGAACCGTAGCCTTCTCTGGTCCCTGGCAGCTCTTCCTTAACTCTGTTCTCCCACCAAAACGGTGGTTTGTGCTGAACTGCGAGGCACCGAGCTTCATCACCTACCATTCTTTTTGCATACTCTTTTCATTCCAGATAGAATCAGACAGAGCACTGGCTGATGGTGAGCAATGCTGAAATGGTTAGGACTTCTGTGTTTTCAGAACTGCAGGCCAAGTCCACACGCCACCCCCAGTTACCATCTTCTAAAGGGCAGAGTGCGTAGGGGGTGATCATGTCAAACAGCGTTAAGCAGTGCCGAGGGCTGACCTACGTTCGCAGCATTTCCCACCCCAATGTGACAGTTCTTGAAGAAGCCCCACCGTTCCGGTGACTCAGGAGCCAGGTTTTACGTGCGAGGGTCATGAGCAAGCAAAAGTGTAGCTAGCAGACCCACTGAGATGAGGGGGCAAGGGGGCAAATGGCTAAGATTAGCCATCTTGTTCCAACCCCAGATTACAAGCGAGCAGTCCGCCCTCACCATTCATTCTAAACCCCCCACAGTTTCATTTTTTTATCCCCCCCAAGTTTAATGAAAGGTGGGAACAATTCTATAAAACACAGAGGCACCTCAAATCTCCTGGCTGCTCATTTCTACATCCAAATTTAATTACATCCCAAGACAATGGATTCGCCATGAGGCAGTCTTGGAAAAAAAAAAAAAAACAAAACAACAATGCCAAAAGAAAACCAAAAAGTTGCAAATGATCAGCCATATGGGGGACAAGTTACCCTACTTCCTTTCTACTCTAACCAATGGGAAAAATACTGACAAAAGAAAAAATGATGACAGAAGAAGATGCTGGGGCCACATGTGAGGCTCATCGCATCAACAGAACATCGCCCAGTAGATCCCGACCACACGTCATCTCTGCAAAGGATAGCAGCTCCACCACAGGACCCAGAATTAGAGGCCTACCAGCTGTCCCGGACGACTACAAGAAATAAAACCATTTCTTACGCAAAGACAGGGCCCTGATAATTTCCCTTCTAATTTGCTTGAGGCTAAGCCTGCCCATGGCTGAACAGAGAGTGACATTCGAGGAACAGAAACTGGAGGTTGGAGATCTCCGCCTGCCTGATCTGAAATCACGGCCCTTGTACGAGCGGTAGCTTTTGATCTGGTAGGGCTTGGGTTTCTCAGGAATGCACAGCCTTTGGTTCTTCTCTTGCTGATAAACAGACATGCTGAGAAGACACCCACGTACATATACCTGCATACTCTGGTAATCTCATTTAGCGACTCCGTTAGGATATGAGTCGCTTGCCCCCGGAGAAGCTCCTTGCAGCAGGAAATTGAGGGACATAAATCTCCCGTGAGCTGGGGGACACGAGTAACCAATGCATAGCCAAGCGTACCGTCGGTAGTGGGAAGGATGAAGGGATCGGCCAAGTGACAAGGGGGGAGCGGTGCTCCGGGGATGCTGCCGAGAAAAGCGAACGGGATGATATAACAGGGGCAGGTGGCTGTGGAAGACGGCGCTTAGCAATTTGCAAGGTACACCACTTTTCAGCTGCGCTGTAACCTGCGATTCGCTCGATTGCTTTGACACCGTCCATCAGTCCCCCCTCCCACCCTCCCCCCACATTGCATTGGTCGCTGAGGCAGACGCTGTGGACGTCTCAATTGAGAGGACAGGAGATGCAGGGCTGTCAGAGTCGGGGCATTGTGCTTTCCGTCAGCACTAATAGCGGCCTTGATTCCCTATCCACGCATCCCTCTGAAGTTCCCTCCACTCCATCAAGGCAGTGTGCGGTTGCCCGGCAACGGCGGGGTCTTGTGTCTCCGAGCGCCACGGTTTGTTCCTGCTGAATGCAGCAGAGGAGAGGGGAAGACACAAACTGGTAAATGGTAGACGTGGACCCAGGGGGCCCTGGATCAATGCGTGCACAAACGAGCGGACTCTCTCGCCGCCGCTCGCCTCTGTTTTCTCATTGTTATGGCAGCACAGTAATGCATTCATATTTCTTCTTATCCACATACTGATCTTCTTCGGTTGTCCATAGGTTCGTGCCCGCAGCAGGGCAACGGATGGGACGCACTCTGAGATTCCTGGCACCAACCCTAAAAGCCATGTTGCATATTGCGTGACAAGCGCAACGAACAAATAAGTAAATTACACTGTGAAATGGGCTCTGATCGGTTCCATGTGTGTCTGGGTTCAAGCCCGTGATCGATCGTCTCGGACGCCCTGGTTTGATCATCGCATTGGACGCACAAACTTATACAAGTTCATTGAGCGCTTTGTGCCCAAGCACAAAAACGTTATGAAGCTTTTTCTTTATGATGCAAGGGTGATCAGATGAGACCAGATAGGAGGACGCTGGACCGTCACTTCCTTGGTGACCAAATGTTGGCGGGAACACCTACAAGAGCAGAACGGCAGCACCATGCCACAGGTGTGGCTGGCAGGTAAGGTGTGGATCAGCTGAGCAGCGTCATTCCAGTCCCACCACCACCAACCCCCACCCCACCATCCACCTTTTGACTTGAGTTAGATGCTCACATAGTGAGGGAACGCAACAGTTAGCCACAGTTTTAGGCCTCCTGTCTGTCCCACGCGAATCCACTTTGAAGAGAGTTCTCAGCAGGAACAAAATTTCTGTTTTGTGCTCAGCTGCGCAGATCCGAGTTGGGCTGCATCCTAAATCTCACCACTACTACGGGTATGTTGAAACCCCAACAGCAATCCTCGCTTCTGCCTAATTCAGTTGCTACTGGCATGAGAGTCGACAAAACATGTCAACTGCGTTCTTTGATGGACCTTTTCCACCAAACCCGGAGAAGGAAATGAAATCGGTTTTATGAATATAAAATTTACAAGTTTGCCTACCAGGTTTGGCAGGAACTCTTTGTTTAATAAGATTTCTAGAACGTACGCTTTAGGCGTTTTTTTATTCATGTCCAGATGTCAATAAGCGGAACCTTGACTTGTTCCTCATCCAGGGCCGATTAGATGTTCTCCAGCTTTTAAATTTAACTTAAGGGCAGAGCACCAACTCCAGCAGAGAGATGACACCTGGGTCTGTGCCACCAGGACCAGGAGCCGGAGTTTACGATGAGGATGAGCTCATGAATCTGGACTGAACCCGGGCCACATGTGTTGTGCATTATTCTCTGATCGGTTCCATGTGTGTCTGGGTTCAAGCCCAAACTCCTTAGGATGAAAAGGGGAGGCCGAGAACCCGTCATCCCTGCAAGAGGAGCCGTGAAAAACCACCGATTTCCTAGTGCAAATTTACCCATAAATCCCCACTCCCGTGAGACCTCAAATCCGACGTTACGAACAGGATAACATCACTGAATAACTCAATAACAGCAAAGTGTCTAATAATTCCTTACGTTTTGCAGCTGTGTGAGCAAAGGAAAAAGCTAACTTTAATAGCGGAATTACGGCCGGTGCTTACAAGTATTCATTAAAGTGGACATTTTATTAATTTTGATTTATACAGAACCTTACAACTTAAAAAAATAACTAAATCACCACTCATTATTTTTTTATAGATCATAGCAGTTCTCCAAATAACAGTGGCATCAGTTTAAGTTCCAACATAAAGTCCGGTGCATTTTATTACTTCTGCTTACATCTGCCTTTACGACGAAGCCCAAAAATTTTAAAGCAGATGTATAAATAGAGAAGGAAATTCAGTAAAGAGCGATATATTTTGTATTATTTACGCACATTTTTTTTAAAGTGACATTTCTGTCTGTTGTCTCTTGAGGTCGTTTCCTAGAAGAGGGTGGATATTAAGGGTGAATATCGACATGACCTCCATGCACAATGGCGCGTCGTGGAGGCTGCTGTAGACACATGCTGGAAAAATACACAGCGTCGCTGTTTTTCTTTTTGTGCGTGGCTGCTGCTGAGAGAAGTGGATGACCGTTGCTTCCAGCCCTTGTGCCCATGTCCTCCAGGTGCAGGTGAGGGTGGGAAGCAATCATGTGAGCTCCGCTGTCCACATCAGGCCCAGTTGCACATATCCGTCACAGGGATGACGAGAGACAGCTCCGTGGATGCTAAGAGTGCCAGGCATGTGGCTTGGGGGGGGTGGAGCCGAATCTATGCATCCGGGAGGACACGTGAACACACACACACACACATATTCATGCATGCACACACTGATCCTCTCAGTTTTCCCACCTCTGTACCAAAGGCTGGCAGATTACAGTGAGTGGGAAGCCTGCAAGGGAAACACACACTAGGAGGCAGGGCCTAGACAAGAGCCCCCCCTCACACACACATACACACAGAGTCCAGGAGGGGGTCCGGGCCTTGTGGTGACATTGGAGATCACACGGACCCACCTAGAAACGACAACATCTGCCTCCGCGTATGTCATTACACCACCGTGCGTGATCTCCTGCCCCTCTTCCTCTCCTGTTTTATTTTTACTTAAAAGATCCTCATGGGAAAAAAACAAGAAGACCAATAAACCAAAAGTGCAGATGCAGGTGCATTTACATACTGGCCTGTTCTGAAGGATGTGGTGTGGCAGTACATCCTAATGATGAAGGAGGCAGAAAGTGGCATTGCTGTTGCTATGCGGAATCTCCAGACACAAGACCAGCTGCCGTCAGGATGCAGATACCAGCCAGGATGCTTAGCTGATCTTTCGATCTGTAGCAGAGAAGACGACACGTAGCCGAGGGCTGTTTCTGTGTACGTGTTTAGTCGACGTGCATCTCCTGTGCTCGCATTTTTAACGTTGCGACTGTTCCAAGAAAATAAATGTTTGAAGGATATGCAAAATACCCCTCTTCGCAGCTGTTTCTGGAACATTCTACCCGCTCGAATGGTGAAATTTGGGTTCAGTTTGTATCATAAAAGATAAATACTGGGAATAAGCCTCCCTTTCCAGTAATGAGGCAGACAAACCAGAACCAGACGCCCCAGGCAGTTTGCGGATGAGGTTCTACTGCATACAAAAGCATCAAGGAGGTAAACATGGATTTAGAAACAGAACAAAAAACTGCTCTGGTTTTGCACATAGAAGTTGAGATAATCCAGACCATCTTCCCAACGCCTGTTTTGCAGCATTTTAGCCATCACTACGCTCCGCTGTGCGGCGATTTAACCATTTAACCAATTTCACACATTTAATGGCATAAATCTTGCAACATGAGAATGAATAAATAAACAGACTTCATTTCAGAAGTTTCACCCTCCTGCAGCAAAACCGCGCATCCCAGATCAAATATATGGTCGGTTTGTATGAGACAAATGCCTTAGGTACGCCCCCCGATGGGCACAGGCATCCGTAACACCTGCGGATGCAGAGAAAACTTTCTTCTGAGTTCTTGTTCTCAAAGCAGTCCTGAACTCATCCTGCCTTCTGTGAAAGTTGGGTCGGTGCTTTGAACGTAAAACTGATAAAAGAAAACAGTTTATTGCAGGGGAGTGCTGTTTCATATCTTCTGGTGGAAGAGAGCTTCAGGTCTTATGGTGCAGTGGGACAGAAGATATCTACAGGCTAATGCTACTTCATTGTCTTTGTTTCTGATCCACACCAGAGGCCTTGTACAGAACTTGTGGGACATGATGCTTAATCTCACACACACACACACACACACACACACACACACACACACACACACAGTTCATTTTTATTTGTATGAAACCATACAATCTACAGCCTTTTAAAAAAATGCATCTCCAAAAAAACACAAGATGAGGCCCAGCTGCTGCAATTTAGGCAACTTTTGAAGGGGTTACGGTTGTAATTGAATAAATATTCAGTAAAGAACACATAAGCGCCCCTTTCAGTGCTCATGTTTCATTTTTGGGGGGATGCAGGTGTGTCCAGCAGGCTGCTACAGAACAATAATATTGCACGGGACCAACTGACCACAGAATCTAACTTTTCATGTTTCGGCAATAAGGCTGTGAGCAGGAAACATCTTGATTCTTTGCAGGCCTGGCCTGGAATAAAGGCAAAGGTCCACAAAAATGTCCATGACTCAAAACACATGGGATATTTTGTAGTGCTGCTTTCTTACTATTGTTTAATCACTGGGGAGAGATTAACCTCCGGTGCTCTTTGGCAGCTTAGGCGTTTATCAGCGGCGCTGTCCACACAGCGGACCCATGCTGGTCCAGCTCCCACATGTGGCAGGATTGCACATGGACGTGCGTAAGGGATCACATCTCGGTGGGCCACACAAGCCCTGATGCAGAATTTTCATCGGCAGCCATCAAGCTCCACAGCGAGCTCCCATGATGACCAGAACCGATGGCCACAAAGTGAATTTCTCTGTGGAAAACAATAACCCTTAGCTTAAGGTTTCATTCATTTATTCATTTATTCATCCATCCATCCATCCATCCATCCATCCATCCATCCATCCATCCATCCATCCATTCATTCATTCATTCATTCATTCACTGCATCCCACCCTCCCTCCTCCAGGGCTGAGAAGTGGGTATTCTTGCCAACAGCATAAGTTCCCCTTCAGAGACGATACCACACTCTGAAGAGTATGATCTCCAGCAGGAACCTCTCAAACCAACCAGAAGACACTCAAAGAGAGGAGCCAGGTGCTTCTGGAGAGTCAGTAAGGCGACTAAATGAGGGGTTTAACACTCTCGACTGAGGCAGTGTGTAAAGCACGCTGTTTGCAGCTTTACATACATACTTTTCCTCTCGCAGATTCCCTCTTAGATAGTCCAGCAGGTGGTTGAAAAAGAGGGGATTGTCCAGCTCGCAGTAGGGTCCAAATTTCCCAAATGTAGCCTGAATTGACAATTGGGACCTTTCTGTTACCAGAAGATATGTAAATGTTAGCTACAGGTTCTTAGGTCAATGATCCACCCAGTATGGAGAAGCGACACCTACAGTCCTCAAGGGTGGGCGCTTCTACCCTCACAGGCCCACACACACACACACACACACACACACACACACACACACACACACACGTGCGCCATCCCCCATCCTCGCTCGCTGTGTTCACTCTTGCTCAAGAACACTGTGTATTGTTTGTGGTTCACTTCCCAATCTGCTGTGGTGGCAGAGAAGAAACAAGATTGCATAACATATACTTGTGCGTGTAAAACTGTTTGCCTGTTCACTCCCATGTGTGCTTTTGCATCCTTCGCAGGGCTGCGTGCGCTTCAGCGGCATCTGTGCGTGTGTGTGTGCCCGCAAGCGCCCGAACATGCGTGACATTTCTTTCCTATTGACAAACACACCTGTCCTTGAGACTTCTGTTTGCCAAAGTTCCACTCAAAGGGGTTTCCATGGGAACCATCTGAAGGCACTTTGTGTGTGTGTGTGTGTGTGTGTGTGTGTGTGTGTGTGTGTGTGTGCGTGCGTGTGTGAGCCCATGTCGTGTAACAGGTACTTCTAAATTATCACCTTTACAAAAAAAAGAAGAAACCCTCACTTGTTCCCCCATAATACACTTCTTCCCTTCAAATGCACCGTTCGCACGCTCACACAGACACCCACACTCGGAGAGAGAGCCACACACATACACCCTTTTGCATATTCCCTAGACAGTAGGATACTCATTAGAAGAATAATGCAGTCACATCACAGTATCAAACACTTCCTGTGGTAAAAAAAAATAAATAAAAAATAAAAAATAAATTAAAAAAATAAAGTAAAAAGGAACTTAGTTATAACAATTATAAGCGTTGCAGTACCCGTCTTTTTTAGGTGTGCACATCGGCTATTTGACACCACTTTCCCAAGAAAATGAGAAAGTGCAGAACTTGTAAAGCAGTTACACTTCTTTGGGATGTTTATATTTTGTGCTGCTCTCCTTTCAAAGACTCAAAAGCAAAGTTTTAGTTGCACTTTCAGTTAGCAACATGCATAAATGGCCAATACATTCATGCAAAAGGAAAATTGGGCAGACCTCCCCTTGTTAACCTAGCAAGACTGTGACTGGGACCTTTGTGCAGAATGCTAACATAAACAGCCTTTTGGGTCAAAATGAGAAGCACGGGTTCTGTGTGCTGTTTCTAGAAGTGGCTGCTGGCACCTACCGTTGGACGGCAAAGCGGGGCTTCACGCAGTAAAGTGACTGATGCCATAAAAACAAAAGTTGGTTCCTCATTCTCCCTTCCTCGACCCTGGCTGGTAGCCGGACACCTGCTGGGCCCGGAAAGGACAATTTGAAGGGTTTTGTTTCAGACAAACACACAAGTACCTAGTAAATATTTCATGAACGGAGTGTTTGAAATGTTGAATGAACTAAAATTGATTCATTACTTTTTAATGCTGTCTGGGCAAGCGCTAACATTTAAAATAATTTCTTTGCCTGTGCCTGTACATTACATTTTTTTTTAATGGAGAAATTGAGGCACTTTCTTGCTTCTGGTTTACTCTGACAGCCTGGATTTGAATGTTTACAGACAATTTTTGAAAAAAGACCCCAGAGACCATTTCCATCTGGATTTGGCTTTGTGTTAAATTATTATGAGTACCTAAAGTAACTAATTCAAATGCCGAAATTGGAATTGCTTTAGTAAAAAGAAACCTTACTCCACACGAGGGTAAAAATGTAAGATGAAAGATCCGGTGGATGTAACTATTGGTTGAGATGTTGGTGCTATGCGCTAAGTCGACACCCAACTTCCAGAAGGAAGCATACACTGCGGGAGAAGAGCCCCAGGCGTCTCCAGTCCTCATCTTTTCCTTCAATCAAATTAAAATGCAAGCCAGCTGGCATTTGAGTGCCATCTGAGTTTTGGCGACACAAAGTGAATCTCGGGTGACGCTGTTCCATTCGTCCCTGGGACTGCACAGGATTGCTGAGGCGGACACCCGTGGTGATTAAAAAGCTGTGTCAGTAATGCAGTGCATGCGCCACAGCGGGCAAGAAGGTGGTGCGTCCACCACTTTGGCCCTGGTACAAAACAAGAAAACACAGTAGATGCCAGTAACCACAGAAGCAAAACACTTTGCGAACACGATGGGGTGCCACCGCATAGCATCTGGAGGGTGTGACACACCTGATACCAGTGATGGAGAGAAGCACTGACATGAGGTTGCGGGTTACTAGGTGCTGGATTCTTGAGAAGAAGAAGAAGAAGAAGAAGAAGAAGAAGAAGAAGAAGAAGAAGAAGAAGAAGAAGAAGAAGAAAAAGAAAAAGAAGAAGTCCTGTCTTGTTCCCAAATCTCCAGTCTCTCGAATTCTGGTTCCTTAATCTCCTCAAGTTCATCAGCCTCACGTCTCCAAACCCAAGGCTCTCCGTGTCTGCACAGCATGTCACCACTCCTGCAAACAAAAACACTGCACCTGAAACCCTCCCTCAATGCCTCAGCCCTGTGCGGACGGGATGGTGGAAAGCAGGAACACAACACATTGAGTCCACAGATGGACTCTCCATGCGAAAAAGTGAAGTGACCACAAGCGATAATAACATCATGTTGCCTTTGCTCGCTGCTTACATTACTGCTGGAAAGGCCACAAAAAACCCACCAACAACACAAACAAACTTTCTGATGGAAGGAGAACCATAAACATGCAATCACAGGGTAGAACCTTTCAGTCCAGTCGCATAACTAAGATTTTTAAACGCTTTCTTCTCGAGACTGTCGACCTCCATGCTCTCTGCCTCCATGCCTCCATGATGCACACTAGCAGCTGGTTGGAGATCTCAGGTGTTGCCAGGTTCATGCTTGGGACCAGCTTGCTTGTTTATCACCCCTGCGCCAACCCTCTGACTTCACCAAGGTTCTTACACTGTTTTGATTTTAAGCCAACACCTTTATCCTCACTGACACATCATGTGGTGTTTACACACAGGGCTACGTAGAATTATTTTAACATTAGATTTGTAATTTCTACTGTACAAATTCTAGGAAAGTACTGTGATCAACGGTGGTGGAGCAAGAGGAGGATGCAACCTGGATCCAAACACTGGAAGGCCTGCCATCCCAAATCATTTGTCCTGGAATCCCTTGCTACAGAGTAAAACCATCTACCACCGACAGGTATGGAAACCATGTAGTATGAGAGAAAGCTGAAAGAAAATGGATATAGAAAGAACAAAATGCAAAAGCAATTATGGCAACACCCCAGTTAACGGTACCTCATAGTAAAGTTGTCTTAGCTAAAGGTGTCGGACGAATGGTACACACATGATCTCCCACAGATGCTACTCGAAAGAACTACCTGGCACCAGGAGATACCAAAAACACGCTGGAGCGCTGGCGGACTTGCGGGAGAATAACGTTTAAGGCCGATGCAACCTCCAGAAACGTGGAGCCCAGTGTAGCTACAAATCAGGATTTCCACATTCCCACATTGAATATTCCATGGGAGCAGCAGCTGAATCCAATTACGTGGGCAGCTTTATCAGATAGTAACACTTTATGTAAGTCCCTCGGACTTATGTAAAGCAGTGGTTTCTGGCCGATAACGCTGCCCACATTAATTGGATTCGAGATATTTTTCGTAGCTGTTTTGACTTAGACAGGGCGGTTGTACAACACAAAACATCTATGTCTGCATCCATCTTGGATGCCGCATCGGACAACACTTTGAAATGTAAATGAAAGCGCCGAGTTTCCTCCAGCAGCTCGGCGCACGCGGGCCACCGCGTGGGCTCGCCTCTGCGAGGAGGCGCCGGTTCAAACAGAGGCAGGAGCCAGGTGCACGAAGCCCGGCTGAGCCCCTCTCGCCGCACCCCGGAGACGGTTGCCGGAGACTCTTCCTTTCCAATTTCCGAAGGTTACATCTTCGCAGTTTTGCGTCTACGTTCTTGGTCCTGAGATGGCTCCGCACAACGGAGCCAACCGTCCTACGAGAGGATATCGGGGAACAAGAGGAGGGTCTCATTCTGAGAGACCCGAAGCAGGTGGGTCATTGTTCCCCACTTTGCGGAAGGAGAATAATGGAAGCTCACAGGGTGTTTTGAAACACTCTTTAAATGCCACCGCATCATGCCTTTGTTTCTCACCAGAGCACAGTCCAACAGGCGGCTCGACCTTGGATCAGACACGGCTGCGTGAGCTGGAAACGGTTACGTAAGGGAGCCACTGCGCGTAATTAAAAAATAGGCCCTTGCTTTTGTTTTCCTGGTGCGGCGCGACCCATCGGGCCCTAGACTTAGAGCGGGTCGGCTAATGCAGACGCAAAGCCTCTCCGCAGACACACGCTTGGCCACCGAAGCTGAAAAAAATATTAAATGTTTATGGTGGACCCAGGTAGACGGGTAACTCAGCCCAGTACGAGACATTCATTAGTGAAGTGGAACCTGTCTGACAGCAGAGCTTAAGTCTTTCATTTCAGCCACTGGAGATGGACTGGAGAACATTTCCATGCAAAACACTGCAGGCAACAGATGAAAAGGGGGGGATAAAACATCTGAATTTTCTGGCACTATTTGAACCAAGCAGCAATTGTGTTGCGCAGGTTGAGGAACGGCTACACCGTCTTATAATTCCAAACAGCCTGGATTAAGTTCTCAACAAAGTTTGGGCATGAACTTTAGCAGGAAGTCACATTTAGAGGGCACACCTTGAATTCGGGGTTTTATTTTTTCAAAGCAAGGTGGGGGCTCTAAAAACCAGTGAGCAGCTGGCAGCTGGAGCTACAGGTGGAGGAAGTGGGCATGGTTGCTCAAAGTGGAGAGACCCCTAACTGTCACCCTGGGTCACAGGGTGATGGAGGATTTTCAGATGAGGACAGCAAAACTTGGACAGAAGGTCACATATACTTGTGAGTGATTGGACTGTTCAGACATGAACGTTGATGGAGAAGGCAGCAAGGGAAGTGGACGCCTTTATCACACACCTTCAGGAACAACTTGTGGGCCTTGCATTGTTTTATTGTTGCTGGGCAAACCAGGTCCACCGTAACTACAGAAAGAAGGTCCAAGTGTGGAACAGACAGAAGCTCAGAACCTCACGTTCATGCCCGGATTTGGATCTGGTGTAAGGGGTTCACTGGATGTGATGAGCATCTCTTACAGAGCACCAACAAACAAAAGCAACCCAGAATCAGTTTGGTCCTGATCCTATAAGGACTTTGCAGATAGCAGCTGCTCATCATGGACTGTCACCTATTTAAGAAGATAGAAGATGCACAACTTGGCTGCACAAGGAAACTCAAATAAATGTTTACTGAAAGCAAAACAAAGTGAGCACAAGTGTAAAGATTGGCGCACAGGAGATCCACGGAATCACATAAAGTGGCAGAGAACAGAGCTAAAGAAAGCCACGTGAAGCAGCCACCGCTCTTCCTAGCCATTTTTGATGAGTCCCATCGTTTCCACATCTCTTCTTCTTTCCCCCTCTCCACTCTCTCCTCCTCCCGCAGCATTTCGGGTTCCATCATTCTGCTCCTTCTCATTAGTGAGACCAAAGCCAGCTGTGTTACATTTTCTCAAGACTGGGCTATGACGAAGACGACAGCAGACAGACCAGCTCAGTTGAGGAGATACAGCTTCGGCCTCTACTTCTGCACAAAGTTCCTTTCTGTCGACGTAGTGATCCCCTATCTCTGTTTCTCCATCCTTCGACTCCCTTGCGCCCAGGATGTTACTAGGAATGTCACTTCCTCAGCTGAGGGAGATCATCAACCTTCTGGAAACAGGCCAGTTGCTGAGCCATGTGGTTGACCTCTGTCAGGAAAGTCAGCCCACCAGCTCCTGTGTCCACCCATCCAAGTCAGCCCCAGGGGCCTGAGGGTCAGCAGCAGCTCTGAACCAACCTTATGGAACATTTTACTGAGGTCTCCTGTGGAAACACCGCGTGTTAAATATTTATGGAAACGCTATTGCTATACCTAGCCTCGTAGTATGATGTGCATTTCAGCATATCCATCAGGGCTCTGAAACAAATATACTCAAGCATGAAGGATTACATTTAACGCAGCTGGATAAGGTGCGAACGCAATGTGTTGC
The DNA here is from genome assembly GCA_018136845.1 of Heterotis niloticus. NCBI lineage: Eukaryota > Metazoa > Chordata > Actinopteri > Osteoglossiformes > Osteoglossidae > Heterotis > Heterotis niloticus. Next base: position 29,288,590 of record CM030890.1, read on the forward strand.
GCATCTTCTGCTGCCTGCTTTTAAGCGGAGAACTGCTTCACTGCAGACATAAACTTGAAGTCCTGCAGGCCATGTGTTAAAGAATAGACAAATTCCTAACTCTGATAGGCAACCTTTGTGAGCAAAGTCCTGGACAGAGGAGTTCTCTGGAAGGTAAAACCTTATCATTCTCTATGAACCAGAGCAATGGGCCCTGAGATGGTCACGGCCGGTCTGACCCATGTCATGGCTGTTAGGGACTCAGATGGTCAATGTCCAGAGAACTCAGGTAGCCCAGGATCTGAGATGTTAAGCTACACGTGTGCCTTTCAGAAGAGTGAGAAGGCTTGTGAGTTTTACTAAAGTAAAAGGCTGTTATTCCCTCACATTCAAAGAGGACCGGGGGGGGGGATGCTCAGAAGTCTGAAGGTTGCCACTATTATTTGCAGCCTGCTTGACAGCTTCTGACAATGTAATGTATTTCCCTGTTTGTTGAAAAAAAGAAAACAACAACAACAGCAGCTAAAATGAACAAAAATAACTAGCGGAGTGGGCAAGGAAGGAAATGAAAACCTGAGCTGCATTCAAGCCAGATGAATGGATCCAACCCAGTGTGCTCCTCTGTCTCAGGTGTGGACAGCAGGTGTGGACAGGGTCATTACCCAACCTTCTCCTGTCCATCTGGACTGAATGGCCTGTGCTGCATCTGGTTTTAAAGGCTCTTGCAAGGTGAATCCATGAGGGATCCATTAGTTCTGCTTGAACTGAACATCTGCTGTGTGCAAAGTCTGCGAGATGTTGGGGAGGGTGGACGTGAGAGACGCACCTGAAGGACCCAGGTTTGAATCCCACCTTCTACCCATAATCATGTTATTTACCATGAATCGGTGCAGTGAAGAAGTACCTCTGTAAAGGCCCAAATAACTGTAAGAAGTCAAACAAGCTTAATACTTAATACTAACTTAATTAGCAGACATCTAAGCCAAAACCATCAAGCCAAAAAATATCTCAACACACTTCTACAAAACAGCATGCATATGTATCTATGGGGCACTGAAACGCTAACTTTCTCTCCATCTCACTGCCAGCGTCTTGTCCTCCACACCAGCGCATGCTGAGGACGGGTGTTTTAGCATCCCGTAACCGGAATATTCCCGCTTCTGAACGTGAGCGGTTTCTCGGCCACCAAGCGTTTTTTTTTTTTCCTCTCCCGAAGTGCGGACCCATCTTTCCTTCAAACTCTGCCCACTCTGAGATCACATAACCGACAGGTTGATGAAGGAATGGATATAGATGTGAGACGCTTCCGCCAACGCCGTGGGTGCAGCCAAATTGGCCGATCGCACCTGCCGACATCTCCTGACTATTTCGACTGTCAGACACACCTCACAACCTCGTCTGTCAGCATCAGGTGCGGGAATGGAGATTCAGAGCATTAATTTTCATATGGCAGGCAGGAGGCACAACATGTGGTTGCGCTTGCTGTTTCAGACACTGTGCAGATTACAAATACAAAAACAGTGCGGAACATCGGCAGCGTGCGGCTGAAATGAGCTTGGCCGCACTGGTGGAGTGGATATTTGGGGCAAAGCCGCAGAGCCTGCGTGGATCCTTAAGTGGTGAAGATGTGCCTAGGATGTCCGGAGGGGATGAATTTGGGAAACTTTTAGGAATGTAAGAGACGCACCAATCCACAGCTACACTTTAGGTTTCTTTTTGGGAGAGCCGAAAACACAAGGACAAGAACCCAGCACATTCTTACACATCCAGCACTTCAGTGGCCAAAGCCAGACTCTTTCGCCGCACTGTTTAGGAGTTCATGTCCTGAATATGGCTATAAACATTGGAAGGATTAGCATAACAATCCTGCATTCTGCTGTCATCCCCTTTGCCTCAGTGCACTCCTCACCCCCTGCATACATCTGTCGCGCGCGCGTGTGTGTGTGTGTGTGCACGTGTGCGTGTGCGTGCGAGCGCTTCACTTTCCAGGCTTTCCTCCTCACACAGCAACACCGTAGTGTCATTGTTGTCTTGCCTACACGGGAACAGCTGCCAAAATCAGGCCTGGACTGATGAAACAAAGAGCTCATTCGTCATATATATTTTATTTAATATAATTCATTTTATACAGCCAGTTATTACCATGCACTTCCTCAAACTTAGCAAAGTGATTTTCTGCAAACAGAGAACTCAGAGCCTGGATTTAGGGAATCAGACGGTTCGACTGGACCTGACTCTACTCCCTGTGTACCACAGTGAGTTTAGAACACAGTCACAAGTGTGATGTGTGACCAGCACAGAGCAAGAACAACGGTTGCATCATTGTCAGAGCATCCAGTTCAGGTGACAGTGGCACAGGTAGCCAGGTCCAAACTCAACTCATCTATGGCAGCATTATGGAATAATGTGCAGCGCAAATGAAGACCAAACATCTTGGTCTTAGATTTCATCAACATGGACCCCAGAGGTGAGTTGGACAGCCTGCTTCTCACTTGGCATGGAGGCAGCCATTAGATTATCCAGCACAGCATATTTTCTCATAGGTAATTTATTCAGGAAAACAGTAGGTATGGACCTTGCTTGAGGATACTGCAGCAGCAGAGGGGCTTAAAATGACAACCTAACCCAGCTTACAGGTGTGCATCCCTAACAGCTGCATTACCTCCGGCCCTCAACTTCCAGCCACTTCCATTCTTTCCAACCCGCAGATGGAAGACTGCCAGCACACGGCCTGGAAGCACTTCCCCGTTTCCCTTCAAAACCTCCCTGTCCACCAAACCTCAGAATGCAAAATTAAAAATCACCTAAGCAGTGGTTTTTATTTATTTTTTTTGCATAACTGCGTAAATAAAAACAGCCTGCATTATCAGCACCTTTACACCTTTTTTGCCTGAATTATAATTTTTGCGTTCCAGATAGGAGGTAGCATTATTTTATATGGCAAATATCTGTTTCCTGTTCAGTGCAGAATTTGAACTCATAATGAAGATGTTGCCTCGAAAACAAACTCGTGTTTTCGTTAAAAAAAAAAAAAAAAAAAAAAAAAGCAATTCTTTTGCACCGATCACATTTCCTCGGTGGACTCGCTCAGCTAAACTGAAGGCCTTGTGTCGGTCTCGTGATCGTTCAGCGACATACGCTTGGACTTTCCTTACTGCTTTTTGAATTAAAATACACTTTGTTGTCATATATTTCTTGTTGCTAGAGGCAAACTCGAGGTTACAGATCAAACTGATGCCAAACCATTGCACGTAACACAAACTTACAGGAGACATTACATACTGGACCGGTATGTATTGCTGAAATGATGTAAAGCCAACAAACAAAAGATTAATTCAGAAGCGCGCAAAAACTACAGATTGAGGTGAAGCTAGAGAAAATAAACCTCTTGAAGGTCGTGGTCCAGTTGCGTGCAAGTTGCCTTGAAGGAGTCATAGCCCTCACTAGGGTATCACTGCACAGGGGGATGAAGGAACGTGGCTGGTGCGGTGGCCACGAGAATGAGCTATGTGTTGCAATATTCGGAAGCAAAGACCATTCGCGGTCCAAGAGCAGAACACCTTCCCATGCACACAACTGCTGTTCATTTCCCCCAGCTGCTGCTCGGTGACTTTTAGGATCTGAGCATTGTTTTTCAAGCCTTGCCTGAAACCTTGCAGGGTTTTAGCCAAAGCAACATACAGATTTATTTGTTGCTCACGGGTGCAAGACCCAAGGTCCCTCTAGGTTTGGGCTATAAGCCAATTACTTAACCACTGTTCTCTTGCCTCACTACCCGCTGTAAAAGCACAAAGAACAAGCAGCTTGTTTACATGCATTTCAGAACTACAATGGCTGTACTGCATATCCAAAGCAGTGCTTCATAAGGGTTATGAAGGAAGTTGGGTTTGAGAAATGATAAGCATGTTAAGAATTCACTAATGGTCCAGCGGAACGTGTGCTGGAGAGAAAGACGGAGAGCATCTGTAATGTAATTATAATCCACAGGACCTGTGGTCTGTCGGAGAGTCCAAATGCTGACGTGACTCAGTTCGGCCTGATGGCGTGTGCTGAGTTGCAGCAACGTAGCATCTCTGCTGGCTGGAGGAGCGCACACGAAAAATAGGAATGCAGTTCACCTGGAGGCAGTGAGGCACCCGGCACGTTTCATGAAACAAAAAACAGTAGCCGAGGCTGTCGGCCAGTGTGCCAAAGTCGCCCTGGATCACCGGTGTGTGTGTGTCATGTTGAAGATTTGCAGGGAGAGCAGAGCACCTACTGTATATTTAACCTTGAGATGGACAATGAAAAAGAGGCAAATGAAGAAGGCAACTTGGTCCAACCACGGTCCAACTTTAAGAGCCTCTTAAAGAAGTCCAAGCTGAGACTTTACTAGAGGTGGGTCCATCAATGGGGCTGTTTATGTGTGTGTGTGCGTGCACGCATGCTGACTGAATGTGCTTTGCTGCAGGGATGGTCCGGTGGGTTCTGCTCCCTGTTCTGCATTAGTAACGGTCCTCAGTTGTGTCAAAAGAATTTTCTTACGGTGTTTTTCCCCTGCTGGTCCCTGCTGATCAGTGAGTCCGAGTCAGCGGCAGAAGGAAAATGCTCTCTAGGTACGACAGAGACCATGGTGAGGATGGGAAATGGTTGAAAAATGCTGGAACTGTCAGACACGGCCTGTCCGTTAGGACAGCGGGAGCGGTGCATCGTCCAGCACTGCTCGCTGGCATCTGACTGACGTGTCACTGCAGATGCTGTGAGCAGCGGTCGATGGGGACAACCTGGCCAACCCCCCCACACTTTGTGGCAGCAGACTGAGCTCTGAAGTCACACTTAGTGCAGGAAGTAGCTCAGAATCCAAAAGCAGGGGGAACTGCAGCCACTAAAGGGGGGGGGGGGGCACTATGAACAAGGATGCAACACAGTGAGTTTTATACAGATCTCAACTCACATCTGCTATGAGAAGAGGCTTTACTGAAGGGGTGAACCACTCCTCAACTTGACGTAGGGGGTCAAAAAGATTGGGTTTGTGAGGAAAGCTGAAGTTCTGGCCAAACTCAACTCCACCTGCAACTTTCGCTCACCATGTGTCCGGCCATTGCGTCCATCGGCGGTCCTGTGTTGTCACGCTCATTACCCAGCAATAGGCACTCGTTTCCACGGCGATAAGCCTCTCCGTCCTTAGACCCTGCTGCTACGAGTGACAATTACCCCAGGCCGAATGCGAGAGGCGTCGTCGTGGCTATCGCTGCTAGGGTGCAGGAGGGGCCTCGCACGAGGAGAGATGCGCGCTGTTAGCTGTCCCAAACCTCACCGTTTCAGACCCCCCCCCCGCCCCAAGGGAAACGCTCACATTTCATATCTGAACTCGCTGTTTCCGTGGAGAGAGGCTTTCTTCTCGCCCCCCATCCCCGCTCACCCTTGACAACGAGTAATCCTCGTGCTTCGCAGTCGGCCTGCGGCGCCGAGACAGCGACACGCCGGCCATCGCCATCCAAGGTGGCAGTCTGGCCTGTTCTGCCAAGCCACTTATAATTACCTATTATTAAAAAAACAGGCCCCAGTGTCACACTGACATTCATTAGTTGTGCCGGTATAATGGCAAGGTTTGCCGACAGAGACCCGGGTCTTTATATAGCAGGGAGACGCGGTGCGGCAGCTGCATTCCGGCCAATGTTAACCCGTAACGAAGGGTTTCATGCCCGCTGGCCCTTTGTTAAAGCCGCAGCGACTTTGAAAATAAATCTTGAACTTTGGTTTCAAACCCTTGGCAGGTTTCAGCAGATCCCCTCCTCTCACCCGGCTTTATTTCCCCCAATTGTGCATTTCCACTAGCGGGTAGTTCTTGAACCAGCACCTTTAATGGCGGTGGCACTGTTTAATAAACACCGCCGCGCGCCTTCATCGCTGAGATCATGGTAAACGCTAATGTAAAAAAAGTGCTGCCAGATTTTGCAGACACTTTCATATGGCCATGCAGATTTCCGAGGCTCTTCTCGGTTTAATGGCGCTTTAATGTTGCGGCGCTTCCCAAGCTAAACACACGGGGAGCGGAAAGGAAGAAACACGGAGCGGCTGTCAAAGACAAACCGCTTACAGTGCATATAAGCAGAATAAATAAATTTTAAAAAAAGGGATTAAAAAACGGTTTCCAGACTCAGAAAATTGTTTCATAAATAATCAAATAAAATAATAATAAATTAAAAAAACAGTTGGCAAAAACGTCCTTCTTACGGCACAGTGACATTTCAGATAGTAAGCAAGTCTGCGCTTTTCTCATCCCGTTGCATGACCTGAAGTGTGTAGTTAAGCAGTTTTCTACAGATTTTACTGTCTTGGCATGTGATGTAATGCTATTTAAAGCCAATCCGTCGTGAATATTATTTCGAGTCGTGTGGTTGTTTTATTGAGTTACCTCGGAACAATTTTACTGGGATGTACAGAATTACACAGCACAATTATGAAAGCTGTTGTTTTCTTCTTGTAGACGCCATATAAATGGTGCCAACTGACCTGAAAGAAAAACATTTAAATAATAAAACTAGAGTAAAATATAAGAAACAGGAGAAGATGCAGCGTGATGGGAACTGCAGAGTGCGGCTTGGCATAGGAGATGTGTGCAAGTCATCTTCCGGATGTGTTGTCACCGATATGGGTGTTGTTTTCCGACAGGAAAAAAACCCGGGCAACAAAGCTGTGAATGAATCTGTGTAGGTTTTAATAAAAATCCTATGTCTGTATTTTGGTAAAATCACCACATTTCATTCCCTCTTGTACATCTGAATAAGTGCAGAAAGATGATAAAGTGAAGCTTGAACCTTCCTGCTTAACCTGGGGCAGCAGGTTTAAAGCCTTTAAAGCCAATGCCTTGCACCTGAAGGCCCCAGGTTCAGATCCCTCTCTTGTTGTACCACCACTGAGGTGGTTATTTACCCTCAGCTGATAGAGTAAAAACATTAAATTACCCAGAGGTACAAATGGGTGAATAAGTAGTGGTAAGTTAGCTCAGTATAAACATAGCTGCTGTCTAACTCTTGAAGGATCCAGGTTTGAATCCCACTGTCTGCTCCTGTATTCTTGCACAGAGTTTTAAACCTGAATTAGTATGCAAGTCGCTTGGGAGCAAAGTGTCAGCTGAATATGTAAATAAATTATACAAACATTGCAAGTTGTGTTGCATGTCGGAAAAATACAAGTCAATAATAATAATAGCACCTGTGTAGCGGGGCAACCCCCCACTCCTATTCTTTCAAAGTGACAATGGAACAATGCTGAGCCTTTTCGGGCATTTCGGATAACGGTGGCTTGAAATTAATATAAGATATTTAAAGAATTGCAGGATAAATAAAGATTTTATTCAGTAACTGATTTGTTTGCTCATTTATTTATTAAGAGGGATGTTTAGTTGTATATTTAATTATTGACATGGTTGCATGCCATAGTGGTGTAGTGGGTAAAGCTGTCGTCTGGGTTGTTTAGGTATGGGATCCAATCGTGGTTTGTCTGTGTGGAGTTTGCTTGGTCTCACCGTGTCCACATGGGTTCCTCCCACAGTCCAAAGATGTGTTTCGGGTTAATCGGACACTCTAAGTTAACCATGATGTGTGTGTGTGTGTAGCCGCTCTGTGGTTGACTGGCATTCCATCCAGGGTGCCGTTTCCAGGATAGCCTCCAACCCCTGTGACCCCAAGCAGAATTCAGCAGTTAACCGTACTGGATGGAAGGATGCTACAAATTTCCAATCCATAATTTGGGCACACCCATCAAAACAAGGCAGCACACCAGGTCTGTGGGAGCCACCGCAAGAGCGCTGGCAAGACACGGCACCTCGTTTTTTCGGCTGAATCTTGTCAACGCGGGGCTTTGTGGCGTGAAGCAGTTTCTAGAAGATGTACTCGTACTTTTGATTGGTATGGTGGATGTGTATGTTTATATATAACGTGCTGGAGCAGGAGATATGCTGCAGCTTTGCTGCATTGTGGTGACGGTGGTGGTGTCAAGCAAGCAAAGTCAAAAGCCAAACAGATGACGGCCACAGATGATAACCAGCCTGAAAAATGATCTGCGGTTTTAACTGTGCAAGTGCATAGCTAAGAACATGTGGGAGACAGGGAGCTGTAGGCTTGCTGAACAGCAAAACGGTCTGAAAAAGCGAGCACTCGGAATTCTCAAAGCAGCTCGGAGCGCCGACAAAGGGCCGGAATTATTAGCGATTGACTAAATTACCACACATACTGTGATTTATACGCTGCTTTTTGTGACTGGTGAGAAACAAACAAAACGAAACAAACAAACGCAGCTACGCCGAGGAAGAATTCTTTACCGAAAAGAGGACTTTCAATTATCCACGCAGAATGGAATCGCTTTTGCGGAGGGAAACCCATTTGAAAGCGGCGCTTGGAGAAGCATGAAATACGTCCAGAGTGTAAGAAGACTAATAGAGTCACAGGGAATTACTGCAGCCTAAAGAGATCTCGCTATTCCCCTGCTCCGCAAAGTCAATAATACCTGTTCGTATGCGTCTGGAACAACGCACGGCGCAAACCCTCTGGCTTCATATAAATTTATTTGGGTTGTCCGATACCCTCAAGAATGCACGGTTTGTTATTGTTACCCCAAACTCCTGTTTTCAATTACATTACACCCCAAAAGCTCATATACTGTTTCCGGCTTATTTCAAATTGGTTTGTTCTGCACTCCCGGTTGCATGTTTGTGTAACAAAAATAAGATGCTCCCCAGAAAGTCTAGATAATACATTTTAAACCCCACCCCACACCTACCTTGCACTTACTTAAACAGCTATGAACACACTGCTGAAATATAGAGGTGCGTGTGTGGGGCTCTGGAATAGAAGATGAGGGTTTGGCTTCAAGGAGATGCTGCCACATGCCCATCTGTATAGCTGGCACCCCAGGGAAGAGAGTGAACAGCTTCAGGTTCCTTGGAGTAAACATCACTGAGGACCTGTCCTGGTCACAGCACACCAGCATCACCATCATCAAGGCAGCAACACAACGACTCTTCTTCCTCTGTCGGCTGAGGAGGTTTGGCATGGACAACAGGATACTTGTTAACTTCTACAGATGTACCATCAAAAGTATCCTGACTGGCTGTTTCACGGCCTGGTATGGCAGCTGCAGTGCGTCAGACCATAAAGCTCTACAAAGAGTGGTCAAGACAGCACAGAGCATTACCAGGACTGATCTGCCAGCCCTATAGGACCTCTACACCCAGCGGTGTAAGAAGAAGGCCCATAACATCTTGAAGGACCGCAATCACCCCAGCCACAAACTATTTCCTTGCTCCCATCCGGAAAACGCTTTAGAAACATTCGGACAAGAACAAGCAGGTTCTGGGACAATTTTCCCCCCAACAAAATAAGACTGTTGAACCATTGACCCCTCCTTTGGACAGTGAGATACTATCATTCTGAGATTTCTGTCTGTATGCCCTTATCAGTTTGTGTGTTTGTTGGTTTGGCTGTTCTTGTTCATTTGTTTGCTATTTCTTGTTCACTAACTTTTAACTTCTATATATATTTATTTACATCTTATTCCTTATTTATTTTTCTTAATTTCATTATTTATTTAAATTTCTTATATCTTATTTGCTTAGGATGCCTGGAAGCAACACTTTTCATGATCACAACACTGCTATGCTGCACCCATGCACCCATGACGAATAAACCTTGAAACTCGAAACATTCCACCACGATATTCTTGCAGCAAGTAGCCATACGGATCGCTCCCTTTCAGGCCTAGCTTTGAACGAGGGGGTTGGAGCTTCTGAAATCTTCTTGGTGGCTTTTTAGTTTGTAAACGACTGCCAACATTTAGTGGATTGATCTCGGGTTCCCCTCCGGGGTGTGCCGCCACCATATTGAGTAGCTCTACTGCAGACTGGTCTCTGGCCTTGCTCTGTCATCCTGAAGAAACGCTAGGTGTGAAAAGACAGCGTTTAATGTGTGCAAACCAGAGCTGGGGCTGACGGACCGGCTTCTTGGGTCTCGACCGGCATTCATTTGCATATGCAGGGCGGATCATCAGTTGGACTGCCATTAGATTGGTTAATGGGTTGAGGATAAATTTTACCCTCTATGCTGAAAAATTGTTGACATTCCAACCCCTTGAGCAAACCCCAAAGCCCTCCAGACGTGTAAGTGGACTTCCCTGTGATTTATTATAAATCGCACCCCCAACAAGCAGCCTCATTTTAAAATGTTTCCAATCAGTGGATGAACTCACATGCACTGCTAGTTGGGTTAAACTCAAGTACATCTGATCGGTTTGCGCGGAACCTGCCAGCCCCCTTCGCTGTTGTTTTCTAGAGGGGGCAGCCGCCGGCCAGTGTGCTAAAGTCCAGTCAAATCTGGAAACCATCTCCTTGGGGTCATGGCAGGATGCAACACACACGCAAAAACTCCACTCCCACAAAGCGCAGCCTCGGAATGCTGTAGTACTCAGGGCTGTCAGAAGGAGGAGAGCGTTGGAGACGTTTGTGGGTCGGGCTGAGTTGGAAGGAGGGAGCGAGGGAGAAGTACATCTGCTATCGTTTTACAGGCTTCCAGCTGCACGGTGCCACGTCAACACAGAAGAGCAGCATGCGAGCGCTCAAGTGTGCTGACACCGCGTGTGTATGCGTCTGAAGGGGACGGTGGGGAGAAAAGAAAACCCCATAAACAAATACCTCAGTGGAAAAGAACTAGATCACGATCTGATTAACCTCAATTGAGCGAAATGGAAAAAGGGCCGTGTTCGTGTCATAGCAGTTTGTTAGCAGGGGATGAAAAGTGGAACTTGCACCGTGGCTTAAAAAAAAAAAAAAGTTGCACTGAAAACCACCAAAGGAACAAACTAACTCATTTCCTTGTTCAGCCTTTGGGCTTGACTGATTTGACTTGAACTTCTGCTTTCTTTATGGAGTTAAACATCCAAATGCCCAATTCCACCCATCCCACAACCATGCCGTGCAAAGAGATGATGTTGCTGTATGAGATGTTGGCCAGCATTTTTGAGTACATTTATAAAGCTCAACCTCTCTGCTCTTTTGCCACGACTGTTTTTCCAGCCACAGATTTGAAATTTGGCAAACCCAAACTGAGGTTTTTTGTGCAGTCAAGGTCATTAAACTCCAAAAAGCTGCTTACTATTTTGAAAATTTACAATTTGATCTCTGGTCAGGACAAGTGGTGGGATCCCACTTAGCAGGTAGTAGCATCACAGTTTTTTTTTTTTTTTTTTTAATATTTATGTATAATTGTATGTTTTCCCCCTTTTTTGCTTAACCCGGGCTGGCTTCTGACACTCTGTGGCGTTGGCCTGTCTGACAGCACCCGCAGTACTTGTATACTAAATGCAACCACTTTAATGGTAAAAACAGTTGATTATATAATGTGCGGTTACTGTTTACCTTTCTGACCCAGGTAGTACCAGGTATTTTCTAAATGGCTCATTAGAAACATGATGCAGCCTGGGTTGAGCACAAATGTCATGGAAGCCATTCTGGGGCAGCAGGAAGTGCTGCTGTATCACACTTGGTCTGTTGATTGGATGTTGGTTCAAATCCAGCTTTGCGTGACCGGAGTTGGCACGTTCTCCTGGTGTCTGTGCAGGATTTCCTTCCACAGTCCAAAAACATTTCAGGTGCACCAGTCGTCAAAAATTGCCCATAGTGTGTGGACACCCTACGATAGCTCTGGATGGGAGTGACCCTGATGAGGACAGTTAAGGAGAGCAAGTGAGGATGAACTTATTCACTCAGCTGATGGTGTTATCACCAAGGAACATCGTGATTTACATGTCAAGAGATACACAAAACAGGTGCTTAAATGCTTTAAGATCACGATCAAGCTTTTGAAGCACAAAGCTGAGGTTGTAGACAGCTGTGGCAGAAAAGGAGCCCATCTCTCCCTCAAGGACAGCAGTTGCTAACAGCGCTTGAACTGCAGAGCTGCTGTGTGAATTTATCGCCATCTAGTGACTGACAAAACACATCTCCTGACAGTTACTGCTTTATTAACCAAACCCCCAAATCTTCTGCGCTTGCTTTCCATTGTCAAAAACATTTATTTAAAGACCCAAAAGGTCGCTTTCTCACCCCTCCCCGTCCCACAACACAGACACACAGTAGCGTCTGGACCCCAGATTATAACCGATTAGAGGAAACGGTTTTCATTGCCAGGATAGAGACAGATGTTGCTGGCAAACCCACCAGAAACTGATGTGGAAATTTAACTACGCGACCAGAGTGATTATATAACTGTGTCCCTGGTGTTTATGTATAGAGCAGGCGAACTGTCTGAGGAGGATTTGGGGCAAACCAATGCCAAACGAGACCGACAGGTACCAGAGGTTCACCCACAATCCACAGCAGGAAGGATATATGGCACACAGAGACTGAAACAGATATAGAATTTATTGTCAACCATAAGTAGGAAAATACATAGGTGTAAAGGAAACAAGCTGACCCTGTCATTAACATAAAACCAGTCCAAAGATAACCAAGAAGACCGCTAAGGATAAAACAGAAGTGCCTTGTTTACCATTCGGCCTTTTTACAATTCCTAATAATTTTAAAAACAGCTGCCTTTTTTGTATTAACTTAACATTCTTTTTTTTTTTTCCTTAAAACTTTGTGCAAGTGTTTTGCTGGTATTACACGAATGGTAAACAAGAGTTGGTCCAGTGCATTACATAGTGACACATATATATACCAATATATGTACTTGGCCAGCTACAGATAGACAATCCTGATCATCAAAATGACTATTACTACTGGCAGGAAGGAGGAGGAAGAGAACGCAGGACAATACAAGGATGACGGTGGGGTTTGGCTAAGTGCACGGGCAGAGGTGGGGGTGTCAGAACGATGGAGTAAAGCGTTCCTCCAAACGGTCTACAGTGTCAAAAGCTATGCACTAACAAATGTCAAGGGAGAAAACAAAAATCCAAATTAGCCATTATTGCCAAGTTTAAGGAGTCTAAGTGGGAGAAAAAGAAAAATGGTTCTAATATTGCGAGCCATTATCTGATACTGACATAATCACTTTCCATTAAAAAAATAATGAATTTAAAAAAAAAAAAAAAAAAAAAAAAAAAAAAAAAAAAAAAAAAAAAAGCAGCCTACTATTCTAGCAACTGTGGTCACAATTACAATCCTTAATACACCATGAATACAACTGGTGTAGGTAGGTGAGTGTGCGCCCCTTCCCATCCTGCACTGCAAGGGGCTGGGGACGGAGTGAGGGGCTGAAGTGTCAATTTATGTCGAACAGTAGAGAACTACTGAGAAACGCAAGTCACCATTGAGAAGAAACACAACACGGGACACTAAGAGGGTGCAATAGTGGCTTCGGGTAAGGATAATCTCTACCTGCTGCGCTGTGTTCCAAAACATACACACTTGACGCGGTGTGAACAAAGTGCTCTACTGCAGCATCGAGCAGCCGCCCTCTGGTGGCCCCGGGTGCCCATCCAAACTCAGCTAGACAAACAGGAGAAATTCAAGTTTGGCTACAAACATCACGATTTCTTGGTTCAATCTCCCTCTGTGGAGGTTTTTTTTTCCCTTCTTTTCTTTCTTTTTAAAAGTGCCACAGGCAATGAAAAAAGTCAAATCACCATTAGCAACCATACAAACCCATATTTAACTTGCTAAGGTTTCTAATACAAAAAAAAAATTAAAAAAAAAATTTTTTGGTCTGAATAATATGCCATAAAAATGGGTAAATAGAGAAGGGGGGGGGGGTGGTCACCCAAGCAACCTTAATAATACAACTGGTGTCATGATATATGCAACAACACAATCCATTTTTAGAAAGGAAACAAGGTACACCTTTTATTCACACTTTACAAAAAGCTATTTTAAAATCTACTACAACACTATCAGCAATTCAAGGTCATTATTAAACTGAACATGTTTTTCCCAAAGGGAAAAAAGGGAAATAGGAAGGAAACATAAAAGGTATAGAAAAAGGGGAGTCCCTGGTCAACGATAAGATTCAACCTTTTCTTGTTTTGTTTTCCTTTTTAAAACTGATTAAAATTTGAGCTTCTGCATAAAGACAAAAAGTAATTCTAAAAGAAAGAAAAAATAAGATATTTCATCAGGTGTGGGCACAATAAGGATCTGACTTAAGTGCTTGTCATTCATCTCCTGATTTAAAAACAAACTCTGGAGCTTTGAGACTTTGCGGTGCATCATAAACAATTGGCCTTTACACTTGTTTAAACCACTTTAGGAAAGGGGGGGGGGGGGGGGGACTGCAGGTCTCAAGAGGTGGTCTGGCTCCAAGGAAAGAGCAGAGGTGGTTTTAACACAAACTCAGTCGAATGTGTCAACCAAACCCATATGCAGCCGATGACAAATTCTGATCAATACATTGGCTTTGCTGTAGTACATATTAAATGGCACATTTACACAGAGAGGTGACACATCGCACTGTACACAAATACCGGTGTCCACATGGGAGGGGATCTGGAACGGCTTGTGTGAGTGGAGCAGGGTGCTTCTTTTCAGGGGCTTAGATGGAAACCTTCTCACAGGGACCTGACAGCATTGAGAAGTCATACCAAAGGCCCGAGCGCCCACCTGCCCTTCCTTTTTCCATCCTTCAGCTTATCACTCAAACATTAAACCTCCACAAAAAGGAAACAACATTAAATGTCAAAGCTAATACCAAAAAGAATGCAACATGACCCCAAAAAACCTTCATAAAATCTTCACAAATGTTTGACAGTATTTAAAAAAAAAAAAAAAAAAAAAAAAAAAAAAAAAAAAAAAGGGAAAGAGAAGCAGTGCAAGTGTTTACCGACAGCACGCAGTGCAAGTTGAAAACTGAACCAATGAGGCGCGATGATCCATTTCCTGTGCTCATCTAGTTGCCACAGAAAACTTCGGGGGGTGGGGGATATTTACAGCCGTGACCCCATGTTTGTGGGAGGTTGTAACTCAGCAGTACAGGTTCATACAAGGCAGTGCCAGACTTGGCTCCTGTCTCAGACCCTCAGTAAGTGCATGTGAGCAGGCAGTAAGGGAACTTCTTCCTGTCCACATGATGCAGTCCTAGGGGTACGTCTTGGTTAAAAGAGACTGCCATCCAAAACTACTTCCTATTTACCCAGAGTTCTTTTTGGGAGCTAAGTGCTTACCTGCTGGGGACCACTGAAAGACCAGTGTTAACCTGCCAGAGGCTGTGCCCCAGAATGCCCTTTCAGTCCGATTACAGCAAGTAGAGAAGACTGGGAAGGGGGAGGGTGTCATTGAGAGAACATGACAGCCCATCCCAAATTCCACTTTGCTTTTCCATTAACAGCTTCCTGACAGGTGAACGTTACAACGCAACTCCGATTAACTGAGTGCAATAAAATACAAACAGGGACAAAACACTGGTAAGTAAACTATAAACCAAGAGTGAAAAAAAAAAAAGAAAAAAAAAAAGTCAGTCAGTGAAAACCTTGCACAACTTCTCTTTCAGTCTTTTGTACAAGCTGGTCATTTTAATTTCTTTTAATAACAATAAATGGATAAAAATTTAGCCTTAATTTACAATACAATCACTTTTCATCCAAATCTAGTCATAATTTATTATAAGTACAAAAATGCCATAAATCAGGTTTTATACAATCATGTAAAGGCTAAATCCAAATTTCTATTTTATACAAACACTTATTTGAAAAACCCCTGGAGTGAAGTAATGGACTTATAGCCGGGAAGGTCACTACTGGCTTCTAAGGTAACATCACTCGTGTGCATGTGCGCGTGAGAGAGAGAGAGAGAGAGAGAGAGAAAGAAATAAGCTGGTGCCTCTGAAAGAGCACGTTCACCCCACTCACAGGGGTGAGAAGTCGATAATTTTTTCTCCTGTGCCACTGAGCAAATGAGAAAGCCGCGTTATTAGAGCACCGTGAGGCGTAAGCAGGATTTCATACAGGTGGTACAGAGGAGTTTCCGACTCGCTCGCCTTACTCTGAGGCCGCGAGTGTGATGCTGGTTTGGACCACTCCCCATCCATCTCTGCTGTAGAATTTAGGCAAAATGCACATCCGAAAGCAGTTCGTTTCTCCCTTTGCCCTCCACCTCCCCAATCCCCATTACTGCCCACATTGTCCAACTTGAAACCCTGTCATGACTTAGACAGTGAGACCAAAAATGCTCTGCATTTCAGAATGTAAAGACACAGAGGAGGTTCCCCACCTCCATATAAAGCAGAAATTTGGGCTGTGTCAATAGCTTCTCATTTCAAAACAACTGTTCCAAAGTTGTACAGCCTCATCACTACAACAGACAGGCAATTAGGAGCTGAAATTATACCACTATATTTGACTCCTAGGAGAGCAAGGTGTTACCCACACTTAGTGAGGGAAATAATTAAAATGCATGCAGGCATGTTCAAGACAGAAAAGCATCTGCTGCCTGTCAGGATCCCATCTTCAGATTGAATGAGATCACAAGCAATGCAGCAGTTCTTTTACAGACAAGACTTTTGGATGGATGCAACTTACTGTGCTTAAGCTACACACAAAGTATGCCATTTTTGTAGAGAAGCCTCCAATAGTCAGTTTTGGCATCGGTGACCATCAAAGTGGGGATATGGCTGACGCTCCCTTATGACACCCAACACGGTGGAATGATAACACCTACCACCCCACTTCCTGTGCCTGCAGAGGAAACACCTTGGCGGAAAATTCCCCAGGACCATATAGATGGTAGTTGGTACACAACCCTGCAGGCTGTTGGGGGCCTCCTATGTGTCCCTTTGTTAGGTAATAATGCTAAACCCGATGTACTCCCTAGCTATTACCACACCTTTAAAAGATTCATTCTCAGACTGTAGTTATTTTAAAACAGATGAAGAGCTCAACATTTTTTTTTTTGGGGGGGGGGGTACTCAATTTCATATTTGTGATTGATCAAATAACAAAAAAGAAAAACAGGAAAGGGGTTCCATAGTAATATAGATTTCTCACAAAGACTGATTTTAGCTTGAATTAAAATGCATGAAAACAATTAGAAAAGGGGGGGGGGGAATATATATCTATATCTCCCTGGCCATACCTCACTCCTATTATCGTATGACTTGATTTTTTCCTTTTTTTAATAGGTTATATAGGTCATGTTCCTTTCTCCACAAATTTTCAGAAAAGAGTGAGGGAGGTGAATCAGCAGCTCCCTTGGTGTCTTGGGGACTACCTGCGACCTGGCAGGTGAATTCCATTGACAGGTGGGTAGGGCAGGAACAGCTCCAGTTGTGTGAAGAGGGAGAAGTGATCGGAAGGGATATGGGGGTGCGGACATCCGCTTATATTGTTCTCAATGAGCCAGTGGGGATCAAGGGGACCCAAGATCCCCAACACGTTGAGATGTGGCTTGGAGTAGAAGATGTAATCAATCACACCCTGGAAAAAACAGCAAGTTTTGTAAATTTAGTGACAGTTTAGTATTCGGCTATTATATAATTTACGGGTTTGATTTTACAAAACTAAAAACATAAGCCACCAATCTGTCAGTACAAAACTGTAAAATTTGTTAAATTTTGATGAACTATTTCTATGCCACCATACCCAAGTAAAAAGAGTCCACTGAAAACAGAAAAGTCTGTTTAATATTTAATACTATAAAAATGCCAAGCCCATCATATATAGATTGCTATAATTGTAGCTCACCTTGAAGTCAAACGTGTAGTTGGTATAAGGCATCAGTCCGTTCTCATAGGCGCTCTTCAGCTTGAACCCATGTGTGATCCTGCTGCTGGAAGTGCCATTCTTTCCATTGCTGTTAAAGTTGGTCAGGCTGTCACTGTATCGCAACTCCTTGAAGTCTTTGTGTGTGCAGTCAACCCCACCTGTGCTCAGGTACTCCACCACACCTAAAATATAGAAAAATAGCAGCAGGTTCAACAACCACAGATCTAACAATGCCCTGCCTTCAAAAGAACTCCTAATAGATGCTAATGGATGGTTAGGGGCAACTCGTAAGGTTAAAACAATGTGTAAGGTAATTGATGGGATGAGGAATATGTGAGTGAGTTAATTGGACCTGGAGAGGGTGTTGCCAAATCTAAGGTTCTGTAAACTGTAAAACCTTTTTGAAGCATTCACATTGCAACAACAATTAAATAAGAATGAGCACCAGGTGTATCATTTCCCTCTATTCAATACAGCAGTGGCACAGACTTCTTATCCAAAAGTCAAAGAGGCTGGTGTTCACCTGAGTCGGGCAGCGAGTTTAGATCAGCGCACAACACAAGTGGGATGGCAGTCTCCCCAGAGACAGAGGACAACTTGAGACTTCGTGTGGCCTTGTCCATGATGTTCTTGACTTCTGACAGGAACATCATGGTCTGTACCAGCTTGACATCTGAGTACTCAGGGTCCCAGTGCATGTGAGCATTGGCCACCAGAAGGAGCTGTTTCTCCATGGCATGTAGAGACTTCCCTGCTGGAGATGAGATGGGCAAGAAATGAATTTTATGTGCGACATGCTCCAAGCCATATAACATGCAAGCACCCAGTAACCACTGTGACACTGAAAATAATGACATTAGGTTATTGGTACACTTAGTAATTATCTGTGGGAGCTGTAGGATGTAAGAGTGTTAATTTTAATCTGGATAAAGGACATTACTCCCTGGGTTTCCCAGGTATAAATCATTTAATAATCTGGTTTCTCTTTCTTGCTGAGAGCCATTTTTTCCTGCAAAATGTAGGAGATGTTAGCTTCTACAGAACAAAAATTAAGTGTGCATCTGCAAATTTGAACTCACAGGACATCTCTATCATCTCCTTTCGTAGCTCCAGCAGAATGGCCACACCAATGTTGTCCTTGGTCATGACCCGATTTAGCATGGCCTCTGAGCCCTCTGAGTTTGCCATGGCCAGCTGGTTGAATTCCACTGTGTGTTTCTGAACGAGACTGAACCTGCAGAGGATGAGCAACAAGTTAGTTTGCCTGAGAATCATGCAGCTGCAGCAGTGAAAACAATGCTACAAATTAGACAATCCCATTTCAATAAGCTGCAAGTACATTACATAAAGTGGGTTAAAAACTGAGTTTTTATGGATGTGTAAGAACTCTAGCAATGCTAACTGCAGGCATATTTGAATTGCTATTTAAACATGAATTAAAAAAAAAAAAAAAAAAAAAACCCTGAGTAAAGAGCAGACTGTTGAAAGGCCTATCATCAGTATTCTTAAAACAGGAACGCACTTCTCTGTCTTGTAGAATATTGCACAGCCATCTACATGCTTTCGATCCGATTCAGACATTGTTTTGGCTCGGGACTTAGGACTGAAGAACCCATCATATCCATGCTCCTTCAGCTCAACTAGGAAATAATTATAGTACTGTTCTGTTTCCACTTCCTGTAAAATAGAGAACATAACATGATATGCAGTAATCTAAAATTGCTTATAATACTTCTGCCCTTTTCCTCAGATTTAACCAATCTCTCTTACTGGCCCCTTTAACAGTAGTGCACGGCACACACACAAATAAATGTTCCGTACTGTATGCAGTCAGCATTTCTCCACACAGTATCCTCACTCCTGTTATAACCTTAACTCAGATGCTAAAATCAAGCGAGTGGGAAGGACTTCCCAGAAAGTAGAGGTAAATAGTATAAAGTTATTTTCTTTTCTCACTTTTACAGCATCTGCACGTTAACACTGGTGTCCATGACTTTCCTTCCACTTTTTTTTTTTTTTTTTTTTTTTAAGAAGCTAGTTTGTACTTTTCCATGTCAGAGCTCTTATCAAATATTTCTAGAGACGCACAACTGCTAAAGAGCAGAACAGAACATTGCCACTGGGGATGACTGCCGAGCACAGAACACATCGCTCCCCAAGGCTCACCTGCAGGCTAATGATGTCTGCATTGCAGCTCAGGATCTCTTGCATGATAGACTTCTTCCTGTACTCCCAGTTGAGTGCCCATGAAGGGCAGTAGCCGTACAGTTGTCGTGTAGCATACTTGTCACAGAGGACATTGTAGCACATGACTGAAAACAGAGCTGTGGATTTCAAAATGGAAAGCTGTGATTCACATTTCTACTGAAATATTCACGGAATTTTTTTTAATTAAACTCAGTGTGTTATTTTAGGATCAATGGTAATGCTAACATGGGTATTAAACATACAAAACAGCATGGACAGGGGAAGAGTGTCACCTGTTGGTCGTGTCCGGTCAGGCTCCTGCAGAACAATCCAGGACCTAGAGGGAGGCTGCTCTGTGGGGACTTAGAACAAGTAAAAAACCAAAAGATAGGATTACAAATTCATAAGATTCAGAGGGAGGGGAAAAAAATACACACACACACTTCATAAATACTCTTAAATCAGATTCAAATGTACTGATTCATAACAAAGTAAGCACAAAACAAACTCTACATCTAGAGTCTGGGTTGAAATCCTGACTTCATTGCTGTGGTCATGTAGCTAAGCCTGCATTACTAAAGCAGCTCTCTACACTGAAACAGAAAAATTCCAACTTGTAAAAGTTGTCAGACTCAAATATACAGGCAATTTATGATAAATGCAGAGTTGGGTTCCATGAGAGGAACCACTGTCAGCACATCATACTGTCAACAGTCCTGTGCTGTCTTTCAAGATGGAACTAATATTTTGCATATTCAATACAGAAGAGCAAGGCAAGTAACATGCTATATTCAATTTTTATGATCAACACAAAGTGGGTGGCTTCTCAATGGTTAGAGCTTTTACTCGCATTCAAATTAACATTGGTAACAGCACCTCAAACAACGCAAATTGGACAGGCAAACAGACAAAGCTAACTGGCCGCAGCTACCAATCACTTCCTCTGTCACACAGATAAAGAGATGAACACTCACTGCGCTTAATGGTGCCAGCAAGATTGTCCAGAAGGTAGTTGAGAAGTCGTCGTGTTCCATCTGGTTCCTGATAGAGGTTCAAGATTTCCTGTGCAAGTGGGTTTCCTGTGGGAAGTGCAGCAGAGTTAAGAGTAGTCTGGCAAAAGGTTTCATCAAACTGTCAGGGAGGGGGGCTCCAATGGGACACTCACTTTGCAGAACCTAAAAACTCACCTTTCAACCCCAGTGTTTGTAATTGAAACAGTTTTCCCAGCTCGAAAGGCAGAACCCGCAACAGGTTGTTATTTAATAGCAGTTCCCTGGGGAAAACAGGGAAACATGTTTTATAAACCTCCCAGTAGCTCAGTAAAGCAACTAGTGCTGCCCCAAAACTACTTAGCAGCTTAAACTTGGGTAAGTGCTTAATTCAGTGTGATTAAAAATGCTGCAATATATTATATAAACAAAAGTATAGAATTCATAGAGCATTTCCATAGTTTGCTCCTCCAAATTAATAAGCATCGTAGCACTACCTGATATCTATGTAGCATCACATCACACATTCCTCATTGTAATCCTTTTTTCAACAACCTGTCATCCCTTTACATGTCCCACATTGACTCCTTTACACAAAGTCGGCACATAACAAAAACATGCAAAATGAAAGAAAAAGAGTAACTGAAAGCAACCCTTGAGGAGCTGCACCCCTGAGTTCACAGGAACTGCACTATTTGTTTGATTTCAGGGGTTTCTAGAATAAGTGTTTGGGAAAAGCTTTTCTTTAAAACAGGATGATTGACTGACACTGTAGATGATGACATGTATGAAAGCAGCAACCACATGCATTTTATTATATACAGTCACTCCGCTTGTATGGAGAGAACTAAGTATCTTTGGATAAAAGTGTCTGCCATATAAAAGTCAATGTCTAGAAATACACTCTGATCAACAATAACATATCTATTCCATTATTGCCAGATTGGCTACCACGGTATAAGGTACAAAAGGATGAATCAGTACTCCTTGGTAATACTAGATAAAACGTACATGTCAAGAACACAGGATCTTTGTTCACTTTTGAGGCTGTCTCAAAAATTATGCAAGCTGCATAAACCTTTCAGATACGGCAGAATAAAGTGCATAGCATGGTGCGTCAAAGGAGATGCATAAAAAGAACTGAATGCAGATGTCCTACCTGAGAGAAACCATGTTGCCAAGCTCAGCCGGCAGGCTCCTGATCTTATTGGATGACAGGTCCAGGTACACCAGGTTGTGCAGTTTGGCAATGTCAGGGGGGATGCGTGACAGAGAGTTGTCACTGAGGTGCAGGGCTGTCAGGTGGGTCAGTGTCCACAAGGCTGAACTGAGGCTCCTCACTTTTCCTGCAGGTGGGACACAGGGATATTAAGTTCAGTCGATAGAGACACACTAGATACAAGTTCTCAATTCTGGACACAAGAAACAGATATCACTCTCTACTAAATATTCCTAAAACTTTGCCAAGTAAAGTTTGCAGAAATACCAGGAATTTGTTTTTAAAAAAAAAAAACAAAAAAAAAAACAAAAAAACAACCCATTAAGGCCTTAACAGTTTGGCAAAGTTAAAGGGTGGCATTTAGGGCTGTAATCACTCTGATTGGTCTAAGACTCCAAATACTTAAAACGTCTTATCCAAGACCTTGCCCAGTTCCTGAAAATCAAAGGCAAGCACTCTTCTCAAAGCCATAAACCCTTTGTATCCCCAAAGGACCTTTCATACAGTACACTGGCCCTGTTCTCCAATGCCACTGTAAGCTCTGCTCTCCTCACCGCTGATCTCCAGCTCCGCCCAGGAAGACTTCTTCCCGTTGGCTGCCTCCTCACTTGACATTATTGTGTACATCCGCCTTGGGTCTGGCGGTTCATATTTTTCTTTGGGCATTCCTGTTATTCTGTTTTAAAAAAAAAAAAAAAAAAAAAAAAAAAAAAAAAAAGTATAAGTGCATGCACAGACACAGGCATATACAATACTACTGGTCATGCCTATGGTTCAACTGTGCCTTTAATTCACTTTAAGCCAAATTTCAAAATAAAAATGCTAAACACTACAGAACACAGGTTAGTTTTCTGCAGTACAATCACTTTAAGATGTGGTTTAAACATGTGGTTCTTCACTAATGAATGTATTCAGGATATAGGCTCTGAAAGAATTACATGGGGACATCAGCAAGCACGATGCTACACACAATCTAGCAAGGCCTGGGAAGCCCCAATTACATATACAATGTTTCAGATCAACCCACCTTCTGACTTTTAATTGCACAAAAAAAAAGTATTTTAACTGTAAACATAGATTCAATCAATTCTGTCTTGTCAACCAGCTACTTAAGCCTCAGTTGTAATTATCTGTATGGAATAAAAGTTTATTCAGTTCTGATGCCTCCATGTACAAAAAGATATGCACAAATATTACATTCAATGGAAATCTTATACTTTACAACAGTGGTGAAAACCAGTACAATTTTCTGATCTGCACTCCAAAATGGCTCACAGAACCCAAAAGCTCAAGACATGTGGAAAGTGCTTCTGCCTCAACCCAGAGAAACGAGGAAATCTTTGGCAGGCAGAACCTTCATAGCCTACCCCTGATGTTACAAAACTATTGTACACTTTTATTATGGCTCATAACCATGGATGTCAAACTGAGCTGATCATCATAGATACATGGGTGTGCCAGTTAAAATCCACAAGGCAGCATGTGACATGCCATGTAATGCGAGAACCTGCATAACAAGTATGAAAGGATAAAGACAAAAGTATAACAAAGGCAAGTGGTAGATGAGCTAATGGGATTTCAATAAACCTCCCTTCAAATATTTTGAACTTGCATCAATGCGAGATTTTTGCTACCACAGGGGAAATAAATAAATTTAAATAAATAAATATGTTCTGATGATGAACATGCACATAAACAGAAAAAAAATAGTTCACGGAAGATACACATATAGAAATATGTTTGAACGTGGAGGAAAACTTTGTTTTTTGTTTTTAAGGAAAGTCTATTCTTGGAAGTAGTGTATTTGAAATCGAGGGAATTCGCTCCAATATATCCCATGGAGAGGGAGAACATTTCTAGTTGAACAACCAGCTGTGAGATTAATGCTCAAATAGACCAGCTTGGTATCCTGACAACATTGCAATACACTAACCTTGCAAATTCTACAATGCTTCTACCCCCCCACTTCAAAGTTTAAAAGGTCCAAATTAAAATCCTACCAGATGCTATTTTCTTAAAAAAACAGGTACTGAACATCTGTCCCTACAATTCACTCATCAACAAAATCAAAGTCACATCCAACTACTAAGGTAGCTTGAGCGGCAAGTATCATAAACTACCCTTAACATTTTTAAAAGACTGACGTCTTTACTATTTTATACTAACCCAATTACCTGCTGTAGCTTGTGTAACAATAGCATCACCGAGGATTCTTTTAAAAAGAATCTTCCAGCTAACTGCCCAGCTGGGTGATTTACTAGCACAACCCACAGTAAGTGCCTTGATTTGTGATACAGCAGGGCACCTCGTACAACTTGAGCCTGCAACTTTCAAGTTCATGTCCATGCCTTTGTTCATACTCTGTGCCAACACAAATTATGGCCAAAAAACTTAATTTTGTGGATACAACAACACCAGTCAAATATTAACCAGTCCCCCCCCCCCAGGGTTTTCTGCCCACCTGTCAGTTTTATGGCCATTTATTTTCTGGTGGAAAGCAAGAAACATGTCTGCTACCATCTCCTGAAGCTTATCTTACTACTTGGTCACAAAGTCTGCATACGTTTCCCTGCCTTCTTACAAACCAATCCAGAAAAAAAAAGCATCTATTTGAGACTCCAAAATAATATATCAAGTTGTGCCATTATGACATTGTGCTACCCAGTGAAACATGTGAAATGCTACAATGGTAATTAAAGTTTCACTGGAACCAATCACTGTACTTCAAACTGGAAGACATTTTCTGGTGAAAAGTTCATCACCAATAACCTCTTGAATGCAATTCAAAGGAAATTATTAGTTGTAATTTATTTCCAAAGGCAAAAAGAAAAATAAATACTCTAAACTATTTATTTATTTTTAAAGAAAGACAACACGGAGGGTTGATATAGCAAGAAAGATTTTTTTCTTCCATAATAAGTAATTCCAACAAGACACAAATGGCCTCAAATATCCTCTTCAGTATAAAATTGAACAGTTTAGTTGGTGTCATAACAATGCTGATCCTTCACCAATGTACCTCCTGAGGAAGGGGGAGTGCTCTTACAGACTGGTCTCCCAAAAACCTTACTAACATTTTCCAGTTCAGGGCACAGGAACGGTCCTCCAATTTAACCATTTTGCCCAGTATCAATCTTCAGTGGATTCAGCAAAAACATAACTATTTAAATTTTAAACTTGCTTGAGTCAATCAAAATGGCTGTATCTTAACCTATAAATCTCAGTTTCCACAAAAAAGGATGTGCCACTACCACAGCTTTGTCAACACATGAAGCGGCAATCAGTCTTGTGTAACCTCAGCACAGCAACATCTGGCCTTGAAACAAAATATGCAGCCAGTCCCACATTTGCATTTTATTGAAGCCTCTCTCCTTCTCCTCTATAAATTCCAGTAATCTTGTGTTCTGTCTGCTTGACCTTTCATGAATTGTACATGGACTATTCCCTTAATTTCCTTGAAGCAAAATTAAAGGCTTGCCATGTTATTAGGTAAAAGACTAAAAATAGCAAAATTAGCAAAATATGGACGTGAAAACAGAGCTGGTTACGTAAGGTTGGTGGGTGGAGAGGAACTGAATGCTACTGAGTTGGGAGTCCATTTGACTCTGCATTGTGTAGCTCCGTTCTAGCTAAATGCCTGTACCAGATGAAAAAAAACTCAAGTCCACAACAGCAGCTTATCAGATTTGTTTTTTTTAGCTCCCAACGTTGGGCCAAAAACCTTATCCTTTAGGCTGATACTGGCATCTTTACAGTAAAAGATTGTACACAAAAGGTAATCTGGCAAAAAGGAGACCAAAAGCTGCCATCTGAACACAGCAGTACATTACATTGCCAGAATAAAATGGACAAAATAGAACTATCCAACAATCCAAAGCCAGTGCTGAATGACACACCAGGCAAGAACAACAAACCAGCAGACTCATTCAGAAAGTATCAAGTGGCAGTTGGTCTTCACATATGGTCAAAGACAACAATGGGGAGAGAATGGGAAGAGACCACAGCTTTCTGTATGTAAAACACCATCTATAGAGCAGTATCTGCTCCATAGATACCAAAACCTCCAACTCCAGGTGTGCTCAGTGAACCAAGTAATTACAGCAAACTACAAATTTCACAGAATTTATTCAGCACATACGTGCAGAACTGACTGCAACTTGCAAATAAACAGAGTAAGAGTAGCACATCAGTTCATAACACAAGGAGCAATGAAAGACTGGTGTGTGTTGGCCTTGTGAGAAAGCTATTGAGGATGCAGTGCTGGTCATCGTGATCCTGGTGCGTTTCTGTTTCACTCAACAACGCCTCAGTGACAGGAGAACTGGCTACAGGAGCAGGTCTTTTTTTCTGCCACATATGAGTTGGTAAGAAATCTTGACATACCTTGTTTTAAAGCAAAGCTGAAGAGACAGCTGTTCAGCTGTGTTTAGCAAGCCCCCCTATGACCAACACACAAAACATGCTTTTCACTTCCAATCTCAGGAAAAGAATCTTTTAGGTTTAAAAGCGATTTCTGAATGAAAGCATGAGCAGGGATTTTCTTCATTTGACACTGGATGGCACAGGAGATAATTTTCTTATTCAAGTCTAAAATGCAACATGGTATCAAATTCCAGGCACAAACTTTATCCTCTATTCAATATTTGTACATCACTGCACAGATGAACGTGCAACAGCTATAAAATAAAGTCCTTCAGACATATCAGTACTTTCCTCCCTCTCATTGAATCCAACTTCAGTTTTCGGAAAGGTATCAATTAAAGTAACTTCAGCCATCCGAAAAAGACAACTGCTCCCAGAAAGCTGCTGTGATTACTTAATCTTCCAGGGGTACCAAGCCATGCCAGCTCAAAAATTAACTGTACGGTTAATATTTAACTGTCAATACACATCACGTAACCACTTTCTAAATGCAAGTTAAGGTCCCAGGGAAACATTAATAAAAGTTTGGAAAATGAGCTGAGTCAAGGAAGGTGGCCGTACGCACTACACGGGTGCTTTCAGGCAACTGGTAGAAGGCTGACTGATAGATGTTCGGTAAGCAAACTAAGCACTTTCCCAAGGCCGTCAATTTCAGAGTTCAAATGGGTGTCATTTAAAAGCGTGTTTAATTAATTAGGCCTAAAGGAACATACAGTCTCTTATGCTGTGCTTCTCGCAAAGTGCTTAAAAACACTGCAGTTTCTTGGAGCAAGGTTCGATCAAATACACAGATGCACAATAATAAACTGCAACCACGCAATTGTATTGCAGCGAGCAAATTATTTAGGTAGGCCCTTCTGTTTGGGCGAGGGAGTACTGTCCTTCACAGCCTCATCCTGCCACTTTAACGGAGCTCTGGAGTGCTGCTGGACTCCACGGACCAAACGCTGTCATTCGCTCACTTCCTGGCAGGCAAAAACATAGGCCTATTGTGACGCACTCCAGGCGTCTGGCACCAGGCTCCGTTACCCAACAGGTAATCTCCAAGGCACCTGAAAAGCGGGGCTACGAGCAGATGCTTCAGCTCTCCCTGAACAACTGCACCCACTTTAGGTTTATGCTTTCATCATGCACCCCTGAGCATCAAGTTGATCCAGTATTTCAGCCATAGTGCACGCTGAGAAAGCAAGTCAACTGTGGAAGGATGAGGAAGAGTCAGCCACTACCATTTATTATTTCATGTGAATGATCAAATGGCCCTGGTGTTTAGCAGGCATTTGTGCCACATAATCATTCAAGGTCTTCTATAGTAGGCACTACCCTTTCATTTTTGGTAGATAAAAACATGTACGTGCAGGTTCTTTCCCAGCTAGTACTTGAAGTACTTCTGCAAGGCAGTTTAGCATGAAGGTACAACGGAATGCCTAAAGATCCCTGAATAGACTGGCAGTGGAGTAGCACGGCGGGGGGGGGGGGGGGACTTCTGTTTTCAAACCACAAGGAGTCTGAGCACAAAAAAAATTAGCGATGCTTTTTATCCTGGCAGAACATCATTACAAAAAGCTAAATAGGACAACTTCAGTGAAACTCTCCTTTTGCGAAACTGCAGTCCAGAATTACTGCCATACAATTAAACAGTGAACTACCATGAAAATAACTTTAACAAAAACAAAGACTTAAAACTCAATGCGCTGCAATTTTCTGTCACCACTGCAGTTAAGAAGTTTGTGCTCACACCTGAGCTCCTCTGTTGATCTTTATTATGCAATAGATGTCAAATATATGAAGGGCATCAGGGAAAGGTGACTACAACTAAAAAAAAAAAAAAAAAAAAAAAACAGTGCACTGTGCAGGGATTATAGCTGCTCCTTTACCATATTGAGGTTGCTGGTTGAAAATCTCACTCTTTAACAAAGCATTTACCATGAATTCATGCAATTAATACCCTACTGTGTAAATGGGTAAATCATCCTAAAAATCGATCATTTCAGTTTCCTGAGACATCAGCTAAGCTTACACAAAAAAGACAAAGTGGTGCAGATGTAAATATCAACTTCAGCTGATCTTTCACCACACATTTACAGGCAAAGACGATCATTCTGTAGAGCTGCAGCATGGTCGCTTCTTAACAGGTTACTCTTCTGTAACAGATGTGTGAAAATAAGAATGAGGAGATTACATGTTTAATGTTTCTGGATACCCTTGTCAGTCAATGGAACTTTTTTTTTTTTTTTACTTAGACGGTCGCCGTGAGAAAGAGGCTGGCAAAACAGAATAAACAAACAACGTTGGTGAGCACGACATCACAATGGGCCAGACTGAGTTTACCTCTATAATTCCCATGAGGTACAGGTACAAACAAACAAACAATTACATTAAGGAACACATGTGCGAGCGACAAAAACATGCCAGCAACAGCCTGGTTTCGTAACACCTCCGCTTTCAGATGCGGAACACAAACATGACTGTTTGTTTATTACGTGCAGACTGCAGACCCCGTCCACAAGTTTCTCACAATAACAACACTGCGAAAGGCCCGCTGCTCAGCGCAGTGCTCTTTCTAACATTACTTCCACAAAGTTGCCAAAACAAGTCAACTTTTTTCTTTTCTAGAAGCCAAGCAATTGCATTTTGAACGGAATTACTTTTTCGAACAGCTAGCGACATCGGACACATTAGCTAGTCGACATGGGAAAGGGTAAACAGGAAAAGGAGACCGCAAGGATTCGGACGGGCCAACAGCTGAATTTCGCCGTTCGGACGCAGTTTTCGGCAGCAGAAGCGTTATTTTGTGAGGACAGTGGTGTTTCCGTGTTTTTATGCAGCAAAAGCAACGTCAGACAACAGCCTGAACGGCCACTTCACAATCTTCATTGTTAGCAACCCACTAGCTAGCGGAGTGCCTCTGTAAAAACGGCGAAAAGGCGCCTTTCGTGGTCCACACCCGGCCCCAAAGCCTTATTTTCGTACTATATTCCGTTTCATCGACGCGATTTCCCCCCCGTTATTACCTGCAAACGCATACCAGTCCTGAAAAGCGAGCGCCTCTCCGTCCTCTTTGTTTCCGTCTCACCGAGAGCAAACAGGAATCATGGCGGCCGCCGGACGCGCGGTTCCCTCATAGCGGCGCGCGACACGCCATTGGCTCGACTCGGGCGCTCGCTTTCCCTCGCGCGCGCACAGGTGGCGCGAGGCCTCCGCGCGCTTCGTGCGAAGGAAAGCAACAAAAATAAATAAATAAAAATAAATAAATAAATAAACAACAATTCGCACAATTTAAGAAGACAAGAGGCGTTGTAGCTGGACATGTCCGCGCAAAGAAAGGCATTGGACATTTATAATCATACCGAGTGTCTAACGAGAAAGTTTCTTTTATTGTGTCTAGTTGCCTATTGTAGTTTTGGTGGTTGTCTCCGCTAAGTCCAAAATGCAAGTGCTCTTTTCTGACCTAAAATTTTAAGAAAATGCCAAACCTGCATTTGTTTCAGTGTTGGGAGACCTTTTACTCACACACAGTTATTTGTTTTTAATATTTTACAGTAACAATTGTGTTGGATACAGAAGTCCAGGTGCTGAAGCCAGAAGGGAGAGTTGACAGGAAGTAGCTCATCCTTTGGCCTGCACACCAGAAGAAACATGGAGGGCAGCAAAGCATAGAATGAATTAGGTTTAGAATGGGAAACCACCCCTCGGACAAGGTTGTTTATGAAGTGAGACGTCATGAAACTCGTGCCGCTGATGCTCTTCCAAGATCTTCCAGGCCCCAAGTCCTCCAGGCCACTCGGCCGCTTTGCCGTTATTGCGCCCGGTGACCTCGGTGACTTTTGATGGCCTTTTTTGTCGGTGGGATTTAACTTGAGGTAAGTGATGCGTGTGTAGGGGGGTATTTTTTATATGGGGACCCTCCTGTTTACTGCCATCATGGCCAGTGTGTCGTCCACCATAACTGCATCTGTGACTGCTGCATCACTGCACTTTGTGCCACATGTGCACAAGTTTTCTTTGGCGTAACAAGTCATTGCAGTAAAGACATAACCCTTCAGATAAATATCTTAAATAATGTAGTTTCTTTGTACTGCACAGTTTTTCCATGACTCGTCCTTGAAGTGGTGTCAAAACACAATGTACCACGACTTTTGCTACCATCATCTGGGAATATAATCCTTTTTTTTCCCAAAAGTAATTAAACGGTAACAGATCCTTAAAGATTTTCTCACGACTGCCTAAAAAGTGTTTTTTTTTTGTTGCTGTTCATATCTTAAGTCACACGATGGGTGGGGTGTACGTATTGTGCTTGAGAAAGCTGAGCAACTTGAGACATTTAAACACCTACGCAAACTACAGTGTAAGGTGACAGGAAATCCCCAAGAGCCTTTTAAAATAATTAGCTGGTAACACCCACAGTGAAAACAGTGATCACATCAATATCTGGAATGTCAAAAATATTAATATATGCAACAGTAATACATTCAGAGTGTCTGTGTACAGGGTTTATATACATACACAATGTGTGTATTGCTGTGTAAAATCAATTTTTTTAGCAGCTAAATAGGGTGCGATAGAGGACTTTTTTCATCCTCAGTGCACACATAAGCCATTCATGATACACATAATAAAAGGAAAAAAAAATAGAGCAGTAATTAATAAATACAGCCTAATCATGGACTGGTCCTTTAGTGGCATTATGGAGGCAAATGGCTATTGGCAAGAATGACCTCCAGAAGAGCTTCTTAGTGCTCCAAGTTTATTAACCTGGTGGCTGAAACTGCTCAAGGCCATCATCTTATTTTGAGTGAAGTCAGCCTTTGTATATGGACTGTAGCTTCCTCCTCATCCTGACCTCAGCTACGCCGTCCACCGAATCGGGGCTCTGACCCATGACAGAACTCTTCACAGGTTTGTTGAGTCCACATCTCTCATCAGCAGTGATGACCCCTCCCCAGACCATAGTCAGTATGATAATTTATGCAGCACCACTGTATAAATGATCATACTGACTATGGTCTGGTAGACCAAGATGTGGAGGACATTGCTGCACATGTTAAAGGTCCTTAGCCTGCTCTGTCCTTTCTTATACAGTGCAAATGTTGTGACACCGGTCCACTTTGTTTATGTGGACACTCAGCTGCTTGTAGGATTGAACCACCTCCATGCCTGCACCCCCAAAATAATATTTTAGGATAATTAGTATTTAAAAGAAAAAAAAAAACACTTTTTGATACAGTTAATATTTATTCAAAGTTATCACTGTTATAAAAAGACTTTATTCAGAAGTTGTAGTGATGACTTTAAATTTACAAGACACTTGGCCAAATGTTTTCTTTAAAGGTTGCTCCATATGTACAGGTGCCTATGAACATTAATTTTCATAGTAAATATTTACTTCTAGAAAGAAGAATTTTAAAAGTCAGAAATACAGTTAAAATATCAGCACTATTAAATATATAGTAAAGGGATGAGAATTAAGTCTGCAGAGAAGTAGTGCTCTTGAACTTAATGTGATCTAATTTAGGGTTGTAAACCACTCATTGTTAACCTTCAAGGGTTTTGCAGCTTTCACTTTGGTGAAAGTGAAATAACTTTTTTTAGTGAACCACTTATGTAGATGATGAAAATTTTCAGTTTCTTCCATTACAGCTGTAAAACAATGGCTATTAAAGTTTAGATGTTTACAGAAACATTGCCATTCATGATGCAAGTTTAAAATGGACAGCTACCATTATCTCAAACATTTGTTTTCATGTTTCTACACAACATAGTTTCCCCCCCCCCCTTTCTGCTTATCGCTGAATTCAAATGTTGAACATTAGGCGGTTTAATGTTTCACATAGTGAAAAGTTTTAAACAAAATTCAAAGCTTCAATATAATTATAGTACGAAGCTCAGTGATAGTTCTGAAATTCTGATAGCAAAAGTATAACCAGTGTGGGGAAAAAATTGCACAATTTTTCTACAAATAAATATTTTAAAACCATAGAAACAAGGCATTAAAAATGTTGAACATCAGTGCTGACAGGCTTCCAACAGGTGATCCTGCAGACAGGAGAAGGACTCCTGCAATTGTAGTGGCAGGGAGGAGCCCAGGTCTGCGGACACCCGAGACAGAAAAGCATCGGCCGCTTTGCGCACCGCTGCCCTTGTGACTTGGTCATTTTGCGTCATGATTGGGATACGATTGGACTTATGACGATCAGAGATGGCTATTCGAAGGCGACCTGGTGCAGAGAACAGAGTTTGGAATTCGTAATCAAGGATGCCACTGAAGACGTTTGTGATAAAATCTGGTCTCTAGGGTAACAATTCAGGAGACACCATAAAGCAAATACTAAATGCACCTCGCAAAATTAATGGAGATGCTGTAGTGAGGGAAAGTCTGAGGAGAGTGGGTGTTTTCCACTTACCCTCCTTCACCTCCTCATAGCTTAGTAGCAGCATCCAAAGCAGCTGAATGAGGTCGGTCCAATTCTGCTGCGGCTCAGCTCCATCCTGGATTTAAAAAAAAAAAAAAAAAAAAAAAAAAAAAACAGACAATTACCAATAGTCTCTGCTGTCTCCAGTGTTTTCAGGGCTTCTGGTAAGGCAAAGGCTTTCACACACTCCCAAGTCTCCCATTCCAGTGAAATTTAAGAAATGCTTCTGCCACACAGATGTGAAGAGCTTAAGGAAATGGAGACGGGTGGACCATCACCATGGGTTTGGAGTACTGAATGAAATGCAGGATCAGGCTTAGCGACATGGGCAGCTGTGTCTTGCATGGACAGGTGTGCTCAACCAGCAGCTGCAGAAGCTTGCACCTCAGCAGCTTGTTCTCCACAGTCTCCAGCAGAAGCATCCTGACAACAGCAAAACCTGTGTGAGTTGGACAGGAGGACTAGCAGGTAACAGGACAAGTTACCTGGAAGTGATGCTCTATCAATACCTTGACTGCAGCTTATAAACCAACTATACCTTTAATGAATTTCTGCAAACCCTCACTGAGTTTACTTTATGATCCTGGAGGAACGTGATCTCGTTTCGCAATGTACTGTGTAGATGGATGAAATCACAATAAATTCCTGCCTTGCCTTGCCTTTATGTTGCTTCAAGGGTCTTAGAAGTAGTACAGCAGCCTCCAGGTTACTAGTCTGTGCCTGCAACAGCCACACTCCCTGGTGCCCCATGTTAAGTGAACATCAGTACTGGTCTTCTAAACCTAGCTGCACTATGGATTGCTTAAATAAATGGTGCCACAACTTTAGCATTTGCTATCATCCAAAAACTGCCTAACCTAACCTTCACCCAAGTCCCATGCCAGCTAGCCCCTTCCTCTAACCTGTGTTGTCGGAAGATTACAGCCTGGGTCTGGAAGGGGTCTGGGTTGATCAGGATCTGGAAGAGCTCTCGGGAGAGCTTGTTGGAGCTGATGGTGGGAGAGCGGTCCACCTCCATGGCCAGGGTTAGCATTTTCTGTAGGAGGAACACCATCCTGCAGACAGGAAACCAGGACAGTAACATACAATTATGTCATCCAGGAGATAAAGACCCATCAACCGATCTCAGAAAGAAGATGACACATAAATCGAGTAAAATTGAGCAGTTTCAATACTGGTGATGAATTGCGGTTAAATACATTGTATTTATTTAACATATACTTTTCTCAAAAACTGTATTATGTAGAATTTAGCTGATATCCAAATCACAAATTCTGCTTATCGACAGTTAGCTTGTCACCTGCATAAACCCTTAAAAGCATATGCAACACTTACTGAAGGTTTTCATCCCTCTCCTTCACTTTCTCCTCATCACTTTCAGCTTCCTCCTGTGCAGGGTTAGCTACTGAATTGCCAACTGCACAAACCAACCAACTAATGACATCTCTGTAACAAAAAGACAAATCACACAACTTACATCCTGCGGAAAAAGTCAAAAATTCAAATAGCAAGAAGGTTGGCTTGATCCATCCATTATCAGTAATAGCTTCCCTGACCCTAAGGGGCAGGATCTCTGTGGTCTAAAGCCTATCCCAGAAATACAGGGTGGGGCAGGCATGCCCCACACGTGCACACACACCCCAAACCACTAGTCATGCAATACAAAGTGACTTCAAGCAGTCCTTTGAAAAAGTTCAGCTGTAAGCCAATCGTGAGAAACAGATTTGTAGACTCACCTGACGTTGCTGAACTTCCTGTCACATGACAGCACAGCCCTGACAATGGAATGCTGTAGCCTGTCGCTCTGTGGTTCCAAACAGTTCCAGAAGTCATCTTCCAGTGTCTGCAATACATACTGTAGCAGCATGCGCCGAACCAAGCTCCGGTGCTTTCTGGAACTGTCCTGATAAGCATAAGAGGCATTTAGTTACAGCTTGCAATAAAAGTTCCACCCTAGCAAAGAATTTACCTGAAAGTGTTGATAAATGCTCCATTAATGCCTTGTATTTTTATTTATTTTTACAAGTTTTATTTATAGGGAATGAGTTACTTTTTATATTTAGATAATTAATAGAAAGTGGTCACAGCCACACTGTCAAAACTACAGCTGCTCCTTATAATATTTGTCAA
Source organism: Heterotis niloticus (assembly GCA_018136845.1). Lineage (NCBI taxonomy): Eukaryota > Metazoa > Chordata > Actinopteri > Osteoglossiformes > Osteoglossidae > Heterotis > Heterotis niloticus. Next base: position 29,323,593 of record CM030890.1, read on the forward strand.
AAAACAATTTTACAACATGCATATGCTCCTTTGTACCTGAGTATTCATGACAGATGCCAGCAACTCCCAGTCCCACTGAAACGTAGACTGGTCTGCTGGGTGGTACCTACAGAATAAACAGTTATTTAGCAATTAAACTAGCCACAAATAAAAATGAAATGGCTTTAACAGTTATGATGACTGCAGAAACTGATTGACACTGCAGTCATCTCCATGTACGTCAGCTATCAGTCCACAAATAGTAAACTGGAATGACAACCTACATTTTTAATGAAAAAGAATTAACAACACCTGCAGAACTTGTTTACAATTGCATTATAGAAACAACCTTGCACGGAGCTTCCAGTGTTGTCTTCTATTCTGAATCAGACTCGGTGCCTATTATGACCTTAACACGGTTCTTTATACAGTCTTGAGGTGACCTTCCACAGAGCTAACACTGTAAGCCGCCTTGCAAAGCCACCACATAAATGCATAAATAACACAGGTACAAGGGAAACAACCATGGCTACTTTTTACCAGAATGTTCCTTTGTCTCAAGGTAGCTATGCACCATCGGCTTACTTTTGTATCCTCATCAGAAGGTTGTAGGCCTCAGTGACAAGGGGGACAGAGCATTGGGTGTTCAGCAGGATTCCCCGAAGCAGGTGGTTCATCACTTCTGAAGGCAGGTAGAAACGGGGATGGAGAAAGTCTGACAGAAGCTGCAGCGTGCCTTCTTGGTAGTTTTCTTCTATTGTGCTGTTTACCAAACTCAGGCTTTGCTGACATAGTTGTTCCCGAGGACCAAAATCTTCTTCCTCTTCCTTCTCCTCATCACCATCCCCCTCAATCAACATCTAAACGTGGTGGACAACAGCAGGGTTAGCAAGTCCATCTAAGGAATGTGCTCTACGCGTATGCATGTGATTCTGACAGTGAAAGACTGCTGATAATTATTCTTACCTGCTCTTGATGCAGCCTTCGCATTGATAGTTTGAGCTTCTTGAGTTGAGCTCTGGAGACGTAACGCTGGTCTTGGTGACTAGCTTCCCTGCAGCCTAGATGAGACTCATGGTTGGACTCCTCATGAAGGAAACTGGGTATATGCCCATCAGGGCTTGTGTCTCCGTCCAAGCGCAACTCACTGGTAGCAGCAGAAGTAATCGTGAATGGGGCACCGATGGGGCTTGGTTGGTTTTCACTAACTGAGCTATCGCTGTGCAATTCAGCATCGTCAGCTAACCAATCAGGGGAATCTCCTGCTAGAATATCAGTGGAGGTTGGGCTGAGCCCTGTGACATCCGGCATGCTGGGGCTGGGGGCAAGGCCAAAGTTAAGTCCGCTAAAGGATGAATCAACCAAAGTCAGAGGCTCACAGCCTACATCTGTATGGCTGGCATTGTGGAAATTATCATTGGTCGCCTCAACCTTGGCATTTTCAACCTGGCACCCACCTGACCCAGATGTGCGAACAAAATTATCAGCAAGAACATCTTCACTCTGCACATGATTTGTTGGAGATGAGGAACAGGTGTACATACAACCATTGTCTAGCTGTACTTCTTGTGTGCTGAAATCATTTAAGTCAAAAGCATCTCTCTCACTAGGGCAGTAATATGAGTCATAGGAGCACACAGGTGAAACGCTGCCATTTGGTAAACAATTTATCTGAGAGAAATCTTCTGTCTCCATCATCTCACTTTCAGCAACGCTTTCCCGCGTTCTAGCCATTCTCAGCCCTACCTCCTCAGAACTGCCCTGCTGGGACACTGAAGACATATAGGGAGATGATGGATGACCAGGGTTGTAAGAAACATTGACCATGGTGTTTAAAAAGTCTGTAGTAAATTCCTCTTTGTCTTGTAAGTCACTGAGAAATTGACCTTCAGAATTCTGCGAGGAAATAACACTTTGAGGTTCTATATATGATCGATTATAGCATTCATGTGACTTCCGCGAATGTCTCTCTTTGACATTTTCGCACTGCTCAGGTCCATTTCCATTTCTTTTTGTAGTCCGTGTTTTAGCAGGAAAGCGATTGTCAGCACATGGCAGGTCTGGAGTTGTCCGCTCTTTCTTCCCGGGCACGTTACCTGTAGACTGCCATGGAAACTGACAGTGGATTTCCAGAGTTGAAGTATTTGCGTATCCGGTCATCCTTTCGACTCCTTCTGGAAATGCAAGTCCTTGTTTTGGACTTTGGGAACCCATAATCAAACCGAGCTGCTTGCCATCGTGCAAATTACCAAAAGCTGGGACGGGAAGGCTGGGACTGTGTCCACTGCATACCCACGGGGAAGGCGTCCACCCGCACTCTTTGTCTTCGGTCAATCTCTGGTGCAGACAGGAAGTAATAAAAGCAGAAACAATTCAGTTTATATAAAAAAGGTATTTATTTTTCCTATTCATATTTGGAATAAATTTACATAAACACGTGCAAGCAACTTGCAATTTTCCCGGTGAACATATTCTATATTCATATACAGGTAGAAATGCCTTACCTAAGCACATAAAGGCAAATGGTTCCCGTCTAATTTACATACATTTAAATAGAATATGCAAATCTCATTCCAGTACCCATTTGTTGAGAATTTACTAGACTACATTTTTATATTATAAAGAAACTCTGCCAGGTGTTCGGCAGCGATTCGACGTCCCTTTAGCCCACACAACTGGAAAAACGGTTTCCAAAAAGTGTAGTCGTCCAAAGGCCAGCTTCACAGAAACGGTTCTATTTGCTATTTATTTGTTAGGAAAACAGCTTCCTTGGTATGACTCAAACCCACCCTTGAAGAAGAATAAGAAATGCAGCATGTGAATACGTCCACTTACATTCTTCTATAGAAAATCCTTCCTCACAAAAACTTATCCTTCACTTCTTTCCGAGTGAAACCTTTACTCCTTTACCTCAAAAAGTCTCGAGTGGAAGTTTCGTTGACGTCGATTCACTTGCAAGAAAAAGTCTCACCAAATTAACAGACTTCACTCATACTAACAAATTCGATCTAATATACATATAATATTAATAAAAACTTTTAAGCTGCTCTTCACCTGCTTTACACGGCGTCGCGTCGTTTGCCAACTGCTCGCGCCGGGTCGCTTATAAGTCGCTAGAGCCCTGGTGGGCGGAGCCTTCGGGTCGTCCTTCATGTACATGGGAACGCAAAAAGCGGCGCAAAATGAACGTTAAAGTTGCGGTTTTACCGGTTCTCAACTGCTCTGCCGCACTTGTTTTTCGTCGGCTGGAAAATCAGCTCACTCATTTTGACCGGAAAAGTCTCCCGGACACAAAATGTACCGTATTGTTAAACGCGAAAAATAACCAGGTACTTACTGGTGAACACCTTGCATATTCCGTTTTAAGAGACGAGCTGATGTTGCTTTCGCCATGGTTGTAAACGCCCAAAAACTCTACATCCGAATCTTCGTCACTCCCGGAGCTTATTGATATAATATCTTCCATATTTGTTTTAAATTGCGCGTTAGCTAGCGTATTGGCTAACAGAAGCCTGTGACTGGCATCACGTTTACGTAAAATTAAAAATGAAATAAAACTTCATTTTTATACTGGCGTAAGAAATATGCACCGGTGCAAACTTTGGAGAAAAGCAGACAAATTAACATTAATATAGTCGAATCCTGCTCTGCTTCTTCGGCGGGCATGGCGAGTCGCCTTGTTTTGCCGTAACTACAAGGCGCGCTTCCGATCGCTGACACGCTGTTGTAAAAGCCATCGAACGTTCAACGCTGTAAGTTCTCATAGGCTCACTGCTCAGCAGTGGAAGGTTGTCTTTTTAAACGTCGATCACCCGCTTCCTCTTGTTCCGATTACAGCGGTCTCCGCGCTGAGGGATCGTGCTTTTCAATTGAGTGAAAGCCTCAGCGCACAGCATTCTGATTGGTCCGCTTTGGGTCCAATTGACTTCGCCTTCAAATCTATCAAAATCTCAACGCGCTGCAGTTTGATTTGTGCGCTTGGCGGCAAATGTGCGTTGCTTTTTTAATCTAAACACTCAACGCGTTACATTCTGATTGGTGCGAAACGGTCCTATTACCTTTCTTATGTTAAGAAAACAGCAGGAAGTAAGTTACACTTTCATTTTCTTCATTACTTTTCAAAATACAAAATTAACCCTAGAATGAAATAAAGTCGTCGTGTAATTACATTTCTGCGACTGATAGTTGATTTTTTAAAATGAAGCATCATGTTAACTCGCAATAAATTGACCTTTGTCCAAAGTAAATTAAAACGCTGAATAGAGTAAACTTCCTACAACCATTTATCTATTTATACAGGAGCAGAGATACGTAACATAAACACATACATTACATTGCAAATACAAAAGAGTCACCTGCTCACCAGAAACGTCTTTGGGAGGAAACCGGAGCACCCAGAGGAACCCCTGCGAACACGAGGGCAAGCAAACTCCACGCACACTGAGCTGGATTCCAGACCGCTTCCGTCCACAGCGCAGGGGCGGTGTGACAGCAAGTGTTATTTTATGTTTTACTATATTTGAGAAGTGATTTAAAGAGAAAAAAAAAACAAAAAAACCAAAAAAAGCATGATTTAATTGTAAAGGACATAGCTTCCGTCTCAGTTAAATATATTTAAAATCCATCAGATCAGTTTCACCCCTAATAAATTTAGCTTTTTTATTCATGCCGTGACACACGGCCATACACAAAGTAATTTCTGTTTATTAAAGTAGTTTTTATTTATTTGTTTGTCTATTTATTTATTTGTTTATTTATTTGTTTCTTTATTTTAAAACGACTTCCTCCCTATAATTTAACCACAGATCAATAAGAGCGGTCAAGGGAAAAAAAATTGCGACTCAGGTCATTTTGGTGCAAACGCGTCAGTTTCGAAACATTTCCAATGGAGGTCGCTACAACACAGTAAATTCGTGGTACCCACTGAAGGTCCACGAGACGTAGAAACACGGGCAAAATCTTTAAAACAAAACATCTGATTGAATTACATATTTGGTTCAATTTTAATACATTTAATTTTTTTTTTTCTGTAGGATGGATCCGGCTTATTTGTACGCAGTTTTACGCAAAGAATTTTTTTTTTCCAATATGTTTAAAATTAAACTTTTGACTGTGCCATATAAACTTTACTTTTTATACAGATCAGTACATTTATTTAGACCTTAATATGTTTTCTTGATTTCTTTGTCTGTCAATAACTCCTGACGAAGGGTGCAGTTGCATGAACAGCAGTTAACTGGATGCACACAAGATGTTTAGTGGTCATGTCCATCCACCTTAAGGCTTTGTGGTCAGCGGTTTGAGGAAGCAGCTTCCTGCCAGGACTGTTTGGCCAGTATGTCATCCGACCACGATGGGGACACAGCGTTTGACAGCCCTGAAGTTAAGAGACAGTGGGGCAGTTGCTCCCACATCTGCTCATGATTTTTCTGAAGCTGTTGCTAAATTAAGTATTTCTGATATCCCTGTGATATGTTTGGAACACAGCTGCCAGCCTAACAGTTACAGCTCACAGTTTTCTCCTCTCGCTCGTGTATGCGTCCGTCCGTGATGTGTTCTCTGAGCCAAATGTCTGTGGGGGCAGGAGCAGCATCGCCGGTGCGGAAGGAACAAGCCTGCGGCAGCTGAGAGGTCTCAAAAACAGGTGGAGAAAGATAGAACAAGATGGATCAACGAAATGTCTAATGTTGCATAAACACATGTTGCACTCTTTTGCCTGTCTAGTTATGGACGGGCTAACACAGCATCAACCCTCGCTTTGCCGCTCTACCCTTTGGTATCAGATGAGTCAATATTGTAATGATGGATTTGGACACTGTGGCACCTTGGTACTGCAGAGCAGCTCAAATGCTGCAAATAACTAATCAGAAATTAAGTGTAAATCCTTAATATAGATTTACTTGATGTTTACATAGATACAAGCAAATATAGATATAAACATAGATATGTACTGTGTTACAGAGACAAACTTGTAGCTAAAAAGGCCCCAATATATTTGAAGCTACTGTTTTTAAAGAATAAGTAAAACATATTAAGTGTGCTTAGAGATCTACTGATCAATGTGGGAATGTAGAATTTTTTTTTTGCTTGAGTAAACTCTGTTATTTGGTGTCTTTCTCAGAACTTGCTGCTGAATTTTTGCTGTTTCGGCTAAAATTCATTTAGGTTGGAACTGCAACAGCAGCACTGGGTCACTACAGAAAGAGAAGTACGTTTTGAACGAGTTGATAAACAAGGACGGAAAATATGGATGGAAAAAGTGTGGCGGAGCACAGAGAGGTCCACTATTTAAAAAGGTGTCACGCTTTGGATCACCCACATACCGGTTTTAAAGAGGGAACTTCAGGGATGGGTCACAAAAATACAATAATATTGCATTAAAGCACATTTATGTTGTGGTTAGAGTTACGAATTAAGCAGATGCTTCTTTTCAACGTGAAAAGAACTCGGAGAGAACAAGTTCATCCCACGGGAGACGGAGGACATGATTATGGGAATGGCTTGTTTTTTTTATATTTATGCAGCTACCTGTGGAAGTGGCATGCAAATTGGAAAGTGGACTGATAAAGGTCACAGGTGGTGAAGGATGATCCTACAAAGCTTAGGAGAGTAAAGGGTCCCTTCAGAAATGGGCATTTTACTTTGTGTGATCGACAGGTGCTTTTCTCCAGAGTGACAAAACTAATAGAGACCAAGAGACAAACAGTTTCGTTCAGGAGGGGATTCAGCAGTCCTGAGGAAAAGTGGGGCTTTGTTCCATCACACTGGGGCCAAGACCAAGCAGCACAGGGCTTGCTGTTATACACTGCTGCCACTTATATGCTTAGCTCTTTGGAGTGGAGTACCATGGTAACAGCTGCTTTTTCTTAGATACTTCTCGGCAACTTCCGGTGCTCTTTTCTCCCAGACTGTTCCGGAACATGGTGATTCCTACTGGCCCTCATAGCTCATTTCTTTACCTGGGGTGCCTTAAGTTATACTGCACTTAAATGCTATTAGTTCAAATTTTGCATCAAGTCAAAGAAATATACAGTATATTATGAACATCAGCAATATCTCCTAATATTTTAGAATATTCTTGGTTGTAGAGATTCAAAATGTAATACTTAATTTGTTTGGACTAACTCACACACACATACACACACACACACACACACACACGCACACACGTGGGGGGCACCGGCTCTTATTTTTGTAATTTCTTAAATTCTAAAGCAAATAGATTTAGTAAATAAAGTTGGAGACACTATCATTTTCCCGTTTGAAAGGTTGGCACTTTGAGGGGCTGCAAAGTTCACATTCTTGACAAAAATGGGTCTGTCACATAAAGTGTTTGTTTGAGACTTCACCAGACATCAGCGACCCCCCTCCCCACTTAGTAAGTGAGCATAGGGCTCAATTATTAGTGACATTTAAACACCAAGCCCATTTTAACATGCATACCCGCTGTGTGTGTGTGTGTGTGTGTGTGTGTGTGTGTGTGTGTGTGTGTGTGTGTGTGTGTGTGTGTGTGTGTGTGTGGGCAGGCAACAGCTACAATTAATGCACCAGCGATAGCCCAGCTGGGACCATTCGGCTCAGCTCCAGTCATCCTGAGTCTGGGTGTAGATGCAGCAACCATGTAATCAGCAGGCATTAAAATTGTTAATTTATTTATAGAAACCACTAAGAGTTTAATAATGGAAAATCCTAAAGTTTATATTTTTAAAAAAGCATTTCTTTTGTTACCCATAATAAATGTACAGTCTGTAGCTCTGAGTGTAAAATAATATCTGTAATGGTTTAAATTTTATATATTGTGCATTATGCTATTTAGTCCATATTTTTGTTAATATTTCATTTTATTGGTGTTAGGCAATTATGACAAATGTAGCTGCAGTTTGTACTTTTGCAGCAGAGGAGAATATGCAGTGCTTTGATCTTTGAAAAATAAGAGGATACGGCTGGGGAATGTTTTTGTAATAAATGTAATGTTAGGGTTTAGATGCTGTATTTATGCTCTGTAGCTTCTATTGGCATGATTGCATTTCAGGAACTAAACATTGCAGAGGGAAACCTGGGAAGTGGGATTCCCACCAATGTGGTAAAGCATAACTCTGTTAAGGTGAAGCTCTGTTTTAGGAGGGTAGATCATAACCCTGTTTGGCAGTTTTAGGGTTAGGTTAGGGATTAGATTTAATGTTAGGGATAGGATTCAGGATAGGTAGTGAGTAAGGGTTAGGTATTAGCATTATGGTTAGGGGTTAGGGTTAGGGGTTAGCATTAGGATTTGGGGTTAACATTAGAGTTAGGGGTTAAGTTAAGAGTTAGGTTTAAGGGTTAAGTTTTGGGGTTAGATTTAAGGTTAGCGGGTATGGTTAAGGGTTAAGATTATAGTTAGGGTTAGGATTAATTGCGTGATCTGCATAGAACGGATGCAGATTTTTATTGTCTCTGGGTTTGATGCTTACAATATGTATTCAAATAACCTGTTGTAGCTTTTTTTTGTATTTTGGTTCAGCTTCTCAGTAGATCCTTGCCTCAGACTGATTTATATTGTTTCCATCTGTGTAATTATGTGCAGTATTATTTATTTCTTTAGGTGGCACCATTCATCCAGGCAATTTGCAGTTTAAGGATTTGCACCCTAAGCAACTTTTACTCATTTTCACAGCTAGATAATTTTTAGTTGAATTTCAGGTAGTTTTGTGTGCCGGGGTAATGCAGCCGAAGTTTGGAATGAAACGCAAATACTTCAGGTGCACTTTGCCTAACAGAATAAGCAGCCTGCAGGTCACGGTTCGGGTCCTCATCCTCTACTCTGTTTCTACACACTCCATGTTTTAGAGGTCGCTTGTTTACATTCAGCTTACAAACCCAGTACTCCTGTGAGCCACAAAGTTCAACTGGAAGAGAAGCTGCGTGGCTGAAAAAAACTTTTTCGCTCGTTCTTTTTTCCTGCTCTTGTTCCAGACATCAGAGGAACCTCCAGCTCAGCTACCTCGAGGCCAATCATCCCATGCAAGGAAAAATGTGGAGCCCTCAACCCGCGGTGCACAAAGTACAGGCACCTCATTTCTTTTTGCTACTTATTTATTTTGCTCAGTTTTAAGTGGTTATACTTAGTGTTGTATTTGGACCTGGAAGACACTGACCTCAATGAGACATGTTTGTTATCTTTAATCTGAGAAAAATTATGTATAATTATTATTAAATAATTATTATTTAATGTGTGTATATACAATTTTCTCTATGTATTTTTTGAGAAATAGCATCTTCTGGTTTCAGGTTTGTTCATAAGTTGAGCAGCTAGTTTATTTACCCTGAATTGCAATCATATATGAAACTACTGTACATCACCACTCTTGAAGTTTATGGGTCACGGCTGTATCTGGTTGGTTGACCATTACCTGTCTGGATGTGGAACTCCTACAAGATCTTGTGTCTATTGTTCTCCAGCGGCCTCTGTGCCATCTCCCATTTACACTCGAGGGGATCCGGGTCGTGTTTCTTTCAGATGTTCCTGTGTATGATCCCTGCCACTTGGTTGTCTCTCAATATCTGCTGTCATTGCATGTGTTCTGCCATGATCAGTGTCCCTGTACTGTCCTTCAGTCCTGTCTTTTCCAGCCATGCAGTCAGGCGTCCTGTCTTTTCCAGCCATTACAGCCATGTTGTAGTCTGTCTGCCTGGCCTTGTTGGGCAGCTCTGTCTACTAGTAAGTGATGGTTTCAGGCTCTTTGTGGTGGAGCGCACGTACTGACTTGCATATGTGTTCAGCTTGATTGCTATGGTGCCTGGTAGGAGCTTTCAGGATCTCATAGACAGGCAGGTTACTATATGATGCTTTTCTTTTACTTTCATGGCCAGCACTGTCCTTCCTTGGGTTAGCCAGTCTGTTGTTAGCAGCTGGTTCATTTGTGTATCTAGGCCAGTATGTAGAGCAGTTTCTTCAGCCAGCAGGCTTGGACCAAGTGAAACCCTGATGCTTTATGTTTGGGAAAACTGCTGTCATGATGGTGACCAGCGCCTGGGACAGGAGACTGTGACACTGTTTTTTATGTCACTCTGCATGGGTGTTGTGGGATGATCCCTTCTCCCATTTGCCTTTCCAGCACCGTTCAGTCGCTGCTCCTGGTGTCTTCAGAGGCAACGTTTTGACGCACTACAGCTGACTTTGCACTGTAGATGGTTCTTTGGAGAATGAGCTGTTTATTCTTTGGGCCTCTGCTTCTTTTGTGTATCTCTGGAGTCTTGCTGCAATGCTGTTTGCTCTTTTGAGCAGATTCCTGGGCCTTTATCGTGATACCCTTCTCTAGCTCAGTCAGCTTGCTTAATTTCCTCACAGCTTGTTCTTATCTTGTTTTCCAGATCTTAATTTCCAGAGGGAATACCCAGGATGGTTGGCATCTTGGCTTTTGGAGCCTGGTGTTTGTAGCAACTGCTGCAAAATCAGTCAGTTTCTTAACTCGATTTTTTATGGTTATTGGGATTGTGGATAGTGCTGCAGTCATATCTAATGGTAGCTTGCCACCAAGTCTGGGAAGCTCTAGTGCAGTGGACAGACGTTAGCTTGGCCATGATCATTTTTTGAGGGTCGGCAGCTGAGCCATCCAAGGTGACTGGGATGTGGGACTCTGGCACATATTTGTTTCTAGGCTTTTCTCTAAAACCTGGTTGTATAGGTATTGTAGCATCGGGCGCTACAGCTAAGCACCAGTTGTCTGTTTGTGGTATGCGCGTTGCTGCCGAAGTGCACCCTGGGAAATGGGGCGGTGGGTGCGCCGTGGGAGGAAACTGTTGAGCGCAGGAATTGAGAGTTGGGGTGTGAGAGAGAAAGGGGTTGGGGTTGTTGGTCAGCTGCAGTGTGGGTGCAGAGGGACAGCTTTTCCTTCGTCCTGCCTGGTCGTTACCTTCCCTTGAGACGCCAGTGTTCAATAAAAGGTTGTGTGTTATGGAGACTGGCATGATGTCCTCATTCCCTCCATCCAAGCCCAGACCAGTGCCCGTTACAGTTTTAACCTCCACTTTTCATAGGAAGTTTCTTTCGTCAATGTATGTCTGCCGGGTATTTTCTGGAGGTGTGGACTGCCCTTTCCTTATTCGTAATTCCTTCATGCATTTTATGTTATCTCTATCGTTGTGTTCACTGTACTATCGGTCCATCAAGTGTATATTACCAGACTTTGTCCATCTACAAATGGTTCCAACAGTCCTCTTAACATCAGTCTGTCTTGGTTGTCCTTGTTAATTTAGATGACATACAAGCTGGCACGACTAGTTTTGTTCTTGCCTCTTATTTGGAGATAGGCGGGAGTCACGTCTTGCTTAAAGACTCACTGAATACTCGCAAATCAGGAATGAAACGCTGGCATACCACTTGCAAGGCCACACTGGTATCTGCTATCCTACCCATCGGCTAAATATCCATCAGGATATATTTCTCCAGGCTCCAGTTGGTGGTTCTTTTGATATATTTAGATATTAAATATTCCGTTTGGTAAAAATGGAATGGAAAGCACCATCAAGTCATTACTGACTCCTGGGAAACTATTAACATGGTTTTCAAGGCAAGGAGAAACAGAAGTGATTTGGAAATTGCCTTCTTATGGTATATTCTTCTTATAGATGGATGTAAACCCCACACAAACCCCTGAGCTGGACTTGAACCTCACATCAGACAAGCAGCTCAGGAGCTGCACGGCACCACCACATCCCCCAAACAGTATTACTAGTTATGAATTTATCCATCTGTCGTACCCCAAACACAAATGCTTCTGGTCTTCGTCTTTATATTCACATAGAATGTAGTATTTGGAGATATTTCACATTGTTAATAAAAATAAAATGCAGCGCACTTAAAAAATCTAACAGTAACCTTGGAGTTGGAACATTAAATTACTGAAGATGGCCTGTAATTACTGTTCTCTGGTGGTAGACACCATGTTGAAAAAGGAGACCACATTTATATCACACTGGGCAAAGGAATCAACTTTCTCATTCAATCAGGCACATCAGTCTTGCATTAAATTTTCCGAAATGACCACTGCAAGGCTGGATTTCTTCTGCTGAAGTGCATTAATGGATCTTCTTCAGATATGAACTCCTGCGTCATGTTACAGCTGCTTAATGTTCGGGTGAAATTATAGGTCTTTTGCATTAAATAAATTAAATCACTCATACAAGTAGCAACGTACAAGGATGCACACCTGTGCTGACATGTGTGCGTGTGCAATACGGGTTTAGAAGAAGATTCTGGTAGTTTTCAAGGTTGATAATGCCTTGCGTGCAGCTTGGGACAACAGGAAAGCATCTTTTCTGCAGGGGGTTCGAGAGACTTGCTTGCTTTCCCTCGACACCTCAAACATCTTGAGAAGTTGCTCGGGCTGTCGATAAGCAAAGCAAATAAATTACGCAGCTGCAACCTGTTGCTCTGTGGCGAGCCAAGCCATTTCTCATTGAACGCAAGTTCCATCTGTCTTGTTGATCTAGCAGTTTCCAAAGAAACACTTGGAGACAAAAGTGGAGATCAGTGTTTGTTTAGTTGAACTTTGTTCACAGGCAGGTGCTTACAGTTTCCTTCCGGTGCAGAGATGTTGAGCAGGCAGGAAGTAGAAGATTTTATTGTACTGTACATGGGCTGTGTAGGCACATGGGCAAGGTGAGGAGATGCCTACCTAAATTCAGATGAAGCTTCAGGTGGGCTGGAGCTGTTAGATTGCAACTGAAGGACTGAGGTTCAAGTCTTTTTCCAGCTGTACTAACACTGATCTAGGTACTTACAGTAGGAATAACCTCATATATAAATGGGTAAATCAATATAGGTGCTTAATATGTATAGCTAACAGTGTAAACCGCGTTGGAGGAATGTGACAGCGAAATTAAAAATAATATGAGACACATGAATAGTTTATAATCCAAACTGTGTGAGTGTGTATACTCCTGATGATATTTCCTTCCACTCATCATACATAGGCTGGGGTGTCACATGTTGCCTGTAGCTGTTACCATGGTTTTGGATGTGAGGATTGCTGATGGGTAAAAATAGCCTAGCCCGAAAACAACAAGTAGGAGCGACATAGGAAACTGCGAGAGACTTTGTGTGCCTGCGTACAGGGCTCCAGGGGTTGCTGGTGGAAAGGGGGTGGGGTTTTCTCCATCAGAGTGTCCTTGAGTACGGTTCTCCACATGCACGGGGGCTCCACGTTCTCAGGCAGAGGAGCACTTCCGAGAGATGAACGCCTGGACGCTTATCGGTCAAGGAAAGGCGTCGGATTCCTGGAGCAGGAACACAGTTGTAGTCCCCTGTCCCCTCTCTCCCTCCCCTCACATCCTTCCGCATTCACCCTGCACGCTAGAGGACCGTGCGCCCCGATAACTCGCAGCCACACTGTCATCCCTTTTTACCCCTGGGAGAGGCACCGAACATTTCCTCTGATCAGGCCATATCGCAGAAGCACCACATGGCAACCCCAGAGCTGGGCAACAAAAGGCCCAATGCAGGCTGAGCTCTTTTGAATAAGGAGACCAAGATGCAGAAATAACTTTTAAGCACATTCATCTAAGTTTCTGCCCCCGCCCGTCCCGCCCCCCCATAAACTTGCTGATCCTGCCTGAATTGTCCTGGGAGAGAAGATAAGGCGGAGGAACAGTTCCGTCACTCTGGCGAGTGCAGCTATCGCAGTGGGGGTGGGGGGAGGGAAGCCACATGTGCGTGCGTCTTTATAAATACTCAGCTGTTATACGGATCTTGCAAATAAGATTAGCAGCTTAGGACGTCTGTGGTTTTGAGGATCTCCCTGTGTCATCCTTCAGAGATGACAGCCAGCACACTTTGGGTAGATGAGGTGCAAATGGCTACTTTTGAAGCAGAAGGCTTTTGACAGCCAGAACCTTCAACCCAATTCCGAGTTGAACAGCATGCGTCAGAAACCCAAAGGGGGTGTTTGCGCTGGATCCCCTCTGTGTCTGTGTGTGTGTGTGTGTGTGTGTGTGTGTGTGTAAGGAGTGTGTAATGTGGCCATCAGTGTCTTTAACACATCTTTAACACACAATGCACTGATGTAGGTTTTCAAGTAATGGGTTAGAATCTTATTTTAAAATAACAAATTTCTTGAGCAGTTTCTTGATGCTGGTTTCAAACTAAGGTCAGGCATCTTCTCCCAGACATCCACACTTCCTGTTCCACTAGCTCCCTCCTCTATTCATGTACCAGTTCGTTCCTTAATGGACTCACGTGGATCAGCAGTGGAGAGCCCAGCACAACCTGCTCTGTTGAACCTTTAGGTGGCCACTCAGCGGCTGTCAGTCTGGATCTTGCAGTAACTTGGGACCTCCAAATGATCATCATTCACCTTCAAACCTGATGTGATTTATTTCCTTTTCTGTACAGCGCGTCAAAAGGTTGTGCGAGCCATCGCTTTGAGTTGTCCATCACTTTCCTCCTTTGCCAGATGGTTCTTGCTGTCTTCTTCTATTCCTCAAGCACCCAGGTTCTCTCTTTTTTTCTTTGCCCATGCAGGTTTGCTTTCAAGCAGCTGCGCTCAAACTTTTCACTGGCACTGTATGTAGAAACTGCAGTTTTAACAACTTAAAATAGGTGACACAGACAAAGAGAGGACAGCTTCAAAAGGCATCCACATGTATTGGTTTGAATTAAATTAATACTGGAGATGCGATCAACAGGCTTACGCAAGCTTGTTAAACCCTTAAGCGTTCATTTGCAGGACAGTTGAGTGTCATTCTTGTGTTTGCCGAAGCCGGAGAGTGAAAGTCAGATCTCAGCTTTGACAAACAAACTGGAAAAGTTTATTTGGGGAAGGAAAGCACAAAGCCAGACCCTCTGGGGTACTGCCATCATGATGATCTGTTTATATCTTTGAAGAGATTTTAGAAGAGTTTATTTCCAACCAGGAATTTAAAAGAAATAAATAAATAACGTTGATGTAAATCAGCCACAGAAATTTGGGCCGTGGCAGAAACCCAGCGAGCAACCTTTCCAGAAACTTGTATCTGTAAACATCTTCAGTGCTCCAGATGCTATCGAGCTGGGCAAAGGTGTTGTCTGTAATAACAAAGGCGGCGATCAGCGGCATCGCAGGCACAAGCTAAGGTGAGAAGGGACAGAGGTCAGCGGTGAATATTAAAGAAATATTTCTACGGAAACTCTGGCTGGGTTGAAATCCTTGGGACGGCTAGCAAAAAGATCGTCAAAGACCCCAGCATGCACATCCTTACACGTCCACAAATAGTACAAATGATCCGGAGCCGAGAAATTCTCGACGTTTGTCTTGCCCGAAACAACCGAGCGGCGTGAAAATCATGTCACCGAGCAGCACAAAGGCGTCCACAAAAGGACTGTAATTACTTTAAGAAAGACATTGATGAAGACGGATTTAGCGGCCTAGCGAGAGGTGCAGTTGGCTTGAGGAGGAAACGATTGTCGGCACACAGTGACTCATGCCTGAGTCACACCAGTTGACAGAGAAGCTCATAAACATTTCCTCGCCTGTCCTCTCCAAAACTGATCACTTTGGAGGAACCGGCCCATCTCAACGCTTTTCTCCAGGGGCTGAAGGACAAACACTGAGTGTAAGTTTTAAAACCATAACACGCTGTTTGTAATGGCTGAGTCACATGGCTGAGGAGGGGGTTGAGCCAGCATAGTAAGCTACTTTCACTTTTTTTTTTAATATTAGGTGCAAAATTGACCCCTTTTGGAGTTTAATATCCTAGCAACACCCCAAAAGTTTTTTTTCTGCACAAAACTTTTCAACGAGCCGTGTTTCAACACAAAAGATAGTTTCTGAAAATATTATTCCGCTTAGGTGCACAGATATTGGCCAGCCCAAAATTTGACTTGGTACATGGAGGAAAAAGGTGGTAAATGTAGGAAAGTGCAAGAAGTGCGCCTCAAAATTTGTTCCCAGAACGTCCTATTTTGCGCACACAAGCAGATATGAATGCCTTTGTTTCTACATGTACTTATCCTGAGATCAGAAGCGCAAATGTCTCGTGTTGATGTGCATTATTTTCCCTTCCTCACGGCAAAAAGGGAGGTATGAATTCCTCACGCGAACGCATAGGTGTTGCCTGAAAGAAACCGCGGGCGGCATCGCCGCAGCTTCACAACTCTTGAAGTGTGTGGCTGCGGTTGAGGGCCTTCAGTTTGAGTTTGCCTGTCCTTGTCTGTCCTGTCCAGGCAAAGGATGTAACAATTGTATCCGTAGACGTTGTATAGTGTGCTGGTGTGGGTGAGCGTGGGTGCCGGTGACCCAAAATGACCTTTTTGCCTCCGGCGCTGGATCCAATTTCGTGCCTGGTGCTGCGGCGATCGGGTGCGGAACGTGACCAGCCATCAAGGGATGTGACACAGACCCGTGCATAACAAGATCCTCAGATATCAAATAATGTCAGAAAGCAAACTTCAAACAACACCACCTTCTACAGCAGCGGCCCCCAACCACTGCGCTGCGGACCAGTATCGGGCCGTGGATCATTTGGTACCAGGCTGCACAGAAAGAATAAAAAACCTTTTATTTTTATTTTGTTTCTTTATTTCCATTGACTATGGAAGTTTGCAGGGTGTTTTATTTTGAAAAATGACCAGATCACAGTTTGGATGCCCGATAAATTAAACCCACAAGCTAACCCTAACTAAAATGAATAAGAAACAAACATCTCTGGAGAGCTTCTTTGCAAAAGGGGAAAGACCCCTTTTGCAAAGAGACAGCAGAAGATTAAAATCAAGGCGGAATATACTGAGGTGGCCACAAAAGCACTGAAAACCCTGCTTCCGTGTCCAACATCCTACCTTTGTGAAGTGGGGTTTTCTGCAGTGACAGCAACAAAAACGAAATGACGGAGTAGAATGGACATAAGGAACGCACTTCGGGTGTCATTGTCTCTCATCACCCCTAGATGGGACCATGTCGTTGCAGGGAAACAAGCTCAGGGCTCCCACCGATTCTGCGTTACGGGGAGCTGTATTTATTATGCACTTTATTATGTTTTATTATGCACGCGCAATGGCCGGTCCGTGGAAAATTGTTTTACATGAAACTGGTATGTGGTGCAAGAAAGGTTGGAGACCACTGTTCTACAGCACTGTTTTGAGGTAGCGCTTTATTTTTTGAGGCCTTTTTAGCAATAATAATCATCCATGTGTTAAACATTTCAAAAATATTAAAATGCAGTTTTTTTGTGTTTATTTGTTATTATTAAAGGTAAATACACTGCCCAGCCAAAAAAAAGTCTCACACACTAAGATTTTGTTGGACCGCCTTTAGCTTTGGTTATGGCACGCATTTGCCGTGCCATCGTTTTGATAAGCTTATGCAATATTGCAACATTTATTTCCATCCAGAGTTGAATTAATTTTTCGCCAAGATCTTGCATTGATGATGAAAGAGTCGGACCGCCGCGTAAAGACTTCTTCGGCACATCCCAAAGATTCTCAATGGGGTTAAGGTCTGGGCTCTGTGGTGGCCAATCCATGTGTGAAAATAATGTCTCTTTCATGCTCCCTGAAGCACTCTTTCACAATTTGAGCCCCATGAATCCTGGCATTGTCATCTTGGAATATGAAGAAAAAATCCATTGATGGAAAAACCTGCTCATTCAGTATATTCCGGTAGTCAGCTCACCTCATTTTTTGGGCACATAATGTCGTTGAACCTAGACCTGACCAAATGAAGCAACTCCACATCATAATACTAAGTTAAATCCAGGTGCTGACTTATTTTTTTGGTCGGGCAGTGCATATCCTGTGTTTTGTTGCATGTGTACACTTGTCGTGCATTTATGCTATATGCTGTAAAAATTGCACTCTATAGCCAAAAGTGTGTAGACACCTGAGCATTACCCACCCATACGTGCTGGTTGAACCTCCCATTCCGAATCCATGGGCATCGATATGGAGTTGACTCCCCCTTTGCTGCTATAACAGCCCCGACTCTTTTGGGAAGGCTTTCCACGACCACCAGTTCATCCCAAAGGTTTTCGGTGGAGTTGAGCTCAGAGCTCTGTGCAGCCACTCAGGTTCTTCCACACCAACCTGGACAAACCCTGTGTTTATGGAGCTCACTTTGTGCATGAGGGGGGCACAGTCATGCTGGAGCAGGAAAGGAGCTTCTTCTTCCCCAAACTGTGGCCACAAAGCTAGAAGCACGCAGTTGTCGAGAATGTGTTTGTATGATGCGTGGGTGCGGCTGAAAGAGCTCAGCTCAGCCATTAGAAGGGGGGCTCCACATACTTTTGGCCATATAATGAACCTCTTAAAGTGATGTTTCATTAAATGCTAAATTCCTGAAGAGCACATCTGAAGTTCCAACTGAGATATTGCTCGAAAAGCAGATTATTTCCGTAATTAGTATGAGTCAAACTAATATCTGTGAAGTGCACAGAGGCAAGAAATAAAATTAAAATGATGTTAACCCATTTGATCTATTTTATGTTAAAAATAACAAAAAAAAAAAAAAAAGATTTTGAGTGTTTTCTATTGAAAACGAATTGTTATGAAATAAATATGACGCTTTTGGGTTCAAGTTTCGCGACTTAACATTTTTGCTGAAAATCACGTGCATGTTTGCAGGTAAGGCGATGCACTACCTTCAGAGGTGTCGTTTCACCTGCCGTCAGCGCACGGATGTTTGAGGCGTAGCGCAGTGCAGGGGTTCGAGGTAAATCTTCAACATGGATGCTTGGGGTAAGCGCATGTGGGTCAGGGCATTCAAACACCGACAAGGTGAGACTCGAAAGAAGCGCGCGATTTCCACATTCAGGCCGAACGCAGCAGCTGGGTAAAGGAAAACAAATCCCTTCTGTTTAAAATTCCCAACTTCACCAGCAGTCAAAAGTATTCATGTTGCGCTGAAACTTTTTAATTAAGTCGGCTGTGTTAAACCAGCACGGAAATGGATAAAAGAGTTATTTAGCTCTGACTGAGGTTTATTTTTGCCCGGCTGTGAGCACAATGCAAAATAAAATGAGCTGTAAAAAGAGGATCGCGCGCGCATTCTGTCACCAGCGGCAGGGCCACGCAAGTTTAATGACTGAAATCTGATGGGAAAATAATCACTTTGACTCCCGTTTCACCTCACATTTTCCCTCCGTGAATGAACGGTGTGACAAAACATCACCAGGATTGTAGGTGTTAGCTTTGCCGCGCGTCGAGGCTGGGAGCGGCGATGGAGCCGAATTCAGTGGGTTTTATGCGGTATTTTTACGCAACAAAAATCTGAGGGAACTTTTCCATTCGGCACAGTTTGGTGGAGTAAAAAAAAAGTGGAGGGGTTTAATGCACTGTGGGAAACGGCCGAGCGGCTGATCCCTAAACCGCGACCAGGTTTATGGATAATCGCGCTGGCTGCCCATCGCAGATTTGTATAAACAGAAGTTGGTACAAGAATGTTCAATGTATAAACAGAACCTATTCATGTGTTAAGCTGTCTGTCGCCGGTCTTGGGTGCAAATGTCCACTCTTATGTCACGCTTCTACTCTTACGTGAACTGTCCGGGACACCTTGTGCAACATGAGACTATTATAGAAGTATCTGTTCCCGTAAGTCGACCCCCTGCTCTCACACAGTGACACTTCTAATTCCACGCAGTCGAATGGGAGATGGGTACGAAGCCGAAGTCGCTCTGCTGTCGTAGGATTATGACGTCGCCGAGGGCTTGCGTCATGTGTCCTACAAGAGCAGATTATGGAAAAATCTGACTTCTAAGCAGAGAGCGTTTTTTAACGTGCTTGACACGTTTAGGCAGGCGGCTGTGCCGACATTTGCTCACATTCGCCCTATGGCTGCATCTCCAGAGGTTGCCAGCAATCCCATGAACCTCCTGCCAGACTTCCCCTGACCCAACAGTGTGGGTGCAACCAGAGCGTACATTTAGCGCATCCCTGACCCCTTGATCCCCAAAACACAGGTTGCTTTCATATGCAGCGGAGATCCATAAATAATTTAACACCTCTCTTTGAGCGCCAATACACGTGTCAAGTTGTTTTTTTAAATTTTATTGGCGCCCTGCTGCCGCACTCAGGCTGTGCCGACACTGGTCTGAAGCAGCCACCCGACCGCTGCCGTCTTAGATTAATTTGTGCACGTATGAACTCCGGCGCTGCCAACCGCTGACATATCGCACTACAATCAAAGTGCTATTTTAATTGCTTCCCATTGTTGGCATTGCTTTTGACATCCGCGCCGCAGTTCCCAACATCTTACAGATGTCAGCAAGATCCACCCAGGCGCTCTCCTCGCAGGAATGCCCGCTTGCACCAGGGACAGAAAGAGGACCACGTGGGACCTTAACACCCTCTTGCAAAGGAGGGTAGCAAGAACATTGGCACGGAAACCCACGTTTGGCAGAAAAGCAATAACTCATGGCCGCCTCTGGTGACCTCCGGCAGACACTTAGCTGTCGCTTCCCAGAGTTATGCAACTCCAGAGGCAAATGGAATGCCGGGCGGAAAGTCTAATAAGAGGAACCCTGTAGTGTCCTGCCTCAAATTTGTCTTGTTCCCCTATCCCAAGCAGTTGTGGAACACAGACCTCTGCCTCTTTGAGTGAAAACTGCCCTTTTCTAAGCAGCAAAATGGCCTCTGCTGAGATTCTGCACTGCTCTCTTTCTGGCGTAGGAAACCCTTTCAGGGATTCGGAAAGACAGAACCTCTCTCTCTCTCTCGCTCTCTCTCTCTCCATCCCATCCTCTGTAGGTGTTTGGTATTTCATCAGTGTGTCACATTAACTGGGCACTTTGTCAGATGCTACGCCTTGTGTGATAAGCATCTGAAAGTCATTAATGCTTTCACCACCTCTGCAGGCTGAGAGATGGATGCATGGGGTGAAAGCGGAAGACACGGTTTGCCTTCTAAGGACGACTGTTGCTTCCTGTGCAGCTGACCGCTGTAATCTTCCTGACCGGTACATGAACAGCACCCTGACACCAACGCACCCACATGCGCTCGAAATGTCGCTAATGAACGGTGCAGGGCAACTGGAGAAAGCCGGCTTTTTCGGAGTCACAGATGAGCTATAATTACAGTCCTGGCTTAGCCGGAGTCGCCGCGGTCCCAGCAGTTCATTCAGATTCCCTCGCTGGTCAGCAACAGTTAACCTCCACTTGAGGGCAGCTGATTTAACTTTCTTTTTCACAAAATTAAGGATGAGAAATTCCATCTGTCATTTCAATTGGCTTGTCAGGGCCTTCAGTAGTGAAGCGGATGGTTGTGATGGTTTTGGGCACCCGTACATGGAGCGTCCACAAAAATAACAAATTATTTTATTTAAAGGCCGGGGATGTGGAGCAATATTCTTTCATAGTGCCCTGCATTCCTAGCTATGCCCCCGGTGATTGTATATTAAACCCAGAGCTCAGGATCTGGGATCAATCTTTGCTCAAGATGCCAAAGTTACCGAAAGCCAGGAGCAAAATTCGTCTGATCCGAATCTCGTTTAGCTTCCTCTTTTGTCTTGTGTGTTCATGTTATCTGCTTCTCAGCGTAATTGCTGTCAGTATCAATAAACGCTAGCACCATAAAAAGCTTCTTTTTTTCTTTTTCTTTTTTCCTCTCGCAGTTCTGGGGAATTCACAGTATGATCGCTTTCTTATCTCCCTGCAGCTTTACCCCAGTGAGCTTTTCGTAAATGGAGAGATGCTAGGGTGGCATTAAAAGACCGAGCTGTTGAGAAAGTGGGATATTAAGTTGGAATAAGGGCCTTTCTGCTGGTGGGGATCTCACATGGACACGGTGTCTCGACTACAAAGATGAGAACAAGCGGTACGAACTGCAGCGCGGGATGGGAGAAAGGCAGATGCGTGCGAGACGGTCGAGGCACGGGGTGAGACGGCTGATCAGAACCTGCCGGGACTCGTGTGCTTTGAAAGCCAAGAGGAGGAACCGAAAGCAATTTCTCATTATTAGTTGTACCCAGAGGTGACATGTACCTCAGCAAAAGCGGGGGGGGTTCCATCAGTGGTCTCACTTGCCATCTATCTGCCTGGGTTTGTCAGAGGTTAATGAAGGAACAGAAAGTGCAGACTGAAAACAGCCAGAGAGCATGAAGAGCAAGGAGACAGCGAAGACTGGCCTGTGGAAAGGTTAAAACCAACACCATCGCCATACTCTTCACCTAAGGCAACGGAAGGAAGATCCTTCTGCACTTCAGGTCATTTCTGCTGTTCTGCCACGGCTGTCATCAGAAGAACCCACCCACAGCAGTGAGGTCATAATGGTTGAGCAAAGATGCTAAAGAATGTGTTGCTATGACTCCGTCTTACAGGAGTTTCTTGAGGTTTCATCCTAGGACAATGTCCACGGAAGCAACCTCACAGGTGGTTGAAAACCCAGGAACGGATCCAAGGTATCAGGGAAAATAAGAGTGTGCTTTTAGGCTAAGAAAGCAGATTCACGTTTGTCACAGCTTGCCAATAAAGCCCAGACAGCATTGAAAAGGTTACTTGGGTGTCATCAGAAGGGGACATTGTGAGGTTCAAGGCAGCACGATGATGATGCAGGTCTGTCTCTGCACAGAATCAAGTACGGTCCAGCTCACCCTGTCTCAGACCCTACAGCAGGGCAGAAACATTGAACGCATGAATGAGATTGACCCTGCCGAGTCTTGGAACCTTGGGGTCATTTTTGTCCTCCTGTAGCACGAAATCATTGGGTACTTTTAGAGTGCAAAGTACATACAGTATTGCCATGGAGATCCATTTTCATGGTGATGGGGGCCTGCTGCATAGCTACCTGTCGTCCATCTAGGCCTTCTGTGATCTGCCCACTCTCCGAGCTGCCCCGTCACCCCATCCTCCCATCTACAGTGTAAAGCCTCAATTGACTGGACTGCTTCCCACTTTCCTCTGCATGCTTTTCCCTTCTTTCTTGCTTTGCCACTCTCTGACCCACAACGCAAGCTCAGCAATTTTCCTAGCCTCCTTTCTAAAGTTCCCCAGCCTGGTTCCTCAAACATCTTTATTCTTATTCTGTGTTAAAGGCCTTGTATGCATGCACTGTTTTTATTAATGAACCCATCTCTTTCACCAAGGTAGCAAACTAATGAGTGAAATTGGGCGATTCAAGAAACCGAGGTTCACATTTGCTTTATAATTCATTTTGCTTACCCATCTTTTCAAGGTGCAGCAGGGCAGGCAGGTGCCTCACAATTCCCAGGCTGCTAGCCTAAGGTGGGGGTCAAGTCCAGCTCAGGGGTGTGTGTGTGGAGTTTGCATGTTCTTTTCCATGTTTGCGTCCCTCTAAGCAAAAAATATGCCAGAAGAAGGCAATGGCAAAGCACTTCTGCTCCTCCTTGTATTAAAAACCATGCCAATGATCACCCAGGAGTCAGAAATAACTCGATGGGCCTTTCTGAGGCAACACGAAATAGTAGGCTTGTATATGTAGCTTGTAATGATTTATACAGTTGGGTCATTACTCCTGGAGTAATATAATGTAAGTACCTTGCTTATCTTGAGGCGATGCCTCTACACACTTTGCTACCTGCTGTTGATTTCCAAGGATCTTTCCTTGCTGCCCTCCTCTCAGCGGTCGCACGTATCTCCAGAGAAAAAGCATAGAATTCTCCAACAGGATCTCGTCGGCTCAATAAATCGATTGTCATGCACAATGACTGGATCTGAAGTTCTAAATTCAAAACGACTTTGGATGTCAAGATAGGAGCTCTTCGAGGCAGAATTAGTTTTAAAAATGTGTGGCGCTTGTGTTTCTGTGGTCCACAAGTTCCGTTGCTTTCCTGTAGCTCACTTGTATCTTCACTGCGAATCCCTCTGCTTAAACATTTTTGCGGGCATCCAGTAAAGAAGATGAAGATTCGGTATTCAAATATTTACCCACCTTTTTCACAGCAACCATTCACAGAGATGAATTAAAAATAGCTTGCATGATGCACCGTTGGCTTCGGGACCATTTTAGGGGCATAAAGACCCCACAAGCTAATGCCCAAATTGTTTTCTGCACAAGAGCACACTGTGTCAGATGAAAGAGAAATCAGCCCACTTTTACCCTTCCCAGACCCATCTAGCATTGTGAAAAAAAATCCCAAAAGTTTGGTTGAGTCAAGTTTTATTTTTGCATGATTTAACGTTCCCGGGTTGGTTCCAACCCAACACGGACTCTTTTTTTTTTGAAAGATGCCTGTGGAAATGCTACTGTAACCAAGATAATAAAAAATCTTTTATTTAGACAGAAACCAATGCTACTGTCACCTGCTCAGTGAAGAAGGACCATCTCCAAGATGTGTTCCCAAGGCTCGCCAAGCCACCTACTCAGACATATTTGAAACAGGTCGCAGTTATAAGCTGTTGGCCTTTGAAGGAAAGTTGTTTCCTTCAAACCTTTTGAATGGTACAACGTTACTGCATTCTCGCCTCCGTGCATTGTGCTGTAGAAATTCTGGCGTCGGTTCTAGTATGCATGTGCAGAAAGTCTTGCCTTGCGCACAGCAAAGGCGTTAGGGAAGGCACAAAACATACCGTGAACATTGGCGTGCACGCGTGTCGGCTGGTTCTGCACCCTCGTGACCATCCTGCTCTGAATAATTCAGGCCGGTCTGCAGCATGTAATGTTCTGAAAGCAGCCGAGGACGATGGGAGCGAGAGTGTGCGGCGTGCGTTCGTCGAAAAAAGGGTAGAAGGTGGGAGGAAGGGCAATTTGACTTTTGTGGAACATTTTTCAGTCACTGCAGAATGGTGTTAAATCTGAAAGCGTGCAAGATTAGTGATTATGGGATGGCCAGATGCAGAGTGGCTTTCTGGGCGGCCTGAGGAAATTCTCGCATCCGCAGCTCTAATCAGCTTGACCCCAGCCTGCAGAATTTCACACAGCAGTGCCGGCCTTCGGTGACAGCTATTTCTGGCACTGAGGAACTGGTGCTTTAGCCGCCTGTCAGAGCATCCAGCCCGGGGCCGAAGACACCACCTTGCATATGCCGGCAAAATGCATCTTTTGTCAGATGCGTTCCGAGAGCCACGCTAATTTACTTCTCAGGTATAAGGAGCGGGCGTCGCATCGGTCGCCTTTTCAGTTGGTGCATTTGCATTCTGGTAAGGCTCACAACGGCAGGCAAACATTCTTTAGTATCTTTGTTAAGCCTAAAAGAAAACATCTGTATTTGCATATTGGGCTGCTATGTCAATGTTTGCATGTTTGGGTTTTGAGACTGTTGAAAAGGTTTGAAAAATAAAGGTTCCCATCTCATCACAAGAGACAAACAGTACAGTCAGAGGGCTTCTGTGAAAGTGGCACAACGTGTAGTGATGGCCGCTGACATGGAATTAATGCAGGAAGTCACTCCCTCCTGTCTTTCCATCAGTTAACTCCAAATTAGGACTGATGATTCCATACATCAACCCAGCCATCCATTGTCCACAACCACAGTGTTCTGGTCAGGTTCATGGTGGTTTGGAGCCTATCCAACGATCACTGGGCACGAGGTTAGGAAACTACACCCTCGATGCAATGCCACTCCATTACAGGATGGCAGCGCACATGCACAGATCCACAAATTCATACATTATGTGGTCATTGATTGGCCAGCCAATATAAAAAGCATATACGGCCAAAACTATACAGACCCCCTTTCTAATGACTGAGCCAAGCTGTTTCAGCCACACTCATACCACATACATACACATTCTAGTGTTTGCTTCCAGCTTTGTGGCCACAGTGTGGGGAAGAGGAAGCTCCTTTCCTGCCCCAGCATGACTGTGACCCCCCCCCCCCCATGCACAAAGCAAGCTCCATAAACACATGGTTTACCCAGGCTGGTGTGGAAGAACTTGAGTGGCTGCACAGAGCCCTGACCTCAACCCCAATGAACACCTTTGAGATGAACTGGAACCCTAAGCTTGAACCAGGCCTTCTCACCCAATCTCACCGAAGCTCTTGTCGCCAAATGGCACAAATTCCCAAGATCTGGTGGAAAGCCTTTCCAGAAGAGTGGGGGCAGTTTTAGCAGCAAGGGGGAAGGGGGGACTCCATATGAATGCCCATGGCTTTGGAGCAGGATTTTTAACAAGCATATCTGGGTGTGATGCTCAGGAGTCCACATACTGGCAAATGAACCCAAGGTTCTATCACATTATTTGTATATTTAAACCTAAAACATCTAAATGTCTTCATGGGCTTGTTCACAGGTGCTCCCATCATTGCACTTCATGGGATTTTGTTCAATATCTTGGTGGAGACTCCACTCCCTGCCTCTAAGAGGTGTCAGCATAGCATTTATTTGAATAATTCGTGCAAACGCACAGCTTCCGATGTCTGAACACAAACTGCTTGAAGGCGCTGCTCTCTTGCTGTATCCACAAGTAGGAAATCTGGTAAAACAAGAGGTCTTGTTTCCATCACCTGTTCCTGAAGATGTCAGGTGCCACATGCAGATAACCGTCCAAGACTGAGAGATAATCGCTAGTTGTCAAGAAGTGTGCTGAGCAGATGACACAGAGAAAGTGAGATGGTGGAAGACAGACGTGGGGGGAAGAGAAGGTGTAACAGCGACAACGTAGGGAGAGAGACAGAGAGAGAACGAAACACTCCCCTTTAATGAACAGGCCATTAAATGAGTGTCAGCATCAACTACTAGTTTGCCAGTGCATCCCCTCCGCTTTTCCAGAAATTTCCATTCCATCCCAAGATCAGTTTGACAGAGTACGTCATTTCTCCTGTGACACAGTACTGCATCCCAAGGCCTAATTTGCCAAACAGCTAGCGCAGAAGAATGGGCTTTGGCTCCTCTGGTTGCACTGGATTAACACTGATTTATAATCCCACTAGGGTATCCACAAGGATTTACATTTAACTGGCAAAAGGCAAAAAAAAGTTCTTTAATTTGTGATCTTGGAACGTGAGTACATAAAACTAAGAACACAAGATTTTTTGAGTTATGCCTGAACAGATAAGGATTACGGTGTGACGTGAAGGCCCAGCCGCATCACTCCTTCTCCCATGTAATTTTCATTTCTGGATTTTAAAAAATCCTCCAATTACAATAAATTTAATTTGGCAGATAGTAGCTGAGATGTCATAATCCTACGTTTTCTTAACACAATGCAATTTTCTGTCAGTTTCTCAAAAAAACGACCTACCCAGGTCAATTCTGCTGCTTGCTATGCAAATGCATTGTCTGCAGTTATTTATCAGCAGCATGAAGTCCTGCGTTTAGTCTGCAGAGCTCAATTTTTATTTATTTTGTTTTTTGTATCACTTTTTCAAAGGTGTCTCAGCGGGGGTAATGATAACATAG
Source organism: Heterotis niloticus (assembly GCA_018136845.1). NCBI lineage: Eukaryota > Metazoa > Chordata > Actinopteri > Osteoglossiformes > Osteoglossidae > Heterotis > Heterotis niloticus. Next base: position 29,350,814 of record CM030890.1, read on the forward strand.
CTACCGTACAATCTCAGTTGTCAATCCTGATGTGATTACCCATGGCACAGACGGAGGACGAACGCAGTGGGCATTTATTGGCCGCTACCTCTTTGTGCTGTTTGACCATTTCTGCTCGCTTCTGTGCGGTTTTTCCTGGAGGTAAAAGAGCAAAAAAAGTAGCCCGGGCACTTGGCAAAAGGTGGCAGACATCTCAAACTGTCAGCGCTCACATATTTCCTCACCCCAGGAAGCTGTGAGGTGTGTAACAGGGTCAGGTTTAGGTAACCCAACCTGTCGAGAAACAAAACACCGACAAGACACCAAACACCTACAGTGCTTCAGCCAGACAGGAACAAAAGGAACATATGGTATTGCTATCTGGTGGAAAACAGCCTGTTGATTCCAGAAAGTTCTGCGGCAGAAGATGCCCTCTCCAATATCCTTTTTGTTAAAGCTAAAAATTATTTTTAGGTGTCAAATGGTTGAGACCCGCTGAGTAGGAACTGAGGAGCGGAGGGACATGTGCTAACCAAAGGCGGCTGGCTCTTCGCAGCCCCAGGCTCCTCCAGCAGGAAATCACCAGTGCCAACACAGCTTTAAGGAGCGCTACATCTGAAGAAAATGTTTGGCTTTATACTTGCTGTACTTTCCAGTGATAAATAACCTCGCTCCTTTTTCATCTCACATTTAATCTGGATGTGGAATGACTCTGGAGTCGGCAACGGCAACGCGCAGCCTAGTGAAGCTGGAGAGGTGCGAACGACTGGCATGGTCCCTGCTCCAAAGAGGACACATGATGTTTGCGAGATGTCTCTTATTAGGGGTAACAGGTTGCTTTGCATTTGAAGGCTGTTGATTTGAGTGCTGAAGATTTATGGTTCAAGTCCCTGTCCTTACTTCTGCCTCGGTGGAAGGTGGAACAGCTTTCCCTGCATTGTTCCAGCGGGTTTAAATGGGTCAGGTGCTGCAAGTTGGTTCAGATTAAAAAAAACCAAAGCAACAAAGCATAAATTATATATCAATACATGTCTGAGCAGTGGGAGGAAACCTGAGCACTTGGAGGACACCTGTGTCTCAGGTCAAGCGACTGAACTGTTAACCCTTATGCGTCCTGCTCTTGCGCATCTCCTGTTTTTGTTGTACCCTGCTTTTACCCTGTACCTCCTAAGCTTTTCTTGCATCAATGATTAACACTAATACTCTATTATAAGAACTCTACTTTTTTATCCTGGTATTTTGACTTGGATTGAGGTTTGAAAAATGATCAGCGCCTTTATTAATCTCACATAGTAGAGAAGGTGATTCACAGTCACTTTGTTTTCTTGCAATGTGATATCAAAGCGCTAGACAAGAGAAAAACAATGAAATTATATCAAATTGACATTAACATTGCTTGATGTAGGTAGTGCTGGTTCCACACTATGTTCTCTGCAAGCCTGCGTGAGTTTCCTCACAGTTACACAGTTTTAGGTGAACTGGTAAACAGTCCTTAATGTGTATGTGTGCAAGTGTATGAGTGCGCTTTCACACCACAGTTTAATACTGTAATTACACATTTAATAACACCGCAGTCTGTTAACAGCACAGTCTAATATTTACACAGTTTAATAATACCACAGTCTATTAACAGCACAGTCTAATATTTACACAGTTAAATAATACCACAGTCTAATATTTACACAATTTAATAATGCCACAGTCTAATAACAGCACAGTCTAATATTTACACAGTTTAATAGTACCACAGTCTATCAACAGCAGAATTTAATACCACATCCTATTAAATGAAATTGATGGGTGATCTAGAAGATGTCATCATACGTCATGCGCTGTCAGATAAATGTCTAATACCGTAACGAACGCTTGAGGTAATTCCATCAATTCCCTCGGCTGCTGATTTCGACCACCTGAGGCTTATTTAAGATTTATAAGTTCTGTGGAAGCGTACACATTTGTCTGTAGTTTATCATTATTCATTTATTCATAGTTTAGCTTCACCTGGGAAAGTGTGGAGATAAGCACTACTCCGAGGAAAAGTGGTGGCTCCTAGTGGACTACTCCAGATCAAGAAGGTCCTGTTAAGATGTGCAGCTTTCAGTGGGTCTCCTCCCAAGAACAATCAGACACAGAGAAGGTGGTCAGGGTGCAAAGAAGCTCAGTTAATGTTCTCGCCGGGTGGCGAAATTGCGGTTGCGTCACTTAGTGAAACCTTTTGATTTGTTTCATGCGCCCTTTGGCTTCTTCTGCATTGCAAGGACCGAGGCGATTGTTGTAGAAGGGCGCAAGGCTGTTATTATCCTATTCTGGCTGTTAACACGTCAGGTAAGTGTAGGCCGAACATCCATCTGGCTCACTGGTGAGGCATTTAGAGGGAATGTTAAAGTGGATAATGAGGCCTTTCTTGCTTGGTGGGATCCATTAATATTTAATCAAGCTGGAAAAGCTCCCAAGAGGCTCGGTCAGTATAGGCATTCATCAAGCGGAGTCTGGTCATGAAGCTCGGGGTCATGTAGTTGTAGAAATATAGAGATCCCAAGGTTCTCAGCAACACTACCATGAGAAGATGGGTGTGGGTTGACTTGGACACCAGGGTTGCCTGCATGTTGGACCTCCTTCACAGGTGTGGTGGTGACCGGAGATAAAAACCATGCTCGTTGCCTTGTGGGCCAAGGTGAAGAGTGGAAGCTAACCTGTGCCTGAAAGAGGACAGGACCGTTTGGGCGATAGCAGCCGAATCACAGGCCAAGCCCTTTGCTCATCGATAGCACCGATCACCCAGATGGTGATCAATGCCAGGAAGACACAGTCCACTCTTCAACAGTAAACTCGAGTTACCGAGCTTTGATTTTATTTTAATTGTTAGACTTGTTCTGTTACCACCATGCAGATTAAAGCAATGAACAACGGATCACTTAAAACACAGGCTGGGCAGCCTAAGCGAAGAATGAGGTAAACGCACGGATTTAAGAGGGTACAGGGGGTTGCTGTTGTAAATTTATGAGTCATGTATGGGTCGATGAGTACGCAGTTATTTTCTCACAGATTTGCATACATGCAAAACACAGCCTGGGTCTTCTGCTAAATTCTTTAGCCTAGTAAATGTGGAAAGGTGAGATTTTGGATTAATGAGGACCTCGTTCGTATCTTTTCCTTTTCCCAAATTATTATACAGAGGAAACCCTGATGAAAACTCTTATAACAAGCAGCTCTGCACCGAACGAGCTGGATTGGAGCTGAGTCTGAACCAACAGCTTAGGAAGGTGCGGCAGCAGCGCCGTCGCCCTTCAGCACAAATTTCTCCTACCTTCCCTTTCCTCTTGAGGACAAAACGAAAACGCAGGGGTGCCCGACGTCGCTTTTAAGATGATTCACAGCACTTGACACCTGTGTTTGATATCACAGCATCAGTTAATTTTGTCCTGACTGATTCCGTGATGGGAACACTCATCGGGTTCCTCTCCCTTCTTATTGCTCTCCGCAAGGCTCAGCGGAATGGATTATTGCTCCCATCTCTCCTGCATCCCCCCCCACACCTCACCATTAAATTAGTTTTAAATATCATTTCCAACCGGCAGCTTCAAACTACATTGAAGGCTGAAGGTTCAAGCTGATCGCTCTCTCGGGGCAAAGTATTTAGCAAGAGAGAAACATGGAATAGTTTTGCTAAACTTTTTATCCAGTATGGCAAAATTAGCAATTTGGAAATCGAGGAAGAATAAGATGTCAGGACAGGGTGCAGTGGATGTGGTGGCAAGGTTCAAAGGCTTAGTGGTTGCAAGGCTGCAAGTTCAGCACTCATACTACGTTCTAGTGGGAAAACTGCCTGTATTTACGGACACCTGGGGGATAAACTGAGTTTTATGCACAGTTGACAAGGAAAATGGCAGCTTGGGGCTAAATTTTTTGTTTTTTTGTCACTCCTTTTGGTTTGTCTGATGTAATACAGTATGTGAAGGAACTGTTTCTTGTTGGGTTAGTCTATGATAATACACGTTTGACCCAATAAAGGACTTTAAAATTCAATTCTCTCTCTCAACTTGGATTGTGAGTCTGCTCTCTCTCTCTCTCTCTCTCCTTCTCTCCCTCTCCTTTCGTTAAGCAATGGGCTGGACCTGATAGTGATGTCACTCACTCGACTCCCACGAGCCCGCACACTCCGCAAACGGAGCAGGGCCGGGAGTGGGATCGGACCCACGGTCAGCAAAGGGACAGGACGCGTAAGTGCCAAAAACACGCAATTTTTAGTTTTTTTTTTTTTTTTTTTTTTTTTAAATAAATAAACGGATCCATAAACTGGAGGAAAAGACCGAAAGAAGGGGGGGGGGCGCTCAGATAAAGAGGAATAACCGTGCGCCTTTCTTGGGGGGGGGGGGGGGGGGCAGGAAAGAATGAGAGAGAAGCGTAAAAGTGGCCGAGACCTCCTTTCCAGAACTTGCGAGGATGAGGAGAGGCCGGGAGGAGACGCCCAGAAGCGGGACGCGCTGAGGGCCCGAGGGGGACGGCGCGCTCCGGCGCCGCTGGGAGGTCCTCCTTTTCGCGCATGAAGCGCGCCTTCCCGTGTGCGCGCTTGCCTGCTCGCTCCGTTCGACTTTTTTTGTTAAAACTGTTATTGTCTGTTTTTGTTTGTTTTTTTAAAAAAAATTGTTACTACCGCACGTTTTGGAAGCGCGCAGAATTCATGACACGGCCGCCGCGTGTGGGAGGCTGACCGCGCGCGCGCGCCCGCCCGCCCGCAGCGACAAACCCGCAAGATGCGCCGCCCGCGATGGATGTGACCCAGCTGAGTGTCACCTTGGCCAACTCCTCCAACGGCTCCGGGGGCTCGAACCCACGGCCCCCGCCGCACTCGCACGCCGCGGCGGCGCTCATCGTCCTGGTGGTGACCGCCATCGTCCTGGTCACCATCGTGGGCAACGTGCTCGTGGTGGTGGCCGTGTTCACGAGCCGCGCGCTCCGCGCCCCCCAGAACCTCTTCCTGGTGTCGCTGGCGTCCGCGGACATCCTTGTGGCCACGCTGGTCATCCCCTTCTCGCTGGCCAACGAGGTGATGGGCTACTGGTACTTCGGCAGCAAGTGGTGCGCCTTCTACCTGGCGCTGGACGTGCTCTTCTGCACCTCGTCCATCGTGCACCTGTGCGCCATCAGCCTGGACCGCTACTGGTCCGTGACCAAGGCGGTGAGCTATAACATGAAGCGGACTCCAAGGAGGATCAAGTGCATGATCGCCGTAGTGTGGCTCATCTCGGCCGTCATCTCCTTCCCACCGCTGGTCATGACGAAGCACGACGAGCACGAGTGTCTGCTCAACAACGAGACGTGGTACATCCTCTCGTCGTGCCTCGTGTCCTTCTTCGCGCCCGGGGTGATCATGATCCTGGTCTACTGCAAGATCTACCGGGTGGCCAAGCAGCGCTCCTCCACCGTGTTCGTGGCCAAAAACGGGCTGGAGAGGCAGCCCTCGCAGTCGGAGACGTGCTTCGTGCGCAAGGACAAGCTGGAGACGGAGAGTCCGAGCAGCCAGAGCTCCGGCAGCAACCAGCGCCAGGAGGAGCTGGACGACATCGACCTGGAGGAGAGCTGCGGCTCCGAGAGCAAGCCGAGGAACTCGCGCTTCTCCAAAAGGAGGAGAGCCGAGGGGAGCGACTGCTGCCCCAAGCAGAACTGCCACCTCTCCTGGGCTTCGAACCGAGCTTCGCAGGTGTTCCAGGAGCAGAAGGCCAGGCAGCGCTCCCTGTCCAAAACCAAAGTTGCGCAGATGAGGGAGAAGCGCTTCACCTTCGTCCTGGCCGTGGTCATGGGGGTCTTCGTGCTGTGCTGGTTCCCATTCTTCTTCACCTACAGCCTGCACGCCATCTGCAGGGAGAGGTGCACCATCCCGGACGCGCTCTTCAACCTCTTCTTCTGGATCGGATACTGCAACAGTTCCGTGAACCCCATCATCTACACCATCTTCAACAGGGATTTCCGAAAGGCCTTCAAGAAGATCATCTGCAGGGCTGCCAAGCGCACCTAGGCTCGTGTTCGTCGTATGGGTCGGGGTTCGGCACCCAGGACCGCGTCTCGTAAGGCTGTGCTCAGTGGCTTCCCACCATTTCCATGCGCCCTAAAATCCTGCGTGTCCTGCTAAAAGAAAACATGTAAATATCTTCTTGGTCAGCTTTGCGATGGAGGCGAGAAACGGGCAGCGGGAAGCTGTGCGCCCGGACGCGGCGGCGAAGCCATTAAAAAGCGGGGGGTCTTTGGCTGTGACTTCGGTCCACCGACGTCCCCGAGGTCCAGGAGGTCCAAAACTCCAACAATGTGGTCAGTGTTAAATCACAGAAAACAAAAGCATTTGTCTGCCACAATGTTTACACGTTTTTATGTATGTCCGTGTCACACTGAGACAAACCCCGCAACTTTTCCGGCGATAATAAACGAACTTGTTTTTTTTTTGTTGCTGTTGTTGTTTTTTTGTTTCCCAGTACGTTGCCCTTAAATATTTTTGCTTTAAGCATTTATTTATTACAGAACAACACGATCGCTGAATAAAAGTTATAACTGAGATGTGCATTTATTTTAGCCGGTATTTTATTTCACCTGTTTGCACGATAAATCCCCCTTTCGCACTTTATGTGTTCATATTCCAGCCATCTTTTTAAGTTCAAAATGCTTGTTTTTATAAGAACAAAAGTATTAACTTTGTTTCTTAGGATCTTGTGGCAGAATCTGTATATATAATATACTCGTATATACTGTATGTATAATATATACAGTATATGCATATATCGATTGACTATATAGGTATACATACTAAATACATAATATATAGTATATTAATACAAACAATGGACATATTAATAGAAAACATGCTGAATGCTGATTAAATTTACTACTGAACCACCAGAAACGTCAAAAATATTGGCTATCTATATATAAATTCTATACTAAATTTAATCAACATCGTATTCCCCGTGACCTTAGTTGACATCTGTTGCGTTCAACCGTCAATGAAAAATTGAGATCGTTCGTTGCGGGATAATTAAATACGAATTAAACGTTTTGCCCTGTGATTCCCAGCACTTCCTTGAGTTATTTTGGAGTTTAACTACGAATGTGTAACAGTGATGTGTTTTGATCCTGGATCAAAATTATTTATCCTCAGTTATGTCATCGACTCGTTCACAACAAAGCGGAGGGGGGCGGGGCGCTAGTCTTTTAGTGACAGCCCGGCGACAGCTTATTGTTTCCAACTCGAATGAACCCTCACCCTTGATAAATAAGAAAAAATAAATCAAATTACCTGAGATCTCAGACGAGGGGAATACATTTGTCGTGTGTGGTTATTTTGCCGGGAATTGCAAAACGCCGTTAATTCACGATTTTTCCTCCGTTCTGCGCACCTTCTGCCCATCGCGACGGCTCCACTTCAACGGTGGTTTTGGACGTTTTCAGCAGATGTCCTCGCACTGTCCTGTCAACAGTTCGACACGAACAAGGGAGCACAATGCAGTCGCCATTTAAGCATTCAATGGACCCCAAAGTTATTAGAGCCGATCAGTTTATTCCCGCCACTTTTTCATCGCCCCGTTCTGTGCTCGACGCTGCCTTCTCGCTTCTCAGCGGGGTTTCTGAGTAAAAGCACAAAGGAAATCGCAGTTCCTTTGACCAAACTGCCTTTAAGACACTTTCTTAGTACTCCTTGCTGACTGAATGCTGCCCATTTTATATCTGCATGTTATGGAAATTAATTAAAATTCCCCCCTTTTTTCCCCTTTTTTCTGTATTAATAAACCGTTTGCCTTTTTTGAATGACACTACAGTAAATTAAATTATTAGTAAACTGTGTGCCTCCACACGGTCCTCATTTCCTTTAGCTGATTGTATTTTTTGTATGGATTTTGTTAAAATGCTAAACAGGCATATTTATAAAAAGTTTTTGAAGTCTGGCAAAGTGCCATAATTTAAATTTTAACTGTCAGGTTGAGCATGAACTTCTTATGGATGGTAATGGGGTTTGAACGAGGGGATATTAGGTGATGTTATGTAGTGGGTTGAAGAACATGCAGGTTATTTGAATTGACACCCCCCCAATTAGTATTTTGCTGTCCTTGGTGCTGAAGGCCCCCCTTTCTCCATTGTGGACCCCTACTCACCCCCTTGCTCACGACACATTCTTAGTCCATGGGCAACAAAACCTGTTTGGCACTTTGGCACAAACTTTGCACAAACTTTTTATTTTGCCCCAGAGAATTGAAAAAAAAAAAAAAAATCCAACAAAGGAGTCCAGAATTGTATAGGGAACATAAGGTGATGAATGGCCGAGGCTTATATTTCAGGTGCAAATAGATGCGTTGTTGCAAATGTTATTGTGAAAAAGCATAAAGCATCTCAATGCGGCGATCAAGTGGCAGCAGGTTTCAGATCTCGTCCAAGGACTGATAGTGGAAAAACGAGCGGAGACAAAATGTGCAGACGGTCTTTAGACTCAGTAATAAAAAGATTAAATTGAACAGCAAAGCCACATCAAGCAAAGCTGACAAAGTCATATTTGTAATATTTAGTTGTTCATTGTGTTCATGCTGTGCCAGATATATGCAATGGTAATTGGAAAAGGAGTCATCGCTTATAGAATATTGTGCTATTTTATTTTATTTTTTGCAGAAATCAAACTTTGTCTTACGGTTAGAAAAAGACAAACTTCAGATATAGCTGAGTTAAACCATAGCATCACCTCAGGAGAAGCCCCATGCTGAAAATATGGATTTGGGATGAATTTTAAGATTTGGCAGAGTTTGATCCTGACAGAAGGTGGTTTAAACTGGTGCTGCGTTTTCGGTCTTACAGCCTCACTGTGATCGGGTTTTTTTAATTAGCTGTGAATAACCTGTGTTTATTATACAGACTATTTTTATTGATAGCTATGTGCAAATCAGCTTGCAGTTGGGTGATATTTTGTCTCGAACTTACAGATGCTGTCATTAAAATCTGATGTTTTGCAGTAAGCACATATTGTAAAAGTAGACATTCTGGTAAAATGTGTAAAATGTGTGTGGGGATCTGGCTCTGTGTGTGTGTGTGTGTGTGGGGGGGGGGGGATCTGAGATGACAAAGCTTTCTTTACACCAATGCTCAGCTGCCTAAAGGGAAGGCAGCCAGAGGGTCTTGACAGTGCAATTGCGGCGATAGCGCTGCATAAAGTGGGAAATGGGGGTGGGTTTGGGGGTGCTGCCTGCACTAGCATAGCATCTGCTCTGCCCGGAATGACGTGGCTTGAAGGGGTGTACCCGATATGAGAAACCGTGCAACCCAGCCGACATGGGAAATGCAATACTCAACCCAAGCCATTGTCTCGGGCTAAAATGGGTAAAAAGTACACATGTTATTTCAAGCTCTGCTGGAATTTCTCCAAAGCCCTCCTGTGGTCAGAACTGGCTCACTGCCTGTGACATAGAGCTGGAAGTCTAACGGGTTTGAGCACATGAGAAAAGCGAAACCTTTGCATCCTTCAGATCCTTTGGATTACACAAGTACGAGTATCAGTCGGGTTCTTTATGATCAGGTGCAGGTTCCCAGAAACATGCTGGATGTGATATTTCATATTCCTGGATAATGAGTAGACGTGCGCTGCAGCCTCAGAAGCAGTCGCATTAAATGAGAAGTAACAAAATAATCATCTGTATTTACATCAGATTTGGAAACATTTGTTATATTCATTTCTGTTTGCAGACTCGGAGTGAAAGCTCAACTGGACATCTTTAATATTCCAAATATTTTAACTTTGCCGTGCTTCATCTCGATAGCTATAAACAGTGACGACCAAAGCTGTTAATGAATTCCTTTGGAATAGGAATAAGGTACACTTTCTTCTGATTATTATTTAATCTGCATCACATTTCAACTCTGATCTTTCAGGCAAGAAGCTCAAAACGAAAAGCGCTCCAGACGTGGCTTCTTATCTCTAGGCGTCTATTTAAATGTGTACTATTAATAGTCTACCGTGCAATGGACCTGTCCTGCGTCGATCTTTCCTTGCCTCGAACCCAGTGGTTCTGGGAAGGTGGTGAACTGCTGAGATCAAGACCTGAAAGTGGTTAGAGAAAATGAGCGAGTGAGCGTATTGGCAGCTGCTAAAGTGCTGCTCCTTTCCAAAAGGTTGCCTGAAGTTTGTCCAGGCCGATCAGCAACGTCCTGGTTTTAGAACGACATGTCCTAACCCTGTTTTCCTACAACAACGCCAAGCAAGTGTCTGAAGAAGAGACTTTGTTTACAGGCTCCGTGACTGGGGGACGTTAGCATCCTTGGGTTTGTGGTTTTAACATTTTGTTCCGACTGCGGAAGCTTAAGACAAGGCCCCTCAGCCTCAGGGAGGAATGGAGATGTTCCGCCTTGCTCATAGCAAGGGCATCTGGGAGAAGTAACCGAATCAACTTCATTTTGCAGCAAAAGCTGACTGCCTGAAAAAGTCACTAGAGCGTCGTCTCGATTAGTGCTGTCAACACGTTCTTGAGAAACAGAGCGTTTAATGAAACGGGGTTTAGGAGGACATTAATACAGTAAGTTGTAGAAATAGAACAGAGGACCGTGCATGTACAACAAAATAGACTACACACATCTTTAAAAATTAGAGAAAAAACACAAGAAAAGTATAGCTAACAAAATATTATAAATTGTTTTAAAATGTTTAAAATGTGGTAAGATGATACCATAAATTACTGAATGGGCCTAAATGGAGGCAAGCTATTCAAAAACGTCCCTATAGGAGGTTGTAAAATCGAGGTATTACTGTGTAACCTGATGTACTTTATTGACAAAGACGTTAAAACCATAATGTTTGGAAAAAGTTAACATTGTTCAGTAATAAAGTAGTTTTGTCAGAAACTGCAGTTATATTTTGGAATGATAGCTGTGTTGCAAATATCTCAGTGAAAATTAGGTAGGGATGGAGTTAAAAGCTCACAATGAGGCAATGGCGCAGAAAGGGGTTCAATAAATGTGGCTGCAAGCAAGAAAGAAATAAATCATAAATGTAACAGTTGTCAGAAAGGAGGGGAAAAGCTGGGAATAAAGACAACAAATGATGAAAGGAATGGATTTGTTCTTCAAGGTTTCTGGGGACACGTGCAACACTTGAGTCGTGTTTACATGCGCTTCTGCGTTCGTCCACTTCTGATCCAGCCTCCACATCCTCCTGCTGTTCACCAGGAGTCTTGGCAAGTTTTGCGCCTCGGATCCCACGTGGGCTGGCACGATGAAGAGCTCAGCCATGCTGTCACACCACGTCCATACTCTCAGTTTCCGCCGCAGCTACAGCAGAATAAAATGGGGAACCCACAGGTTCTCCTACAGAAGACAGTGTGTTGTTATCAGGAAGGAAATTAGAGGCTACTTGGCATTCAGGCCCTGGTTCCAGCCGGGGCCATAGACGGCTGTCAGGAAAGATGACTTAATGCAACGAATTATGTTCAAAGAACTGTAAAAACAAGGTAAATTAGATAAATATTGACCTCTTCTTCAGTGGCGACTGAAGCAGGTGACCTGAGAAAGGCTGCGGTGCTTTGAGGGAGGAATCACCCCCCCCCCAGCTGGTGGGTGGAGCAACTGTAGAGCCCAGCAAAACTCACTCTGCTGACTACACAAATAAAGTTTCACACAAAAACTCAATTTATGTCTTTATTGCCTTTTAAAATGACTATGAACTGTTGTGCTGTGGATCTGTAAACGTTTTAAGTGCAGGTTTTTATAGCAAAGAAAATGCTGGTGTGATGCGATACAGAAGGTTGTGCTTGGAAAGGAAATATACATCAAGGGTAATAAACAGAACAGGACCTGCATTTTTAGTAAAAAATTATCTGCTGTTGCATATTCTGTGGCTCCTAGACATTTATCTGTAGCTGCAAGAACATAAAATAAGCATGACTAAAGTGAACCGGGGAGATGTGGTGGCACAGTAGGGTAAGCTGGTGCCTCACAGCTTCTGAGGCTGGTTGCCTGCTGTGGGGTTTAAGTCCAACTTAGGGGTGGGTGTGGAGTTTGTGCATTCGCCTCCATATTTGCACCCCTTTAAGGAAAAAACATGCGGGAAGAAGGGAATGGCAAACCCCTTTTGTTCCTAAAAACCATGTCAGCAGTTGCCCAGGAGCTAACAATGACTTGATAGCACTTTCCATTCCAAAGTAAACTAGATGATGTAAACTGGTGAAAAATAACATCAGCACTTGATTCAAAATAAGTTCCACAAGTTAAAAAAACCTTTGCTGGTCTTTTACCAGTTTGCTTCCTTACAGATTCTGCTTCTTTACGGCTCGCAGTCTTCCACCCCTATTGATGCAGCTTCTTCTCAAACTTGGCAACGTTTTGGCATCTACTGTTTCCTCATCAGTCATTGACCGCCTCCTGAACTGAATCCTGATCACAATCACACTTCTAAGGTCTCTCCTACTTCCTCTCATTCATCACGTCCCTAATCAATACATCCCGTTCAACAGGTTGTTTGGAAAGCACAAATAGTACCATTTCAAAAACCCTTTGTTTACTTTGCTAAAGTTTCAACATTGTGACTTATTGTACTTTTCTTTTTTTTTTTTTTTAAATTCAAACAAGTTGTCGACATTTTGCGTCAATGTCGAGCATCTGGACAAATCATTCTTCACTTCTGTAGGCCGATCGTACACTTTGTAGGTTTTAAAACCATAAAATGTGATGGCGCAGGAAGCAATGTAATAAGATGCACTGGAGTCAGAATGTTGCAGAATGTAAATAGCTGCTAGAAAGCATACATTCCCACAGTTTAATTTTCCAAATCATCTACTCTAGAGCTTAAACATTTTTCACATGTTTCCCTCCTGGGCATATAAGTGGCAATCTGGGCCATGGCAGTGCACCTCTTGTACTGTTACAGCTCAGCACACACTTTGCTGGCCAGTCTACAGGGTCTGATGTGGCTGTCTAACACACCTGCTAAGTGCTGTCACCTCATCAGACTGCCATTTCATTTTATCTTTCTTCAAGGTAGACCTTTTCATTTGCCAGTACTTTGAATGCTAACCTAACCTAGGATGTACCTTCAATTCTGAATGTACATGATATTACTGAACAACCATATAACGTGTCAAAAAAGATCAGAGCATGCCAGTAAATTGACTTTTAATTGGAATTCAATTGGAAAGACCTTGGAGGAAGGCTATTAAACTGTGTAATTACTTTTTTCATTTCAAAGCCCTAATGCTGCAGGTTTTGTTTTATATAAATATTTTTTAACACACACACACACACACACACACACACACACACACACACACACACACACACACACACACAAACACAAAGAAATGAAAGACTGAAAGAAGTGGAAAGAATGTGGAAAGTTAAAACCAAGGTAGTCCCTCTGGTGATAGGCACTCTTATGGCCATGACCCCTAAGTAAGCAGAATGGCTCCATCAGAACCCAGGAATGACATCATCAGTCTCAACTGAGAAGAACATAATCCCAGGAACAGCAAAATGCTGTGCTGGGCCCTCAAATTCTTCTGGTAGGAGACCTGATTATGAGGAAAGTTTCCACCCACTGGGGAAAATTGGGAAGTGGGTGAGAAAGTAATCATTATTTATATAAATACACATAAAATATGGAAATACTATTTATTTATAATTAAATTGTAAGTTTTTTTTATTATTCATAAACTGAATTTCCAATTTAAAAAAGATAAAACTTTAAACTTGTGCTGTTATCACATTGTTTCTTTAAGGCTTAATCTACGTTCAGAAATGAAGCAAATGTTTGATGAGTTGTCCTATCCCTCCATAAATCAGTACTATTACTCAATCCGTTTATCCAGAATATTTCGAGTCAGCCAGCAAACTCCTTTGAGGCGTCGTCCCGCGGTAAAACTGTGATGCTTTAATCAAAGCCGCCTCACGTAACCTCTCCCTGCAGGCGTTGCTCTTTTCCATTACATGCAGAAGAGACGCCGGGGTCCCCTGTCACACCTTGCCTCCCAATTCAATTACATTTCTCATCAACAGCTCCGCCACAGCACAAACAGATTGTAAGACGCACAATTAGCTCTCGGAATCCGTTGCTGTGCGCGCCAACGCGTGTCGTAGCCGTGCTCTTTAGCACGCGTCCTCCCCGCCGGCCCCCATTTTCCTTCAACCGAGTCTCTGAGCACTGGGGCCTTCTCAAGTTGGAAGTTGGAAGATTAAACTTTCTCAGGAATTACACTGCTTTCCTGCTGCTCTTTCTCATCCCCTCCCCTCTGGTTGGCTGTAAACAAAGATAGCAAAGGCATCTGGGAAACAAGGCCGTTGACCCCACACGCTTGCCTCCATCCTAGCAAGAGATCCGGACCGGGAGGTGGCTCATCCAGTCGTTCTGATGGAACAGTCCCAGGCCAGGAAGAGGGGAAGAAAGACCCCCCGCTGAAGGCTGTAAACATAGCCAAGTAAGTTGCGCTATTTAGGGAAGCAACGAAGCGATGGGCAGGTGGGTGTTTCCAGAAGGTTTCTGATAACAGCGAGCTGGATAGCACCGCTCTGCATTTTGCCTTCTTGGACACGGAAGACTTCTGTGTAATTGTCCTTGACAAAGTGTGGGAGGGGATCAACTTGCCTTCAGAGCTTTCAAGGCAAAGGAAGGCATCATCTCAGGACCATTTTGGCACAGAATAGCAGTGCTAAATATACAGTTGTGCAACAGAAGCCCGCTGGCCATCGCGCTTGGTCTGTCCACAGTCCAGGAGTCGATAGCAACTCCTTTCTGTTAGCAAGTGGAAACAAAGGGTAAGATTCTGTCGTAAAGCCCACAATCACAATAGACATTAGTCATTCTCTTTTCCAGATTTTTCCTTCACTGGCATTGCATAACTGGCAGCTCTGAAGACAATGCAGGAAAAGGGCATGACAGAAAGAAATTTCACAGCAATCGTCTGTCATGCTGGGACGGGAGCCGTACATTTTATCGAAGCAAAAATTAAATCGTGACATCAGCAAATCACAGAGGAGCCGCTGAAGGTCTTTTTTTTAAACATTTTCTAAGTAGCAGGATGTCATAAAGAAGACAAAAGGATAAATAATCTTTCAATTATTCAGTCTGGCCCCTGGGGTGCTCTGGTAGCCCAATTTGTTGATTATTTGGTGCTTTCAGTGTGGACACCCAATAAAATATGACCAGCTTAGATGCTGAGGTGCCAGTAAAAAAAGTAAAATCAGAGTGTGTAGAATATTTATTCAGGAATTTTCCAAAGTCCTTCTGGCCTCCAAAACTTTTCTGGGTTCCTTCAACCCAGCAGTAAAAATTTAGGCATGGGAGTTTTTCATTTTGTTGCCAGGTTGAGGATGTACAGTACATGGTGCTGTAGAGGTAATGCTCTAGGTAGCTACTGGCATGCTGCCACCTCCTCGGTGAGGAAAGCCCTGAGCGAATCTGAAGACACAAGGTATCACACCAGAGCAGAGAAGCACGAAGAACACCGAAGAAACAACAAGAATAAAGACAGAACCCGACTTCTTCTCAACTTGGAAGGACATCTCAAAGCTCAGCAGTCGCTGAGTCATTTCCTGGGGTTGAAGGAGACCAGTCTGCTGGTTCTCACAGATCTCTGTTTTGTAATTTTACTTTTAAACCTCCCTCTGATCCGCGAGGCAAGAGCGCTTCAAACAAGCAAGAGGGTTTACCAAGGAATCCGTTCAACGAAAGGAATACGTTCCACAAAATTCAATTACTTGCCGGGTCAAGGAGAAGAGCCGTAGCGTTTAAATGATAATTAAAGACGTGTGCACCAGCAGAAAGAACTTCACACTGTTTATGCCTATACTTGGCTTCCATACAAGATTTCTGAGCTGTTTATGCTGTGTTAGCAGAACAAATAAACTAGGAGCGTTCCTACATACGACAGTCGTGTTCATGTATGCTTTTTTTCCCTGAAATACTATTTGTTAAAATAAAATCTGTCATGCAAGAAGGGAAAGGAGATGCTCCATGAGAAAAAAGCCCGTCCACAGAAGGAAAACTAATGAGAAAAACACATTGCACTCAGCAGACAACGCGGCAGAGCTATTTTCACGGAAAGGATGGCATCGCAGATAAGTGTAGACATATTTTTTTTTACATTTCTCAGCAGTTTTTCAAACCTTATCAGATTTAATTTACTCCCAGTCCCAGGCTGGTTTTTCTCTTCACTTGGACCTATGTTATATTTTTCCACGGCTATTAGGAAGTCTCTGTCATCTTTCCGTTTAACCGCATCCCCTTCAAAGCCATTCGTATTCATTCAGTTTAGGCCCAACCTCCCACTGCGCGAAGGTAACTGTACTGTTCATTTCAGTGCTGAGAAAATAAAATTAAAGTGATTTAAATAATACGAAACTCTTTCCAGTCTCATTAGATTTAAACCTGAGCCAATGTGGGAGTCAAATTACGACAACTGAAGGGTGCATTTTTCTGGAATTTGCTTCACATCCACATCCCATCCCTTGCCAGAAGGTACCTGGGGTTTCACCGCAATTTCCCTGTATTCTAGGTTCAGAAATGCCTAAAAATTTTTTTTTTGGTTAATCCCTGATAGGCAAACTACACCAAACTACACCAGAAAGAGCATGTCGGTAGGTCTCACTGAGATGTATTGCTGGACCCTGCAGTATACAGATCACTGCACCAGAGGCAAGAAGTGGAGCTGCCCCAGAAGAAAAGAAGAGGGGAAATGACGGCCTGGAAAAAGGTCTAAGAGGTGACTCATGAAAAGGAGAGGACGTTTCCCAAAAGACGCACGTTTCTGAGGACGGTGGTGTCAATGTCAAAGACTGTAAATTCAAGGCCAGGTGGATCTACCGTGCACCTGATCTCTAGTTCAGTGTTGACACCCTCTGCCCAACTCTGACTGGCACTGCTCCTGCTTATCTATGCACATGTGATGTACGATAATACATTTGGTTTCAAGGTTCTCTTTTCATAAATTGCTGCCAACCAGGGTTTTTTTGCAATATCGTGACGATTGCAAGCACGATCTGACAAACTGGCCTACGTTGAAGGCTGGAACTTATTTTCTTTTCTCCTGCTTTCCCTTACAAGTGCCTTGAATTAAAAAGGTTGCGGGGCTTTCCTTTTGGACACCAATGCTCGTGATCCTGAGTTTGAGTACATCTAACTTTTCTCTCTTATCCTTAAGCGCTGTAGATAAAAATAAGGACACCTAATCTCCTCCATCTCAATTTCTACTCATATTTTAATCTTCTCTGGATATTCACAAGCCAGTTTCTTAAGCACCTGAGAATAACTTGAGATGGGAATTAGTCCTTGGAGTCCTGCTGGGATGTTTTACTTCATCTTCACAACACTGGCCCCATCCTTCACCCAGGGAGGCCCAGACAGTGTTATTCGGTGTGCCTGTACTTCGATCCTCGCATGTCATCTCTTCACAATCCACAGCAAGGCGAGATGGACAGCTTGGATGCTATCTGTTCCACGGCTGGAACAGAGGTATAGTACAATACTTATATTTCCAGTTAAGGTGTGACAGGATCTTATTTTTTATTTAGAAAGCTACGGCAGGTGATGTAGACCCATGGTATGGATGTGGCTCTACATCCTCTCCTCACTGATGTGGAGCAACTGACCAGATGACCACCTTTCATTAAAATCATGGCTCCCTGTCCTTGATAGGAAACACTACAATACATGAAGGTGTGCTGGAGGCCCCGAGGGAATTTAAATTCCTTTCAGGGAGAAGCTCTGCCCTTTAACATAAAGTTAAAACCATGTGTCTGAAACTCCCGGTGTCTGCATGGTTGCTACGGGAAATGCATAGCGGTGTTATGATGTAGCGTGTGAGAGGTGCAAATCTTTTTCATTAAGCTGTTAGCCTTCTCTTGCATCCATTACTCAGTTTAAATTATTCTTGCTGGAATGACCTCAGACAGGGTGGTTTGTCTTAGAAGAAAAACCTCAAGCGCTCGAAAGGGAATGAACTGCAAATTGGTCCATCTCGCTTTCCTCTCCCCTTTTGGTCCCGCTCACTGTTCTTAAATTTTGTCTTTTAATGGCCGGCACTTGGGCTTGTTTGCCCTAATGAGTCCCCTCTTGAGGTGCAGCTGTCAGTCAAGGACCTTCCTGCCATGCATATGGAATTTGGGATTCTCCCACATAATGTATGTTAATAGGTCCCTAGTTACTACGGCAATGGAGTTAACCCTCCTCACACCAGGCTGCTCAATCTAAGCCTTTAACACCGATGGATGTCCAAATGCTGACTGGAATGACGATCTTCTTGGCACACGGTGAGAGACCGATAAATTGCGTGCGAGCCGCGTCTGTCACGTTCCGATCGCACACACGCGAGCCTTCTGTCGAATCGCGGCAGGCTGAGAGGTCTGCCTTGCAGCGCTCGCGGGTACACGGAACGTGTTTGCAGCAATTTACATCACAATGGTATACAAATGGTGGACTCATTATAGAACGTTCTAGAGGGAGACGATTATAGACTTAATTATACACAGGCACTTGGCCGGTGTCAAAGAGGTGGTGGCCAGGGTGCGTGCGCCGTGTTGTGGAAAAGACTTGGGTTGTGGTGAAAGGCCTAATAATCGGCAGAAGATGACACGCTATGGGCTTAACCTGCACGGCTAGGAGATGTTGTGGGGGCAGGTGCAATTATAACCTTCAGAGAAGGGTGTGAAGAGCTAGCAAAGTGGAATAAACAATAATGACCATAAGCCAAGGAGCTATGCTAAGACTTAAGGTCTAAGTCAGTGTCATAAACTGCTGTTGCCGTAAAGTATGGAGTCTTGAAAGTTAGGACTTAGGGTGCTGGATGTTGAATTTCATGTCGGCAAATGCCGATTCATCCATCCATTCATCCATGACCGCCTGTCTAATTTGGTACATGGTGTCCTGCATCTATCCTGGCACAATGAAGTGGGATAGGTAGACCCCAGTAATCTTACTTTATGACATGTCTTTGGACTGTGGGAAGAAACGAGAACATCGTGAGAAAACCCACGCCATCCTGGGGCAAATATGGAAACTCCACACACTCTGAGCTGGGTTAGATCTCACATCTGACCCCAGTAGCTGTGAGTCAGCAGCACTTCCTGCTGTGCCACATCACCTGGTAAAAAAAATGCATATTGGGTCTTTACCGTGTTTTAAAGTGTTTTTACATTTCTCACTACCTGAACCCCCAACCAAAAGATCTCTCATGTTCATCACTACAGATGAGACATTGGCTTCGAAGTGTGATGCTTCAGTTTTGAAGAATGTTCAGAAAGACCCCTTTGAAACTGCACCACAGATGTCAGCCAGAAGAGCTTTAGATGCTCTTGCACATTCCCTTTAAACAACAGACATTATGCTGAATGCAGTGCAGAGGGAAAGAGGGTGCTTAGTATACAGAAGCGGTCTGTGCACTGCTTTTGTTTGCCCCCATGTCAAAAACTATGTTTAGGTGTTAGAACAGTTTATGAAGGACAAGAGCAGTGGGATTTGAATTCCAGAGTCATTTAATGTTAAAATGAGTAATTAACATAACAATGAGTGGAAGGGGATAAATAACCGAGGTCTCAACCTGAAAAGTGTACACTATATGGCCAAAAGTATGTGGACACCTGAGCATCACCCCCATATGTGCTGGTTGAACCTCTTATTCCAAACTCATGGGCATTAAATGAAGTCGTTCCCCCCCCCCCTTGCTACTATAAGAGACCCCACTGTTCTGGGAAGGCTTTCCACTGAATTTTGGAAGTTTACGCCTGTTCGGCGACAAGAGCATCAGTGAGGTTGAGCATCGATGTTGCACGTTCTAGCTCATCCCAAAGGTTTTCAGTGGGGTTGAGGTCAGGGCTCTGTACAGCCACTCAAGTTCTTCCACACCAACCTGGGCAAACTGTGTGTTTATGGAGCTCACTTTGTGCACATGGGGGGGCACAGTCATGCTGGAGCAGAAAAGGAGCTTCTTCTTCCCCAAACTACAGCCACAAAGCTGGAAGC
The DNA here is from genome assembly GCA_018136845.1 of Heterotis niloticus. Classification (NCBI taxonomy): domain Eukaryota; kingdom Metazoa; phylum Chordata; class Actinopteri; order Osteoglossiformes; family Osteoglossidae; genus Heterotis; species Heterotis niloticus. The sequence goes on from CM030890.1 coordinate 29,370,756, forward strand.
ACACAATTGCCTAGAATGTGTTTGTATGCTGTGTGTGTGTGGCTGAAACAGCTCAGCTCGGTCATTAGAAGGGGGGGTCCACACACTTTTGGCCTTTTAGTGTTTTGCATTATCAGCATTATGAAGGGCGATTTTTAAATGAGGTGGTTTGGCAGAAGGACTGCTGTGATTTGATATAATAATAGTAAGCGGTGGGGATAAGCTGGGTGAGTGATAAGCTGCTTTTTGAACATCAAGCCATTAACAAAGACGTACGCGTGAATGCGCGAACACACAAGAGCTTTGTAATGAATAATTAAATCTATTACAGAGTGTCAAAAAAGTCAGACTCCTTCTGATCAATGAAATATCGGCCAACAGATATGGAGTTCAGAGGCACAGCTCAGAGGCTCAATTTAACTGATAAAAACGCAGCATAAATTTCTAAACTGCGGCGTAAGGAAAAAAATGACTGCATATTTATTTTTTATTTTTTTAACGTTCACATTCAGACAGTCCAGATATGAGATCGTATCTCATCGAAGCTCATTCGGGTTTATCAATCTCGTTTACTGCAAAAAGTATAAACTCAGCAATTTCGGCCCTTCATTTCCACGTATTTGCCAGCGAGGAGCTGAGATTTCCTTCGGTGAACGGATTGTGTGTTCTGCTATCCATTTAGACCCCCCCACACCCACACACACAGAAACTCTATACAGCTAAAGAAAACTACCACTGGTCTTTGTATCGCAGGGGACGGCTCTGACTAGTCATGTCCTTGGAACACCCTTTTGACTCCTGCCAATAAATATGCTGCCATTGGAAACCCACATTCTGAATCTTGATGAGAACAGAGACAAAAGTTCCCAGGAAATGGAGCTCTTGGGTGGGAGCTTCTCTTTTAGCGCCGACAGGTTCACATCTGCCTATCAGTTCACCTTCACAGATGAAGAGGGAAGACACTGTGTTCCAGGTAAGCTGACAAGTAGGTGTTGTTTGACAGGTGAATCGAAAGGGTATGCGAGAGTCTGAGATGTTCCTGAGGTTGTTCAGCTTTGATTCAACAACTTTTTATCTTCCTGGCAGAGGTCACCTGCAGAAAGGAACAAATATGTTCCTGTCTCAGACCATTTCTTTTTTATTATTTTTTTTTATTTGCTTTGTTTAAAAAAAAAAAATCCAGCCCAGTCACTTTTGGAATTCATTCTGCTGCATGTTTTGGAGTTCAGCTTTGCAAACAACTGTAGTTTGGTTTATTCCTCGGGGCAATAGAGCCCCGGTTGCCCAAGATCTGGAGGGTCGCTGGAACACGATAAATTAAAAAGGAGATTGTTTTTGACCTGCAAGGATGCCGTAAAGCATGCAGGATGGAAATTACTTCAGCTGTTTTGAAGCATGAAAAGCAAGAATGGGAGGCGGTAAAGTAAATAGAACCAAACAGAACCAAACAGAACGGGCAATTTGAGGATCATTAACAGGCATAGTTAGCAACGCTCTGAGATCCATCTGGATGACCTTTAAGGTGGAGATGTCCAGCAGAAGCCTTCTGCAGAAGGTTCAGGCAGAAGACTTGTAACTCTAGGCCACATTCTCCTTAAGCGAAACACAAGAACTTGACAAATTACCCAATTTCCTCCCATGTCGACACAAACATCACATCGCTTGTGCCTGAAGACTGGTATGTTCAGCCCACAGAGATGAATTATATGTTATTAAACATATAATAGAACAACGGAGGTCCGCAAACCCCTTTGGCACCCGTATCGTCAGTACAAAATGCATTTTCCACTCACGCCAACGTGACGAATAAATCGGTGTGAATTCAGTGGGCGTTCAGTCATATGCAGAGAACTAAATATGCACCATTGACCTTAGATAATGTTTTATGTATTGATGGTGCAAATTTAACACACTTGGCATCCTGATAAAAAAAAAGAAAAAAAAAATCCACCTTTGTTCCATGTTGATCACTTTCATGCGGCATGAAAATAACCCTAAGGTAACATAATTTTACCTGTTGCGCACATTGTCGAACAACAGCCGCACTGCACTTTAATTCATTTCTGCCTTTTTCGGCAAATTCTACGCATTCCTCTGATTTTAGAAAAGCAAGGAAAGGAATGACAAAAAAAAAACAAAAACAGTGGCGTAATCACCGACAGTGATCTGAGTCTCTAAGATGCTATCTGTGCAGCCCTCCTCACTCAGAACCTCTCATGTGCTATTATACTGTAAAAAGACACATCATGTGAAGGAACCACATTCAGCAGCACTCCACTGCAACTGTTAGGGAATTTAATGATTTACATTATCGGCTGGCGATGATCAGTCAAGCGGAGGTCACCGTGGTTTTCTTTCAGTCACTCTGCCCATGTGAACACTGAACTTGCCCAAAGGTGACAGAAGAACAGATCTTCCTTTGCGCCTCTTCTTAACTAATCTGTTTATTTGTCTTTTTCCCTGTCTGTCTGTCTGTGAAGGCCCCCACCTCCCTTTGGTCAAATCCAGTCATTCACCATCCATGCACCCGTGCCAGAACACAAAAGTTTCCTCATTTAGACCGCGTGTCTTGGTGGCGATATGCTGAGTCACTGCCCGTTGTCTCCATGAACAGGTCTCTGTCGCCAGCAGACCCCTCTGCTCCACCCACTCTCCCTGAAACAATGGGAGACGATGCTTGGCACCGCATGGAGATAAACACGACCGAGCCTGATTCATCTCCTTGTTAATAATGGGTGTGATTCACACCCTCACAGCTCAAGGACTCAAAGCTCAACATCATTCAAATGATCAGACAAGAAGACCATTGTGAGCATGTGGCCAACACCTATTTTTTGTACATTTTTCGCCACTAAAGTGATTTGCGCCACAAATCCCCCCCCCAATAGTAGTTGTTAGGGACACCGACTTGGAACCTGAAGCTGGGTTTGAGTCCCAGAAGAAGCTCTGCTGCTAACCTTTCAAGTAGCCTCCTTCTCCTCTACGGCCTTTGTAAAACTTGCAGCTGCTTAAATGCGCAAAACTTAATTTGTTGTGGCCAGAAAACTGAACCAAGGAGCAAAATATCAAATGCTCACTGCAAGCCCTTGCTGCTTCGATTCATCTCCTTGCTAATAACCGGTGTGATAAACACCATCGCAGCCCAACGCTGGCAATATTATTCAAATGACTTGAACAGGCGCCAAACGGAAGAGGGAAGCTATTGCCTCTTTTTTGTTTGAAGGAGTCGCTTTATCGGTTTCCATCTGGACCCAAGCTTCGCAGAAACTCTCCTGTTCTTAAGATCCCAGTGGCGATTTTCAAAGGGATGTTTGTGAGCTCAAACTGGAGCGCCTCACCGCTGCTAATAAAGGCAGTTCCTCTTGAAAGTGACACATCCTTGAGAGTGGAATGGCGGTCCTCCAACTGACTCTGACCTTCGATGACCCCGATTTCCCTAAAGACTCCCAAAGGACTACTAATTAAAATGTGAATATATGTAATGTAAATCTAAATAACAAATCTACAACCGCTGTTTTTTTTCTTGCTGCCTTGGTGTCATCTGTTGGCTTCTGAAAACTTGAATTTCCCATGAAAGTCCCACACGTGCCCATGCAGGGGTCTCAGAGACCCGGTTTTCATGTCAGAAAATGGGGGTAAAACATAGGCAGAGGGCATCTGAAGCTGTGATCACAGATAAACTGAACCCGAGATCAAGCATGTAGGGGATGATGGATGAATCCCTGGAGACGCCGAGTCAGCAGGGAAGGTCTTCAGACCGCATACAAAAAAAATAAGGAAAGGAAAACAATCACCATCCTGCAAGCAGCCATCTGCTGGGACTCATTGCTCCACTGTGCAATGAGGGATGTGTGGAATGCACTGCTTAATGATCGCCACATGTATGGGGTCGTGACCCGCGTTGGCTCTTATCCCTGAGCAGGGTCACAGTGGTCTGGAGCCTATGCCAGAGTTATTGGGCACAAGGCTATGAAAAACCCCTGCATGAGATGCCAGTTCATTGCGTGTGTGTGCACACACACACACACACGCACACACATACACACACACTATGGGCAATGAATCTGAAACGCATGTCTTTGGACTGTGGAAGGAAACCAGAGCACATAAGAGGAAACCCATATGTGGGGTGATCATGCAAACTCCACACAGACTCACAGTTATCCTCACCCCGACCCAGCCCAGGTGCTCTTCAACTGCTCCAAGATCCTTTCGCTAAAATTGTTTGACAGAGCTTGCACTTCTGCCCTTAATTTGCTCAAACCTTTGAATGAACCTTTGTTCACTTTAGTTAACAAATTGAACAGAAGTGAGACACATTTTTGTTTTTTTTTTTTTCCAAGTCCAAAATTGTTAACAACTGTACTATGTGTGTGCTATCTTTTCTCTTTTATCGCTTTGCTGTCATAGTTTCGAGTCAAATAGGGGTTGACCCAGCAGTGGACATGCACTAGAACATTCCTCCAGAGTGCTACAATGCTGGCCCCAGCCTGTGTGATTATTTGGCACAGCGGGAAAAAAAAAGCTCAACACTTCGTGAATTTGTTTAGGGTTGCTTCACTGTTTCTTATTCTTTTCGCTCTGACAAGATGCAACAAGATAGACTGAGTGTCATCGAAACTCTTGCTTGTTTGACTTGCAGCTTCCCTGAGCAAGGATTAAAAACCACCTCATCGGCAGGGATGGTGCAAAGGTTTTGGTTAATCTGCAAGCTTTAGCAAAAGATAAACAGTCATTGTACACCGTGAGCAAGGAGACAGGCCTTCCTAACCCCCCCCCCCCCCCCCCCGACTCCAACAACCCAGAAGATAAGATGAAATGTTGCTTGTAAACATTTTGTCTCAAAACAGAAGCTTCCGGATCCTCAACTTTCAATCGATATCCTTTCTGAAGAGGCTGAACAAAGCAAAGCAGTCGCCGAATTGTTAACATTTAACGTGAATCCATTTACAAAATATATGTGATTGTGTGAAATATTCCAAAGGAGAGAATTCTCATAGATAAATCATCATTGTGTTTGTCTGCGCCATTGTTTTCCCAGATCATTGTTAAATGGTCTGATGCCATTTTTCCTGTCAATGTCATTCTCAGATGAGATCTGCAGTGCCAAAAAATGAGCAATTTTGCTTCCGTCTTGCGCAGACCCTGTTGCATGGAGGGAAGCGGCAGGCAAAGGAGCAGTAAAGTTTGATTCCTTGACATGCAAGACTGCAGAAGATGTCTATAGGAAGCATTTGCGCTGCTTGTCGTGTGTAAACCTCACCCCCACGCTGCTGCTGAGCTTTCCAACACAATAAAAAATGAAAGAAAAAAAACAACCACAATGGACTCAGGAATGAGGAGGTCACGGCTCATTCCCAGCCCAATTAAAGTACATGTTGCTCCGCACCATGGAAAACCACAGTTGCTGTAATTATTGAACCAGATGGTGGGCTGAGAGGTGGAGGAGAAACGCTGAGCGGTGGTTCATATTGTGAAAGGGAGGGGGCCAGATAACTCCACAAAGTGGTGTTATGAAGTGCCTTAATGAACAGGCCACTCTGGACTCCTCATTTCTCCCATTTGCCCCAACTCATACTGGTAGAAGTAAACAACGATGAGGTGTGAAGGTCAACTTAGCAATGTGTGGGCTGAACCATCATCCAAGAGCTGCAGATGCAGGGTCTTCCACCTTATGACACTAGGCATAATATCTTCTCCAGCTTCTTCATATGGGTCAGGAGAGCAACACTGACATCCCCCTAAACATGCTATGCTTTTCATAGCCTTCTTGTGTCTCTATACTGGCAGTACTGCTTTACGCCCCGGGTTGCCTTCTGGTCTAAATGGACTCATTTGCAACTTTTATCAATTATAAGTGTAGGAGCTTAAATTTGATATTTTGCTGGGTTTGAAGTGGGTCTATTTTATTTAAGGTTGAATGTGAAGGAAGTGTGAGTGAGTGATGGGGCAGTGAGGGGAGGACAGGGAAAGAGAGAAGTGTGAGAGTTTTGGAGGGAACATTATATATGTTTGTCACAGCTATGTGTGTAGTGCTGGTCCTGGAAAAATATAAATACATAAGTATGGTTTCTTTCATCCAAATCAACCAAATTCATTCAAATTTTGTTGAATAATGCCCAGTAAATGAGGTCTACAGATAATAAATTCCAAAAAAAAAAGTGTAGACCTTTATGAAAGACTAGGAATAAATGTGGTTAAAAGGTGTAGTAGATGGTAGTCTATGTTTTATAATTATTTTATAAACAGTAATAATGGAGTATGAATTTTTTATTTTTCACAGCATTTGCATCCAAATCTGAGTTGTTCTTCAAGTTTTTCTTGAACAGATATTTGTTCCACAATTTTGAGGCGCATTTGAGGAACCAGCTTTGCAGAACAATGAAGGAATGAAAGATTCCCCTGTGTGAATGGTGTATTTCTGAAGTGTGTTGTGATAACTATGGTGAGATGAGGTGTCATGGGTTTGGTACAGACCAGCAGCTCTATCGCCTGCAGAGCTAAGCTGTACCTTGATGTTGTCCACGTGTGATGACAGGTCAAGTGTCCTCCTCCCCGCACCCCACAAAAACTCATTATTTGAACCCAGATAGTTCAGTTTTTTCCTCAACGATCCATTACACTGACTTCTAGTGCACAAATGTACAGATTTCATTTTTTTTGGATTAAACAAATCTGATTTCAAAGAGCTATGCTCAAACTTTTGACTCCTACTGCATATACGTATGCAGACAAAATGTAAAAGCAGAGTTCAAAAGAAATTAAAATTCTGATTCAATTTTAGTCTAGCAAAACTGCAAAATACATCCATAGCAAGAAATACAGCAAATAAATTTCCCTAAAATATCACACAAAAATTGAGGGCATTTGCTGGGAGGACTTTTTTTTTCCACAGCTCACAACTCAAAAAGAGGAATGTTGCTGGCAAGACAAAGCTCAGCAGCTGGGGTGTAGTGGAAAACAACGAAACAACAAAAATGACCACCTCTGTGACCTGGCCTCAACAAAAACTGTATGCTGCGAGCTTCACAAAGTTGGCACTTATTGTAAGTTTTCTGCCCATACACTGCTTTTATCCAAGGCCAGTGGAGAAAAAACATAACCTGGGGTGGTGCGCTCAAAACAGGGCCTGTGAGCATCGGGGGGGGGGAAAAACATACGCTCTAATGTGCTGTTTTCCTTTTTTTATTTGGTGTTTGCGATATTTCACGCACACCTTATATATATGAAACGAGTATTACTGGGTGACAGAGGGAGACTTACGAACAGAAAATATGAGTCCCCGTGCAACCATCAATCCGCTCTTTCTTTGGAGAAGGATTTTCAGCAGCCGCACGAACGTACATTTTCGTCTTTTGGAGCGTGGAGGCACGAATGAAGATTTTATCCCAAGCAACGTATATGTTGATGCACACAACCATATGTGTGGCAGGGATATTAGTCAGAAAGCCAAGAAGAATCTTGGAAAAAAAGAACTGAAATTGGAATCAGTGTTTGGACACGAAGGCATTAGACATACGGAGACCTGCAACACGAGCAGTGTCAAAAGTCAAAAGAGTTTATTTGTCACGTACATGGTTACTGAGTATACCATATAGTGAAATATGCTGGGACCCATACGTTTTTTATTACGCTAGCTGGGTTACCTGGTTGGAAAGTGGAAAACAAAATAGTAATAATACATTGCATCTCAGGAAAATGTATTACCCATCTATTTAGATCATGTGCTGTCAAACAAGTGGATACTACAGAGAGCAAAGTGTAGGGTTGTTGTAGACCAGGGTAAGCGTAGTAAAATATACGTGACCAAAATTAATTATCCTTATGTCAGTAATGTGTGCCCCACCGTATGTATCATGCATAATTGTTTTATCCCTTTCATTTCAGTTGAATTTTTATCACATCCAACTGCTGGGGAAAAGCGTGGTGCAGGGGTTTGGCTTCGGAAATCCTGGCCTATCTGCCGCTGTAGCCAAATTGGGTCTTCCCTCCAGTACACCCTCTCATCCCTCTTCGCCCCTATGTAGTGCATACGGGTGTTTTTTTGTATGTAAAGTGGCCTGTTTGTGCTTAGGAAGAATTAGATGGGATCTGCCTGGAGGCAAACATTATTAATGTGTGCAGCTATGCATTTATGTGTCTCTGTATGTTTGCGAACTGGCCTGCTTGTCCTCATCTTGACACATTACCTGGGAACTGCCTGGAGGCACAAATCGCTGATGTGTGCAGCACTCTGTGTGTGTGCGTTTGTGTGTTTGTCTGTGTGTAATCCTCACTTAGGGTGTGAGTGAAATGGATCCTAAATTTTAAATCTGCTGCTTTGAAAAATAAACTTGTGCATGAAGAACAAATGGACAAAGAGACAGGCAGAAATTGCATGTTGTAGATATAAAAAAATAACTACATGGTATGCTTTTGAATAATTCAAGAGTCATACAGGGGCATTTCCACCTCAGTGACAGTGTATAGGAAATGTTTAAGACTACATCAGGGTGATCAGAGCAGACATCTGAATTCCTCCACTAATAAGCTGTATCGACCAGCACAGATTTTGTATGCAGGCAGAAGACTGGTGCTGCCATACAAACACATGGAAAGGGATTTGAATGTCAGCATGGAGAAACCATGCTCATGAGGCAGCTGTTACTCCTTCCTGCTCCAGGGTTTCGTCTAAACTTGGCCTCTGGACCTTCTGAACTTGTATGTTATCCTCAGTCCCACATGGGCTGTCTCCTGCACCAGAGCGTAAAGCTTTTTAGCTGATTCTGGTTTGAGGAAAGCTATAAAAATTGAATCTCTTTGACCCTTATAAAATAAGACGTTATGGGAGATGGATTGACGGTTAGACATGAGAGCAGAAAATACTGTACACAAGCTGCAGCTCTTTCTTCATTATTTTTATTATTTATTCATTTGGCATACGCACTTATCCGGAGAGATGCCATAGTAATGTAATGAGAGTGTACAAAGAAGGAGCACAAAGTAATACTTTTATTTAATTAACTTTTCAAGTCAAATTGCTGTTTTGTTTCCCTGCAGCAGAACTCTCATTAAGTATCTGCTTTCCCAAGCACTTTTATTCTCTCTCTTGGGCATGACTAATATGGTTGAAAGCAGCAGTATGGGTCGTAGAAGCAAAACCGGACCACGCGTGCAGCTACAATGATGCTTCCACGTCTTTGTAAAACTCACAGACTAGGTGGTTTGAGGACAAGGGTGGATGCAAGGTGAACTCCCGATGCGATGGCTTAGTGACAGGACAGCAGCCTGCACAGATTCAGCTCCAGTTTCTCACATCAGATTCTGGATTTCTTCTGGGATGCAAAGATCTGCCTTGCACACCTGGCACCGCAAGCCATAGCAAAGAGAGCAGAGGCCAAGCTGAGGTGTTGTGCTATGGTGTCTTCTCACTGCTTCATTTCTTTTGACGGCTCCATGTCTTACACTGAGCTGGAGGTTAGGGTAAAAGTTTATTCCCCATGCTGAGAGTGCGGCCACACTTTTCTTCCCATTTCAAGACCAACGATCATGGAAACTAATATGCATAGAATTTATTTTGTTAAGCTTTATATATTTTTTGGTCTTGGAAGCCATAAAACGGCAAAATACATCACCGTCTATGCAAATACACTAAGCACTACTGCTTATAATACTCATGACATATAATACTCATGTGGTTTAAATAATACAGGCTTTTTTTGTTACATAAGGAATATATTTTACATAAGTATGAAGGAATACTTATGTAAATCAGAAGCACAATTTTTACCACATCCAACTGCTGGGGAAAAGCGTGGTGCAGGGGTTTGGCTTCAGAAATCCTGGCCTATCTGCCACTGTAGTCACTGCTCCTTTTTTCAGTTCATCGAAAGGCACAATTCTAAAAGCGGCTTGTCAGATAAAAACCACAGTGACTGGAGCAGGAACCTGTTTTAGAAGCAAATAAGAGCTTTTTCAACAGTTTCCAATTTGTATTTTTGAAAAGAAAAGTAAAAAAAACAATGAAAGCACATAAAATTGAATTTAATCACAGCGTTTATATATATACTTTTATACTTTTTTATATACATATATATATATATAAAAATATTGTGATTAAATTCAATTTAATGTGCTAAATTCAATTTTATATATATATATATATATATTCTAGAGTTTTCTTTTGACCAGGGACTTGGTAAAAAATCAAGGATGCACTTAAACAATTCTGATATATTTAAAAAAAAAAAAAACTTTTTTTTCTACAGCAACTCACACTTTCACCAATTTATACTATTTTTTACTTGAGTTAAAGTGCAATACATTGACTGAGGAGGCCACCTGGAGTTCTTACCCATGACACCGACTCCTTTCAGGCCCCAAGGCCGTATCATTAGGTGTTATGGCATCTGCTACTCTCTATTCCCAAATCCGTAGTGCCGGTAGGCATGTTTTACAGAACGCCGACATTCAGGTGGGGTGCAACAGAGCAAGAGAAGGCAGAACAATGCCGGCATGCACTAAGTCATGTCTGAACCTGACAGAACCAATTTCGAGCTGGGTCCTGCGCTACCGGTGTGTTCGTGAACTCTGGATGCAGAGCTTTCAACCCTTCGCATATTCAGCTAAGCTGAGAAAGTGAATATTTTGTAGAGCGATGTCGATAGGCCAGAAAGAAAAATAAAACAAACACATTCGCATTCATTTTATTCATGAAGCTGGATATGAATTTATCCATTTGTTTTCACAGAAAAGGACCCTGCGCAGTGCTTTAAGCCATTACCGGAATTTTTAAGCAATTGGTTCCTTCCTGGTCACACATCCCTGGGCAAACACAGGCATATGTTTAGTATTTAGATTAATGCGTCAGTCAGAATTACAGCTTTTCCTCATAATTAACACTGATCTTAATTGTATTACAAGGAAATTGAGACAGATGCAGCAGTGCGAGTGCCTCACTTGCTGTAACTTGGTTACATACGGAGCATAATGTGATTCTGGTACCCAGGAGGGATGCTGAGCCTTGTCGCCACGACGCTCAGGCCAGCCACTCTACCGGCTGACAAACCTAAAAAAGTAATTGCTTTTTGACAGGCCATTTTCTGCGCTGCATCAGTTGCTTGAGAGAGAGAGAGAGAGAGAGAGAGAGAGAGAGAGAGAGAGAGAAATCCATGTTGGAATTTAATACAGACTCCGTAATAATTCCCACAGGAAAAGAGTCAATCAAATTCCCTTCCTTCAAAACTAAATGATTTCCAATTGCTGTGCTTCTGCACATCTGTATGTATGTCATGGCCTCTTCGTGATGCACAGGGCAGTCCCACAATTCATTCTGATTCATGGAATTTTTGAAAGAATAAAAAAAAACAAGTTCTAGAGAGAGTTCATCGTGCCTCTTGGAAACCAAATTTCGTCTTGCTAATAAAAAAGGGATCTGCAACGTGGCAGAATATTGAAGGGAAAAAATGACGGGACTTTTAAAAAACTTTGCACGAGTGCTTATGAGCTGGGGAGAGGTGGCAGCAAGGAAGGACGCAGTGGATGGCTCTCTGCTGTACACCTGTGCCTGATGCAGATGGTGAAGAGCAGCTGAGCGATGTTTACAAAACAATAAAACTTCTAAAGCTGTTGGTCTGAGGGGCTGTGCAAAAGATGCTGTTTTTGGTCTCTGTTTCGCCCCCCTCACAAATGGCTCCCAGCCTTAGTCATCAAATGTACAAATTTAGCATATTTATATATGGACATTCATAATAGGCCAGCCTGGAATTGGTTAATTTAAATATTGAATATTGAATAAGGGATATAATAATAATAAAAAAATAAAAAAAATAATAATAATAATAATAATAATAATAATAATAATAATAATAATAATAATAATAATAATAATAATAGGTTACCATATTAAAAATTTTAAGAAAAACATGGTTCAGCTGTGGGAAGGTTAAACTTTAAACAAGACTAAACAGTCCTAGAGATGTGAGAAGATGTGGGTCCTCATGACTGCTGCTACCTGTACACACCTGCATCACCTGTAGTTCTGCCATTCATTTGCTAAAGTTTTTTTTTTTTTTTTCCCCACAAATAGAAATAGAAGCCAAATAAATTCTTTCAAATGCTGAAGAGCCAAGTGATATGCTGATGGTTGGTAAATGGGCAGAAAATATACTTGGTAATTTTATTACATTTTTTGGCAAGTTTTATGGCTTCTTATATTCCTTAGCCAGGTGCTGGAAGCGTCAGATCATCGCTGAGAGATTTCTGGCATGGGCGCAAGCCAAACTGTGTGATGGAGAACGCCAGGTGTTGACTGGGATTGTGGAAAAGACTTCAGGCTTCATTCATAACTGAACCCAAATGTATGATACATTTGAAACAAAGCTTTGAAACTTTAACACATTCAGCATAAAATAATAATATTAAAAACATAGGCCTCTATATATTTCCCTTACACATACCTAAGTGAACATTTGCAGCATCTTTCAGCAGGGAAAATGTATTTGCTGTTTATTTGTCAGTCAATTTTTTTACAGTTTTTCTGACAAAAGAATGCTATAAATACTTCACACTTGCTTGAATTTGTTATAATGTATTCATTTATTTCAGTTGCAAGTTTTAATGGTGTAAAACCAGCTGAAGTGGCTTCTTTGTGGCGTTAAGCAGGTTTCTGTCGTACATTTCACGCAGCTGCTTTCCACACACCTTTTTCGTGAATCCCGGTGTAAAAGCACTCATAAAAATTATGGTGACATTTCAATTTAATCCCTGCTAATGTGCCATTAAATAAACAGGTGCGCCATGTGCTTCCACAAATTTTCAGACCTGTAATTTCCAGCAAATGTGCAAATTGGGGTGGGGAACTCAAATCCCTGAAGTCAAATGGGTCTGAGGGTTTTTGTTCCAACCAACCTTTTCATTTTTTGTAATTGAAGGCATTATTTGGGTACAAAATGTCAACCCTCGCAGTTGCAGATGTAAATTACCAGATAATTGAGACATAATGGGAAAAACGTAGGTGCGCGTCTCATCCTTGGTGTAAAAAGTCTCGAAATTCATCCCACGTGTTAGCAACTCTTTGCGTGTCAGCACAAAAAGATCTGCGCTCACGTGTAGATCCAGGGCTACCCTTTGAAACAGTCATGAAAACACTTGAATCTACAGGATATAAAGGTGGAATTTTTTGCACCGAGAATATGGGGCGTGTAGCCTCGGCGATGAAATTCCAATCATGCAAAAATTTTCTCCTCTCCCTTCCATTTTCACTCACTGCTAGAAGAAACGTAAACCAGGCTTTGATACACTGCATAATTTAACCAATTACGTAATGGATGAGAGGAAAGAAAATGTTCTGTGTCCTTTGTGGTGAACATCAAAGGTTTTATTTTAACTTTTTTTAATGGACTAAGAAGAAAACAGAGCCTCGTAGATAAAGAGCTCAACCGCATGGTTAAGATTCGTTTTCCACGCATGCAAATATGCATACCTGCATTAACTTTATTGCTATTTATGTCTAAGCAAACATATGCAAAATAAAAAGTCTTTAAACTGTCTAAATAATTCTTTATTTCCGTGGCTGGTTAGCGTTTGTAGCATTAGTTCACAAGATTGAATAGATAGCAGCATTAAATAATAGACAGCAATAAATTTGCAATCTATTAGCGTTAGCATTAGCTTGAAGCAAATTTGGGAACCGTTTTTTGTTTGCGAGACGAGTGGAGATCGGTGACAGGGCAGAAAAATTGTTAAGCATCATCAGTGACCGGCAAGTCAGCAACCAGCAACTTCAACACAGATGAGATACACGTGGATGAATACCTTGTTCAGCGCGGTCGCTGCTGGCAGCCATGAGCCAAATGGTTAAGGCCCATCGAGCCTGTTTCCCTAAGAGAAGCAACTGGCTTCCAGCATCTGGTGCTGCTCACTGTGGGTTTTACAAAGATGGCCACATTGATCAATTGGCCATAGGCAGCCAGGTTTGCTACCACTGGATTATTTTGATTTCCCAGGTTCAGAATTCAAATTTTTTATTTTTCCCAAACTGGACATCTAGTTTTACGGTTGCTAAATTGAAAACAAAAGACGGTGTTCTGTCCGAGAAAAGGAGAGTGCCACTTTTCTGAATCGTTTCGATGACCATCATCTCAAACGCAGCCTCGGATACTTTGCCTCCAAGATCTCTTTATGAGTCTGAAAGTCATTGCCCAGAATCTTTATTGATGCAAAGCTAATTCAAAACCTTATCCACATTCCTTTTCTAAATGGAACTGAATCCGTAATGAGAACGACCTGGAGTTCCCGTAACCTGCCGATAGGGAATCCATTTACTTGGAATCTGCGTCATAGAAAGAACAATGCTCTATACATACATGTGTATCCCTAGTCTGATTAGGTTGTTTTGGGAGTGTGATACTTTGCGCTTCTGGATAAAATGAATCATCTGGAAATAATTTTTTAGGATGTGAAGAGATTTTTAGGTGGGGGGAGTGAAAGAGTTTAGAGAAATGTGAAAAATTCAGCCGCTGATTAAACGCAACTATGCCGGGTCGAGTGCCAGCTTTTTTCCTTTCCAGCCACTGCAGCCCGACTCCCTGCCTGGCTCCCTCCAGGCACCTGAGGGGAAATGGGGAACACGCTGAGAACCAGAAACGAGGATCAGTATGAGCCTGGAACACCACGTTGGCCCAATTTAAAGGCACAGCTTGCAAGATGGTCCCTGTATCCAGCACCTGTCAGTCTCTTCTGCATGAGATCATCTCTGCAACAACTGTGCTTCAAATCCACCGCAGCTGCGGAATACCCAATTGAGGACCGTAAGGCAAAGTGGACCCCTGGGAAAATGAATCCCAAATGCACCGTTGAAAGCTCCCACTTGTGACTCCTTAATGACATTCAAAAGCCTCTTATGCAACAAAACTGTATGAATTCCAACAGCCTCTGCAGCGCGGGAGCCGGGAAACTAAATTGTAAAAAATGAAGTAATAATCCAGATTGAGAAAAAAGCCTCTGATGGTTCCAATAATTGGTCAAACGCCTCACACGCACTCGCAAAAATGTTGACTCAGTGATCTATTAAAACACGTTCCTTGTTGACTGCAGTGCAGAATTTATTGTAGAAAACGTTGTCAGCTCGCAGGAACAAATGCCTCTTTTTTGTAGTTCTGCAGAAGTTTTGAAAGGGTCTCCTTGCCCTGTACCAATAGTGTAATCTGAGGAGCTAAATGTAATCTTCTTCCATTATGCTTTTTTCTCCATGTAGAAGCAGCTTGACAGACGTTTTCTCTTTTCTGTTTGGTGGCCTTGCCTTGCCACAGAAATTGTGTTCCAGGTCCTCTGGGATGGCGATGACTTGTGGGTACGGGGTCTTGGGCTTGATGGACAAGGGTTCCCTATAGCAGCTCCTTCTGGAAGAATGGAAGGGAGGCAGAGTAATGGTTTTGATCAATCTATGAAGAGATCTGAAGGCAGTCCCCTTACCATAAAAGCGGAGTGCCTTTGGAGGACCTACAGTAAATGACCAAGGACTGATGCTCTGAGAGCAACCTGTCGCTGGGCCATTGTGAATGCCGTTGTGTCCTGAGTGCAAATATTGAATTTGTGAGTGTGGTCAGCACTGAGGGATGTAGGCCAAAAGGGCAGCGAGAGCAATGCTCAACCACATTTCCGCTCCATCGGAAAAGGCTAAAGAAGAGAGGGAAAAAGTAAGCATGTACCAGTGCCTCAGTGTGGTGGGTCAAGCTTTTAGTCAAAGGAAACAGCAAGAACATCTGGTCACGGATATCTGATCATCTAAAAAAAAAAAATTGGTACGATATAGCTGAGGATACGTTATAGCTAAGTTTTACTGTTTTTTTTTCCCTCAAAGGCCAAATTCAACAAACAACTCAAAGCCAAATGCTAGTGCATCGGTTTCATCTCATTTATAATTATTGTACAGTAATTTACTAATATTTTTACTACTGTTACAAGACTTACATCTGCTGTGTCACTCTACTTAATGAACAATAGGCTACCTACTCTGTTCTAATCCAGGTTTAGATGTAGATGGGCTTAGCCGACGTACAGGTCCTCACGCAAGGGAACATGCTGGCACTGGCCTGTCCCTGGGCCTAACAGGACTGCAGGCACTCAGAAGCTCACAGTGCAAAGCTGCAAGAATATTTTAGACGTACTGAGAATTTACGTGACAGCTTCTGCGTTATCTGCTTCACTTGCAAGACCGAATGTTAATCAAAAATGGATAAAATATGCAGGAAACCTGAATAATGTGCATGTGAAATTAATGAAGATGATGGGGGCATACAGAGAGTGCTATGAAATGCTGGCCTTGGGGTGGTGGCAGACCAGTGATGAAAAGAAAGAAGTCACAATGGAAGCCATATTTTGGATGTAAAAAGAGCACTGTGACAGGTCAAGGTCACAGATCTGACACCACACAGTCAGTCAGAGGGACTTGGGCCTGGCATGCCTTCCATCTTCGAGCGCAGCCACCCGGCTGCAAAAGGAAACGTGTGCCTCCTTTCGGTAAGAGGATGATCTGATCCTCACAGAAGGTCTTTGCTTTGTTCAAACCACAGAATTCCTGATTTTTGACTCTGCTCATGTCCAATGCTAGTGCTCAGTGCTTATTGGTCAGCTCATTTACATGAGATCATCTCATTTACATGTCATTTACATTTTGAAGGCATCAAGAATACATTTCCACATTAGTTTGGACCTTACGGTCTGCACATTTCCGGCATTGCAAAAGCAGCAGGGGACCCTGCCCATACCCCAGACAGCCTCAGTGTGCCCCAGCTGGGGTGAAATTGACGCCTCATGCTGCCTATTTGCATTTACTCTGGTATTCTTGGCTCCACTGTACCCATAATCCACTGGGAATGGCAGTCATAGGACGAAAGGAGGAAACAAGGGCTGCTCATTTTGAGACAGTGTTACCTGGGGCATAACCAGCATTTAGCAAAGGTTCAGTTGAAAGGGAAATTAAAGTGTTCCACTTGAACAGCCAAGCATGCATGTAAATTGCTCTGTGTCATTATTATACCTATTTCTAATCTTTTATTCTTCATTTTTGTTTAATGGTATCGCTTTTTTTATGTGAGAATTCCCCTCTAGGTTATAGCAGAGCCCTGGAGCCACCACTCCCCACGCCCCCAAAACTGGCAGCCCACAAAGCACTCCTACAACATTTGGGTCTGACAATTAGTTTGAAAAGAATGACTAACACAGCAGGTATTTTGTATAAAAATGCAAATTAATGGCTCCATAACAACATATGTTGATATGTACTGTATATTACCCACATACTGTTTTAATATTGGCAATAAAAATAATGGACTGATGACTTAAGGGGACTGTTTGAATATCTGGGACAGTTAATGTAGACATATACGTGCATGTTTTATAACTATATTGAGCGATACGGTTGTAAGGACGCCTCTCATTTTGGCACTGCAGATCGCAGCATTAGACAACATCTTTACCAGATGACAATAAAATCAGGAAGATGGATGGGGGAATATTAGCACCGAAGCTGCTCTCGGATTCAGCGTAGGGCGCAAGTTTTCCCTGATGCCTTTGAGCCCATTCCGATAAAGTTTCTTTTTTCCCCGGATTGTTCCTTTGAAACATGGAGGCAGATGCAAACAGCATCCCAAAAAAAAGCAAAAATTAAAGAAAAAAAAGATGCCGGCCCCTACATTTTTTAATCCTGAGAGTGAAAATGGGAATTTTGCTTCCAAGCGCGAGTGTTAGATTGTCAACCAAACCCACCCACCTTTGTTAATTCTTGTTCACGCACACAAGAAACGCCCAGTTTAAAGCCAACTGACAAATTTTATTATTCTATTATTTTAAAGATACAATCACTTAAAATAAATGCAGGTTCTAATGGCCCTCATTAATCGGCCTTGTGCTTCATACTCCACCTCCAGCATCCTGTCTCCGACTTTCCTCCCACCACTGCTGTTTGGGGAGATTCAGTGGGATGGCCAGGCGAGCGCTGCTATAATAATCTGCTGCACCACAGCTGACAGGAGGAGATATACAGCCTTGGCTCTCTTTCCAAACATCACCACACAACAGGCTGCAACCCAGACCATCTGGCAAACAAGACCCCCAAAAGAGGCTCTAAATCAATACCCACCTGCTCTACCCCAACCCGCCATGTTGTTCTATTACATCTCTTGCACGCACTAGGAATGCATTCTCACACATTAACGTTACACGACACTGATGGCCATGGACAGAAACTAAACAGCGTATTAACTAAGCCCATAAAGGAATTCAATTAATTTTTTTCACTTTTCTTCTTTTGAAGGTACTTTTAAAAAAAAAAGACAAATGAAATCCTTATCAGAACTGAGCAGCCGAACTTGGCGTTCTGCCCACAATGGCTGTGTTATTTTGCTTTATTACATGGAGTAAAAAATAAGCAAGGCATGGGAGACAATGTGTTATTATTCTGGCTCTAGAACTGTGTTCCCGCCTTTAACTGAATGCTTTCATTGGGTTATTTTAGGAGACCTGTAATCGGTTATTGCTGGACATGAAGTGATGCCTCCAGATGAAATGGCAGCAAAGCCAGCATCACTTGTGGGTTTTAAATGGGAACAAAGGTTGCCAGCAACCCGAGGTCTCCCAGCAGCCTGGTCCGTGGGGGTTTCGGTCCCTTCAGTCCGTTTGTGTCTGTATGCTGGAGTAATTTAGTGTGCATTTCCATCTGGGATTAATAGTTTGCATTCATTCATTTGTTTAGTTCAGAGTAATGGGAAGTGTGGAAGAGAGTGCAAGTAGGGTGGAGTGGCTGGAGAAGAGTGTCAAGAGTGATTTGTGACAGAAGGGTACCAGCAAGAGTGAAAGGGAAGGTCTACAAGATGGTAGTGAGACCAGCTATATGGGTTGGAGACGGTGGCACTAACCAAAAAACAGGAGGCACAGCTGGAGGTGGCAGAGTTAAAAATGTTAAGATTTGCATTGGGTGTGACGAGGATGGACAGGATTAGGAATGAATATATTAGAAGGTCAGCACAGGTTGGACGGTTTGGAGACAAAGTCAGAGAGGCGAGATTGCATTGGTTTGGACATGTGCAAAGAAGAGATATGCTGGATATATCGGGAGAAGGATGCTAGGGATGGAGCTGCCAGGCAAGAGGAAAAGAGGAAGGCCTAAGAGGAGATTTATGGATATGGTGAAAGAGGACATGCAGGTGGTGGGTGTGGCAGAGAAAGATGCAGAGGACGGGAAGAAATGAAAACAGTTGATCCGCTGTGGTGACCCCTAACGGGAGCAGCCGAAAGATAAAGAAGAAGAAGAAGAAGATTCATTCATTTGTTCCTTTCATTGGACTGTAAAGGAAGTTTTCCCTTAGCTGTGGAGCTGAATGAAGCTCTGAAGTGGAAACAAGGTGCTTTCGGACACCTTCTGAAACTTTATTCTTCTTAGTTATGATATTTGGATTGGTCATCTACAACATGTGTGTCTTTCTGGGGTTTCTGCCATAGACGGAAAGGAAAACAGCTTCCAGATTTCAGATTTCAGTGGGTTTTACACTGGGTTCCATGCGCCACGCTGAGCAGACGTGAAGATGCAGGCAAAGAGTTCTCTACCCCATCAAACCACATACCTCTACTGAGGACATCTGTTCAGCCTGCAGACCATCACTGTAGGCATTATTTCTTGTCAAGTTTGAACCGTGTTGTATTTACTTTATTTCTGAATTATCTGATTTTTTTTTTTTTACTCTGCCCCTGAATCCTTGTGGATTAGCAAATAGGCCATGAATTATGTTCCATCAGTGACCATTAACAGGTGACACGGTTATTGCGGAGAGCTACCAAAATATCGCAAACCTTGTTCTCTCACGGTGCCACCTATTACCGCTCCCTCGCTTGCTTGCACCCAACCGCCTCATTCTGGAGCACAAATATAAACACTCTTGCATGGACACAGGCTCGCAGGTTCAAGCCCATTTCCTCTGTGTTCCAGCATTGCAGAACCAAATAAATGAATTATTCATGGTGCCGGCTGCCATTTGGAGAGCCTTTTATATAGCGACAGCCATATGTTGCACAGATGCATTTTTATTAGATAAACATGTTACCGCTTCATTTGCATAGATTAAATTAAGCAGTAAAACTAAACATGGGTCCAAAGGGACGCTCACTAGTGTGCCAGAGCCAACTGCTATTTTTTCTTTACCGTTTATCCCCATTCAATTTGGATTAAACCAATGTTAATTCTGGAGAGGGACGTTTAGAAACTTTCTTTTGTTCTCAGAGGGTCTAGATGGTCCTTGATGCTGGTCTGGATGATGCAAATCATGGACCACAACATTTCCTTAGGTTTGTGTTAGGAAACAGTAATTCCAGGAGGGATGGTGGCGAAAGAGCATGTCTGGTCACTCAGGTGCTACCCTGGAGGAGGGGACCCTGGATTGGACTAGATTCTAAAAAGGGATGCGAACATCCCAGGCAATAGTTACTGTAAGCAACCTAAATTACTGTGACTGCAATACTTTGAGTTTTAATATATTTTTTGCTATTTTTTCAAAGCTATCATGTTACAAAAATGCATAATGGTATTTGCTGGCACACTTTATGAGGCTAAATTTTGAAAAGGAGCAACTGGTGAAAAAACTTAACTGCATAAGTAATAATAAGTAAAAAAATAATTGACTTTCTTTTACAAAACTCCACAATCCCAGAATAAAAAAAATGAATATGAAATATTCATCCATCCATCTATTAATGTTAAGCATTTTTGTTGCTAGCCTAAATATAAAATGTGAAAAAATATTTTTAACAATTATTTAAACTTGTGAAACATTAGGTAATGTTAGAGTTCAGTTGACCTTTCGGAGAATGATCAAGATTCAAGGTAGCCAAAGTCAGAATTATACTCTAACTGGTCAGTACTAAGCTTATACTGATTTTACTGAAAGAGAAATTCATAGCTCAGCTGACACTTAGCTGGAGTTGCTAACAGCTTGTTGCAAAACTGGAAATTAGCTGTAAAACCGGAAATGGGAAAAATTCCAGAGTAACAAGAGTCAAAGTGCATTTATTTCACATACTTGAAAAAATGTAAACAAATAAGAGATGCTGAAAACTACTTTGAAAAGCACATCTTCTCCTGAAATGCACTGAAAGGCAAGGAACAGAGTACAGTAACTGCAAACTCATTACCACCCTACTCTGGTGTAGAGGTTCTGTTCCACCCCTTGTCACTGTGTCACACCAAATAAAAACGAAGTCGATCTCCCACGTTGAGCCGACACCTGGCCGACCGGACTGACTCACCTTTGTGGTGCTCTTAAAATAACACTGAGTGCCCTGCATGGGAGAGCACAGCGGCAACTGAGCCCAGTGGCAGCCGAGCACAGCAGCGTTCCGTGGTGCACACATAAACCCCTTCTACAGACCTGCTTTTGCATCACCTTTCGCACATCAGGAAAAAAAAATACTTCCACAAAATATCAGCAAAAAATAAGGTAAAAAACTGTCACGCATTTTATCATGCTCACCACATAAATCACATCCTCATAAAAATAAAGATACTTTTACAGTGGCAGTCAAGTCAAGTCAAGGTCAAGCAAAGTCAAGTCAAGTCAAGTCAGTCATTCTTATTCACTGTAATAGCCATGCAGCACTCTGCTGAGTCCAAGGCAGATAAATTCACAACAATACTTTCATAAAAATAATGTTTCCATCAATACACTTATACTATCTGAAAAAATTAAATATTTATTTTGTTTTATATTTTTCTAACAGAGCAAAGTATGAATAGCCGATGGGGCCTCAGCGTTACCATGCGGGCTGTAATGATATGATGAGCACAGCAGCCTGCTTGTGACAATGGGGAGTCCAGATGCGTCGCCATGACAGCCTCAGCTGCAGTTTTGCCGAGAGCCCCAATCTCCTCATTTATGCCTGGCCCGTGTGAAGCCCTCACACGCACTACAGCCAGTGTCTGAGGGCTCCTTGGAGACTCAGCCTGTCAGTTAAAATTGATTGTGTTCTGCTCTCCAGCAATGATGACCAAGGAGCTGCACACACCAATTTGGGTCCAACCGATTTACCTGTCCATTTCTTCTAACCAATTTAACTAGTAGTAGCAGTCAGCCTTGTAATTAAGCCTGGTAGATGCACCTTGAACCTAACTTGTAAGTCGATGGTTGGTGGTCTAAGATGCATGGTGTAATATCCTTAAACAAGGTACTTCTGCCTGGAATTATGCATCACCATTCATTCATTTGGCCAAGAGGACACGCCAAAGCAGCTAATAATCGTACATTACATTTATACACTGTATATACACTTTTCTCCAAAACCTCAGAGGGCTCAAAAGTGTATCTCCCAATAAAATGAGAGCTTAGACACAAAATTATATTCATTTAAAGTTTTTACAATTATTTAAACATTTATACAACTTTGTATTTTTCATAGGATCAGTTTAGAGCTAAATACCTTGCTCAGGGCTATTAAAGCAGGAGCAGAGATTTACAAGGCAACAGCTCTTAAGCACTGCACTACCTGATACAGCTTAATTTTACAGCATACTATTATGTATGTATACATTTTTGCACCACACATTGTAATTTATTCACTCATTTAAGTTATTTAATTTAATATTAGGATAAAAAAAACCCTTACCCCTAATCCTGACCCTAACCCTAACCATAAACATAACCATAATCCCTAATCCTAACTCTAATCATAACAGTTAGCCTAATCTTGACCCAAATCCTAACTCCTAATCTTGACCCAAAATCCTAACCGTAGCCCAATCCCAACCCCTAACTCTTACATTAACTCATCACTCAACCTCTAACCTTAACCTTTAATCCTGATCCTAACCCTAATCATAACCATAATCCCTAACCCGAACTCTAATTATAACAGTAACCCTAACTCTAACCCTAACATTAGTCCAACCCCTAACCTTAACCCTAAATTATAACAGTAGCTTCAACTCTAACACTAACCCTAGCTCTAACTTCTAACTCTGACCCCTAACCAACTAACATATTGAAGGCCAGAGAAACTGAGATAAGGATGTAAACTTTGACTTCTATGCAAAAGAATACAACTTGAGGAATATCAGAAGCTGGTTTTCTGGCTAAAACAGCAAATGAGATTTTTGACTTAGTATTACATGCCAGGGCATTTTCCACCCATTGGTGCACTTCCAAAAACTGCTTTTCTGAATTCAGTTACAGGAAACACAGGGAAGGAGGGACAGTCTAACCTGGACCCAAAATCCCCACATTCACTCGCTTAGTCAAACTTCACTGATTAAGTTTTAAAAAACCTGCCTTCCACCTGGGGGCATGACTTGAAATACTACTAAAATGTAAAACAAGCAACTGTTCTTTGTGAAAAGGCCAATCCTGATAAAAGTAATTAAAATTTTGAGAACCGCCTGGTTTCCTTCTACATGCAATTCGATTTTATATGCTGCAGTCAAAGTTATCTTTTATGTTACAGGAAGGTCAGTGTTATTGGCATGTAGCAATTTATTTAAAAATCTGCCAATATCAATAATCATAACTTTTTTTGTTTTTTACCTCTTGTTTATGTTTATTATCACTTTGTTACATGGTGGCTCTAGCCTCGGAGCATTTTTACCCCTGCATTTGTCAGACTAAGGCCTATATTGTGGAAGTAGTTGAAAATAAGTGCAACACCCCAAGGGTAAACAGAGTGAAAATAAACACTGAAAAGAACAGAACTTCCTTTGCTTGGGGAGTGATTTTTCTTGCAATAGCAAGAAAGGAATTCAAAAACATCAGTCCACACTGCACAGTCACAGTAGAAAGGTAAAGTGTAACAACACATTATATAATTACCAAACTGTTATACCATTAAAGTGGTTGAATTTATTACAGTCCTACTCAAATGGAAAGGGAAAAAAAAAAAAAAAAAAAAAAAAACTAAATACGTAAACTCTCATATAAATCCTGTATATACTCAATATATAAACGTAACTACCATCACATCACTAATGCGTGCAGCGCTGTCTTTGTTTGTCATTTATAATTTCTTACAAATTTTGCATTTTCTTTTGCATACATATAACAGATACTGTCTCCTGTGGTTGAACAAACGGATGGTGCTGATAACAACATGCTATACTAACATTTATACTGTGTGTGTGTGTGTGTGTGTGTGCGCACGCAAACAGAGACTCTACTTTATAGATATACACCTTAAATTTACCAGGCCCTGTGATGAAGCTCATACTGAGCTGATGCTTTTGTTCAAATCTATTTATAGGGTTAACCTAGTCACAGTGAAATAGTTATTACCACTGCTAGTTAATGTTTACCAAGGAAATTCTAGATAAGCACCTGGCCCAAAGGTATTACATCAGGTCTCGATTTGAACCTGAGTCTTCTGAGTGCAATGTGGTAGCTCTAAACATCAGTAAAATATAACATTAATACTGCTCTGCATTTAACTGCCAATATGGACCACAGCTTTTTTCCCGCTAAGTTCTCCAGAGCCTCACTTAGACTTGAACCAACGCCCTTCAGTCATGCGTCCCTCTCGTTAATCACTATCTTCTGCTCCCATCCCAGATACAGCACAACCCTTCAAAGTTTTCCGCCTGGCTGATGATAAATAATTCTCTAATAAATCCTAATATGCTTTTATCATACGATCTCTACTTCATCTAGAAGCCAGAGCAGAACTTCACCTTTTTTCAGAGGCAGTTAAGCAGCCTGGATGTGTGACAAGGGCCACAAGAGGCTGTGCAGAAGCAGAGAAACCCTTCTGTTGTGAACCCTCTCTGACACGCTGACTTGACCCCACCCGGCTCTCTGATGGTCCCCACACAGCACCGGTGCTGCATGCTTCATTACACCCTCATAACATGCATCTCCTGGGCAAGCCCAAGAGAAATTGTTCGCTGACCTCCAGGGAACTCATCTTTGTGGTGGAAGGAGAATGAGCCTTTTCCTCAGCTGCTGGATAAGGTGCTGCTGGCTTGCTACAGTCAGCTAGACAAAAGGAGCTGCCATCAGCATCCAAACCTGCCCTTACCACCCTGCCCCAAGGAGGACAGACATACTACCTCAAAGTTTCAAGGTTCAAAGGTTCAAAGGTTTATTTGTCATGGGTGAACAACACAGAATAGCAGTGTTGTCCCCATGAAAAGTGTCATTTCCAGGCATCCTCAGTGCAAATATGGACATAAATAGATATGTATGGTCAGGACAGGAGAACAATAAATAATAATAAATAGATTAGTAATAAATAAATAGCAGTACAAACGGTTAGTGAATTCAAACCAACAGCACACAGCAACCAGACCTACAACTACAGACTAATACAGCTATAGACTAAACCTACAACAACAAAAAGCACCAGAAACGGGAAAATGAACCAGACGGGTTTCCACAATGGGTGGGACAGGCATATAGATAGACAGACAGACAGACAGACCCCGATCGACTCTTCCACTGTCCAGGTAAGGGTCAGTGGTTCAGCAGTCTGACGGTGTGGGGGGAAAAAACTGTTCCGGAACCGTTTCGTCCTTGTCCGAACGCTTCTGAAGCGTCTTCCGGATGGGAGCAAGGAGAATAGTTTGTGGCTGGGGTGACTGCTGTCCCTCTGGATGTTATATGCCTTCTTCTTGCAGCGCTGGGTGTGGAGGTCCTGCAGGGCTGGCAGATCAGTCCTGGTGATGGTCTGTGCTGTCTTGACCACTCTCTGCAGAGCTTTACGGTCTGACACATTACAGCTGCCATACCAGGCCGTGAAACAGCCAGTCAGGATACTTTTAATCGTAGATTTGTAAAAGTTGACAAGTATCCTGCTGTCCATGCCAAACCTCCTCAGCCGACGGAGGAAGAAGAGGCGTTGTGTTGCAGTCTTAATGACGACGCTGGCGTGCTGTGACCAGGACAGGTCCTCAGTGATGGTAACACCGAGGAACCTGAAGCTGTTCACTCTCTCCACTGGGGCGCCGGCTATAGAGATGGGTGCATGGCCATTCTTCTGCTGTCTCCTGAAGTCCACGATCAACTCTTTTGTTTTGCTGACGTTGAGATGGAGGTCATTGTCCTGACACCATGAGGTCAGGGTTCTCACCTCCTCTCTATAGGCCTGTTCATCGTTGTCAGTGATCAGGCCGATGACCATGGTGTCGTCAGCAAACTTGACTATGATGTTGGAGCTGAGCGAGGCGATTCAGTCGTGCGTGAACAGGGAGTACAGCAGGGGGCTAAGCACGCAGCCCTGGGGGGTCCCCGTGCTGAGAGTCAGCGCCGAGGAGATGGTGTTCCCCAATCTCACCACCTGGGGCCTGCCCGTCAGGAAGTCCATGACCCAACCGCACAGAGCCGGGTTAAGTCCCAGGTCCCTGAGCTTGGCGACCAGCTTAGAGGGCACGATGGTGTTGAATGCTGAGCTGTAGTCGATGAAGAGCATTCGCACATACGTGTTCCTCTGTTCCAGGTGGGAGAGAGCCTTATGGAGGGTGAAGGCGATTGCGTCGTGCGTAGACCTGTTGGGTTTGTAGGCGAACTGAAGCGGGTCCAGTGTGTCCGGCAGGGAGGCAACAATGTGTGACCTGACTAACCGCTCAAAGCACTTCATGATGACGGACGTAAGTGCGACAGGGCGGTAGTCATTTAGGCAGAGGACTCGGGGTTTCTTGGGTACAGGAACGATGATGGTTCTCTTGAAACATGTGGGGACAACAGACTGCAGCAGGGAAAGGTTGAAGATGTCCGTGAACACACCCGCCAGCTGGTCCGCACAAGCCTTAAGAACCCTACCAGGGATGTTGTCTGGTCCAGGAGCTTTATGTATGTTTATCCTTTTAAAGGATTGACGTACATCCGCCCTGGACACCTGCAGTGAGCGAGCATCCCGGTTCAGGTCCATGGCCAGGCGTGGGTGGTTCTTGTCAAACCGTGCGTAGAAGGTGTTCAGCTCCTCAGTGAGGGGAGCAGATGCTTCTACGGCACCGCTGCCTTTCCCTTTATAGTTCATTATTGTTCTAAGTCCTCTCAGTGACATCTTTGGTGATCTCTGGACCTTCTCCTGCACTTCTCAGTCTCATTGTTAGTTTCCTTCTAAGGAGAGATTTTTTCTTATCTTCTTCAGCATCATCAGTGCCAGTCAATACTGAAATCTTAATGGCAAAGAGTCGTGAGGCTTCAATTATACACTTCATGCAGGACAGAACAGTTGGCTAACTTGCAGTTTCTGGGGCCGCGGGGGGTGAACTGCCATCAGATTGAGTTGACACGATCAGAGAACCTCCATCAGCTCCTTTAACAAGCAATTGCTCAGTTAAGCAGGAACGAATCCAGAAACTTAAGTGCTGGTCCTTGGAAGGCAGCACACAGCTATGCTTGAAACCATGACACAGGAAAATGTGACCTTTGACCTTGTGAATATGCCTCTTTCTGTATACAGTCTCTCCCAGAAGGGTCATATTAAATCCCTGTCCCGGAATTCTAGGATCCTCTCCATGGGAAAAGAGTGGGACACAGAACAGGAAGTTCAAAGCAGCTGCATTTCTCATGAACCCTCCAGAACACAGAGAGGAACAATGGTATAGATGTTCCACATGTGGCAGTCGTATCCTACAGATCATACATGCCCACCAAGATGAGACTAAACTAAACCCAACCGCAAAACAATATCTCCAGCCCATTTTTTCCAAGCAAGCAGATAACACGATTAAGAACATTAAGTTGTTTGTAGTCTTGAAGGCACATTAGAAATCCTCAGTATTTGCAGAAAGGTACCACGTCCCGAATCCTAATCTGCAGTTTGAAGAGTCTTAACTTGAGGAGAACAGGGCTGAAGACTCAGCAGTGCTTCAGTTATAGTTAAATTAGGTGAAAATGACAGACCGGAATGCAGAACAGGTACTGATGTGGTGTGGCAAAGATCTAGTTGCCCCAGGTGCATCCATAAATGTTGTTTTGCATGCAGTGGCCTCATGCTGCAAAGATGCACATCTCCCAGATCCCACTGGTTTGTTTAGGAAATATTCACGCCAAATTCCAATGGCTCATTGTTTCTTTTTCCCTCATAAAGACGTGGTGTTCCGTAAACCTGATCCAGTGCAAACAGCTGAAGCACACACGCTAAGCAAGGGTGAACATATTTGGCATTCTTTTCAATTCAATTCAATTTTATTTTTATATAGCTCTCTTTTGAAGAGGATATGTAGGTCAGCACCCGGCCTCTTACCTCATGTTCTAATACGTGTTTAACTTAACACTGACCCTGAAAGTGAGACCCATTCCTGAGACACTCTTCACAACACGGGGAAAAAAAAAAAACCCTAGTGAAACTCAGCAGAGACCACATCTTACCTTGGCAGTGCTTTGCATGCATGAAAAGTAGCTGGAGTTGCTTTTGACAAAGGTAAGGCGGCACCACAGAAACGACCGGCCGTTCTGACAGGCGCGAGTGGATTTGCGCAAGCCTTGGCATCACAACAGATGGACAAAAATAAGCAGCCCTTACAAATAAACTGACATAACAAACAGCCCTGCTAAACAACAAATGCAGTGAACCCAAGTTACGGGTCAGCAAGCATCCCAAAACAGAGACGTTTGAGCAAGAATACGGTTTTCCATTAAATCAGTGTTCGCATCATGCAGCGTGCATAATCAACATTTATTTTATGGGATCCCTGGCTTACACTCATGGAGTCTTTCCTGTTTTTGAAGCACAAAGAAAAGAAAAAGAAAATCCAAGAACACATAATGCCTCCTGCACAAAATAAAAGACCCCTCAGCATGATTTCTGGCTTCATTTTCACTATTACTTGTTGGAGTGTTTTTTTTTTTTTTTTTTTACCCCAAAATGTTGTGTGGCACGGGGGCACCCAGGTTATTTCTGGCCAGCACAGGCCTGTTTGTCAGCCAAAGCCAAGGTCACAGACCTCCACATCCAGCCAGGGCATGCAGTTTATTCCTAAAGCATGCTTGCAGACAGCCTCATATCTGTTCGCATTCTTGTTAGTGTTCAACAAATACAGATTGTTTGCCTGACAGAAAGCAATGCATTTCTCCTCCTAAAATAATATTTAAGTTGGAACAGACACGTAACCCCAAGGAAGTTTTAACTCCAGCTCATGTATGTGTCAGTCTTTGCAGACCTACCACTGTTGCTGACCCCAGCAACCCTTGGTGACTTCACAGAGGATGTATATCTCACTAAGTCCCATTTTTTGGGGGGAGGGTTCGGGTGGCAACCTTGTTTTAGTCGGGCTCGAATTTTAAGCTGTTAACACTTTGAAACACTTCTTGGCTAAGAAGAGAATAAGTAGCCCAACTGATCTTAATCCACAGTTTCTTTGCGTTGAAGTGCAGGTCAAAAGAGGTCATTTCATCTTATTTCACAATCTTGGGATTCCTGGGTTGTTTACTAGTTACAGCTCCGGTCAAATTCCCCCTAGTAAAGGTACTCACACTAAACTAATATGGTAAAAATACCTTGCCATGTTGTTGGTTACTTACGCTGACACCTGGGCTCCTGCAACTTTGGCAGACAGCAGAAGCCACAAAGTCGTGGACCTTTTCTCCATTGATTTCCAAGTTTATGAGCGAAACAGAACCTTATTATGAGATTATTAAAGGTGTTAAACAGCAGTGGATGGAGCGCTTGATTTATCTATTCAATCACTTGAAGCTGCAGTATGAAATTTATAGAAGCTATCAAAGGTTGCAGCCAGACTGTTGTTTGTAGGGCTGTGCCTTTAACAAGACTGATGTGACACCCCGGAAGCAATAAGGACTGCTTCAGCCGTTGTTTCCTAACCTGGAAGATGAAACATAGGCAAAGGTAGAATAGATGGAAGAACATTACTGATGAAATGCATGCAATGTTGAGGAAGACCTGACTGAAAAGTGTCTTTATTTTGTTTTTCTTGATTTGTCTGTCAGAAAATCCAAAGGGAAAACAGGCACAGCGACTGCATCTGATGTCACAAACGTATTCTTTGCTGGATTTGAAATGAAGAATTCAGTTGTTTTGTGCATATGTTGCGCGTATTTATTTACAGAATAACTGTCTCACACTGATAACTAAAAAAACAACTTTTGGCTGCTCCTGTCAGGGGTCCCCACAGCGGATCGGCTCATCCGCATATTTGGTTTAGCAGATTTTTTACGCCGGATGCAACCCTCCAATTCACCCAGGCTTGGAACTGGTACAGAGGTGCAGCCTCTCGTGGCTGAATTCACAGCAACACCCCATGCGGGGCTCAAACCCACAACCCTGAGATTATGAGTCACATGCACTACTGACTGAGCTAGCCAGGCAGGGGCTCACACTGATAACTAAATGTTACAAATATGTTAAAAAGCCTGAAATCAGAATCAGATTTATTAGTTATTAGCTCATGCATGCAGGGAACTTGGCTTCAATTTTCTGTTGCTCTCAATGGCTTTTAGACAATGCAGGACACACATGGACACACACAACACACATACACACACACGTGCAAAATATGCATGGAGTATAAGAATAAATATTATAAGGGAAACATCAATGACCTTTTAACTCTTGAAGGAGTAATGTTATCTTTTACATTAACTTTTGAGGCATTCACATAAATATTTGCTATTTCAAATTTCATGGACGGGTGTGGTAAACTTGGGTGAAATGGAATGCCACTGTGTTTCAGCAGCAGAAAAGCATGGGAAATTCCTGACCCTACCCTGGCACTTGTTGACAGGAATGAAAAAGCATCGCCTTCCTTCGCCACCCCTAAGCACGGCCTGAAGGATCTACCCAGTAGACTAATTCACAAAGTTGTTCCTCAACTTTTGCCTGGCAAGAAAAATGACAATTCATAGGACATCTTTGCTTTAGCTATGGGGGCAGCCTGAGGGACCCTGTGCAGCCACGATAAGAGTGCGTGTCCCTGCAGTGCAAGGGGAATAATGCAGCATGAGGTGTAGGTGGAAGGTTTTCCAGAAAAGTTCCCTCTGTATTTTTTTAAAAAAGCCTCTTGGTTTTGCCGAGTTTTGGGTAGCGTTCTGGTACATGGGGTGTCAACCAACCATCAATAGTTGGTTCATTCAGGCATCCTGGAAACTTGCAAAGCCTCAGAGACAACATATGAGTGAGACTATAACACTGCTAGAACCCCCGTGTTCATATAGGTGAAGTCTGATCTTCGGGCTCAGCCAAGGATTAAACGGCAAGGATTTGATCAGGTTGAGTCTGTTCAGCCTCCATCCACCTTCAAGTACATATGAGTGCTGACCTCATCGTCTTTGAGAAGGTAAAAGTTCTCTTCTCACTCTTGTCTGAACAATCCTGGACCCCCTGCCCCACAGTCACATCAGCTTTGACACACAAGGTTGAAATGGCTGAACTCCTTCTGCTGCACATTTTGCTTCTGCCCATTAAACTATTTTATACTTGGACATCTTCAGCAAAGCTCTGTCAACTGGTAACCCAGCAGATGATCTTGCTCTGCACATGAGTAGACATTCCTAAACAGATAGATACTGACTGATGTCAGCAGGTGTGGGGCAGAGGTGTCCAGGTTGGTGGGACAGGAGGTGTGCAGACACTTCGAAAACCAAAACATCCCTATTTGTTTCAGAGAACTTGAACTGGGCATCAATTATGCAAACAGAAACAGAAATAAGGTTCACACATCCCAGGTCTGGGTTCATTCCAGGGGTCCTTCATGCATTCTGCCAGCGCTCCCCAAAATCTCTTCCAAGGAGCTCAAACTCAGTGCTTAAAAGCTGTCCTGTTGTTATTAACTAGGCTGGGCAGGGGTGGGCAGTGGAGAGCAGTTCATCACGGTCTAATATATGGAGGATGTTGCTGACCACGTTAAATGATCTTAGTCATCTCACACAGTCCATTGTTCTTAGGCGACCAGTCCAGATCGTTGTTCATGTAGACCCCAAGTACTTGTAGGTGCTGACCACCTCCACACCCATCCCCTCAACAGAACCCAAAGTTCCTTAATGCAGCAAAGATCAGCCCCCAGCTCCTTTGTTTTGCTATTTTGTCGACATCACGGGTTTCCAATATGTTTTTTGCTTTTAGAACGACTGAACTCCCACAAGCCCTGAAGTCAGATAAATGTAGTAAAGGAGGTAAAAGAGACCCAGCTGTATCCTGCTACAGCTTCAGATGGCATTCAACCATTTGTTTAACCTTGGGAAATAACAGGTGGTAAAAGATTAATACTATTGTGCACAGTCAAAAATACATTCAAAGCACACTATCAAGGACCATACGCGACGCTGGAAAGAATCAAGTCATTCAACAACAGCAAAAGTACGAGACCTCTTTTCATCTCATTAATCTACAAGATGAAATAAAAAGGAAATGTATCATGTGACCATTTAGAAAACAGATGAAAACAGTGTTTAATCCATCTAAGCAACCAAAGCCATACTTTCAGGGTTCTCATAGTAACTAGGATGTGACCTGTGGGACAACAATGGCAAGAGTCCAACTATCTTCTGAGTGAGTTCATCAACTTTTCTTTGATGGACTCACTGATCATCCAATTCATCCACACACTCCTTGGGAAGAAGGGAAAAATTCAGCCTTTCTAATGGGTGAGCTGAGCTGTTTGAGCCGTGTTTTTTTTTAGTTTTCCATCAAACGAATCAAAAGTTCAAATGCGCACGTTTGACTTTTGTCCCATGAATAAATGAAGCATTAAGTGTTTAGCCTCGAAGAGGTATAACATGGGCCAAAGAATTTGGCTACTGTAAACATGCTGTGAGAATTTCAAAATGGACCAACCCTCAATAGAACAAACTCTTTTATATGCATGGATATTCTTTCAGGGTTTTCTCTCCTTTCCTTGCAGCTGTCTCAGTCTTTTGGGTCTCATATCTGCACCAGAAAAGATCAGTGGGCGCTAACAAAAGGAAGCTGCTTGGTTGGCATCATGTAACCAACCTGTACTTATCAGCCCTCAGCTTTCTGTGCTTTTTATCTTCCAGGCTGGTGGATCTAAGGAAGGAGGTGCACCTCATCATGTACCTCAGAGAAGATATTCAGCATTCTGCCCTGGAGAAAGAGACGTTGACTGACGAGTGGGCCCTCCAGTCTCCAACGTCACTTATGACGTAGCACAGAGGTGACTGACCATCTCCTACTACGGTGGACGGCTCAGCATTAAGACACAAACCACCATCTCTTAATATCCTTCTCTACCGTTTCTCTAAGTTCTTCATGTTGTCAGTGATCAACTAAATTGTGAGTTTTATCAATCTGAAGCTTTTGGCTACTCTTCAACAATACATGTGACGGTCATCAAACATGTCAAATCCACCGTCGCCCTCTGTTCACCTGACTCCCAGCTACCATCTACAGTCAGGTCCATAAGTATTTGGTCAGTGACACAATTTTCAGTATTTTGCCACTGTGCAAAACCACAGTGAATTTGAAACAAAGCAATCAAGATGTGATTGAAGTTTAAACTTTCAGCTTTAATTTAAGGGGTTTAACAAAAGTATCGCATTAACCCTTTAGGAATTACAGCAATTCATACACATTGACCCCATTTTCAGAGCCTCAAAAGTAATTGGACAATTGACTGACAAGCAGTTTTATGGCCAGAAGTGGCCTCTTCCCTCATTATTTCATGACAAATGAAGCAGATAAAAGGTCTGGAGTTGATTCCAGGTGTTGAATTTGAATTTGGTAGCTGTCCACGGGAGCTATACGGGCCAGAGAAGTACTGATGCCAGTGAAGGAAGCCACCATTAGGCTCAAAAACAAAACAAACCTATCAGAGAAATAGCAAAAACTTTAGAAGTGGCCAAACAACAATAGCAACAATTTGGTACATTCTGAAAAAGAAGGAATGCACTGGCAAACTTAGCAACACCAAAAGGCCTGGAAGACCACAGAAGACAACTAAAGTGGATGATCGGAGAATTCTTTCCTTGGTGAAGAAAAACCCCTTTGCAATATCTAGCCAAGTCAAGAACATTCTCGAGGAGGTTGGTGTATCATTGTCAAAGTTTACAATCAAGAGGTGCTTTCATGAATGTAAATACAGAGGGTTTACTGCAAGGTGTAAACCACTGGTACCTCTCAGAAACAGAAAGACTGGATTGGACTTTGCTAGAAAACACTTAAAAAAGCCTACCCAGTTCTAGAACCAGATTCTTTGGGCAGATGAAACCAAGATTAACTTGTACCAGAATGATGGAAAGAGAAGAGTATGGAGAAGGAAAGAAAGGGCACCCAAAGCATAGAAGTAGCAGGGTGAATTCTGAAGTGTCTAGAGCTATATTTTCTATTCAGATTCAGCAAAATGCTACAAAACTGATAGGAAGGCGCTACACACTACAGAAGGATAATGACTCAAAACATACAGTGAAAGCAACCCAAGAGCTTCTCATACATTTGTAATATTCTTCAATGACCAAGTCAGTCACCTGACCTCAACCAAACTGAACATGCTTTTTGTTTGCTGAAGACAAAACTGAAGTCAGGAAGACCCACAAGCAAGCAGCAACTGAAGAATGCTGCAGCAAAGGTATGGCAAAGCATCTGAAGGGAGGTAACTCAGCATTTGGTGATGTCCATGGGTTCCAGACTTCAGGCAGTCATTGACTGCAGAGGATATGCATCCAAATATTTAAAACAATCCTTATATTTATTATCCTTTTAGTCTGTCCAATTACTTTTGAGCCTCTGAAAATGGGGGACAATGCATATGAATTGCTGTAATTCCTAAAGGGTTAATGCAATACTTTTGTTAAACCCCTTAAATTAAAGCTGAAAGTCTATGCTTCAATCATATCTTGATTGCTTTATTTCAAATTCATTGTGGTTGTGCACAGTGGCAAAATACTGAAAATTGTTTTCCAAATACTTATGAACCTGACTGTACATCATAGCTTCCAAAGACAAATATCTCAACAGCATCAGCCTTTATGCAAATTTACATCCCATGGCAGAAAGCCAAACTCCAAAACAACAGCAAATGCTGCATTTGTCAAGGAAATTTAAGCCTCCGGTGACTATTGCCCTTTTCACTGTTTATTATTTATTATAGAGTAACTGCATAAGATTTCTTTTGGCCGCGGTTGTATTGGTAAACTCTGGATTAAAGGCCTACACAGGTTTTACCTGCATCAGGAAAGCAGATATGAGGGTGGAGATGACGCAAAGAAAACTTCACTTGTTTACCTAAAAACTGTTAGAGAAGCTCATATGGGCACAGACGTCAAGGTCTATAAATCATCATCACCAGAAGGACAAAACAAATCAAATGTGTGTAATTTTTACATAAACCTGAAACACATCCATCCCTTAGTATTTGTAATCCATAATTAAATACAGTAAATGATGCATGAACCAAAAGAACTGTGGCACAAAGGGACATACATTTGCCTGAAAAGTGACAAAATTTAACTGCAAAGTCATAGTGTAGAGTAACCGTACCTCTAAATTTGGGTAATTCTTTGGTTCCCTTCGAGTAAATGCTGGGGATCAATGTCATCTATGTTAGCCTAATGTTTCCCAACCTTTCGTGCCTCTGGGGCTGAGCAGAAGAGTAAAAATCATTCAGTGAGAACATTTATCAAGCAAGACTGAAGACTCAGGAGGACCCGTTGACTTTCTCCCTGATAAATGAATAAATGTTTTATTTCTGTCCTTGTGCACAGACACAAACGTAAAATGTTCCTTCGACATATAAGCCTATTTCTCAAGGCCGGTATTATGCAAAGCTCATATTTAGCAGCTACTAATCTGTTGTTCTTTGCAGTATGTCTCTGCATCTTTTTTTTTTTTTTTTAACTGGAGCACATATAACATTGTGGGACCGCAACAGTTCTATACCTTGTTCTGGGAGCTGGAATGGTCCTTCTGGAAAAAGCAAAAGAATATGGACAAAATCAAGGAGTCTGAGTGAAGTCTGGCCTCTGGGGTCCAGGTTTGAATGTGGCTTGGTCTATATGGAGTTTACATACCGTGGCTTCTTTCCACAGTCAGACACATGTTTCAGGTAACTATGACTAATTATGACTCTGAACTGCTTGTAGTGCATAACTATATGTAGCTGGCCTACAGTGGATAGACACACTGCCTGGGACATACCCTTCTTAGCCCTCTGCTTCCTTCATAGGATTTGGACCACTGTGATACTGCCTTGAATAAGCAGTGAACAATTTACTGAGTGAGTGAGTGAGTGAGTGAGTGAGTGGGAAAAAAAAATCCCTCAATGAAATTTTCATGTTTTACCTTCAGAATTCAATAAAAATGGCATCGAAAGGACATTGTGACCAATTGCTGGCATCCCCCCTAAGAGTTGAGCGCCAAGCCATGTCCCACTGCCAGCACTTGGCAGTTCGAGAGAAACTCAGCCCATTGTCAGACACAGCAGAGCAAAAGTGGGACGCAGTAGAGCTCTTTGGAAACGATGGTGCTAGTGGTCGGTCAATAGCCAGGGCAGAGGATGTGGAGTAGCTTGGGGCCCTCTCTGGCAGTGAGAAGGAAAACAGTGGAATGATCAAGATCAGGAATAGGAAACAGCAGCAGAGAGGCCTACAGAAGTTGAAGAATGCATGGCAGTGTATAGGATTTTATACCAGTGGGCCAGCAGCTGGACACTGACTCAGCACAGCTCAGGGTCAGGAGTGCTTACTGTATGTACTGTGATGGTGGTTGAACTCTGGAGCTCTGTGTGCAGCAGGAACTCATTGATAGTCAGCCAGCAGATACTGGCGCTGTAGTGAGGAAGTGAAGGAGCAGCAAGCAGAACTGCACCTCCCCTGTGGACCACCGAGTTGCTCTTCTTACCCTGACTCAGCTTTGAAGAGCCGCAGGTCCATGAGCTGACTTAACGGAAAGCCCTTGCGTTCCAGTTCCTGCCTTGAGAGAATGAACAGGGAGATACGTATCCGTGCTCAGGTTTTGTTGAAGACCATCTATTAATGCTTTGAACGTACTGGTGGGCCTCACATCTCCTGCTACACGCCGGTGGTGGCGAGGTGAAAATCGCTTTTTTACCCAACGGAGGACCGGCAGAGCACTTTGCATAAATTGTCTTTTTTCTCTCTTTGAATAGCAGAAATTGAAAGGATTTGAATATTTGATGCACCTGATAACTTCATGAAATTTAATATGCAACTTTTTCATTTTACATTTGAAGCTTTCAAATATTTGGTGGGAGGGTGGAAAAATGTGGAAAAGTACCACAAACTTTATTTCACGCATACAACACATTATTTACATTTTAAATTATTTAAATGATGCTACGCCTGCTGAAGACTGCCCTTATTTTACAACAGGTTGAGGCACGTAGTGATAAAAAAGATTTATCTCAGAGCACATTACAGTAAATTATAGGAATAATGAAGGGTATAGTGACTGCTGATGATATTTCCAAGTAAATAAAATGTATAAAATCACAGAAGGAAACCCACAGTCATGTTTCGAGCAAAACACGAAAGCTTATTGCAAAGGCACCGATCTCGCAGTGTGCTCTCTTATTGTAAAATTTAGCTGGTCTATTTATTTTTTATCACGCAGGAGTGCAAAGCTGCTGTTTTTAAGATACCAAATCCTAACTGCTCATTTCTATGCTCTCTTGCATCTGCATAGAGCATTTATTTTTCTGTTCAAAATGACAAATTGGCTACCGTTTCAGCTCTGACATTAAGCGGGTTATGATGATTTATGTAATATATTAGTAATATACATGTATATAATAATATAACACAGTGCTCGTTTTACATCAAACCTTCAGCCATTAATAGGTTCAGGACTGACAGCCTGTTGACTGTAAGTAGGGAGAAGCTGAACTGGACATAATCAATAGGAAATGATGGTCCAGCCATACGGGTGTCTTCTCCAGCAACTAACCCCATTCAGGCTGGATCTGATGTTTCACAACAACCCACAGTGGTGCAGGAAACCATACAAAATTCCAATGAGATGTTTAGGTGGCAAGATGTAGAGATGGAGGCCAGAATGCTGGCTACTCTTGCCTTGGCAGCCACCTTGGTATGAATGCTCTACACTCATAAAGATAAAGTCCAAGTAGGGGTTCATATTCTGTCATTGATCCCATCATCAACTCCAACAGACCTTCTTAGGTCAATGCACGTGGCTTAGATGAGCTCTGCAAATCCAGTCAACATTGAAAGCAAAACACATGGAAATCCAGAACATTTCTGAACCTTGTATGTGAACCTTGGCACCCATGCAACTGCAATGTGTCTTTCAGGTTGTTGATGTGGAATCAGAATGTTTCACTGCTCTTTTGTCCTGTTTTCAACTGGGCAAGGCCCAAGAAGCCTAAATATGAAGGTTACCAGAACCTGGGGCAGTGAAAAGTGGGGCCTGGCCATGTAACCTAGTACATGGTTATTAAAATGTCAAGATGATTTGCTCTGCGACTTCTAAATTCTGCACCACTTAACCAGGTTATTTTTATTATTATTCCTATTAGGCAGAATATCGGTGTTGATTTTTCCATAAATAGATAACATCTGTCTCAGTCCAGAAGAGTGCCATCCAAAGTAAAGCAGAGATACTGCACCCTTGCCCTCAACCTTCCTTTCCTCTAGGAGGCCCAAGCCTGAGGAATGATATGGCTGTATGTATACATAAGAACTATACAAATAACTATTATTAATGCTAGTGATAAATTATATCCATGAAAATATTTTACAAATTAGCGGCATTTTTCTCAGCTATGTGTCTCTATTTTCATGCATGTGCATTTAAAATAAGAGGTACTAATATGTCAAAACGCAAAATCTCGGGAAGCCAGACTTGGAGAGAAGCATTTCGATCTCAATTTGAACGGCTAAAAATAAGGGATCCGAAAAGGGACCGTTTTTCAGTGGGCTTTGGTGCCGAGCCGCTGCGATATATGAAATAGTAGCGCTGAGGGCTTCTTGGCGCCGATTTGCTTCTCCTGCTGTTTGCGGTGTAGTGTGACTGAGGAGGTGGTTCGGCACTGGAGTGTTTCTAAGCTATGGATAAATTATTCACGCGTCAGGTTCTTTTTTTTCTGTTCTGGCAACATGTTTGTTTTCAGATATCCTGCGTTCCGTTGTCTTTTGTTTAGTTGTATGCACACACCTGAACTGCAGCGGAGTCCTGGATTTAACAACAATAAATCTATTATGAGCAGAAGGGGGGAAGAAAGTGGACTAAAACCTAGGCTGTGGTTGCAGATGTGCTGAAATGCTGCTAAGGCAGTCGGTAGGGACCCAGGTTCAAATTTCACATTTTGTATCTATCTAAGCAGAGTAAATACCAAGGTGAAAATTACCCTGCTGGGGTAAGCCATTGTATGTAGCTTAGCTTACAGGCCAAGCACTATTCCTCACTATGCGTAGAGCATCAACTAAGCTAATAAACAATAAGGGTGAACTAACGTTTGGAAATTCTTTGTAAAAGCTGCACAAAAGCCAATATATGTCTGCACTGTTTGTAATTTATATACAAAATTGGTAAATAAAATTTTTTTTTTAAATCTTCAAATATTGCCCAATATACTTGAATCAGACACCTGGTTCCCCTCTTTCTTATGATATAATGAATAATGTGTGACGCATCAAAAAGAGACAAGGTGCACAAAATGAAATATTAATAAAGTGTTGTTGTGGGCTACTGGGTATTTCAGCCCCTGTGGGGAGACACTGAGTGCTTTGTCAGCTCAGACACAAAGCTCTGCATAAGCTGGAAGCAGCTCCTCTGCACAAAGGCAGTGAATTGCTGGCAATGTGACAAATAGCTGCAGGCTGAACGGGCCGGACCAACGCAGGAAACAGACTCTGCCCCCCGTCCCACCTTCCGCGTAGTGGACAGCAGAGCTCGTGCGTAAGCATCACCTTATAACTGTGTATGTTGGCGGACTTCTGACTTTAGCAAGGGGATCAATACGGGAAGCAGAACAGCAGCACAGAAGGAAGAGGACGGTTCCCATACAGGGATTAATCTTCGTTCCAGAATAAAAACGTCCTTTCATACGGCATTAAGGGTCTCCGGCGTAGTTTAAAATAGGCCCACGCGTAGTCCAGACAGATTTAACTAATCTGATTCTCCCACGATAAAATATAACGTAGCTACATAAATGGAACTATTAAATTAAATAGGTAATAAGCGAAGGCTTTTAAATGAAACCTCAGAGAAGATTTAACTCGAACGGGGAGGTATTTTTACCGACTGGGTGGTGGCACGTTATTCTTTTTTTACACTCTCTGAATTTTATCAAAACTTTTTTCTGGCTCTGTTTAATTCCTTCCCGGATCGCTCACACACACACACCCACGTACGCGCGCGCACACACACACACACACACACACACACACACACACACAAATGCCCTTAGGCCACTGCCATTTGCACACCTTTACTCTATACCAATAGTCTGCTAATGAGGACTAACACAGCTGGTCTACTTAAACCTTCTTGTGGCTCGGTGAGGGACCCCGTGGTGAAGAGGTAACTAATCCATATTTGAGGAGCTTTGCAGCCACTTTTAAGGTATCGATAATTATTCCTGAAAGCTTAATTTAAATGCTGCTTAGGAACCCGGCTTTTAGATCTTCACTCCACTGATCTCCTTTAGATCTTAGACCACACAAGCCAGGATGTTAGGATCCACTTGACACAGATTGGTTCGCTTTTAGTCTTATCTGTGGTCCTATTTCATCCTTAGCAGAGTGTTTTGCTCACCTGCTGACCATCTATTGTTGGGAAAAATCCCTGTGTGATCCAGAGTAACACAAATATAGGTACACACCACTTAAGGACAGGGATGCATTCTGAGAAATCTGTTGCTAGACAATGTTGTCATTGCGCGAACATTAAAAAGCATATATGTACCACATAACATTCATTTTGACTTATTTTTATTATTTTATATGGTATAACCTATTGCTCCTAGGCTACAAACCTGTGCCGCATGTTACAGCAGACGCAGTAAACACAAGAAAAAAGCATGCCTGTAGTTAAATTTGTCACGGCAGAAAGGTTACAAATGTATAAATAAGCATATAAATATAACCCATCTGTGACTAGGATGGATTTCTTGAGGTTTAATGATACGGTTAAAGTGTAGATGCACAGATTAGTCCCCTTTCTGACCTTTGTGAAGACGATCAAGTTGAAAGCAACAGCTTAGATCCCGCCAGCGTCTTGCTCGATTGTGATAAAGGTCTCCGATGTAAAGGAGAAAATCAAAAGGGTTAACCACTTTTAATAATATCTTAATATGTGGCGGACACGACTGGGGAGTCCTGCTCAGCACCTCCATCTTGTGGGGACGTCAAACAAGGCAACGTTCCCACAAGCAATAGGCGTCTAGGCCTCAAACACACAACCAGCCATACAGGCCCATTTTCGGCTGCTTTGGAACCAAGGTACATGACAGTCTGTCTGCACAGTAGATGCAGTACACATGTAGGCGTGTGACTGTTCCGTGGACGTCGTAGTCTCCAAGCTCGCTCCGTAACCTTGACGTTTATTTAATCTTTTCCGGAAAACGCTAGTATTGTGTCGTTGCAGTAGCAAAGCTTGTGTGCTGGTGCCCATTCCGTTGCACTTCAAGGATCAAAAAACCCGGCCAAATTCACACCCTTTTCAGTCCACCTTCTTCACCATATGAAAATATTTAACAAAACATTTTTCTCTCTTTTCTTTTTACAATGTAAATGTTTCTTTTCACAAATAAATATTGAGGAAAGCACAGATCTAACAAAAAGCAACTGCACACATTACGAAGGACATTTCACACCTTCTTACCAAAGCACTTATTATTCTCTGCCTCCTCCACAGTTTCCAGCTACTTTTTTTCTTGTTTCTTGTCATGAAAATTTCGCTTTGGGTGTTCCGTTTTTAATACCAGTAATTCAGAGCTCTTGTTTGCCACTGAGACTAAAAAATAATTTAAAAAAAATATATTTCACCGTGGCTGTTTCCATTTTGCTGTTGACCAACTTTGTCCATGGGAGCCACTGAAGGACCATGCTCTCTGTCTCATTGCAGGTCAACATGCTGTTTTTTAAATAGTTGTTTAAATTTGGTTTAAATTTTTCACTGTTTTGCTGCTTACCTGATGCTCATTTCAGGCAAACTCACCATTTCCCCCATTTGTAGATATAAAATTTTGCTGATGTCTTTGTCTACTTCAACTTGCAGCAACGGACTATACACCAAGCCAACAATGTGACATCCGAGTGGTGTGTGTGTGTGTGTGTGTGTGTGTGTGTGTGTGTGTGTGCGCGCGCACATGCGCGCACGTATATGTGTGTGTGTCTAGCCCTGTCACCAAACCTCCTGTGTTTAAATTTGGACTCAACGACCATAAGCCGCTTAGATTACAGCTGAGTCTTGCCTTAAATGTGCCACATTGGCCCAAATATAAGATGGTATTTCTTCTGGGAATTTACAAAAATGTTGGGATTGTCATATTGGAGGCCTATACCTATAAAGGTCATAAACTCTACAACACCTTATCTGCTGGCATCAATGATCCACAGAAATGATCAACTGAAGCCAGCAAATGTGTGAAAGATGGCGAATCCTCGAGATGGTCTTGAAAAAAAGAAGCTCAAAGTTAGGCCAAATTAACTAAGGACTGAGGAGGAGTTATGGTGCCAGTTTTAAAATAACGGTGATCAATGAGGCAGAGGTGTCAAACAACTCTCAAGCAGCCAAGAAATACAAAGTTACCGAATGTAATGTTGGAAGAGCCCAAAAAGAGCATCTTAGAAACACAAATGCAGTTGACATGAATAAACCTTTTTCCAAAATGAGTGCTGAAAAAAGGGGGTAATCCTATAATCAGGATGGCCTTATATTTGGACCAATGTGGTACTTCATTTTGGAATTTTCACGGGGTCTAGCACTTGGTGTCGTAGAATTTCCTCAAAAGTTATAGTGCACATGTATTATTTTTCATGTTAGTTACACATTATTTGGGTATCTGCGGCTGCAAGGCTGAGATTCTTTTCGTGTGCAATATGATATTTTTTTAAATTCTGAGGCTGATGAAGTCATAAGATCAGAAATGTTGCAGAGAGTTGTTGTCTGAGCTGTTTTGCTCTCTTCAAAAAGATATGAAAAAAAATCTTGTTTTCAATATTCTTGTTTGAAGGCACAGATGTGGTGAACTTTGAAACCCATCAGCAGAAGCTGTGCCAACAGAGACAGATCAAAGTTGCAGACAAACTCTAATGTAATGAGAAGAAGAGAATGACGGCAGACGAGAGGGATCTCTGAGACCCTCCACACCCAACTGTGTTTACATGACATTTGCCAGCAGCGCTCCTTACAGTGAGGGAGATGACGACCGCAACCGGACCACCAGGTTGGTCAGAGTCGCTCACCCGTACTTCTTCACCCAAGATGATATCTGATCGATAAAGACTTTGTTCTTAACCTTATTTTCCTCGAATGCCATTTTTACAGCCGCTAGGTTCTTCCACGCCTGAAGTGGTACAGTTTACTCATTATAGCCATATTGAGTCGCCAATGATCGATGTCTGAAATGAAAACCATAAACAGCAGGGCTGCAAACGGGTGGGGAGGGGTCAGTAGGGTAGATGTGAAGAATAATTTTTTGTAGGTAATGCAGGTCCATGATGCTGGAAACTGAAAAAAAATAAAGGAGTAAAAAAAATATTGACTTCTCACATTTGAAATCACCTTTTTGTAGAGCATTAAATCAATATATGTTAATTGCTGGACCACAGCGCTGCTACTGACTTTGACTTTGGATCCTTTCTAAAGATCTACACCACAAAACAACAAGCAAGCCAGAAAAGTCTGAAAAAAAAAACAGAAAATGCTGTTATATGGTACAAAACAAACTAAGTTTTGTGAAAATAGTAATAGATTTAAAGTCAATTTGTGATCAAAATGCTAGATCTAAAGAAGTAATGAAATATTTTTATTAAAACAGATGTACAATAGTATTTTTTTTTTTTTTTTTTAGCAGCACTTTCTTTCCCCATCTGCTAGACGCGGGTGTCAAGCAAACAGCTTGCGCTCCAGATGAAGGGACTGCAATATGTGCTTATGTCACCAAGAGCCGTTCAGCTGACAGTCACAGCAGCCTTTCCTTAGGCCAACAGGTAGCACATTGAGCCTTGCAATGAAAGGTGTTGGTTTAAGTCCTAAAGAACGCCGTGCCTCTCGGGGGACCCGTTCAAACCTGTGCCGAACTGCTCTGGCAAAACATGCAGCAGAGTCGAGTTATTTCTCCTCTGAATGCACCGCTCAGCCGAACAGCAAAATAATGGCAATAAAACAAGAAATCTATCTGTGTGCAGTTTTTAAGGGACACCGGTCTCAGAAGCAGCCCCCCAGCGGTGCACCGCACAGAGGATGGAGGGCACTCAGCTCCAGCACAAGTGCCTCTGATTTCCATCCAAGCGAATTTATAATCCTGTGATCGTGTGGTGAGGGGGCTCCCACGCAGGCGGCGACATTCTGCAAATGGCAGCTTTGTCCGCGGTGCCATTTGCAGGCTACGCGGCACCGCATCGCGTTCATCACAGCCCGGTGGATCGGCGCACGGTTGCTTTGCCCTTCTGGACTTGTGCTTGCGAGAGTAATTGTAGCCTTTTCGTGCGAGCGTCATTCCCCATGGTCCTTTGAAAAGCTGTTGACACCCCAAACAGAAATCTCCGAGCAGTTTCCGTGAAAAGATCCGAATCAAAATCGCGAGCGTAACAGGCGCTGTTCTGCAAAGGGATGAATGGTGGGTAACAGCTGTTTTGGTTTAATTATGAAGCCACTTCAGAAATCTGACTTGCACAGCCTGTGCTGTCCTTTCCTTGAAGCCTCACAAAGTCCTCCCGAGATGTCTCTTCAGTTCGGAAAGCACT
The DNA here is from genome assembly GCA_018136845.1 of Heterotis niloticus. Classification (NCBI taxonomy): domain Eukaryota; kingdom Metazoa; phylum Chordata; class Actinopteri; order Osteoglossiformes; family Osteoglossidae; genus Heterotis; species Heterotis niloticus. The sequence continues at coordinate 29,415,545 of CM030890.1, forward strand.
TGCATGTCAGCGTAAACACAGCCCTCTCCTCCAGGATGGTTCTCGCCTTCAGTCCGCCACGCTGCGGCAGAACACATTAAAGGTCTTCCACGCTTAAAACCTTCGCAAACGAAAACGCGCATCTTGACAGCTTGGACGCTTCGGATGCCGACGCTTCGCCGCATAGCAAGGCTATTAATTCATATAAACGTTCATTATGGAAACACATGCATGGATAATTATTTATTTTGTGTATTGTTTGGTATAAAGGACGGAGACAAACGTATGAATGCAAAATGTCTGTTTCTTTTTTTTTTCTTTTTTTTTTGCATTTACTCACAAAAGTCAGTGTCCACCAATTAAAATTTGGAAAATCATTTCATTACCTTATTTCCATACAAGAAGCTTTTCCTTCACAAGAAGCTGGACGTGTCATTATTTAGTCAAGTACAGTATGTATTCATTCCTTGGAATCTTGGCAGTCGACATAATACGACATTTACCAAATTATGCATGACAGCAGCACAGCAGTTTTTAGGCCATACTTGAAGCCCACACACGCAGTGTGAAATGAGGAATCTTCATCCTTTTCAGCTAGTGTTTGCTTACTGTACATCTGCGGTTAATAAGGTGGAGGGGGTGGGCTGGAACAGGGCACCCGGCCCCCGTGAGTCCCCGTTTCATCGAGCCCGACGGGGGGGAAGATCGGGTACATATGGGGGAGTGCATTGCTCGCCTCATCCAACCCTACAAAGTGATGGACCTTCAGCAGACACTAAACCATCTAGCATTCCGCGTTTCTCATAAGCAAGCCTCACCTTGGCTGCCCGTGCTTGGCAGCGGTGTTTATTTACATGCCGTACATGACTCTGCTGGATGAGATGGGCACTCAGCATCGAGATAGCAGCGTATCCACACGAACACCTGCTTAGAAAAATCTCCACAGCCTCGCTTCCCCGAGGGAGGCCCGGAGTTGTGTGGGCAGGCCGGTACCGAGCTCTTTGATCATTTACCCCGCGAGTCCTTAATTCAGCTAGATGGCAGCCGTAACAACACCCTACAATGAAAGAAGACGAAGTCTCTTTTCGTGTATCATGATGTAATGAGTGTGCAATTCATAAATAATGCACATGGATTCATGGAGACAATGCTGCTAACAAGAGTGATGAGTGCGTTTCGAGCAACGTAAGGTAACCGCTGTCAGGAATTCATCTGAGCAAGCTGCCTAAAAATCTTCAAATGTGTTTCATAATGCAGAAGTGCAGATACTGGCGCATTAGTAAAGATAGAAAGCAAGGTAATAAATCAATAATTTCACCCCGCAAAAAAAAAAGAGTGAAATTTCAACACGGCCCCATCGCTCAAACCAGGAGCCTCTCAGGTTGGGTTCCCTAGACTATTCGCACAGGTGGTGGCATCACAAAGATGGAGCACTTCAAACCCTGGGAACTGAATTATTAATTCAACAGGAAACATGAAAGCCAGCATAAATTGATAATTACTACTACTTTCTGAATTAAATCCGACTAAACATAATTCATTTTATTTTTTCGTGACACCATAACCAACAGGTCTCCTTGGAGTCTGAAACAGCCAAAGGTGGCACGCAGTAAGTGGCATAAATAACAACACACTATTAGAGTAAAAGGCAAAAAGAAGTGAAAAAAGTCTAAGGCTGCTACAAAAGAAACACTGAAGTGTCCAAGGCCAGATGGTTGTCCATCCCTCCTGGAAGTGCAAACGCTGAACCATGGCCACTTTTTGTGAGAAATGGTGGATGTCTGAACCACTGTCTGGTCAGCAGGTGATCTTTAGCAGGTCAAGGAGAACAAACTGTGAGAGCTGGGAGGTCTCGCTGCGGTGAAGTTTTCCAGGTATGCTGGGGCCTGCCAGGGACAGAAACAAATATGTAATCACCGCACATTATTTGGCTGACAGAGTAATGTGTGATTTACCCTCTATGTAACTACAGGTTTCATTTCCAGCATCCAATTTACTCTTGGAGTTACAAGAGAAGTTTTATCCAATGACTCCGTGTGTGTGTGTGTGTGTGTGTGTGTGTGTGTGTGTGTGTACACGTGTGTGTACACGTGTGTTTGACTACGCAACAACCTCACTTAGGGTAAGTACCTAAGTACCTGTATGCCAAATTTTAAATCTGTGGCTTGAAAAACAAAGCCGTGCACAGAGAACAAACAAATAGTCAAACAGAGATTGACCTTTGTAGGTGCAAAGACAGAGGGATTGAGTTTTTATCCAAAGTGGCAGTCATTTAATAGATCTATTAAATTAAGTAGATTAGCTTTAAAGAAAATGGTTAAATTCAATTGTGTAGACTTAATTTCAAGGGGTTTTTACATCCTGCCATAAAGCGTAATGCAAAGTGCTTTACAATTCCACTTTAAAACATTGAAACTTTCAACACGGTCTCAACAAAACATCAAATGCTAATTTAATTTAATTGAACAACTGAATATACCGGAGCGTGGGTAAAATACTTTTATTAAAATATTAAAATTCATCCATCCCTTACCCTTAACTGCGCATCCTATGAATATAAGTACAGTACAGCTAATACATTTTTGAAAGGGTGGAAAGGTTTAAAGCTGGCAGAACAAGAATGTTACAGGGCCGCCGTAACGTTAAAAGCTATTTGAAATCTCAACGTTGAGTTTACGCTATACGGGCTTTACAGTCTGACCTGGCAGCAGGTGATTGTTTTTGTCTACTTTCCACTCAAAGATGCATGGCGGAGTCACGATTGTAGAAGTGGTGGAGACCCGAAAGAAGCCATCCATACGTGGATTTGGAAACAACCCAAAAGATTCTTCTCCGACGGAATTCGGAAGCCTGTGGACCGTGACAAAGCGTGTGTATCTGTAGGGAGAATACGTCGATTTAATAGAATTTATTTAGCTGTTAGCTGCTTCCCGCATCGCCTGTGGTGGGTGAATCGAGGCGTAACTTAACCTTAACTTTTCAGCCTTCCCTTGCAAAAAACACGTGAAATTTAAGACCTGCAAATATGTTTTTCGAGCCTGGCGGACCCACAGTATCGGTGATCTGCAGGCCTGCAACAAAAACGACAGAGCGCGTGGGGAAAAAAACGCCCGTCTCCAGGGTAACCAACCATAACTTTTCACAAGGAATGTTCAGCCAGGGGGAAGAAAGTTACACATTGTTCCAGCATCTCCCACAGCTCCTTCTGTTTGTTTCTGTTCGTGCCATCATCTCTTTCAGATGCGTCGCGCCGCCGGAGACGTAAGCATACGAGCAGGCCACCAATCGCAATCTGTGCCTGCATCATGGACACCCAACCAGAATGGAAGGCATTGCCTCTACGGAGCACGCTGCCCAATTTGTGTCAGGCAGGACATTGTGGTATATCGATTCTTCACAACTTAAATCTTGCTGATTCATTAAGTCTCAAGCCGTATTAGTTAAGTCTGGCGGGAGTTGGCGTGAACTTCGGACTGCTCGCAGCATCTAGAGCAGCGATGGATCAAAACAGGAGCTTCTGTGTGACCCTCACAACCCCAAGATAAAAAGGCACTCCGCTGCTCTCAGTAAACAACCCTGTTTTTCTCCCCAGCTCGCAGTTAATGGGAGGCCACGCCGCCATTGTGGAAAGGGATTCGGAGTAACAGGAACTGACACAAGTTACGAGGGCGTCACGGTGAATCGCACACGCAAGCAAGTCTCGCGGAAAGCCAGCCACACCCAAACAAAGAATATTGAGGCGAGTGTGAACCCCGCAAAAAAAAAAAAAGGCCGCCTGGATTAGGTGCGCGTCGCTTTGTTTTCTGCTAGTGGCTTTCATGAGCCACTGTGACTCTAAAACTGGGACCTCTTCCAACACCCACTGCTGCCTGAGTATTGCCTCAAAATATAAATAAATATAAACTGCAATTCAACTGCTGGAGAGTGCAAGAACACCTGGAATCGCGTATTTAATGTGGTTGTTAAAAAACAAAAAAATCCATTAACACAACTTAGAATGGCATGAGTTGAGCCTCCGCCTGATCACCATGACTCCCTAACACACACACACACACACACATCTACTGTTAGTAGTTAACTAGTTAGTTTGGTTATCATGGCTCCCAACTTTCCCATGTACACACCCAGTTAAGACCCCCTGGTCTCTGCGAATCGGCTATCATTATTTTTGCTTTAACCGCACACCTTCTTCCAGTCCTTTGTTTTTGCTAATGAAGTTTGGCATACAGAAACGAACAAAAACTTTTTGCTGCCACAAATATTTTCAGAAGAACATTCTCTACGGAGCCAGCATACCGGTTCACATTGTGCACAGAAGGTATGCTGGCTCCGTAGCAAGACAGCAAGCACTAAAAGCAAACGTTGCCTTAACCTTCTCAGCACCGGGCCCTAGCACTTGGCAGCTCTTTTTCGGGCTTTCTTGTTTACAACATATAATAAATATTTACTCAGAACATGCAGGCATATGCACGAGGCATTCCGGCTCACTAGAGGGAGGAGCCTATCTGCCAGCCTCGTCTCTGCAAGTTGGAGAGACTGCCATTCCACTGCTCCTACAAAGAACCACATTCCTGCCTCGCTGTTGTAGTTGCTGATGTTAACATTACATTTTCACATCAGGCAGGTGCTTTTCTGAGCAGCACACAGTTTGACAAAAGTGCATTTCACCAAAAGCAGAAATGCAGACACTTCAAAACAGTCACTCCAACACCAGCATTTTTTTCTGGCACTTGCTATAACTGTAGCTGCATCCAGAATGAATGCTGTGCACCTGGTCCACTCCGTATCACATTTGACTGAAAAACTGTGCAGAGTAACACCCTCGGTTTATAAAAGGGTTCTGCTGAAATTGGGTCCAATTGCCACTGTGTCAGAAGTACCAGGGAGGTGTCAGAAGCATGCTGTCAAATTCATATTCCTTATGATCTGAATATCTTCCCTATTATTATTATTATTATTATTATTATTATTATTATTATTATTATTATTGCACAGTAGGCTGTGATGGAACTCACACACAACTGTAACTCACTGTCACGACACATTGCCGCCCCTGTTCTGGCATGCAGTGCTGTCCTCCCACATGGATCACTAAGGTTAGTAAGTGATTAGCAAGATCAGAGCATGAAGCACCAGCTCAGCATCTGCAACCAGAGGCCAAGTCCAAAGGTTTCTCTGTGTTGTATGCATCAAAATGAATAAACTTACAACTTCAGAGCAAGCTGGTATTTTGTTTTTACATTGGGGGAAGGTAGGAATGGTAAAGGTATGCTGGTGTATGATGTAAAGCTGGGACAAATGGCAGACAGACTCCATGGCAGCAGTGGAAAACCTCTTCCAGGGTTTCCTCCAAAAGGTAAAGTACAAAGTCAGCTAAAGTGGGCACAATGCACTTTCCATAAACGTTGGTTTCCACGGTTCCTTCTCTTCTCCGATTTAAGCGTTAAATGAACGCAACAAAAAGCACAAAACCAGCACAGCTTGTGTCATAGGTTCAAAAATCCTCCGCATAAGGAATTATTCATGAAATGCAATTGCGGGGAATCAGTTTCCCGGCAATGAAATTTCTTCTTGCAAGCGGGAAGACAGTTTTGCGAATCAAGAAGCCTCACAGGTAAAACCGTCACGAAAAAGCTAGCTGTCCAGCACTGATCACATAAAGGACCCCCCCCCAACAGGCCAAAACAAGGCTGGCATGTCCTGTGTTTTTGCTCATGAGACAGTCCAAGTGTCATGGATTTGGTGACCCTGAAGATCTGGTACTTTTGCAGCATAGCTCAATTACATGCTTCTCAATCACTGACTACATTTTGAACAAGGAAGCTGCACACACTTTCTGCCTGTGACAGCCTCATCTGTCTTTTCTGCAGCTGTACATCATCTATCACACGTCAGATAAACCTTCTTGTGTTTGTTTTCCTGCTCTAATCAGTTGCTGCATTGCTATAAGCCACAAAACAAGAAGGCTCCTCACTGGGCATCTAGATTTCAACATCACCTCAATTCCTACAGAAAATGATTAAAAAAAAAAAAAAAAAAAAAAAACTGCAAAAATTTAATATTAAATCATTCACCCGGTAGTGTGGAGTCTCCAGACCTTTGGGAACTGAGGAGGTCCTGTTGGGGTAGGAATGGGCAGAGTTCTAACTATACGGGGATCGAAGATGGAGCAGAAGATGGTGTGGTGGCATCATCATAGCAGACTGCGTTGTAGCAGGGTGCAGCGCTGACCATCAGCTTGTCCATGGCCTTGAGGGAGTGTCTCCAGGGGGGCAGCAAGTTCCGGCTGTGAAGGAGGATGAGCAACCTCGGACTGTGAAGAGTGTGACAGCGGCAAATTGTGCCCCCACATCCCTCATCACTCACCAGCCAAGGACAGGTAGTAGCTGGAAGCACAGCACCAGGTAGAGCGCAACAAACCAGTGGCACTTTGCTATACAGGTGTGCAGCCACATTGCCGGCACCGGGTGCCACAGCATAAAGCCAAAGGTGTTGAAAAATAAGCGGCACGTGGCAATCTGAGCCATCAGACTGAACAACAGTGCATGCTGGAAAAAATGCACTCTTCAGATCCGACTAGAATCCCAAACGTATTACTATGATGTGCAAACACTGGCTACTTATTAAAGCCTTTCAGCTATTCTATTAATGACTATTAATAATTTGGTTAATGTGGAACAATGGAGACTAAGTGGAACAGGCAAGGTGAAGCAAGCAGTCTAAAATCGTGCAGTTGGTGCTGCTCACTGGATCGTGAAGGCATTTTGGGGGTGATGGGAGATGCAGGTCCAACAACAACGCAAAGGGTAGAGAATCTACTTAGGTGAAGTTCACCTGTGTGTGTAGCGAGGGTTCGAATCACACCTTGTGGCCTTCTGCTGAAAGTCTTGGCTTTAGGAGTTGCATTCCTTTCATTTTGGGGGAAAGGGAGGGTGGTCCTTCTAGTGAACTGTAGCTGGAATGCAAAAGCCTGCTTTTTCCCATGACTGGACAGCACTGCAAGGCTGGAGGTGCTTGGTGTTCCAATGTTGGGCCCAAGGTTAAGGGGCAAGGTTCGCTCAGGGCTGATCCCACCAATGCCCGTCCAGCAGAGGAATCAGTCAGACAACGGGAAACAAAACAGAGCATGAAGCTCTATGGCAGCCCTCGATTGAGACTAACCAACAACTTCTTGCAACAGAAACTGAGAAAGGAAAAGCAAAGTTTAAACTGTTTGCCAACCAAATCTTCTGTGAAAAATTAATGAGCGCTCAGTAATTCAAACACTTAAGGTCACGTTTAACTCGACGAAGAAGCCTTGATCATGCCCATGAATACATTTTTGGAAATTAAACATCAACACTTGAATGTTAAACATTTGTGCGTATTAAAAATGAACCAAACATGGGACACAGGGCTCCAATGGACAAATCCCCCCTCTCTCTGCCATTAATGAGGGTTTCTAGGGAGCAGCGACTGAGAAAATGTGGTGATGGGAGCAGTGATTCTGCCCTATTTTATGGGTAAGACGGAGTTCCGGAAGGATCAGTAACATGGACCCTTGAGTGGGGTGGTGGATAATACTAGGGTGTATGATGACGGTTATTTAACCAAGGCCACCAGCCATCAGTTTAAGCTCCTGCTGCACAGCCATCATGGCGCCAAGGATCCTTTCTCACTTTCACCGGGAAGAAGATATCAGCACCTGCCGATAATTCTAACATTTTTTGGCAGTCCTCGCTAATGAGTCTGCAACTTTGCCCCGCTCGTAACGTTCTCCATCCCCAGATTAAGTGAAAGGTCTGCTTGACCATCTCAAGAGGAAAACTCAGTGGCCGAATTTGACAAAGGTTAAAAGGTTTTCCCATTACCCGTTTCTTTTTTTGCGGAACACTTCATGACAAATAGATTTTTCCTGTTGTTTGTCTTGTTACAGCAACAACAAAATATACCTGGAGATTTATTAAGGTTTTGTCTAGAGTGGCATAAAAGCCAAAGGGGAAAGGTTGCCTATGAGAGGGTCATAGTCGATGTAAAGATGGAGCTACTCTGGACCACGAAGGTCATTCCAGGTCCAACCAGCATGGCCAGGTAGCCCATTACTCTGCCAAAAGGGCATGAGAAGTCTGAAGACACAGCTGGGCTTGAATATTCAAATATATCAGAATAGAAGGAGTTAAAAGAAATTACAACCCTGCTACTGAACTTTGGAAAAATAACACTGATGAGAATATCCACAAAAATATTGCATGCTAAATCTTATCTTTTGTGCTTTAAAAGCACTGTTCACAGTAAAATCAGGGTTTCATTTCCAGATGATTTCACAGCAGGCCTTTGCCATGTACATGTCCGGTGTGCTGAGAATGACACAGGAGGTGCCCCCATCCAGAAAGCTCTAACAGCCCCCAATGGACAAGTTCTGAGATACACAGTATAGCCAAAAGTATGTAGACCCCCCCCTTCTAATGGCTGAGCTGAGCTGTTTCAGCCTCACCCGCATATCAGACAAACGCATTCTAGACAACTGTGTGCTTCCAGCTTTGTGGCCACAGTTTGAGGAAGAAGCTTCTTTCCTGCTCCAGCATGACTGTGCACCCCCTGTGCACAAAGAGAGCTCCATAAACACACGGTTTGCCCAGGTTGGTGTGGAAGAATTTGGTGGTCCCACTGAAAACCTTTGGGATAAACAGGAACGCTGACTGCGAGCCAGGCCTTCTCGCCAGACCTCAGTGATGCTCCTGTGGGCCGAATGGGCACAAATTCCAAAAATCTGGTGGAAGACCTTCCCAGAAGAGCAGAAGCTGTTATAGCAGCAAAGGCAGAAGGGATGACTCCATATTAATGCCCATGGGTTTGGAATGGAATGTTCAACCAGCACATATGGGGGTGATGCTCAGGTGTCCACATACTTTTGGGCTGTCAGTTCACCGTTACCCAGCTGATACTTTACCTTCTGTTTCCTTTTACCACTGTATTCTCACTGCATTTATCACAATTTTTTCACTTAGTTTTGGGGTCGAGAGGCTGACTTCTCTACACCAGTTAAGGAATGGGATACATGACATCTTGTGGCGAGAAGATGCTAAAACAACGCTTTGTAACATCTTTTGTTTAAAATAGCTTAATATTTTTATACAAAGCATTAGATGTTGTTGGTTTTGACCAGGAAGCATTACAACCCCTTAGTTTTATTTTTTTTTCTTTTTCATTTGAGAGTCCTAAATCATACTGATGTTGTGTGTGATGAGTTACTGAAAACCTCTTTCTGCTTTTAACATTTTTACTACAGCAAACAAATGTGTGGCAGTAAATTCCCATTAGTTTTCCTAGACAGCTTGTGTATGAAAGGCAGTCTTCTGCAAAGATCTAATGGAGAACAGTTCAGACCTTCACATTGTTTCATTTTTTTTTCACATGAAGCATTCTGTTTACACAAATTTAAAGCGAACGAGAAATGTAAAAATAACCCAGTGACAACTATGCAACCTTGTCCCCAGAGACAGGTGCGGACACTGACCTCTGTAGTCATAAATGTACATTTTTCTATTATTACTAGGCTTACGTAAAGTATTAGAAAGGTCAGGCCTATTTCAGTAGTAATATCCTTTCCCCTTTTTTGTAAGTCCTTAAACTTATTTAAGATTTGCTGTATAAATTTGAGAATGTAAGCCGCTTACTACAGTACACATACCTAAATAGTAGCTAAATGGTAAATACGTTTTGAAAAAGGTGTCTGTTTAGTAAATAAATCTAAATGCAAGGATACCTGCCAATGAACCGGAATGACGGATACTCAACTGAAACCTTAATGTGGCAGTTTCTCATGTTTCCTTCTTCTTTTAAAGTAAATTGAACGTGACTGACAGTTGCTAATTTAGTTTAGCTCACACCTATGTATTTTTTTTTATTTATTTTTAAGTGTTTTCCTATGTTTTCAGGTGCAGATTGTTTGTAATAATTTAGCTGCTTAAATAAAAACTGCTGAGTTGGTTTTGTGTTTGACCGCAGCGTCGCACTCACTACTACCGTGCCCACATCGTTGCTGTCCTGTATCTTTCCAAAAACTTAATGTAGAATATAAGCCTCATATTACTGGTCAGTTTGGCATGCAAAGTTGGGGACAGATCGACACAAACACACTAAAATACTGTGTCATGTTACCTTGCAACACACTTGTTTATCAGTGTTGTGAAAGCCAACATTTGCAACTGTTGACTTTGTCGTGTTACGGTTTGTCACGTGTCAACTTAACAAAAGGACAAAACAAAGTAGCACTGGTGTCCCGCAACATCTTAGCTTCTAGGGAAGATCTAGTTAGTTTATGTTTGTATTCTGCTGGATGGATAAAGTAGCCAAAATAAATTGGTGGTCAACCATTGAGGAGATTTGTGTGCATCTACTGAGGTAGGTGTTGTCCCATGGAGGTTAGTACAGGTTAATCATTGTAATTTCTTTGGCAAAAGAGCAGCATTTCCATGTTCCCTTTCTGGCTGGAACTTCTTGGTGTCATCATATCCCCCATTGCAACCAGGGCTGAGCTCTCTGCAGTGGTGCCAGAAGTGGGATAGCGCAAGACCTTAATGTTCTTAAATATTTCCATGAGTGTTTATTGGATGTTTACCTTGTTGTTATGTTGAATGACTGCTCAGAACCAATAAGTAAGATCTGGAACTGTGTGAGGGTTTAAATTCATGCATGCGTGGTTATACCGTCACACTAGGGTTGAAGGGTACCGTATACTGTATATTATCACAAACAATTACACCAGTTGTTTATTGTGTAGAAACCCATTTCGCAAGGCATGGTTGCACTTTAGTTACTGTGTGGTCTGTAGTTCTACTCACTAACAAAGGTCATCCAGTAGCTGTCACTTGGCGTTGCAATTTTGCTAACACTTGGTTTTGACTCAACTGGTGACCTGAGAAAGCCATGTAGTTACTCTCACGTTCCACTTGATGGGGTGCCTCCCTTAGGAGAATTTTTGCTCCGCACGTTTAACATTCAACATTTAAATTCTCACAGTAGTAACATAAAGTTGGAATTGGTTTGAGTATCTCGAAATGTATCTCAACATTAAACCATGGATAGAAACCTGAAATGCTTTGGCTTAAAATGTATTGCTACTTTAATTTCCATAGTTTACTGGTTTAAATCCAGCAGCACCTCCAGTCACTCCTTTTCGGCTCCTCTGAAAGCTGCATATTTTCACGGGATGCTGTTAAGTGTGTCTATATTGTTTGGGTAAGCAAGAGGGAACGACATTACATTAAATTAACAACAGTGTGGCGAGAAAGCTACAAACCAGAACAACCCAGATCAGTTGTTACTTTTCTCCTTTGTGGTCTCAAAAAATTCACTAGAAACCTTTTCCATTTACAAGTCCACACTTTATATGCACTAAAACGTCCTGTTGAATTTGCAACTTTATTCATTAGTTTCTATGTCCTATCAGTTACATGACGTAGTGATGAGAGTCCAATAGGATGCAGTACACCGGCGAGGTTCACCTCACCCCCTTCTACATGAATCCCTGGCTCCCACTTCCTGTTAATCTGCAGAAACTGAGTGTTTCGCCACAATTATACTTTTAAAAATAATGTTCAACTTATTCCCCACCATCGAGTGCCAGCAGCTGCATTTAGAGCAGATACAAGGGCACCCTGTCTTTTTAAGTGACCTTTTGTAAAGGAGTCCCAGAATTTATGATGATTTTTCCCTTCTTTGTAGTTTGTGGCACATTTTTATCAACAGTGAAACCATTTGTTAAGACAGATTTGTAGTTTAATGAACAAATGGGAGGTTGGGTGATGGATGGGCCTTATCTGTTATGTAACAGTTGTGGTGTCTACTTGACAAGCCGGGATGGCTGGTGTGGTGGCGGCTTGAGGACCCAGCAGTTGCTGTGCAACCTCAACACCATGCCGAGCTATTTTTATATCAAATATTTCAGATTATACAGGTGTGAGTGCAAAAATTGTAATTTCTCAATCACCGATCACATCTTACCACAGAGCGACCAGGGACACTACTTTTAGACTGGAGGACAGTAGAAATGCCAAAGATACTACAGTGTATGATGTATAGCTGACAAAAACAATCTGTGAGCACAACGGCAGCAATGGCAGACCACTTTGTGCCTCCTCAAAAAGATCACGAAGAAGCGCAAGAAATAAAAAGTCACCGCAACTTAACAGAATACATTTTTCTGAGCTTCACTGTTCCATCTTTTTTCAGATTTAGAGAGAGCGTTAAATGAAGACGCAGCTGAAAACAACACGCAACTCTGAAGCTCCCAAAATATAAAACACAAGAATTTATTCATGACATGCGATCGCACGGTATGTTTCCCAGAAATGAATGCATAACTGGAATAAGGTTTCAAAGATCACGAAGCGTTCGCAGGTGAATCTGTCGCAGAAAGACGCGTTCTTGTTGAGGGTCGATTACATAAAGTTCCCCCAAACCAACCAACCAAAGGCTGACGTGGCCTTTGAAATGATCGCTTCTCGTGGATTCTGCGACGCCCAACACATTGCTCAGTTTGTGTTTAAAGTCAAAGTTTTTCAATCATTGACTGAAACCCAACCATAAGGACCACATTTCTGCAGCCTGGCCTCTAAAAGAGTGTCCCAGGCCGCTCCTCACGCGCAAACACCTGACTGCTCCAGTTCACTGGGTGCGTTCTCATTATTCATTAAACTCCATTAGCAGCCGTCTAAATGATCGCACGTAGAAAACCCGCTGGGCCGTAAAAAAAATATCACATTCGCCAAATTGTGAGTGCAAATTGGCTTTCGCGGTGGATCAGATTTGTTTTCTGCAGTGGCAGAAAGTGGAAGGCACGACAAGCAAATCCCCAGAAGAGTACGGAAGCACAAGCATCTCGCACACGCGTGCATTACGCCACTGCTTCCAATAGCAAATAGCAGTCGATTACTACATTTTAATAACCTCGCACATCACGACAAATTCGGCGTTTCGCGGGCTTTGCTCATCGCCTACCAGCGGACTGTATCAGCATCAATGCGCTCCCTCTGTCATAACATGGTATGCGTCAACATTCGATGTACTGTTCCTAGAGAATGGGGGACCTAAGCCTTCTTCACGGGAGTCTGCATCAGATGGAGGGAGAGGGAACACAAATTTCTGCTTTCAGTTGCACCATTGTTCTTATCAGCGCCCGTACATCGCTTTCCAGGAAATTACATGAGATACGGGTCCTCCTGGCTGTTTGCTGCTCTCCCTCGCCATTGCTGATGTGCGGCTGTATTTAACCTCAACTCAGTGACAGGGCTTCTTATCAGACTCCTGCACAATAACATTACTGCAGTTAGTACGACACAGAATGCTAAAAAATAGCACATATTTAATAAAAAACCCTTTTCCCAGTGGTTTCCCTGCTGTGGCCCACTTAGAGAGGGGTGCTGTTGCATCGTTCTAGGCCTCGTAGTTTGAACACAGGGACTGAGGAAGTCTCATCCAGGTAGGATAGGGCAGGGTTGTCATAGACCGGTAGGGCCTTCCTTGGTAAAGTGGGGGAAGGTGGGATTAAAGGGGGCACATGTGGCTGTGTGGGGGCGGTGCTGGTAATGTTGGTATCATCGTAGTGGCCAGCGCTACAGCACGGTGCAGCCCTAGCGATCAGCTTGTCCATAGGCTTGAGGGAGTGCATCCAGGAGGGCAGGAAGTCCCAGCTCTGAAGGAGGGTGGGCAGCCGCTGCGGGCTGTGTGACTGCAGCACATTTATGAGCACTATGAAGAGTGTGACACCGGCAAATGGTGCCCCCACACCCACCATCACTCGCCAGCCGGCCAAGGACAGGCCAAAGACCAGCGAGGGCAGTAGCAGGAAGCACAGTATGAGGTACAGCACAGCAAACCAGCGGTACTTAGCTGTGCGCTCCCCCAGCGTCCGTGCCATGCGAATGGGCAGCCGCATAGCCGGCACCGGGTACCACAGCAGGATGCCAGTGATGTTGAAAAAGAAGTGGCACATGGCAATCTGGGAAATTAGACAAAGCAAGAGCAGATACTTGGAATAATACCATCTTGATCTCTGACCAAAAGCCCCAGATAAAAAAGCTCCTAGGATGCAAGAATCCTGGCGAATCATCATTAAAGCCCTTGAGTTATTCTATAAATCACTATTAATTATTCAGTTAATCCAAAACAAGACAGAAAACAAGTGAAACAAGCACAGCGAAGTGAGCAGTCCAAAATTGCTCAGTCAGAGCAGCTCGCTGGTCCATGAACAAATTCAGAGCTGACGGATGGCATACGTTCCAAAGCACAGGAGACTAAGGCAGCCTGTGAGCAGAGGTGTTGGGAGGTTTAGAACTACACCAAGTGGCTTGCAACGTTAGCGCAGGCTAGTAGTCTGGAGATGCCTCCTGATATCATTTTCTCAGATTGGGAATGGCACGATGATAGACTCATTTCTTGATTTGAATCAACAGTCTGAGCCCTCTGGGCTTACTTGATGTAATATATGGGCGCCTAAGATATATGTGCAGCAGAGCCAAAAGTGAAGGGAAGATCAGGCTCAGATTTGTGTAAGGGTAGCAGGGGTCAGGGCCCTTTCATTTCATTGATTGTGAGCAGAGAGAGTTGGCGGGGGGGGGGGGGGTTTCTCCTCATAAACTGTACCTGGAATGCAGCAGCTAGCTTATCCCCAGGGCTGGCCAGTGCTGCGAGGATGGCTGTGGTGGTAGTCCCGATGTTGGACCCCAGGGTCAAGGGGTAGGCTCGCTCGATACTGATGACTCCAAGACCTGTCAGTAGTGGAATCAGACAACGGGAGAGAGGCGGGGGCTTGGTGAAATGTCAAAAGCTGGATTGAGACTGACAAGCTACTTGTTGCCATGCGATAAAACTTGAGAAAGGAAGCATGAACCCAAAAGAGATTTACAAAAGGTTTTTTTCTTTAGTAGCATGAAAGTTAAAGAGGAAGGCTTACCTATCAGAGGGGTCAAGGCAGATGTGAAGACAGAGCTACTCTGAACCACGAAGGTCATCCCAGCTCCAACCAGCATGGTCAGGTAGCCTGTTACCCAGCCAAAAGGGTATGGGAAGTCTGAGAAGGAGACAGGACCATTTTAGGACTGCACTTCATGATCACACCATTAGTTCCAATGAAGCAAAAGATGAGTGCAGAATGACAAAAGCAGTCAGACATATTTGTGAAGGTACTATTCATTATTGTCTTCATAATATGGAAGACATGGAACATTTTTTTAATAAAACATTATCAAAGAAAACAAAGTGACAGACAAGTAAATTTCCCTATATATTGTACAAGTACCATCAATTAAATTAATTTTTTCCATATGATTTCACAGAACAGCTTTTTTTCATTTATCTATGCTTTGCCATGTCCAAAAGTACTTGAGTGAATTTATATTTATTTTAACAGTGAGCTTAAGAAGGAGGTGCCTCACCTGTGTTGATAATCGTCTGGATGACCTTCGCTACTTGACCTTTGAGAAGGGAGTTGAGCACCTTGACAAGCAAGATGAGACAAGTGCAGAGCACAGCCAAGGAGGCACCTAGCAGGATGAGTCCCACCCATAGATCTGGCATGGAGGTGTCCACAAACAGGTGCCTGCCTGAGAGATAACACACACTACTCTCATTCCCTCAACAACAAACCTCTGTGGGTAAGAAAATTCTTCAAAGATCATGTTCAGGAAAGCTCCATTTCAAGAATTTGTTGGCAGGGGTGCCACTGACATACATTTTTGGATGTTGTCTTGCGATGTTCCGTTGAGAATGGCACAGGAGGTGGCCCCATCCTGCCAGCCGGTGCAGTTCAGGGAGCCACTCGCGGACACGTTCTGAGACACCTGGTTCAGCTGAAGGGAATAAGATGGGTCATCTCAATGTCATGAATTAGCCAATGACAATCTATTCACACCTTGGCTGGTTTGCACCTTTCAAAAAGTATCTCACCACAGGAACGTCTGTGTTGCACCACACTTTCACCAAGCTTCTGTTCCTCATGCTCTCATCCCCAGTGGCCAGCCCAGTGATCACAGACTTATCAAGCTGTGCAAATCGGTGAGAAATAATGATAAATAAAGGGGAAAATAATATATGAGCTGGTGCTAGTTTCATACTGTAAAATACTTGCTGAGGTAAATGTATGGTTTCTTCCTTGTGTGGACAATTTCATGGATCAGAAAGAGGCCACGTATCACTGGTAAGGCTTGACATCATAACACAGTCAAATTCCCAAGAGATGGGTTTGGTGACTGGTAGCAGTGTAGTACTTGAATTCATGTATGAGCTACTCAACTCAATACGAAACAGTAAATAAAATTAAATAAAGTTAAATAAAATTAAATGTCTGTTTAATATTTAATTTTATTTAACTTTATTTATTTTTATTTACTGTTTCGTTTGTTTGCTTGTCTATTTGCTGTGTGACACAGTCTCCTGTTGATTCAGTGCGCATTTCAGTGTACCGTATACCTGGTTACCATGTATGTGACAAATAAATCTCTTTGAATCTTTGAATCTTTGTACCTGGATGATGAGTTTGGTGAGAGGATCAGTAATGACTTTCAACAGCTCTGGAGCATCTTCTCCGCTTTCAAGATGAAAGCTTCTTACGACACCATAAGCCATTTTGTTCAGCAGTCCGCTGACCACTTCCAGGGGCAGTAGGACCAACACTGACAACCAGTTGAAGCAGTCATGGATGGTGGCTCCCGCAAACGCCCTACAGGAAGTTATGTAACAAGCAGCTGTGTCACAGGACACCTCTTCTGTGAAACAGGTATTGGTTTTGCGATCAGGCAGAGAAGGTCTTGCTGCGCCCCAGCCTGTCTCCGTACCGTCTGAATTCGTTCCTCTCTCCTGCCTGCATGAGAGCCACAATGGTGTTTGTGACGGACGTCCCAATGTTGGATCCCATGATGATCGGCACAGCAGAAGCCACATCCAGCACTGTGAAAATATAACAAATAGACTATTTCTTATTATCCAAGGTCACGTATAGGTCAAGTATATTAAGACACACAGAATGTGAATTTTCTTAAGATGCTAAACAGACATTTGGTCCGTAACAACAATTTGACAAACTTTTTAACTGACAAAATCACACTACAAAAACTCTTATAATAGGGAATAAATGATGTCTATTGTAGGGATGGGGAATCCTGCTATTAGAACGCCTCATTTCTGGTGGTGTTGGAGAAAAAGTAAAATTAGTACCCAATGTAGAAGTGAAAACGGAGGCTGGCTTATTATTCAATGTTTCAATATAGCAATTAAAACAGAGGTATAAGAGAAAAGCAGCATACCAAGCATCCCGTTAGGGGCATTTTTAGAAATTATTTCATGGCTATGTGAAGCTGGCAGTTTTAAACCCAACTTGGATTAAACAAATCTCAGAATTTCCAGCCTTCCATAAAATTCATATGGGAGCTCTGAGCAACTTCACAAATCACTAATGTATTTTTTTTTTTTTTCATTTTCCAGATCTCTCAAAGTACAGATACTAAAAATTGTTGGAAGACAATAATAATATGTACTTTGATTTTGTAGCGCATAATATTTCAACGGCCTTTATTAGGTTTGTGCCAATGATGCTATGAAGCAGTTAACAAAGACCCCTCTCACAGTTTGAAATTACTGTATAAAATACTCAGTTTTTTTTTGTTGTCACTTTTAAATGAGTTCAGACAGCCTTCCTGTTGCATCATAAGTAGCACAGAACCAAGTAAAATAGGTACCTATATGTTTGTTCATTACTTAGATAAAAATAACCAAGAAATAACCCATAAACTAAGAAATAGTACTTTTGTCTTACAATAGATACCGAATGTGTCCTTAAACAAAAAGCAATATTCTTGTTGTTCTCTTTATAAGTTCAGCTCATTGTAGCTGCTGCTCATTAGCATCCCTGCGATAACTGGGCTGACTTAATTCAAGATGTAGATCTTCCAGAAGCTGTTTGCAAGGGCAAAAAATTTGGGCCAGTGTACAAAATACATTAAAATTTCTTGCTGGAAACTGGAGTCAGAGCAATAGGGAATGCTCTCCAGGACATCCATTTTAAGTTTAACTTACAACCAGAGGATACCAGGCTGACAATGATGGAGGTAGAGGTGCTGGAACTCTGGACCAGCACGGTCACAAGAATGCCCACCACCAGGCCAGCTACAGGATTGGAAAGGATGGCATTGTCCTTGAAAATGTCTCCTGCAACCTTACCTGCAGGAAGACTTTATGTCAGTGTCTGCTTTCCTTCTCATATTAACATTGAGGTGCGTTCTACTAGACCGTGAGATGTTCATGTTTCAAAACAGCAAAGGCATTTAATGACATTAAAAGCACAGAACTGTAAATGTTTCAGGGCAGGGATTTGAAAAATGCTGATGGAATATTTACCTCCAGCCAGCTGGAAGGCAGAACTCAGAATGTCCAGGGAGCAGATGAACATGAAGAGGAGGAACAGGAGTAGTGGGATTTTGGCGATGTTGAGAAGGAGCAGCTTAATTGTATTTGTCTTCTTCCTCCTGGGGTCTGAGAGGCAACAACAGAAGAAAGCACCAGAATCAACTTCAGATTTAACCACATGGTCCAAAAAGCAAACCAAACCAAAAGTAAACAAATGAAACCATTAATCTAATGAAATAAATTATAATGCTGTCAACAGGGAGGCATCTGTTTTGTGAATAATCCATTATTTCTGGAAAACAAACTGAATCATTCACATCCCATTTTTAGTGTTGAGTTTGAAACCCTTCTGACTTCTTAGCCCTTCTAGGATGGAACCCTCAAAGCTCTGTAACCCTGTCCATCAACTGCACACCTTTATCACCCTGCACCTTGGGAAGCTTCTGTTCCTTCCACTGTTCAAGTGACTCATACTCCTCATGAACACCATGGCAGTTGTTGATAAGGTCCAAGGTAGACCCCGAACCCAGGTCCCCCGGACCCATCAGTCCGCTTCCAATGCCTTGGTGATTCCCTGCAAACATAGACCATGGTCACCAGGTTGAAATGAAGTCTGTCAAAGGTCCAGGTTAAGAGTATGCATCAGTTTTCCAGTTTAGTCCCCAACGTACACATCAAAGAGCTACTTCACAAGTAGCTGGTGGGTAGAGAAATTACTTTTATCCAAGGTGTTAAGAAGTTCAGCCATTTGTACAAAACACATTAATCACCTTGTTTAAGGACACTGAAACCTGCAACACTGAGGTTATAAGGTCATCTTTGACTATTAATTTTTAACCTGCTGCCCTTTGGGATGATCATTCCAAAATGTTACAGCAGAGACACAGGTGTTTTACTCACCACTGTAGTTCACCAATGGCTCCCCACTTGCTGTGGTTATTCTTATTGGGCGAGAAGTCATGATGTTTTCTGGAAAATAGACTGGAAATATAACCAAGGGTTACTGAAAGTGTTAAGAGTGGTTGTTCTCTCCACATCCCTCTAGCATCTCCTGCTATTCAAGGGTAAATTCAAGAGTTTTCAAGAAGGCACCGAGTGTCAGTACCACAGTAAGTACCTGTCTGGCTGCTCATAAGGATCGGTTCTGGGTAGCCCTACTATGGAAATGTGGTTCTTCAAGCTGACACAGTGCAAGAATCCTACGTAGCCTTTTCTGCTGTAATGTGTTATTCCTGCCTTGGATTTTAACAAACACTAAATGAATACATCCACAGGTGTCTTCCTGTACCCCATCTATGCCCAGGCTCAAATTTGCAAACAACATTTTGTTCAATAGCTACAGCCTGCCACAGCTGGCAACGGTTTTCCACAACAAAGAGTCTGTAAAAATGGCTACCTGAACAAAACCGTGTTTCTTGCGAGCATCCACTTTAGTCAACAAACACGGATAGCACAGAGACTCTTGCTGCGCTGCGCAGCTTCGTCTCCTTCTCGGGATAGTAATAGGTGGTGCTGTTACGACCTTGCTCAAAAAACCCCAAATCTGGGAATGGGATTATTTTATCAATAAATACGGTTAATAAACACATCACCCGAGCTGTGAGTCGCGTCGAGCTGTCAGTCATTATCCAACCAATATTTACTGTAAATTGGCAATATTAACAAGCTCGTGGTCTCACCTTTGTCCAGGTGACAGTTGCAGTCGGACTTGTTCACCACCATCCTCGCACTGCGTCCATCACCATGCAGGCACAGAGCCGCGTGTTTTTATACCATCTGGTTGTGGGGTCCAAAGTCTGACATTTCTGTTCCAGTCTAGGGTTCCAAATTAATTAACCTGAAAGGAACGCTTTAATTATTAGCAAAATGCCTTGCGATTAAGGTAATTTTATTATTATTATTATTATTATTATTATTATTATTATTATTATTATACATCCTTTCAACAAAAAGAAGAATTTTGTTTTTTGGTTTTAGACCTCAGCGCATAAATCTATAGCTCTGCTGAATTGTTTTTACTCTGTTTGCTGAGTTACTGGAGGACCCATTTTGGATTTTTTACATTTTCAATACAGCAAATAATTCTGTGCTACTGTATTCTCATCCATCTCCCAGTTTGGATTTGAAGTGCCATCTACCCTGGTGACCCTGCGATGCAGGCTCGCATCACCTTTTTTCAGGTGACACTTTTTGATGACACAAACAGATTGAGAAGTGCAAACATAAATCCATGATATTTTTTATCCTCATGTTCACAATAAAATTGCATAAAATAAATGTATAAGCTTACATTATGATGATAATGGTACATTATTATATACGCAATAATAACAAATAATAATGAACTGGCCTTAACATTTGTAGTTTTTCTTTTTGCAAACAGTAAGTATTGTTTGTCCTGTTTTTGCTGTAATATCTGTTTTCCTTTTTTAATGATTTTTTAAAGATCTGTTTGCTTCCTGCTTAATAGCTCCTGTGCAAAGGGGTGACAGAATTTAGCTCAGTTTAATGTACAGTGATTTGTACAGTGACGTTAACTAAATATTGGGCAGTAGTAACTTTTGAAGAAAAATGTCTGCTAAATACATGAATGTAAATAAAAGATTATCTGCAAATGTCCTAGCCTGCTGGGCACCTTTCTGAAATAGAGGTAGAGTTTTCTTTCTTTCTTTCTTTCTTTCTTTCTTTCTTTCTTTTAAAATAAATCATTAAGACTCTTAACAAAGATCAGCCATTGCACGGTTTTTCCTTCTTTTTTAGACCTGGCTTCTCTTCTGCATTTAGCTGCAGACCACCTTTGTAAATTTAATTTTACTATTTGCCTATTAACTGTTTACCCGCAGGTTGATGGTTTGAATGCAAAATGCTACTTTTTTACCATTTTTAACCATTTCCAGAATATTTTTTTCCTGTATCCTTGTAAGCTGCTTTACCTAAATTTTAATGGCTAAATAAAAAAATGCAGTAGCAAATATATACAAAAATGAGAATGTACAGTTTTATTTAAATAAAAATGTAAATGCACTCCAATTTTGTGGGAAAATTGTACATTTCCATCACCTTCTTCCCGTCACCCTAGAATTTTTACTTTTAATACTTGACTTTGTCTTGTTAAAACTAAGTCAGTATTAATAGCTTCTGTGGATTTTACTGGATTGTCAGCCATCAGTCAGTCTCAGTCACACTCACCTGACCACTAACCGGGTTTCTTCACTTTCAGCTCCCTTTGATTGTCCAGTTCATTGGCCCTAATTTGAAGACCATCCTGGGTTTAGCTTGGACCAGTTTAGACCAGAGGTTCATCCCACCTTGAGACGTAACAACGTTCAACCATGGGCAGTTCGAATTTGTTTAATTTGGAGGTACTGTCTCTCCAAAAAGATACAACAAAAAAATGATAGATATCACTTTGTCTTGTGCGTCTTTTTACTTTTTTCTGCTTTGTTCTGTATGCACTATTCACCTTTTTTCATGCACATGCAGCTAAGTCACTTTGAAGAAAATTGTCAGATAAATGAAGATGTTGACCGAAGAATCTCATTTTTCTCTTTTTCTTATATTTATGTCTGGAACTTTTGCATTAAGCCACAGCAAGCGTATTATTAAATGAATATTAAAGTAATGTGGCTTTTATTTCCTTTTTGTGTGTGTATTTAGTTTTTGGGAGCTGTTGTTGGGCAGTTAGAAACTTCTGGAAGCAAAAACTTTGGACACATAAGGGAATTCTGCATACCTGTCAACAGAGCAGCAGTTTTAGGAGGATTTTCACTGCTCTCAAAGCCACATTATATCTACCCAACTAGCCCCAGACATGAGTCAACACAAAAATACGCACATTTTAAAATTTAATACTTTTACTTAGCTCAGGCTGTATAATAAGTAAACCGTTTATAGATGACATTAAGTAATGAAACTACACTACACTGCCAATGATTACAGCTTCTCTTGTTTTTGCCGTCAGCACTTTTCGGGATTCTCGGTCCTTTGGAACCTGACGCCGCTCTGTGGACCTGTTCACCTCGGGTTTAATAATTCCCCTATTTTTTCATGCATCAAACTAATTGTTTTTCTCTTAATAAATGAGTCATACACTAACTTCAAAAAAATTTGCAGGAGAGCATTCTGGGAGACAAAGCTACATTTTTTTAACTATTTTTTGCAGCTGATACTGTAAGTGAATGGTGTTTGAAATGCTGAAAATTGTTTGATGCGGTAAGTTTGTATTTAATATGAGCTGTTTTTTTGGGGGTTGTCTTGTGTTGCCTTGCTGGCGAGATACGCTGCCCGGCCAAAAAAAAAGCCACACACTCTAATATTTTATTGGACCGCCTTTAGCTTCGATTACGGCATACATTTGCCGTGGCATCATTTCAATAAGTCTATGCAATGTGACAACATTTATTTCCATCCAGAGTTTCATTTATTTTTCGCCAACAACTTGTATTGATGATGGGAGAGTTGGACCACTGCGTAAAGACTTCTCCGGCACATCCCAAAGATTCTCAATGGGGTTAAGGTCTGGACTTTGTAGTGGCCAATCTATGTGTGAAAATGATGTCTCTCTCATGCTCCCTGAAGCACTCTTTCACAATTTGAGCCCAATAAATCCTGGAATTGTCATCTCGGAATATGAAGAAAAAATTCAGTGATGGAAAAACCTGGTCATTCAGTATATTCAGCTCACCTCATTTTTTGGGCACATAATGTTGCTGAACCTAGACCTGACCAACTGAAGCAACCCCACATCATGACACTAAGTTAAATCCAGGTGGTGACTTTTTTTGAGCTGGGCAGTGTAAGTTTTTAAGAAGCTGCTGAGAGAAGCTGTGCAGTAGGAAAGGAACTAATATTAATTAACCACAGCTAAAACAGTTAATGTGTTTCCATAAGCTGGTTTCTTTCTGTGGTCATGACTCCAGAATGTCTGTATAAAATCCCAATTTTTCTTTGCAGTTGTACAGTTGTTGCATTCTACACTTGAATTTTAAGAAGTGAGTCACAGTGAACTGATATTGAGACCCTTGAGACATACAGCATCTTGTGCACCCACCGTTGCCAGGTGGATAAGTGACACGACCCTCTACACAACTGAGGGGGAGGTGACCAGGTTGCGCTCACACACACTGCCACCCTGGGCAGAGCCACAATGGAGACTCAGTCCCCAATCCTCGAGCTAGACTAGAATTCCTCTTAAACCTTGATTAAAGCTACTGAATTCCACCATTTCTGTGCTGGTGGCTGCTGGACTGCCACTGAGCCCAGTAATAAACTATAGATGAAGCCTTTATCTCCCAGCATGCCAAATGAGCCCTGAAATTGCATTGCTGGAGTAGAGACATTACTGTGTGGAAAGAAGCGAGATGTTGCTCCCCATAACTTGGAGGTGCACTGCACTTCAAACACAGTGCTGGCACTACGCAGTCCTCCCTTTTCCTATTTAAGGAAGAAACAATGTTGTGTGTGTGTGTGTGTCCATCCCATTAACAGGTGTAAATTGGAAGCAGAATCCCTTTGCCCCGCCAACTGGGAAAAAGGCATTTAAGAAATGAGGACACCGTGGAGGCCAAGGAGGAGGTTGGTGCCACAAGGAGGTGTCTGGTGTATTTATTAGTGATTGGTTGTTGGTGAACTTTGTGTTCTTGTACTCAGTTATCATGAGTGTAAGTGGTGCTGAATGTTTGTAAATAGCATAGTCTTTCATACCTGTTCGTCTTGTAAATACTTGTAGATATTAAGCAGCTACTGGAAAGGGGTGAGAGTGTTTACTCTGGGAAGTTTTGTCTTGGTTTTTACTGCGTTTAGGAAGTCAGGGGAGAACGGTGAACCTTTGATTATGTTTCTTTGTTAGGGTACTTTAGTTAATACCAAAAGGAGAGGGATTTTTGGTTGTTTTGTTGGCTTTGCTCACTGCTGGAGAAAGGGCTTGGTTATTGGGTTGCACTAATAACAATAATAACATGAAAAAAATAAATAACTTTTATAACCAGGTTTTGGTTGCTTTGGTTCCTTCCTGGCTGGGTCAGTTTTCTCCTCGCTCTCTGTATCTCATCCCAACCCTAGACTGGGCCATAACGCTAACCCCTGTTGCTTATTATGAATGAGCAGTGATTTAGATGCATTCTGAAGGAATCCTTACTTTTCTTCTAGGACCTGGACTTCTGACCAGTGATTTTAAAATCTGAAATTATGTTGTCCACCCATCGGTTTGTCAGTAAATACAAGTATTGCTTTTACAGTCCCACCTGAAAATAAAGCATTATAGGAACAACCAGGCTAATGAGAAGTGCAAGCACTAAGACCACCATGACGGTGTTCACTCCTTGTTTTTGCCAATCTAAGATGCCGAAAATGAAAGGACATGACTCTACTCTCCAAAAATATTGCTGAACCTTTCAGCTAAATTACATAACCATTTCCAGCAGAAGGAACTTCAGGCATCCAGGAACTATTTCCTGTTGGAATATTTCCTTCTGCATAAAAATAGTTCAAATTTAAATTTAAAAATAAAACAAAACAGAGGCTCAGTAGGTCTATAGGAGTTTTGGGCTAAGCAGAGGTGTACATGCTTGTGGTCAGCAAGTTCTGAGACTAGCTGCTGCGTGGCTGGTTGCAACCTATCAGGCTCATCTTAGCTCTGGCCATGTCAAACCTTCTGTCCGGTATTTTTGTGGGTTTCATCCAAGTGCCCAGATTTTCTTTGCTCTCTTGATTCAGGTGAACTGGTGGCTATAAATTGTCCTTGAGGTGTGTACACATGGGTGAAAGAGTGTTCACCCTATTCTTTGAGGATAAACTCTACACCACTGTAGCCACACACCTTTATGCAGGTTTGTGTTACATTTTATTAATCTGGTGTTGCACTTCATGTGAAGAACATCTGCATTGTGAGACCCTGATATATAGACCCCAAAAAAAAAAGAAAACAGCCAGTCTGAGGTCTGCTGTAAATTCTTAATGCCTGAGCATCATGTACTATGTGACAGAGAAGCAATGGGTCTTTCTGTGGTTTCTGACAGCAGTTACACTTGTTAGTGTCACCTTTTGGCCTCTTGTGCAACGAGTGACAGCTCTGTGATGCTTGCAGTCCCGAGAACCTCATTAAGACAAAAGCACGCAGATGACCCCAAGGTCAAACTCTCGAAGCTGAGAGGCACAGAAATCGGCATGCTCGAGAGTGTTTGCTTTATTAATTCACATTCAATATGGGTGTACAGCAGACATTATAAGGACATGATGCTGAGCATATGTTTTGCACAGGTACCAGATAGGTATGATGAGGGACTCTTCCACCGCGCATCTCCGGTTGGTCCCAGGTGGGGAATGCATGTGTCTAGAGGTGCCAGCTGCGAGTTCTTATGTTTTTTTTCATTGTGCTTTGGCAGTGGAAAGCCTGTGACTCTAGGCAACCTCCTCCAGCCAGGCCATCCTTTGTCTCCGTTCCGGCATCATTTCAGCTCCTCCGATGAAGAAGAGGAGGGCATCTCTGAACCCTCTGGATTCTCCTGGGAACCAGACAAAGCCAGGAGCATTGAGCATAAGAGATGCTCCACGACATTCCAAAGAGCACCAGACAGAACATGGTGAGAACTGCAAAACTGCTGCATTAAGACAATTTAAACACATTTTTCTTCAGCTACAATCAAATCAGATTGTGCATTAGATATCCATAAACCTTTTTTTTCTCCCCACCTGCAGCTCAAACATCTTCAGACATATAAACATGAAGTTCCTGCTATACCTTCAGCTCTTCCATGTCACAACGGCCAGGGAGTGACTTCTGAGGGGTGTGAAAGGCCTAGAGGGGATGACATAGGAATGGTATAAACATCCTGGTTATGGCCCGCTGAAGGTGACATCTGCCAGGATGATGGGGTTGCGGAATTATGATTTTTTCCACTTAAAAAAAATGCAATTTTTGCACAAATTATTCCTCATCTGATGCTGTAGAGCCAATAGTTATGCATGAGTGAGAGAAATAAACATTAAACGTCAATACGGGATTTTTTTTTAGGCAAATGATAAAATGTTAGTGTCATTACAAGTTCTGAGGAAGACCTCGATCAAATGTAAAGTTTGCACATGCAGCTTAGAGTCAAAAGGTCACTAAAAATTCCAAGACAATATTTCCAGCTGACAGCACAGTTATTTCTGTTTACCTTCTTGGCTTGCTGGATCTCCTCAGTGGACTTGGACCTGTTTTTCACAGCAGGCTTCTGTGGGGAAGTTGAACTGCACTGGGGAGACAGAGAAGCACCGCTGAGATCGGTGCATTTCAGGTACTCAAAAAATTTCCTCACACACTGCATGCGTTTTAGTTACCTTGGGGTCCATAGTTCTGCACTCTAAAATCGGTCTTCCGGGTCTGTCTCTTGTATTTTCGCTAATGCTTTATGTCTCACCTGTGGAAACAAAGACAATTTCAAAACACCTAGAGAGGTCAGACCAAAGCGACCTGAGACAGCCATGCAGTTCACTCTCTTTCCACTTGGTGGGGTGCCTTCCTTTTGGAGAATCTGAGATGTTGTGCTCAAAAATGTCGATCGCCTGCATTGGAAAAAATAACGTTTGAACTTCTACAAATGGATACTAAAGCATATATTTTAGCAGCATAGGATAGTTATGAGTGACCTTATCCCTGGTTTCATCCCAAAAATTTTACGTGATTTCCTTGAATTACTTTTGCCCAGCAGCACCTTCAATTCCTCCTTTCGGCTCCTCCCTTCAGTACATTTCCATCACTGTAGCAACTTGTCTGATGTTTTGCTTCAGAAGGATGTAGTAAGAAAGAAAGAGTCTGCCTATTCTGCTGCAGAACTTACATAAAATTACAGCCAAGAGGGTGAGAGACTAAGAAGCCAATGCTACAATAGCCTCACATCTCATTACTGTTTCCTACCTTCTATACAGCATTAAATACCTTGACCCCCCCACCCCACTTTTTGTTTGCATTTTTCACACTATGATGTCTAGCAGGGCCAAGGTTGTTTGACTAGTTAGAAGCATCCTTTGTCATCTTATTTGGCATTTAGAACTTTACTCCTTCAGTGGCCTTCAAAATGGCAGCCTGGCATGACTGATACAAGTCAACTTGCCATGTACGCTTTGGGCCAGATGCCCTAATGCTCAATGTCATATCAGCTACAAGACAGAGTGACGTCAACTAAAAGGGACGGCACTCATCCTTCTGTAATTTCTGGCTAAAACCTGTGGTATGGCAGCCAAAAGACAGATTTTTTCTAATCACCCTCATGAACATATCAACCTTCTTCCTCAGAAGGCCCACGGTTGTGCATTTCAAGGCACATCAAATTCATTTTTTAAATATTTTGTAGCTTTACCTTCAGGGTTGGATCATCAACTTTCAAATGATCTACCAGGGTATTTTTACTGCATAACTGTGTTTACCACTCTGAGTGACTACCTTGACCAAGAGTACAAGGCAGGAGCAAGATTTGAACCTAGAACTTGTATATTTCTGCTCAACATCCAGTTAACAGCTATCACTTCAGAACAGGGCTTGTTCTCGATCTCCAGCACCAGGCTGGTAGATTTTAGCTTAGTCCATGCGTGGCTTATGCATGATAAACATCATGAAGGGATAGATGGGCGGACAGATGGACCAAGCACTGGTAGCGAAGTAGGTATGAAGCATAGCCAGGCTGACAGTGATTTACTGATCGACATGCAGCTATTCATCATTGTTTGGTGCTGTCACAACAGGACATCTGGGAAGGAGGGCAGCTTTGATTCATGGGCCGCACATGGCTACAGAGGAGGGATGGTTGGGTGGTTAAGGGTTAATAGATACTGTTGTCCCTCTCTTCCTGCTTGCCATAGGATGCAACGCTCTCTCAAACCCATGTCTCATGCAGAGGAATGAATCGATGAGAAATATCATTGCTGGAGACCCACAGTGTGTGCAGGGGGGAGTGCTGACACAAATGGAATTTACATTTTCTTCCTCGCAGGTATCAGAGGTCCCTCTCTTGCTCTCAACAGTACACTGTTGTCAAACCGAAGTCGAAACGGATGCCTTTGGCGGCAAGAGGAACTCAACAAGTCCTTACGCTGCAATCTGACAATGACTCACAAGGGGTGGTTACAACAGCCCCCACACCCACACACAAATGCACGCACATACAAACCACCCCTTTTAAGCAACAGCACACATCCAGTTTTGTTTCAACTTTTAACGTAAAACTACAATTGATTTTCGCAGTCCTATAGACCCGGCACTTTATAAACACAACATTAAGCCCCAGCAGTTTGAGAAACGGTGTTTACGACTACATAAATATGGTTAAAAACTGGATCGGCTAATTTAAAAAAAATTTTTTTTTAAATTTAGTAATGGTTTGAAATAGATACCAGCATCAAAACAACCATCTAAGCAGGCAGTTTAAATCCTCTATCCTTTAATAGCACATGTTGCCTGCCTCTATTTTTACAAAGAAATTATTCTTGTTTCTACTCATGTGTAGCTTGTCCTTAATTTTTACAATAAAAAAATAATAATAATTCAAGGGTGCTGGCTCTTCTGGGACAGTCAGGTCTCCTTAACTCTTAGCTGCTTATACTGGTGCCAAATCCATACATTGGCCTCATACCTGGGATTTAGTCTTGCCTCCAGGTATTTATTTCTAAATACAGTTTCCGCCAATGTTTTCTAAAGTTGTCTCAGTTGCTGCTGCAGCTTCAGTCCTTCATTTGTGCAGGTCAAGGAGATCCGTTTGTCAGAATTCACCCGTTCGCCGTCATGAGCGGGGACTTCTCCGGAGTTATTAAAACCAGGGAACACCCTGGAATGGGCATTTGCAGAACTAAAAGGGTTAATAAAAAAAAAAAAATAAAAAAAAATTACTTTGCAGAAGTTATAACACAGGAGAGCTATCTCCCAGTCATATCTCACTGGAGTGTTTAAAGCTATTGCCAGCAATTATATCAGCAAGTGCTCCTTCCAGCTCCAAGGTCCCTTGCCTTAATAAACCCTAACAAACAGTTTGCACCTTAATAAACCCGGGGCTGGGAGCAGCCATTATGCAGCTCAGTGGGAGCACTGGGTTTAATTCTGGCTTAGGATGCTGGAGCCTGGGGGGTAGGTGGGATCACTCATAGAAGCAGGTAAACCAGGTACACCTCGGCCATGGATAAAAACCTGCGAGGGTGTTCAATGCACGTTCCAAATTGTGAAGTTACCCCACTGATGCCTGTTCTTTCAGCCTATGTTCTGTCCAAATGTGAGAAGAAACTGCATCTGCTGTTGTTCCACCACTGGAAGAAAAGATTTTAACTTGTGCTACAACAATAAATTGGTGCTGAGAAAATGGGCAGATTTAACCCTCAAAATACAAAGTTTGCCAAAAAGGAGATCACCTCCTGCTGCTACAAACCATTCCAAAGATGGTTCAGCGGTGTCATTAAGTTCATGACTGAATCCAATAAATTTTTCATGAACCCTGTTCAGATTTAGATGCTGTGCTGAAGCTGGCCATGGACCATTGTTCATTTAAAATTATAACCTCAATTTGTTCAGTCCTCATAGGGATGTTTCAAACCTCAGGTTAGAATGAGACTAAAGACAGGAGACACTGATCAGTTATAAGGTTTGGGACCACTTGGGACCATTTACAAAACCCAGAAGCAGAATCAGCATCTTTTCAAAAAAGTAAAGGCTTGGTTTTAGTAAAAGACATTGTTGTATTTATCATTTTCTTAAGTAAAATGAAAGGACCTTGAAAATTGCTGGTTGTGCATGTGTGTGGGCCACAACATGAACAAATGCAAATGATCCAGTGCAATCCTCTGCTCCGGTGATTCATCCGCATGACAATGAACTGCTGTCAGAGGGCTTCGAGGAACAATTTTGATAATTCAGTGAAAATGTGTTAACTTCTTCCTGATACATTCAGCTGGCTCATCCCACATGCAAAAAAATAAATAAATAAAATAGAAACTTATCAGTTAAGTCATAGCAAATGGGCATGCTGTCGTGGCAAAGTCGGATCATTATGTTGTTGCTGGGCTGAAAACCTTTGTTTGCTTTACCTATCTCTCTATATTGGAAATGTTTGAGTCTGGATCTTGTAACCGATCCCATCACCAACTACAAATGAGAATAATGATTAACTATTTTAATCCTTTATACTTATGTACAGGTACGATGAGCAGCAGGTGAACGTGCAGGTTAAATTTCCATCATCTTAAACTAATGTGCAGGTATGAGTTAGGACCTGGACCAGTGGCTTTCACCTGGACATCTCAGCAAGATGCATGAAAACATATGCAAAAAAAAAAAATAAATAATAATAATAATAACCCATTAAAAAGAAATAGAGCCATGCTGGAAGCTGGAAGAGCAACTGTGTCTGCATAGCAGGTGGCTGTTAAGCCATTTGTTCAACCTAGAATAAATAGCTGAGCACATAACCCGGCTGATTTAAAACCAAATAATCTACATGTGTACTACATTTTAATTGTGTAGAAATACATCACTTAGTGACTGTGTCTATGTCACATGTGGTGGAGAGAAAAAAAAGAAAACAAAGAAAGAGCAAGAGATCTGGTCATTTCCTCCAGGCTATAAGCAGAACATCCTTTTTCCTACCCAGGTCGTTCACAACACAGTATTTGTTTGGCACAGCCGGATATAAATCTGCATGTCCAAGCCCCTCTTAGGTGTCCATAACAGTGGAACATTGGTGTAGTTTTACCAAAATAAACAGCTGAAGGTTGGGGAACAAAAGGAAATTGTGGACAAAACACATTTGCCACGTGAAAATGCATCAACAACAGTTATATTAATCATAATGGAATCTTTTTATCAACTTACCTTCACTGGTCTGCTGAACCTGCAGCTCACCTGAACCTTTCAGCTGTGCAGAAACTGATTACCCCCCAGTAACACACACACACGTCTACATGTTTTTCACATGTTCAGCCCTCGCCAAGTGGCACACTGACAGATGTGAGGTCATCCCGGTCCCTATGGAACCAGTCAGCTCCAACAGGAGGAGGAGGAGGCAAGCAGAATAAGGAGGAAAGGCAGCCTTACCTTGCGTCTCCTAAATCAGTCTCCTCTCCCTCTCTCTCCCCTCCGCCTCTGAGCCGAGCCGAGGTGCTCACAGAAGAGCACTCCTCATTCTGCTCGCAAAATCCTCCCTCTCCTGCAGAACGCTGCTCGCTGGCCATTCATAAAATCCAATGCGTCTGGCAGCATCCCTGCCCCATCACCACCACCGGCATCCCTCAGCATACGGATGGATGCTCCCCTGGGCCAGTTGCAGCCAACTCGGATGAACGAGTGGATGAATGCCAGCCATTGAAAACTCCTTAAAGCACATCAGTCACCCTTCTTCTGTTCTGCATCCACAGTGGGAGGTAACTGGAGAGACTTGGTCTAAGTTAACGTAGCAGGTTATACGTCCCCATTTGTCACTTTATAACCAGGGTGAGGCAATACCATGCACACCATCCTTACCTCAGCTGAAATGCTACAGGTGTCAATATCTGGAAGGCGATGCACCGTTTTCCCTGGAAACATCTGCAGAGCTTCCAGCCATAGTGTGACTCACCATGTGACTCAGCCTCCTCTGACTGTTAGTTAGGGCTCCAGCCTTTAGAACAAACATTTGAGAGCATCAGAGGGTCATCTGGCACCTCGGGTGAGATGGCCACTGGCTCAGGATTTACAAAATGTCATCACTGCACAAGCTTGGTTGTACCAACATCTGACAAGGGCAGCTGGGATACTGGAATGGTTTATTTTGGAGCTACAGACCCTCGACCTGTCAGCGCACACCCTTTAAGGGAACCGAAAGCACAGTTTGACCCTAAATAGCAACGGAATTCAAAAATGGTCATCACAGAGGACTCAATGCTGTGAAGCTGAAGCACGAATTCTGTCATCTGACTCTCTCACCACGGCACTGAGACCGAATTCCCCATTTCTGTTCATTCGACGTCCACGTTGCACAACGATATTCCTGGATACCCCCACCCCTAGGTTTAAGGTCTTCCCCAAACACAGGTTACTGAATTAAAAACACTCATTTTTTGTTCCTTTCTTTAATCTGAAAATTGGGCACTTAGAAGGCAGCCGAGCTGGACCATACAGCTGCTCAATGTATTTTCCCCAGAGATCACAAACGGAGAGCGAGGGGTAGACCACCAAAGCGTAATGGCACACACAACCAAAACCCAAAAATCCCTTTACAGTGCAATTTCAGTACAGCCAGCCACCACTCAAACACCAAGTGAGGTTTCAAACATCAAAATAGACACACTGATAGAAATATAGTTACCTTATTTAAAAAAAAAAAAAAAAAAAAATTAAGTCCACCCCCTCCTAATGCATGTTTGGTCAGGGAGGGAAGACTGCATCGTGCATTTCACTCATATCTGTGATGAAAGACACCGACAATCCCAAAGTAAAGCTGAACAAAAGTCCCCCAAGGACTGTTTAACACAACCAGAGTAGTTTGACCACAAGTTAAGCCTTAAAATTTCAGTACAAGGTGCATTGCCCCAGAAAAATGTACAGTTTGTGCAGTTAAGACATAAAGATTAAAAAAGGCCTTGAAGCATGAGGTATAAATTACAGGTGTTCAAAATAAATAATTCATTTACAGTGCTGTTTTTTGAACACTACATTGATTATACCAAATAATACTTTTACAATACAAAATGTTACACAGTCCTACAAAAGGAAAAAAGGCAAATGTAGTTTTCATTTCCTAAAATGAGTAGAAAATAGTTGCAGCTTGCAAGATCAGTCCGTCCAGTCCATGCTTGGCAGGTTAATGCCAAACTGGCAGGCACACAAACCCCAAACAGGGTTTCCAGTGTAGACAGGAACTGGAAGTAGTTGAGGAAGAAGTTGAAGAAATCGTCACACCACGGGCTGCCGGGCATCATCCAAAACAGTTGAAGAAGAACCAGCTGATGATGTTGAGGAGCCTGTGGGGGTGTCAGAACCTGTGCGCAGTTCAGTTCCAATGCATGCGGTATCTGCTGAACCTGCAGACCTGGGCTCAGGAAGTGATTCTTTCCCTGGAGCAGTGACAGTGATGGCGGGAGTAGGGCTCATGGGTGGTTCCTCCACAGACAGCTGCTGGGTTGAACTGGGAGGATTCGAGCCACTGCTAACCTCTGTTACACCCCCATCAGACTTCTGGGGCAGCTGCAGGAAGTCAGGGATTACGAGTTGCTCCTTAGTCAGCAACCCCCGCTGGTCATCCACCTGGCATGGTGCCCTGGAGAGGAGTTCGATCAGCCCTTCCGGAGAGCGGGAATGATAAGCATTAGAGTACTTTGAGTGCAAAGAGAAATAATCACTTTCAGAAGATTTACAAAAAAAAAGACAAAGAAATTAGGAATGCATTTTCATATCATTAAAATTTACCATAACACTCTGGGAGGGAAGTGAAGCAAACTGATAGGTGCTTAAGAACCTACTTCTCAGTAGCCAACAGATGAAGACCCTCCGGCTCTATACTCACTATAATTTGAAAATCCAATTGCAGCAAATAATTTAGAAAGGTGCCCAGCACTGTGATGTTTCCAAAAACACACACTGAGGTTCATTCAAAAACTCCTCTATGACCCCTGAGTCACCACTCTGAGGATAGGTTCTCTTCCCTGCTGTCACGCAAGTTTGTTAGGACTTACGGATCTCAGTGTGTGGGAGACATATTGGTCCAATATGCTACTCAGGTTTGGATTTCATACTGGTAAAGCTGGGTCACCTCAGAAGAAGGACACTGTCCCCTGACCTACCATCCATGTCACATTTCTTCATGGCAGCAGAATTTCTGGTTCTACAGTTGGTTGTCATGTTGGCTAGTGGAGGAAGGGCATCACAAGTCTCTACTGTACCTGGTGGTCGCTCCTGGGTTTGGGTTAGAAATAACCAGGTCCGGAATTAGCCAAAAACAGTGGAAAAAATAAATAAATAAAAATAGCTTTTGCATAATTTTGTATCTGCTGACATCACAGAACTCCTCACCTGGAACACTGCAGTTCGCACTCTGGTCTTAGGGATGTTGCTGTGGTCTGAACCTGGGAAAAGAATCCAGAACATCAAGATGGTTAGATAACACTTATGTAAAACAATGTGCAAACCTATACATTTAAATAGCTGGTTGAGCTGTTAAGCTCAAGGACAGCAGTTCCTCTGGAGAAAATATGGGAACAATTCAAACCCATTTTACAGTACCTCTGCCTTTCGT
Source organism: Heterotis niloticus (assembly GCA_018136845.1). NCBI lineage: Eukaryota > Metazoa > Chordata > Actinopteri > Osteoglossiformes > Osteoglossidae > Heterotis > Heterotis niloticus. Next base: position 29,450,131 of record CM030890.1, read on the forward strand.
TAAAAACTCAAGGAGCCCTTGAGTACAATGGTGCTGTAATGCCTTAAAAGGTATGCATTCTTCATGTAAGGAGTAAAATTATTCTTGAATAATGATACACTTACTCCTGGAAGGTGGAAGCCATTGACTCAGGCATCAAAGTGTGATTTAATGTGACTAGAAATGGAGGATGAGCAAAAAGACATCTGAGGATAGAGTGGAAGAGCCCCAAGAATGGGGCACAGAATCTACCGGTTCCCTAGAGACAACACCTCTGCACAATCTGTGGGGCACCATGATTTAAAAACTAAACAGAACGGTTGATTAATATCCACAACAATGAACTTTTTACACAAAAGGTTAAACAAGGCTGTCCAACTCTCCAAGCAAGTGCATGTTTACAGGCCCAGACCCCGGATTACAGAGCAGTTCATCATCATGACCATCTGAACATGCAGTGGTTCTGTAAACGAGTGGATTTATTTAGGCAGTAAATACTTGCTGTAGATCAAGGATGAAAAACCGTTTCCTTAGAAGCTCATCCTTCAAGTCCTTATCTCCATGCTCTTGAATATGTGGAAGCACAGTAAGGAAACCGTAGTTATTCACCATTTGCTCTGTCCAGCTGAAGCTTCATGTTGGCCAGAGAGAAGACATTCATGCTCATGTTCAGAGGCTCCTTCTTCCCGCTCTGAATGAAAAGGGTAAAGAATTAAGATTGGGCTGATATATTGATGTAATCTGAGCTTTCCACATTCACTGCTGAAAAACTGATTTTGCTGGGTTTATATACCTTGCTGCCCGTAAGGGCATACAAACATCATGACTGAGGGAGGCATAAAAATGGACAATGGAAGCAAGTGGGCAAATACCCTTATGCCGTTAAATACTGCTGTACTTTTCTTACTAGACCCAATACTGCTGTAAAGGTGAAAACGGTCCCACAATCATCTTTTACTGAAAAAAATGCAAGTCAGGATGTTCTGTCAGACAGTCAGTACTAGCCAATTCTTTATTGGAGTTAAATACTGAAATTATAAGGCTATGCATGACTAGGTTATCCTTTTAAGTAGAATGCACCTTCACCAAGATAACAACCCCTCACCGTGGTGACAACGGCATCCTGTGGCCGGAGATTGTGCTTCTGCAGGAAGGCAGACAGTGACTCCTGCAGTGTCTTGCTAGACTTTGCTACAATCACCAAGGGCTTCCCAGTGAATGTGACCTCCAACCTGAGGGGGTAAATTATACATGGGGTGGGTTCACACAGGAAGATGCAAGTTGGTGTTTGGGACCTCCCACCTGCACTTTGTGGACTTACGTGAACTTCACACGCAGCTCAAGGGTGACCTGCTGATCCCGCAACACGGAGCTGTCCTGGTCCAGAGAGAGTGGCTGCTACAGACAGAAGAGAGAAAATCCAGCAGTAGTCAAAATATATATATATTGTTCAAATATATATCGCACCTGAATGCAGTGTCAGCTGTAAGAGTCTGTTTTAAGTCCCACCTTCTCCTTCCCCTGCAGGTAGATGATAACATCCCCGAGTGAAAAGCCTCTCTTTTCGCACAGGCTGCTCAGCATTTCCCGAACAGTCAGTCCAGGTCGTGCTGGTGCTAAAGAGGCCGTACCATCTGGCAAGAAGACACAGCAGTACCGCTCTGCACGGCCAGGTTCACGTTCCCTTGGGCTGGAATTCCCATTCTGGAGAATACCAAAGTTCAGTTGCAGTCACAGAGACACCAACTTCTACCTCTCCATGGAAAATAAAAACAGAAATCACTTCTACTTTGGTGACTTTGACAAATACTCCACTGGTTAAACTTTGGAGCTTGCCATAGAAGTTGTACACCAGCTCCAATCTATCAACCTTAGGGACCCTCACCTCTGTCCTGCCTTGGGAAGAGCCCAGTTCCATGCTGCCTGTCGATCTGACTGAGCACTGCGACTCATACCGGTACATGTTCTTGCCATATTCAGACAGCTCTGCTGCAGGAGGTAGGAAGTTCATGGAAAATTGGTGAATACTTAACAAGGCAGAAGGATAATGGAAGCACAGAACACCAAACATTGTTCATTGGGCTGGCTTTGTGGAACTCTGATGCATCTACAGTTAGGTCCATAAATATTTGGACAGAGACAACTTTTTTCTAATTTTGGTTCTGTACATTACCACAATGAATTTTAAATGAAACAACTCTGATGCAGTTGAAGTGCAGACTTTCAGCTTTAATTCAGTGAGTTGAACAAAAAGATTACATAAAACTGTGAGGCAACTAAAGCATTTTTTTAACACAATCCCTTCATTTCAGGGGCTCAAAAGTAATTGGACAAATTAAATAACTGGAAATAAAATGTTCATTTCTAATACTTGGTTGAAAACCCTTATTAAAGCAAAGAAGTGGAAAATTCTTGAATGGCCAAGTCAGTCACCTGATCTTAACCCAACTGAGCATGCATTTCACTTGTTGAAGACTAAACTTCGGACAGAAAGGCCCACAAACTGAAAGCCGCTGCAGTAAAGGCCTGGCAGAGCATTAAAAAGGAGGAAACCTAGCATCTGGTGATGTCCATGAGTTCAAGACTTCAGGCTGTCATTGCCAGCAAAGGGTTTTCAACCAAATATTTATGGACCTAACTGTAACACCATACCTCCCCATGATCCTCTCTTTTCTCGCCTCTTGTCACGAGCAGATTTGGCCTCGGTTGTCCCTTTCTTTCTGTCCGACCCATCCTCCACATCAAAGGGAAGCGACTTTCCTGGCTTCACTTTCTTCTTCTGCTGCTGCTGCTGCTGTTGCCGAAAAGAAAACATGTCTTGCTAGTATGAAAAACGCATCGGGAGGGGGGAACTGAGATATGTGTTCCATCCAAAGCCAACATCAGCGGAGCACAAGTCCAGAGTTTGGACCAAACAACTATGCCATGTTTACAACCTTTAAAACCTATAGGTGTTTAGTAAGATGTGAATGGCCCAGAAGCTTAGTAAGCTGTGACCAGGCCTAGAAGGTCACAGGGTGTCAATGGTTGTGACACACCTTTTTACCATCTGTGGGAGACTGGCAGTCTTCCATCTGGCTCTTTGCAGGTAACGGGCTTTTGGAGCCAGGCAAAGGCCGGCCCTCTACATCAGCCAGCATGCAGCTTTGATACAGCCGAGAGCGAACAAAGCGCGTGTAGCTGTCAAACTTCATCAGCTTGAAGATCTGGGTAGAAAAGGAAAAGCAGAGTTTCCCAAAAAACATTCGCCAACACCCAGTTTCCCAAGCAGCAAGAGGAGCTCAAAATCACAATCCTGGTTGACTCTCCAAAATCCACCTCAATTTAATCGCTTTCCACATTTCATGGGACCTAATGACATGGAGTTAAAACCAAAACCAACATTAATTCACAGAGCTCCAGACCTGCTGCTGAGCCTTGCCGAACATCTCAGGGGTAGGGTTCTCCAGGTCACGCTCCTCAGTACGCGCTGTGTCGTCGATGTTGATAGCGTGAGAGGCGCTGCTTGAGAGATAAGCATCGTAGATGGAACGTGCCTCTCTGATAAGCTATGGTGCAATAGAAAAGCCCACTCAGAAGATGCAGAGCCAGGATTTGGGTTCATCCACAGTGCAGAAACCTACAGCTCGTGGCCAGTAAAGACTGAAAACCCCTCAAAAGAAATGTTGGGATTCATTTTCCTTACATGAATGATGCACAAGCCATCAGCAGCTTTGTGTAATACAAGATCTGCAGGCCTGGTCCTCAAGGAACCCTACGCAGGTTGGCTTTTATTCCAGCTGAGCTCTTAATTATTTAAGCCTCACCGAGCCGTTTATTAAAATTCAGACCGAGTTGACACATTCTGACATTTCTGAATTCTTTATGAGAGACTTTTCAGTGTTTTGTACCAACATTAAAGGAACATTCAGCTTTATTTGTGTGACTAATGGTGCTTAATTGTCAAAATTACATTCATCATTTTTCCACTACTTCACAGGTTCCCGGTTGCCGAACGTTGAAACCGATTAATAAGACGGTGGGTTTATCATAATTTAATTCCCAGTTTGCTGTGGCAAACAAATCTATGGAAAAGGTGACATTGCTAACATCTCAAAGCGAGCAATCGGAGTCGGACTCTTAAACGGGTAGCTTGTAAACATTAACAGATGCAAATTCAACCTGAGTACCAGATTAGAACATAGAGTACAGTATTTATGAATTTGGCTGGACCAACATTGAGGATCAGAACAGGGGACTCTAGTTGACTGGATTTTATTTTAAAATTACACATTTAGCTCCCACAAGAACCATACACCTCAGCCGTATACAATTTGTACTCCTCCCACACTGTACCTCTTCCTTCTGCTCGGCAGGAATCTTACGGAATATCTCGCATGCCTGCCAGAAAAGGATGTTCTCTGCGCTTACTTCCGACTTCAGGAAAGTCTGCAAGATATCACATGCAAGTCAGACCCAGTTAACCAGCTGACAATAGGACTGCACTGGGCACTACTGAGGGAATTTTACTACAAATGGTTTAATCTGGATGTTGGCCTTCGGCATGTAAATTCAGAATAATTAACGTAAAATCATTTGTGAAATCAAATCTGCACCAATAAAAATGTAACTTTCAACTCAATGAGGCAAAATAAACAATTCCATGCAAGTTAGGTTTGCTTATAAAAGAAAATATTACAGGATGCAAAACTAAAAAAAAAAATATCCATTCGCACAAACTTCGTTTTTGATTGACATTCTGAGAGATTCTGCATTGGGAATGTGTGTGAGCACAAATTATCTGAAAAACTGTTCTGATGGGCCGAGGCCTCAATTGTCAGGGTTCAGAAGTTAACCCACCGTAAAGTAATGAACCCCAACGGGGTCTTCCAGTAGCCTCTCAAAGCTGACCGCCCAACTGGCTACCTTTCCAACACCACTGTGCCTGTTCTTGACACTGGAAAGGCTGGAGTTGCTGTTAAGGCTGTGACTACTGCCTCGCCCCTCTAGTTCGGCCATGTTGAGTTCTGGTCAGGGAGAGGAACCGATACAAAACACATGCATATGTAAAGCCTGCAGAGTGCAACAGCATCAGACTACAGACATGTATAAATGTATAACGCAGCGCACGATCAAAACAAACCTATGCAACTTCCCATGCTGCTGGCATTTTGTTGCACAAAAAAAAAAAAAAAAAAAAAAAAAAAGTGCTATACACACACATACACCTTACAGGAACCGCTCCTGAACACTGAGCACTGTGGCCAAGTGATGGCTCAACTCATTTTAGCAGTAAAAACACACACTGTTGCACTTTTTTTTCCTTTTTTTTTTTTATATATATATGACATCTTTGTGACAAATTTGTGACATTTATGACCATTTAATACTTCTCATTCACCCTCTCTGACTTAGACTTGTCATTGTCCTGTGATAAAATTCGCAATAAACTGTGATGAAAATCTGCTGCCTGCTTCCTCACACCACTTCAGCAGCTCCCACACAGGACAACGTGCACAAACAGAAGGCAAAACCACATATGCCCAACCAAAAAAAAAAAAAAAGCAAAAACCAAAAGCCTTGGTCAGCCATTCTGTACCTGCAGGCTGGTTCACAAGGTGGTCCATTCACTTTAACAGTGACCAATAGTCCAACTAAAGCAGAATACCACATCGATCTAAAGCACATTTTATACATTCAGGATGTGATATAGAACCATGAGCACCCAAATTTAACACTGCTCCCCTTTTCCTCCTTTAAGGATAGTTTGCTAGATCAGGTACCGGATCAGCCTAAATCAGAGTTCTTCTGTCCACATCAGAAAGCTAGTCACCAGAAACGGGGACACCTCCTTACCTCCATCCGATACCGCCAGGGTCTGCTGGAATGAAAAATACCAAAAAAGGTTTGCGTTAGTTGCGCATACAGTAGAAAAGTACAAACCACTTTAAGATAACACACTGGTTCATGTCTACTGTAGATAACACAAGGACAACAGGGCTTCACTTCCTGGAGGGCATATTTTCCCCATCTTAGGCTAAGCAACAGACAGCCCTATCAACAAGAAGTCTAAACCACCTCAAAATACATTAATAATTAATAATTTGTACTGCAAAGCTGATTGCAATGAAAATCTGCAGCCTTGCCAGGTCATCTAGAACCAGGATGCATTTTAAATGCTGAAACCCCAAAAAGGAAACCAACACAGAGTGATAAAACAGGTGGACTGATTTTATCTTTCCTTGGATTCAGACCTAAATACAACCACACTTTCATTCACCCCAATTACTCTATACAATGAGAACACAATATCTAGTGGTCTTCCTTTCCATATGGCAAAAATATAATAATGTTAAATTTGTTTTTCTTCACATATCTTCCATGCTAGTGGGGGGGGGGGGGGGGGGTCACTGTATGAGAAGTCATATTGGCAAGTATTTGTTTCAACTGTAATTGCTTGTTTCTCATTCATCTCGATCCTTCTTGAATTTTTATCAGATTTCGATGTTTAAGCACCACTTCCCCCCCTCAATGTGCCATACAAGGAGAGGCCACCAACACATCATATTGGTACAAATAACCAAGTATCGCTAAGACTCCTTCCAAATGTTCATATGCATGACAGTGAGAAGAGGTCATTACAAGGGATAGAGAAGGAAATTGATGAGAGACCAAAGGTTTGAAGTTTGGATCTGCACCTTGAATTTCCCTTACTTTGTCTTTTCCCGGGATCTCAATCCAAACTGTGTTCTTGGAAATAAACCCAACTAAAATGATATAAACTTGAGTCTAATCATCAACATTCTAAACAGAGAATCAGAAAAGTGACCAAAATTTAAAACCAGACCCCTAACTGCCACTTGGGCACCTCACAGATGTTAGAGGTTGTTTAAAATAATCCTTCAAGTACAACATACTTTACACACTGCTTCTCCCCCTAGGCCTCACTTTCAGCATTGCTCTTGAAAGCATCCAGCTCACCTTTGATTACACAGTATTTCTCCCTGGTAGGTGACCATCACTTACGTTCAGTGCAACTATTCAGTCCTCTTTAACTTGTACCTTCCTCACTATATCACTAAACTTCCTGTCCAGGCTCTTCACTCCTAGTTTGTGTGCTGTAGGCATCAGCTAGGACTTCCTTCTGGTGTCATGCTCATATTCTCGTATTCTGTTCCTCAATACACCTCTATTGCATCGCTGCTTAGTCTTCTTCCTGCTTCTTACTGCCATTAGTATGGCATTCAAGATGCTCACTCTGACTTGTGCTCTCCTACACAGCTCTTCCAAATACTACTTTCCCGTCTCTGCAAAACCTCAGCTTTGCCTCTAGCTGCCTACTCGATGCATCTTCTTCCTGAGGATTGCTCATCTGAACTATTCCTCCTCTGTCGATTTTTAAGCCCCCTACATCAAAAAACAGATCCAAACACCTCTTCTCAAAACACAATGGGAATGTTAATATTTGTGGTTCAAAGTGCTCTTTGTAATAACTGTTCACATAAAGTTCAGAACGACACTCGCACGAAGATGATCCTCATAAGGTTGTTAACTTTGTGCATTTTAAGAGCACTCTTCCCCAGTTTATAGCATTTATATTCCTATTACATGGTGCATTAGATAAGGTGATCTGAAAATGAACAAATAATAAAGACAATAAAAAGAACAGTCATCGTTTAATATCATGCCATTGCTGCAACCCTAACCTATATCCAGCCTTCACCTCAACAGGCATGGAGTGCAAGATGTCAAACTCCAAGCAATCTGTTGGTCATATAAGTTGAACTACAGTGATAAAAAAATAAAAGCATCTAAGTGCTTAAACAAGTGACGGAAGCAGAAATGTGAAAAAGAGCTGCATGTGTTTTGATTCAGGTGCACGCACAAGTGAGACTGTTTTCGAACAGGATGCGGGTGTGCCTTTGTTGCTGCGTTTCATTCAAGCTTTGGCTTGAGCACAGTACAAAATGGCTCCTCGAATACTTTCAACTTGTGCATCTCAGTTTGCACCTTTGCTGGAAAACGGCCGTCCAAACATTCTCACAGCTCAGATGAACTCTACAGTCCTCAGTCCAGTAGGTTCTGCCTTTGCTAGCAGGAAGTGATCCAATTCCTTGTTCATTTAGATACTTTCAGTGTCTGAATCTGAAACTCTGAAGGATTTTGTAGCCTACAGGCTATCCGAAATAGAGTGGATCCCATAAAATCTTACAAATACATAACAGCAATGTAACATGGCAGTATTTGGTATAAATTGCCCCTGCTTCAACAACAGAGCTTTTTGATAAAGACAACCATAACACCATCATCACATTTGACAAAAAAGTGTCTCAAAATGCTTTGAAATTAAAAGAAAAATTGGGGGGAATGTAGCAAAAATAATAATTTTATGCCATGAAATGATCAATTTGTGTCAAGAGCCTTCAAATGGATGGTCTTCACTGTTCGTTGAAATAATTCATTTTTGAGGTGAAGCTTTAATTAAATGAAATTGGGCAAATACTTGCCCTATTTTTTTTTTTTTTTTTTTTTTTTTTTTTACAGTATCAGTCAAAAATATTCCAAACAGTAGTAAGGGAATTCCCTTCACTAATACACTATGTGCAGCCCCCTCCGAGAATGAATTAGGTTTAGGATTGTATGAGAGATTATACATGTTTACCTTGTTGCTGTGATGTAATCGTCTTGCAGAAGCAAGACAGCAGAAGAAAAACAGATGGGCATCTTCCACTGACAATTTTCCTTAAAACAGCTATAAATGATGAGTGTCAAGTGAACCCACTTTTGAAACATCTGTAGCCATCAGCTCTTAACACTCATTGCTCAATATCACCACATCTTTGAGTCAAACATCCTGTCCCAATGTGCTCATGAGTCCAAAACTGACACAGCAGACAGCAACGATTCTATCTCCATGTGCTTCTGAAATGTGCAATATCAGTGGAACGGCAACATCAGTACAAGGGTTTCCCCATCAAGTTGATGCATTCCTTTAACATACATGCAGAAGTGCCCAGGTCTCACATATGCACCACAACAGTGTGGCCTTCACAAGAACCAATTATTTAAGTCCAGATGCACTATTGCCCCCAAATACATATACACCTCCCAACCCCTTCTAAACATAAACGGTTGGTTGGTGGGCGTAAACCGAGACCCAGGCCTGGCCTCCTGACCACATCCGCCAACCCACAACTTCCGCCCGTCACACAGCACAAGCATCTACAGTGAACTACATTTCGAGAAATTAAGAATGCAAGAAAGCAAAGCCAAGGAAGAAGCGATTCCAGGACTTATGATGCGTTAAACGTTCTCCCTTTAGCATGAGAATGCACAACTGCACACCTAACAAGATGTTTTGCAGTTTAAACTGTCAAAAAGATTGCTTGGTATCTTTAAAATGGAAGCCACTATAAATTGTACCCAATCGTATCACATACAGCCAGAACTTCCTCATTAGGCTAAGGGCAAATTCGCAAATATTGTGTTAGCAACACACCGAGAACGAGAAGCATTGGCTCCAGTGAACGCCAAGAAGCGTTGGACAATACACTTGGCTCCGCCAGCAAGTAGCAGAAGCGCTGCTTTCCAAAAATAAATAAATAACTTTTAACTCCTCTTTCTGCTTCATTTCAAGTCAGCCATGACCCAATAACTTTTAACCATATGAAGGTATAGAACTAGATTTTATTGATGATAACCAAAAGACTTTTCTACCAGTAAGCTTCAAAACCATAGTTGAGTGCAAGACTTATTATGCCCTGTGCGTAATTATTTGCAACGTTAATGTATGATCAGCTAAATATTTTCTTGTCTCCAGACCACTCAGCAAGCAAGCACTCCTTAGTGCAGCATTATAACACAACTCAGCATTCCACAACAAACAGCAGTTAAAACACCTCTTCTTGCTGACTCTGTAACCCCTTAGTTCACAGTAATTCAATGGAGGGAAACATTAAAGGAAATTAACTTTTGTAATATAAACTGTCTCTCAGGACAGAGGTTTCTACATGACATTATAAGAGACCGGCATTCGCTTTCATGATGTAGAGGCTCCAAGCCGACCAAACTCACCATTTGACCCACAGGAACTCCGAGGGCTTTCATTGTTTTAGACATGCCTGTAAATCCAGGCCCACTGGCGCAATCTTAAAATTCCAGGACAATGAAGTAGATTGAAGTTGCAAGAGGTCGAAGGAAACCTACAACCTGCGTCTCTTTCCAACGCTCAGATTCTCCTCATTTCACACAGGCAACTCTTATCTGAACAGGAAGTCTTACCATAGCAACATACCATAGGAGGAAGTGTGGTTACTGTGTGCAAACCCCTTGTTTTCCTTTTTCTGTTGCTGAACATTTCTGCATCAATTTACTGATTGACTTATACCATCATACTTCAAGACTAGGCAGATTTATAATTTATAAATTATACAGTGTTATTTTTCAAGCAAATTGGCTTGTTACTGTGTGGTGAAATGTGAATTTTTGCCTAAACGCCCAAATGTGTTCATTCTTATTCAGCACACAAGTTTCAATTTATTCATTCGGTTCCCAGAACCAGCCAAACAGCCTCCATTCTTATCAGCGCTGGTCAAACTTCTGTTTATTACACCAAACTGGTAATTCTCCCTTGTCTACCACAATTCAGGGATGACAAATACCAAGACAATCTACTGCAATTACTTAAGTTTCTCTTTCTGGGTTGTTTTGAGGCTGTGCTTCTGGAGAGGAAAGCCACAAGAAGCTGCCTGCTTACCTTTGGGTGAGTACTGTGGCTGAGGTTAAAGATCTTTTGGCTCCAAGACTTAAACCACAGCGAGGCTTGAGAAGCCAGGATGCAAAATCCCTTCGATAATTTATGGAATTAGCATATCAGGTGAAAAATAACACACCAACCAAAGATTCTTCAGACTCAAAAGACAGTGGGGCTGCTTCCATCAGTTTGTTACTTGACTTCGCTATACTTATCAATCCCAAAAGTGGTACTTAGCTTATTTTAGAAACTAAAGAAAAAAGTCAGCACTGTATGTTAACTGGAAGTGCTGATAATAAATACTAAAACACTAAATCAAAATGGGTTTTGTTAAATGAATGCATACACAGATAAATCCCCAAAACAGTTACGTTGCAAACTATTGCAGTATTTAAAAACTAACCTGGCGCAGTACGAGCTGCATTTAACATGCTTAAACTTGCAGTTTTACAAAAAAAAAAAAAATATATATATATATATATATATATATATATATATATATAGAGAGAGAGAGAGAGAGAGAGAGAGAGAGAGAGATGTAAAGTAGGCTTGAACCCAAATGGCTTCCCGACAAACCCTTCTTAAGATCTTACTGTGGTCATTGAAAGGGACATGGGAATGAGGACAGCTTTTCTTGTTAGAAAAACACGTGCGATCGCTGCGGGAGGATCGCCGCAAAAAAAGGAGGGAATTCCAGCCAATCCAAGACCGCGCCCCACCAAGTCACGTGACGGTCCCAGAGGGGTTTCCCGCTATGACGCACGACCCCGGTTCTTCGGCGGCTGTTAAGCGTTTCATTTCCCCCTTGACTTCCCCAAAATGAAAATATCTGTAGCGCTGCTTCGTTTGGTCGGAGTAACAAAATTGCTCAGGGTTTACGTTTTAATGGAATCCAGAGAACTTTCGGGTGAGCAAGCGAGTTGCACGCGTGCGACGGAGTCATTTTAAACATAATGGAAACTCCGATTCAGTTTGGGTCGTAAAAGTTTTGTCAAAACAGAAGTTGTGTGTCGGAAAGTATATCAAACTGTCATTTTCACCAGAGACGAAACGACTATGTCATTTAGTGACGGACACGCTGGGGGGGGGGGTCCTGCTCCTCGTGAACCACTTCAAACGCAAGCCCCCTCCCCCAACTCCCTAGTCCCCGCGACGGCGAGCTGCCCGCGCAGTCGCGGTTTCCGCGAAGCTGGCGCGCCGCTGTGAGGGACTGTTGGCGCTTTCTTTTCTTCTTTCTCTGAATGAACTCCATTGCTCCATCAAACACTAAACATTGTTTTCTTGTTTCAAATTTTGTCCAGCAGTGCGCGGATGCGTCTAAGAGCCCGGCTTCCATCTTAAGACGTTTGCCTTCCTATCGAATGACGCGTTTTCTCCCGCAAGCGCGCGCTCCGTCCTCCACAATCGTCTCCCGGCAATTAAAAATACATCCGGGCACTTGACCTCTGAACCCTGATCGTTATTTCTAAATGAATATAAAAAGCTTCCCTGTAGTTATGCGCTAAATGTAAAAATATCGTTACATAATGTATTTATAATAAATCGGAACAAATTGAACCAGTGACGTTACTGCATGTATTTGGAAACAGTACTCGGACAGTAGGTGCGGTGCGGTACCCGGGTTCAAATCCCATCACCTCCTGCAGTACCGTTGAGTAAAGTAAATAATCTAAAATTCGCCAGTAAATATTACCCAGCTGTGTAAACGGGTAAATGACTGTAAGCTGCTAAACACTGTAAGTTGCGCTGTTGCATTTAGCATCAGTTAAATAAATGTAAATGTGCTTACCTGTAGATGGGAGTCCAACCTGTTTGTACCTATAGAGAACGGTCCATTTGGGCCTTGGTGTTGGCCCTCACACCCTCCTTGTTGTACATGATACCTTCAGAGCTGAAAACCAAAAAATTGAATATGAAAAATTATGACAGTTTCCATTGTTTTTTTTTTTTTCTTCACCCCGGCAGGCTGTGCATTCTAATATACAAATTTAGGTTTTCATCCTGTCAAATTATTGACACAGCATGGATCACAACGGCAGATCGCTGATGTTTACCTGGATGGATGTTTCCTCAGGCTCTTTTTGAGCACATGATGCAGTGGGCAGATTAGCTGAAGCTACAGTGTGAATAAATTCATGTGCTACTATGAATTATGATGATTTAATTTAACTGACATTTTTCAAAGCGATGTACTGTATAATCGTATAGTTGTATATATTGCATTATTTATAATTATTTACTCCTTTATTCAGCCGGGTCACTTTTATTGGAGCTTTTACGGGTATGCAATGAACCTTGAACATAAGTTTTGCTGCAGAAGTGGAATTTGAACCCAGGTCCTACAGAAGCGGCTGAAACGTCTACAGTGCCTGCTGCCGCCTAAAGATGAATCCAAAGGAAGGGACGAAAGGTGGGTTTCCCCGCTGATTCTCTTCATGGCACAGGTACCCGCATCGACATTCCCTCCAGGTTTACAGCTTGGCCCGAGTCACATGGAAAAGTACAAGGACCATGGTGACTGATGGTTTCAGCTGCAGGTTTAGAAGCACGTGGCCTTTGCAGAGCCGTGAGAGTCAAGTGCACTTCACACGCAGCGGTGTTCAGTCCCCATGCAGGGCTAAAGTGTGAGCCTTTTAAAGCTCGTTGTATTGGTTTAGTGAGCATTTCACAATGAACCAAATGAACCCTGTGGAAAAGATGCAACTTATTACTGGGTCTCTGCTCGTGTCACGGCTGTTGTTTGCTGCAAAAGTGTGTCGTGAGATAGTAAGCGCATCCGGGCGATACTAAACTTGATAAAACGGCTGATAACTAATTCAAAGTGGGTCTTCTATAAGCTGCAGTTCTGCATAGCTTTGACAAACTAAAACCCAATTCATACTCCTTGTGATGTGTTTGTGGATACGTAATTTTTATTCATTTCTTTTGTATGGGATGGCATTTTAAAGGGACCAATTTGTGACTCATTCTGCTGAAAAGTATTATAATTAAATCTAAGTATGTGTTTGTCTGCATCAGTAGAAATGAATCAGAGCCTCTGGTTACGATGAAATTGCTCCATTGACTTAATGTGATATGCGTGGGTGCTGGATACTAACCAGCACAGACAGCACCTGTTGCTGCACAATTTCAAAGGTGCAGTTGCTTTCTGTACGCCAGTGGTTGTTGGCTCATAAACTTGGGCTTCTTGGATCAGACAAAGCCCTTGTTTTCCTGTTATGTTTCCTGCAGGCTACCGTGAACTCCCTTTTTGACATTATTGGTCATCTAAATTCAAAATGTTTATATTAAATTGGTCATGTTTACAAAATGCATCGATACACACGACGTACTGCCGTTAGAAAATTCTTAAAAACCAGCCTCTGTCTGTCTGTATCCAGCCATTTTTATTCTAAGGCAGCAGTTTATCCTGGTGTTGTCATGGTTACAAGGACATGTTGTGAGCAAATTACTAAAACGCTATGAAGAAATGGCATGGGGTAGATATAGCAGAAATAAATGTGCAAAAAGTAATGAAGAATTAGCAAAATGGCATATATTGCAGGAGATAATGGAAAAGAAAGGAGAAGGCTGACAATGATGGGTGCTTATTTAAATAACTACCGTCTGCCATGGGAGAAGGATTCTCAGGTCCTGGTTTGAGTCCAAATGATCCTCACAGTATGACATTAAGGATGCAGAACCCTTTTGGAGGGGAATTCACAGAAGAGCATCAGGTCAGTGCCTTCAGGGGGCGGGGTCATGCAGGAGTACCTGGCAGGAGGTCTTTATGGATTCATACCAGGTTATGAAAATGGAGTGATGCTTGGCCTAAGTGCTACTTTAACACTGATTTATTTATTCTGAAGGCATCCATTATCTGACAGAAGGGAGGACAAACACAGAGAGGGAAGCATTTACCTTCCTGTCAGGAGCAACTGAAGAAGCCACTGTGGCCTCTCAGGTCAGCTCCCTGATGCATGTTATCATTTTTTCTTGCTGCTTTTATGTCCTTCCTGCAAAAGTAGAGTTTCACTGGGTTGCTCGTTCCCAAGACGGTTAATCTGCGTTTTCGCGCATTGCTCTCGCAGTGTTGCAATTTTACCCATGTGTTCAAGAGCAATATGAACAAACATTTGCCTCGCATCATTAACAAAGCAATAAGGTTTGAAGGTATCCAGGCGAGGTATCACATTAACAAAGCAAGATGGGCCTCAATATTCTGTATTGTGGTTGTACAGAAAAGAGCAAAGCAGCAAATTTTGGATCACTGAGTAAAGTAGAAACCCACAATGAAGACTTTTGCATTATGCAATAAAATAAAAGTTCATTTACAAGTTTTTTTCTGGTGCAGGAGAAATGAATGAGTTTTGCTGCAAATGCTGATTCCGAAGTATAGCCCATCTTTCACCAACAACAAGCTGCCAGCTGTGGGCTGAGCATTTTGCTGAGCTCTGCAGTGTGCGGTCAGACTTGTGCAAATGCTGCTGTCTACTTTTCACTCTGAGATCAACACGCCTGTTCTTCTTTACACAACAAGACAACATGCCCCGGGGGGGCACCCCGGTGGCAGGACACATCAGCATGAGGCAAGCTGCCAGTCTAGGGCAGCAAGCATTAGACTGCCCTAAAATTAAAGGAGATAGAGGGTGGGGAGGTCTATGGGCAAAGGATGCTTTTGTTCTATATGCATTTGCCCCTTAGAGAACTTCCCCAAATGATTTTTTTACAACTTTTTGCCACGGTGAATAAGTTTGCATCTATCATGCGTAGAGCCAAAGTATGCTTAGACTGGTGTGGCAGTGTGCTGGGAACAGCACTGAGCAACGGAGAGGGATCGCAGCGCAACGTAAAAAAAATCTCCTTCCTGTCAGCCGTAACATAACCAATGCCCTGAAGCACACTCATATCAGCTATTGCAATAGAAACAGAGATACAAAAATCTGCACATCTTTGCGGTCAGAAATAATGCAGATTTTTTTTAACCACTGGTCGCTCGTGTAGAGTCTGGTGTCTGCATTCATACTGCACGGCCGCTGCTGGGCCGAACACAGAGAATGATGTCTTGCTTCAGCTGCTAGCAGAGTGCTTGTTCTTCTGCAGAAGTCAGAAATGAAATAACAAATCCTTAAATCGCTTGCAAATTGAATATATTTACATTTTTTCATTCAGCGGACATTTTTCCAAAGTGACTTACAGTGTTACAATACTTAGTTATTCCCCCCCTTTATACATCTGGGTAATTTTTGACTACCAATTTAAAGTACCTTACTCAATGACACTACAATAGAAGGTGGAATTTTAATATTTTTCCTCTGAGTCCAGAGGTGTTTTTATCCACTACACAACCTGCTGTGCTGGTGTTTCTCTCCTTCAAGACAACAAGCGGGGATCTTAGGATTGCGGCGGTGCTTTGGTTTGTTCTAAGGAGGCTGAAGCACACCCCTCCACTTGCCAAAACACAACTGCGCTGTGTTACAGTCATGGCCGAAATTGTTGGCACCCCCGAAATTTTTCCAGAAAATCAAGTATTTGTCACAGAAAAGTATTGCAGTAACACATGTTTTGCTATACACATGTTTATTCCCTTTGTGTGTATTGGAACAAAACAAAAAAAGGGAGGGAAAAAAAAAGCAAATTGGACATAATGTCACACAAAACTCCAAAAATGGGCTAGGCACAATTGTTGGCACCCTTAACTTAATATTTGGTTGCACACCCTTTGGAAAAAATAACTGAAATCAGTCACTTCCTATAACCATCAATAAGCTTCTTACGCTTCTCACCCAGAATTTTGGACCACTCTTCCTTTGCAAACTGCTCCAGGTCTCTCTTATTGGAAGGGAGCCTTTTCCCAACAGCAATTTTAAGATCTCTCCACAGGTGTTCAATGGGATTTAGATCTGGACTCATTGCTGGCCACTTCAGAACTCTCCAGCGCTTTGTTGCCATCCATTTCTGGGTGCTTTTTGACGTATGTTTGGGGTCATTGTCCTGCTGGAAGACCCAAGATCTCGGACGCAAACCCAGCTTTCTGACACTGGGCTCTACATTGCGACCCAAAATCCTTTGGTAATCCTCAGATTTCATGATTCCTTGCACACATTCAAGGCACCCAGTGCCAGAGGCAGCCAAACAACCCCTAAACATCATTGAACCTCCACCATATTTTACTGTAGGTACTGTGTTCTTTTCTTTCCATTTTCGGTAAACAGTAGAATGATGTGCTTTACCAAAAAGCTGTATCTTGGTCTCATCTGTCCACAAGACGTTTTCCCAGAAGGATTTTGGCTTACTCAAGTACATTTTGGCAAACTGTAGTCTTGCGTTTTTATGTCTCTGTGTCAGCAGTGGGGTCCTCCTGGGTCTCCTGCCATAGCGTTTCATTTCATTTAAATGTTGACGGATAGTTCGTGCTGACACTGACGCTCCCTGAGCCTGCAGGACAGCTTGAATTTCTTTGGAACTTGTTTGGGGCTGCTTATCCACCAGCCGGACTATCCTGCGTTGCAACCTTCCATCAATTTTTCTCTTCCGTCCACGCCCAGGGAGATTAGCTACAGTGCCATGGATTGCAAACTTCTTGATAATGTTGCGCTCTGTGGACAAAGGCAAATGTAGATCTCTGGAGATGGACTTGTAACCTTGAGATTGTTGATATTTTTCCACAATTTTGGTTCTCAAGTCCTCAGCCAGTTCTCTTCTCCTCTTTCTGTTGTCCATGCTTAGTGTGGCACACACAATGCGAAGACTAAGTGAACTTCTCTCCTTTTTATCTGCTTTCAGGTGTGATTTTTATATTGCCCACACCTGTTACTTGCCCCAGGTGAGTTTAAAGGAGCATCACATGCTTGAAACAATCTTATTTATCCACAATTTTGAAAGGGTGCCAACAATTTTGTCCAGCCCATTTTTGGAGTTTTGTGTGACATCATGTCCAATTTGCTTTTTTTCCTCCCTTTTTTTGTTTTGTTCTAATACACACAAAGGGAATAAGCGTGTATAGCAAAACATGTGTTACTGCAATACTTTTCTGTGAGAAATACTTGATTTTCTGGAAAAATTTCTGGGGTGCTAACAATTTCGGCCACGACTGTATGTATATTAGTAATTTATCATTGGCTCCAGGTCATCTGCAGTGCGTGAACATGTGCCTGCTAGGTCATGAAGTTATTAAGAATTGTGAATGTGGCTTGAAGATGCTGCTTTAACAGGTTGGAATATTTATATCTGAAGGTTGTCACTATGCTGTTGCTTTCTGAATAATTGAAAGCAGCTTCATAAAATTGCTCTGAGTTGAGATATCTATACAGAGGGACTTCTGCACAGCCTAGAAGAATTATCTTCTTTTACATCACCAGCAAAAGAAGCCTGGTTGCTCTTTAGCAGCATTTGTCAGCAGATGGTCTGAGTATGTGGGCACCTGAGCATCACACCAATATGTGCTTGGTGAACATCCCATTCCAAACCAGTGGGCATTAATATGGAGTTGCCCCCACTTTGCTGCTATAACAGCCTCCATTCCTCTGGGAAGGCTTTCTAGCAGAAATGTGTCCCCAAGCTTAGATTTAAATTAGTGTTCAGATACAGTGCACTTATTAGCCACAACCCAGAGACTTACAATTCCGTGCACGGCGATCAGCAGCATTGTAGGAAGGGTTGTTGATATGGTGAATGCCTGTGTCTCATTTTTGGGAGGGCGGGGTTACAATGAGCCGGAGACAGTTGCAAAGGCTGTCTATGTCTGACAAGTGTCAGCCCGGAGGCACAACCCAGCAGGAAGCACGATGAAACATGAGTTTGTTGTGTCCCTGTCCCCAGTGTAAGAATGGAAGCAGGAGAAAGAGGTGTAGAAACATAAATCTTCCTTTAATGTGAACAAAGGGAGCCTTTTCTAGGGCCACTGTTGGGTAGAGAAAAAGTCATTTGCGTGACCATTTGTATGAAAAAGATGTATTCTGATGTTACTATGTCCCTTCTGAGATGAGCGCTAGTCAATTTTACTGGAATGAACTCACACAGGAGGGCATGTTTGAAACCTGGGGAATATTTTTCTCTGGCACATCAAAGGCATTCAGTGCTTTGCCAGCATCTGTCAGGGAACTGACATTCATTTTGATGATCCACGACCCCCTCATAGATCTCTGGTACATAACCTGCATCTGTCACTGCAGCTTCCATCTTCCTCTGTCATGTACAATGTCTCTGTTCAACGATTATTCCATTCTTTATATACGTTAAAAAAAAAAAAAAAAAACTGGTTAAAAGTTCATTAAAGGTAAAGCTGGCAGTGTGCTGCCACCCAGTGGTAATAGAAATAACAGCAAATATTCTTAAGAAACTTCACTTCAAAGGCATTTTCTCTTTAGAACTCCGCATATTATCAGGAGTTATTCTTGTCCTGTGTTGTTAGAGGTTACATACATGTACATATACACTGTATGGCCAAAAGTAAGTGGACTCCTTCTAATGACTAAGCTGAGCTGTTTCAGCTGCACCCACCCAGCTTTGTGGCCATAGTTTGGGGAAGGAGCTCCTTTTGTGCTCTAGCATGGCTGTGCCCCCCCATGTGCACAAAGCGAGCTCTACAAACGTATGGTTTGTACAGGTTGGTGTAAAAGGATTTGAGTGGCTGCACAGAGCCCTGACCTCAACCCCACTGAACACCTTTGGGATGATTTGCGAGCCAAGCCTTCTCACCCGATCTCACTGAAGATCTTGTGGGTGAATGGGCACAAATTCCCAAAATCTGGTGGAAAGCCTTCCCAGAAAAGTGGGGGCTCTGTTATAGCAGCAAAGGGCAGGCAACTCCACATGGGTTTAAAATGGGAGGTTCAGCAAGCACATATGAGGGTGATGCTCAGATATCCACATACTTTCTGCCATAAAGTATACATTAAGATTGCACAAGTAAGCTTAATCAAGCTTTAAGTGTAAACCCTCCAGAATTTCTTCAGCATGACGAGGGATTGGTCAGACCCATTACTTGGTAGTCATCCAGCAATTTGAGTTTGTGTTGTTTTACTTTTTATTATAAAGTCTGATGACAATAGCTATCTGTAGTGGTCAGGCCACATGGGGTACAGTGCTCAGTTAAAAGCAGCACCTCAGCCTGTAGGTGTGTCATGCTCTGCAGTTTGATGACTTGTCCTGTCTGCCCACCAGTTACACCCGCCAACTGTTTGGCTTGGAGGACGAAAGATGTCAGGTACACAAATATGAAAATCCATGGAGGTTCTGACATACATAACATGGTGAGCTGATTTGCATTGCCTCTGTGATATGATTATGTAATGATGTGCCTTCTGAAGCACAGACATCTCACTGTTTTTCCAGGTACACAGATGGTTACTTCCTCTACCAGGGTGTTCATCTTCCAAACAGAGTGACCTGCTTTCAGGTAAGCTGTGACACGGGGTTTACTCATCTACAATGTATGCTTATTATGTTGGTGCCAAATTAATTTTTAAATTGTATATATTATTAAAGGGTATAAACATAGCTTTAGCGCAGCACAGCAGGTAGCGATGGTGCCTCACAACACCCGGGCTCTGGGTTTCGATTCAATGTGAGTTCAAAAAAATTACACCCACAGTCCAAAGGTACGTGATTCAGGTGAATTAGTGACTTTAAATGGCTCTTAATGTGTGAAGGAGCATGCGTGTGTGTGTGTGTGTGTGTGTGTGTGTGAGGGACTCGGCACTGCACCAACAGTTATTGATAATGGTGAGCATCCCCAAAACAGAAACTACTCACAATCCTGTCTGACTCATGCCTGCAAACATTATTTAATACCCGGTACAATAATAATTATTAGTTCTTGCTGCTTTTCAACAAATGCTGATCAAAAGCTTCTTTTTTAAACCATGACAAAATCTGTTCTTAAATCTATAATTCATATGGATTTCTCTTAAATACGTGGTAAGATTAATACAGAAACATTCTGTAGATATTGGGAAGGTACTGTATATTGGTGAATATTCTCACTGAATAACTTGTCCCAAGAAACAATTGTCAACCTTTTTTTCTTCTTCTTCTTCTTCCCTTCCCCGATTTCATGTCAGCAGAATTCCCAAGTTAACCATGAGCTCAACTGACTCTCTTCTGTGGCTGATGGCTGTTGTGGTTCTGAGAAGTAAGTGTTGGTGTTTTCTCCAGTGGGCCTCGAGTCCCTTAGTTCGGAAATCAACGTCTGCTTTGTTTCTTTATGGAGTCCTCCTTAATCAGGCTAAAGTAAAAAAGGTGTTCACCTCCGTCTTTACGTACTCTCTCATATCCACAGTGGTAAAAAGTGATACCGATGGCTGTAACTTTGTGTCCTGCAGTGAAAATTTGAGCCAGACCACACAAAATATTAAAACAGAAAACGGTAAGAGTCTATCTGTGCAGTCCTTATGTTTTAATTCTACCCACGTGTTTGATGCACAAATGGAATTTTAGGGCTCAAACCTTTTCATGTTCCTTTATTTTTATGTGGCTAGTTGTTAACACAAGTACTGATGTCCACCATGTCTGGTGAAATATTGCACCAGTCACTTGCACTCCACAGCCCTTCAGCGTCTGCCTGACCAGCAGCTCCACTACTGTGCTCAATGGGAACAGCGTCAACCTGGTCTGTAATTATACCCTGCCCTACAGCCCCATGGAATTCTACTGGTACAAGAATGAAGAACTCCTGAAAAACAACACCTCCAGTAACTTAACAGTGAACAACTTTATGCTTCAGGATGAGGGGAACTACTACTGTGTGGTCAATTGTCAATGTGGGAATTTCTCATCTGGGATTGTAATGATAGGTGGGCTTCAGTTTCACTTTCCTCTTAAGACATTCTTGAAGGCCTCTGTTTCCAAAGCACTCGTGTGGGGTAACCCTACTCTTTTTCTTGGCTTCTGATTTCATTTGAAGGCATCACGTACACAAATGATTACATCCTCATCATCATCTGTGGCACGATAGGAGTGGGAATTCTCTTGATCTTCATCATGGCTATGAAATACACCCTGAAGAGAGAAAATGGTGAGTTCGACTTTAAAGCTCAGGCGTTGCTTCCTCTGACAGGCGAATCCGACTAATCGATTCCAAGCCGCAGGGGTGCGAGTGAGTTAAGATAATGCCACAGGTCTTCCGGGTTAGTAGGTTGATCCAGACAGATCAGTGTTCTTTCATTACGACATAGAGGTACTTCCATCAAGATCTGCAATGTTCTTCCATGTGAATGCCCTTCTTTGTGATCTCACAGCCCAGAACAAGGCCAGGAACAGACAAAATGCAATAAATGCTGCAATGACAGCCAACAGGTCTTGGTGAGTAGGTGGCACCTAAGCCTTATGCCCTACTCAGTGAACATCCAAAGCTAGCATCAATTTTATAGTTGGAAATAACACCAACCACAGAGATGAGCTATGACCGAAAGTCATTTGAATAATTTTGCTTCCTGGTGGTGCAACAGTGTCTTAATCATGTTGCTGAATGCTTTTGTTTGTTTATTTGCTCACTAGAACTTGCAGACGTGTGCAAAACTGGATGGGCAGAAGATGGAGGCTTCACACCATCTGGATGCTTTCTGCTGTATTTTTTTCATTATGACTGGTTGTCGCATCGCGAGGCCCAGGAGATGTAGTTGTGTTATTAGTTCAGTTGTACTACTCTGTTCAAATCCATACATCTATCCGTCAAATATTATTAATCTCTGTATCCTGCTCAGGGTCATTGCAATCTGGAGCCTTTACAGGAATCTTAGGGTGGTGGGCTGTAAAACCTTCCCCCGGATATATAAAGTTAAACAAAATTGTATGAATTTTATCTTATTTTACATATCAGTGTGTACATGTATTTGATCAACAACTGAACTTCAAAGAATGTTTCTGTACAGCAAACTTTCAAGCAATTAAACTCATAATTCGAACATGTTCCAACCTTTGTGACTCTGCCACCAAGGTTATCGCCGAGATCTGGGCTGCATTTTCGGGGGGGAGATGCAAAAGAACAGGAAAGCCCTGTCTGGGCAAGTGAAGTGAGGGTTCGGGTCAGAAGAAGGTTCCAGAAAAAGACAGCAGGCCATTGTGTGCAGAAGGTACAATGCAAGTGAGGAGGGCATGAAAGCAGGTTTAAGCCTCTCTTGAGGCCCAAAATACTACATGACAGAGCCAGGGACACAGCGTCACAAGCAGGGAATTATGACTGTATCTTTATTTCTGGTAGATTTACATGTGGGGTTTGGTTTCATAAGAATTTTACCGCAGAGACGTTAATACAGTAAATAATTTATCATCAGTCGCTGAAACAGAGCTATAGTTAGTCAAACCATCTGCTTCACAGATATATGTACATTAATGGCCTATAATAAGGAAAGATTCACCTTGAAAAAAATTGCAGGCGCACAGAAACTAAAATTACTTTCCTCTTACAGCTCAAATGTTTCATCTCCCAGATCATGAAATATGTTATTAGGGCAAGGAGATGAGTAGTGAAGATTTGTGGAAAGTGTCTGTCACTTGGCCCGGGTGACTTCCTGAGTGGCAGGCTGAACGAGGATAATCCGGGTGAAGTAAGTCTCTAACTCTGGAAAGGGGGGGTGAGGACTATAGATGGACAACGGCAGCTAATTCGGGTCCCGTAATCCGTGGCCCCCACCCTCTTAGCTCACCGCTCTGAGGCCGTGTGGGGGCAGGGTGAGGTGGGGGTGGTGGAGAGGTACAGGGTGCCTGCGTTGAAACAGACTGCCACCGACCTGGATAGCACGTTCACCTGTGCAGCACGCTGAAGAATGTAGCTGTGCTCTCCCGTACCTGATCCCGAGGAGCAGGAGGAACAATGGGAGAGGCTCACAAGGTATGTACCTGGGGCTCGCTGGTGCTTTCACCGCTTTTTCTTGACTGGGGGTTGTACTGCGCAGCTTTGTTTCTAATACACCTGTTTTTCTGAGGGGAGGACACAGTTAAGGGTTGCCATCAGCTGTTACAGCAAACCGTCAAACTTCCAAGGTCTACTTGCCTCTCGCTTTCTTGAGACATTGCCGGATTTCTCAAAGTTGCTCCACTCCCCTCTCTATTTGTGAGCGTTCAGATGTTTGTTTTCAAAGCAATCTATATGTTTTCCTCTTATTGCTAATTATTTTTTGGTTACGGTTGCTTAGAGCTTTTTTGTGGAGTTTAAACTAAGCTGCGATGGCCTTGCTGTGTTATCCTGTCTTATTAAATGTGAAATTGCTTGTTACTGCCTCACTCCACTAATCTCATTGCATTACTCAACGCTCCAAAGGCCGCAGTCGACTGTAAGTAAATATCTCTGAATGAGCATCCCATCTAGTCTTTGGAACAGGTCGCATGAAAAAGTAAAAAGTTCAAATGATCTGTCACTCACATTTTATGAATGTTCCTTGCAGCATGGTTCAATTATGTTATAAATTGCTGCGTTGGCCCAAATATAAGATGCTCTTTTTTCTGGGAATTTAAAAAAAAAATGATGGGGTTGTCATATT
The DNA here is from genome assembly GCA_018136845.1 of Heterotis niloticus. Classification (NCBI taxonomy): domain Eukaryota; kingdom Metazoa; phylum Chordata; class Actinopteri; order Osteoglossiformes; family Osteoglossidae; genus Heterotis; species Heterotis niloticus. The sequence continues at coordinate 29,474,302 of CM030890.1, forward strand.
GGGGGCCTAGACCTATAAAGGTCATAAACTCTACAACACCTTATCTGCTGGCATCAATGATCCACAGAAATGATCAACTGAAGCCAGCAAATGTGTGAAAGATGGCGAATCCTCGAGATGGTCTTGAAAAAAAGAAGCTCAAAGTTAGGCCAAATTAACTAAGGACTGAGGAGGAGTTATGGTGCCAGTTTTAAAATAACGGTGATCAATGAGGCAGAGGTGTCAAACAACTCTCAAGCAGCCAAGAAATACAAAGTTACAGAATTGTTCGAAGAGCCCAAAAAGAGCATCTTAGAAACACAAATATGGTAAATATAAGTAAACATGATTTTTCTTTCTAAAGATAAAATGTAATGTTCCAGAAACCTTTTTCCAAAATGAGTGTTGAAAAAGAGGAGCTCATCTTATAATCAGGATCGTCTTATATTCTGGCCAACTGGGTACATTTTTTCCCAAAAATGCAAGGGATTCTGAGACAATGAATTGTGAAAGTCTTGTTTAATCAATAGGAATTGCAGTTGTAGAGCTTTGAGTTGTTTTTGAGAGAGGTTTATTCTGAAAGTTGTCGGTCATTTTCATGATTATACAGTGTCTTGCAAAAGTATTCAGTCCTTTTGAAAATGATCAACATCACCTGGATTACAAATAATACTTGCACATATTTTCTCAGCCAGCATTTTTGTTGTGAACTCATATGTTCTAGCACTAAATTGTCAGATGCAAAACAAGCTGTTTGTCTGCAGATATTCTAGAGAAAACGAACAACTGAAAAATGCTGGTTTCATAAGTATTCAGACCCCTCACGTTATTACTTCTGGACCAGGGTCTGTTCTCTGTCATCGAGAAGCTGAAGGGCACCACAGAGCAGGAGCTCAGGATAGTTCTACTAGGCCTGGACAACGCTGGTAAAACCACCCTGCTGAAAAGCTTGGCCTCCGAGGATGTCAACACCATCACTCCGACCCAGGTGAGGGGGGACCACAGTGGTCACGCGCTGTAGTCACTGTGCTCCAGACATGAAAAAGTCCCATTTGTAGCAAATGTCATATGGGCCCCTGTAAGGTGGTCACAACCAGAATGTGAAGCTCTCAGTCCAAACGCGTGTGAACATTTCCTTCTCTCATACAAAAACATGGCACTAAATCAAGACCCAAGGTTTAAGTGAGCAGTTTTTACACTCAGGCCCAAAGCCAGGACACCACAAGATCTGGGTGGCCCAGATCCTAAATAGCCTTAGCCATCCTTTCCCTTGGCTGCTGGGAGACCAGCTTAAGATCTGTAAGAACTTGCTCTCCTCTCTAGTTATCTAGTAAAGTGATATAACAACAAATACTGGAATCCGGAGCCCAAACTGCAAATATGGTCGGGGCTGATGCTTCAAGGTCAATTACAGATGTGTGTCTGACAGTCTTGAGTATGAAGATCAATGGCTAAAATGAGTGCTGGGTCTCTCCCATTGTGTACACTGCCTTTTCACCGTGTTAGCAAGTAATTTACCATGATCTCTCACCAGGATGCACTGAACGCACTGAAAAGGCTAATAGTGCAATATGGAAGAATGCCTGTACTATTTACTACGGTACACACAGTACACTGTATGTAAACACTGAGTAAATATTTTAATCGGGGTGTCCTGGCATTTCAGCATTTATTTCATTCCATTAAAATTTCGTTGCGTGTTTAATGGGACCATTTTTATTACTGAAAACTCATCACATTCTGTTAACTTCATTCAGAACAAATTCAGCATAAAGGAAAAAAGTGACGAATGTTCGGAGAGCATAATCGACTGAAATAAGTGAAAATTTGTTTAATTTATTCACTAGACAGCTCTTTTCCAAGACTGCCATATATGCCAGAGGACTGAGCTCAGTGTAGTTCTGCCCAACAGTCGCTCCCAAACTCCAATTTAACCATTAAATCAAAGCTATTTTATTATTATTATTATTATTATTATTATTATTATTATTATTATTATTATTATTATTATTATTATTATCATCTAGCTGATGTCTTTCTCAAAACCAGATTAAAGTGTTGTGTTTTAACATATGAAGGTCACAATAGGTCCAATGTTCCAGGTCAACTTTGCTGTCATTCAGCACTTATGCTGACCTACAGAAGAGAAGAAAACGTAGTTTCGTTCATTTCTCTTTTTCCATTTTTCACTTCTCTGTGACTGCGCCTGAGAGAGAATCCACACCAGTCTTTGGTGAGAGATCGTATCAAGCGGAGAAGGAAGACTCGGGCTTTCTAGATGGGTGGTTTGAGATATTTTTGATGCAGATTTGTATACGCAAGTGTCTGAAGAATGCGTTAATGTATTAATAATAAATACGGTGACCTTTGGTTTGACCTGTGCATCCACACAGCTGACCGCACCGAGTCACTGATGCCATTTCCTCCACCGGCTTTGTGTCCGACTACCCTTCAGGGTTTCAACATTAAAAGCATGGCCTCCAATGGCATGAAACTGAACGTTTGGGACATCGGGGGTCAGCGGAAGATTCGTTCCTTCTGGAAGAAATACTTAGAAAACACAGATTTGCTGGTGAGTGACCGGAGTCTGCTTGGCGACTGGGAACCACGACCCAGTCAACCGTAATTACTAAGGATCTGTTTTCCTTCCAGATTTATGTCATAGACAGCGCAGACAAGAAGAGGTTCGAAGAGACTGGGCAGGTAAGTGTGGCGTTGCTGTAAAATGGAGAAATGAATACGTTTGTAATGTTTATATTTTATTGTTTTCATAGCAAGAACACAGGAGATGATGATGTGGGATGTGAGATACAGGTGTGATGCAAAGTCCTCCTACCAGGTGGTGTGTCATCCTCATTGGTTAATATAAGAAATATACACTGATCAGCCACAACATTAAAAGCACCGACAGGTGAAGTGAATAACATTGTTTGTCTTGTTACAATGGCCCCAGTCAAGGGGGGGCGTATTAGGCAGCAGTTCTTGAAGTTGATGTGTTGGAAGCAGGGAAAATGGGCAAGCATAAGGACTTGTGCGTGCGTGTGTGCATGTGTGTGTGTGTCTTCAGCCTTTTAACCGCTAAAAATGATTGACCAGGGCAGCATAAAATGTTTCAGATTTATTTATTTTTTCTTTTGCTAAACATCTTCCAAAAATGTTGTTATTTTTACTGTTATTCATGAGTTATTGATGTTATTAATGAGTTATTTAGGCGAACTACAAGGCTACCTCAGCCGGAAGGAACCTTCAAGTTCCTTCTTGAAGCAAGGTTTCAAAAATGTAGTTATTGTTTAGTTTTGTAACTGGTTACAAAGTAACTTTCAGTTTTTGTTTATTAGTTATTGTAGCGCTCAAAGTCTGCGGTGCGGGTGTCCTCAGCATGGCCCCTTCTGTTCGCCTGGGCAGGAGCTGTCGGAGCTCATTGAGGAGGAGGATCTGAAGGGGGTTCCACTGCTCATCTTCACCAACAAGCAGGATCTGGCCACGGCCTCCCCTGCCAGCGAGATCGCCGAGGGCCTCAATCTGCACACGCTGCGCGACCGGCAGTGGCAGATCCAAGCCTGCTCCGCGCTCACTGGGGAGGGAGTGCAGGTGGGCACCAGCAGGGGGCACTGCAGTATACAGCTGCAGGGGAATGTGCGTTCTAGAAGGACCGGGTGCACAACGGCACCAAGGTCTGTGCAAGAACACAAATGCTATAGGGAAGCCAAAAAGGAAAGACTGTTAAAGATTTTTAATTGTTTTAATTATATCCCCCTTGGGTGTAATGCGATGGTTTACCTTCATGCCAGGTTGCTATGCTAGTGATTCCTTTCGTACCTTTCCCTCCCCCTCTGTCTGAACTTTTAAGTACTTCTGTACTTCAGACGTAAAAAAAAAAATCATCTCAAGATTAGAAGCTCCACGCAGCAGCAAGGTTTCCAGAGGTAACATTTGAAAGTAGTGTTAAACAGCGTTAAAAAGATATTTAAAAATATGTAAATGCAGGCGATTTAACTTTCCTTTTTTTTTTTTGAGCCGGCACTGCAACTGACCCGGCAACAACGACCCAAAGCCAAAGATGTCCAATTCCATTTGCGTCCTCGTTCGAGATACACGCGCTGTGTCACGAGGCCCAAGTGCAGCGTCCCCGTATCTGCTGTCTGCTCCGACAGTCACGGTGCGGCAAAGGCGAGGGCAGCGCATCGGCCCGAGGCGAGAGCAGCGTCAGGGAAACGGTCCCTATAGCAACGGACAGTCCTGACCAAGAGTTTCGTGCAAGTGGCATGACTCATAAATCAAGATTACAGAAATAATTACATCTTGGCAATGAGTAAACTTTGGATTTACAGGAACGCATTGAAAGATGCCGCTAATATATTTCCAGTGCTTTCCTCCAATAGGTTTGTACCCCAAGCTGATTATAGTTATTTACCCAGCTGGGTGGTTTTACTGGCACAATTCACACTAAGCACTCAAGGCCACTTTAATCCCTGCTTAAAAGGTCCCAAGTTTTTTCAAACTCTAACCATCACGCCTCCTGCTGGTCCAAATGGTTCCTGAATTTTCCCATTGCTTGCGCATAACTGATCCTCATGGGGGGGGCGACATAGAGACATTTTATTTGTTTGAAGAAGCTGATTTCTAATCTGGAGTTGCCCTGCGATGCAGTGCAGTATTTAAATTTCTTTTACAAAATGAATATTTTAATGTACAACGAAATTCTGCCACCAAAGTGCTGCAGGGTAAATTAATCCTCTCATTTTTTCCCCTCCCATAAAGACTTATTAAATACTTACAAAGTCAAAGTGTTTTAATGAAGTTGCCCACATTTGATCTGAAAGTTTCCATAATTTTAGGTTTTATCTCCTGACAGAGTGAGCTTGTGAACGTGCCCTTCATTTGAGATGCAGCCCCGCGGCGCCAAGATGAGGCCTCCGCGTCGCTCCCATCAATTCGTTCCCTCACGCTCCCCTCCTGTGTGTTCTGTTCTTCTCCGCAGGACGGAATGAACTGGATCTGCAACAACATTGTAAATAAGAAAAAATAAAACCGGTCTGCTGCCACCTCGGAGACACTGTTCTGGGGGGGGAAGACGAGCGGCCCTACGTCTCATTTTTACACCTTCAGGCTCTTTTGTTGTCCTTTTAAATAAGTTTATCACTGAGGAAAAATTGCTCCGGGTTATATTTTTGACTGAATTTGGCTTCAAACTACCGACGCACACAGTGCTTTGCAGTGCGTGTGTGCTTTTTTGTCCTGATTTCTGTTCTCCAGGGGGGCATCACACAAGAAAAATAAATGACTTCACAGATGAAGTGCTGTTATTTTTTCTTCTTTCTTTTTTACCTTTCTCCCCCCCCACCCTTTTCTTTTTTGCCACTCGTGAGGTAGATACAATACAAAGAGCTGCTGGATGAAAACCCGGTTGCGGACCACGTGAATGAGACAGATTAGGCAGAGGGTGGGATTTGTGGCACTGTGTGGTAGCCATGGAAACGGCAGGCTGGTGAGGCAGGTTTTGCGATAGCATCCAACACCGAGATGATAGCACTGCGGGACGCAACCACAAACGGTGTTAATAAGTGCGTTCTTACCGTATGTAACTGAGTGCGGTCCGGGTTGTTGTCTGTTTCGAGAAGCTACGATTAAAATAGCACTTCACCACCTGCCTCTGTGTGCTTCCTGAACTTCTGCAGAAGACCTGGAGACGGATGTCTTCCTCCATGCCAAGTTGTTGTTATCGCTTCCCTTCATGCCACTGTTGGAAATCAGTGAAAATGTGAACTTTTGCCCTCTCTGCCTAAACCCTGAGCACTTTTTCCACTCCAGCAAGCACCCCCCCCACCCTGAAACCAATGGAGTGTTCTTGCACATCATGAAGGGGTCACAAACCCATGACCACCAGAGGACTGAATATGCACATGGATGGGAGGTAGGGGACAGCAGAGGGGTTTGGGTCTCTCGCTTTTGTGGAACATCTTGCCATTTCTCTGAAGGTCAAGCACGGTTTTCTCTGATGTCCAAAAGCCCTTGCAAAGGTTTTGCCCCTCCCTCCAAACCCAACCATGATTCTCCAGACCACTACAGCCCACAACAGTAGTAGCACAGTGGACTTCAAGCAGAACTCTGCCCCTATCTGCATCTTTCACCCTTCAAACCACACATACTGAATCCCTACATCCCCAGCACAGCATCTCTCACTAAAGTTTGGCGTTAGTTGAACTTTGTTTCGTTCTTATACTAAGGTTTTATTCACAAATATTTGTTATGAAAACTGTATAATTTAGATAACCAAGTAAATATTTGCAAGTTTGAAACACTAGTGTAGAATCTGCTGTTTAAGCAGTGATTTATATTTACCGTGAGTGAAGAAAGGTGACTCTTAAACCACTTTAAGGAATATGTGTCTCCATCCACGGCCTAAATTAGCGTGGCTACTACAAAAGGTGACTTTTTTTACCACATTTTACACTGTGTTACTAAGGACCATGACTGGTACCAAAACCTTTTGCGTTTCAGAGAAGTGTGCAACTGTCCTAAAATGACTCTTTCGACTCAAACAGAAAATAAACACAGCCGCTGTGAAGGTAACATGACCGCATAGCCAAGAGAAATAACCTCATTTTATGAAAAAAGTGTTTCATGCCTGGGACACTTCAGGTCTTAACAAGTACCCCTTTGCACCCTGAAGACAGTGCCATGGGCAAGGCGCCATCACCAAAAATAAAACATTCATTGTACATAAACATTCGTTTTAGTACACTTGTGTGGATCAGCCAGGTCTGGAGGCAAACTTGGCCCATTTGCTAGGTGTGTGTGTGTATGCGCCCATAGGTCTGTGAGAAACAGCTGGCTCAAGCCTCTGCTTCTCCTAGCTGGCTAAAGCTATCCTGCAGACACAACCTGCATTGTGCCCCCCAGGATCCTCCCATATCTCACCAAACACCCTGCACAGTTCCTGGTCCAGGCCACTGTGCCATCCATCCTGACCTACTGGAGCATCTCCCTGTCTAATCTTCTGGCCTCCACCATCCACCTCCCTGCTGGTCCAAAACACTGCAGCCTGGCCTGTTTGACCTGCCAGAGCGTTCCCATGTATCACTGCTTCTTATCTCAAAAAGACGCCTTCACTGGTTACAGCTTTCAATGCCTTTAAAAAATCGACGCATCTCCCCCTACAGAACCTGACCACTCATCCACCTCTGCCCACTTGTGTTTCCCATTTCTCCAGAGATTTATTGGAACCAAGCCCTTCTTTACATCAAAACTGCTGAATTCCTCCCATCACAAAGGGTCTCAAAACCTACATCCTTCAGATGCATGTAAAACTCTTCTTCTGGCGTAGAAGTGAGGTGCGCATCACTTTGGAGATGCATCTCCAAAACAAATAAATGTAGATGAACAATTGCAATGTGTGTTGGGGAAGGAAGCCCGGCTGGAGGTGCTCAGTCCGCCAGGATCCATTCAGCGATTAGCTATTATTTATTTATATTTTTCCAATCATGGGTGAGAGAATAAAACATCTTTGGAAATGATTTTAATGTATTAATTCTGCCAAAATGTCATCAAAATCAAAATGTAACAGTATTAAGTCATATATTAATCTATATAATTAAACAAATATATTAATATGTATTAAGTGCATACAGTTAAGATTTAAGATTGTATTTTTAATGGCGCTGACCAGTTACTTTAAATGTTTGTACTTTAGCATGGGTCAGTGATCATAAACTACTGAGCAAGTCAAAAAAACTGATCTTAAGGCCTCATTTAATTCATGAGCTGGAGATGAAAAGGAGAAATAAACGTGAAGGTCATTTACACAATTCTGTCAGTGGGGAAAAATGAGACGGATGTGTATATTTTTATAGGCAGTCGTGGCTGTGTCCTCGGCTTCTCGCTTGTTTGTGCTGCACCTCTGCTGACCTGTGATGCTGGGCTGTGATGTCATTTGCTTGTGCCAGGTTGTCATGGAAACTGCACTTCTACCAGCCACCGCTTCCTTTGGCAGCATCACAGTGAGGAGAGGAGCACAAGCGAGAAGCAGGAACACAGACTGCAGGTGCGGGGGGGTTCTTATTCATACCTGTAAATGTGTGTGTGTGCATGCGTGTGTGTGTGTGTGTGTGTGTGTCTGTGTGTAGGCAAAGGAGACAACAGTTATTTTGACTCAGCTTGATCAGTAACAGGATTTAAATACGAACCTAAGTTCCTACAAGTTGATGGTTGTTCCGTTTCTGCCTCTTTCCTAAAAAACATTTATGTCATTGCTATAAATACGAAGGCCTTTCAGTTTGTTTTTCCAGAAAGTATAGGAATCAGTGTTTATTGCATTTTACTTTCATGTGATCCTCGGGCTTTAAAAAAAAAAAGGATGAGAGCAACAAACTGGCAGTTATTGTAAAAAGATGTAGAAAAACCTTTCATTCTGACTGTAAGCTTTGAATAAAGTTTTTTTTATTCAATCATTGAATTTTTTTTTAACCTTTAAATTGTTAAATTATCCAGTAAAACTGCCTTAGTGGATTTTATCCAACTTTCAGCAAATACATCCGATCCGTCCTCCCATCTGTGATTATTAAGTGCTTAATCCTGGTTTGGGTCACAGCGGTCCAGAGTCCATCCCAAAATCACTGCGCAGAAGTCCGTAAACACATTGTTTCATTCATGTATAATAATTAAGAAGATAAAAATTAAAAAGCTGTGCAAGTGACTCATAAGAATATGAAGGCGGTGTCTTGTTGTTCTTATTTGACTGTGAATGTCGAATGAAAAATATGCAACCAATACAAAGGAAGTTGGGAGCTTCACAGCCAGTGAGCTGCATGCTTCTTCACAGCTTCAGGGCAGGTTGTGCCGTCCTCCGGAAACGTCTCTAAATGTCAGGATGGTCAACAGGACAGCGCTTCTCACTGAGCACCTTCTGCATTTACACCTTGGCCAACAGGTTGACACAAAAGAAATAATTGCCAGAGGTCTATTTTTTACATCAAGGTCAAGAGAGTCTAAAGAAAGCTCAAGGAAAGGTTGAGATGAATATGAGTTTGAAACTTATTCTAACCAAAGCTTTCCTGTTTTCAAGGCAGTGATCTGTGGCCTTTTAGGAAGGAACAAAGTTGGCTATGCCGGAGATCCCCTTCCTTAGCTTGTTGACCCCCACACCTACAACTCTACCTGGGTTCCCCACGGGCGACCCCCATGTGCGTGTGCATGCCGTCCTCACCGTCATCATCTTCTGTGTGGTGTGCTTCCTGCTGCTGGTGGCCGTCTTCTACGCATTCTGCTTCCGCTGCACCATGGAGCCCCTGCCCAAAGACCCTCGCTTGGCCCCCAGCTGCAGCATAGACCGCGAGGACGCCACCTTCCGCCATAGCTCCTCCTGCCCCTCGGTGGGAAATTCCATCTGAGTCCATAGGATGAGTCCATAGATGGGAGGTCACAAGCAACATTTTGAGCAAATACTGGACTCTTGGTTAAATATTAGAAGGTTTATATAGGTTGAAAAAAATACATTTCTGTATAAATATGTACATATTCTATATAAATAGCTTTACAGTTGCAGAATAATACTGTCATACAACCATGTGGTGACTCTTTTTTAGACTTTTCCTACTGTTAAAAATGTTGTGCTTTGATTCATATTTCAATAGAACATTCTGGTGATGGTGACTTTATTGAGCAGAAATAAAATTGCCCCCATGTGTTTGTTTGCAGCCAGAGTTTTCCCTACCTTCTCCTCAGAAAGATCTTTTTTTTCCTTAATAACTCCTGGCCTCTGAAAAATTAAGTGGCTCAGTTATTATTATTATTATTATTATTATTATTATTATTATTATTATTGTTGTTGTTGTTGTTGTTGTTGTTGTTGATGATGATGATGATGATGATGATGATGATGATGAACTGGATACTCATTTTTTTGGGAGCATTAATGAACCTGTTTTTTTGCTCAGTGTCTGTTGAAAACAAGCAGTGAGGAGAAGGGGGAGACTGTAAGACATCATTCAGCACATTTTTACCCAAATCAATTTAGTGTGTTTCTTTGAGTTATTGAATTACTGTAATTTTGGTCACCTCCTTCCTTCCTTCATTCCTTCATTGATTCTTCCTTTGGGCTTTCTTTCCTTCCTTTGCTCCTTCCTTCCTTCTCTCCATCCTCCCTTCCTTCCTTTGGTCCTTCCTTCCTTCCTTCCTTCCTTCCTTTCATCCTTTGATCCTTTGATCCTTCCTTCCTTGCTTCAATCCTTCCTTTCTTCCTATCTTCCTTCCATCCTGCCTGCCTTACTGCAGTCAATTGAAAAAGCACACAGATCCCCTCATGGTTCCAACATTGATTCTGAATCCGGACATCTTGCAAAGAAACAAGCCGGAGCCATGAGTTTATCGATATCACTCAGAAAAACACAACATGGGCCTTAACACCATGAACCTTTGAGGCTACCATTAAATTTGACCCTTGTTCTCAAGGAACGGATTCATCGCCCCAGTCCCGAGAATAAGGAGCAATACATCATCTAATATTCAGCTGATAGGAAAAATATCATATCAGGATGAAGAGAAAAGTCCACTGGAACTGCAAGTCATCCTGTCCAGAGCGAGTGGATCAATGAGCTCATTACTGGTTGAAGAGAGACTGACAGTTAGGGGAGAATGATAGAGATGTTATTGCCGGTGGCGGGTATGGATGGGAAATCAGGCTGAGTGACAGTGACAGCATCCCTGGTCCTGCTGTTCCAATTAAATGAACCTATGAGGTCACTTTCATCTCACAGCATCAAGCCTCCATGGGGTGGCCAGTGAACCCAGCTGTCGAATGGCCTTCAACAAGTTATTAACAGGAATGGGCAAAGCAAGTGAGCACTGGAGACCTTAGCAACCAAATAGGAGAAGTTTAAAGATGAGCCACTTCTACAATGACCAGTGCAGCTCTAAAAAGGCAGAGGGGAGATTTTTTAAACGAGTTCCGGAAAACTCTCAGACCCATTCCGAGCTGGGATCTGCAGCAGCATTAGCTGGCTTGCTCCATATGAGCAAAGTATGAAATGTTGAGCTTCTGCAGTGAATAAAAGGTAGGAGATCTTGTCGATGATCAGCCTATGTTATTGCTTTAATAAAGTGGTCACAAATACTGAATTAGCAGTAGGAAAGCCAGCGCATGAACCAAGGTGCAGTGTAACTTAGTGCACCCTGGGTAGTGAAATGCAGCTCTGAGGGCTCTTATGACTAAAGACCCTGTGTGGATGGAGAATCTGTAGCTACTCTCCTGTTTATTTATACCTAAGGCATTACAGCTGTCTCTCCGTGACTCAGCCAAACCTTTGATTTTTTTTTCCCCAAGCAACTCATGAGCCTCGTGGGGAAGTGTCATTTCCTTTCTGCTTCTCCAAGCAGTCTCATTCTGTAGGTCATCACCCAAGGTCCAAGCCCACCTAAGTGGGTCAGACAAGCATCCATTTCATCCCCCACCTTCACATCCCGGGTCTGAATCACACTCTGAGAGACAGATGTCAGTCCCATTTCAGCTCTCCAACCTGTACGCCTTAATCGCATGTACACCATCCCTCTGTGGGGGCCATAACATAAGATTTTACATCTCGCCATCCTTGTCGACGCTTTCCCAGAGTAGCAAACCCCTACATACCTATAGATGGCAGTAGTGGACAGAACTTCAAAAAGGAGTCTGCGATTTTGTTCTGATAATCATCAACGGTTGGCGATCGATGGGCGCAAACGTCTGCTGCTGCACGGACATTGCTGAGCTTGTGCTTTATTTATTCCTTTGTTTTGTCCCTTTAGTAATGTGCATGCTAGTTAAAGACACCGCAAAAGGGCAGGGAGGGGCTCTTTCCACATCAAATCAAAGGTGGGACCACACCAAAATGAAAAAACCCAATATTTAATGTTTTGCAAATTTAGCATAACACAACAAGGTTTCGGGAAACAGCTAATGATGAGATCTTTTTAGTAGAACCCAAATCTTCTTAAAAACCTAAAAAAACAATCTCTTTGCACTGCTTCCTGCGTGTAGCTGAGGACCCTTGACTTGCTTGTTCCTCCAGCCGGGTGTCTAAGGAGGGATATAAATAGAAGTGTCGATGCTGGATGGAATAAGAAGACCTGTTAATGCTCCTGAGTGGGGTCAGGGGAAGGCATAGCATGAGTGACAGGTATGTGTATGCGTGGTTCTTGCGCAGGACCCCCCATGTGGTTATGTATCTCATCTTCTGCCTCAACTTCGGGCAGCATTCGTACGTCCTGCTGCTTCCCTGTGGGGAATGACAGTCATCTGAACTCCAGGGGGCCATGCAGACACCCTAGGCTGGACTGTTCAACATCCCCGGACCGTAGAGTTTTGAAGGCCACCTCTAGCCTCTTTCTGGAGAGCAACTCTTTCTTCTACAGAGAACCTTACTTTACTTCCCATCAACAGTCCATGTGTCAGCACCGCCAACCCAGAGTCATGAATGCTGCTAATGCTGGGCTATTAAGCAAACTCCGCCAGGCCACATCCCAAATAATTTACAGCTGCCCTTGTTAGTAACCGGTGTGGACCGGTGAGGAGCAGACTGTGGAGGTTCATCTCTGCAGTGTCCATGCAGCAGGAGTGTGGGTGAAGCACGAAAGGTGTTTTAGGATGAATGACCTTTACAGTCTTCTCTAATTAAAGGCTAAAAGGCCATGAGCTCCTTATCGACATCCACTGAACCACCTGACGCTCTTTTAGGTTGAGTCTGGAGGGTAAAATTAGATTAGCGCAGTCTGAAGTCGGGTCTAACCCACTCCACCCCCAGCCAAGCAGTCAGAACCAGTTCAGAAACATGGATGGATGGATGGTGTAGGACCGCTTGATGGCTGGGAAATGTCACTGGGAAGAAATGTTACAAGGGGTCATTGTTTGGGACTCTGCTCTACAGGTTCTTCTGCGTCTCCTCAGGGTCAAAGATGATGAGTTTGGACGGATTATTAGGGAAGGACGTGATCTATGTGGACAAAAGAAACAGGACGGGATGTCAGCAGGCTGATGGATGAGTAAAAATATCAAAAAGATTATGATCACTGCATGAAAAATGATTTTGCAAGAACGTCCCACTTGAAGCAGTTAGATAACCACAGCTATGGGCACCATCAGAAAGGTGTGAGCAAGTCGATGACATGAGGCTGTAGGTGCTGTGACCCTGGTCTCTTCACCATGTGTCACAGATTGGAAAGCAGTTGCAGACCTGAGAATTTCCATCCACCGGAACCAAAGTTAAGCTCATACTTGCATGACCCTGTGAGTTGTCTGACTGCACAGTCAGGCACACACCAACTCTGACCAGTTGTGGAGCCACCACTTTCATGCAGATGTCCACACTGCTGAACTGCTTGTGCCTCATCATGGAAGTCACTCCTGGAATGATGTGGAGTGAGAGGATACCGCTCACAACATCAGCAATGTGGAACATAAAAATATATAGAACTCGCTGTTCAAACAGGCAGGGCCTCCACAGCCAGACTCTTCCACATATTAATGCCCAAGTACAACAAATTCACAGGGTCAACAGCCCACTGAATGGTCAAAAACCAAGAGCTGAACCCATCAAGGATCCGTAAAGGACCCAGTTGCAGACTTAATGAAGGGGAGGAGATGTATTGCAGGGAGATAGCAAATAATCCAGAAACACTGGGCAAAAAGTGGGTCCAGAGGCGAAGGGTCAAAAATCCAGAGAAACAGGCAGACAGCAATCCAGTTCAATAAGCAAAAGCAGACAGGAGAAACAGGGTCAGAACTGGCAAAACAAACAGGGACCGCTATCGTGAAACAGGAAAACACAGTCACAATCTGACAGAGAAGAGGTAAAAACACAGGACTTAATGCTTAAAGCAACAAACCACCAAGACAGGTTGTTGGGGGAACACAAGAGACAAGAATGAGGGTAATAATGGTGATCAGGTGGGGAAGGCAAGGCAGGGAGCACACAAAAGAAAACAGGAGCCCAACATGCCTTTGCAGAACACAAAATGGTCCCCGGGCAGGCTGGAGTACTGACAGTACCTATGGGCGTAAAATTCCCAAAAAAAAAGCTTGACCGTAGCATTTGAAACTTATTTTTCTCATGAGACATCCAGTTTCTCACAGACACACGGTCAGCAGTTCTGCCAAGAGAAGCTCACTGATGCAAAGTGTAGCAGAATCATTTCTGTTACAAAATTATTAGTTTTAATTGAATGGCTAGTTATTCTATTAAAAGGTGGACATTTTATTGCACAGCACTTGGCGAAAATTCTTTTCCACCTCTGTGGTGTGGTCCAGCCTGTCTACATCTCCCCCCTGTTGAACATAAGCAACCTTTGTAGCCCTCAAGTTACTTCTTTGTCTAAGTTTTCCCACCAGAGTGTAGGTGTATTCCTGCTTTGATTGGTCAGTTTAAAGGATGCTAATTTCTCATTGGTCTGGTCCACTGCTGTACCTGTCATATGTTCACACCTTATATAAGCACCTTCGTGCCCAGAAGAAGTTGACACTCCATATAAATTCCCATCCATGCATGGGTATAAATTGAGTCAAACTGCTGGTTGTGCTGTATAATAAAATGCAGTTTTAAATTTTTGGGCTTTTTGTTTATTGTTCAATAATAAAAACTGTTATTCTTGACAAGAGCAGGTGCTGAGACAGACACAGAGACCCTGACGTGAACCTCCCAACTTGGACATCCTTGCTCTTCTTACTCCCCTCCCGACGGAGCAACCATCCATTAACACTTGCTGTCAAACAACAGGTGTACTGGCCTCAAGGCTGGGACCACACTGCCTGATCTGAAGTCAGCTGACAGTTGTGTCTGTGGGCAGTGGGGGTTGCTGGTGGGGTTCCCGGCACCTGACGGGTGACGAAGGAGCAGAACTCCACACTGGCGTGTTCAGGCATCCGTCTTCAGAATTCATCCCAGTAGGACCCCTTGAAGAAGCGATGGAGGGTCCCACTGTGGGCAGAATCAGCGAGAGCATTTTTTTTTCTAGGAGACTCGGCCGCTTAATATTTCTGCATAATTTTAATTTCCGCAAAACAGGCCAAAAAGCCAAACATCTCTCATTTGTTCAGCAAAACTCTACTGTAAGCTGTCGCTCCCTGCTGGTCCGCTGTTCAGCCACTCGTGTGGCACGAGCAGAAGAGCTGATGTCCACTGTGTGTGTTTCTACCCAGAATTTCCTACCTGGAGATGCAGTGGGATTTCAGGTCACAGTGCCAACAAGAATCCCATCGTTGCAGAATCAGAATCAGAAATCAGAATCAGAAAAACTTTATTAATCCCAAAGGAAATTACTTATGTTACAACTGTATAAATAGAAAAATATACAAATAAAAGGAAGAGCAAATGTAGCGATAAACATATCAGATAAATAGAATATACAATAAATAAATATAAAATAAATATAAATATCAAATAAACAACAATAAATCCTCATTCAAGTATTACACATATAAGTGAAATATCACACATTCTGTATTGCATTCATTTATTTGGTTTTTATGACCCTAGTCAACAAAAGCAAATTTACTTCCTTATTAATCTCCTTTTAATATTGGCTAAATTTCACATACATAAATGTAAATGTATTTTTCTGGTTATTCCGGAGGAATTTAAACAATATTTGCATAGTATTTCAACATCTTTATATCTTTAAAGCTGGAGGTGGCAGAGTTAAAGATGTTAAGATTTGCACTGGGTGTGACAAGGATGGACAGGATTAGAAATGAGTATATTAGAGGGTCAGCACAGGTTGGACGGTTTGGAGACAAAGTCAGAGAGGCGAGATTGCGTTGGTTTGGACATGTGCAGAGGAGAGATCCTGGATATATCGGGAGAAGGATGCTAGGGATGGAGCTACCAGGCAAGAGGAAGAGAGGAAAGCCTAAGAGGAGATTTATGGATGTGGTGAAGGAGGACATGCAGGTGGTGGGTGTGACAGAGAAAGATGCAGGGGACAGGAAGAAATGGAAACAACTGATCTGCTGTGGCGACCCCTAACGGGAGCGGCCGAAAGATGAAGAAGAAGATTTCAACATCTTTAAATGTAAACGCTAAGATATGCGATGTATTGATGTAGATTTGGTATGTTGACCTGATTTTTATACATTCTTGTTTTTTTAATCCCCTGGCTATGTTAGTTTCATTTTCTTCTCTTTCTTTTTAATATATATACATGTTTGTGTTGCAATTAATATTGGATACCTTTATTATTGTAACATAAATGTTTAAATATTTTTTAAAAAACAGCATGTACAGTACACATCCTCACACACTTCTGCACACCTGAGCCCGAAATCACACACAAACAATTTTTTGCCAAGCAGTAGCAAACTAAGAAAAGCAGCCTGGTTATGTAACCACCAGTGTTTTTTTTTTTTTTTTTTTTCTATTTTATTAGCTATCCAGATTTGAATTTGGGGCCCTACAACTATTCAATGGTAACAACATTACTTAGAATTTTGGTTTATCAGCAATAAAAAAATTATGCAATACAAGCTTCTGTTACAAAGGATATTACAGGCACGGAGAACGTCTTAGATTTGCCCAAAAAGAGAGAAAAAAAAGAGAAAAAAACAGTGCACCAAAGCAACTGCATTTAAAGTGACCATAAACAAGTTTAGCAGCGCTATCATTGCTTAATTTATTCAATACTGTAAATATATAAAATACAGGTTGCTCTCTATTTCCATTAAATATAAGCGTTTCTTTCATAAGGCCTTCAGAATTTTTGGGCTGAGTGAGTCTTTAGCTGAGAACGAATGCACAGCACGCCTGGAGCACAAGTGCCACCCTCTGGTGGGCTTTTCCGCTCAGGGTGGTCCACATTGTTTTAACATCTGGGGAGGGATGAAGGTGCATCTTGGTCGCTGGCACTCTGCTGCGCCATACCGTCATTTGCACTGTAAGTCAACCCTCCGTCCACCACATCAGCAAGTGCGGATGCGTGACCAGTGTTAAAATACGGAAAGGATAAATAAAGAGGCCACATGCGGGATATTTATAGCTTCTTGGTGACTGAAGCCCCCCACAGAGGCCTATTGTAGTGCACTAGACAGCCCAATAAGGGTAGGGAACCACTGTTACTCAAACCCTCACGGAGTTTTTTTTTCTACTTCCTTAGCCTAAGCAGGTTTTTTTGTTTTTGTTTTCCTTTCCTCAGCTGCCAGAAGCTCATTAACAAACCCATACCTTCGCTTTCTATTTATCGTCACTCGCGTGTCACCTGAATGTCTTCTCCAGTGCACCATCTTGTGTTACCTTGTGCTAAATGAAACTAAATAATGAAACAAATGAATTTGGGCAGCACCAGTTGCGTAAGTAAAGCTTCGAAAAGGCTCATTTGTTTCAGCATGCAGACCTCAACTGGACTCAGCAGCAGGATTCACAAGGCACCCTAGGGGGGAAGGAGAACTTTCGCACAGAGATTCTGATGCAGCAACCTAAGAAGCAAACCCTCACATCACCTGCAGCTCAGACCAGAGCCAGAACAGGGAACCCCAAAGTTCTTGCTCCAGGTACCTAACTGCCACATCGAGACATTTTGCCAGTGGGCTTTAGGGGTTGTCAGGTTGAAGACCTCCTCATCTTCATCCCCTCATCCCAGGTTGCTCAGGGCCTCTAAAAGAAATCCCACGTGAGAAGTTCAATGTCACAGCGATTCCAAAGTCCTACTGTTCCCCGTGGCGGGCAGCTCTGGGCAACGATGAGGAACTCCTGAGTACCTTTGACTCCCAGTTCCCCGATCTGCCGCAGAAACTCCAGCCTGCCAACTACAGGTGCTTCAACAGGTGAGCCCGAGAAGATATTTGCACTCTGTCTGCAAAGAGGAAGCTGTGGAGAACACCACATACTGTACCTCCATTTTGGGCACATTAATATCTTCAGCAGGTTGCATGCTGAAACACACAAAAGCCCGTCAACCTAGTTACTTTTTTGTAAAATTAAAAAAGCTTCTGAAGCAAACCTGGCGCACATTCATGTTTCCACTCCACCTTCCAAGTGGAAACAGAATCCCCGTTTTTGGCATGGGGCTCCATGAGCTCAAGCATCCAGCATCTATTTAAGCTTTCGGGTGGAAATGTGACACTGAGGACCAGGGAATAACTGTCAGCCCCTCTAGACTGATGGCGCACATGGGGGATTGCATTTCCCAGGCGCAGAGAACATTGCGTCATATTTGGAGCGTCAGTCTGAAGAATAAAGCCAATTCCGCTCTGCAGTCATGGGGACCTGCACCCAGGTTGTTTACATTAGCTCCGGATCAAAGTTTATTTGTACTGCTTCATGATGGCAAGGCTGCTGCGTGGGTGGGGAGGTTAGAACCTGACAGCACGCGTACGTAATCCTCTAAACTGTTTAACCTTCATCCAACCATTGACTTTATAAGCGGTTGCTGGATTTTGGCCACGTGCTATGCTACAAAGTCCTTGGATTGAAGTTCGGCGGACAGACCACTGTTTAGAATTCAAAGGACCGGGGTTTAAACCCCCCTGCCACTACCCTTAAGGCACTCACACTGATTGCACTTTAAAAAAATCCCTGTGAAAAATTGAGTGTTGAAGAATTTAATAAAAGCCAGATTGGGTGCTAGGATAATTGTGCTATCCATGCACATAGATGTGACTGAAGTTCTTCCTGTTTCCCAGAGCACCTATGCCTTACGGTGGAGCTACAAGAACCAAGGTGGTGGCCCCCATCCAGGGGTTCGAGCCCTTGGAGACCATGCCGCTGCTGCCCAACCCAAGCTGGGACCGCATGGCCAAACGACCCAACTTCAACCGCGCGCCCCGTGGATGGGGAACGAGCTACTCGCCGGAGTCTAATGACCTGTGACGTGCGTGGAAGAAAGGGCCGAGAGCTCAGAGGCGTCCCCTGAGAGACGGTGCCTGGACTATCGGTGTCTTGCGCGTTCTGCTAATGCATGAACGACTATTAACATTAATGATCCAGCACTCAGCTTGCAAAAGACTTGATATTCAGGTTATGAATCATTTGCTGTATGATCTCCGGCTGGAGCTGCAAAAAAAAAAAAAAAAAAGCTCCACAAAAGCTCTGCTCTCACACCCCTCCTTATTGTTCCGGTGATGTCCGGGTATTGTGTTGCAAGGAGGGATAAATGGCGGCTTTTGAAAACCGAGTTTCGGAAATGATAGCAAAGTCATTTGTGTGTGCTCGCGCTGCTTTATTTATTTATTTAAAAAAAAAAAAACAAATGCCTCGACAGCATTAGCGCACAAGAGGCTGCCCGTTTTTCTAGGCTGACAATTTAATATACAACCTAATTATGAGGTTTTGATTTGGATGGCAATTATGTCAGAACAATAACAAAAATATCCCGGCTCTTCAAAAGCACACAATTTTATCTACACCCTCCAACGACCTCCAAAGCCACTACCTCTCCGTTGTCGTGATGAAATTAGTACTAAGGAAATGAAAAGATGGATATTATTTTTAATGTTTACACTGAATAATACATAGCACTTTACAAAAAATGCCGACAGATTTACAAAATAAAAAAAAAAAAAAAACATCCTTTAAAAAAAGTCAAATTGCAAACTGGAATGGAGTTAAAAGACTCAACGGCAAACTGTGTGTTCTACATTTCCGGATGAAATGTGGTTGATAAATTATACAAACTTAAGTGGTTTCTGCAAAATGTCCCAGTCCTGGCAATTTGAAGAATTGTAACATACATTTCAATTTAAAGCCTGGCAGAAGGCATCACAGCATAAGTATTATTTCCTGAAATACAGAAATAAGAGAATCTTCTGGACTTAATGACCCCTGCAGTGAGGACTAAGACATGGAGGTTTGCTTTAAACTAACAGACAGAGTCGGTTTACACTCAATGTATGAGAATGCAAACAGATGCAAAAATGGAAGTTGTTTAAAACATGGTATTTAAAAAAAAGAAAAGAAAAAAGGCCTCGGGGCCACTGAAATACGCTTGTTCTGTGGACGACAACTCCCGCATCAATCACACGGGACCACATATAATCTTTCAGCTCACAAAGTTTCAGCCCTTTTTGGGACATACAGCAAAAATAAACTTTTTCTTCCATTGATTTACATGCCCTCTCAATAACCTGCAAGTGAAGTCATTACATTTTTGGAAAATATTCTCACTTATTGTTTATCAATTATTCTCAATACAGTAAAAGGGTTAAAACTGTGTAAGTTTTAAGTAAGTACATAGGCCGGCCATTGTACCACCCAGCTCCAACACAATACAGTTAATAGACACCAAGGCAACCACATCACTAGGAGCCACCATGGCGGCTTGCATGAGCACCCATGCGCTGAGGATCCTGGGAAGGGTAGTGGATCTGTCCTGGAGGCCTCATAGACATGGGTGGGGGAGGCGGAGGACCCATGGAACCCATGGAATGGAACACTGGAGGTCCATAGCCTGTTAGGGAGGAAAAAATGGTAAGGAAAGGGCCTAGAGAGCAACAATGCTATTAAGTCAATTTACAACCTGCTGGTAAAAATCTCTGATGTAATGTTAAGCCAGGTACAATGACCCTGTATGATTCAGAACAGAGGTTCACAGGGTGTACACACCAGGAGGTGGAGGATTTGTGATGCCCGGAGGCGGAGGAAGACCAACGTTCATGACAGAGGGTGATGAGCTGGGACCGAGGTTGAAGTAATTTGCAGCTGACTCTTCTTCTGACACCGGAGGAGGGGGTAGAGCTGTTGAATGGAGGCACGAGTCAAACAAAAAGCACTTCACAGGATTGGAGACAATGGTTTTTCAGTCATAGTAACAGAGGGTTCTGACTCTAAAAGAACACTGAACCTGATAGAACTTTGCCCCCCTCCCTTTCAGACAAAGGCAAAGAGCTGGAAGCCTAAAGAAAAGCAACTCAGCTATAGAATGACAGACAACAAACGCACCTCCAGGAAGGCCTGGCACAGGTTCCAGCTTCATCCCAGACTCGCTCAGCCCATCCTTATCCCTCTCCTTTCCTCGAGCTGCCTGGGACCTGACACACAGATGTTCAATCAGACAGAGAGGGAAAGATCTTCTTCCATACCAGATCCAAAATGCTTACTGCTTATGACACTAATCTCCTCAAGACATTAAACAGACAAAAAGTGACTCCCACAATAGCTTGCTGACCTCATTGAGCTTTGCAGAAAAAAACCGGAAAACAAAAACAAACGCAAGAGCCAGAACAAGCGCCAATGTTCGCCAACTGGGTTGTCCTTTACCTGCCCCACTTGACGGTAAGGCGACGTCCATTGATGATGAGCTTGTTGAAGGACTTCTCAGCCGCCAGCTCAGCAGCATGCCTTGTGGCAAACTGGATGAACGCGCACTGCTGCCTCTGCACAATCGTGATGGTGCGGATCTCCCCAAACTGGTAGAAATGGTTTCTATAGAATACAGGACATTTCACTTAAACTGTGCACCAACAAAATAAAACGTTTTAAAAAGAAATACACAAACATTACAAAAAAAAAAAACTCACCTAAGTTCCATGTCTGTAATTGAGTCTCCAAGCCCACCAACATACAGCGTGGTGATGCTTTTGTCCTCGGGTGGATCCAGCCGGGGCATGGTGGATGCCCTTTTCAGCAACTTGTCCGCCACTGGGTCATTAATACCATAGTACCTGTCTTTGATGTTCTGGTCAGCTAGAGGATCGTCTGGGTCAGTGGGCTTCTCGTGTCTGTGAAGTTTTCAGACAAGAATGATAAGTCACTAAACCCAAGAAGATTCTGTAACATCTTGTAAAAGGTCTAATGCATAAATCATTCAGGAGTCTAACAAAGTATGGCCAAAAATTAAAACTATCAACAATGGCATGCTCATAAAAACCATCTACAGTAGAATAGATGGAATATTTTAAAGTATTTCTTGCAGAACAGCACCACCTATGTGCACATTAAAAGCAGTGCAAGAAACCAGGTGCATCTGGTGTGGGGGCCACAAGAACATGCCGTAGTATAAGGTGACAAATATTGACCCACAATGGGTTACACTTTCATACATTTAAAACACTTTAGAACAAGCACAAAAATACACTGAGAACAGACACAAAATGCCTGGAAGAACCCAGGTGAAAAGGTTGATCTGAAAATTGCATAATTTAATTAAGCCAGAGAACATGCAACTGTTCATCTACAGACCAAAGCAATAGAAGACAACTTTGGGGAAATATATATATATATATATATATAAACACAAAAAATATATAGAATAAACAGAAGTAAAACTCAGAGGCAGCTGGTTAAGTCCTGTGAGAAGTACACATTTAATCAAAACCACTACAACTGGTAACAAATATCAGGCCAGATCACAATTTGCCTCAGGGCCTCGCCAAGGCAGCAGCTGCAGTTGCTCACCTGTAAGGACATTCTTCACCCCTCTTGCACTCACCCTTCACCCAGAAAGAGCAAATGTGTGGCCGGTTTCTCTTGTAGTAGGGTGTGGTGCGGGCCAGTTTGAGCAGCATGTCACTGGTGCCAGGCGCTTTGCCAAGGAGACCAACCGGCCGCGTTCCATCAGCGTTCTGGATCTGCAAGGGGAACAGCAGATCAGAACAGTCTTCCACACTCTTAACTAGAAAACTTGTATTCACATCTGTCATTTAAAATAGCCACAGGCTTCTGCCAAATTGTTTCATTTAAAAGTGGCAAAACCAAGCTGACCCAGGCAACATTTGAGTTAACAACAAAAAGCAAACATTTTTTTAAAACAATAAAGTTAATGGTAAACAATAAAAAAGGAAAAAAGAATAAACACCCAGACATAAAGACAAAATTTGGTAGCCACGGTAAGCGTAACACTGGTTTAAGTGTATGTTTCCACCGTGCACACTTAAATTAGCCCAAACAAACCCCAACTTGAAACACTACATTAAAGGTATTTTTTACACCTTACACAATGTAAAATGGTTACAAAGTAAATTGGTCAAAATAATCTGATCTTTGGCTCCAGAATCAAACACTTTTCTTCATAAAATTTAATACATCTACAATTTTTAGTTTGGAAAAACAAACCTAAACATTAAAATATGGTTCAGCCTAATATAACCTGCTACTTTCTCACAACTAAAGGTAAACACTTTATCAATAGAAGTTCTCAAAGATGTAAACTAATTGAAAAGCATGCTTAAGATGAAGCAATAAGAGCCAGCTTTCTTTCAGTCCGATACACCATTTTCAATTGCCTGAAGTCAAGTAAAGGCAAATGACAACAATGCAATGACTAAATTTAGTCCCAGGTTTGGTTTAACAGAGAACACTTTGGTAAACGTAGGCAAAGGAGGTCACAACGAATAAAGCAGGTCTTGAGAGGAACTGTCTGGACCCTCAACACATAAGGGACAAAGCAGCTGTCTCCCCACTACTGACACCATGTAAACAATCCTGAGTTAACAAGGAATCGGGGTGCTGGGGGAAAGAAAAGAAAAAAAAAAAAAAAAAAAACAAAATAGGTGACATTTGCACCTACAAAAACAAAATATCACATATCAACTTTTGAAAAGAATTTATATGAGGGTGGAGAGCAACCAGATGCTGATGCTACACTCATCTGTCATTCAAACGTCACAACTCCACAACTCACCGAGGCATAAAGCTTTTAAGAACTTGCGTGATAGATCACTGTACCTCTCTCTCCATGTTCTGGGTGTAGTACTCCTTATTCACATCTGACTTCGGCATGTCATCCTTGACTGACAGCCCTGTGTCACGCACCTGGATTGGCAGGCCTGCATAGTAAGAGGAAACATTCATAAAATCATTTCACATCACAGAAACAGTTAAATCACTTTGAGACAAGCACTCAGAACAACTGCAGTTCTATCTCCAATGTCAATCCTAACAGCAGAAAGAGCCACACTCCACACACAACTCGAAAGAAAAGGAACAAATTCCATGCTGGACAGTTAACAGCATTACACACAGCTAACACAGCTACTTATAGCCACGCACCGTACTCCAGGTCCAACAGACACGTCTGACAGACATTCTTCATCTTACTGCATGTCTGGCACACCTCTGTCTTCTTAAAACGCATCCTCACCCCAGGGCACCAGCGAAATACTGTGAAGGGTCGTGCGCAAATCTACAACGCAGGACAGAGATGGTTCCAGTAATAAGTTTAATATACTAAAGCCATTATTACAGTGCACTTAGTAAGTCTGACAGCAAAAAGAAAACAGAAGCTTGCTGACTGTTCTAGAACTGGCACATAGTATACATTTACTATTCCAAGTGAAAATGTTCTTTTGTTAAAAATAGCCTTACCTTGCATTCTTTCCCATATTTCTCTTTAGTCTACAAAAACAGAACACAAAAACATTAGTAAGACAAAAATCAATGACTGAAGAAAATACTGAGGCACTGGATCAGACAGCGAAAATGCATTAAACTTTTTTAAACATTTTAGAATTCTACAACAAAAGATGAATTCAATACAGAACTGACTCTGAAAATCTAACACTGAATGGATATTATTTGTACTTATATCTGTTACTAGAGACTGGCCGACTTACCATACGAATGTAGGGATTCTCACCCAGACATGTTTGACAGAGGATGGGAAAATCCTGCGGAAAGAAGATTCAAATTTCAGAGGATTCAAAACTCCCTTTGGAGACAAAAAACAGGCATGAGCACCAAATGATGGATAAAACAGCACACTTTCTAAACCAAAACAGTTGCATCTGTTTTACATCCATTTTATGACATCAGCCTGTGAGCGGGAATTTTAAAGTGCAACCGCTTATGTAGTCTGACCTTAACACAAAACCCATTTCCAATAAACAGGGAAAGCAGACTTCGGCAACAAAGCAGCACATGGAAGGCACTACAGATTTTCAATGTATTCAGAGACTGGACTGTTTCAAATATTATATTTACATACCTGTGTCATTAATGTACACCGCAAATCATTAATGGAAACACTAACTTTAAATTTTAAAGCTGGTTTCTTCTGCAGTTATTCCTCAAGATGTGACCATGAGATAAGTTGTGAAGGAGTGCGAAAAGCCTTTACCATAAAAGCTAACTTGATAGTCATTCTAAAATACGTGAAAGCTAAGTTAATTCACTGCTTCTTGGTATGTTGTTCATTTGTAAGAAGGAGTAAACAATTCTCATGAACTATCCCCACGTAACCACGGTTACCCATTTTCGATTTAGCAAACTGTATCGTACAACACAGATTAACTATAACCGCAATATACAAGCTTCAGCTACTTGGACATCCTAAAACAACTGAAGGCAAACAACATATTTAAATTAATACACCTTTCTTTATACCCAGGGGAAAAAGGTTTTTTTTTTTTTTTTTTGTCTGGGCTCGATGACTGTAGCGAGGATGGGTTAGCTAACTCGTTAGCAACAAAGTGAACAAATCGTTGACTCCAAATGAGTACTTCCTCATGAAACGCAAACCCGTTTCTTACATTTACTAAATACTACCACTCTGCCTAGATGATTTAACTAGCACAACAAGTAATCAAACCTTTTCGTTTAAACTTACCGCGTCTTCCCAGTTCTGCCGGTTGTACGTGTTACTTCCTAAAGACGTCGCCATCTTGTTACTACCATATCCCAGAATGCACCAGTGCAATCCACGGCTATCCCAGCATGCATCACGCTAAACAAAGACCTCACTTCTGCAATGTGATTGGCTTAGAAGCCGTTTCTTTAAAATTCGATCAAGTTTATCGATTTTATCTACTTTATTTATCTTTAAGTTACTTTTTTTGTCTTTTTGGCTCTTTAATGAAAAGTTCTGGAAACGAAATAATGGACAACGTGTTTTCAGAAAGGTGAAAAGTTTATGAAGGCATGCTCTTCTGTATTTGCCCTAACATTACGAATAAAAATGAATTATATAACAATAGTGTAGAATTTTTACGGATTTTTTTCTACTCAGCCTCCCATACTAAGACAGGACATACTATAAAAACATAATTTTCATACAGCATATGCCTCTGACAATATTCTCAATAATTGTATAATGTATCTATGCAGCCTGCTTCATTTATTACTGATAAACTCCTTATCCATTTTCAGGGCAGTGGTGGCCAAGAACCTCTTCATGTGGTGTAAAGCACAAGCCAGGGTTCACTGTGGATAGAGAGGACAATCACAAGCTTTTTCACTCATCCATACGCTCGCGCCAAGCATTCCATTAATCCACCTAAAACATACGTCTTTGGACTGTGTGAAGAAACCAGAGCACAGAGGGCCACCCACACCAACATGCAAACTCCACTCAGACTGAACAGAATTTTAAACCACAAGGAGTGGTTAGGGGCTAGCACCATATTACTGTCCTATTATATGAAAGTCTCTTCTCAGGTTTGAGTTTATTTATTTACTCATTTATTTGTACACATAAATTCCAATGTAAACATTTTGATCAGTTTGACACCAACCACATGCAGTCAGCATACACATTTCCATGTAAGGTAAAGAAAAATATTAATACATTTCTCCATAACTTAGATTAAGTCCATGTTTAGGGTGCTGCGGGCATGTTTTCCAGCAAGAAAGACTGTCAGTTTTACACCCAACAATGCAAAGAATTCTTGGAATCAGTACCTTTTTTCAGCTGCATAATGCATGGTGTTAAGATCCATGATAGAGAAGGACAGGGGGTGCATATTTTAATATAGACCAAGAGATAACAAGGGAGAAATAATACTTGTTATCAGCCAAGACCGTGGAGCCCCATGGGCCAGGTTCGCAGCGCAGCACTAGGAAATCTGAATTTCATTGTGAAGTCTTTGAGGCGAAGGATTAGTGGCTCCGGAGAACAAGGCCTTTTGTTTATCCACTGACTGGCTACATAATGGGCGCAAACAATGATAACTTTGTTTTCCCAGTGTCCACTGAAACCACTGCAAGCTTCAAATTCTCCAGGCTTCGTGTGGATATATGGGGCATAAAAATTTCAAAGCCAAGCCCTGGATTACTATGACAATCTCGAAGCTCGGGCTAGGGTTAGAGTTCTCCTTTTAAGTGGATCTACTCTGGTTTACTTTGCATGTGATTAGCAGCCCAGGCCTCCCGTAGCCTCTCTGTCGGGGAAAAACCAATTAGCAGGTTGAGGATGTTAAAGATTAGGGATCAACACTAATGGAGGAGTAAGCCCCCCATGTTTATTTAAAGGTGCATAACAGCACGTTCCAGAAATCCCAAGGAGGGATTAGAAGCACTGAAGTTCTGGAGGCGTTTGCTTCTGCTGAACAGCAGATCAGGATGGGCAGGAGGAAGGCTGGCAGTGGTTATTGCAACATCGCTGGAACCAATCCCCAGCTAGAGGCTCTGCTGTTGTACCCTTAAGAATGCTCTTAAGTAGACTGGGTCAGCTGAAATATTCAGATATGCGAGTTGCTTAAAAGAGTATCATTAGGCTAAAAGTGTCTGCAACCTAGTAACACGGACCATTAAATACGCACTCACTTAGTACCACACACAAGATTCCCCCCCAACGCCCTCCAGCTTCTGCCTGCTGTGAGTCTCCCATAAAATTGCCATTAATACATTTTTTTAATTATGTGTTCATCGGAGTACAGTGTGTGTTTCCTGATTGATCGGTTTTGCCTTTTTGGTTTGCTTAGTTGAGACGAACAGGGAGGGGGAAACCTAGGATTAAATGGTCTGCTCTCTGCCGAGCCGCAGGGAACAAAGCAAACTGTCCTCGGGCAGTCAATATATCCATTATACACAGCAATAAAGAGAAATCAATCATTCATCTGGGACCTGTCGTCTGATGGGCCACTGAACAGGGCAATCTTCCATTTGGCATGCGTGGAAAATTGAGGCACGTTGCAGGCTGTTCGGAGGAGTTTATTGTAACCCAGTTTGCTTATATATGTTTATTTTTGTTTGTTTTTTCTTTGTGTTTTTTTTATCTCCGAGGTTATGCCAATGAACCAACCGTTATTTACATAAAAGGGCCATAAGGATGCTAACTGGGGCTTCCCAGTTATTAAGTTGTGAGCCCACTGAATAGAAGCAGCCCAACCTTTAGGCAGTTCTTGCCCCTTCCCTCCCATTTAAAAAGAAAGACATTTATCCAAATGGACAAAGTCAGCACACCTTTTTAATATTGCAGCAATTCATTTAGCAGAAAGGGATTTTTTTTATTTCTCATTAGTGTGTGGCTGGATATTAAAGAGCAACAGCTAATATCAACATTCAGGGCTCCTAAATTGCTTGCCCAGAAGTTCACTGTAGATAACAGGGATTTAAAAAATAAAGATCTAGAATGGAAAAGGTGGGTCTTTTCAGTGGTGACAGTGGCAGTCAGGCAAGGCACCCTTTCCAATAGGCCCCAAGGAGCAGCGCCGGGCCTCCCCGTGTGCTTGAACGCAGACCTGTCAGATGCAGTGAACCGCAGCTTTTCATCTCCCGCCACATGAGATTTCTCCCAGTTGGAGGCGATGGGCGGTATGGAGTTGCCGACCCCCGTGCCCTGTGATCTCATTAAACACGAACATAGTGGGCTGCCTGCAAAGAGTCGGCAGGCTAGCTGAGCCCAGGAGTCCCTGGGGTCTCCAGTTATCCTGACACAATCATGGGTGCAGACAGGCACCACTTTGGGATCTGTTCCCTACTTGATTTACAGCTCCTCCCTCAGCTTTACTGTTATTACAACAATTAATATTTCAATGCTTCTTATGTATGTGGCAGTCATCTCAGGAACTACTGTTCTTTTGTTTCACCAGGGCTTTCATATGCAGCAACCTTCAGTGTTTACCTACATATAAATCCTCTGTTGAAATTGTCCTTAACCACTGCACTTTCTGCTGGGCCAACCTCACCAGCTGGGTAGCTCATTTCATGCCTGCGCTTTTCTTGGATCTCTATAATATACTGCAATATCGTGCTAGGCATTTTAGTGGCAGCATTGTTTCTCCATTGACTCAGCTAATTGTTCAGGCCATGCAATGCTGACTTCTCTCAAGGTACTTATGATGAAATCTAAATGTTCAGACCTCAACCTTCCATCCCTTAGGGCTTGCAAAAATAAGTATAATTTTCTTTTTATGGATCTTGGACTCTTCTCTTACTGAGAATGGACAGACCAAAAAAACAAACATGACCGGCATTTCAGTCTGTCAGAGGACTGCTATAACCTCTGTATTATTTGTCGTTGTCTACATCTTGAAATTCTTTATTTAGAAAAAACAGACTCTAGGACTGGATTACTATTGTTCTGCAGTCAAACTAAAATAATAGTTAAGTTTATTACTTGTGATTCCATTATAATTTTACCTGGGAGGACTTGAGTTTGTTTAAATGTTATACGAAAAGGAAACCAGAAAGTCTGTTTGTTTAAAATTGCGCTGAAGCCTTGTAATCTGCTCAGCACCGCACTGAAGTCTTACAAGGACCCATGTTAGTCTTGTTTTTTTTTTTTTATTTTTAATAACTTGAGAGCATTCTGCTGTTGTGGCCTATATTCATACTCTCCTCTCCGTTTGAATGACTGAAACAGTGAATTCTTGGTTGTTGCATAATGTAAAAAAAATTACTGTACAGCACAAAGGAACTCTGCCCACTCTTTCATGGCAGTTTTAGACAGACAGGCAGGCAGGCAGGCAGGCAGGCAGATAGATAGATAGATAGATAGATAGATAGATAGATAGATAGATAGCGTAGGGTGGTGGTGATCCAAAGCCCATCGCAGAAATACAGGCAGGGTACATCCTGGACAGGATGCCAGCCCATTGTATTGCAGTCACACTCATATACACACTCATTTGCTCACACATACACACACTAAGAGCAATTTAGAAGCTGTGAGAGGCCACTGGAACCCTGGGAGGGAAACCATGTAAACACAGTGAGAACATGCAAACAAACTGAGGCAGACTGGAACCCACATCCAAAGCCACAGTCCAGGAGCCAAGCCACTGTATTACTATGCTTCCCTGTGTGAAATGCCTCTCGTATTTTTTTTAATAAAAACTCCACTTTTATTCAGTCAGCCTCCCCTAAATGGAGTTGTAATTGCATTAAATGCAAAATTTGTGAGTGCGAGCACGCATTTGTGTGTTATTCTAAGTTAGACGAATGCACATTTAATCTGCTTTCTTTAGCACTTTGTTCAATCATGTGTATTTATAATTGCTTAAATGTACTATTTTTTTCTGTTAATTCCTTACTTTAAAGCCATTTAACCTACTTCCTTCGCTTAGTCCGACAGCACGAAAAGCTCACTTATTCACTCCTGAAAAAGCTGTATAGCAGACATGAGGTGTGGTGTAATTCAGCATCACATGTTAGGAATAAATGTATGACTCATCGAGGCAAACTTGGTAAATACGGGTGTGAACGTACAACTGTTGTTTCTGGTACACAGAATGACAACAGGACTAATAAAATCAAAAGTTTGTTCCATCCCACCCTTAAATTAAATTATTTTAATTCAAAGACACAATTTTCTATTTCCAAGAGCGAATGGATAAGTTACTTCATGCGCTTGAGAACTTCAGACATCCTGGATCAGATAATCTAAATCCCCAAAGAGATAAAACAGTCCTAAACCTCAACATGCAATGTCTCAGTTTGTTTAGTCTTTCTTTTCGTTCACTACAATATTTTTTTTTATTTTCCATGCTGTACTGTTTCAAAGCAAAGATGAATGTTGTTAGTTGCTAAGACACATTATGTAATGTGAAAATATTGCAGTATAATCAAAATATTGGTTAAGGACTTAAGTTGTGAAACTATAAGGCGGTCAATATAAACCGAAGGAGAGAGGGAGGTATCGTTGAGCCAGGTGAATTCCTGCAGTGATGTAAAACACAAAGTGAGGTTAAAAGTAACAAAACACAAAATGTGATTCTCATGGATCTGGATGTACTTTTTGCAGAAATAATAACCACTGTTTATCACCTAAGCCTTTTGTGTTATATGCGGATTAAATGAAGCTCAAACGGTCCTGGAACCCCCTTACAAACAAAAGGCTTTTATAAACAATGCAAAAATAAGCATTTCCTTTTCTCTGATAACCTTTAAAATATATTCCGCAATTCAGAGCATCTTAACACCATATCTGTCTTATATATTTCAAATTAATAAAAGGATGTTTATATGCCTTTACCAATAGTAGATAATTATTTAGCATGCTTTAAATATGACAGTTTATTTTTTATTAAATATACACACTTCTACTTTAGGCAAAAAAACAAACAAAAAAAACAGGGTGATAAGACATTTTTATATTATTATTTTTTTTAATTCATGGTATAAGATTTAGCTAAAATCCTCTGTTTTTATTCTGGGGAAAAGGATACCTGTTGACTGGTGAGCTTATAAAATATAAGACAAAATTATTCTTAGGTTAATGAAAGACATTCATTTGCATAATTTTGGGTTTTATTTCTCAGGCAGCTGTGTCCTCCCATATGGATCATGGGGACAAGGAGTGCCATTTGGAAAAAAATAGTCATCAATTAATCATTTAAAACAAATTGAATAAGAAAACCCCAATAGTGACAAATACACCAAATAATAAAGTAAATGAAAAAAAAAAAAAAAAAAAACAATAAAATAATGCAAAAAGTAATCAGGGTACTGATAATAAGATTTTGTTTCCACTATCAATCCATATCAGGGCACCTGACACACCCACATTGGTGAAGTTATTTGAAGTCATTTTGTCTGAAACAAAGACTGCATGTGGCCAGCTTATTCCTACCCCGTCCCCAGTAAAGGCCACAGACCGTGTTGTCCATCTTAGTGGGACAGGGATGATCGGTGCTGCCTAACAATCCCGGGAACAATGCATCTTATGTCGACGGACAATAAAGATTCCACTGCCGCCTCATTACTGTGTGTGTGTGTCACTCTTTGTCATGTGACCAGGAATAGAATGACCGATGCAGTCTGTACTTTCAGACTCAAGGTTTCCATTGTGTGGGTTTGCTCGTCCATCAGCGTCTTAATTCTTAATCCAGTTGTACACATGGAGTACCTATGGACTCCACTCCAGAAACTCAAACTTCCCAAATCGAACAAAAACATCGACCTTCCCATATTTTGCTTCCTCCTATTTATTCACAATGTAAAGTGCTAAAAATGCATTGTGATATGCTGCACTGTCTTATTTGTAGCCCTCAGATGGAGAGCAATTCCAGCTTCTTCATCAACGGTTCAGAAGTTGCTTTCAGTTTGCCAGCAAAAAAAACTGCCTGCGCTGTCAGGCTGCCTCTTAGTGTTAGAGAGTCAGATGGAGCAAAATTCAGTTATAAAATCGGGATGCCATGAACCAACAGTGACTGAGCAGTAAACAGAAGAAGATCACAGAAGGATTTCTCCCTTCTGGTTCCCCCATAAAAGCGTTTCATAATAATAGCCTTCCAATATGAATGACTCACTCTTTCTGCCAAGTTAGAGAAAATGGAATTCGTGGATGTGGGTAATAAAATGTGACGTATTTGATAAGGGCTAATATCTTGGACAACCTGTGGACAAAGCCCAGAATTATTCAGTCCTTTCAGCTCTACCTCAGCGAGGACTGGCACTTAAAGAAAGCAACCAATAATCACGAGAGCAACTAAGGCCCAGGACAATATCTTTATTCCTTCCACATTTCCCGTGTAGACGATATGCTGCGTAGTACAACCTTGGCCACATTCGTGCGCACCACCATTGCGTGAACTTGGGAAGACATTTGGACTTGCGCTCCGAAATTTGCATGCCCTAACCGATTGGGTTTGTATCGTTTCTAAGGAGGAAGGTGTTTCATTGGTTGTTTTTAAAGGAAGGTATCGCCGGCTGCGTGCTTCCACGCCTTTCATTTCCGAAGAACGTTTCAAAGTAAAGAAGGAATGCATAATTGAGGAAGGAAGAACACTGAGCCATTGTCTTGTCAGAAAGCTCTTCAGCTCCAGATGAATTCGGGCTGCTAATGGATTTACGAAATGGTCAGAAATAACCTTGACCTCTTTGCACTGGTCACTCACCACAGCCCCTCCAACACTCACCCAACAACCCCCACCATGTGCTCCTGCGATACAGTGAGGTACCGACCTTTCTAAACCAAGGGCATCCTTGGTGGCAACTGTACGGCAGCCTCCGTGGAGGAGTTCTGGCCGAAAACTCCTTCCCCGCGATCACCCTGATTTATTTGTCTGCATTATCGACCTGCAACCTAGAGAAGATAAGCGAGTGGAGAACATAGATACACACGGGGTTGCGATGCTATCTTACCGGATTTCAAATCTAGCGGGATCAGCACATGTCAGCAAAGCTTGTGTATTTTAGAAGAAAGAGGGAGTAAACATTAGGGGGGTGAGAGGACCATAAGGACAGGAGCACGGCGATGGGATGTGTGTGCTGGGGGTAACTGTGTGATCACAGCTGAACTAACACTTACGTGAACTGACAAAAGTGTAAAGATTAATTGAAGATGGAGCTGTGAAAGAGAGCAAGGAGGGGAAGAGTGCAGTTAAGAGGCAGGATTTCCACAGTGGCGTTCGCAGCTCTGGCTGGCCCGCATGCAAATTTAATTCTGACAGGGAGCACATATTACAGGAGCGGGAGAGGAGACTGCATTTTCGGAAAGGGAATGTCAAAGTCCCCGACCCATTAGTGCCAGAAGGAATTCAGAACCTTTGCGCGCCCTTGCCGGCTCTTGACCTCAGTAGGGCCGCATCTTCTGGGTTCAGAAAGTAAATCAGCGTTCGGCTGGGAAAGCACAAAGCGCGATGCTTAATTCTGTTTGCTCGAAGCTTGAAGGTTGTGGGTTGAGATCCCGACCCCTGCTCTTGCAGTCTTGGTCAAGGTTGTTAACTTGTGAAACTGTATAAATTTATGAATGTCCTATAGCTGCTCATCCAGCGTGGTAAGTAAGTAACAGCTAACAAAATATTTCCAGCAGTACAGTGCATCCTTGAGGAACAGGATTAAAAGGAGGTTCTCCTATTTACCAACAAACAAACAAACAAACAAACAATTATAGCTTTGCATCGTGTCGGGCATATTTAAGATGAAGCCTCACGCACTGTTTTGCAAAGCTGCAGGAAATAGAGAAAAGAATGAAAAAGGAGAATTTTACCGGTTCCCGAAGAACACGTTTTAGTCTTTTTCTGCTCCACTAAGATCATTTCTTTGGGACGCTGCATTTGGCTTTAAGTAAGCGCATCTTTGGTTAAACTGGGACTGGAGGAGAGCGATCGGAAAAGCAAAAGATAGAAGAAACATTTTCGAAAGGGTTTTTATTTTGTGAAGGGGGCGGGCGTGGGGGGTTGGGAGAGACGCCCGAGCCGTGAGCGCCATTGGTCGGTGCGCGCCGCCGCTCGCCCTCTAGCGATTGTTGTGCTGCGATCCCGCGACGCGCCGCAGAAATAAGAGCCGGAGCTCCGCGCGTTTCTCCCGGCAGAGCGGCGGGGTAAAGCGAGCCGGGAGGTGAGTGCGAGCCCCGTGCGAAGCAGTGCAGAGCGGCGTCGGGAGTCCCACGCCGGAGCCACGGGGAGACGCTGCGCCCGATGTGGACGGTGAGTGGCGGCTTTCGGTTTGTTCTCCCGCGGCCAGCGCGGCTGCTCTCGTCCGCAAGCGGATGGGGCTCGATCGACGCGGGGGTCGGGGCTACGGAGGCTCGCGTGCGCTCTCCCGCACGCACACGCACGCATCGGCTTCGTAAGCGCGGCGATCGGGGCGAAAGCGAAACGAAGCCCGGCCTCGGAGTGGAGTTTCTGCCCCCGGCTCGTGGCGACCCCCACGCTGACGCTGGGGAGTTGCGGGGGGGCGGCGGCGGCTCCGAACCAACCCAACCCGGCAGGGGAGGTGGCTCGCGAGCTGCGCGACGTGGAATCGCTGGCGATCGGCGACAAAGTAGCAGCGCCGGGGGTGGGGGGGTTGCTCGTCCCTGCGGTCGCCTCGACTGCGCAGCACACTTTGCGAAGAGCCCGGAACACGCGGTCCCGACTGAAAGTGCGACGGTCCGCGGCCAAGGGAAGCGGTTTCCATTGTAGCGGCGACAGATCGCCCTGGAACCCGGAGTTTCCGTTTGGAAAGGAGTGTGAGGAGCCCTGGAGGTGATCCACACACACGCACACCCACCTTCTTCCCAGGTCCAACTGCTGGTCTAAATGTAATCGTGTTCACATGACGTTCAGGAGGAGATGAACTCCACGAACGTGTGTGTGTGCTTTAAAGTGCCATTTTCCAGTGACGGTCAACTTGGTAACTTTAATACCATGGATGCTGTTTATTTTTCACTTTTCCGAATTTAGGTGACACTTTGTTTATATGCAGATGCTAGAAGGTGAGTTATTGGTACATTTTTGGAAGGTTAACATCTATGATGCCTAGTTTGCGCTTCCAAGCGTGTGTGGTGTTGTGGGGATGGTGGTGGTGGTCGTGAAGAAGGGTTTATAGGAACGCCGAGGAGCACGCAGTGTGGTCGAGATGGTCGCATTTTGGTTTCGAATGAAGTCCTGATTTAAAAAAAAAAATATATATATGCATATATATAAGGGGAGAGCGGGATGGTTGGGGGTCCATATGGTTAGTCGCTGCTTGCATGGACGTCCTCATACCATCAATGTTGCTGTAATATGGACTTAACAGGGACCCAATGGGCTGCAGGAAGGGCTCAACTGAATGACAGTAAACCACATCACCACCCGGTAGACAAAGGTGATGTATTTTTAATGATCAAACAAGGAAAACTGTGTGTGTGTGCGTGTGTGTGCATGCGTTTGAGATTTCAATGCAAAATGTTTCCCCCTGTTGTAGGAAGGCAGATTACAAGCATGGTATTCAAAAGGTCAGGTGAGGTTCACAGTAAGTGAAGTTTGATCTTCATGCAGGTGTTGACTATTGTTATCACTTTTTACCTGATATGCTTTTTCTTTAAGTTAGATCCTTGTTCTTGACCACTGCTGCAGGAATGGCTTGTTTGATATTTGTAGTCGGTTTTATAGACACTGCTTGGTACTTGCGTTTCTCTTTTTAAAACCCCAGAAGCCTTGGCTGATTGATGGTCAAGGTGTGTTTTTGTTTAGGAGAATGGAGCCGTTGCCAACCGCTGACAGACACGTCACAGCAGAAATTATGTCCAAATCATTTATTTATTTATTTATTTATTGCATTTGTCACCCCCCCCCGTTCACCCAAGAGCGATGAAAAATGTTAAAGAAATATAAATAGATAAAATGGGATCAAGCTAGCTTTTAAAAATCTAAACCAGCAGACATGCGGCCCAAAGTTGCATATGAGATGAATCAGGAGGTATTAGATTTGGGGAGGAGCTGATCGGGCTAGACACTGAATTTTGGTTTCTGCTCCAGCGACAAAGTCAAGAAGCACAAAAACTGGCGAGAAAATGCTTTTCTTGCCATGTCCTTACATCCAGGGGCAAATGCGCTGCCACTTGCCAAGCTGCGTGGTTTTATACTTTTATTTTTCTCTGCTAGACTCTCTTTCACAGTGAGAGACCAGAGCTGGAAAAAAAATCACTTGCAGGCCCAAACAGATAAATATCAAAAAAAAGAAATGTTCTTCCAAAAAGTTCAGTTGCTTGTTGCCGAGGGAACTCGGTTCAGAGAAACATACGCCAGAATGCAACCAAGGAAGAAAGAATCAACGTGACAGAAGGCTGTAGCCTCAGGTTCTGTTGTGTCATGAACTAAAATTGCCTTTCAAACCAAACCTCTGTTCTGTGACACTTGATTTCATCAACAGAGTGTCAGTACAGCTGTATTGTGAATCCAAAGGGTTGCTTTTGGCTCCATCAAACACTCCTCTCCTCCGTTTTGGCCTAGAATGATTCTGCAGAACATTAAAAGGGATGGTGATGTCAGAAATATTCCACTTATTTGAAGGAGGGTGGTGCTAAATTCTGATTTGTGAATACAAAATATTTACGTAGTTTCATTATTATTTGTTGATGCTCTAGAGATGCTTTTATCTGCAGTTTTTTTTTTCTTTTTCTTTTTTCATCCTCCTGGATTTTTTTTTTCTGCAGCTTCTGGATCATTTTTGTTCACTCTTTAAGGCTTCAAAAGTGCTGGGCTTTAACCGTTAGCATTCTGGCTACAGATCCTTTACCGCTATGGTACCTGCTGGTAAACATTGTAGACACTGTGTTGCGTGGCTTGTTGGCGTGTTAAATTCTTCTGTGTTTTGGGGAGCATCCTTCAACATATTTAATGAAGAAGGGGGCTTGTGTCTGTGGTGATGAGTGCTGCTCTGAACCTCTGGGGGCACAAACCTGAGAAAAAGGAACAGAGTGAAGATTGTTCGGTCACTCTTTTGTGTGTGTGTGTGTAGGCTTCGGGGGGTCTAAAAGCTTCCGTTACCTCAGACCTGGACTCAGAAAACCTTCTCATCCCGTAGGCCGCGCCGCGACTCCCAGCCGTCCAGCCTGCCATCCCCTAGCCAGATGGAGATCTGGGCAGAGATCTGTCACAGGCACTCAGACGAATTGAATAGCCAGAACATTCACTTATCATTATGTATGTAGTCATTTATTTATTTATGTGGTTTGTTTTTAAATGCACTGTCCAAAGGGAATGTTGGTTTTGATTTGCGAGATCTAAATGCATTACAATAGATTCATTTCTAAAGCACTTGTGGTATTATTTTGTGCGTTTTGAATTGGGGGCGAAAGAGTCACATTTTTATTATTGTCTTCATTATAGTAATTGAAATGCACTTTTGCTCCTGAACTCAGCAGCTACGTGGAAAGGCTTATCTGCATTCTATCGTTCCGTAATCACTGGGAGAAAGGATAATAATTTCCTTTATTCTAATGGAATGTCCTTTTTTTATATTTTAAATTTTGATCTTCGGTTATGTAATGTGCCATATATGATTGAAACCAACCGCGGAGCCAGCCTGCCTCTTCCGATGGTTGATTTCCACCCGTCTGGCTGAGAAAAATCTCCCGGAAATGCTTTTCAAAGATGAGCAGCGGGAATCCTCCCAAAAAGAGGCAATTGTGGCCTGCTTTTGCAGACGTGCTATGTAGTGGGAAGTTTGTGACTCTGATTCTGCTGTCAAAGTACTGTATATATTTAAAAAAAAAAAAAAAAAGTAGGGGTTTGTGGGATTGGTGGCCATTGGCTCGTCCTGTGGTATCTTGTTAGGGGGGGTCAGAGGTCACATGTAGTTGGCTCGGCATGAGGAAACTTGCATTCGGCAAGCTTGGCACTGCGAGTTGGAGAGAACGATGGTGTGTCAGCCAAAGGATGATGCAGCCGGACCGCAGGGCTGCTGCACTCTTAGTGCTAATAAACACACTACCTGGCCTCTCCACTCCATCCTCACACCTCTCTCGCTGTCCTGCCCGCTCCCATTTTCCATTTGCACAAACTCCCCAGCCATCCGCTGCGCTCCTCGCCTTGAAGCACCAGTCGATGGCATAGAACTTGGCGAGCTGTGTAATGGATATTGTACAGTTTAATAAGACAAGCAGAAAGCTTCATTAATCTGTAAGGTGCTGAAGTGGAAAGTGACATAAAATAGCAGTTGAGGGGACCTCTTAAGGACTGAGAACTCAACCTTGGCGGACTGTGAGCAGATGGTATGCATCTACAGCGCAATATCAGTCTTATGGTGAACATTTTATTGCATTCGCCCCCCCCCCCAAGGTTAAAGATAGGCAAATAAAGTGCAGGAAGAAAACAAACTTTCTCCTTGGGAGATTTTGTAAGGTGCCTTTTCAGTTCTCACTTTGAAAGGGTGCTACGGTGTGGCTTGGTCTCGCACGTCTGAACTTGCGGTGCTGTGAAGGAGATCCTTCCATTAGCTTCATTGTCGGTGGGTTTTTTCTTATATATATATACACACACACACACACACACACACGGCATTTATGTTGAGCCTATGACATGAAGCCAGACAAGCACGAAAAGCAGGTGCATTTGGTGGACTTGGCCACACACAGCCCCGTTACAAAACCTGCGATGGTGGTGGTGATCTGATGTGGCCTCCTTGATGTAACTCACGCCTCACCACACAGGGTTCCCGCTCGTGCGAGTGTAAGGGGGGTCGTGTTTCCGCGGCGCTCGCTCCGGGCTGGAATCTGATCCGTCCGAGGAGCCTACCATTGTTCCGTGGGCCTTTTAAGCTGGCCCACATGATAGTGCCTCTCGCGTTTCGAAAAACGAGATGGGATTGATTGTTCCCTAATAGGGTTGAGGAATTGAAAGAGCTTTTGTCTCTGAAGTGGATAGAAGGTTTGGGGGAGGCTAAAGGGGGTTGTATTGGGCACAAAAAATACTGACAAAAACATATTGAAGGCTGAACAGACAGAGCAATTTATTGACCAATACCACCCCCCCCCCCACAATGGTGAGGTTTCATTAAAAGCAGTGTAAACTTCATTTTCTCTGCTGCTGTTTTGTTGAAGGTTATTTGTGAGCGAGATTTTGCAATGAGGGCTTGTTTTATTTATGGTGTTAAAAGCAAACTGGTAAGCTTTAATAGACTTCGCCTCGGCATTTCAAACCCACCCCGAGGCAAGCAGTTTCCATTAAATCGGCTTCACAGTGCCGACTCGCCGGCATTAATAACGACTGCATTTGTTTTATAATTGAACATGTGATGCGGGCGATGATCTCACGAGAAGCTGTTGCATCACAACAGGTCACAATTCACTCCGGAAGGGTGACGGTCCTCTGAGATGACATGGAGGAATATCTAAATGACGCTGAAATGGACCGCATATGGTCATTGATTGTGGTCACTCCAGGGACAGCACTTTTTTTTTTTTTTTTTTTTTCCCCCCCCTCTCCTTCCCTCCTCCCTGCCTTTCTCTGTGTAATGCCTCTTGGGGGGGGGATTGATTTTTGTCCATAGTGATTATGCTTGTTTCATGGTTGTTCTGATAGATTTGTTAATTTTGGACTTTGGCTAGAAAATGCAACTATTGTTCTGAAGCTACTGCTTTACTCTTGAACTGAGCGCAAATGTACGGTAAAGATGTTGTCCAAAAAAATGTTGACCGTTGTGCAACACACCTTAAATTATGTTTTGTCTCCGGTTTTTTTCCCTTCTCGGACTCATTATTTATGAATTTTCTAGCTGCCCTGGCGCTATAGGCATTGCGGCGAACCTTGGTACTTGTATGATTTATGCTTCTCTAGTTCAGGCCTCTTTGAAACGCTGACATTAATTAATTGGTTGTCAGTAGCAAAAAGTGTTATTTCCCAAAAAGTGCCACTTGGGCAACTCTCTGAGTGCTCGGCGAAGGCACCTTGGCGTGTGTCAGGCTGCCATGGCTCACTAGCAGCCCGCGGATGTCGTGGCAGTTCTGCCGCTCGGTGATGGTGTCTCCGGAACGACCCATGGAACGTGAAGGTCGTCTGACAGAAGAGCACATCTCCACGCAGCCGACGAAGACGCGCAGATGGGAGGGAGGCTGGAGCGTCGGCTTTGAAAATGACCTTGATGCTTTATTTGGCTCCTTTTGTTCCTGGTAATGAAGCTGTTGCAGTAGCTCTGACTTTTGAATCCATGGTCTTTTTTGGCGTATTTATCTAATTAGAAGTTCTGGTGGAGGGGAGGGGGCACATCCTTCATGTCTGCTCCTTTTGACCCTGTTCCTTCTGACTGCAGACCCCATCTTCAGAAAGTACAACACAACTGGCACTCCATTGTCTCGAGCCCTTTGCACTTTGCGTGTATGTGGGGGTGTCAGTGTATGAGGCCTGAGATACAGTCCACCCCAACCTGGGGCAGCAATCCCTTGGCACAAGAAGGAAAAGTGGGTGAGGGCAACGAAACGAAAGCGGAAAAGGCCTTGTGATTTGAGATCAGGACTGTTTTTTTGCCAGCCCATCGCTGGCATTTTGATTCTTAACACTCTATTTTCAAAGGGGCAGGTTGAATGAGGGGCGAAGTCCAGAGGGACGATGGACAAAAGTCGAGAAGCTGGATGGAGGCAGCTGACTGGTGTGAAGCCCAAGAGGAAAGTGCTTGACTGCTGGATAGCGCAACCCTACCGATATGCTCATCGATCACTGGAGGAACGGCGGAGGCCAAAGAGCGCAGCCAGGGGAACAGCGCAGAGACGGCAAATGAATCCCGCGAGGGTAGACACGGCAAACAAGTGTATAATTGGCACGCGATCAAAAAGGCCGGCGTGCGGGAGGGCCGCTTTTCGCCATCCTATAATTGCAGCACAAGCAAAGTCGAAACTGGATGTAAACTGCCGGTCACGGTGCAATAGGAGCGATGTATGGATTTCAAAGTCTAATTAATAATGCATTTTGCTGGAAGGCGAGGCTGGCAAGGAATTGGCAGCCCGCTAAAACATGGACTAATGCTTCTTGTAGGTGGTACACAGCCTCCAGTGTATCAGCAAGGGTGACTTATTTGTTTATTTGTCCCCCCGCCCCTTTTTTTCATGGTTTTTGGACCTCGCGTGACTCATGGATGGTTCATTGACAGAAGTCATCAAGAAGACTGGATTAATCTGTCTGTGGGGGTTTTTATTATGACTTTCGGGGTTGGGTTCCCGACAAAGCTGAGCGTTTCCCTTTTTCAAAAACCTTTTGCTAAATCCACCTTGGTGTGAGCGGTTTATTTAGATGTGTTATACCTATCCTAACTGACTGTGGAAAGGAGAGAGATCAATGGGCATAAATGCCTGCAATGTCAGTTTTGCTTCTTTGGCCTTCCTTGTGTATCTATGGCTATGGATCGCTCTTTAGCTTCACTGCTAATATTACTGATAAGAGTGGCAGATTTGCACATTTGTCTTGCTTGTCTCAGGGAGGTCTTGAGGAGAAGGAATTTGCTTTGTATTCAGTTGTACATTTTCATCCTTTTTGTACAGCTAGATATTTCAGCAGAAGCCCTTAAGGTGAAGAGCAGCACCATGTCTTGATGTGGAACAGGCAGCTGTGATGTCTCAAGTTCAGTTCATTAACTGCTAGGCGATCCGCAGCTCCGGCTCTTCTCTTTTTTCCCCTCATTTGTGCAGCGAATGTAGGTTTATTTTGAAAACGCATGCCTGGAAATGGTAACATCTGCAGCTTGGGGCTCGTCGAGGGCTGATGGGGAGGATGGATCAGGGCGGACGTGGTGCCGTGTTCCGAGTTGGCACTTGCGTGATGCAGCAGGGCCCGGGAGCCGAGAAGATCTCCTCGTGTCCCGTTATACGCTAAGAGGGGAAGAGGCGAGGGAGCTGTAATTAATCTGCAGGAGATGCTTGCCAAGTCCACGGACTGCATTGCAATTTGTCTCTGCGGCGGGGACGCCACGCTCCCCCAGTCCGCCGAGCTCTGTTCCTGGAAGCGTCATTGAAGGAGCCATCACTCCGTCTCTGTCAGCCCCTTTGCAGACCACCTAGTCCATGGCTTCATACCACCACTCGCGGTATTTATTGGCTTTGTAAATGGGCCTGTTCAAACTCACATTTTACCTGCGTGTACCGGGGGGGGGGGGGTGAATATCAGGCCGAGGTGGCTGCTCTCCCATCCCGACCACCCGGGCATGAGTTTACAGCTGTAAAGTCACAGCCGTGAGCTCTTGAGTGTTGCAGCTGCAGTGGCAATGGGCTGAAAAGAAACCACATGCAAATAATTGGTGAAGAATGTAGGGCAAATTGGGAAAAGAATATGTTGGGAGGTAGAGGATTGATTATTTATTTATTTTTATTTAAAATCGTATAGCCAGGATAGTGTTGAGCTTCTTTCAGAAGGCCTTTTTAAATTTATTATTATTATTATTATTATTATTATTGGTGTGTGTGTGTGTAATGGGACGGGGGATGGTCGCTTCGGGGGGAAAAAGCCCACACCCCCGCCTGTTCTCTCGGTAATGAGCAGGGTTATATATTGCTCTGAGACATTGGCATCGGTTCAGAGAGGTGAGTTTCGAACGGGGTTGTGAGAGAGAGTTTAATCATTACCCAGGAGCCCCTGCAATGCAGAGAGGTGGGGGGGCATGATGGCAGTGGACAGGAACAGGTGGAGTTCAAGCCTGTTTATCCAGTTGTCCATACCCTGGTTTGTTTTTGAAATGGCAGTAGGGATTGTAAAAGAAAGACCAGCTGTGTTAGGGGCAGGACAAAGTTTGGGAAATGGACCCCCCCCCCCCATTCCAAACACACACCTTGGTTGTAGAGGTTGGGGGAAGGGTCAGAAACTTCAGGAGGGCAGCTGTCAGAAATATAACTTCTCTTGTGTTTGTACGAGACGACTTTTGTGTTTATCTTTTACTTTTTAACTGTGGCGTAAAACACAAAATCATGTCATTTGTGTCTTTTCATGGACTTTCAGAAGTTGTCATTATCGATAACTTTTTCCATTCATCAAAATGTGCGGTTTTATTTTAACAGCATTAGCAGGCCTCCGTGGCAAAAGAGGGGCAGCGTTTGCAGAAAATGTCCAGGACTGGCATGTTTTTCCATCTGATCCATCGACTAGTGTCTAGGCCTCATCCAGCCAAAGTGAACGCTGAAAGATCCTAGATCTTCCCAATCTTAGAATCATACAGGTTGAGTAGGAGATGTTAATAGTGGGCTCCTTGTGAAGAGGTGTCCAACAGTTCATATGGGTCAACCTCTGTCATGTGAGAGCATGGCTTCACTGTGGGACCTGGGACTGCAGTCCAACAACAACAACAACAGCTGCTGTCTGGAGCACTGCAGGGTCCAGTCTGAGGACAGTCGCCTTCACCACAGCTTCTGCTCCTGTAGAAGTTGTGATTTTCCTTCTCCCGGTTTTTCTTCAGTCATCACTTATTCTTTTTATCAGTCCGCTCGCTTCGATTTTCAAAGTAAAGATGAGAGAATGTGCTTTTCTATGTAGCTGTATTTCAAAGGAACTGCTCTAAAATAATAAATACTATATTGTTTGTTTGGACACTTCCTGCCTCATTATTTTAGATAACATTTTCTTTCCTTGAAATGCTTTGATAAGTTATATTTTGAGTTTTCTGAAGAATCGGACTTCTGCAAATTGGTTTGTCGGCGAGCTGGGGACTACTAGCAGACGTGCAGGTGTTGGTCCTCGCAAGTGTCTATGTGCAGCTGTGGGAAGGTTGGTGATCCAAAACTTTTGTTTACGGTCATGTGCGTGCGACATGCCCCATTCCACCAGAGGCAACCTGCCCTTCCCTTACCCAATGGTATTTGCCTCTGCTTTCCATCCATGAGTGCACATGGCACTCTTTAAACAAATCTTTGTGGAGCGTGATCCCGCTCCGATAGTGGACACGGTACGAGTGCAGGTTTGAATGTAGTGTTGGAGATGATCCCGCCCCAACCCCCTTCATTTCGCAAAGTCGCCTGAACAGGTGAGCCCACCTGAGAGCATTGGGTCTAGGAATAGTGAAGTACATCCTGCTTCCAACCGTAAGATGCGGCTGGAGATCTTCGCACGCAGCTGGCACACAGGGTCCTTCCATCAAAGTGCCCCCGAGGATGGGTGGGCCGGGGCCTCGTCCTCGCAACTTTGCTTGTTTTCTCTGCCTAATGAGCCGAGGACGCCGCAGCCGCTGCCTGTCCCCTCCCCATCCTCTTGGGCTCGCTCACCTTGAAAGCAGAACCCCGCGGTCACCCGTGAAATGAAGACAACACAAATCCCCCAACAGGACTTCAGTGGCCCCGTAGATGAACCCTGATGCCTCCTTCTTGGCGGCACCCCCCCCCCCCCCCCCACACACACACACACAATACCGCACGGTCGCTGTGCCTCTTCATTGCAGTGAATTAAAATGAGAAATGGCCAAATTCATCATGCAGGGAATGAGGCCTCTTGGCTAGTCTCCATGTTGAATAGTCTGGGGGGGGGCAGAATATGTTTCCTGTTATTTTATTCCTTCCTCTTTTATAAGAAACATAGCACTTTTGGCAGCCTAAAATTTTGTGCTCATTATAATAGAGAAGGAGAAAGGGAGAGGCGCTGTTTGTTTTGAGATACAAACAATTGGCAGGATTGAAGCAGCTTCTTTGTGGGAAAGATCTCGCACTCGGGCTTTCTGAGCAGTC
The DNA here is from genome assembly GCA_018136845.1 of Heterotis niloticus. Taxonomy (NCBI): domain Eukaryota; kingdom Metazoa; phylum Chordata; class Actinopteri; order Osteoglossiformes; family Osteoglossidae; genus Heterotis; species Heterotis niloticus. Next base: position 29,519,209 of record CM030890.1, read on the forward strand.
AGACCGACACGCTGGAGTCGATTGGTGTGGTTTTTGATGTTACGCTCCGCGAGGGTAAGTGTGACACTCTCATCACCTTCCGATAACCAGTGTTTGGTTGAAGCGGAAGAAACCGCCTTTTGATGCAAGTGTGGTGAGCAAATGGCCCTGGCTCTTCCTGTTCTTCATTTGCGACTTCTCTAGTGAAACCACGTGGGCAACGAAACCAAGGGAGGGAGGGGGGGTGGACAGAATTCAGAGTAGGGCCAACCTGGGGGAGGGAATCGCCAGGGTATCCAGCTTGATGATGTCAGCGGTAGAACCTGCTGTGGAGTTGACTGTTCTCAAACCTTTCCAACCTCTCAGCCCGCTTATCCCTTCACTGCAAACCACTACCGCGTCCTTCTGGGAGGATCGAGGTGAGGTAATGCACTTCACCACTCCTGTAATCTTGAAGCACTCGATTGTACCCCCAAATGCATAGCAACAGTGTTACTATGTCATTATGCTTACTGGCCCCAATATGCCGAAATTCTTGTAGGTGCCCCCTCTCTCCAGTCGTACTTCATCCCAAGGCTTTGGTAGGTGCGTACCCCTTTAAATTTAGTGTTTCCTTGTGTAATAACTGATCTTCCCTTGTAGTTCTTGGGTAATTCCCAGTGCAGGGTGACTTGTCCAGCTATTATATATTTTCTTCTCGCCACTCATTAACAATAAATACGTTTTTTTGTCAGCACGGTGTCTCGGGAGAGGAGCATTAGTTTGGCCCAGGCCTTGATGAATACTCGCCAGTCCTCTGCTGACAGTGACTGTAATTAAGGTGACACGAATGCACCCGATACCGCGGTACTCGGCCACCCATTCTCCAACCTACCAGAACATCACCCGAGAACGTTTGCCCTCATTGTTTTGTCGAGTTCTGTGTGCCCTTTAAGTCCGAGGGTTTTTTTTTTTTTTTTTACATTTTTCTAAATGGGGTCTCAAATTTTGTTATGCCAGGTTTTTTTTTTCTTCCCCCCCACGTTTACCAACCTCTCACACCTCATTCTCTGGCTGACTGTGGTGTGGATGTAATATAGCCTCCCCAGTGCCTTGACACTCAGTGTCTCCAGCGGGGAATGATGGAGGAGGAAGAGGAAAGCCATTCTTCCTCATATTGCTGTCTGTGGCCCCGGGCCTCTCTGGTGGATGTTGCTTTGCCGCCGGCCTGTTTGCTCATTGGCTGGCAGTTTCTTCTAAGGTAGCTGATGCTGGCAAAATTGTTTGAAGAGTTGTTTATCTTTTTTAATTTTATTGGAGTCTTATTTGTCTGTATGATTTTATTTGGTATATTCCGTTAACATCCTCCCTTTTTTTTTTTTTTTAAAGTATTATTATTATAGGTCTGGCGGTAACCCAGTACGGCTGCGCAGCTCAGGCTATTAAACACATATATGGCCTAATATGTTATTACATCTGTACGGAATGTAAACGAATCTTGTTGAATAGCAGCAGCCCGAGGCCAGGGTCGGAGAGGTCAGGGAACAGCTCATTCATCATGCAATGCCTGCTGGGATATGCGGGGTTGGCGGCACACAATTGGAAGCGTGAGGAAGGGAAGCCAGTTATATGCAAATGGGTGTCGGGGGCAGCATGGGGGAGTCTCTTGAATATCCAGGACGAGTCCTCTCCATTCTCCCTAAGGCCTAAACATCACTCTTTCGTTCAGGGGACATGCACAGCCAGGTCAAGCGGTGTCTTCGCACCCCCTGTGTTCTTTTTTCAATTCAAACCTGCCAAGAAGGGTGATATGTTATTAATCTATTCATGCATAATACTTGACCCACCCCTTCGCCGTGCCGTTCCTACTGCTGAACTGAGGTCAAAGGAAGTTTGACTTGTCCTCCCGGAAGCCCTCTGTACCTTGGTGCGGATCTCCACAAAAAAAAAAAAAAAAAAAAACTTTTAGCACAGAACAATGGAGGAATGTTCTGAAATTGACCTTCACCCAAAAATCCTGCGAAACCCTGCCTTAAAATATCCACTCGTGCTGGAACATTTGCTCTGTGCCGCCTATAAAGAGACCAGCATTTCTTCTCACATTTGCCCTCGAGCTACGAATGGAGATTACGTTCCTAATAGAGAAGTTGCTGGTGGTTAACTTGTCTGGGAGAAGTAAGTGGACAGTAACCATTATCTCACTATGCAATGTAAACAATAGCTTGTAGTCAACGTTCTTGTTGAGGGCCCCTTCTCCACAGGCGCCTCTGGTGTTGCCGGGTCATTAGATTCTCCCTAAATTTGAGATGTTCCAGCTGACCGTGGGTTCCTGACTGCTGGATTTCATTATCTCACCATTAATGTTGAGCATACACGCAGCAGATGATGAGATAGGGAGTCGGCCTATGACCTGACACTGAGGCATTGGTCTCCACAGCTGGGTGAGCCGGGGAGGCATATGGGGGGGGGGGGACCACAAACCCTTGACTTGTTTTTTGCAATTCTTTTGGAACCCATAGCCACGTGTGAGACTGTGAATGTATACACCCAGCTGGCTCATGAGTCTCTCAGAGGCGGGTCTCTCCTAGCGCTCGGTTGAGAGCCATAAATTGAAACAAAGCAGCTGTGTGGTCGCTGGAATTTTGTCAAACCTGCTGTCGATTTCTCGCGAACTTTGCACGGTCCTCCCTCCTTCCTTCCTCTCTCATAGGGTTTGTGATAAAACTGGACTTTGACAGCAAGAGGCTGTTGCTCTGCCTCTTTCCACGCCTTAATTGTTGGATGGGAATGGGTTCAAGGGGTGTGTGACCGAACTCAGAGGAGGACTGAAACCTGCCAACTATCTCATTCTCTATCTCTCTTGCTCTTTATCTCCTTTCACCAACAGTGCTTTAAATGCTGTAGAATTTCCCACAGAGTGTGTGTGTGTGTGTGTGTGTGTGTGTGTGTGTGTGTGTGAGAGACGTATTTTAATGGGCTCATGTGTGTCTGTCTCAGTGTCTGCATGGCTGCACTTGAGACTCATTCAGCCAAGGAAGATTGGCAGTCTTCTCTTTCGTCGATGTCCGCAGCCATCGCAACCGTCCTTATCCACCTTTTAATCCGTAATTAATATCTGTCGTCCCTGTGTGTTTCCTAATGGAGCCGTCGCGATTCAGCGACAAGCCATGCATTATTCTTGTCAAAAACCGTGCCGGTCGCACATGGAGTTGCATTTGTTGAGGTGCTTTTTCATCAGGGAATGCAGGACAAACACCAGGTGGTTCCTACCTACAGGGTGACTGAGGAATGAGTGGAAACCAACACCTTGAAAAGCTTAGCTGATGGAGCTAAACATGTGCATGTGTTTGTTTAGGGGATTTGAATCCATTTCCATCCATGCGCAGAAATGGTGGGCACTGTTGACTAATAATTAATTCCTAATATGGGCTAATATGGGACTAATAATCATGATACTACACCTGTCCCCTGGTTTAGATTCCTAATCCATTCCTGCAAACCAGATCCCTTAGGGTTAACACTAAACTGGAAAAATGTAAATAAGGAACCTATTCATTTGTTTGTTTGTTTGTTTGGTGGGGGTTATAATCAGTTCTAAGCCCACCAAAAAAATTCCCAAACAGTTTCACGAATATAATGAAAACCATGTAAAACATCATCACTTAATATTTCTCTCTCTCGCTCGCTCTCTCTCATTGTACATCAATGGACATTTAACTATTATTTTTTATATATATATATATATATATATATATATATAAAGCTATTTTAAAACAAATCAACAATACAGTACAATCTAACAAACTGTTTCATACCATTGACAGTGACTAAATTAACACAAAACTTGATATGTGCCACTATTCCTGGGTTTGGAACTTGTAATGTATAACGTAACGTGTATATTGAACGTATATATTCTGTATTGCTTCATTTGATATATTTTAGATTATTTGCATGTGTTTTCAGTCTATATCTTTAGAAAATAAGTAGATTTCTAGTAATTGTTAAAAAGCACAGGTGTATTAAAAATAAATATTTCTCTTCTGCTTTGTTGCTCAACCTCGATTATGTTTGTATTTGAAGTAATTTTTTGTTCTGATTTGTTATCTGAGCCCCCGGGATGAAGGAAATCAGAAGGAGGGGGGTCTATTGGTTCTGACACCTCTGCAAAAATGAGAAATAAACAAGTGCAAGTTCTGGAATATTCTGGGAAATGCTATTTAATCTTTATAGCCATAGCTGAGTTGTTTATGTTGCTTCATAGGGCCTATTATCTTGAATTCTCCCTTGGTCACGTTGCATCCAATATGATGAGCATTTGTATGAAACATTACTGCTTTCGCTTGGGTTCTTCAAAGCGAATACTTGAAATTCCCATTGCAAGGATGCTTGATATTTGCATATGCCGCTCCAAGACGGACGCGCATCCTCCTTGTTAGCATACGTCAGTATATTTGCATTACAAAAGTTGAGCGATTAATAAATGCTGAGTTTATTTTGCCAACTGTGGACTTCAGAGGTTTTTCTGAGCAGTTTTGGTTCATCCGTATCAAAGCTCCGCTCTGTCAAGATTCTGTGTTCTTCTTGTGTCGTCTTGCTGCATGAAGAGAAGGTGTGCACGTTGTGAATGGAAGTCTTTTCTGTTAAATTCTCATCAGAAATAAGAATAACTTCCCCGTGAGGTTAGCAGCAGGGCGGCACAACGAGTAGCACTGGTGCCTCGCAGCTTCTGGATTGCGGTGTCCTTTCTGGGTGTGAATGCGGTTAAGTCTGTGTGGGGTTTGCACGTTCTCCTTGTGTTCGCCGTGTTTTCCTCCCACATTCCAAAGATATGCATAGAAGAAAGCAGTGGTGAACCACATCTGAACTGTAATTTACCTTAAGATATCTGTGAGTGGCCACTACGAGCTGACTTCGACTAAGAGAGGTTTGCGTTTTTGCGACACCGCAACATTTTGCGTTCACTGTGGGATTCAATTTTTGAGTTAATTCTTACCCTGTTGTATTAGAAACCTGTAATGCATAGAAAGGACAGGCATTTAAAATTTCATCACTATACAAGGGCGTGTCCGGAGATGTAGAACGTTCCAGTTTGATCTTCCATGACTGCTGATGTGGCAGTGGATGCAGCCTGGTAAGTGCCACCGACATTTAAAATGGAAGATCGGTTCAACTTCCTGGCAAAGCCCTTGAGGAAAGTGAGGATTGAACACAAATCCCTCCATTTGCCCAGTCTGTAGATGGACAGAGTTGCAAGTTGTATTTCATGACTGCATAAACTTCACTAAGTAAAGAAGAAAATATTAATAAAGGGTTTTCGGCCGGGTAAATGCACAGTGAAACCGTTTTCAAGATAGCTGAACTCTCAGGCAGAGCTACAGAGGAGCTCTAGAAGGGAGGACCAATGCTTATATAACTCCCAAGGTCTGGATGCAGTAAGCGCCCCCCCACCGCCTGCCGCCAACCGCACTGCCAACAGCATTCATTTCTCCGCTGCCCCCCCGGACCCCGAACCATCGGCACATCTCAGCAGATGGGGGAACTTCTATGTCATAAGCGGCAAGTTGGGCGGAAGTCTCTCTGCTTCGTAGGGGTCTTTCGGGAGTTCTGCTCTTCTTTGGGAAGAGGATTTTTGTACCTGTTGACAAGGTGTTAAATTTCCTGGGGTGGACGTGCCCGCCCACCATCGTCTCTATTCAAGACGGACCACCCTGGAGATTTTGGTTGAGGCCATAAAAGGTAATTTTAAAAATCAGCGCACAATATGTTCACTGGCTTGTCAGCTTGTCTTTATATCAGTTTCGTGTGTGTTTGTGAGCGAGAGCGTGAGTGAGTGAAAGCGAGAGAGCAAAGTTCAAGCCTATGTGATAAATACACATGGATGTTTCGAAACCCACAACGGTGGATTTTTGTCCTCGGCTCCTAAATAGTCGTTTTTCTCCATGTGGCTCGGGAAGGAACACCTGGTTTTTTTTGCAGACCCGCAAGGAAAAGGAAAGAACAATGAAAAGGGGATGAGTGACTACCGTTGCTGTTTCAGAGGGTGCTCGGCTCGGTTTCTGAGCCAGTCTCCTTCGGAGCAGATTGTGAAATGCTTCTTCATTAGCAAGCAGTCTCCATAAACCGAGCCCCCCGTCCTCCCGCAGATACACACACGCATCCCTCTGGCCAACTGATTCCGTAGTCCATTTCCTCTCTGCTGTACATAATGGAGTGGGACTGAAAAATGCCATATGCCTTACGTTTTTAAATGCAACATTGACTCACCAGGAGGGGAAGCACTGTTTAATTAAAACGGGACGCTTGGAGCATAACGCGAGCGGCCGCGATTTAGACACTCGTCTTTGAATTGGCAAAGAGAGGAACAGACACCCCCCGTGTCCATCTTTCCCGCCCTGCAATCCTCACCCAGTCCCCAAGCCCAGTTCAGCCCTCCCTTACCTTTCCTGCGTCGACCGCTTGGTAAACCAGTGGAAGCTCGCTCGCTCGGACATCTGCACGAACCCCAGATGCGCGCGTATGCCTCTGTCGCATCTGCACTTGCGTTGCGCCTGAAGATGCTATAGAATTTAGAATGAGTGAATGCATTAACATTCATAATCCCATGCGTTGGATGCAAGTGAATTGCGCCTCTTCCATCTGCATTCTGGGTCTTCAGGCAGAGATGGGTATTTGGAGCGAGCTGCACTGTCAGCACATGTGGAGATTTGCCATGAGAGCAGATGGGAGGACTGGAAGGCTTGTCAGCTGTAGGAGAACCATCGGTTTGTTTCTCCTAACGGAGTTGGTGGGAGACGTCCTTTTGGGCCTTGAGCTCAAGCCTGTCATTCTTGGGTTTCATTGGTTTGAATTTGACCTTTGCCCAACCTAGCGCCAAAACTACGCTTGAACGTCATTCTTAAATGTATCAGGTGTGTCCACACTTGTTAGCTCCTGGCCAGAACGGTGGAAAAATATGATGGCTGAAGTCCAGATTTAATAGAAGAAGGCGCCGTTGGAATTTTGACACATGTTGGGCTTAATGAGAAGCCTAAAAGCACAAAAAGGGAAATCCCAGCAGCATTTTTTCCCCAGTCTCTTCATAGCTAAAAAAAGCCCAAAGTGTTCCTCTCAGAGCAGACAGCAGACCTCAGAGGAGAACACTTTCATGCAAAGCTTGGGCTCAAGACTTGGTCCATTGCTGGGTTCATGATGGCCAAGGTCAACCAGTCTCCTCACAGGGTGAGAAACTGAAGCAAAGTGCTGGATGAAAGATCAAATTGTGGAATTTGGCTGGAAAACGAAGGTGCCTGATGAGTGAAGGTAACAACTTGACTTAAGGTGGACACGATGCTGCATTGCTTATTAAAAGCGATACTTAATATACTTAATATTCCTCCTCCGCCTAAGCAGCGGTGCATTTGTACGTAGGGGTTGGCCTTCTTTCTTCCAGTCTGGGAATTTGCAACTTTTTCAAAAAGGTTTAAAAGGTGCTCTTCAAATTGGAAGTAATTAAAGTAGTTATGGGCATCCTGGTTTGTGTCCTTACATTTATGTGAAAAGCTTTGACTTGCTAAATACTTGCGAAAAAGTCACAGTTTGAATAGTGGAGCTCCACAGACCTGCTAATTTCCCAGTAAGTTCTTTGTGAGGTTGCCTACATGTGCATTCATAGGGTTGATGCCTAATAAATCAGACTTGGTCAGACACAAGTACCTTTGTGGCTGACTGTCACCTAGCAAGCATTCGTCCTTGAGATACAAATCACAGCTCGGCACTAAAAACCTGGTGTGCTCGGTGAGGGATGCGTGAAACGAACACCTGTGTTGTACGAAACTGTTCAGGGAGCAAGCGACTCTTCTGCAATGCAAAAAATGTTCTTTATTGGGTTTATTTGCTATTCCTGGGTTTGGATTCCTTCCTTCTTTTTTTCTGGCTTCTACTGATTGATCCAGGAGGCCACAGGTTCTAATGAGGTATCTTGACAGTGCTTGTTGATGTTTGAGAAGCAGAAAGGTGCCATTAGTTTGATGCAGGGTATTTTGTGCACCATCTACCTCCTCTTACACCTTGGTTCACTTTCTTCTCCTTTCTACCCAACTCCTTCATCTTTTCTCCCCTATGACAATGCCCGTAAACCCGATTCTGGGTCACCAGTCCTGTTACTTTGGACACATATTGTATAGTGGCCTTCAAGACATGAGAGAAAGGTGAGACAAAGGTGGTAAAAGCTTTGATCCCTGGATTTGATCACCCTCAACCAGCGGTGTAACCTCCCCCCAGAAGTATCTCCTCTTGATGGACGTGTCCCGGCATTTCTCTGGGTTTTGGATCACACGATAGTCTCTGTGAAGCCCCCAGGCCTGCACGTTTGGACATGTGAAAGGCAGAAGTGAGATCCGCTTACCACTTCGGGTGCTTCATTACGGCCATTAAGGCAATTATTCAGAGGCCGACGAATTAGGAAAGAGACGAGCAAACAACTTTGAAGAACGCGATTCTTGGTTTTTTTTTTTTTGAGACCTTTGGTAATGTGTGCTCATATAGTTATGGTCTAGAGATGAGGCGCAAGATATGATCATTTACTGTCTTTAGCTCCACCTGAGCTTGTGCGGCCTCTTGCTCGCAGCATCGGGGTGGGATTGACGAGTGTCCCAAGGCATGCTGGGATGCGGCCTGACAATAGTAGCCGTTGTTAGCAGCAGGGGTCACAAGTTAATGTCAAACTATGTGACCTGTTGGCTTTTGTCGAACCTCGGGCCGTCGACGCGGTCACGTAATTGCAGACTGTCACAGTTCAGCCTTGTGTGGGTTAAGTGGCATTTAATCTATGGTGTGTGTCGGTGTGGTGGTGTGTGTTCTTTTTTTAGGAGCTGTAGGTATTAACTTGCTGGCTGCTTTCCAGGGTGCTCAGCTAGTGTTCATTGAATTAAGGAGCAGCCTAATTTGATTAGCGCATGCTGGAGGAGAGTGGGATTGTCGGACCCCCGCAGACGGTCTTCCGACATTCTCTAGTATCGGTGAAGTTCTTGTTGTTGGCGGCTGCTACCCCCCGGTTTCGTGCGTTGACGCGTTTCCTCTGTCTGTTTGCAGACGTCTCCAAAAGTCGTCCAACCGTGTGATCTGCGGCGGTGGTTGTAGGACCACGACTTGGACCCGTCCCGGCTGGCGGAACCAAGCATCTGCGGTAAGGTAAGACCTTGTGGGATGAAGAGGTTTACATTTGCACAGATTTTTTTTTTTTTTTTTTTTTTTTTAAAACCAACTCCATGCTTCACAAGAATCCCTATGCAGCTGACTTTACGTTCATTTTCAATGAATCTGTTGGTGGGCACCTTGTGTGTAGCGGCAGTTTCCCAGAATTCCCCTGCCATTCAAAAGTCTGTACGTGGGTCGGTTTCTGTGTGTTTAAGTGCAAAATGTCTTGTTGGAATTATTGGGAAGGATTTGCTGGAGGATGTTTGTTGAAATAAATCCCATTGGGTTGTCAGACATCTTGAACTGTGATCCACGGGCCATCAAGGGAAGTTTTGAAGGTGTGGCTGCTTTCGGTGGCACCGTCTGATCTTCACAGACAGAAAGGATGCTGTTTGGAGAGAGGGGCTGTGCTCCCCAGTGCGTTCAACCACACTGCTTCGAGAGATTTGTGTGTTATTCAATACAGCACTCAGGCCTAAATCTCTTTGCATACCGTAGGTCTTCATGCAAAGAGACCGCTGTAGAAAGCCAGCAGGGTAGGGCAAATGACGCTGTGGTAAAGTTGACCCTTGGGGACCACTTGGGTGGTTTTCAGGGTGAGGTAAGATTCTGGTGGGAGTCTGATTCCAGCATAGGTGTAACCTTTTTTTTTTTTTTTTTTTTTTTTTTTTTGGAAAAGGACATCAATATCAGGAAATGATCATTTTCGCGTTGGCTAAATAAAGATGGCTGGGGAAAGTGTGGTTGAAAACAGCCTCCTATTGTGTTATATATGTTATTGATTATGTAATTGGTCGCACAATGGACAACGAAGCTTGGGAACCAAAGGAGCAGATCGGGTCAAAATGCCCCTATGCAGATTAAATGGGTTCGGAGAGAGGGACAGAGAATGTTCCGGTCATTTGGCCGCACTAGGGGGCCTGAACTCAACATTTTGTGTTTACAGCACATTAGTCAGGAAAGTAGCTTAGCTCAGAGCTGTTGTGGTGCACTGTGTGCCGAGAGCTCATGCCTATGCTGGCGGGGGTCCGAAGGGGCTATGTGGGGGGGGGGTGCCCTGGCTCTGTGTCAGAGCGTGTGAATGTTTACTGAAGCAGTTCAGGTTAAGGACTTTGCTCAAGGGTACAATCCCTATCGCACTCGACCCATTCGGTCACATGGGCTAAAAGGGAAAATCCGAAGCACGCATGTAATGTGCACATCAAAAGTTTAGCAAGCGGGAATGGAAAAAATCCAGAACAATTATTGATAAATTGATTGATTATTACTGCGTATGAATTAATTTCCTTTTTAATTCAGTATGCATTACTGAACAGACCTTTTCATTCAGCGTGTATATTTTTTTTTTTTTTTTTTAGTTGTGTTCAGGCGCGTAACACAGCTCATCGGCAGGAACACATCCGTCCCCACGGTCTCGGGGACACAGCCGCTTTGCCTAGCGCGGCCGCGGCTCGGTCGGCTCCGCTCGCCTTGGCGCCGCGAGCAAACAGGCGTTTCGGTGGCTCGCTGTTTATTTGACGCGCGGTCGGCGACATTTTGAAGCGTGCGCCAAATATAGTCCGCTCAAATATTTGCGCTTGTGCTTCTCGGCCTGCTTGACAGCTGTGCGCGGAGAAGAGAAAGACGATAAAGAGACGACGCGGGTTGCCCTCGCACGGTTCCCAACACTCAGCGCTCCCATCAAGTTCTACCTCGGAACCAAGTTTGCACGGAATGTCCCTTGTTGGCCAAACAGGACTCCCATTGATGCCACAACACATGAAAATAATTAAACCGCTCAGTGAACACTTAAGTTAAAGACACTGTGCAGCTTGGCAATTTTTAAACTTTTTATTTTTAAAGACCAGTAGTTGGCTAGAGTAAATTTATTATTCCTGAAGGTACAACAACCAGGCGCGTACCTTTTATTGGCTTCACCGCATCCCCCGCTGTCCTCAGCTTTTTATCTTCCTTGGTTGCCGGGGTAATCGGTGTCACTGGGGAAAAAAAAAAGAAAAAAGAAATGCACATATTTCAATTGCACGGGATTTACAGTAAACCCGACATCTCTGACCCAGGGGACGAGGTGGTGGGCCGTCATGTCGGCTCCCCGTACCACCACCACGTTTCCTTTCCCCTGGCCTGTCGCTCTTGCTCAGATTAAGTGAGATCAGGCAAACAGCAGCTCGAGGGAAATTTTCTATTTTTTTATTATTATTTATTTATTTATTTTTTTTGTTTTTGAATAACAAGGGTCATGGACCGCTGGCTACTGCTCTGTTAACCCACCATCGTGGATTATGCACCATGTGAATATTTTATGTCTTAATGATGGCTTGAGACAGCAAGCGGCTTGCACCTTCCTCCCCGCCGTCTTTTGTCTGTTTACTTTATTTCGCTATTTTCTTCATGTGGTGGAAGCAGCTTTTTTTAAACATTTCATGTATTATTGAAACTATTCAAAAGACTGAATTGAATTATTAATGCAGGAGCATGGCATAGTCTCGCTCCCCTTCCCAGCCTTGGTTTATTTATTTATTTAGACTGAGATGTGTTTTCCCTCTCTGTTGGGTTTGGTTGTGCTCCTGTCCATAAGAGGGGCAGCGATCCAGTTTTTGGTTCTCCATGAAGCTCTGAGCTTCTTTGCTTTTGCTGTTTCAGCTGTTTGTCGCGCACGTCGACTGTTTATTCTACTTATCTGTCACCCGGAAGGGGAACCCAAGGGAAACGGCATCTGTGTGTTTCCTCCTCTGTTTACAGCTCCTTACTTGGGGTTGGGACTCCGTGAATGAGGACAATCGCCAGTCAGCCTGTGGTGTGATGTAAAACCCTGAAACTGTATGTCTGGAGGGCTGCAATGTGCATTTGTGTGTATATACGGTAATACCGCGGTTCGTACCCCACACGCGTTCTTGACAAACGGAGCTCTTATTGAAACATCACTGTAAGAGGTCATTGGTGCTATATGTTACACCACAGTGCATTATCGATTATTCCTTTAATAATAAAAAATAAACACAATGGGTGGGTAACAAACATGCTGCAGCGTTATTTTTGAATTTTTAAAATATGGCAAATAGTAATAAATTATTCAAATGGACAAATTATAAAATAAATAAATAAATAAATAAATAAATAAATAAATAAATAATTTTAAAAAAGTAAATGGTACTATAGGAGGTGGCTCTATTCCTTTTTGGAAATCACCCCCCCCCCGCAGGGTCAGCAACTATAAAAACAGACCATGTTGCACATTCCCTTTGTGTAAAACTCCTTTGTCGGTTAGCACTCTAATGGAAGAAAAAACATCTTTGAAATGGAGAGAACTGCTGAGTACTTTGGGCGATCGGAAATGTGGTATTTCCACCTTTTTTTTCCCAGCATGCTCCTGTGCACTTGTGCTGGAAGGTGACTACAAGGAGGGCCGGTCCCCTGGTGCCCCCCATGACAAAGCTCTCACACTGCCCCCGTAACGCAACGGGTTGGGAGCTATTAGTTAGGGTCGCTGGGCGCGTCTTTCAAGCGGCGCTGCCTTCTGTCCCCCTCCTTTGCAATGGGTCACCACCTGTCCCAGCGGAAGTTAAAGTAAGCAGAGGGTAAAAATGCTCCTCCTGCACCTCCCACGTAAGCATAACTGCACCAGCCTCATGAGTTCAGACTTATTTACCTGATGGTTTGCTGTAGTTCTCTGTGTTGGGGCCAGTGAAATGGTGTTGAATGTCTGCCCATTTTGGGATTTAGCTATTTCTATGTATTTAGGTTTGAGTGAAGAACGTACAGCAGCAGCCTCGCCAGCTGTCCACAAGTTTGGCGAGGGAGGGTAACGTTTCCCTTGAATTTCTGTGTATTTTCTTCCTTCACAAGCGTTCCTCTGTGGTCTTCGGAAACTGCGCTCGAATGCGTAGGGAGGAGGAAGTGACCGGGGGGGGGTTGGAGGGGTTCCCCTGGCCGCAGGCCTGGGAACATGGGCTGCATTGGGTTGTGCATGCTTGGTGGTTTGGGCCCCTGGGATGTGGGATCAAATAGCTGCTGCAAGCAACAGGCCAAGTGGACGGACAGGTTCATCATGCGATTTGGGAGTGGAGGCCAGAGGCTTTTACACCTCAGAAGAGCCCTAAATAAATCATTAGTGGGAAAGGGGCTGTAGTGTGGAGAACTGCCACCCTCCATCAGTGCAGGAAGTGCACAAAAGCTTTCTGTGAGCTTTTGTCAGTGGATGTAAGTGAGTGGGCATTGTTTCTGTGTGGGCAGCAGATTCAGATACAGTTATTTGCTCATGTGTACAGTCACACATTTACTGTGCGAACCCTTTGAACCAGTGTAATGCTTTTAGTTCGTTCAGCTAGACTTCATCTGGTAAAAGTGTAAACACAGATGTAGGTAAGTGTGGTGAATAATGGATTTAGGAAGAGATGTTTGCCTCTGGTTTTATATCATAACCAGTTATCTAGCTGCAGTATGCATTTTGTTTGACACGATGTCTCTGTTTTTGCATCACGGCACATTGCCCATCAGAGAGCAGCTTGCCGGGAACTTTTCCACAGGTCTAGCAGATTATATAGCGCTTACGGCCACATTGCAGTCCTTGCTTCTGCTGTAATACCTTTGGACAAGGCACTTACCCTGATTTGAGGCTGTATGAATGGGTAAATCACTGTAAAAAGTATGTAAACCTTGATGTTGCATGTTGGCTTAGACAAAGGTGTCAGCTAGGATAATAAATATAAATGGAAGGTCGAAGTCAGATAAGGGCGAAACAGCTGCAAGACTGTTCATCTGTGTCACACCATATTTACTCGGCGTCGGATATTTCTAATTTTCACCTTTTTTTTCCCCCATTTAGCTGAAGCTTCTTTTCTCCAAAGTCACTCTCAGTGTTAAGCTCCTTACCGTGATTCACTAATGCATACAGGTTTTTCTATCCGTTCGCGATGAGTAACTTGCTCCAGGGAGTCCGAATCCGAGACCTCTGGATGGACGGCTGCGACTCTTGAACGCTACGTCACCGGCTGCCTGGGTGGCAGTGTTGCCCCCCCACATATGAATGTCGGAAAAGAAAACCAGTTTTATTTTTCCTCCCGAGCGCCGACAATTTCCGTGTCGCAGAAATCGGGTCTCGCGTATTTGGAATGGGATGAATCGGTCAGCTTTCCCTTCTCTTTCAAGCCCTCCTCGAGGTGACTGCACTATGCGTGCATCCTGATGTCAAAATTATTTTTAGCATAGCCAGGCACCAAAAAAAAATAAATAAAATTTTTTGTCTAATTTAGCCAATTAACTGGATGAGTAACTAAATGAAGCTCATTTTCACAACCGTGCTGGCTGCTGCGGGAAGCCTCCTTGTTTAATCCATTGGCGCGGAGATAATGGGCAACAGCCGTTTCACACGGCTTAAGGCGGCTTGAAAAGAAAAAAAAAAAAAAACAGAACTTGCTCATGTATTTTTAAAGGTGATGCTGCCAAGCCAAACGTTTAGGAAAGCCCAAATGGAGGGAAGTCGGATGCACCTGCCTTACGGCCTTGTTTTTGCAGAATTATGTTTGTTGCGCAAATATACTTGGGATCAACAGTCCAGAGTAACGGGGAGTGTGGAAGAGAGTGCAGGCAGGGTAGAGTGGGTGGAGAAGAGTGTCAGGAGTGATTTGTGACAGAAGGGTACCAGCAAGAGTGAAAGGGAAGGTCTATAAGATGGTAGTGAGACCAGCTATGCTTTATGGGTTGGAGACGGTGGCACTGACCAAAAGACAGGATGCAGAGCTGGAGGTGGCAGAGTTAAAGATGTTAAGATTCGCATTGGATGTGACGAGTATGGACAGGATTAGAAATGAGTATATTAGAGGGTCAGCACAGGTTGGACGGTTTGGAGACAAAGTCAGAGAGGTGAGATTGCGTTGGTTTGGGCATGTGCAGAGGAGAGATTCGGGATAATATTGGGAGAAGGATGCTAGGGAAGAGGAAGAGAGGAAGGCCTAAGAGGAGATTTATGGATGTGGCGAAGGAGGACATGCAGGTGGTGGGTGTGACGGAGGAAGATGCAGGGGACAGGAAGAAGCGGAAACAACTGATCCGCTGTGGCGACCCCTAACGGGAGCGGCCGAAAGAAGAAGAAGAAGAAGAAGAAGAAGAAGAAGAAGAAGAAGAAGAGGAGGTGTTTGTTGCGCAAATGTTGTTTGATTGCAATGATTTCAAATGAGCTTAGCGTGAGGCAGGAGCTTCCAAAACGATTTGAAAGGGGCGAATGCATATTAAGAACTTTTATTGCACGTTTTACCGCTGGTTTTATATCTGCGTTGCCTGTAAGACCTCAGCTCACATTGCTGACACTTTTGCACGGAAGGAGGGTGCACTGGTATGGCCTGCACCTGTCTGCAGGAGATCTGATGCCACTGGGAGTGATAGAAGTACCCCTTGAAAAACAGAATGCACGTGTATACTGGGCCATGGGGCAGCGAGATGAAGCGGAAGGTATCCCAGATCCCTCAAAGCTCCAGAACTTGGTGGGTGTGGAGGTTGCATATTCTCCCTGAGTTTCTGTGGGGTTCTTCCACGTGCTCTGGTTTCCCCTCAGACTCAATTTCAGGTGGATTGGTGACTCTAAATGGTGTATGAGCCAATGTGTGTATTGCAGCCCTGTGATGGACTAGCATCTGTGTAGGTTGTACCCTGCCTGGCCTAGCAGACTGGGCATCTTCAAATGACTGTGAATCCCTACAAAGCTGCACTGGTTGGTAGATCACATAGGGTCACTAGTTTACTTTCCTCAGTGGTATCAAGATTGTTGTTGTTGTTGTTGTTGTTGTTGTTGTTGTTAATAATAATAATAATAATAATAATAATAATAATAATATAATATTACTGCAGCCTTTAAAGCTTCAACTGGTCACCTGTATACATTTGACCACTACATTGCAAGTTTATTGCTTGGAGTTTTTTGAAGCCAAGCATCCTTGCAGATCCAGATCTGTATCACTTGCTGTTCCAAAGTGGGATGCTGATACTAGCAGATCAGAGCCACATGCCGGTTGCCACCAGACGCAGAGCGGGGAGCATCGCCTGACACGCATCCCACATGCCAGGCCCTGGCCCCTGCGCACAGGACCGTAGCTGCGGTACGTTTAATTCACCATGTTCCGCGCGCCAGCCCTGACGCTTTGTCAGACTCTTTCTCCTCCCCTTGCACAGACAAGGGGGACTGAAGCAAAGCGTCGCGAAAAAGGCAGAAATCCCAATCCCTTGCGGGGATCCGAAGTTAGGAGCAAGAGCGGAAAGTTTTTATTTTTATTAATTATTTATTCCTACCCCCCACCCCGATATGGGACTGCGATGCCAGACTCTTCTCTCCCCGCAGCTGCTGTTCAACTCAATTATCTGAATTGCTGAGTGGCCTGGATGCTGTTCATAACGCTTTGTTGTATTAAGGAATTCTCGGCACTCTGAGGACTCTGCGGTGCGGAGGGGTGCTGGCGGAGGGGTGTCGAACCAGCCCCGGCCTGGTCCTGGCAGCGACGCGGCGGCGGAAACGCAAAGAATGCCACTCTGTCCACACAGCCCAGCAGATGCCAATATTCCAATACAGAACATGTTATTAAAAATGGAGGACCCAAAATGAAAGAAAGGAGCAAAGCAATTTTCTCTCTCAGAACGCAGCGGACTCTTTTTTTTTTTTTTTCCCCCCTCTCCTTACCCTCTCTCTTTTCACTTCTATGAAGAGGAATTCATTTTGAATCTCCTTCCCCCCCCAAAACTTCTCTGCGCAGCACTGCAGGCATCCTCAGGAGCCTGAAGGAGTCATTATTAAAGTGCACAGTGAGTGCGAAGTCCTGAGAAGGTGGAAATATTGCATCGCTTTTTGGGCAGAAGTCTCACCTGAAGGGAGGTCGCACGACTCTCGGTCAACAGGGAACCACGCCGGGACGCGTTCTTGCGCACTTGCCAAGGTGTTGTGGTGCTTGATCCCGGAGAAACCACACATCTCCTGTGATCTCGAGATCACAGCTACCAAAGATGACTGGCTTGGCTAAGGGTGGGTTGGTGCCTGCTTACGGGAAGGATTTGATATGAGACCTTGCCACCCTTGGTGTGTCTACTGAAGGTGTTTAATTTTCTAAACTTGTTGAGTTCTGTTCCAAAAAATCTTAGCAGATCTACCACTGGAGACTACATTTCCCAGAGTCACTAGGTGCTCCTGAGTGCCCCAGGGCTTTTCTGCCTCAGTGCCAGTTTTGCACTACATTATTTATTTTTTGAGCAGATGCCCATATCTGCAGGGACCTCTGGAGCTCAGGCATTTTCCACGTTTGCTAACCTATGCGAACAGCTGGATGTTTTTGCTCAAACGGTCCGGATAATGTTTCCTACCCAGGGGCGTACAGTTGCTGCTTCGGTGGTCTGGCACCCTGATCGCTCCTAGGCCGGGCCGTGAGGAATCAGGGTCACAAGGCGCTCGCAGATGGGCTTAGGGGGGATGTGCTGCTGTGAGCGGATGAGTTATTGCTGGCATGCAGAGCAGGATGGGGAGCTGGCCCTTGGCAGCAGCCCAAAGCAACCGAGTCCCCGCTTCAGACAAGTTGACTAGATGGCAGGAAGTTCAATTTTCGGCTCAGTTTGGAGCAGGTGTGTTGCTGCAGATCCTTCACACATCACCTCTCACCTGGTGTTAGTCAGGAACTCTCCTTCTGTCTGCTCAGCTAGTATTTTCTTTTTCTTAAATAACTCCCAGTCTGACGGGATGCGGGACGAGAGACCGTCAAGCTGCTGGCAGGTGGATCCAGCAGGACCCTAGTCCATCACCCGGGACTGCATGCCATTAACGGCTTTCCCCTCCGTCTCACCAGTGGAAACGCAATTTGCACATTTCTAGCCTCCATCTCCGCTTAACATTTCCAGATGAGGTTGACTGTTCTTCGTAATGGAAAACCCTGCTTACATGCACAGTACATTAGACAGACTTAATCTCCCAGCCCGCCTGCTCCCTGCCTCTGCGCCTTTCTGCCCTTGCCACCTCCACCGCCCCCCTAGCCATCTGTCAAACCAATTTGTTGCAGGTATTTATTTCTTACATTAGGTCTCCCTTAGCCCTTGTCCAGCTTCGCTGATGGTGCAGAGCAATGTGGGTTGGGCCTGGGAGATGGAACATATACCCCTGCCCCTGTCATACCTCCTCACCGCTATATTGCTGCTGTCATTTTTTTGAGCACTTTCACCAGGGTGGCTGTACCTCACGCTCACTGAACTATCACTCATATCTTCTCTCTCTTGCTCTCGCCTTCTCTCCCTCCCTCTTGTACACACATACCAGCATAGGTCAAATTCTGCCTGGCTTCGGGCACTAATAATAAGGACATCAAGGTTAAATCCTTTTTCCGCTCTGAAGGTGCTCTGTCAGTCACCCTCGAGGTCATCTGACACCAGAGAAACACCCACTCTGAGGGCACCATTATGAGGCACACCATGTTGTATGTGAGGCCAGGATCCAATGTTGGCAAACAATGTCCGCGGCTGCTCTCGAACTGCTCTTCCAGCTAGCGCTACTCCAGAACCTTTGCCCATCACCTGGAAGATGGGTCTAAACTCCAGGTGCAGCAGTCTTGGCGCAACACATCCCACACACCGCGTGAGATTTGTGAAGCGCGTCAAGGAGCAGCGCGGTGAATCATCCTCGCAAGATTTTTCTCCCGGCAGAAAACATCGAACTTATTTCGCTTGCCGGCTCAAAACTAGCAAAACCAGCATCTCAGAACCGCTCAGCTATTTTTGCCTCTGCCTCATTCCTAGTAGGAACAGATTTTTTATTTCTTGCTGCATTTATTAGAATTCCATCAGCCGGGCCTTGTTTTCATTCCCTCATTATTTTGACAGTTATCTGCCTGACCGACACCTTTTGTCCCCAGTGACTCGTGCTGCTTGCTTTTCAACACGTCACACAACTGGATGTTTACTGAAACACTTTAGGGACTTAACTAGAGAGGACCAGATGTGTCTCGCCCGAGTCCCGTCGGCCTCCCTAGTCTCCATCGCGCGTATCAAAAATGGCCAAAAAAATCAGAAATCACAGAAGTTTGGTAGACAAAAGACCATCAGTCATCCTCCCCCCTCCCATTTGATCAGTATTTTTCGATCTTTAACACAGCCCTGGCAGTGCTGTTGCGGTCAGAATCACAAGGAAGGTGCAAAGAAATGGGGAAAGAGCAGGAGGGAGGCAATATGAGAAATGTAGTGAAATTCAGGTAAGCAACCTCCTTTTGGGTTTGTGCTAAATCCAAATCTGCTGAATGTTAAGCGCGCCATGACTGTAGATGTAAATGGAAGAGTTGTATTAACAGAAGGGTGCTGGCTTTTTTTTATTTCCGCATCTGTTTTGCAAAACCAAATGCACCAGCTTTCCATCTCTTACAGCAGGTTCTGGTAATCTTTAAAAAGAGCGGCGTTTGTGCAAATTCTGTAAAAACAGCCAATTGGGGAAACTCAGGCTCTAATGGCTCTTCCCTCTATGTCTGATAAAAAGCTGCATGGTAGTCAACACATTGGACTGTTTTCACTTCCACAAGCATTCCCAGTCTCATCTGCATGTCCGTATTCCATTTGGTGTGTGTGTGTGTGTGTGTGTGAGCGTGTGAGCGTGTGAGCGAGAGAGGGGCTAAGAGCTGGGCAGACAGAGGGACTGTGGGAGATACCAGAACATCAAAGAAAGAACTGCGGTTTTAATAAGCTGTTAATGTGAGTGGTGGATGGGGGGAGGCTGCGGAGGTGTGAGGGTTGAAGGCAGTTGGTGGCAGCCCACAATTCCCTGTCCTATCTCTGCTCTTGTGAAGAAGGAGAAGGAGATGTGGGGCCATATTGTCCCTGGGCCTCCTTGACCCCAGCAGATAGAGGGAGGGGGCATGTGGCCGAGCCAAGAGAGCATGGAAAGCATGCTGATTTGCTGAGATCAGAAGGCTGGTCACCTGAGTACAGGTATCCTTCTTATAAATATAATTTCGGGAAATCTGCTTGTAGGGTAACATTGTGTAAGTCTAAAACGCAAGTACCATCACAGAATGAACTTCGAAAATTCCTCCCCTGTGCTTGTCCATTAATGATAAACATGAAAAATCAGGATCATATCTGGTTGTAACTCTGTAAAGGATACTAAACACTTTCACATGTGTACAGTATGTGAAAACGTGCAAGTCAGATGTGCATCTTGAGCGATACCTGTGCAAGAGTTTGAGCCAGTTCTCTCTGTACATCTGAGCTGAGGAATTTAACAATTTACGCTTTTGCAATGTGTAAGGTCTTCCAAAAGGCAATGATTTTGAGTGCTGCTCTACTAGACTTATACTGTTTGACTGTACATTGAAGATCAAGGTTTTGCACACTGATGCCCTTATTTCCTGCCTAGTCCTGTCCTCTCCTACTCTTTCCTAACAATGCTTGGCATGCTGTGTGTATTCTGCTAATAAATGCGTATGACTGGCATATCTAGCAATGCTTCATCTCCTTGTCTCCCGTGAGAACATCCCTTCCCATAAGGTCTCCACCCCAGCTCCAAGAGGCCAGAATGACCAAACAGTGTGGTGGTTGAACCCTTTTGCCAGAATTTCATCATGGGAGACTAGGACCAATTTTTAATGCCACTGTATTATCCGTCCTGGTTGGCCATGCTTATTCCATGGCATTTCTAAACAAGACAAACATAATAATTCTTAACAGTAAATTTTATTTTATCTCTTACTTCTGCAGTTCCAGTCTGTTGTGTGAAATGGGGAAGCTTCCTGTTCTCAGATTCTTGCTGCTAGTCAGGATTAAGGTCTGAATCTGCCGTTGGTCTGGGAACACAGAGCCCAGAAACAGCATTGAACAGTTTAACAGAGCAGGCAGAGACTTTGCGGATGGTCGGTCGGTCTCCCCCTCTCTCTCTCTCTCCAACAAAACTTTCATCGACTTATCATGGAAACTTCAAGGTGACTCTCGGTGCAAAGAAGTACAATTCCGAAATCGACCCCAACAAAACTTATAAAGCGTAAAAGTTGCAGGCCTCTTAGTAAAGCCATTGTCCTCTTGAAAGGGATTTTACCCGTGTGGACTTCCTGAGATGTTTCCAGGAGATTACGGAAGCATGCATGTAGAATAAATGCACTTCCACAGGAATAAACCCCATGACATTTCAGCATGAGAATTTTTGGGCAGACATCCCCATGTTTTGCTCCCAACCGCTCCTTCTGATAATGACCTGGCTGCAGCCCTACAGAGATCGATGGCCGTGACACCTGCCTGCCTCCTACCTTCTGCATTGGTGACCACAGTGATAAATCCATGTGTTGACTGACCTATTTGTTTCTTGTAAAAATCTGTTTGAGTAAACTCGGCTCCTCCCCCACCTGCCCGCCTGAGATCGCGCCATTATAATGTATTGCTCTCGGCACTCCTTTTCATTCTTTCCCCCTCATAAACCTGTCACTTTTTCTTCATGTCACTGCCATCCTCCTGCAATATGTCAGAACCGTCACAGGTTGGAGCAAGGCCTTCAATGTGGTGCCACCATCTTCTCCCTCTGATCTGCAAACCCTCCTTATCCGTTAGCTGGAGCGTTAGCTGACGAAACAGTGTTTCCCAAATTTGTTCAAGGTTTTTTTTTTTTTTTTTTTTTTTTTTTTCCCCCCTCCCAGCCTGCAACACATTGTTTAGTCACACAGTATCTTGTCCTTGCTTCTTTGACACAAGACTTGCGTGAGTCTGCGAAAGGCTGCCGCAAACAAAAGAAACCTCAGATGGTCGCGGAAGGAGAGCGTTTCATCTGCTGTCACGTCACACCCTGACGCTTCTGATGGAAGTGGGAGGCAACCAAGCCATGGAGAAAAGTTGCAGGCATCCACGTCTCGGGCATCTGAGGGTGGTCTCAGTAGGGTTGGTGTTTGGATCCAGAGAAGCCACCTAGTGAGGGCAAGCCCTGCACTTAAAAAAAAATACAAATAAAAAAAATAAAAAGGATATTGGATATTGTTCCAAAGTCGAATTAAAGGTCAAGCGGTAGTCTGTCAATATGGAGCCATAGATTCCACAGGATAGTTTAACTGTTTATCTAAGTGTCCAGTTTCGCAGTTTGTTGGCTTAAACTTGTGACCGTTCCAGCAGCCGGTCCTCTATCTCAAATGCAACCTGATGAGAATTCAAACCTCAGCTGCTTTTGCTGCTGTTCGTGCTGCCAAAATGTCCCTCTTCGGCGGTTGGCGAGGGTCTTTTAGACACATGGATGGAGTTACGGTCAGTTGCTTTCATCTTTGAAAAAGGAAAAGACAGACAGCGACGTGGGTTTTCAGATGGTAGCCTGTTTTACATGACCGCCTGGGTGGTGATCCAACCTCTTTTCGGTGTCAAGACACATCTTTTCCAGAACACTGGGCAAGAAAAGTGGACCCATCACCTGTACGTTCCATCTCCAGCTGCCAGGACATGTGGGACTGTCACTGAAGGAGCGTCCCTTGTATAGGAAAGGGTAAACTTTGGCACTCGGCTCTGCGGAGCCCACAGATTTATCCTCTCTTTTGTACGAGCACTTGTGTGTCTTTATGTGCATGTGCGCAGGGCAATCAAAGTTTTCCTTTCTCCTTGGTTCTGTACCCAAAACTTCAGTTCGGAGCACTCAATTGCTTTTGCTAAGAACGTACACCTGTTTGCAGCGTCAGAAGCCATAAAAACACAGAGGACTTGACTTTCTACGGGTTGTAGTTTGGTTTAGCAATAGACTGATGATGGCTGGGGTGGGTCACAGAGATTTCTGCGCTTGGTCTGTGGCACTCCTGCGATGGCTTGCTGTCCCTTGGAGTGGCCTGATGGGATCCGGCACAACAGGAACAGCGAACGGTTGCGATTTTCTGGAAGCTAAGCAAATTAGATTTAGCGTTAAGATGAATGTGAAATGCACGTTAAATGAAGGCTGTTTGTACACCCCTCTTGTACCCTAATGCTAGATGCACAGGCATTCTAATATTTTAGAGGTTACGTGACTTTACTTTTATGCTCTGTCTCCCTGTGTGTTCTTGGTAACTGGGGAGATGATGGAATGGCGCTATCTACAGTGCTGCACATGGAGATGCAGAAAGGTGGGAGGCATGTCGGAGGCAGTGGGACTGGCCAATGGACGGTGTCATCTGCTGAGATGGTACAGCTATGCATGGAGGACTGCTTGTGCTGAAATGCTGTTGAGATTAACTACCGTCCATTCTTTATCGGTAACTGCTTTATAGCGGGTAGGGTCGTGGTGGTCCGAAGCCTAGACTGGAATTGTGGGGCGCTGGGCTATGAAACTACAACCTGGATCAGACACTGGTCCATCGCAGGGTGGCCGCGCGCACACACACACACACACACACGTGCGCGCACACACACACAGTGTGGACAGGATACAGTAAGTGTCTTTGGGCTGTGGGATGAAACCTGAGCACCTGCAGAAAACCCACACAGACTCAGGGAGAACATTGCAAACTCCCAGCAGAATGAGCTGGATTTGATCCCACGCCCAAACAGCTCATGCACTATGAGATGGCAGCACCGCTCGCTGCACGACCGTGCCGCGCTGCAACACAAACAGGCAAACCCTGTTAACTAAAGTTCTCTCAACAAAGTGGGCTCCAAGCAAAGTGGTCCAATGTTTTGCTTACTTGAGGGGGAAAAGTGCTGTTTGCTTGCTTGGACAGGAGGCAAACCTCAAATCCAAGTGCGAGATCTTGCATTTCACTCATTGACTTCTCTCAGTGGTGAAGTGTCTATATATAACCCAGGATGGCCCTCAAGCGCGAGTCTTAATGAGGAGCACTGAGGATGAAGGTGTTCTCTCCCTGCTTTGCTCCACCCATTAACGGTTGGCCTACTTCTTGGAACACAGAGGCAGCCCACGCGTCTTCTCCGCTCCCAGAAGTCTGTCTGTTCTGAAGGTCCCACTGGGGGCAAACTGGAGGAAAGGATGGGTTTGGGTTGGGAGGGAGCACGTTGCTGCAATTGATGGGTGATACCTAATTTGCACGGGAGCATTTTTATTTATTTTTGCTTATTTAACTCAAATTTTCCCAGTGGATTGAATTTAACACCAGGTTGCAATGTCTGTATAATGAACCATTACGTGTGATTTACCTAATCTACCTTGCAGTTACAATTAGGTACCTGCCGTGTCACTCCTACACAAGCTGTTGGTGATCTTGCTGCTGCTCTCCTTTCTGTTAAGAAGGTTAGCAAACATTTGTGTCCTACACAAACATGGACTCGTGTGATAAATATTCTTCGGGAGAGCCGTCGCCGTCGTGACGACATGCTCCGCATCCCCCAAGTTACTTTTCCAGGAACCAAAAAAGAAGCGGAACGGAGACCCGAAGATGAGAGCCTTGCCTCCCGCCGAGCGTCCGTGCACCAATTACAGAGTTTGCTGGGAGAAATTGTGCCTGTCGTTTCAATTAGTTTGGTGGCAGGAACAGCATACATCACAGTCAGAGCAAGAACTGAGTTTAAAAATAAATAAAATAAATGACTAAAAACAGACAGGTGCTCAAACGCGTGCCTCGTGAAGCCGATTCCGTCTCCCAGGTAATTTTCTTAGTCTCTGGGGTATAAAATTGAAAAAGGTAAAAATAAAAAAAATAAAAAACTGTTAATTTTGCAGCGACGCAAAAGTTGGGGTGGAATGGAGGGTGGCAGGTATGAAGGTCACTTGCGGAACTCGAAGCGAGGATTCCCCGTCCTTCACGTTGTATCTTCTCTGTCCTTCGCAGGAGAGAAATCGATTAGTGAAAGCGAAGGGAATGTAAACATTTGCCGCCATGCTTACAGGATGTCCCTTCTTACACTGGCGACTGCGTTAGGTTGACGGAAAACAAGGAGCCGCTTGAAAAATGTTTCGTGTCCTGAGCTTTTAATTGTTCCCGGCATGACGGCTACATGAAAAAGAATTTGAGACCGGAACTGCTTTATCGAAGGGCTTTCTGAACAGACCCTCCGCACCCCTGAGATCTCTGAGCCGGGGACGCGGCAGTTCCAAGAACATGGCTTCCCCCCCCCCCCTCTTCACTCCTGTTCTGCATTTGTTTGCTTTCCTCCTTTCTTTCCTCTCAAGAGCAGCCAAAAGCCATTTGTCACTTGGTGGATGATGAGACTTTGCGGGCAGGGCGTGAAGGCGGAGTGAGGGGATAGAAAGAGAGACTCCGGCAGCAGGGAGTGAGGGAGCAACCCAGTTGTACTGAAATGTTCCCTTCAGGCCTGCTGGCAGGGTCTCTTCCTGGAGCTCCTAACTCGGGCTGACAAACCACCCACTGCCACTTCTCCCAGACGTGCAAAGGACTGAAGATGCAAGGTCTGTGGCCCACAAGTGCCAAGCCCCACATCCTTCCATCTCTGCAAAAGTACAAAGAAGACTGTTTAACTTTTCTTTCTGACAGGTTCACTGCTAGTATGAAGGTCTCTTTCTTTTCAATTCTTGCTCCCCCTTCTACTCCCACACTTCCATTCTGCTGTCTGTTACTCCGAGAGGGAACAGACTTCCAGATCAAGGCAGCCGAAGGCCTGATTTTTGCTTTTTTTTTTTTATTGTGGCTTTAGCCAACCAACTACCCGAGTAACCGTGGGATTAGAAGATGAAATGTCGGCGAATATTTGACATGTGACCCATTTAGCTGTGACACCATCTTAGTTATGCTTGTTTTTTGGGTTCTCAGGTTTTCAATGTTATCAGTTTCTTTGCTTGGGTGGACCTTAACACCCCAAGCCTAGTGGGATTCTGGTAAAATGATTTAAAAAAAAAAATCTATCAGTATAGCAGAGCGTAAGTTTACGTGCAGCATAGCTTAGTGCACCCTGGGTAATGAAGCTATGAGGATTGTTGTGAAAAAAATGACCTTGTGCTACAGCAGTGTGTAGCTAGGAGAGCAGCTCAGACAATCTAGTTGTCCTGGAGGGGAGCTTCTGAGAAGTGCTGGTACACAAAATATTCCGGTACTCCAAAGAAGAAAATGTAGAAGTGCTGCTACTGTGCACCGCTGAGTACTGGCCCACTTGAACCTCTATGTCTAGGGCTTCTATGTGAGAGGATCCAAGATGCAGTCTTGGACTTTGAAACAACCAAGAGGCTGCTGGCGTCCCCTGTGAACAGTACTGGAACCAACATTATCTGATGTCTGGCTCGGCATGTTTCTCCACCCTGATTATGAGGTATCCGTCTGGTGGATGGCTGTGTGCGGGTCTGTTCTATGGCAAGTTGGCCAGCGTTTCCCCAGTGTGCGGGTGGATGCGTGGGCAGACCGGCGCATCGGTGCTGCAGTGCCACCTGGCCAGGACTTAGCGGTTTGTCACTGCGTTTTTCTCCGCTCTCATGCGGAGAAAAGTTGGCCCCTCGAGCGGAAAGTTGGGGCTGAGAAGCATTCAGAATAGAATGCAAAAGACTTGGCAGAAGATGCAGGCTGGGCGTAGGAGCACGCAAATGCACACGTATGTCTGCTTGCGGATTTTGCTTTGACTCATTTCAATGGGTCCTACATGCACCACAACAGAACTTTAAAAATATTTTATCATGCGGAACAAGAACTTCCTGGGTTTCCACAAGTTCTTTCCGTTGAGCTCCGACCGAGCATGTGCACCACAGACACAGGTAATTTATACCACACATAGGTAAGCAGCTTACAGGTAACATTCAAATATTACCCATAATATGCAAAACTGAGGTTAAGTTCAGTGTTTGACATGATCTTAACTGGCGGATCTGCTATGTCACGTGTACATACAACACAAGTTGGCAGCAGGAAGTCCTGGCAAGCGGTGGTGGAAACAGGGAATGGCTCCCCTCACAACAGGCTTCTTAATGCCTCCACCTCCTCCCTCTATCTCGCTTTCAAACAAACACGTTAAGCTGTGCTCACCTGCTCCTGGGCTGGTGTTTCCCTCCTTTCAACATGGCCCCAAGCTCCGTCCATCATTCTTCTTTTGCTTGTTCTTCATCTTTCCTTCAAAATGCCATTCCCCAAGTTGCTTAACAGGTTGAGCATCTGCAAATCGTAGATTATTAACACGCTGACAGGTATAAATGGTTAAGCATATTCTCATCCCGCTGTACATCAAAGCAGTAAGCCTCTTCAGTGGGATGTGTTGGCAAGAGGTTCCTATTCCCATTTTGGAAGATCTAACGTACCATTTTTACCATTCAGTAAGCTTATGTGTGTAGTGTTCTTGGGTAGTGAGGGTTGATTTACGTGGACCGTGCTGTGGTTTTGTACTTCCATCTTTGAGCCTTTGGCCTCCAGTCAGACCACGTCCACTGCTCACAAACACGAGTTCCCCACACAGCCAGCCGGCCTCTTATGCAAGGAGACGCAGTCAGCCTGCAAGTCTGACTTTGCAGGCCGCTCTCTTGCACATTTGGTCCAGCCTTGATAAATAGGATTATGGATTTAGGATTACACTTCGCGGACCTCTCCAGATTCTGCGGAGCCCAGGCCTCCCTCTTCATGTAAACGGTGTTTGTCAGCTGGCCTCTCGAGCTTGATGGGCCAGCGAGGGCGGGAGAGGAGGGGCAACACCGGGCTTTGCCGATCACGCCGACGCGTTGTTTCTTTTCGTAAATGACAGCGCGTATTTCTGGGTGAACCTTGCCCAGAGGAACTGAATCTCTGCATTCCTGCTGTCGAACGCCCAGCTCCCATGATTAATTCCTTCTGTGAAATAGGGTGTGTCAGAATCGCCTGACTTTCTGTCTTTCTATTTTTATTTATTCTGGGAAAATGCAATAAGCAGCATAGATTTACCCCATTAATAATACTGGAGAGCAGAGAATTGACACTGTTGGACTGGAAGGTAAATTAAAATGGTCGTGTGCCCAGTATTGTGTGTATGACCTTCTTGTGGGTCCGTCTGCATTGTTGTGTTGAATTTGACTCTGCAGATGGCCTTGGTACATCTGAAACGTGTGTGTAGGGGGCGGGGGGAGAAAAAAAATTCCCCAAAAACACGCTGAGGAATGTGCCGCGCAACGCAGCGCAAATGACATTACAAGATGGCAGTAAAGAAAAGTGAGCCGTCTGCACGCGACGTGCGCTGTAAACGCTGAGGTTCGCCGATTTGTTTCCGATCCCTTCGTTGTTTTGCGAGGCGCAGGAAGTTGTGGTTTCAGAACCAAGATGGGTTTTAATTCTAATCAGCTTAGTGTTTTTTGTCTTCTCCGTGCTCCCCCCATTGAACGTCAGGGTACTGTGCCGCTGAACACGTCATCTCCCAGGACTGTTTTTCGTGCTGCCTGCACGTCGCTTCACGGCACAGGAAGTGACATCGGCAGCCAGGACTGGCAGGATTTCACATCGGCCGTTCTTTGGGTGACACCAAAACACGTAACCGTTAACATTAGAACAACGCGTGTGTCAGATGTGTCTTTGAAAGGGGGAGAATGTTTGAAACAGAACTGTCGGTTTGCATGAGATTAAATATTCAAATATCGTAATGGGAAGTGCATCTCTGTGCCAGGTCAGCCTGGGTTCATGTTCGTGATGGTTGTATTTGTAGTGAGGCTCACCTCGTGCATTTTTGGTGTTGTCGAACATGTCATTTGTCTCCGGGCAGCTCGATATTATTTTGCCCACTTTGAATGCGCACGGCGCAGATCCACCGCCAACGTCCGCGTCTCCCGTGGTT
Organism: Heterotis niloticus; assembly: GCA_018136845.1. NCBI lineage: Eukaryota > Metazoa > Chordata > Actinopteri > Osteoglossiformes > Osteoglossidae > Heterotis > Heterotis niloticus. The sequence goes on from CM030890.1 coordinate 29,547,961, forward strand.
GCGACATGCAGATAAATCGCCAGACATCCGGAAGCCGGGATTGTGGTGATCCAGATGACGATAAAATATAGCAGGAGAACTCAAGCGTGCCGCATGTTTCTGGTCACAAACTGCACCACAGAACTGCTTTCCCCAACGGACACTCCAGCATAAAGTTTTAAATGTGCAGATATAGTTGTCGTGGTATAAATTTAATGGCATGTAGGTCATCATTATTGACACTTTTATTGGTAAGAATGGAGGATGCCTCCTATGTGAGTTGTCAGTAGTTTAACCATCCTGTAGGAATTTGGAAACATCTGCTCTCATCCATAAAGACAGTGTGGTGCATTTGGGAAAAACTGAAAGGTTACGGTCCCACAGAGACGCGTCCAGATGTCTGCGCCCCAAAGACCGGCACAGCCCAACATTACTCACTAAAACATTGATCAGACATGTTGATGTTTTCTTCTAAAAAAGACTCCGAAATATCAACAAATTAAACATTCTTTTGGTTTTTAAGAACTCCGTATGATTCCACATTCCTCACAGACTCATGTTGTCATGCAGTTGCCACGGAAGGAGCTGTTACTATGGAGTTACCATGGCGAGCATGTAGTTGCTAAGGTGCGAGCAAGAATATGGAGGGACATCATTTGTAACTGTCAGCATGTTGGTGAGTGTAGAACTCTCTTTGCGGGGCAGCGCGGCCACTTCTACTTCCACGAGCTTATTTATAGACCCTAGACCCTAGCCCTGCAGCCGGAGAGGAGGAAAGCTCCGGAACGGTACGCCTGCCTTCATTGCGAACTCGGGCCTTCTTTGCACCCCCCCCCCCCCCCAGTGACATTTCACACGGCGCTGCACTGGTTTTATTTTATATTTTCCCTCCGCAGAGAATGGGAGGTGCACCTACCAAAGGTATTCAGCGGTATGTGTTTTTATTCTTTAAAATATTTTCATTCTCACATTTCTTGTTGGAACTTTTACGGCTCGCGTCACGGGCCTCTGCTTTATAATTAATGTACCAGTAGGGCCCTGGATGTCCGCCGAGTCGAGGTGCGAGGTTTTTATGTGTCATCTGCCACCTGAAGAGAGAGCCATTCATCCTGAATTTCTGTCGCTGACAAAATGCAGGTGCTGCCGCAGAGGCCGCGCTGTAACCATTACATCTGTACTATAACCATTACGTTCGTTTTACATAACAATCCGTCACTTGCTTGTAATCTTACCGAAGTTTTATGATCTGTCCTTTCAACCCTTGCCAGAACACGTTCACTTAACTGTTAGTGGTGGGGGGATTAGAGTTTTAATCTCTGAAAGGTCCTCATTTTTATAAATTAGCAAAATTTCTACTTAAATTTTGAAGAAATCAGAATTTTATTGGGTCTTTAGAATCCATGAGGGTAAAATTAATTTAAACGGCACTTTTCCGTGCTCTTTTCGTCTTTTTGACGTACCTTGAAATTGTTTGTGTGTGTGTGTGTGTGTGTGTGTGTGTGTGTGTGTGTGTGTGTGTGTGTGTGTGCGCGAGAGAGAGAGCAGGGACCTTCTTCTGGACAAACGCAGAGGCCATTTTCGATCCCCGTGAACAATGTCCACCCTTGTAAATGTGAAACAAGCTGAAATTTGGGAACAATTGCGTGTGCGGTGCCTCCCTCTCTCGCCGGAGTCCACTGAGCAGTCGCTGACCCAGAAAGAAGCCTCGCATGGGACTAACTTGCTGCCCAGACTTGTTACCCATGATGCCCGGTGTGGAATGTGAAGTTAAGGTGGTTCCTTTGTACCCTGGCAGTGAGTGAGCCTCTGAGAAGTATGCATGCAAAAGAGGGAAACATGACCAGCTGCAAGTTTCTGAAGGCATCTGTAAACTTCTGCTAATTTAAAGCAATTTAAGTTTTGGGGTTTTTCATTGTTAGAGCAAGTTCTCGACTGTAGTAATTCATATTTTCACTCCAAGTAAATCTTTAGACTGCCAAAAACCTCTTGGCTCTGAATACTGGGAGGCTGGATTTCTTTTATTCATGTGTGGATTTATTCAGTAAAGCAAAAAATCTTCACAAAAAAAAAACCTACACATGATTTTCTTTTTTTTTTTTTTACTTTGTCCATTTGTGAAAAGACTGAAGCCTTTTACCTGTAACTTTTCCAATTTTTTTTCTCCTTGTTTTAGCAACTCAAAAAGATTTTTTTTTTTGCATTTCAAATTAAATTTCATTTTTAAATAATGGTGGGGTGCAGAACAAGCATAAAAGAGTGAACAGATGGAGCAAACTGAATAAGGGATGGCAAATAAATATTAATAGCAGTATCGTAAAATGCAGGCTGTTAGTAAGCATCCGTTTACTGCTTCTTCTGCCAGTCTGTGGCGACCCTCTGTATAATAAGGTCGAATCGGTGGAATTCGGCATAGTTTGAAGCAGCGCTTTTGAAGCAGATGCGGCCCTCTTTTGAAGCGGAAACTTCCAGTCTTACCCTATTCTCCCCTGATTTGCTGGTATGCTCAAAAGGAGGGATGGTGAGGATAATGGTAAGGGGAGAAGGGGGGAACCTCAAAGGGGATGGAGACCAGTCTATGTAAGACCATCAAGGGCACAAAAGGAGTCAGTTGATGGCAAGTATTGAAACTCGGTCCAAGACGGGGGCTCTCATCGTGTCCACTGGACCCTAAACATGAATTGAGGTTTTGGCACGGTACAAACTGCGCTTGGGGAGCGCGAGCGACATGTACGCTTCCGGAAGAAAAATCATGTTACTTGAGCATCTCATGATGCTCCACAAGGAGCAGCGGCCATTTTCATGGAGCATTAAGTATGGCGGCGTACATTTGCTAGACGGTATGCGACCATGCAGCCCAGTTTGTAAAAATTCACCTTGCTGTTGGCTGATAATGCATGAGCAACGGTCCCTACCACTGAAATTTTCAGAAGCAGGAAAGCCCTAAACTTTGGCAACTGCATAGCCTGCGAGATAAACAGCAGAAAGTCCCATGTCATTGAGAGGGCTTTGACCAGAGGATGATGCTTCTGGCTCCCGGTGGGGAAGAATTTGCAGAGGCCTTGTCATAAAGCAGGAATTCATCAAACTGTAATGCAGCGGAGTGGGGGGTGCAGCATTTTTCCTCTTATTGAAAAACTCTGCCTTCATTCCAAGTGTCCAGATAGATTACACACCCATCCCTAGAATTGAGGTTCTTTTAATTCTCCTTACTGTATGACTTTTTTTTGGGAGGCAGGGGTGTTGGGCAGGCAGTCAACTATGTGATTCGTTTGAGGAGACACAAAGAAGAGGAGTGGAAGGAGGAGAAGGACCTCACGCTTTTGAAGACTTAGCCTTTGAACCCTTGTCCCTTTTCCACCTTAAAAGACCATTCAGCGGAGTGGAATTCCCACAGCTGCCTGAACCCTGCCGCCGGCTGTCCCCTGACGTCCCTGAACTTCTGTGGCACGTTTGACATTGCCCGACACCCCACCCCCGCCTCTTACCCCTCCCAGGTCCGAATAAGACCCTCTTGATCTGTTGCATTTTCAAGCAATTCCAAAGTAAGCCTTTTGTGATTACATCTGAAGGTCAACAGTCTGTGGTTCTGAGGAAGACCTCGAGTCCCCAGAGATTTCCTGTTTATGCCATTGGGTAGACGTCAGTCTACTCCAGCTCTGGTTACTCCCGTCATTGTGCGTCTGCACCGCTCACCCCAGACTCTTATTGCTTATTTGTCTGATCGCTCATGGACTACGGAAAGTGGGTTTTTCTGCTTAGGATAATGCCAGTGGATTGAGAATCCAGGGATTACAGATTCTCCAGTTCTGGGAAAGGTGATGAAGAATGCGGAGCTGAAACGGGTGAGGAATCCCAGTGGTGGAAGGTCCACCAGCATAGGAAGCCATGGCCATGGAATTACCTCTAAACCTTTGGGTGCTCCACACACATCATCACCACTTCCGCTTTGTAAATGTCTTCTTTGGATGAGTTCCCCCTTTAGGTGGCCAGGCAGCATCTTACATCCATCACCCTGGAGAAACGCTCCTCACATCATGACCACGGGTTAAAGCCCTGCTCCTGTTTCCCATCTTTTTCATCTCTGATAAAAAAAAACAACTTCAACCTTGAGATAAAACCCTGATCGGAAGTAGCTGTTGAAACACTACTGAAATGCACACTAAGCTTCATCGCTGAACATTTTAGTACCATAGCTGTGACCAGGAGGCAAAAATTCCTGTCTGCCGGAAAAAAATGCACAGAAAAGTTCCGGAAAGGTTTGTTTTATATATATATATATATATATATATATATATATATATATCCTTTTTATGCCTTTTCTCCTTTGCATTGATCAGATTTTGGTGTTCGGCATGACAGCATCCAGAAAGGACCAAGCGCATTGATCTTGAGCTGAGCTGTAATGCTTGGTGCGCGGCAACACGTCCAGAATCCGTATCGCCTTTCTCTCCCGAGTTTTCTGCTTAGACTGAAAAACAACTCGGAAGCGTTTCTCCTGGGGAGGAGCTCCACAAAGAGCAGCACAGCCAGCAAGCGTGAAATACTGATTATCACACTTTACTCTTTCCACCTATTTGAGTTTTTTGGACCCCCCCCAAACATAAATATGACGTCAGACCTTGTCGATCGCCTTTATGTTAAGCAATAATTCTGACAATGGAAATCAGGGTTACGTACGCTTGTATTCGGTCAACAGTCCACCCCCCCTTTAATCCCTGTCACGATGGCCATGTTGTCCCTCGAGTACAATGGCTGCAAAGTGACAGGTATTGTGGCGGCATTTGGATGGGACGATGGCAGCCTTCCCCCTCCATTCTTTTTTCTGTCTCTTGCAAAATCTACTCAGGCTTTGTATCTCTTGGTGGACCCCCCCCCCCTTCCCACCTGCCCGAATTCCGACTGGCAGCCATTGAATGGGAAAGGCAGCCAGCAGCAGGAGATCCAGGGAGGTTTACGCACACTGCACTCAGCTTCTTCTGCTCCTCTTCGACCTCCTCGCCTCATTCCTCCCTTATTTCCTCATCCCCCTCGATTGAACACTTTTTAATTTCCTTTCACCCTCCCCTACTTCTTACCCGCTTGGATGTCGCTCACTGTCCCTCCGTTTTCATCAAAGGTTCCTGCACAGCGGTCTTCCTGTTGGACCTTGGGTGAGCAGCAGTTTGTCGTCTTCCTGCTCCTTGCCCCTTGCGGTCGCCGTATCCTCTCACCCTTGCCCGTTGGATGGATGGGCAACGAGGGGATGGGAGCGATGGCCATGGGTGAGCGTTCACCCTGCAACGTACAGCACTGACAGATGTCATCTTGTAAAAGGACAGTAAGGGTGGGTCAAGTGGGAATTGGGGTCGTGCAGACCCCCTGCTTGGCAAGCTACGTATTATCATTTTTGTTTTGTTTTGAACTGTGCAGAACCACTAATAAAGCTTTTTTGTTTTTGTTTTTGTTTTTCTTGGACCCCCCAAGACATAAGGAAAAGACACTTAAGTTAAACAATTCGATCAGTTGTTGCACGGATGCTTAAAGGCCTGAGAACACGGTGTGGACGGTCACCAATTGACCGTGTGGGACCACCCGTTCCACCGTGCACACACATCCCTGCACTAAAGTTCCCATCTGCGGCCTGTGCCTTTTCTTGTCTTATAGTGGAAACCGTGTGTGTGTGTGTGTGTGTGTGTGTGTGTGTGTGTGTGTGTGTGTGTGTGTGTGTGTGTGTGTGTGTTGGGGCTTTTTGGTGGGTTTTCCCCCACCTTTTTTAAAATTTGATTTCTGTTATCTCATTGCCAGCGGAGAGCCGCTTGGGCAGAATGGTGCTGCTCGCTCCGCTGTGTTAATCTCCCTCCGCCGTGTGACGAAGCCGCTTCCTATCCGCGCGCGTTTGGCGCAGTGCATTCGGCACAGCGCATTCACCGCTTGCCGTTCGTTCGTCCTCTCTGAAGTGGCTGCCCGATTCATCACGCGGTTCTTGTGTTTTTCACAGTGGCTGACGGAAGGCCGAATTCCACTTTTTCTGCTTAAAATCCCGTCTGCGGTTCTGGTTTGTCTGAGGTCATTGTCTCTTCTCAGCGCCACCTCCCACCCCCCTCGCTCAGTCCATCCTTGTCTCTCCCACACTCATCTGAGGAGCTCTACCTTCAGAGTTTAAAGACTTTGTACCTTTGAAGTGTAATTGGGGAGCAGCGTGGCCAGGTTTTTAAAGCCTTGCGTGATCAATACGAGCAGGCGCTGTTATCGCGAAATCTCGGCTCGCTCCGTGCTTCTGCCAGTCATTGCTTTGTATTCTGAAATAGGAACGCAGAATCAGAGAAGGTGCTTGTTGAACGTGCCCACATCTCTCTTCCAGACCCCCCCATACACACACACCCCAACATGCTGAGAGAATAGCGGTTAATTCTGAGGTTAAAGCTAAGGATGGTAGTGCAGTGTTGGGGATTTAAATCAGTCTTGAAGCTAGCAAAACCTCTTGTCTTTTTAAATTTTAATATGTTGTTATATGTTTTAATGTCCCAGGCTGGTCTTCCTCATTTGGGTAAAAGCAAGTGGAGGGGGGATTTCCAGGTTTGAACAATGGAAAACTATAAAATTGCGATTATTAAACTGTTAAGACAGAGTTCTGTAAATCCACCTTTCCTTCCATTCCTCCAGGTCCACACGGAGCCTTCAACAGGAATGCTTTGGGGATGACCTGCAGGGACAGGAACCCGAGGACACGCCCACTCAAGTTCCTCCTCCTCCTCCCCTCCCCGGTGGTGTTTGCAGCTAGAAAGCTCTTCGAAATGTCCTCCGAGGCCACCCAAAAATCCAGAACTTAAAGCACCGTGGGTGGGGGGCGGAGGGGACGGACAGGAACTGGTGGAGGGCTGTTGAGGAGCACACGCCGCCCTCCGGAGACCCGTTCAATCCAATGGTTCTTCCTCCTGACACCACGCCCTCCACCCTTCTGCAATGGTGACATGAACAGCACCTGTTGTGGCAGAGCCGATAACAACCCCCCTCCTTTTTGTTTCTGCAACTATAACTGTGACCTCTAGCTGCCCAAGTGTATTTGAGGTTTTTTTTTTTTTTTGTTTTTTTTTTTTGTTTTACCCCCCTCCCCCCCCCATTCTGGACCTGAGTGGGGCTGGACGATGCTGGTGTGTGGGCGCTTGCCGCGGCCCTTCCGCCAGCTCACCCTGCGGACCACCCTCCTCCTCCTTTTCGCCTTCTGCATGGCCAGTGTCTTTGTCTCGGCCTACTTCTTGTATGGCGTCAAGCGGGAGTTGGAGCCCGCTGGGGGCGCGGCCTCTGAGGGGGCATCAGCTGACTGCGATGATGCCAAGGTGGCTCCATCGCGTCTTCTTCCTCTGAGGACTGCCCGGCCAGCGGACTCGTCACGCACGGACCCTGTGGTGCTCGTGTTCGTGGAGAGTCTCTATTCACAGTTGGGCCAGGAGATAGTGGCCATACTGGAGTCTAGCCGCTTTAAGTACCGCACAGAGATCTCGCCTGGAAAGGGCGACATGCCCACCCTCACCGACAAGGACCGCGGGCGCTTCACGCTGGTCATCTACGAGAACATCCTCAAGTATGTCAACCTGGACGCCTGGAACCGAGAGCTATTAGACAAGTACTGCGTGGAGTACGGGGTGGGCATCATTGGCTTCTTCAAGGTGAGCAACTTTTGAGACCATCCAGGTAGTCTTGCCTTCAACCGTATATTAATATTGGTATCTACTGACTTAACCTGACATAACCAGAAGGTACCTTTAACCTGTTGTACCTTTAAATCCTTCAGTGAAGCACCCAGGCATTTTAATGGTTCTAGTGATTGGGATGGAAGCATGAGGTAAGCCATACATGAAAAGTGTTTCTGAAGTTGGCATCTGGGCTGCGTGTGGTATGAATGGTCAAGTCGCGCATTTTCAATTTTAAAAAAAGTTTTGTTTATTTTTGATAGCATTTGCTTCACCTGTTTGTTTCACGAAATTTTTGCAGCTGAGAGAAGGCAACCTCCAAAGGTGCCGGTAAGACGCAGTCAAACAGGCCTGGAGTTGTAGGGCCGCGTTATTTCGGCCCACTTTACCGCTTGTGTCTGGTGTTTGTGAAAGCTGACGCCTGCTAACAAGATGACAAACTTTTCACGTGTTTACGCGATGAGTCAGTCAACTGTCGCTGCTCGGGCGAAGTTTACAGAGAAGATGTTTTTATGTTCAGTCGTTTTATTTATTTATTTATTTATTTATTTATTTTAGTTTTACTGCATAACACAAAATAAAGTAAATAAAGACTTAGAAAATGTTCTTTTCTTTTATTGTGGCTGTGTCTGAGATGCACAGAAGCTGGCCCATGAATAAAACAGGGGGTGTCTATATTATTGATTGTGACTTAGTGGTAAAAGAGGCTTGGGTTTATGAACAAATCAATGTATGAACAGACTACTGGTCCCAACTGTGACTGTAAGCTCCAAAGCCAGAGTTATTAACCTAGAAGTTCTGGCCAAGCAGGTATCACATGCTCTTCCCAGACCGACTCTCTGCCTATACAGGCGTGGAAGGCTTATTCGTCATCAAGACCTTGAGATGCTCTCTCCACTTCTACAGGCTTCGATGTTGGCTGCTTTTGAGGGCCCAGGCTTTTCATTTTAATCAGACGGAGCAAGGACCGCGACTACTGTTGCACCTGGCGCCGAGAACGCCACAGGCAATTTTCCCAACCCTGGGAAAGGATCGTTCGGAGCAGTTTCTCCACAGTGAATCCTTTCTTTGGTCTTCCAGGCTCACCAGGATTTTGTGCCCCATAGCCTTAGTTGCTGCAGACCACCCATATCCCTGCAAGTGACAGCAGTTGTGTGCCATCAACCATTCTTCTTCCAGCTCGCGCATTAGCATTTTGCGCTAGCAGGAGCACCGGTTCTCTCTAAACGGCTCTCACGCCCCATTGACTCTGAGGCCAATCTCGGCTCCTCCAGCAGGTGATAATGGGCCCCCGGGCGCGAGGCTGAACAAACCCGCTCTGTTTGTGTTTGTAGACTGCTTGCTGAGCCTTTGCTATCTTCGCCCCCCACCCCCCACCCCATCCTACCAAAAAGGGAGGAAAAAAAATCCTTCCTTGCTCCATCTTGGTGGCGTAAATAATTTCTCAGCAGCTGACGTGTCTCAGCGTGCCGCTTTGTCAAAATTTACTGCCCAAACTTGCATCTTCATTCCTTACTGCAGAAAGCTGAGGAAAGGCCGTAAGGATACTAAGAGGGTGCCGTCTTTAATTTTGCATGCAAGCATAAACTCATTTGAGCTCCACTTGTTCACCTGTTGGTCCTTTTCCTTAATCCCGTGTCCGCTTTAATTCTGTATTGAAATAAAAATTGAAATAAAATCCATCCTGAGGTCTTTCCTTCCCATCTAGTGCTCAGTATCCACTCTCATAGGTTTCAGCAGCTTGGCGGGTGTCTTTGTTACCTGTCCGAGCGGCCCCCGCACATCAGTGTCTTTGTTGGATGAACCGAGACGGATCTGGACTAAGGTCTGCGTGAGCCCAGTTTAATGAAGCCCCGCACAGTTAGTTTGGAAAGGCACGGCCTATTTGCTAACAAAATTGGTGGGGTCAGACTGAGTACAGGTTTGTGGGTTATCTGCTCAGCTTGCACTAAGAATCCTGAACTGCAGTAGGGAGCTTTTCTCCCGCCAAAAGCTGAGAAATATTGGCTTCCGGATAAATAAGTTACCTAAACCATTTTTGAAGCCCCCTGTTTATGTGTTTCTGTGGTGCATCGAGGGAGTTCTGAGATATTGGCAGGGCAACTGTAAAAAGAAGCTTGACTTTCAAACGTCTCATCTGAAGCACCATCGCTGCCGTCGGAACCGAAGCGCGTCAGCTTAACTCATCAGCGGGAAGTGAACAACAGCCCCGCGTGAGGAGAGGGACGCCGTGCATCTCGTACCGCCGCCTGTGCCAAAAGCTCCGTTCCGATACGCCATTGGGGCAGAAATAAGAAACAGAGATGTGCTTAGATATTTATTTATTTTTCTCCCTTCCTGTTTATTCGGACTCTGTCGTATTCATTTTTTTTTTCTGTTTTGGGGAGGTGATGGAGTCGGGGGGGTACCCGGCTGGAACGAGAGGCAGGGGGGACACGGCCCAGTGGTTCTCTTGACAGACATTACTAGACCGTTGTGCCATTTGTGGTTCGGCTTCCTGGCCAGGCTAAGCTGAGGAGGGGTGTGGGGTGTAGAGATGCTGTTTTGGACTGTAAATGAGAGATTTGTTGAGGAGCTGGAGGAGAGCATGGTGGCGGCGGTGGGGGGGCACAGCTTACCAAAATGTCACACATTCCTGGATCCCTAAGAGAATAAGCCATTGCCCCCAGGGAAGCAGAGAGAAAGGAGGCTTCTCTAGAGCAACCCCACGCTGCTCGGTGCCCGCCGCTAATTGCTCATGTTTGTGTTCCATTTCGTCGATTCATAGCGATGCGAAAACACGGCGTAAGCGAGAGAAAGGCTCGATCGGACGGATGCACTGAATTGCAAGCGTGATTGAATGCTGTTGAATCGCGGCCCTCCAAGCTCTGTTTGTCTTGCATCCAGATAGCTTTAAAAAAAAAAAAAAACCCGCAGTGGTTTAGAAATTCACTGTTTGTGCTTCAAAACCATGAGCAAGAATTCATTTATGGTGTTTTTTTTCCCCCTGCATATTAAAGAAAGTTTTTTGTTTTTTTTTTTTGGCTTTTCGGACATATTTAGATTTCGATCTCGATTGTGTCGATTAGGGATCGAGAGAGAGTTGAAGGTCACCAGGCAGTACAGTAAAGATGCCAACTTCGGATCTTGAAGATGTCAGTAAGAGCGCTACTGCATGATATAAAGTGGTGTTTAATTTAAAAAAAAAAAAAAAGTAAAGTAAGCTAAAAAAAAAAAAAAAAAAGATGAGAGATGGTAGGAGAAATGCATGTAAAATGGTTGGCACCGTTTGGATCCCAGGTCCTGCTGTACTACCCTTGATCAAGGCATTTTCCATGAATTGTACGTATATGCTGCTGTATAAATAGATAAATAATTGAAAAGCTGATGATGACATCATAAGTGGCTGTGTTGGATAAATAATGGTTGATGTTTATGTTACAGTTGTGCAGATACCAATCTGTCATCTTGGTGGGTTGATCGGTGTAGTTTCCAGCTGATCGTGTTCTGTCCCTACAGGCCAATGAGAACAGCCTGCTGAGTGCCCAACTCAAGGGCTTCCCTCTCTTCCTGCACTCAAACTTGGGCCTGAAGGACTGCACCGTGAACCCCAAGTCGCCCCTCCTCTTCATCACCCGGGCCAGGGAGGTGGAGCGGGGCCCGCTGCCCGGTGACGACTGGACTGTGTTCCAGTCAAACCACTCCACCTACGAGCCGGTTCTACTGGCCAAGACGAGGTCGGCGGATAGCGCGGCGGCTGTGGGGAGTACCGCCGCCCTGCACGCCTCCGTCGTGCAGGACCTGGGCCTCCACGACGGCATCCAGCGTGTCCTCTTTGGCAACAACCTCAATTTCTGGCTGCACAAACTAGTCTTCGTGGACGCCGTCTCCTTCCTCACGGGCAAGCGCCTGTCCCTGTCGCTGAACCGCTATCTGCTGGTGGACATTGACGACATCTTTGTGGGCAAGGAAGGCACCCGCATGAAGGTGTCCGACGTCAAGGTGACAATCCCTCGTAGTCCTAGGGGATTTCAGTGTGGGGAACATGCTTAAAAAAAAAAAGGGGAGTCCATTCACCTGTGTGGCGGAGGAGGAAGAGGGGCCAAGGAGAAGTAGATAGATATTTGGTGGGGGTGTATTTAAAACACCCGCTGTTCCCTGGTATTCAGAACTCACCCTGTCCTTTTGAAAGTAGCTGGGTACACCTTTTCCCCAAGCGTTAAATAAGAAATGAAAACTTTACTGTTTTCTTGTTTGTTCCACTTACAAGGTCATGTATGTCTATTAAATCTAATTTATTTCACTAACTGCCAGATCTTTTCCCCCTGTATCCACAACGCTTTCAATGTCTTTTAAACCTTTTTGGCTTGCAGGCCGGCAGCCTGGCCTGCCGTGTGAGCCTCCAACAGCCGTAGGAACCGAGGGCATGAATATTTGAAACACGTACTGCCGCATTTATTATTGTCTCCCCTTTTGATGTCTAATACCCAGATATTAGATGTTCAGTACTGGGTGGGAATAAAAACGGAGAACAATCAAAGGCATCAGTGTGACAGCTGTAAACCGGGGCGGTAAATCACAGTCCCGGGTTGACTTGCACAAGTTACACTCTGATCCCAGTGCAGAGATCAAATAAAGCAAACAAACAAGCTGGGAGGGGAAAGAGAGAGGTTTCAGACAGAATGTGGACTGAGTAGTGATGTATGGCACTACAGGGAGCTCGTGAACTGGAGCAGTGTGTGTGCATGTACATTAAGAAGGCACAACGTGCACTGACCACATTTTTCCTTTGCTCAGGCTCTGCTCGAGACCCAAAACTACCTGCGCACCTATGTCCCCAACTTCACCTTTAACCTGGGCTTCTCTGGAAAGTTCTTCCATGCTGGTATGTTGCCAGGGTCACTCGTGCTCCCACTGAAATAATGCTGAGGGCCGAGATCCTTCAAAGCTCAGTGTTCCAAGTTCAACAAGCATTAATGGCAAGGCTATCGATTTTACTTGTCCGAACGGACACCTCCAGTGATCATCTGTTATTTAATACCGAATGCACATTTGTGGACGTGGAGTCCTGCGTAATGTGTTTGGACCTTGGCAGCATTGTAGAAGGTTGGCTGTTGGTTGGAAGCTCTTGTGCTCAATTCTCCTGGTGTGTCTTCAGTAATGTGTGTGTTATTTGTCTGGTATATAATTAGTAAAGCCATGGAATAAGAATAAATTCTAAACCCGTGGAAGTGTAGCTCATGTGCTCTCTTCTCAATGTCTGCCTGCGCTTTTGCACCCTCCTGTTAAGATTATATTTAGTTATAGTTTGTAAAAACCAATATGTGACGTTCTTTGGCTCAGATTCTGTGTGTGTGCGCGTCCAACCTTCAGGCACGGAGGAGGAGGACCTGGGCGACGACCTGCTGCTATCCTTGGTCAAAGAGTTCTGGTGGTTCCCGCACATGTGGAGCCACATGCAGCCCCATCTCTTCCACAACCAAACCGTCTTGGCCGAGCAGATGATGCTCAACCGGCGGTTTGCATCGGTGAGCACATGGTCCTCGAGGGGCACGGCAACATCATTCTACTTAGAAAGATCTAGAATGTCCAGTCTCTTCTCATGGAAAACACTTGACACTTGTTTCGTAGAGGCGACGCTGCCCGGCATGTTCGAAAAGCACGCTGTGTGTAAATATCCCGCTGACTCGGCTGTACACAGAGCAGCAAATGTCGCAGAAAAACAGCAGGCCGGCCTCAGACGGCTGTTTTGATGATAAATGGGCCGTGCAGCATATAATTAGGGTATCGTCTCTGAATGAACCAGATAATGGCGGCCACGATAATAACAGGGCTGCCGGAGTGTGCGTCAAGCATGGGCCTGTTTTTGATTTTTGGCAATAAAGGTTGTTTATTAGAGTAAAGATTTTTTCATCCTTCCACCACCAGGAGCACGGGATCCCGACCAACATGGGGTATGCTGTGGCTCCCCACCACTCGGGCGTGTATCCTGTCCACGTGCAGCTCTACGAGGCCTGGAAGAAGGTGTGGGGCATCAAGGTGACAAGCACGGAGGAGTATCCCCACCTGAAGCCCGCCCGCTTCCGCCGGGGCTTCATCCACAGCGGCATCAGCGTAAGGATCTCCCATGAGCTCTCGCCCCTGGCACTTATTAGCTTGAGATATCAGCTGGCATGCTCGAACCCTCATTCCTGTGCGGCTCACGGTGGCCTGGCCAGCTCTCTCTCACCCGCTGGCAGTCATCCAACACTAATAGTTCCAGAAATTAAGTTGGAGGATGTTTTGCAGTTTGATGCGCAAGATACTGTATGTTGGATGATAAATTTGCTCAAATGTGGGCTCTGGTCGTTCTTGCTGGAAATGAGGGCTACTGCAGGATGGGGATTTGAATGCATTTGTACTTGGTTTTACCTGATCGTTTGTCACTGGCGTGCAAGAGGGGAAAGGAAAAGTGCACCATCGCTTGGGACCAGCCTCTGTATTTTTCACGCCGCTTTTTACTCCCCGAGAATGAATTGCACTTGGAGCAAATTGGATGAAGAAGCATTATCGGCGCTGCCAGCTGACAGCGTCTTTGAGGAGGGGGAGGGGGAAACAAGTTTGAATCCGGTAGGGAGACAGGTGAATGGAGGTCGGTGGAGTGTGCAGGTGGAAGCTGCTCTCGTCGGCAGAGCTGACTTACTTCTCAGCAGAAAGCCCTGCTGGAGAGTTGGCTCTTCTAATCTGCAGTCTGTCTTGAGGGGTGGCTACTACGTGCCCGTTGGAGATCATGAACAGATGGAAATGGCCGCACGTTGGACTCTCATGAGCATTTAGCAGTTGGTGCTCAAAGGCCAGACCCTGCAATGGGAATCCCCAAGCTGTCTTGGAGGATGGGTGCCCTTCTTGGGCATTTTGTTCTCTGATGGGATTCACGTTGATTCATACAGACACATCACTCCAGTGCTAAACTATTTACTGTGACTTACCCACTTATACAGTTGGGTCATTTTTACTGGATTTAAGGTAAGTACGTTGTTCAAGGGGCTTTAGAAGGAGGAGCGATTTGAATGTGGGTCTTTCGGGTCCAAAGTGTTAACTGCCCTACTGGTTTGCAAGGATCAGAGCTTCTCTCCATAGGCAGCCTAGAGGATCACTTCCTAAATCGGAGACGTCAGCCTTTACCCCAGGGAGGATGGCGCTCACTGCATCCTCTTACTGCATAACTTGGTCGTGTCATACAGATGAAGCGACTGTTTGGCCGCCCATTTGCGACTCCGGTCATTCAGCAGAGGAGAGCCGCGAAGCGGCACTGGTGCGAGTCCCGGATGCTTCGGCCGGTGAAAATGGCAGCCTCCGTTTGCCCCACGGTGTGATGCGCCGCCCCCCACTGAGCACCTTCAGATGGAAATGGATTGGCATCAAAACTCTGCCAGGCTGTGGCCTTGACAAGGAAAAGCCTGGTCAAGGTCCCGCGTGGGCAATGCGCTCTTTGCAGTTTTAATCGTCGGTTTGCAACCCGTCGCTCTCATCCTTTCACTTCACATCAGCGTTTTGGGGCTTGAAACACTGCAGCTTTGCCTAATGTTTTACGTACAGCTGTTCCGCTTGCGATCGGTCGATAATAACGTTCAGGCTAACGGCTTTCCGGCACAGATGTCCTCAAGTCTGCGTTTATTAGCAGTCCTTCAGCGACTGCGTCCTTGACGCTGAATCTGTGGAGGAAGTAGTCTCACGTGATCCTTTTTGTAAATCCTTTTAACCACGGTGCCGCAATTACGCCTGTTATTTCCCCACGTAGACAGACGGATGACGCGGAAGGTTTGTTTCCTTTCAGCGAGAGGCATTGGGCGAAGATAATTGAAAGACAAAAACGTTGTGGCGCTGTGTGTCTGTTAAAGCCAGATAACTGCCTGTCTGTGTGCACGTGTGTGTTCGTGGATCTCCAGCACAGTCATGAACTGCGTCTGTTCTCAGGTCCTCCCGAGGCAGACATGTGGCCTTTTTACTCACACCATTTTCTACAAGGACTATCCTGGAGGCCCCAAGGAGCTGGACAAGCTCATAAATGGAGGGGAGCTTTTCCTCACCGTGCTCCTCAACCCTGTGAGTAACCATTGGCCTACATGGATGTACGATCCCTTTCATTGCTCACCCAGGTAGACACACCCATTGATGTTCAAACTCCTTTCCGATCCACATTGAGACAACAACCCTCCCCCCCACTGCCAAAGCCAACGTGCATTATTATTGTCCCACATTGATGGACACACTCCCTCTCTACCTGTCCTGACAGACTCCCTCTGCCCCATACTGTGGGAAGATATCTCCTCATAAAAACAGTGCTGAAGAAAACCAGACATTCTGCAACCTCAAATGTCGGTCCCTCGATTGTGTGCGGCTAACGTTAATCTCTCCGTCTTGTGAGAGTGTGGCTTTCTGCCAGCCGAGAGCTGTCAGTCATCACTGGGTTGGATGCTTCTCAGAAAATTCTGTCCCATTTGTTTGCTCAAACAGATCAGCATCTTCATGACACACTTGTCCAACTATGGTAATGACCGCCTGGGTCTGTACACCTTCAAGAACCTGGTCAAGTTCCTGCAGACCTGGACAAACCTGAAGCTCCAGACGCTGCCACCAATACCACTGGCCCAGCGCTACTTCCAGATCTTCCCGGAGGAGAGAGACCCACTGTGGCAGGTAAAAGAACTAGAGCAAGATGCGTGTGTGTGTGTGTTGGATGTGCATGCATGCTACCACACTGCATGACAGTATCTCCATTTTCAGAGGTGTGTAGCAATGTGCCCAATGTCAGGTTGTGGAGACAATACGAGGCCTTTACCTTCCTTTCTGCATCACCCGTTGGACCTGTGCTCATCTTGGCAGCGTGGAGTACAGTTCTTTCTACCTGTTCCTTTCGGTCTCTCTCATATATCTTCTGCCACAGTTCTTCTATTCTCTCTCTCTCTCTCTCTCTCTCTCTCTCTCCCCCCGCCTCGCTCTGGCCTTTGTTGTAATAATCACTGCCTGACAAGGACACCCATTGCAAATTGCAGAACGAAAAGGAACTGACAACTGTGTTTCTGTTTGTGATGACTGTTTTACACGCCATCGCCACAGAACGCCCTCCTTCGCCTTCTTCTGAAAATACATTTATGGAAACTGATGTTCGTATAAAATAATCTTGAGTCCTGTCTCCTCTGCACGGTGCAGGTGGCCTGTTGTGGTCCCGCTGACCGTCTTAGATGCTGTGTAGGGAGGCTTGAGGTCACCATTGCTGCACAATGAATGGTTAACAAAAGGAACCTGCTCTGAGCCTCAAAGCAGATGGTTGCCTGGAGGCTGCAGGGTTTTCGTGGTGGTCTGTCTTGATGTGGTGTTGGTTCGCACCCTGCAGTCTCACACAGTGCCTGGTCTGGAGTGGTAATGGAAGTCCGCATCTTGTCCATTAACCCCATGCTCAGGATAAGTACCCACACCTATGTGCTATTGCTATGATGAAACAGTTGGGGAACAGTAATGCATACAGTTCCTTGCAAAAGTGTTTAGACTCTATGAAAGTTTTCAGTATCGCCTGGATTACAAATTAAACTTATGCACATTTTTCCAAACAGGATTTTTACTGTGGACTCATATGCTGTAGCACTAAATACACAGCCAAAATGTTTGTATATTTTTTCACTACAAAAAGCATTTGTATATATATATTTTTTTTACTTTTTTCAAAAATGGCAAACTGAAATATACGTACTGTGTAAGTATTTAAACCTTGCATGTCTTTGGAAGAGTCCCCTTTTGCTGCAATAACAACTCTAAGTCTTATGGGCAAAGTGTGGACCACTTTTGGCAAGTCTGCAACAGGTTTTGACTGGGTGGGCCACTATGTCAGAAATTAGCACCCACATTGCAAAACAAATTTTAAAACCCCTAAAATATTTGCGATATCCATGTGCATGGCCGCACCCTCCTCTTGAGCTGTCACCCATAGGAGCAACCAAAGTATTTAATAGTCTAATAGGGGAAAGGAATGGTCATATCGCGGCATTTGGCCCACTGTGATGCCACTACTGTCAAAAAGCTCCTGCTTTATGTTATTATCTTTGCTTTTAATAAAACTCTCAGGGTAAAAAAATGTGAGCTGTGCCCTCTGCACACAGGGCAGTATTATTGATAGGTGGCCTGGGTTTAGCAAAAGACAAGTGGTAAAAAAAAAAAAAATAAACGTACTTATGAGTGTGGCTCTTAAAGTGAGCATTGAGCGAACGGGGCCTGAAAATGGCGCCGTCGTATAAGTGTGCCTTCGGCTGCCCTGCCCCACCTGTTCATAACACATGAGCAATGGGATGAATTTCAGGAAGTTCTTCCGCTGTTACAGGGATCATATGATGAACGCCACAATGGGGCTGCTGTTTGGGTTAGGAGCTGCTCCTGGTAGTGATCAGTCGACCACTGTGTGGGCTTCAGCACCAATATGTGTCAGATCTACTCCAGTGAGGCCAGCATGGCAAGCGGGCTCATGTTTCCAGGGCTTAATGGGTGGAGTCTGTATTTTGGTGCCCCCGTTCCCCTGCCTCAATAACCTACCACCAGCATCTCCTCAAGTGCTGAGCCTTGAGATGCTTCCCTCGGGAGTCTTCTCCCCACCAGGTTATAATTGGATGTAATTACGGCAAGCTTTTACACCCCCCTCAGCAGGCCTTTTCTGTGATTTCCCCCCCCCCCCGAATGCTCTGGCTTGTTCCCCGTGTCCATGTGGTGACAAAGTTGCAATCCATCAAAATGAACCTTTGCATTTTTGCAAACGCTGCAGCATGTGCACATCTCATTCAGCGTGTGAAACTGTGATGAGGACCCGAGGGAGCCGTCCTTCTCCAATGGGCCTTAAATTGCGGGGAGGAGCCGTGAGCGTCGCCGAGCCCCTTACCCCATTATGTCACTCGCATGAGCCTACTTTTCTCAGCAGATGGATGTATTATTCCCTGTTTGAGTCTAAGGTGGGGCTCGGGGCATCCGGTATGCCAACAATCTAAAGGACCCCTCCTAGTCGCCCTCCCTTCATTTTCTGTCTTCTACAGGACCCGTGCGAGGACAAACGGCACAAGGACATCTGGTCCAAGGAGAAAACGTGCGACCGCTTCCCCAAGCTGCTCATCATTGGACCCCAGAAGACGGGTGAGTGCTGCGGGGTCTCCTCTCCAGCAGACCATACAGAAGAAGTGCAGCTCTCAGACTGAACTCAGCTTCTGTTGTTTTTTGCTCCCCCTCTTTTTTTAACAGAATTACGGAAAACTATGGGCAAGACAGTCTGTTTTTGTTTAACCCGCGCTACTGTACCACAAATGGGAATTCCTGGTTTACAGCGTGGGCTAATTACACTTTTACACATTGTCTTGAGGGACTGATTCCCCCCATGCCTGCACCCCACCCCATCCCCCCTTCGGGGGCATTGAATGGCACTGTTAATCTCTGCAATGAGAGGAGGATTATGGGTGAGGGAGGAGAGCAGCTTTGCTCATTTCACGGTGCAATTAGCCCAGGTCTTGCACCGCAATGCCGTCTGTGGATCCTCTACTGCAAGTTTGGTGATGGGGCCCCTGGGTCCCCTCAATTCTGTTGCGCCACCCCTGTCAGCACCCGGGGAAAGAGTCTGCGCTTTGTTAAACTCAAACCAGAACGGATCCTGCATCTCGCGTTCAGTAATGACCCCCTTCCCCCTTACCGAGTTGCTGACAGCTGCTGTTGGACACTGACCACCTGGCGCTTCCGCTGTGCCCTCACTGTGGACACAGGTCTGGCAGGATCCCAGCTTAGATCTCCTCCCTCTGTTTGTGACATATAAGAGCTTTCTGGTTGGGGTTCCCTATCCAGTGTGGGATTCTGTGATTCTCAGCCTCTGCTGCCATAGTAACCTATCTAGGTGTTGGTTCCTTGTCCTTCCTAAGACTGTTTCTGCTAGTCTCCACCGTGGATGATTTATTGTGGTTTTGCTCATGCTTCGAATCGAAATCCACTTAAGGTTTTACCCATCTGTACCAGTGCGTCTTTTTCTGGTTTAGTTCAGGTTAGTAAGTACATTACTCGACAGTAAAGTAACATCTCCTCGCGGGACTTGATCCAAAATCCTTCAGGGTTGTATCCCCACATACTAGCTCCAGATTTCATGGCACAGAGGACTTTTTCTCGGCTTCACGTTTTCATTACATGTACATTTATTCATCGGGCAGAGGCTTTTCTCCAGTGACATACAAGAGATGGCACAAAAGTGCATTCCACAGCCGACGCAGAGCTTTAGACAGACATACTTATCAAAAAATAGTTTGTTTGCTTGATGCCACTATATGCTGGTTCACATCCCTCAAAGAGCTGCCTGTAGAACTGAGCGGGATAAGAAATTAATTTGAGATTGCAACAGATGTTGTGGTGCAAGTTTATGGCGCTGTGAGTAAGTAAAAAGAGAAGTGGGTCCAAAATAGTTGAGTTCTAAAATTGCTGGGAGGATTCTAAAGTTCTTGGGGTGAGAGGGTCTTCATTTTTCTACATTCAAGGGCAAAATCAAGATCAAGCTGATTTTTGGACATCTCACGAATGGCCTCACCATCAGCCAAATGTGGATGAGTTTAGTGCTCTTGCTGGGGGGTGGGACTGGGTCAGGTCCTTTGACTGTTCCGAAGGCTTTAAACAGAGTCTTGAACTTGGAAGCCACTGGAGATATATCAGAAAGGAAGACACTTGGGTTTGATGAAAGAAGTTTTGCCTGTCATTCACCCACATTGCTCCTGTCAACTACAGGTACAACGGCGCTCTATCTCTTCCTGGGCATGCACCCAGACCTGACTAGCAACTATCCCAGCAAGGAGACCTTTGAGGAAATCCAGTTCTTCAACGGCAACAACTACCACAAGGGAATCGACTGGTCAGTACTTTCCCCGTGGTCCTTACCTGATGCATGTGGTTTGGTTACGTTTCTGTCCACCTGTCCATGTTGCCCAGGTCAATGGGCAAACAAAAGCACTTAGCCCATCTCATCTCATCCTGTCTCCACCAAACCCTCGCAGAAGAGCACGAGGTTCTGTTGCGTGTTTAAAGCCCAGCAGCCTCTCAGCTTAAGTGCACTAAAATGTGTTTTTATGGTCCTGCTCCCAGACCGCTGTTGCTCCACCAGCCTGAGACGCAGAATGTGGCGAGAAACCATTAAAACAAACAGAGGATGTGTCACCAAGCCAGCGGCTCGGACCTAATGCGCGTCGGCGTGCATTAGCCAGCCCGAGCGCGCCGCTGCTGTTCTTCTAAGCAGGAGAAGCGATCTATGGTCCAGCCGCATCCTGATGCACAAGAGGGGGGACAAGGGGGTGGGTGGTTAGGTTCAAGCCAACTTTAAATAGGTTTCTCATATTTCCTTTAAAAGTAAAAATAAGTCAGTACCAATGGCTTGTTAGCGTGGGCCTGCTTCTCAAAGTGAAAATAACTCCCGAGTTCTGAGATTTCAACAATACCTGGGAAACAAACCCAAAGAAATAATTATGATGAAGTGATTTCCGCGAAGTGTGAAATGCTCAAATTAGTATTCCGCACAACCTTTTCATTTTTTAAACGCGGGCCGCCACGTAGCGCCGTCCGCCTCTCGAAGCCGCTCCCGTGCAAAACCAATAATCACAACAATTTTAAAATATCACATTTTGCATTTAGGCAGTAATAATCTCGATGAGGCATAACGCGAGATTTATTTACGACGGACTGCCATATAATGATTAACTAAGCAGGTCGGCTTTCGCTCTATTTTCACATTTAACAAAAGCACTCGTACCGGTTTGGCTGATGAGTTGGCATTGGGTTTTTGAGACGTCTGCAGTTTTTCCTCAACTGTATGTCATTCAAGCAAGGAGAAAAAAAAAAAAAAAACTTGAAAGAAGTCCAAAGAGGAGTAATTGGAAGCTTGGAATGATCTGACGTCAGGGACTGGATTATTATTAACCGTTGCAGGTTTCTCTTCTGAAAGACTCGAATTCCAGACGTAATTGCATTTCTCCCCAAGAGTGCGGCCTGCGACTCCAGGACCTGTCCGCTCCCGAGGCCTTGCAAAAATACACACTTTGTCATCAACCGCAGGCTCGAGAGGGCGTAGCGCAATAATGACCCCATTATGTACTGACGTGTGACAGATTGTTGGGGCTAATCTGACTTTTAATGATGCCTAGAGGAGCCTTTTTACTGATGGACCTTTATCTTTTAACATAGTCATTATTATTATTATTATTATTATTATTATTATTATTATTAATAATAATAATAATAATAATAATAATAATAATAATAATTTTTTACTCATTTAGCTGACACTTTCATATTGTATTCAGTTTGTATGATAAACTACATACAATTATTTACCCATTTACACAGCCAAGTAAGGTTTACTGTACCTCCGCCAAGGGTGCTACAATAAGAGGTGTGATTCAAACCAAGGCCTTTTGAGTGCTGCGTGAAGGTTCTAACCACTACGCGAAGCTCTGCTTCGTAAATAAAATGCAGCAGTATCTCAAATTACATCTAATTCTATACGTGTTGTTGAGAAACAGTGCATTTAGTGAAACGCTGGTCATTAATACAGAATATTACATAAATGGAGCTTGGAAAGTCGGCAGCAAGGCGCGGAATAGATTCATTATACCGTCAATAATAGCGAGAGAACAGTGTCTTGCGGATAACAAGACTAAAGTGTAAAAAAAAAAAAAAAAAAATTGTAAAAATGCAACGGGTAATTGCAATTATTCAAAGGGCCAAAGGAAAATATAGAAAGCAGTATAATTAATTGAGAAATTATTGTACTGTGAAAAGGCACTTTTGCGCAAGATTGTTGAAGGTTGTCGGCCGTACGCCTTTTGACCTGCTGTCCACGTCTTCCTGCCCCCGCTCAGGTACATGGACTACTTCCCGCTGCCCTCCAACACCAGCTCAGACTTCTACTTTGAGAAAAGCGCCAACTACTTTGACTCGGAGGTGTCGGCCAAGCGAGCTGCTTCCCTGCTGCCCAAGGCCAAAATCATCACAATCCTGATCAACCCCGCTGACCGGGCATACTCCTGGTACCAGGTGAGGCTGACTCACCTGACTAAAGGCACTTTTCCCGCAAATGAGCACCGCGGCGTCAGATGTGGAGCTGAAACGTTTCCCGCCAAGACAACGCCTTATATTTAATGGCAAAGTGACACGGAGGTGGTCCTATTAAGCAGGGTAATTGGGAATTAATTCCGGTATTAAGCAAATGCCATCGAGTGTTACATCTCAATTTTGAAGGCAGGGTTGGTGGCTTAAAGGTTCATTACCGTAATTGGAGCTGCAGTTCGGAAGCGCGCAGCATCTGGGTGATGTGGGTCCAGTCCCGTTACCCGTAGTTGGGATGGTGGGGGGTTTTACTCAGTCACGATATTTCTTTGCCATCCTGGCTTAAGTCACGTTTAAAATCCGGGGCGACCTGGTAGGGATGCAGGGGGACAGCATGGATACCACTGCAAATGGATTCATAAGGATACCCTGCTGTATAAATGGGTGAATCAGTGTAAATAACTCAAAACTGGAGGCTGTTTTAGAGAAAGGTACTTGGTAAATAAGTAAATATAGGTTGCCTGGCAGTATGCATCAATGAACTCCGTAAACCTCTGGTTCACCCTCAGCACCAGCGTGCCCATGATGACCCGGCAGCCTTGAAGTACACCTTCCACGAGGTGATCGCAGCCGGCCGTGATGCCCCCGTCAAACTGCGGGTGCTCCAGAGCCGTTGCTTGGTCCCGGGTTGGTATGCCACTCATCTGGATCACTGGCTCAACTACTATCACCCCAGTCAGGTAGGGGACTGTTTGCACCTCACACCCTGAGAACCACCGAGTTCTGTTTCGCTTGATACCGCGTCATGAAAAGAAAAAGCTTAAGACAAAACGTCTACTGTTGGGACACCCCAGAGACCTCATGAGCCAACATGCATTTAGTGGATTAATTTAGTCTCTGACACACGTCTGGTCGCTCTAGGTCCTGGTCCTAGATGGACAGATGCTGAGGACGGAGCCAGCGTCAGTCATGGATAAGATCCAGAAGTTTCTGAGCCTGGCAAACACAGTGAACTATCACAAAATCTTGGCGTGAGTACCTGACTTCATTCTAAGGAATTTGAACATCTTCCTCCAAAAAAATGCATGCACTCACAGAAATTGAGACACAGATCCTAAAAAAGCGTGACAGCTACTTTAACTATTAAATCATACTCGCTCAAATTTTAGCGAGAAAATCGCCTGTATTGGAGCAACTGGAAATGTTTGGATGTGATTAAATGGGTTTATTCCTTATCCATATTTTTGGACTGGGTTCCTGTTGACTTTTTATACGCCAGACTGTGGAATTTGAGATCATTTTCTCCCTTCATTCCTCTTCCCCGATCCTCTTCTCTTCCTAATAATAATTCTTCCTTCTCTCATTCCTTGTCACTCCTTCACCTGCCTTCCTGTGTCCCCACTCCCTGCCTGCATGCATCATGAGCAGATAATTACTAACCCAGACAACTAAACTGCAGCATCTGTTAGCCGCCTCCCTAGTGAGGTCCCCCAAACTGCTTTCTCTCATGTACATTTTTCTGTGCGGCGAGAGACGTCGCCATCTGACGCCAGCTGTTCCAGCGCTCCTGTGTCTAAGGCTCCTTTGTCCTTGATGCGTAGGTTCGATCCCAAGAAAGGCTTCTGGTGCCAGCTCGTGGAAGGGGGGAAGACAAAGTGTCTGGGCAAGAGCAAAGGCAGGAGGTACCCGGAGATGGACGCAGATGTGAGTGGCCGGCCGCCGAGCAAACGCCGCGCACAGGTGCTGATTATTCGCGTGCTACCTTAGTTCCTGCAGCTCAAGGTTTGTGCTCTGTGACCCAAGATGTCATGTGTGGAACTACTCGAGTACGCACATAAATAAATCCAAACAGTCCAAAGGGAGCAGTATTGAGGAAAGCAAGCAAGCAAACAAACAAGCAAACAAACAAATCAATTCAAAGCCAGAAATTAAATTGGAAAACGTGTGTCGAGCAGCTGTTTCAAGGAATTGACAGAACCTGCCTCTGTAATACAGTAATACCTCAGTAAGGGCTGCAAATATATTCTTGAGAAATGGAGCACCTAATGAGACCTTAATAACAGGTCATTAATACAAGATATTGCTTAAATGGAGCTTGAAAAGTGCACATGTACTACCTAATACAAAATAGATTAGTTATACCCTTAATAATGCTAAATAAAAAAGGAAAGAGGTCTATTTTATTAATAACAAATTTAAAATAAGAAAAACCCTTCTAATTCTTTCACTAAGGGCTAAGATAAGACAGCGATCACAAGAGCGCCATATGAGATTGAGGTATTACTGTATTTTTGAGACGGTGAAAAAAATGTAAATCAGAGTTAAAAAAAAAAAAAATCACCTAGATTTTAAACCAGGTACCTGGCTTGTAGGGATGGAAGAGCAAGGATCACCGCGCAGCTGCCCGTGCATCTCCCAAGGATTTCATGTGACCCCTCTGGTGCGCTGCTCCCTCCCAGCCGTTGTTAAAAGTGCAGGGTTGGGGGGGGAAATGGGCTGCAGGTGTTGTATTTACGCCCCTGGAGGCCCCGCAGCAGCGAGAGTCTGAGTTAATGAGCCGGGAAGTCGCAGGTGACTTCCTGCCCCAGCCTCCAGGGGCCGCCAGAGATGCGGGGCTCTGCTGACCGACTCGCTCGCCATCTGTCAGATGCTGCGCTTGCTGGGAGCTCGCTGATGGCTTCTCCATCCCTGGGCGGGGCATGCAGGCATTCATCTCACACATCTTCTCTGATCGGTGTCTCATGCCTGCCCTTTCACCTACACATATCAGATGAAAAATAGTTTTATTTTATTGCTTCTCTTTAGAATGAAGCCCAAAGCTGTCCCTTTCACAGGGGGAAGCAAAGGAAAGCGGTAACCACTGAATCTGTCTCCGCGTGTGGAAGACAAAGGCTTTGAAACGGACTTTAATTCTACGCCGTCGTAGTAAAACCGGAGTCACTGCCATTCCTTCCAGCCCTTTGTTTGGGTCATGAATCTTACTGCGGTGCTAAATCCCCGAAAAACGTGTTGGGATGCATAAAACTTGAGCTTTTATTCAAATCTGTGACATGAAAAGTGAGAATATATGTAGCTGTTTTGAAGAAAATTTTGATGGTTGACTTACTTAACTTTGAGAGAACTCCTCCGCTTCCTGGTCACAGGGTCTCCGTACACAGGGGTGGAGAGATTAGTGGCCAGTATAATTCAGGCCTGTTCACCCAAGACCAAGGCGCTGTTTTCCCTGCCTTGTTTTCAAGGTGGAAGTTTGGTAAGAGCAATCTGATGAGTAACAACCAGTACAGAAGTCATCTGCCTTCTAATTAACATGAGAAGTAGAAACGTGTTTGGTTGCCAAGGAGCTTGTAAATTGCACGGTCGAAAGATCTGCCGGGCAGAATCCATCTGAATCACAGTGGTGTCTACAGAAAGTGATAAATAATGTATTGAATAATAAGCCGTGTCCCAAGATCTTGTGTTTTTCACCAAGTTCTGCAGTTCATGCTTCCTTGCTCTGTCGCCGTCCAACATGAT
This sequence comes from Heterotis niloticus, assembly GCA_018136845.1. Lineage (NCBI taxonomy): Eukaryota > Metazoa > Chordata > Actinopteri > Osteoglossiformes > Osteoglossidae > Heterotis > Heterotis niloticus. The sequence continues at coordinate 29,574,180 of CM030890.1, forward strand.
GTTTTTTTAACATCTTGAATTCTGATGGTTTCCTTTTCTCCCCTCCTCCACAGTCCCGGGCGTTCCTGAGGGAGTACTACAGGGAGCACAACATCGAGCTCTCCAAGCTGCTTTACAGGATCGGCCAGCCCTTGCCCAGCTGGCTCCGTGAGGAGCTGGTCAACGCCAGGTAGCAAAAGCCAGCTGGAAGGAGGAAGGGCGACAGGATGAGAAGCTCCGCCCAGCAGTCACGCCGAGGAGGGGTGCATTCTCCCTTCCAAATGGGAGGGATCAGTACGGGGTCGAGGTCCTGCAATGGACTCCCTTATATAGACGGCACCCCCACCTTCTCCTTTGTCAGCCAGTGCTTTCAATGGAGATCCTGGAGAGCATCTGACCAAGCGAACCTCCTCCAGAGTAGATGAGGACTATGGGGAGCGTGTGGGCGGAGCCAGCCGGCAACTGATGGAAGTGAGGATGTCGCTTCCTTGCAGTCGGCAGGGGAGGCAACCACGAGGAAATGGTCCACCCCACCCTTCCACACCAACCGGCCTCTTTATCTCCTGCTCCGGTGTAGACAGGACATGGGAAGAGAAGCTGGAACTCAGGGGGCAACGAGAGAACTTCTTTCCACCTCCCCTCATGTCTGTACACATGCTTACACTTCGGTTTCGGGAGACGGTGGAAAGAATACTTGTCTGCGTAGTGCCAGTTATTAAACATACTAGCCACAGGCGTATGAAAGTGCCAGGATGGGATGTTCATTCCCCATTAATGTGGACTATTCAGAGTTTGTATTTTTGACACATTTGCTATTTTTTTTAATCCATTGTTGTATTTTTTTTTTTCCTTTTACATGGTTAGAATCTGTTAAAAGTTCGGTACCACTGAGTATTCAGCCAACTACAGAAAAAAGTTGGTTAGCACTGTTTGTTTCACCACCATGACCACCTCCCACCCTTCCATTTTTAAGTGATTTTTAAATATGCAGACATCCGAGTGAAAAAATGTCAGCACAATGTGAAGACGAGATATGCGGAGCTTGCCATTTTCTAAAGGATTTTTTTTTTTTTTTAATTTTTTTTTTTTTACTTTTAAATAGGAAGTAAGCTGGAATGTGAAAGGGGGTAATTAAGGGAGGTCCAGCAGAGAGACGGCTACACCCACCTTGCACGGTAAAGCGGGGCCCATTATGGATTTGAAGCTCCCTTCTTTCAGCGGGCGAATCCCTGGTTTGAATGAAGGTGGCAAAACCTTTTTTTTCCCCTTCTGCATTCTCTCGGACGACTGACCTCTGAATGTGCAACATCTTTAGATCGATTTATACCAGTTTCGGTGATCGTCTGCCCTCCGGGCGCCCTCGCCCCCTTTTGCGATAGCCTAGACTATTGCTGGGTAGCACGATCGTGTTACCCGGACTCCCCTGTGGTCCCACGATGGATGAGGGAAGGTGATTTGCAGGGGGACGGTGGGAGGGGGGAGAGATCAGACCAGCCCCTGATTGAGTCTAATTTGAAACCGCGGTGGGGGTAATTGATCAGTCACACATGCCGCAGTGTGCATGTTTCACATTCTGCGTCTCAGCACCCGCTTCCGCTCCCCTTGCACCATCTGCCAATTCCCCCTGCAGAGGACAGGAAACCATTTCGGTTCTGCAGCAATGAAAATGGATTTAATTTTTTTTAATCCTGTAAAGCACGGACCAGCTGAACCCTCTCGGTCCGGAAAGCGTAGCTCCAGGAAATGCGACTGGGCAGCGGGAGGAAGCGGCGGCACCGTGCCAACCTGGTTGGAGAGGTACGATGGCAAACAGTCGGGGCTAGGCGTGTGCTGCCACAGAGGTGTTGCAGATGGACAGGAAAAAGTGACACCTCCACAGGAGTCCTTGGCCTGCATTTTCATCCTGCTGCAAGGTCCAAACTCAAAACACACTTAAGCGTACCACAAGACCACCTCATGCAGAGTGTACGATGATCCGAGTGCCAGTAAAAATTCCGAAATATTGTCCTTCCCATCCCTCACCTCCCCACCCCAAAGCCCCGACAAGCCTTCGGGAGCTGCCCTCAGCCTCTGAGTGTTTTTAGTCATCATTTTCACACACGCCCTTGTGCAGAATACAGGAGGCAGAGCATGTAGGAATTTTATGTAATAGCACATCAATACGGGGCCCCCAGAGGTTCTTCAAAGCAACTAAAAAAGAGCAACTCGTGATGCAAGGGGTGCTGGAGGCACGACGCATCAGAGCCAAGCCGAGGGGGTGCCGTGAGGTTGGGGGGCGGGCTTGGGGTAAAATGAGCCAGGGATTAGGCATTTACACGCCCGGGTCCACCTGACGTGAGTCGTTCTTGTCCCATCGGTTGCGATCGATGATGAAGGCTGCGCGTTTCTGCAGACGTGCGAGCTCTGCTCCGCAGGGGTGCATTCGGTTTCCACCAAGCGTGCTTGCTTGTGGGTGAGTGAGTGAGTGGGAGAGTTTTTTCTTGTTTTGCAGTACTTGAGCCTTGACCCATGTGGGCAGTGTGTCGTTCCCAACAGGGGCTTTGCCAAGCAACATGGCAATCGTGAATGTTTTGCCCAAATAGTGCATATTTACCACAGGACTATAGTATTCTCTTAAACCATTTCTTCTTATTGTCTAGCATTAAAACCCAAATGTTGCCACGCAGAGAAAATCCCACATACGTCCAGTGTGTCTTTCTGGGGGGAGGACCTTTGAATGTACAGAGGGCATGGACAGAAATTATGGGCAGTCCCGAGAACGCACACAGAAGTGTGCTGAATGTTGTCGAGCTGCGCGATGTGAAAATCACAAAATGATTTACGGTGATCTTTCTTCATTTCGGAATGCCTTACTGAGTTGTTAGAATAACCCGAGCAGCGTGCATTCCAAACATGTACGCGTGTTAGCTGTATTAATACCAACACATCAGATCCAGCTCATGGACCAAACATGTCAGGGTATCGTTGAGTGTTTGATCAGTGTTACTCAGCGCCTCTGGGCTCCTCTGGGGCCAGGTGGACGCAGGAAGTTTCCTGCTGTGCTTGTTTTGCAGCTGCCGAAATGCACGCACGGTCATTTTCTCTTCTTTGCTGCCTCTCCTTCTCTACCTGCTGCCGGGCCTCCCGCTGCCCCGCTCCTGCGGTTCAGAAAAAATTGGCCGATCGACCGCGATGGCTGTCAAAGCTCTGCTTCCTTCGCTGTGAGACGCCATCGTCTCAAAGTACGTGTAACTAAGAGCTGAGCAAAACCTGACAGATTTGTAATTGTATCGCTGTTTACCCGATGCTATCTGATCACACTAACATGGTTCTCTCCTCCTTATCTGTAAGATAAGTGTGTGCGATGCCTCTAGCGTAATGGTACTGTATATGGACATGAATGTAATGGGCGTCTTGGGTCTGTGTAATGCAGGCAGGTGAGTCAGCATCTGCTGTTCGGGTCGCGTTGCAGTGACCTTGATCCATCTGTAAAGGGAGGAGCTGGACAGGTCAGCGCTCACTGGAATACAAGGGCAGCCCTGCCCTTTCCTGTGTGCGGCAACATTGCGTAGCATCGAATGCGGGGCAGCCTGGGAATAGCAAAACAGCACAAATCCTCCTCTTGTTTGATGGTTTTGGAGTATCAACCTATCAGGAGGTGTTTGGGTCAAGTCTCTCACCGCTGCAGTTGGCATGATGGCTCAGTTTGTATTATTTTTTCTTAATTATCTTTGTTTGGGCACATCTAACACGTATTGGGTATTGCTGAGCTAAATAATAGACAGCTTTTGTCCTGGATGTGGCTTGACTTGGGAGAACCACGCATGAACTCAGATGTTCACAATCGCTTTTTTCAGTTTGGTGGGCTGCAGCCTGAGCCCCTCGCCAGCGTACGCCTGGGATCCGCCCCCCAGCAGAGAGATGGCAGGTCTGCTGTAAAACACGCTTACGCAGCCCTTTGAAAGGGGAAAGCCATCGGATCCTTTAGTGTCTCAAAGGCGCTTTGGAGGAGCGCTCTCCTTATCAGGCCTTCTGAAAGTGGCTTAGCTCCACCAGCTGTCCGTCACTCTTCCGCACGAATTACCTGTCGCCGCTCCTCGCAGTCCAGCGGAGGTTCAAAGTGTACAATTATAAGAAGTCCCGCTTGTTCTACAAAGATTGGCAAATGAAAGGCGCTTTAATTGGATTTTAGCTGTAAGAAGTTCAAGAAAGTTAATCGTTCAGCAGGGAACTCGGAGATGTTTGCCCGGGTTGCTGCCCGTGTCTTTGGCCAAAATTGTGCAAATAGACAGAGCATTGTCTTGCTTTGTTAAACTTGGTGTGGTGGAGAAATGGTGACATCTGCTTGCTGTGTTGCTAAGCTAATCTGGGCAAATGCTGTTGGGGCCCATTGGCTGAAAGAGAAATTTATCTCCATCTTCACCTTCTTGTTCAAAAAGCACACTTAATTTAACTGTGCAGAAAAAAAAATGAATACATACAAGGGACTTCCCAGCTTAAACTTTCAGTAGAGACCCCACCGTGAGGTCTGTGTGTCATTACAGAAGCGGAGAAGAGAGTATATTCAGCTGCCTCAGTCCAAATGTGGAAAAAATCTTACCACTTCCATCCTGTTTCCTTCTTCTTTTTTTTTTTTTTTTTTTTTTGTTTATCCCAAGGATGTTTATTCCAAAGGGAAGGAACTACAAAGCGCGTAAAAGGTATAATTCAGCCTTGGGGTTACTGTGGCCTATAAAGCACGGCATTACAGCTACATCTTAACAAATAGCTTTTTAATAAATAATTCTTTGAAAGCTGCTCTCCTTTCGGTAATTTTAAAATGTGAGAATCCACCTTTTTTATTTTTATTCTAATACGGTGTACTTTAAGTTATTGAATGCGATGAGTGAAGGGGTCAACCTCTTCTTTCCCAATGCAATATATTATGGGGACACCATAGTTTTCTCATAGACCGAGATGAGACGTCTGTGATGCAATGACCTCCTCTCAATGAGTAGGAATGTACAGGGCAGGACAACATGTTTTGCAGATGAACTTTGTCCAAATTGATTTCAGATGATCTCAAATTTGTGGGGCGAGATGGGTGAGTGGGGGGCTGGCAGCGAGGGAGGGGCAAGCGGCAGTGCGCAATGGGAGCGTTTCCCTGGTACGGCAACGCCAACTTCCTCCTCAACGCACAGCTTGGGGTGTGAAATACGATTTTGAAAACCTTGCTGCCTGCAATCCCAGGATTATGGAGAAATTTGGCACACAGACCAGGGCTGACATTGTGGGGTGGGGGAGGGCCTTTTTTGGAGTTGTTTTCTAGTTCGATGCTTTTAAATCTTTGATTCTTAGGAGGGTATGGGACTCCTTGAAGGCAGTTGTCATCAAAGCCAGAAGCGAAAGTGCTGCAAATTAATAGCTGAAGGCGGGGAAACCTTGTTCACTCCGAGCTCACTGTGGGTCCTGACTCTGCTCTTTTTTTGGGGAGATCTATTGGTGTGCAGCGAGTTGCCCCGTCTCCATTCACAGGTATGGAGTCCCATAGCCTGCAGCTTTTGGCCCATTTTACCTGGAAGTTTCATCCAGGTTGTCCGCTAAGGGGACTAACATGCTGCCTTGTTCTGCTTGCCCTCCAAATCTTCCCTTCGAACAAGAACTCTTTACCCCACACACGGTCCCAGTGATATTCACACTGCCAACTTTTACCCCAAGAGGTCCTGTATTTTACTGTCAAGTATTAATAAAGAATGATAATGATAAATAACCATCATGATGGTAGTAATCACCTGAACCGTACAATCAGACTGTAATTGTTGTTAATAATTTTTATTGTGTAACTAATACTTTTGTGATTTTAATTTACAAATAAAGATGAGTCTTTTTATTGCCTGCCTTCTGTCTTTTAGTTGGAAACAAGGATGCTGTGGAGCTCATTTGGATCACCAGTTTTTTTTTTTTTTTTTTTTTTTTTCCCTGGGCCTTTTATCAGTGTGCAGGGTTGGAAAGCTGGCAGAGATTTGAGAGGAAAAAAAAAACATCAGATTTTCTGACAGTACGACAAGGGAATTCGGGTGGAGAGGACATGCTGGAGAGTAATCGGCTGCTTGGGAGATGAGATCGGCCCCTCTTGAGCCATCACGCGGGTTGAACGCAGTTGCAGTTTTCACACAGTCAAAATTTAGCAAATGTTGTCATTCCTTTTTCTTTCTCAGGACCCACATCTACAAAACACTCGAGATCTTCACGACTGTAATTGACTGCAGATTCTTTCCGGAACTGTTAGTAATTTTATTCAAATAAAACGTGCAGTTCTCCCAACATGATAAATTACGCTGCTGCTTTTGTAGGGCTACGCAATTAAATGGATGTGACTCACCTTATTAAGGTAAACTACCAAATAAATAAAAATAACACAGTTACCCACAGTGACCTGCCGTCTATTAAAGTAAATTGGCACAATCCAAGATCCACAGTGCATTAAATTTAGATGGGCAATAACTATTCTAAAGCAAATTGTTAGAACATATTTATTTCTGCTAGGAATATTCCAGAAGTCCCTTATAAATGTTTTTACCCATTGCTAAAATAAACAGTTACTCACCTTCTCTTGGGGAATCTTCTTTTTAGCACAACCCGTGCAGATCATTGGGTACTTAGGACAGTTCTCATCCTGGGCCTAGAAAACTACATTATTATTATTTATTTATTTTATTTTTAGTGAGTGGCACAGGTAACCCTGCTGTCTCACTGTGTCTGGGCAGTTCAGCTATGGGTTTCAATCCAGCTCCCTCTCCATGGAGTTTAGTCTCTACTGTTTCATCTGTGGATGCTCTGGTTTCTTACCACAGTCTAAAGAAGTGTGTATCAGATTAACTGGTAATTGTAAATTACTTTTACTCTGTGTGAATGGGTGTGTGATCACCCTGCTGTCACATCCAGGGTGTGGTTTCCTAGTCTTGTGCCCAGTTCCAGGATAGGCTGCAGACAACCTTGACTGGGAAAACTGGTTAAGGATAATTGTTGGATGGACTGTGATGCTACTTCCTGTGCCACCCAGCTAAATACTATTTGAAAGTAACTATGTTGCTTGGGAGAAAAGTCTCTGCTAAATGAATACATTTAAATGCTTGAATGTAAAAGTGCAGAAATGAGGGTTACTAACACATGTAAGTTTAGTCTCTACTTGAGTTCCACATCAGTTTGATTGACAGCTGTGAAATTTTCACATGAATTAATTGTATTTAGTCAACAACGTTACAAAGCTGAGAGTAATGTAATGGTTAAGGCACTAACCTGTAGCCTGAATATTGCTGGTTCAAGACGCAGAGGCAGCTAACACAGTTTACTTTCGGGCAAGGTGATATACTCATGGGTAAATAGAAATGTCGATGCCTTCAGATAAAATCTGTAAAAGTGGAAGCAAAAAAAAAAAAAAAAAAAAATAGGTCAAATGTTTAGTTGACTAATGGGCCAGTTTAACCAATTGATCAAAGTAATAGCCAATTATTCAGAACACATGAGCAGTTAAGTAACTGCAAGACTGACAAACATTAATAAATAACAATTCATTGGCACACCAGTGCAGTGGTGCTCACTTTGTGTAGTTTACAAAGATTTCTGTCCCAAAGACACATTTCTAAGGTGAATTAGAAAGTCTAAATGACACTTAAATTGTTTTTTGAGAACAAAAAAAGGGCAAGAATTTATTAGCAGAACTGTGTATTTTTTTTCCACCATGATGTGATGTCAAAAATGTCAGTTTTTTCCCCCCAAGAGTCCAATTAAATATAATTAATCAAAAGTTATTTCAAATACTGGCGTACCCTCGGGGTCCCAATAATTATAATTTGGAAAACTTGGTTTAGACCTTGTTTGCTTTACGTGCGATTACTCATTTTACACATTTCAAACCTGGTTTTTGACTAACGGTGCCAGATGCAGGACCATAATGAAGTGATTTGTTTTCTCCTTGTTGCCAGTACAATGTCTGTTGATTTGCATCAAATAATACATTGTGTCACATTAAATTATTCTCAATGTTTGGTCACTTTCATGGTTTAGTGCAGTGATGACTTGTTTACTCAGATAGGGATGCTAACACAAACACAACGGACCGATGCGCTCCTCTGCATCCCCACTCAATTTTCCTTCTCTAGCCATTCCAATTTCGGCCTTCAACAGAAGCCATCGAGCTGCCGTTTTCTTCTTTGTAATTGAAAATGGACAATTTGTCAAACATTGCATAGATGTAATGGGACAGAAGTGTTAGGGACATGTCCCTCCAGCATTCAAGCATCTAGTATTTGTGTCTAACACCATTAAGTACTATTGCTAATATTTTTTGTACCCTGTACATGATGGTAACTTTCACTTAATTTTAACTTTTTAGACACAAGCACACTTCTTAAAGCAGATCTGCTATCCCAAAAAACCTTTCTGTGCTGCTAAATTTGGACTGCTGCACAGATTCCACTCTGGCTCACATTGTCCACAGTCAGATTCTGCAGCCACTAAGATAGATCAATGCTTACAGACAGGAAGAATTAGAGCTAACGCTGTACCAGGGACTCTGCTGTTTCCTTATCTCTGCAGGCCAGTATCACACATCTCTGATTTTTTATCATATTTGCCTTGCACAACTCGGCATGATTATCAACTTGAATCTGGGAGGCTGGAGTCTTAAGTGTATTTGTCTAGTTTGTGCAGAAAAAATTACAGTTACGGGTTGTTGTTTTTTTTGCAGAGTTACTGAACTACTTGTACCATGTAGGGCATGCTAGGGACACATTAACATTCAATGCCTAATGTTCAGTAAACACCGCCTTATACAGTTGCAAAATAAACATTTCATGTTTAAATATAATAGTGTTTCAAATTGTAATTCTGACACAGGTGAATTAACCAGACAAAACTAATACTTTTGTGATTTTAATTTACAAATAAAGATTAGTCTTTTTATTGCCTGCCTTCTGTCTTTTAGTTGGAAACAAGGATGCTGACCAGTATGTAAATATAATTTTTTTTAAACTATATTCAATATGCACAAATACTAAATTGATAATTTAATAAATGAATGATAATGGATCTGCACTATGCTTCACAAACTATGGTGGTCCAATACATATTTTCACAACAATGTACTAGAAAGAGCTCCCTTTGTCCCTCCAAAGAAAGGTCTCAAAAAAATACCTTTCACACCCACTGTTCTCTCCTAACAATACATTTGCACAACACCATCTGTCACGATCACCCGTGGACTCCCAGCAAACTAAATTCTACGGGCAGCTGTTAGCAAAAATATTGGAATCAGACAAAACGACTGCACAATTCTATGTGTTTACATTTGCCAAGTTTACCTATTTAACTACGATTGTCACTTTACGAAAAAATATCGCACTTAACTATCTAAAAACAGGATATAAATCTTAATATTACTTTGGCTATAATTTGCGCATTGTTTAAGACATTTATTTACGTGTGACTGAAGCTTTCTGGCTAGCACTGGTCTTTCAGTGGTATTCAAAACAAAGGCTAAATATTCTATACGTTCAAACATACATTGACACAGAGTACAAGATCACTTATATATCGTATTTCATTGTAAACGGGCTTCAAAAAACAGAAATGTAATTATTCAATTCTAACAATTACAATGGAACCGCCACTGACATTAAAAACGCCAAACCCAATTTCTATAGCATTTCAGTAAGCATGCATCCGTGCAAAAGTTTCTACTTCCGGGTGACATATAGACCTTCCTACCCATATTTCACTTCCGGGTGAAGTCCACTAACCTTTCAACTCGGATACGAAAAGCCCTTCCTTTCTTGATCGGGTTCCGCAAAGGCACACACACAGGTACGCCAGCTCTCGACTTTTAATCCATCTAAATCTGCATTCATCTACATTTATATAAGCAAATGTTGTGTGCCATTTTCTTATTTTAATCAAGTGGTAATGTATTTGTGCGATATGTTTACAATTTAGTCTTTTTCAAAGTGAGAAATGATGTTTGTGTTGGAAGTGATGTGGTTGCTCCGTGCTAGGCCGCGTCCGGGCGATGCTGTACACGAAATGTGTAGCCAAGAGTAATATTTGCTGCATTATTAAATGTTAAAGCAGCATTTAAATGTGTATTATTTAAAAGGTTTTAATATTACTTGTTTGAAAGTTAATAAGTGATCGAAGCTAATATTTTCCCGCGGAAATCTAACAAGAGTTGAAAACGTGTCTATGTTACTGAGTGTGTTGCCATGCAGCTTGTATCTCTGGAGTTCTGCCTTCACCTCCACTCTTTGTATACTGCGACTGAATCAAAAGTTGTAATACTGTAGCCGGGTGTGGGAGCGGTTGGCTTGCAGAAAGGTGTCCCTGTGCCCTGGTAACTGACGCTGCTGTTCGCCGTGTTTGTGCAGCAATGGCTCCTCGTAAGGGAAAGGAGAAGAAGGAAGAGCAGGTGATCAGCCTGGGCCCGCAGGTCGCCGAGGGCGAGAACGTCTTCGGGGTTTGCCACATCTTCGCCTCCTTCAACGATACCTTCGTCCACGTTACCGATCTGTCTGGCAAGTGAGTACCCAAGGATGCTCAGTTTTACTGTGTCGGTTGAGGTAGTGCTGTGGTTTGGTACTGTTTTAATGTGTATTAATATTGTGATTTTGTACACCGTTTGAAGCTGTGGTGGTTTTAGTGGAATAATGTTTACTCACTTGATATGTAATAGTTTGGGAGCTGGGGACCAGGTAACTTCATAGAGCAGCTGGTGCTATGGGTAGAGCCATTACCTTGCAGGCTGAGGGGTTTTTGTCTGAACTCCACTCCTGCTGTAGTAAACAATTGAAGTTCTTAAAGCAAATAGGTTGCTGTGTAATTGACTAAAGTTGATTAACATTGTTTGCTTTGGAGACAGGGGTAGGGTAAATTGTGTGTGTGTGTGTGTGTGTGTGTGTGTGTGTGCGTGCTCGCTCTAGTGGACAAAATAACAGGGTTTTCAAACTTAAATCCGTAGTAAAATGGCCATCTGAAGGTGAAAAGTTGAGATATTGAAAAATTTGTGGAAGTTTTTGTAAACAAATTTGTAAAACTAATGATTGAGTGGAGTCCTTGTTGCTGTTAACTGTGAACCTGTCAATGCTGTTTTGCAGGGAGACCATTTGCCGTGTCACCGGTGGGATGAAGGTGAAGGCGGACAGAGATGAGTCGTCCCCCTACGCTGCTATGTTGGCTGCTCAGGATGTGGCCCAGAGGTGCAAGGAGCTGGGCATCACTGCCCTACACATCAAGCTGAGAGCAACCGGTGGCAACAGGTAACATGGTCTCTGGTGCAGTTGACATTTACCTCAACAAGAAACATGTTATCAATCCTGATTTGGAATGTGAGGATGTAAATCAAGCTGGGTGTCAATTTTGTTGCTGCTGTTACTAGGTACTCTAGCGGCTGGGCAATTGGAATGGACACTAAATGTTGTCCAAGGTTCAACCCTGGCAGGGATATTGGTTAACCTTAAACTTAAATTTCAGAAGAAAAATACTGTTTGTTCAATCTTAATAAGAATTAAATGCAGAGTTGGTAGGTTGCAGTTTTCAATCCCAGCTATCAGCTGCAGTACCTGTGATCAGGGTACTTGCCCTAAATTCTAACACAAAAATATTTCCCAGCTCTATAAATGGGTGAATGATTTAAGAAGCTTGAAATTGTAAGTCACTTAAAAGAACAGTCTCAAATTAGAAGGCGTAAGAATTGTTTCTGCTAAATATGTGTTGTTTGATCTCATGAGGTATTGCTGAAAAACTTTTTGTTGGTCCCCAGCACAGAGCTGACATTTTGTGTGGTGCTTTCAGTGGCTGAGATGGTCTGTGCAGAGGAGCTGATGGCCTGTGTTGTATTTCAGAACCAAGACCCCGGGTCCAGGTGCCCAGTCTGCGCTGAGGGCCTTGGCTCGTTCTGGCATGAAGATTGGCCGCATCGGTAAGGAGCTCGACTTGAGTCGTTGTTCAGGCACCTTTGCTCCGTGCAGCATTGGTTTAGCATGACGTTGTTTGTGACTTGTGTTGCAGAGGATGTCACCCCCATTCCATCAGACAGCACTCGCAGAAAGGGTGGTCGTCGTGGCCGTCGTCTGTGAAGTGTGTATATTTTTAGGGTCACCTCAATAAAATGTTGTGATGCACAAATTTCCTGTTTGTTGTCATTTGTGGCTGGAAGGTATTTGAAATTTGCTGTTGAAAAGGATTGTGCGCTACTGTTTCTTAAGTTTAGTGAAACGTTGTGAGCTGCACAGTTGATTGTACATTTAGATGTTCCTGTGTTCACATTTGTGCTCTTTAGAAGTTTTAACTTAGCTCAGTGTTCTTTAGAGTGTGTGTGTGGGTCCTGGGCCTCTTGGTGTAAAGCTCAGGTTCAGCCAGTAGGTGGTGCAGGAATCCATACTGCTGCTCTGAACTCAAAAAATGAAGGGAACAATTAACCATCACAGTCTAACACCAAGTCAATTAAATTTGAGGGATATCAAAGTGTCCAGTTAGGAAGCATAAGTGATGGTGAATTGGCTTCACCTGCTTTAGTGCAAATGAAAGTGACAGCAGGTATACTGGAGAGGCAACAGCTAGACAATCCTCAAAAACAGAATAGTTTTGCAGGTGATGGCCACAGACAATTGCTCTCTCCTTATCTTTCCTGACTGATTCTTCTGTAGTTTTTTGTGACTAGTGTCCTTGTCACTACTGGCAGCATGAGGCGGTACCTGCAGGTTGTTGAGGTTACACAGGTGGTCAGCTCCTCCACAATGGCACATCCATATGTGCTATTGCAAGAAGGTTTGCTGTGTTTCCCAGCAGTGCCTCTAGAGCATGGAGTTGCCCCCCCCTTACTGTCACTGTTAATGTCTGTTTAATTTTTTTTTTTGTTTGCTTGTCTATTTGCTGTGTGACTTTGATTTCCTTTGTGTGTCTCCTGTCGATTCAGTGCTCATTTCACTGTATGGCATACCTGGTTACCATGTATGTGACAAATCACTTTGACTTTGGACAGGGCTGTAGAAGGGCATCAACCCAGCAGCAGCACCGGTATCTGCTCCTGTGTGCAAGGAGGAGCACTGCCAGAACCCTAAAAAAAGACCTTCAGCTGGCTACTGGTGTGCATGTTTCTGACCAAACTGTCAGAAACAGACTGCATGGGGTGGCATGAGGGCCCCATGTCATCTAGTGAGACCTGTGCTCACAGCCCATCACCATGTAGCTCAATTGGGTGGATCAGTGATGGTCTGGGAAGGCATATCCTTGGAGGGTTGCACAGATCTCCATGTGCTAGGCAACAGTGCCCTGACTGCTGTTATTTACCGGAAATCCTCAGAGCCATTGTCAGACCTTACGCTGGTGCAGTTGGCCCTGGGTTCCTCCTGGTGCAAGACAATGGCTGGCCTCATGTAACCAGAGTGTGTAGGTAGTTCCTGGATGACAAAAACATTGATGCCATTGACTGGCCCGCACATTCCCCAGACCTGAATTCAATTGAGAACCTCTGGGACATTTTGTATCGCTATATCCGACACCACCAAGACTGTGCAGGAGCTCACTGACGCCCTGATCCAGGTCTGGGAAGAGATCCTCCAGGACACCATCCGCTCTCTCATCAGGAGCATGCCCAGATGTTGTCGGGAGTGCATACAGGCACGTGGGGGCCATACACACTGAGTCACATTTCGAGTTGCTGTGATAAAATTCACATAAGTTGGATCAGCCTGTGATTTAAATTTTTTACTTTGATTTTCATTGTGATTTTGAATCCAGCCATCAGCGGGTTGGTGATTTTTGTTTCCATTGACCGTTGTTACATCATTTTGTTCTCAATAAATTACATGGTATTACTCAGTAAAGATTTTCCAATTAAATATTTCATTCGAGATCCGATGTGTGATTTAAGTTTTCCCTTAATTTTTAGAGCGGTGTCATTCTGTTCTTCACTGCTTTGATGAGGCAACCTGAATTTCATCCCTTTCTGCTCAGTTTCCCTGTGCTGTGAAGCAAAGATGTTCAGGTTCAGATCTACATCTGTATGGCAGGGGCTGTAAACCTGACATCTGCTGAAAGGGAACAAACGATTACAGTCTGGGCCTTTTCAGCTGTCGTACAACAGTTCGGTTCGCGTCCCACTTTTGCTCATTGAGGCTCCGCTTGCTCTGCAGTGTTAGATGTTCAGCTTGGTCTTTGCCAGAGGAAAACAAAACAGCAAGTTAATATTTCTGTGGGTTGAGAGTTAGTTCCATTATTTAAATATTGAAAAATTAACAGATTAAATGTACTGTTTATGAAGTCATAGTTCGACATTTTTCACACACAAATGAACTTCAGCTTTTAATGTCATTTGAGTTGTGCTGTTCATTCAATAAACTAATTTAATTGAAGTTTAAGCAAAACGCACACACAGCTGAAAACCATTCGGGTTTAAGTCTAACCAGTTTGCGTGAGTGAAGTGGGATGATGGGGAAACCGGGTGGCCCTCCAGGCTGGGTTCTGCTGCCCACCACACCAGCAGCAGCAAATATTCAGATTTATCACAAAATAACATTCCTTACCCCTCCTCGATCCCTCACCTTCCTTTTCCTGCACACCCCACCCCCTGCACAATGGACAGAGACTACTGAATTCCACCTTTGAGGGTACAGTGGAATTTTCTAGAATCTGTTCTCTCTGACAAAGAGGAAGCTGCAACTACACCACAAAGCTGAAACTTTAAAATACATTGATAGCAAAAAACATCATTTCTGGTAAACGCGATTCTCACAATTCGTAACAGCAGCGGACCTGCGCAAGCAAACGTTTCATATTAACTTGTAAATCTTTTAACTCTAAACTGCAGTAACTTTCCTTTGGCTTTCCGTCTTTCGCAGTGATGACCCTTCCAAAAGCCAAGCATAAATTCTATAAATTTATTGGTAAATATTTCTAATAAGTAGAAATTCATTAATAAAACAATTGCACTAATGACCAAGCTGGTGGCCCAAAGTTGTATATTTTGTTCTTTCCTGCAAAACATTTGTGTGTTTGAAGATGGACCCGAGTCGTGTGCGAGATTAAAATTATTTAAAATAACTTTGCTGCAGTACTGCGCTGTGGTTTAGCTTTCTGGAGGTGTTTCTGATGAAGGAAGGTGCCCACTTGAGAACCCCGATGAGATCCTGCACCATCACTTTGCTATACCATGTTTGGATTTGTAGTTCGCTAGAATCGGTTTTAGGGAGATGCAAATCATTGCGTAGAGGCTAGATAGGCTTGTTGTGGGTTGACCCTGGGTTTGCCGTGGTGGTTGAGGGTTAGAATATGGTAAAGCGGGGCTTTGGGTGAAGGTAAGGTAGGTAGTGGGATCCCCTTTATAGTGCGAGTCCTTTTGTTAGCACTACGTATTTGATATGAATCATACATTGGTATTTTGTATAGACCGCAATTTCGCAACAAAGCTGAAATAAGTTCTGATGAGGGTTCTTGGTTTCATTTCTTCATCATGCAAAACCTGCTATTTTGGCAGGGATGTATAGACTTTTTATACCCATTGTAACTTGGCCACCGTGCTTAACAACCTGTTGTGTTTCTCTGAGGCCCCCAGTGTACACACACAAACACGCACTCAGTATGCGGCTCAGACCTGGACCATGGCCACTGGAGAAACTCTGCATCACCGGGGCTTTCCAAACTTCCTCAAAACTACTTTATGCTACTTTGTGTATGTGTGTGTGCGTGTGTTTCACCTTATGCGCCACTGTTCGTCACCATCAAACACTCTAAAACTCTTACTCAAGTATAAAGGCCAACAATACAGATATGCAGTTGCTCCAGATGTACCATGTTTTTACTCCAGTGCTGCCCACACTCAGTCTAGATTGTTTCACAGTGGTGGTGCAACATACCAGAGACACCTTGCACTTTCTTACAGAAAGCTGCCCTCTCCATCAGAGCAACACACTAAGTACATGGGAGAGAGAAAAAAAAATTAAATAAACACAAAGACAATTATTTGCAAACAACAATAAACAATTAATAATCTGATGCAGTAAAAATGTTCAGATGTACAAACAAATAAACTAATAAATACTATATATATATATATGGGTGGAAGTGGACTTATTCTACTGTCTGGTGCACTTCCTTCTGTCCAGTTTTGAACCTTCTGCACAGATGCCATCGCTGCAGGAAAAATCAGCCAATCAGACGTTGCCGTTTAGAATGACTAATCTGTTGCCAGGTAAAGTACATTTTCTGCTCAATCTGGGCTCTGTCATCACTGTGTGATAAATCATTTTATAAACATTTTTATTGAAATTTGAGAATAATACACAAGTTTCACGCTTTCCATTAAGTCCAAGAATTGAACAGGTTTGTGAATCATGCTTAAAAAAAGAAAGTATAAGTGGTCCATTTTCACTTATAAACTACATCCCTAAATTAGCGACAAAAATGAATGTGAGGAAGAGCACTGGTTTGTGAGAATAGTTAATTTAAATGATTTCATTTGTTTTACATAAATTTAAATGAAACCACTAAGTCTCCCATATCTATAAATCATTTAACTAACCTGGACTTGTTATAACAGGACTTGCACTTTCATATTTACTCACTGCTTTTGTAAATGACATAAACCCCATAATATCATTTGCTTTATATATATATATATATTTATGTGAATAATGTATGTGAATAATAAAAGAACATGGGCTATTTACTCAATTCAGATATATATGTTAAATTAAAAGCATGGAGGCCTGATGTGTTGCTCTTAAGAAACTCACTTTTTACTTTCTAAGAGGCCTTTGTCCACAGAGCTTTTGTATAAAAGGGTATTTAGTTTAAATGGCAGTGTTTAAATATTGTGAAATGTTTTGCTATAGAGACAGTTTAGGTTTTTTTTTGCTCCAGATTTTGGTGGAATGCAGCTTTTACTGCTGTGTCAGTGATACTTTGCCAGTATCAACAGGTGATGTAGCGAGAGGCAGCCAATAGGAAAAGAGCAGAGCAGTGAAGGCTGCCAGAGGCCAGCCCATGTCATTAGCATCCCCCTTCTTTATCTTGGGGCTTTCCACTCCTGTACCACTTGCCTCTCCTCTGGAGCTCAGTAGGAAGAAGTGTGCGGACCTTAACGGGAGTGTGACGGAGACAAGGGTTCGAGGATCTCGACGCGATGGCCGAGCATAATGGACTTCTTCAGCGGGCAGAGAGTGGGGAGAGTATGAACACCTTGAGAGAACCCCAGAGGTGCGCAAATGGCATTCGAAATATTTTTTTATGAACATTTTACTGTGCACATGAACATATTTGGATGTAAATCTTTTACACTCAGCAAGGACTGGTGTGTGTGTGTGTGTGAGTTTTGTTAAATGCATCACAGTTAAAAATACAATTTTCCGCTTAAGCCTCAATAAATTGTTTTATTTTACATCGTCTGCACAGGTTGAGTTTGTCTAGAACCACACGGCAGACGTACATTAATTTACAGATTTTTTTCAACAAACGTTGTGTTTGCTTGAACTCCTTGCTGAAGATATTTTCTTTACTAACACAAACAACAGACACTTCTTAGTGTTTGTTGTTCTGTAGTGGGTTATCAGCATCAGCTTCAGAAATGGCACTTTTGGCTTTTTTTTTGTCCAAAAATATGTGTACTTGCTAATATTTCTTGTTCAGAAGAAGGTGTCTGAGCTTCACAGCAGATCCTCTGCCCAGTAACAGCTGATGTCATCTTCTACTTTCGTTTCTGTGCATCTTTCCATTTGCCAAGGTGGAAATATAAATATTATTTTAAGCCAGCAATTTTTTTTCATTATTTTTATTGTTAGCAAAAATTGTAAATAATCATGCACAGGGTTTGTTTTACAGTCATATTAATAAATGTTTTTATTCATTTTATTTTACTGGGATAATGTGAAAATGTGTATTAACTTGAATGAATGTTAATTCAACTTTTCTTAATATAGCTGTAAAATAGCTTTAATTTTTTTTTTTTTTTGCGGAGAGGGGAAATTTACCCCACAGTTTACAGATGGTTATGATTGCAGGACTTTCGATGGTAGAAGAGCGGGTCCCACGCATGCCGATGTGGATCACAAACTTCCCTCTAGCTGTGGTTCCCATCTCTAAATGTTAGACCTTCTCCTGCTTTTCCTCCTTCACTCCAGGGAGTCCACAAAGCATGCCTTGAAGGTCGCCGGGCTCACAATGCTGGCCTGTCTGCTTCTGGCTGGCCAGGTTCTCATCGTCTACCAGGTGGTCAACCAGAGTAGCCAGCTCACCAACCTGGAGAACTCTGCCGCCAACCTGAAGAAGCAGGTGCTTCAGAGGCCATCTGGTGAGCTGACTGGGGGGTTAAATGACCTTGGATAACCCTGCCTCAGTAAAGAATATATCTTTCTACATTTACATCAGACCCCCTTAACCTTTTCCACATCATGGACCCCTTCAAAAGTGTAATGAAAGCTAAGAAGAATAAAAATGTCCATGAATCAGTTCTGAGAATTTATTTTTTAAAAAGTTGTTGGTCGTAATAGCACAGTAATATTCATATTTGTATTTCTCTTTATGTCTGCATTTTATTTATACAACTTTTATTTAATTAGATGATATTTCCAAATCAAATCACCCAAGTTCATTCACAGATCCCCGAAGAATCCATAAGCCCATGCTAAGAACCCCTGTTTTATCTCCTTGTAACATCTGTTCATCTCACCCTTTAAACTCCATTTAAAGTGTTTTTTTTTTTTTTTTTTTTTTTTTTTTAATTGAGAATGACCCCCCTTGGAGGGTTTGATAAAATCATAAATAATAAAGAGGAGCCTCAGCTTTCTTGAGAAATAAACAGCGGCCCTGGTTTTCTCTTACTTTGCAGGCTCCTCTTCCCCCAAGGTGGTACGGATGCCTTTGAGCAGCATGCCACTCCTCATGGACATGACAGATGACAGCAAGTCGACCCCCATGAGGGTGAGGTTACCCGGCTCTGACCGCTAGGGTTTTATGGGCTGATGGCTGTCATGGCTGATATTTTCTGTCTATTTTCTAGAAGCTGGAGAACACTGCAGTGGTCAGCGTGGAGAGTCAAGTGAAGGAGCTCCTGCAGGTGAGACCCATAGGCAGCCAGTCCAAAATTGTGTCCACAAACTGGTTGAAGATCATGTCCCAAAACTTCAGTTGTGCTTCTTTCATGTGGTTGCTGCTACTTATTCAGATGAATGGCTCATTAATGATTTTGGATCTTTCCGATCAGGACCAGAGCCTTCCTCAGTTCAATGAGACCTTCCTGTCCAACCTGAAGAGTGTCAAGTCTCAGATGGAGGAGTCCGAATGGAAGGTGAGACGCTGGCGAGAGTGAACTTTGACCAATAGTTTTAAACTTTGCTGTTCCTGCAAGTCTCAAAGCCAAATTTTTCCTCACAGGGGTTTGAGACCTGGATGCACCATTGGTTGATGTTCCAGATGGCCCAGCAGTCACCAATGAATCCCACTGATGAACCTGACCAGACCACTGCCATTGAAGGTACTGCTCCTTTTAGCTACTCTCTCTGTCTGTCTCTCTCCGAACCGAAGGCAGATCCTTCTGAGGTACCTGCTAGATATGAAAATGCCCTTATTACAGACTAATCACTCACACACACACACTAAACTCTTCCTGTGAATGAAGCTGAGGATATCAAGCATGGTGCCCCACTGTGGCGCCATGTCTTGTACAACGAATACTGAGTTTGTGCTTCTTCTCCACAGCATTCGTCCTGCAGACCAAGTGCCAGCTGGAAGCCGCCAGCCGCAGGGGTGTGAAGCCCGGAGCCTATCGACCCCAGTGCGATAAGGATGGCAACTACCTGCCCACGCAGTGCTTGCACAGCTCTGGCTATTGCTGGTGTGTGGACAAGAACGGTGTGGAGATCCCCAACACCCGGGTGCGCGGAAAGCCAATGTGTGGCAAAATGCATGGTAGGTGCATTTGTGGTACCTCAGACCGCCCGGTGTCCCAGGTGTAAACAGTTGTGCAGCCAGTGACCCTGAAACTCTGATGTTTCCCCACAGTCAGTAGGATGGCTTTTCCCAGCTTCCAACGCACTGACTAGATGAAAGGTGAGTTGCCCACGCCCCCCTGGGACTGAAGACTGATTTATGCATCAACATAGCGTGTAAAATTTATATCCATTCTACAGTTTTACTGTGCAGAGACACAAACAGTGGCAATCTGGTGGTTTATTACAACATTTTCTCCTTTTCATTCCAGAGCAGCAGGGTGAAAAGACCGAATGCTGTTGCTCAAGTCTCCTTCTTGACACCACTGTAATCAACGTGTTTCTTTACAGTATGCTAAGATCTAATAACTGTTAATTTTTTTTAAGTGCAGGGGAAAAACTTCTTAAACGGATGGATGCAATGATTTTTTTGGCAGCAGTGAAGGGTTGAAACCTGTTCTTATTTTCTAAAATTCTGATAGGTGTCTCCGTGCTTCCAAATAGTCTCTGTGAAAAATATAATTTCACATTCTCATTTTCTCTTGTCTCAATCTCTTCTCATATTCAACCACTGTTTGAAACCCCCCACCCTCCAGCTTTTCACACACTGATCAACATTTAAGAAGCTGTTGATTCCATGTAGCCCCTCTCGTGAAAACCCCCTACATCGCTTTGACTCAGCTTGTATTAATTTTTTTTTAAATGTGTATATATAAAGTTGTTTTACACTATTCCTTTATTTGAATATGTAATGTGCTCACAACAGAGGCGCCTGTAAGTCAACAATCAATACGATTTTACAATTTCATTTTTAATAAAGTATACTAATTCCTACCAAAGCTGTCTTTCTGTTTTGAATGTGTTTCGGAGGTGGGACGCAAAGTTTTGAGGAACTTCATGTTTGCAGAAAAGTGACACCAGTTAGGAGAAAGCAGAATCGATTCTGTAGGGGACCGCCATGGCAGACATGAGGAATCAGGTTAATTGTTAACAAAACTCATTTATTCCAAAGATAACATAGTTTTAATATCAGACCAAGGATAAGATTGGGCCCATAAAAAGGTCAACTGAACATAAACTGACCGAAGAAACACTCAAACAACAGGACTTAAATAATGGCTGATCAGACCATTTACATGCAACTACATACAATAGAGGAACACAAGGACTATACAAACAGAAATGAACAACAAAATACACCGGTCAGTTAGCTGAATCATATATATAGCAAAATAAAACTGAATCAAAATACTATTAGTAAGCACATAAGTCAGAAGATTAAACCAACTAAACTTTTATACCAATATTCTCCCCTCCACACTATAGCAAAAGTTTGTCTGAGCCTTGGATCCACTTCCTGCTTTATATGGCCTGTTACCCTCTTCCAACCTTTTGTCTGGATGGGTGTTTCGATGAGCCCACCCCCAGAAGCCACCAGCTAAACCGGTAACTCAAAAAACATTTATTTTACTCAAAACTTGAATAGTAATTTCAAATTAAACATTTCATTGTTTGAACTCTCTAAAGCAAATACATATAAATAAACAGAAATTAACAGAAAATCTATGTGTGTGAACTGTGTACTTATCTGTATGGCTGCTGGAGCGGCCATCACAGGTTCCTTCACAGTAGGGAAACCCCAAAGGCCACTGTGGTAAACCAGTGCTGCCTGTGGAAAAGTCCCGGATACTCCAGACAACATCTTTTGAAGAAGTTTTTTTGGCAGTAATATGGAAGCTGAAAGTAACCTTTTCTGCTACAAAACTTGGAAAAATTCTCATCTGGATGCCGCGTCCGGTTTAAGGGAAAATCTGCAGAAGGCCAATAAATGTCAGGAGAGGGCTGATTTTTTTTGTTTTTTCTTTTTTTTGAATGAAGTCTTTTGTTAAAAAAAAAAAAAAAAGTTGGAAAGACTTTTCGAGAAATTAGTGTTTTTTTATATGAGATGGCACTGTAATTTCATGATAAAATTATGCAAAGGGATGATGACATCACCTCAGCGCGTATTAGGGATCTTGGTAGCCTTACTCGCAGTTGTAAAATGTACATCAGATTTACAACACTTCTTTCAAACAATGCACTAAAATAATGTACTGCTTTCAGATAAGTGTAACCGAATCATATGTGTACATCACACAAAGTTGATATCTGTCGTACAGCAATTGACTGAATACTACTTGCTAAAATAAGACAAATAACTGAAATATAAGACAGCAAACATATCTTATAAAAAAGCTAGATATGGACAGATTGAAACACAGGAAATACCCTGAGTTGCCTTAGTTTGATTCCGTAGCATTTCTGCTGAATATCACAAAACAATCTTGATGGGGTGAAGGCCTGTGGGTAGCTTTGAACCAGCATGTTGACCATCATTAACACGGAGACTCGGTTGTTCTTCTGACAGACAGGTTCTCTTAATCTGATCGCCTTCCTCATGGGAGATCATGCGCTCTATCCCTCCAGGTGCAGACATGCGCCAGCGGCTCATCAATATTGCAGCTCCGTGTAACTCAACACAGAAGCCCGGAGTTGAAGGTGGCGTGTTTGGACTCCCCACTCTAAAGCCATGGACGCTCCTGTAAGTACCTCATACAACTTCTGAGAGGTGGATGGTCACATTTGAGAAGCATCACACGCTGTCCTGTGTGGCTGCTGAAGGAGGTGGACCTTGGTGGATGTTCTATCTCTGTTTGCTCTCAGATCCTCCACAACGTCCCAGTGAAAGTGGCCTTGGTGATCACACAGGACTCAGGTAAGCAAGACCGACCAGAAGTGTGGTATTCTGTTACTGCAGGTGGATGTAAAAATCTTTAAACTCAAAGTGTGTGAAAGTGGTTCATGTAGGAATTTCTCTTTTGATATGATGCTGAGGAGTGTTTCACATAAGAGAGAAAAGAAATAGAATTCATTTTGATTTTCAGCACGCAGGCTGATGTCAGACACTTGGGGAGTTGGAGGAGGCCTCATTGTGAGCTGTGGGGTGCCAAGTCAGCAGAAGCCCAAATTCGAGTGTGCATTTTGCAGAATAACACAGAATAACCTGCACTTGTTGAGCTTTAACGCCATTCTAGACTAAATGCCGCAGGAAGAATTCCTCACCAGGATGTTTAACCTTCATCCTCATAATGTCACGTAATGTGTACAGGTGAGGATGCCAAAGGGCGACTGGTTCTATGTGAAGATGCCGACCGTGTGGATTATTTAGGAGATGGGGATGAGGTGAGAATGATGGAGAATATGGCACATTATCTATTCAATAATCCAGGCACGAACTTCATTTTTCTACACGCTGCTGCTGTGCACGTTTTTTTCTCCACAGAAAATATCATTCGAATTTGATGCCGTCACCAGCCAGAATAACATACAGGTGAGAAGGTTGAACACTTTGCAAGACGAGGTTTTATTCCACTTTCTTTTAACCATTTCGTGAGAAAAATCCCAAATAAATTCCACTCTAAACACAACTTGTCCTGAAACAGTGGTGTAAATAAAAAAAGCTAATTTTTATTTATATTTCACTGAACTGCAATACAAACTTGATGGCAGGTTTCTTTGAATTTCTAAATAATGAATCTAATGCCTGAGCACCTTCAAGGAAAATTGGGTTTTAAAAATTGAGCAATATAAAAGAGAAATGGTTTGGTTTCTTTTTTTGAAGGTAATTTTGCCCCAAGTATTACTAACTATAATCACTATTAACCGCTATACATAAATTTAAATGAATTCTATTAAAAAAAAATGTAATTTCCATGTCTTTAAATAACCCTTTGGAACAGCTCCATACAAGCGATTAAGGGATATTCATTTTCTATATAAATTTACAGTGTTGAATATGTAACTAATTATTTTGGGCCTTTGCATTGGGAATCTGCTATGTTAAAACTCAGCGCTGAGGTCATCGGTGAGAAAAAGAACGGCATACTGAATGTTGATTGGTTCATCTGCTAGGCACTGTTCCCTAAACTCCTCCTGCCCCTTTGTGGCCTGCTGGGCTCCGGTTACCATGGATCCGTCCTGGTGGGCGGCAGCTCCAAATCTGGCAAGGAAGCCATCCTCCAGAGCTCCGGCCTTATCCGACAGGTGGAGCAACATCCAATAAACAACAACACCATGCAAAAAATTGAAAACATTAGCAACACAGAACTGTGATGTTGATGTAACTCTTAGTTACAGCAAGGATCAAAATCTAAAACACAGCTATGAAACTGCATGCCTGATTTTTTTTCCTGTGAAAGCAGATGGATGTGAATTGTCCTGTAGTAAATAAATACATCCAGAAAGGATTTCATATAAATATTTATGTACGTTCTGTGCATACTTTGAAATCAGCGCAGATGTTTATGAACGTCCTACACTGCTGTTTTAGCTGGTTGCTGGCTTTTCTGAAGAAATTGCCAAGATTAAAGATGAGCAATGCTTCACAACTGTGTCTTACATGCAGGTATGATTTATTCATGTCACAGTGCAGTTTTTGCTCATCTTCTATACACAGTCGTGCCGTGTTACTGCGTTTATGTACACAGCGCTCGTGCCTGCTTTGTCTTACCGCATCTCTCGCAGTTTTACCCGGACGACAGCGCCACTGACCTCCTGAACCCTGAGAGGCAGAACCTAAAGCCAAGGACTCATCCAGCACTGGGACTGTGAGCATAGAGACCTAAGATTTAGGTGGAAATATTGGCTAAATTAATGTATAAAGCTGTAAGTTTCTTGCTTAAGGAAAATGTTCTAAAAATGTTCAGGTCTGTTTGTTGTCCTGTCCTCTTTCAGACTTGTGGAGGGCATCAGTGAGATAGAAGTGGGGAGTGTAGAGGAGGCCCTGTCTCTGTATGAAGAAGGAAGAGAGACCCTGAAGAACTCCGGGAACCTGGCTAGTAGGTAACACACAGCCATACCCAACACAAAGAATCATTAGACCTCACACAGCACTGGGTCAAAGCTCAGATTTTATTATTCAAACTGGTCTGCAGTTTCAATTCACAGTCATGTTTGGGTAACGGTTGGTTTTAGTAGCAAAGTATGCAGTCTCACAGCTGGCCTCTCAGTTACTGGGGTGTGCGTTTGCTCTTGGGTACAAATCCAGCTCAGTCTGTGAAAATTTTGGATGCGCCCCTTGCATTTGTATGAGTTTTCTCCAGGTGCTTCAGATTCCTCACACAGACCTAAACTGCAGGTTAACTGGTGACCACATTGTATGTCCAAGGGTTGGTAGTCTATGATAGCCTGGTTTCTGGTCCAAGGCCTATCCTGCCTCATGACCCATGTTTCCAAAATCACCTAATAATTCAAAACACAACAGAACCTGACCTATTTTGAGGTAATAGGCTGATGTTCCAGGTGGCCACTTTATTGTCGCTGCTGAGTTATGCCCTCGGAAGATCCTTCTGTCAGCTATTAACTGTTGAGGTGGTGTGTGTTTTAGATGCAGCTCGCTGTATTCACTCAGCGTGGAGCGCTGGTGCCCTGCAGAAGGGGCGGTTGAGGTGCCGTGTCATCGCAGCAGGCTCCAGCTGTTTGATCTTGCAGGAAGTGCTCGCAAGGGTGACCTCCATGGGTAAGGGTTTCTTCATGAAAACCTTTTCTCATTCAAACTGGCATCTGAAGTCTGAAGAAGGTCATTGCAGATCAGCCTTGAAAACGTCTCTGATGTCCACATGAATCCACAGGGTCAGCGCCTTGGTGAAAGTTTTGGAGCGTCGGGAAACGGTTAAAGGCGGGCTCCTTCACTTGCTGCTGGCGGACTCTCTCATGGGAAGCAGCAACAACGTCCTGATCTATTGTATTCAGCCTCAAGGTGAAGTCCTTCTTTTTTTGAATGCGCTCTAAGAGCTTTGTCTCTGTGGATGACCACCAACCCTTTCTCCTCTCTGTTCATCCGCAATATCTGCTAGATGAAGATACTGCTCATGCTTTAGCCCTAGCCCAGCAGATAAGGGGACTGGTGAGTCATGTGGTCCCTGGACAGTGGTGTCCTCATAGGGCTGCCCAGGAGATCAGAGAGGAAATTCGGGTGCTAAGAACCAAGATGGCATCAGAGGAGGAAAATGGAGAGGAAGATATCAAAAGATTAGACAACCTCATTCAAGACTTACAGGTAACTGACTGGTAGAAATGAAAAATATTTCCCAAGATCATGCTTTTGAGCTCTGCTTCAGAGATGGGAAGTCCTGTTAAGAAACTATGTCAAAGATTTGTAGAAGGAGGTTTATTTTTTTCATTGTGGTTCTTGTGCAGCTGGTGAAGGACCACGAATGGGAGAAGAGGAGGATCCAGTGTGAAGAGATCCTGGAGAAAAGAAAGGTTTATTTACATAAAGAATACACAGTAAATTGTATTACTGAAGTAAAAATTTCAACATGCTGTGTTTCTAATGAAAAGTTGTGCTTTGCTCCAATGGATCAGAAGTATAGAGGAAGATTCTCTCAGATGGAGAAACCTAGTCAAACTGCTGACCTCCAGAGGGGAAGAGAAAGGCTCAAGTGGCTTCGGACTCAGCTGAGACAGGAGATGGATGCCCACATGAATGGTAGGCCATGGAATAACAAGGCCTCACAATCCACATCTTGCTCTCTGCTTAATATGTTCTTCAGATGACAAATCCTCCCTTCATATGTTGTGCAGAAGGAAAGGTGAGCGTGGGGAAAAGCCAGGAGAGAATGGTGCGAATCCAGAAGCTGAGAGAAGCACTCAAAGAAGAGGAGAGTAGACTGATAACAGCCAGCAAGGACTATCAAGCAGGGAATGAAGCCACACAAGTAAATTTCTTTAATTAAAGCTATTTAAACCTTCAGAAGCTGAATTATGCAGTACTGTGAAAAAGTATTGGCCCCATCCAGCTTTTTATTTTTTGCAGGCTTTCACCTTTAATTTCTTTACATTATTTTGTTAGTTCTTGTAGTACATGGAGCCTGAAAGAGAAAGGGTGACAACAGTGTTGTTTTTATCTTTGTATGGAACCATAAGTGTGAGAATAATTCCATCTTTTGGATAAATTAGTGTTTGTGCCACCTTTTGCCATGATGACTGCAACTAAAAGCTTCCTAAAGCTGTTCACTAGAGTCTCGCTTGTAAAGGAAGAAACTCAACTTGCCCTCTCAGCAGGATGAAGATGGGTCATCCCAGATGTCTGAGGTGGAGATGGAGTACAACAAGGCTCTGAAGAAGAGGCAGATGATGATGGAAGAGCATGGAGCTATGATCCAAGAAGAACTGGAGAAGATGGAGACGGAGCTCAATTCAGAGAAGGTGACTGAAACAGAGACTCCCACATTGCTAATAAACTCTGTCCTGAGACCCTAGGTTACACCAAGTCTGGGTTCTTCCAAATGCAGATCGAGGGAGCAGAAGCTCGGGTGCTGAGGCTGGATAAAGAAAGGCAGATTCTAGTCTTACAGCTGGAAGCTCTCCGCCGTGAGAAAGTGGAGGCTGAGAGGGACCTGGAGGCTCAACATGCAAGACACACCCAGGAGATGCAGAGCCTCAGGGAGGAGGGTCTCCAGGTAAGCCTGGATGGACCACACAGTAATGCAGAGCCAAACCTGGCTAATACGCACATTAATATGTTTGCAAGATTTTGTGTATAACACCAGCGATTATTTTAGTTTATTTTAACCAAGGCTTCTTTCATAACATTTGATACAGGACAGCTGGATGTAGTGAGAAGAAATTCAGATTGCATTCTTACTTCCAGGGTACAACGGCAGGGTTGTCTGTGCTGATGTTTGGATACCGGGCCAGAATATTCATATGAAAGCTGTCTATAAATGAGCAGTAGAGGTAGACCCCCTGCAAACTCTCTGCGGCTCTGAATGCCACTTCCCTCCCCAGGTGTTCCGTGTGTTCCGCCAGGTGTTTGAAGAGCAGAAGGAGATGATGGAGGACAGGTACAGGACTTTACTGCTGGAAGCCATCCAGGATGCTGTCTACCTCTCCTCAAAGAACCAGCAACTGCAGGAGGAGAACAAACAGCTAAACAGAGGTGGGTGAGCGAGTGGGTGGGCCAAACGGAGATGTGCATCTGTCGCCATCATGCACTCTGCCATGCCAAAGCATTGTCTTACCAGTCAAGATTTTGAATATGAATGAGGGAGCCAGTTAAAAGGTGTGAACACAAATCGAGAAAAACTGAATACATTACCAGCAGATTATGCGCCGAAGCTTTCAACTTAACTAAATTTATGTAAAGTGAATCTTGAGCGATTGCAGAAATTCTGAGCATTTATTTAAAATCTTTTATTAGATTTTTAGGATCTTGGCTTCATGGTCTGGCTCAGGTTGCATACAGATTGCTTTAGTTTCCTCCTATAGTCCAAACACGTGTCAGGTGAACTGGTGTATCTGACTTGTTTGTAGTGTGTGCAGCTGTGGTGTTTTGGATTGACTTTCCATTTGGAGTGTTACATGAGTCAGGCCTCCTCCCCCTTCCAGACTGGTCTGGACTTTGAATAAATGGATGGATGGATTGTTTTAGGGAATATATTAATACCTAGAGCCTTTTGGGTGGTGTGTAATGACAGATATGAAAGCTTTCTGCTTCACAATGCAAGCACACAACAATAAATGTTGATAATCTTGGCTGATGGACTGAAAGTGACACCAAGGTGGTCGGTCTGAACCAGTGGCAACACTACAGTCCATCCACTTCCTGTTCATGTCACACCTGGGGACAAGGGGACAATCATGGCTGTTGGACCAGCAGATCACCCTAAACAGTGAGGTCACAAGGCTTCTGTCTGCTTTTGAAGGGAAAGTGAAGAGGTGGGAGAACAGATGGTAGCATTCTGCATTGTGTACTTCAGCGCTGGGTTTGCATGTTTCACTTTTTGAGGGCCTGGACCCCGCCAGGCTTCTCTGTAGGTGACCTGCACTTCTTTTCTCACACAGCGTTAGCCGAGCTGAAGGACACAGTCTCCATACAAGCCAACCCTGGGCAGGCGGATGGTGGGCTGTCAATGACCACAGCAACAGTGACGGGACACCCTGCTGCAAAGAAGACAAAGAATGGACAACAATGACCCCATACAGGGGTGACCTGGCTGTGCACAAGCTGGTGCAGTGAGGGAGGTGAGATGGGAGGGGCTGGGGAGGCAAACATACCTCCTGTGTGCAGTGTGACGTATCTGCTACCTTGACAACCGTGTCAAATACTGGCACCAGGGCACTTTTCTCCACGGTGGTCGGGACCCCAACTCTAACAAGACACATTAATCACCTCCCATTGCTGCAAGGGACTTATTATTTGCCAGTGAAACAAGGGCAGCGTGATTAACAGCTCTGCTATTTCCTTCCCTGCAGCTTCTTACCACACTCAGGTGTAAAGGTGTGATAGAACTAAGGAGCCAGGCAAAAAAAAAAATCAATCTCGCTTTCAGTGAAAAGGTCAAAGGCAGGTCAGTAGACTTTTTCTTAAAGCAACTTTTACTAAATTCAAATATGAAAAGAATTCAGTACAAAGCTCTCCCTTTTCCAAATGTACCAACAAGTATTGAACTCTTATCACAGCTGTGTGGTTTTTAAGATGAAAAAGAAACGTAAAAAAGGTTACCTGCTTATGCTAACCATATTCTTAAAATATTTGTTTAGTGAATACCATTACTGTTCTTATTTTGAAATTTGACACCAGTAACACTGTGGAAAACACAGTTTTCGCACAGCATTAGAAATGCCCGATTTTAAAGCATTAAAACTTGCATCTAAAACTGTACCACACCAAGACAACCCAAGTAAACGGAATTACAGCCAACAGTGGTGAGAGATTAAGCAATAGCAAAGTACTGGCAAAGTGCGGCTAGGTGTACAACAGCAAAACAGCGCAGAAACTGATGCTTGAACTGGATCTCTGCATGGCATGATGAAAAATAAAAAGTCACAAGTCAGAACATCACTGATCTTTTACTCCCGGTTTACAAAGCTGTGGGTGACTTGAAAAATTCTACTGAGGGAACCAAACTGAAGGATAAACAGCACAAGGAAATCCACACAAAAAAAGGCTTCGGGTGGGACTGGAGATTAATTTCTGTAGTAGAGATGAATGGCGAGTCCAATCATCACTGCGGCGATGGCGAGGAGAGGCGTGAGCTGCAGTCCCAGCAGTGCCCATGAGAGGGTACCGTTCACCAGCATGGAGCAGGAAATGACAAAGAGGCGTGCGATGCTGCTCCCATGCTTCATCACCACTGACATCAGAAGGCCATTGGCTGCCTGGCTGAGCACAATGAGCCACACAACCGGAGAGAACCCGTCCAGGAAGCTCCGCCCACCCCCGGCACCAAACAAGCGTGCCGCCACATTCACTGCCACGCCGAACGTATACAGAAAGACATTCTGGAGACTGAGAGGCAGCTGCTGGCTCTTCAGAATGAGCTCAGTGTAAACAGCAGCCAGGCCTGAGCATGAGCAGTAGCTGAGCATCAGGAGGAGCCCCCAGGCAGAAATGTGCAGCTTTGTCTCTGCAGCACCTCCTCCTGGCTCTTGCTGCCCTTCTGCTTCCAGACTGCTGTAGCTGTGACACGCCCCGGCCACCATGAGCAGAGCAAGTGCTACCCACTGATGACAGTGAAGTCTCTTCCCCAGGCAGGTGGAATAAAACAGGCCGGTCATGGCCACTTTCAGATTGCTGAGGATCTGAAAGGTGCTGGGGTCCATGTGGGCCTGCATAAGCACAACCAGGTTATTGTTGAGGGCGTAGAGGAGGGCGGGGAGGGCATAGGGGGTGGCGTGCATCCAAGAGAGTGGACCAAGGCTGAGGGCAGGTAGATCTCGTGCTGCCAGCAACGACAGGGCTATCAGGAGCTTGGCCAGTTCAATGAGGACCACGCAGGATGACGAGCTGAAGGGCACTCGTCCGTCCACCTCGCTCAGACTGATGAGGGGCGCATGGGAGCCATAGATGAACACCGAAAGAACGAGGAGAACAGTCCACCCAACGCCCCGTACCCAGCACCTTCTTGGTGGAACGGGGTCATCAGTACCCACATTGGAGATCACAATCATCTTCACTTCTGGTAACCCTCACCACATAAACCATAGATCTTACCACAACCTCACCTCCTGCTGCAGTAATTATGACTAAACTCTGCAGATCAACTGCTTAAGATACAAAGTGACAGAAAGTTAAATTTTCCCTTCAGAAATGAGAAAAAAGAAAACAACACAAATGTGGATTAAGTTCAAAACTCAGTGTTAAAGCTGTTGCATGAAGCAAGCCCTTAAGGCAAGTTTATATAAAATAAAATTAAAAAAAAAAAAAAAAACACTTTAGTTCGTCCTAATGATGCCGTACAAAAATAAATTTTTACCTGATCCCCAGGTATCCCTTTATAAAAATAACTGCACCTGATCACAGAGGCATATTTAAAGGACATTAAACACAACACTGTATTTTAACAGTAGCATTTTTGGCACTGTTGTGCATCGCTAACACAAGTCCTTCCAGCCCTCTGACCCAAAACCACACCACAGTAAAACTGATAGAGCACCATCAAGGACAATGAGAAGAGGAGAGGCAGATTAGATGGCTTTGCAGTTGGGGACAGTGGCCGTGAGGTCTGTCCATCCCTGTTAGTTGGGTCCTTTCTTCGTGGAGCTGAAGTAATCTTTGAAAATCTTCTGGATGTTGGGGACTTTGTAGTTCTGTGCTGCGTATACCCCTGTGCAGGTGCCCAGGAGAAGCCCAAGGAAGGCAGAGGAGCGGAGTTTGGCCACTATGTACCCGGCGAGGAAGCCCTTCAAGATGGGAGAGGACAGCACACTGCCTCCCTGGAGCAAAAGAACAACACGCACGTCACACATCAGCCACCATGCAGTTCCTCTGACTGAACAGAGGCAGAGGACGACAAATCACCTGGGGAAGCCTAGTGTCGACCTCGGTGGCAAAGCGCTTCTGGATGTCCTCCAGCTGGTCCTTGAGTTGGGTCAAGTCCTTCAGCTGTCTCAGAGGATCCTGGCACAGAGACACATCAAATAAGGAATCGATTAAACTAAAATTTATTTCACGCTAACAATAGTCATAAAAGTCTAATTTTTCGATATCCGTCATCGATTGTTTATGCCTGTGGCAGCACTCGGCTACACTAACTAGTAGTTTCACATAAATTTTTCTCAAGATTTATAAATGAGGACGAGTAAATACATCTAAATGAATCGCTTTAGACAGTTGATAATAAAAACTGGAGTTGAAATTCAACCGGTTCAGCACATTCTGGAGCCTGGTAGCTCGCGGTTGTACCGGGACTGTTCCACAAGTAGAAGAGTAATAAAACACCATGGCTCCTTCAGTTAGAGAACACATACAATGGTTCTTCCACACACCTAGGTGTCCCCTTATGAGGCCCTTACTGTTTCAGTTGTCGCAATTGTTTAAAAAAACAAATACATCTTCAGCAACAAGGGAATCACACTCACCTTATCGTCCGCCATGTTGCCGGGCGCGAACGTTTGTTCTCGGTGTGCGATTGCTCTGGCCTGTCGCTTGTGCGCTTCAATTTAATTTCTGGCCATTCATTCTCACGAAAAGAGCCCAATAAACCCCCCCACCACCACAGACTGTCAGGCTAAAAAATGAATAAAACATAGCCGTATTTATGAAATACATATTTGCCTACTTTTATAAATAGATAAATCACAGACGAATGCTTTTAAGTAAGCCTTAAAACATCCAGATGCAAGGTAATGAAATACAGCAGCCTGCTTTGCGCGCCCGCGTGTGTGTACAGTATACAGAAAAAGAGAAATAGTAGTAATAAATACAAATGGAAGAAATGTGGAGCATTTATGTTTTGTTCTGCAATTAAACTTGAGTATTTTCCACTCAGTGGGAGCGTCGGGGATCGATCGTGTCCTGCCGAGGAAACCAGCTGCTAATTCCTCCCGGGGGGGGGGGCGCCATTGACACCCCCGCACTAAACCCTCACTCCTCCCTTCTAATCCGCATCATCCCATCCTCTCGTGATCTCATCCCTGCGACCCCGGTACCCCTCATCCCTCCCTTTTGCCCGTTGCTACGGTAACGCACGGAGGTGACCGAAGGATGCTGTGGATGGAGGAGCTATGACGGAATGTGGGATCGCGGCACGCGCCACGGCTGGTTAAGGTGGACCGACGGGAGAGGATGGTGATGGTGGTGTTGGGGGTGGGGGTCCGTACTGCTTCCGGTCACTTTAAACGAGACTGACTTTTTCTCATCTATTTCATACATTAAGACAACAGGCGGTGTAATGGCTGCACCAGAGGCCTTTTGATCTGAAGGTTGTTGGTTTGAATCCCCCTCCTGCTGTACCACCTTCAATCCAGGCAGTTACCCTGCATTGCTTAAGAAAGCCCTGCAGAATAAATGGAACTAATCATTAGAAAATTGCTTATCTAACATTGTAAGTCAGCTGAATAAAATATAATAATAATGCACATTGCTGCTTGTTACCATCATCATGTGTGACACATTTACTCATCTACGTACATATGCCATGCAGTGACTCTTATTTAGCTTTATTTGTAGCCACTTGTACACCTGTATTCAAGTGCAAACTAATGTAAGTGAAAACTTGGTTTTATTAAGTAATTCTGCAGCCATCTGTTGATCAAACTGGCCATTGTGTCGGCTCCCGGTGGTTCTGTTCGCTGATGTAATGATGATCACATTGTGGCGACTTGGACCTGATGTGTCACCTGGTCATTGCTCTCCTGATGTCTGTCTCTAAGCCCCTAGGAGATGTCCCTCTCCCAGAGGTGTGTATCCCACCTCAAATTGATTTAGACTCGATTAAATCCCTCTCTCCTCCGGTTATGCCAATCCAGTACTTATAGGAATTTATTGCGCTATTATCTCAGTTCTAGCCCTGCTCTGCAGGATGTGTGCTTGTTTTGCTGACAAAATGGACCTTGATGATGGAAACTCAGCATGTTTGGGTCTCAATGCCGTGATGCATTTTTTCACCAGCGTGTACTGGATGTGAGATGTTTACAGGCATCCTTAAGGCACAGGGAACCAGTGAACAGGAGGGAGGCGGGAGAGGAGAGGATGGGGTGAGTAGGGGGAGTGACGATGCTGCGACTGCAGGCGTTATTAAACACAGGCTCCCTAAGAGGGTGTAGAGAGAGAGAGAGAGAGAGAGAGAGAGAGAGAGAGAGAGAGATGGGCTTGCTCTTACAGCTCTGACTGCAGTTGTGCCAGGCTTTCGCAGTGTGGTAGAAGAGTCGAGGAAGACTAGGGCAACGTGACAGGGAGGAGGGTAAGAGTGCATCACAGTGCAGACCCCCCCTTGGCATGCGAGTGCAGCCCCGGCAGGGTGCTCTGTGTAGACGCAGCTGTGGGACAGAGTTGTCTCTGCAGAGTACGAGCCCACAGTGGGATGCACTGCAGCTGACCAGGACCACACAGGAGCAGCTCTCACCATGCTGGGGAAGGACTACATGCTGGCCATCATCATAGTCAACTACGATGGTGAGCAGAGCCCGGTGCTCTTAAGCTCCGGATCCCCGAGCGTCCGCACTTCTTCTTTCTTTTCCACATTCCTTTAACCTTATTGGCCATTGTTCCTCTTCACCTGTGAGCTCGACTGAGGCAGTACCTGCTTGTGTGCAGGAGCATGTGTGTGCATTAGTGAATGTATGTGGTTGTGTGCTGATGTCACAAAAAGGTTTGCTTCTTTTTAGGAGCTTTTGTCAAGCGCAACAAAGCTGAGATCTTTTCACTGATGTGCAACAATGGTTTGGTCTTGGTTTGGGTATTGACGTCAGATGCAGGTACAGGTGCTCTTCATCAGGTGTGTGTCTCAGTTTGCGAAACTGTGAGCTCACCGATCTCCTTGATCGCCCCCGGCTGGGGTTGCCGGTCTTTGGAGCAGCATCAGCTGCAGACTCGTGTAGTTGCTCTTCTGCACGCCTGAGCACTCAGAAAGTGTGTTTCTCCAGAAAAAAAAAAAATGTTCTCTTTCTTGAGTGGGACTCTGGCTTGTCAGTGTTGCCTTGGTAACTGGCACCCATCTGAAGAGCTGCTGAACCTGAAGGGTCTTCGTCTCTGCCAGAGGCAGGAAGACTGAGTAATGAACTGTATTGCCGAAGAAGGGTGGAGAGCCATGCAGGAAGCATCTCGAAGTACAGGCTGTGTACCTGAAGCAGACAATAGAAAGAAAAATGTCACCTGAAGAGGAACATTTCTTTTTTTAACTGTAAAGTGTTCTGCATAACACAAACCACTACTGCAGTTTTATTCTTTATTCATTTATTTAGATGTATACTTGACAGACGTCCATCAGTTTAAGTGCCTTACTTGAAGGTTCACCAGAAGGTCCTCTCCAGCTTGAACCCGGGACCTTTCAGTGTAAAGGTCCAGCTCCACTGCACCACCTGCTGCTGCTCACCTCTGTAAGCAGACAACATCAGTTCCTCCTTCAGAGTGGAAGTTTCTAACTAAATCCTGGTCTGCTGTAACACTTGAAATATCTCCCTCCTGTGGAGTTGCTTGTTCACAGCCTACTGGAGCAACGAATGCGTACAGGGAGAGACAGCAGGGATGTGTAATGGGGGGGGGGGTTGCTATGAGGAGGAGCTCTGGGAAACAGGCAGAATAGCAGTTCCCCAGGGAGGTGCGATTGAACAGCAATGGTTCAAAGTTGTTACCACTGATCTAACTGCTCCCTTGAATTGGCCACAAATAATAAATAAACTTTGAACAAGAAAGTGCTGAAGTGGATTGGGATACAGCAGGAATGGTGGACTTCTGGTAGGTTGTAAGGTCACGTTCCTTTTTGATGCAGCTGCCCCTTAGCAACTACCACTGGACAAACCAGATGCACTTTGGATCACCTTCATGGACCACCTGACCCAAAAAAAGAAGGCTAGATGGGTACTTGTGGCTACTTCGGTACCTAGATTGCACCCTCAGAATCTAGGGACAATGTTTTTGTCCACTCTGCACTTTAATCGCTTGGATGAGCACTCAGGTTTGACCTTGCGTTAAACGCTCTGAGCACTCCTCTGGGATTACACCGCACCAGATGTCAGCAGATCCATCACAGGCAGGAGCACCAGGATGTGGCGTCTGCTGTCTGTCCCTCTTTGTCCCTTTTTGTCCATCCAGCCGCTCATCTGCCTGTGTGCACATCCACTTCCCCCCACTTTTGACTCTCGGAGAACCATGTCATCGGGAGTTTGTGGAGCGGAAAGACACTGCGGACTTGAAAAGCTCTTGCGGTTCTGCTTAAGTGACACACATTGCAGGTCGGGTTATGAGTTTAGGTAGCACCAGAATCCAAGCCACTGCAAGGTCTGATGTTTATTCCAGCCTTCACAACAGGTGCGTGGATAAACACGAGTGCTGTTCCTATAAGCCGGGAGGGTGTCAGACACATTGTTGACTCCTGGTTTTCTGCTGATGTTCATTTATCAGAACAGAAGGATTTGTGATCTCACATGGTCACTCCATCACCCCTGAACTTTCACCTCATCTGCCACTTGGGTCCAAAACAAATGCAACGCATGGAGGAACATAAGGTTTCAATCTCCAAGGTCTGCAGATGAACTAGAAGATAGTGTGCACGTGCTGTGCCAGTTTGTGCAAGGCCATTGTGTCCTGTGTCCTGTTATGCTGTGCTTTTAGATGCCCTGCTCCAAAGTTCCATGTCCTTCCATGCCAGGTTAACCTATTTTCTGTTGTACCATATTATACTGTTTGGCTCATCTGTATCACAAAGTTGAGGTTAAGCTGTTCCATGCTTTATTCTCAGGCTGCCACTAGTTCGGAACCAAACTGTGAGGCTCTCAGACCTTGGCGACATCTATTATTAAGCAGCGGGAATGGACTGGGCCTCAGGGTGATTTTGGCTGCTGGAATTAATGGGCTGTCGTTCTAAGTGGAAAAGTCTCTTTCACAGGGACTGTCTGGGCCAGCTTCACAAAAACTCCTTCTGAAAGGGCAGTCCTTGGAGCACGTGGGATTTGCCATAATCTTGCGCTTAATCCTCCAGGAACCTCTGGTCTGTTTAGAAATAAAATGGACATTAATAAAAAAATACAAATCTGTAAGAGAGGATGAGTGAGTAGAAAGAGAGACGATATTTGATTCTGACCTGTTTTTCAGCGTTCTCTGCAGGTGGCACAGTGGCTGTGATGCTGACAGGTGACCTGATGGCAGCAGATTCGAGGCCCTGGAGTGACCCTCCAACCACACCTCTGAGATAGATGACTATGTGCTGGACTGCTTTGGCAACCTTTCCGGCTTCATGAAGTGGTCACTGGGCATTTTCGCTGAAAGCATCAGCATAGCCACAAGATAGCTGCCACCTTAGTTATTCTGATTCTTTGAATCAGCATTACTGAAAGGTTTTATACAATGAGTAAAATTCCAAGTGATTTAGAGGATCCTTATAGGATCCTGGTGAATATTATGAAAGCGTGAAGGTGAAGTTGGCTTGAGTCAGGACTGGGAATAGGGACTGAATGGGACTGGTGAGATTGCAATAATGAAGTGTTTAACACAATGGCTTGAGGCTCTGGGCTGTGGAAAGGATGGAGGGAGGGCAAGCTGGGAGCTTAAGAATGGCTGTGCGAGGCTGAGGTGGGAGTACGGCTGCACTGAGGCCAGGGAGGGGAGGCTGTGTGAATGGCGAGGGAACAGCAGGACTGTATGAAGGGGTTCTGGCTTTGCAGACCCCATGGGGGGTTTCTGCACGGCTGCCTGGTAAGAGCTGTGCTGCGTGAAATGGGTGTCAGCTGGTCTTGGTCCCCATAAACTGCCACCAATGTGCCTTAAGAAGGCCTTCTTTAGTAATATTAGCACTGGACCATGCCCAGCTATTTAAGTCTCTTATGATTATGATTTTACCAAAAAAAAAAAATTATTTGTATTCCAATCAGTTACATGGGGTTTTGGGGCAACAGATGCCATAATGGTTGCTTTTCTCCACCTTGAAGACCCTGATGAAAATGACCCACCTGTATCAAAGGCTAAATAACTGTTAATAGCTTAGCAGTGTAAATTACTTTGGAGAGAAGCATCAGATAAGTAGATGCATGTTATGTAAGTATGTAGTGGACGCAGATGTCTTCAAGCGGCCAGTATCGGGCAATCTAGACGCCATCAAGGAAAAGACACCGCCCGCAAATCTCTGAATGTCTCAGAATGGGGGGACAAATGCTGGAGGATATGAGAACAGTTTTCCTTGAAGTTACCTGACAGGTTCCACATCTCTTGGATCTGATTTTCAAAGGCTTCAGCTTCAGTCGGTGCAGATGGGACGCGTGTACCCCGACTGACGTGCTGGCTGTTATTCTTAGGCCTGTTGTGAAGAATGACAGCGTGAGGCAGTGATTCAGTGCTCACAGATAAGCTATAATGGGCACCAACTGGAGCATTACGGTTCTCCGGTGTGGACAAACAGTTTAAAGTCATGGGATCATTGGGAAGATCATATGCAGTTTGTTGGGTCTTAATCTTAGTATATTTGCTAAAAAAAAAAATCATGGCATTTGTTATCAACACTTTAATGTCAATAATATTTTTATAAATCACATTTAGTTTGGACTGGTGTGCCACCTAGTGCTTGCCCTACCTTACACCCTATGCTTCTCAGGTTGGCTTCAGCTCAACACAACTGTACATCAGACAAGAGGTTGTTGATCATAGTTCAGGGGCGGAAGGCTCAGCATGGTCATAGGATATGGCAGGATGTAATCCACAGATCAGAACGGGGCAAATTTTAGTCCAGGAACCTTTAGGAAGCCCATAAGAGTTCCATTGGTTTACTGTGGGAAATCAGGTTATTCTTCAGAGACAAACCTTTGGATGCAGTCTGGGAATTAAAGCCACAATCAGAACCTAATGTAATCGGGACCATCTGTGTCTAAAAGCAGGAAAACAGAACTAAAGAAAAATATCTCATTATTGCCGGTACCTTGTTGTGCGGCTTTAGCTGGCCGATTTCTTGAAAACAGCCGAAGAACAGATTGAAATCCACTTCAAAGTATGAACATTTTCATGTTTGATCTGCATTTTACGTACAAATACAGAAGCAAATAGACTCCCGTCTTAAATTGGCAGCATTGTCCACGAAGTCGGGTCAGTCACATTGTTTTTAGTTCATTTGTCTGACATTTTTCCACAAAAGCAAAGTGAGTTTTATACACAGCACTCAGCTACTTGCACTGATTTGCCCATTTATACAGCTGGGTAATTTTTACTGGACCAGAGTGTTCAGGTGTAGCACTGGAGAGGCAGAGATTAGAGCTTTTCTGACATTTACAACAAGCTTTCCAAGGGTCGCAAGGCTCAACGTTGAAGTGAGAAGAGAAGATGACTGTAAGGGAACGTCAGTTTAAAGAAAATCACTGTTTTTGTATACGTGTCTCAATGCCCAATGGGTGGTGCTACTCCTTCACTGTAATGGCAGGCTGCCATGAGCGGGAACCACTTGGCTCTGTTAGCTGAAGATGGAGGAGGGGGCAGCAGAAGGAGATAAACAGAGTGACGTGGGCCAGGTCCAGGCTGGTGAAATGAGAGTGTCACCTGAGTTCTGCCTGGCATGGGATGAGAGCTGGTGTCCTGCCATGGGACAGTCACTCCGCCAAGGCCAAAGGAACCCTGAGGGGGGGACAGCAGCCCTCAGATCACCGTCTGCTCGTGCTTTGTTCTGACATGATGAGCGCTCAGATCTTGACATGTAGGACAGTGCTGCTTTTTCTGCAGTTTGATTTTTTCCAAGACTCTGTTTGTCCTCCTGCAGCCACCGTGCAAGTCGCTATATCCCAGTAAACTGTGCCTCAACACATCCATGCCTTAAAAATAGCTTCAGATTTTCAGATCCTGCTTTTAGCAGCAATACATCAAATGCCAAAACTGCTTTTGGGTTTAAATAAATGTCTTTAATGACTCATGCAAATTTCGGTTCATTAAGAAATATGCACTTGATTTATAAAAGAATTACTTTGTTGTTGAACAGAAACAGCTTGAGTTTCATTCTGAACTCGAATTGCCAGGCAATTAGATGAAAAATAGCTGCTTACTATATATTAGAACATGACAAGGAGTTCTAATCCACACGGATTGGTTACTGCTTTTTTGCATGTAGACGCTTTCAAATTATCTGTACACATGGAAAGCAATGTGGTGTATTTTTCTAACAATTGAAGAGTTCCTTTGTCTTAGGATTTTTATTGCTGTGGAATAAAGAAACTGGGGAGTAATGCAACGCAGATGTAGTGCTTTTTCATCTGCTGGGTAGAAATGCGTCTTTAAATTGCTGGTGAGGTGGGAGGGGATCCTGGAAAATATCTTTTTCACCCCCCCCCCCCAGGAGGAGATATTGCCTCCTCAACACCCATGTCACTTGGGAATCCATCTGCTTTGAATCTGACATTGTGGATGTCTTTTGTTCCTCTGTATGTCATCCATTCTGGGCTCTCCTGGAGAGTAGTGGAGGTGAATCAGTTTTATCCTAGGAATCTGTATACCAGCATCACAGTTTTTTTTTCACTTATAGCATGATATATCTACTTGAAATTTCATATCTCCATCAATTTGAGTGCCCACTGCATCTTTACTGTCTTGTTTCAGGTTCCTAAATGTTAGATAAGTGGTGCATCATCTCAGTGATGCTTGTAGTTCAGAATTATTTTGGGTTTATTGAGGTCTATTTATAGTGTGTGCATTTCTGGGAAAATTGTTTGAACTGTATAGGGAAGAAAAATAGTTTTATTTATTGCTCCACAGATAATATATGGAACGATCAGAACCTGGACCTGGACTCGGACCTGCCACCTGGGTGGCGCACCATCCGGGACAGCACTGGCACATATTACTGGCACATCCCTACTGGGACCACCCAGTGGCAGCACCCATCATACACATCTGAAGAGGAGCCGAACGCCACGGGCAGCCCGAAGGTACAGCCAAGCACCTGAGTCACCAGGGGCTTCCTGCTGCCTCCTGCCTGAGAAACCGATGTCCCCCTGACCTCACCTTTCTCTCTCCCTCTACAGGGTCTCAGTGCTGGGGCAGCCCAGGGATCAAGGATGAGGCAGATTGAAAGTCCTCTGTCTTCCATGAATGACAGGTACTCACAACCCCCCACTGAATTTTTACTGAGACATTTTTGGATTAGGACCTTGACCAAGGGTACTACAGCAGAAGGTGGGATTGAATCCCATCAAAGCGGAAATCAACAGCTCTGATCACTATGCCACATCAAAGACACAAACATGAATATGAAAACAGTCTTCTTCCTGCTTGGCCTGCCTGCTGTGTATATGATCACAACCCATACACAACAGGAGCTACACCTCTACATCCCACCAGGGTTCTACCACCTCTGCTCCACAAAAACTTTGGCCCGATTCCTCCTTCGTAACAAAGGTTCATGATGGCTCTCAGCCAGACAGAGGCTTATTGTTTCAGTTGCACAGTCAATTTCCCTGAGGAGACCTCAGACTTTGGGGACATCTAGATTCTTCCATCTAGATTCCTCCAGGCCTCTTAAGTTTCCCCTTGATGGGGTTTTGAGCCCAAGTGCCGGATGAACGCAGTCTCTAATATCCTGCTGGAATATTTCCCAGCAGGTCTTGCAATGTTAATCATTTCCCCTGCACTAGGTACAGTGTGACCGGGGTGTGGTGGGGGTCAGGGGATCACGTCTGCGGGAGGCATTGTGTGCAGTGAGAGAAAACAAACCACAGCACTGTAAACACAGAGGCTGGCAGTCAGCAGCGAAATGAGCCATAATCGGGCCCACATCTGCTTATTATAAGGTCAGTCGGATGCTAAAGAGCCCTGCTGCATTTTTCACATTTTAAAAAGCACATTTGGACTGTTAGCAGCACTAACAGAATAAAAATTGGGAAGACAGTGGTGATGCTTATGTTTTTCATGTGTACAGCCTATGACCATAACCGACCTCCTTCACAATGACCATTACAGTAACGCATCAAAGTCATTTAAGGCAACAAAAGAAGATGTCTGACGCAACACACTGCTGACCCCAGATCTTGGATAAATAAGTCACATCCCTTAGTATTAGCTGGTTTAATGGAGGGATGTAGTCAGGAGGAATTTGT
This sequence comes from Heterotis niloticus, assembly GCA_018136845.1. NCBI lineage: Eukaryota > Metazoa > Chordata > Actinopteri > Osteoglossiformes > Osteoglossidae > Heterotis > Heterotis niloticus. The sequence continues at coordinate 29,616,134 of CM030890.1, forward strand.
TGTACCGAAACCTTCAAAATCCTGATGTTAACAGAATAAGACATACTGAGAATATTGTGCAGGAGGAGTAAACAGTGTTTCTGAGGACTGTTTTCCTTGGCGAGTCCTACACAATATTTTTGCAGGATATTCACTATTATATTTTCTGTTGCATTGTGGGCCATGAAAAGGGCCAGCAGAGGTTTGGAATCACGTTGCCGCTGGCTGCTGTACTGAATGCGGCTCGAGAGTCCTTTCTCCCCCAGATCATGTGTGCGTGGGGAGGGGGGCTGTCTGGCTGGGGTGGACAGTTTCTCTGCGGGACCATCTGTCCCGAGGACAGCAGATGCTCCGCTGTCATGCCTGGGGGAAGGATCTAGACATGGGCTCTGAAATAAACAAGCAGAGGAGGGACACATGTGGCTCAAGTGTGGGGAGGCCACAGGGTGGGGGGGGCATGGTGGCTGGGGCCAGACTGTTTGTGGTGTTCAGACCGCTCAGTTGGACCTTAATGAAATTAACAAGTGCCTTTTGTCAATTTTCCTGCTTTTTTCGCTGACCTGCTCTCTGTCTCTGCAGGGGTTCGCTGCCATGGAGGGGAGATTACTCTTCCAACCCGGACCCTGACTCTAAGGTACATCTGTGTCACTCTTATGGAGCAGGTAGCAGTAGCAGGAGTCTGCAAGAGATGCTTTTTGAGACCTTTCTTGAATGTTGAGAGGGATTCAACAGTTCTGAGGGAAAGAGGGACACACATAATGGAGCCAGAACCAAGAAACTTGAGGATTTTGATTTTGGGATAACCAAGCAACGGTGGAGGAGCAGAATCTTCTGCCTGGGGTGTCAAAGCGCTCAGGACCTATAGCTACTGGGGTGGAGGTCTGATGGAGGTCTTGTAGGTCGTAACCCTGAACTTGTCTTGAACTTGTGTATAAGGACAAACTGTCAACTGTGTAGTTCAGCTTCTTCTAACATTAACAAAAGTTGTGAAATTAGCCCAGTTAAATTACATCATAATTTTTAAAATGGATTTTTAGTGAAATTATTTCATATAGAATTTCACAATGTGGGCGAGATATGAGGCCAAGGACAGGAAGGTGGACAAACAAGAGTTGAAGGAGCTCCATTTCTTTTGTTTTCGTTTTGGTGTGGCTGAGTTTCACTGCCATTTTTGTCCATTCTTTCTTTATTCTGCCTCCTGCATCCTGGCTCCTGCACCCCATCTCCGCACCAGCAGCAATGCTTTGCGGTTCGTTCCCTGGGCTGGGTGGAGATCCCAGAGGAGGACCTTGTGCCCGGAAAGAGCAGCATCGCTGTCAACAACTGCATCCAGCAGCTGTCCCACAGCAAGTGCGATGGCCGAGATGCCATGGGAGCCTGGGGCCAGGTGGGTGGCCGAGTCAGGGTGGGAGGGGGTCACATTTGCAGAATAACATCCCAAATGTTTTTTGTAATTATAAAATGAATAGAGTTGAAAAAGGTTTTTTTTGGAAATGTAAACATGACACCCTGCTGATCCCCATTATCAATTCTCTGTGGCAGTTTGGTTATCAGCAGGGGGGCAGAACAGAGGCAGCCATTTCTGTGTGATCACCCTGCCTGGAGTTGCGGCAGTGAGATTGCGTTAATAACCGTGAGTGCGCTTCCCCCACCCAAAATCCAAACCCACCACCCCCAACAGGGCCAAGACATGGTGATGGTGCTGAAAAAGGACACTCTCAGCCTGGTGGACCCCATGGACCACAGCCTCATCCACTGCCAGCCCATTGTCAACATCCGTGTGTGGGGCGTGGGCTGCAACAATGGCAGGTAGGGGTGGAACAGAACTGAGAGTTCGGGCCGTTCTGGGGTTGTTCCGGGGTCTATCTTCAAGTCCACAATTTCCCGTTGAACCAAACCGACCAGCATCACAGTAACATCAGCGCTATCAACTGTAGAACTTTTAACTCGTTTTTTACACCCTGACATATAAGAGTGCATTAATGGCATTCGGTGGAAGCACAGTAATGACATTTCAGACAATTTCAGATCAATTAACAAATGATTCATCTCACTGCTTCTTTTTCTTTAGAGATTTTCCTTTCCAGACTTGCCTGTCTGTGACTTTAAAACCAGGCAGGTATTTATGCCATCTGCAATTATTTAGTAGTAATTGTGCACAGAAGAGGAATTGCAGTTGTAGTGTCGCAATGCACTGTTCTTCACGGCAACACCCCAGTGAGGAAAACAAGGGCGTAGTCGCTTCAATGATCGGCATTAAATCCTCCAATGAGGCTTGTCCTTTGCACTGCACATGGACACACACACACACATCACATGCATGCTGGGAAGCAGAGGGCAGCTATTTCTGGCAGAGCTTCAGACCATTTCGCTGAAAGCATCTTTAAATGACCTGACCTCGGCATCCGAATGGACTCGAGCTGCGCAGTCTTCGGTGCTCAATGCTGGAAAATTATAAATGCCGAAGAGAAAAGGCTCAAAGCCTGTAGGCACAACGATTAAACTTTGAAATACCAGTCAGTCCGGTGTTTTCTGCCTGCTATTATTATTATAGCACTTTATTATTTCTGTTTTGCTATAATAAAGGATTTGCTTGGATTCTGAAATGAATCTGTACACTTTGACACTGCAAGGTGAATAAATCAGCGCACAACCAATCAGGAGCTGCACAAATCCACAAGCACCAAGCTGATGATAGACTTAACATTTTATTTTCTTTTTTTAACTGCCACCCCCTGAAAAGCAGAGACAGGTAACCCCTTTCTTCCTCTTTGTTTGTTTGATTGGTTTTCTCCTGATGTGCCACGCACAGTCAGGCTGCATGGTTGTCCTGTAACGTAGCCCCGGTACTTCCCACAGTATGTGGCCACTGCATTGCCATCCATCGAGGGGTCGAGCTGTCTTCTTGCTCATCCTGCCATCGTCAGTGCCATGCGGGGCCACGGCATGCCACCGGCTTCCATGAGGGGCCTCCGTCCCATCCGGCATGGCCTGCACATGGGAACAGCACTGTGCAGATGAATGCATTTCCTGTGTCTGCGTCCTTTGCATGTTCAGCAGCTCTTTTCCAAACAGGTTTTTGTTTTTCGACCCCAGGTTGTGCCGAAGACAACCTCTGTGTATTTTTTTTGTTTCCTTCTTTCTTTTCAGTGCACTGAGTGATGTGCGTGCACGGGATGCCTTACTAATGCTTTTTTACAGCTGGATTTTCAGCTTTAAGGTGTGAAAGTGGAGTGACGGAATCCTCCCTTTGTGGAGACAGATCAGCAGTGTCACCGTTGCCCTGCAGTGCATTGTACCGCATGTAAATAAGGGACCGTGTAAAACAGGCTTTTCTTACGACTTGTGTTTTGGCTGCCAAATACACACTCATTTATTATTCCCTTTGAGCAAATTTCTACCCCTCAATAATTCAAAGGCTGCGAAAAACCCAGATTTTCTTTGGCTCCAGCCTTCATTAGACTTAGATGTGGCATGGAAGATGCTGTTTATCATAAATGCAGAATTTAAAATATGCGGAAAATGCTGACTGCCCATAGAAGCGATGCTCAGTTTCGGGCAATACTGTATTCTGGTGCAGCTGGGGGAGGGGCAAACTCATGATTGGCGGGTGAATTTAATTAGCCGAGTGCCCCAAATAACCAATCAAGTGTCAGGGAAGTGGAATGGATGGTTTTAGAGGCTCAGTTTGTTCTTTAATAAAAAAAAAAAAAGATCTTGATGGTGTCATTGGCATCTCAGTGTCATATAGATTGTATTTATAGGACTTTGACATCTGAGCGCTCCTGAGGTCAATGTGGAAATGATATAGGACTTTTTAGTATTGTTCCTCTCCCAAAATAGATGGCTGAAATATCACCGGTAAATAGAGCCCTTACACTGAGTATAGCCAGCTGTGTTTATCTCTGATCATAGATCCTAAACCAAAACATACTTTATTGCAATAGAAAGTAAGACGTTTTATTGTAGTTACGCATGAATCCCACCCTGTTTATATTATGGCCAGAGTTCATTCTGCAGTTGGTCTCCAAAACTTGAAGCTCAAGTTTATTTTTATTGTAAAAGAGCAGCACTGGGTCATGGAGATGTGGAGACAAAAGACGTGGCGAAACAACAGTTACATCGACTGCAGGACATCCAGAAATGATCAAGTGGGGGTGGGTAAATATAGATCATATAGAGGGCAAATGATCTCAAGTTATTAAAACTTAAAAAAAAAAAAATGACACTAATACAGGTCCTTATAAAACTTTAGTCCAAAATTTAATAATATTAGACTATCCAGTTTATTTTAGTATAATATAATATTTAAAACATCTAAGCCCTCTTTCCTACAATTATAGTGTCAAGTAATAAATTAGCTGGAAACTCATTTTTATTGCGAAACAGTCATAACCTCATTCTGATAGTCTGTTGCATTGATGGGAAGAGCGAGAGAAAGAGAGAAAGAGAGAGAATATAACATCTGCAATATAAAATCCAAAGCCAAAATATAATCAGGTAATAATTCCCTCCTTCACCTGGGATGACCTGCTAATAAAACCCAAGTAGACATCCCTGGCTGCACCTCTCCCCCCAAGGACCCACTGAAGGTGAAATTAAAAAAAAAAAAAAAGCCTAAAAAGATTCAGAAACAAGCTAAAAGATCGTAAATCGTGTATAAATTTAACAAAAACAACTTTGGTACTTTCAGTACACGAATGGACTGCTCTCAGCATCAGTCATTCAGACTGGTCAGGAAAGAGGTGGCGGAAATTCCGTTTTGTCCAGTTTTGCTTGTTGTAGTTCCACCTTCTCCTCCAGAGCAGCTATAAAATAAATTTTTGAATCCAAGGACTCCTCCAGTTCAGACATTCCATCTTCTGCCTTAGCAGAACGAGTCTCTGGTTTATCTGAGTGATCGGTTAAATTAGAAGATTTTCTTTCCAGACCCAAACCAGGGCTGGCATATTCTGTTTAATGTCAACAGCGCTCAGATGAATATTCATGGCATCTATTTAGGCTTCCATGCGGTTCATTTGACGTGATGGATTTCTCATGTACCCTAACAAATCTGCCAGATCTTCGCCCGAGGGTGGGTTGACTCGGCTGGAAGCGGAACGGGCAGCTGTAGCTCCAGCTAATTCTTTGTGTTTGTCAAAAATATCCCGTAGGTCCACAGTAAGTTTGCTTGTCTAGTTTAGTCATACCTTTTTCAATGGACAAAGCAAAAAAATATAATCCTTGTCTTTAGACAAAAACATTCCAAGTTCTGTAAACTGTAGGAACCGAAGGCCATATGAATTGGACAAAAAACAACATTTCCAAAACCATTTTGGAAACTGGCAACTCATGATTTTGTGTTGCATCGGAGAAACTCCTAAATATGCCCCAGTGCATGGAAGAAGGGTGCAGAAGAGTGCCACTTCCCTTTCATCACCACACGGGTGTTTTGTTCCAAAGCCCAGACCGTGACATCTGGTTTTGACCCCCAGAAAGCAAAGGCATGGTTACATCCCAATGCATTCATCTTACCACAGTGTATTCATTCTGTAGCCTGAGCAATGCATAGATGAACATAATCCTTCACAAAGAAATGTCTGGTGGAGTAGCTGAGCTGCACAGTAAATATTTGTGTGTGTATGTGTGTGTGTGTGTGTATATATACACACACATACACACACAAATATATATATGAAAGTGGCAATCATTTTCTGTGCAGGATGCAAAGGTGTGGTATGTGGTAAATCAGTCCCACGTCTCATCCTTCCCACCATGTCCTGTTTCCTGCAGAGACTTTGCCTTTGTGGCGTGCGACAAAGACACCTGCATGCTAAAGTGCCATGTGTTCCGCTGCGATGTCCCCGCAAAGGCCATCGCCACCACTCTCCACAAGTTGTGCTCCAAGGTGAGTGCCTTGCCCTCCACCTCTCCACCCCTTTGCGGGGCACAAGGGACTACATCCTACCTGCCCAGCCAGGGCTGCCTTTATAATAAAGCAAACCCAGGCAGAAATGTGGGCGTGCCAAATATTTCTATTCTAATTGCAAAATATATGAACAAAAAAACCTTTTTTAAATTTTTAAGGTATTTATAGTCTGCACTTATATAAATTTCATATACACATTAATGTTAATAGTGGCAATTTTTCTTTTTTAATAAATTCCAATTTGCCTTTCTTCACGATCTGTGTTTAACTTAAAGTTTGAAAAGTTTTTAATGGTTTTTTTGGGATGTGCAGGAATCTCTCTGTATCTGAATCTAATAAACGTGTCGCATGCCCAATTTTTCAGACACTGAATGCCCATTTTCCATTATTTTAAATAAAGAAAAAATAATAAAATGCTCCCAGCTCACCGAAAAACAGCTATCAACCATTTGGGCCGTGACTTCAACCTGATAAAATTCTAAGCATGTATTACCTAGTTAGCTAGACAATACCTAACCTTGCCATTTATTTGCATATTTATCACACATTGAACATTTCATGTTTGTGCCGCCACTAGAATTTGAAGAAATATGTTCATTAAAAACACATATTTGATTTTAAAAAACAGCAAATAATTTAAACAAACAAGGCTCACCACTTTTACTGGTAGCTCTAGACCCCAATGTGTACATGTTTACAACTTCAGGTAACCACATAATACAGTTTTTACTGTATTTACAAATACAGTTTTTACTGTATTTACATTATTGTTTTCCAGCATGCTGTATGATACTACATTTGTTTTTTTATGTTTACATTTATTTTTATTTGTGTTTCAATTTTATTATTCCAGAAAAGCTTTGGATAAAAATTGGTCATAGCAAAGTGTCCATACGGACATTGATATTTAGGTATTTGTTATCCAGACCCGGTATAGCTGAAATTTAGATGTAGAGTTTCGATGTTGTATATGCATAGTTTGCCTATTTGATTTTATTCATTTTGAGGCAGAAATCTGCAGGAGGACCAAAACCTCTGGAACCGAGCCTGGTCCTGCTAAAGGCATTCGCAGGCATTTTGGCTGGAATTCAAGTGTTGAACAAAAATAACTGGATTGTTTCTGTATTCATAACCTTTTCTGAGAATATTTTTTATTAAACATGCCGACTGTAGAGGCAATCATAATCATACAAATGCGCCACGTTGGGAATTGACATGCTGACCCCTGCGATGTTGGAAACACCTGTGTTTATGTGCGTGTATGTGTGTCCTTGTCTAGATAGTGGCAGAAAAAGCTTCCATGCCCCCATCTATGTCCCGCTCGCTTACTGTGGAAAGCATCTCCTCCGAAGACCTCCCACTTCAAGGTAATGCCCATCTCTTCCAGCTCTTGGCTTCCAGCAAATGCACTTCGAGGCGTTGAATGGTGCAGAGGTCTGATTAATACCTGCAGTATTTAAAGAACCACAGCCATTACATACCATCCCTGTGGTTTGGAGATACCTTTGTGTGGGTGTCTGATGCCTCCCAAGATGAAATGAGCAGCGTCTTGCTAAACTATCTCAATTTTTTCACCTTTAAATGCTTCCAATTTCATTTCAAAATGCCTGTTCGCTTTTTAAAACAAAAACTTGTATTCAAAACACGGATACTCGAAGTAAACAGCAAAAGCCGTACACTTTGAGCTACAGACCACTGTATGAAAGGTGCTATACAAATAAATGTTGTTGCAGTAACAGTTAAAAAATAAACTCACTGCATGAGTCACGCTTTGTGGAAACACCTTTGGCGGCAGTTGCCTATGCAAGTCCAGTCAAGTTCGCCTGTGAGGACAGAAAACGTTTCTTAGCGAAACTGCTCGGCCATGTTTGAGTTATAGGTAGAATATCAAAGTGTTGCTTTACGTAAAAATGACCGCAAATGTTGTGGGTGCTGTGATCAAAATCAGGAGTGAAGAAGGCGTATGGGTCTCACAGCTCCCCCTGTTGACCAGAAGGTTGACCTGCACTGAGCTCTGTTCTCTGTCCTTGCAGTGGACTTCATGGATGCTGCCAGCCAGCGGGTACAGAAGTTCCAGGTGCAGTACGTGGGGAACATCCCTGTCCCGCGGGCCATGGGTGAGAACTCTGTCCGGTGGGAACAGGAAGGGTGGAGATATCAGTCTGTAGAGGACACTCCTGCCTGTCACCCAAAGAGTTACTGAACCTTTCTCAAAGATTTATGACCAGACCTATCATTATCCCTTTTACACAAATTACATTTGTCCTTCAGAAATGAAACAGTCTGTAGCGTTAGGAGCTTTTCCGCATTGGGCAGCAGATGGGGCAATGCTTAAAGCTCTCGCCTTGCCGGCAGAAGGTGCTGGATTCGCTGGAATTCATTGTTTCTGTAGTACCCCTGTTGAAGGTGCTCACCCTGAGTTGCTCCAATAAAAGTCACACACTCATACAAATAGGCAAATAACTCCAAACACCTGAGATTACAAACCTGACGCTGCAAGATGCTTTTGACCAAAAATTTGACCACCAAGGAAATAGTCAGAATGATGCAGTTTTGCTCCAGCACTTGGTTCCTCAGGTTCTCAATATAACTGAGCTGATTTGACTTTCTAGGTAACTTTCTGTGCCTTTGTACTTTATTCATTTAGCTGATGTTTTTGGGAAAGCAACTGATGGTGATTTTTATCCAGCTTAGTCATTTTTTACTTGAGTAAGTATCTTGCTCAAGGGTAGTGCAGGGGTGGAAATTCAAACTGGGAACCTTAGGCTGCATGATGACCTCAGCTAGCTGGCTGTCTGGAAGTCTCACCACATCTCACACAGACTCACCATAACACCGTAAAGAGGAAAAGGAGACCCACCCCCACTCTCACCCCTGAAAGGATCTGTTTACTCCTCCTACCGTCAGGCCCTGTAAAGCAGCACTCTGTACTCACAGCACTTTAAGCATATCTGTCCTCAAAGTGTCCCACGGGACTCCATAGTTCTCCATGTCGCTGTGTCATTGTCAGCTCTCCAGCCACTGCTCTTTTGCAGCAACAGGCACATTCATTACCGCGGTAAATGGAGACATCGATCATGCTGACAAAACACAGGCATCTTTGTACCCTCTATGATTTCCAGGACAGAACGGCTCTCCAGTTTCTGACAGCACGTTCAAAGTCCAAATGTTGGAGGAATTCTTTGATACAGCGTCTATGTAATATCTTGGAATGCTTTGACATTAGGAGATAAATCCATCTGACAGCTTTGCTGTTTTATACCAGGGAACAGCAGCTGTCCTCTGGAGATGTGAACCACCCATTAATCTGAGTCCAAAACTGTTGTACCAATGGTGCCCCTGTGTGTAACTAATTGTTTTTTAAAATTATAACAGTGCTCAAAAGGAAGTTTTAATCCTGTTGACTGGCTGTTGTTACCAAGAATATTTCTTCTGGCCAGATTTTAGGTGAATTAATCATGCTGGGGGTCTTGAAGTACCTAATTCTGCATCTCTGGAATGGAAGCACTCAAGCAGACCACCTTGTGGTGCAGCGGCTGCACTGCAGCTCTGATGTGCTGTGTTGTGACTGTGATGTCGCAGGTATGGAGGTGCTGAACCGGGCGATAGAGAGCATCATGAACACCACGGAGAGGGAAGAGTGGGAACCCATTGACATTCATGTAACAGACACGGTGCTGTCCCTATGGAAAGGACAGGTCAGGACTGCAGCCAGAGCCCTTGGTGGCGGGTTCGAGGGACAACAATGCCAGAGCTTTGTCAGCGCACTGTATGTGTGCGCTTGGGTAGCAGATGATTATTCAGCACACAAAACCTCAGGGTTAAACAATGTGTAATATGCTGAAGAGTCAGATTTTGTGTTGCAGTTGAGAAAGAAAAATAGTTTGATTGTGGTGGTTTTTATATCTTCTTTCTTTTTTTTTTGTTTTTAAGATAAATAAGTCTTTTTGTTGCTCTGAAGCCCTCATTTATTCCTTGCCAGGATGAAGAAGAACCCTTCTGGGAGTGTCAAGTCCGCTACCTGACATTCCTGGGTGTGGGTCACGACACGCACACCTTCGCTGTGATCGTGGACACCGGGAGGCAGCGGTTTGAGTGCCATGTCTTCTGGTGTGAGCCAGATGCTGGCACCATCTCAGAAGCGGTGCAAGCTGCATGCATGGTACGCCCCTGGCTTGTGGTTTCTCAGTCTGCAGCATTAATGGAAGCAATTTTAGTTATTATGATTTAAACATATTTTAATATAAGTTATTGTTTCTCCACGGCTCCTGCTGCAGGTACAGTACCAGAAGTGTTTGGTAGCGCAGACACCACCTTTAAAGTCAAAAATGCTGTGGGCTGGAGCCAAGGTGAAGAGAGCCACCTCCATGGACATTTCCTCCTTTGAATCCCGCCACCATGGACCCTCATCCCCCAAGTTTGCGACATCAGGGGTCAGGAGAGGTGTGGCGGCATTCTTGGAGACCTTCAGGAGCAAGCAGTCAGCAGTGCCAATGCCCTAGCCCCTTGTGGGGTGTGGTGGGGGGTGAACAGGTGGAAATATATTTTGATGTTTGACTTCTGTTTTTTGACTCGGGGTGACCGTTAAGTGAGACAGTGAATGTCTTTCCCCCTGTGCATTTACGAGAAGGAGTTGGAAACCATGTATATATCTGAACAAGGTATGCTATGTGCTGCAGTTTTTACATGAAAACCCAGGTGCTGTACTGTCACATTCCATACCTCTTCTTTCCTGACTCAGAGCTAGAGAACCAAGAGTCTTTTAACAGAAAATTAACATCAAACATGAAACCTAACAGACCAGAGTAAGCAAAGAATCCAGCAGATGGTCTGCGAAATACGTGACATAGGAATCGAAAACATGTTGTGCAATAAATAGATGTAAAAATAAAGCCATTTAAAAGCTATTCAGAAAGCTTGGTAGTGGTAACAGTAAAATGTAAAATTAGCAGTAAATTTATTGCGTTTACTAATGTCGTGTAGAAGCTGCCCATGGTTCTTCAAGCTACTTTGCAAGTTGGAAAGATGAATCAGTTGGGCCTGATGATGGGAAGCTTGGATTCCAGCCTGTATCTGAAAAGAATCACAGCTACTGAGCATTAACACTTCCTACGCAGCCAAATAAAAGTAGTGAACATTTTTGCTGGACAGATGACTGCAACTTGATCAGAGCTTCTCAAAAGGCTCTTCAAAGTCATTTATTGTACATTTTACATCACCTTTTCTGAAATTATTGAAAATAGCATAACCTGTAGATTAGAAATCGCTTGGTGCAGCAAATGTTGACTTTGGAAGAAGACTGTTTGCTGCCACCCTCACCTTTAACTACACTCCAGTAATCCAGGTCTTCAACATGACGGGCAGACACTCCACAAAATATTCCAATATGTGAAGAAGAAATTACCTTCTCGGCTGATCTCAACATGGCCCAGGCAAGCTGTGTGAAAATATTAAATATTAAATCCTGGTTTAATATGGAACGAGTATGTTACAAAAGAAGAAAAGTCACAGGAGCCGGGGAAGAGCTGTTTCCTGGGTCACCCGGGGAATGCTGGGCTTGCTTGAAAACCTTCAGCACTAATGGACTTGAAACAAAGCGTCCTCAGCAAACGGCTGTTCAAATAATGGCCGGATCTGCAATATCAATCGATAAATGTGTGCAATCTTCAAGATGATAATGAAAGAAAAAAAGATTTTACTCATTTTAAAGGAATGCATAATCGCCCAACAAAGTTCAGTCTATATTTACTGAAGTGCAATAATGTGTCTGATGTTCCAGGAGATGCTGCATGATTTTTTTTAAAAATTTTTTGGTGACTTGCTAATTTGGGATTCTGTGTGATGCTTTATGTATGTCATGAAACTTAATATGAGCATCAGTGGAAATGGCGCTGGCTTGAGCAAATTTAGTCCCACAATGTGGAATGTATCCCTCTGTCTAAAAAAAACAAAAAAAAAAAAAAAACTTTTATTATGTCAACTCAGGTCTCATTATCAGTTAAGAAACAACAAGAAGAAGAAGAGTCAAAGATTGCATTCTAGCATGTATTTAACAGGCCTATTCAAGGAGAGTTTGACTGAAATTCCAACTTAAAGGATTCCTGTAGAAACGTGTGTTCACTATTTATACCAATAGTAGAAAGATATATATTTGCAGTCATTTAGTACAAAAGTGGTAGAATGTTAGGTAAATACCGTTGATTTTTTTATTGTAATTATTATGCAAAGTTGCTGTATTGTTGTAGATCCACGTTGTGGTCTACATTGGAACAATAAAACTGCAAGCTGCTTGGGGAGAACCATGTGAGATCCATTTCTGATCATCTTCTACCTTCTGTCTTCATATCTGTAATATGAATTTAGTGTAAAAACACAAGGATCGCAAGACTGGGATGTCTGCATTCTCAGATGGCTGTTGTAATTCACCATTCCATTATAGTTCATTTGCATTATAATCAATACTAATTTTCCATTAATACGCTCGATAAATTATTAATGATATGGAATAAAACAAATTATAAATAATTATGATATTAATGATTTGGGCATAGGCTGACAGCAGTTTCCGTAGTGTAGTGGTTATCACGTTCGCCTAACACGCGAAAGGTCCCCGGTTCGAAACCGGGCGGAAACATTAACAATTTCTTTTTCTTACATTTTATTAATTTAACCCTAAAATAATTTATGACGCTAGTTTGAGTAACAGAATCGTAGAAAGCATATCCGAATAATAATTTTCTGGCCATAATTGCATGCTTTATTTAAAAAAATAATAATAATAAAGCATTCATCTTAATTCGTGCCTGTGCCTTTAAGAATATATTGCACATATCTAATACACAAGATCGGATTGGTTCTCAGTCATTCATCCCTTCCCCTGATTGGCGCTTTAGGTTAGGCAGTGAGTCGCCATCTTTACTGAAGGACGAGGGGAGGAAAAGAAGTCCGAAAGAAGGGTTTTCTCCTACATGCGGGACATGCGAACTCCAGGTTTAACAAAATGGTTCCTGCTATCGGACGGCTGCTGCTGATACAACGCCGCGCCAGGGAGAAACAGGCGTGATCGACAGGGATTTTGTTGGGAGGAAGCGCCTACGTGCAGTAAAGGTAAGGTTTCAATAAGGAAGCTGCTCATTGGACACTCCGTCAGTATGGAGACTCACGGATCACCCACAGCCCTCGCGGGGTGGGGGCGGCCGCCGGTATCGCGGCGCGAGAAGCGCGAGCTCAGCTCAGCCCAGCAATGCGCTTAACCGCTATGGCGGTGGCCGGAGATGCGTCTGCCGCGCCTCTTGTTTGAGGGCTTTTTGCTTGCTAGGTAGCGCTTTTGTTGGTTTTTGAGCGGCGCCTTGCCGCACATATGTTGGCAGGGAGACCCTTTGAAGGTTAAACATGGGAGGCAGACATGAAAAACAAAAGCTAACACGGCGCAGCTGACGGTTTGGCTGCTTCTTAAATAGGCGGACCATTACCAATAATGACCTTGGTATTTCTGCCCACGTCGACAGGCCTCAGGGTTGCTAAAAACACCTTATGATACAGAGTGTGAAGTGTTACAGGACCCCCAAGTAAATAAAATAAAATAAAAAAAATAAATAATACTAATTTTCAGCTATTTCGCGCTTATATCCGTGAGCATTCGTAAAATGACGCAAGGAATAAAGGACCAAGTCAGTGACTTAGTTTGCTACTAGAGTGTCAGTGGTTAGTATAATCTTACACATTGGGGGAAGGGACAACTGAAAGGGTCAAGTAAAATACTCAAATATTTCTTAGAAATAGAAATGCAAGATTTATTTTTTCCCAAGTTCAAATGGTGTCTATCATCCGTTAAGCCCCGCCATTGGGCCTAATGACAGTGAAACCTATGCCCTCATGGGTATTTACAAGAATTTGGAAGAGATGTTGAGCCTAATATATCATTGAGGTTATTGTAGTGTTTTGACGAAAGGTTTTTAAAATGCACAAAGAATGCATGGAAAGATTATAACTGTCATGATTGGTCTAGATCCAGTCTGATCTATGGGAGGAAATAAACATTTTATTGAGGTTCAAAAAGATAAAATAACAAAGGAAATCATTGCAACGGGTGTTTGAAAAACAGTACAATAGTGCATTCTACAATACATGCAACATATGCATTGTTAGAAGGTTTTAAAATGTTTGGACTTGTGTTTTTTTGTGTCATGTTTTTAACAGAAATTCTGTTAAAAAAATTTGCTCTCACTAGTCAGAAAATGGAGCAATGTACAGTATGTTTACGCAAACCAGGTAAAAATATAAATGTTTACATGCTGTATTAACCCAAAACATTTTTATATTTTCATGCCTGCTTCTGCATTCTCTACAGTAAGATCCAATATGTAAATAACAGTAAAATTATAAATTTTTATTTGTGCACTTCACTTGCTTACTACAATGTAATTTAAAACACATGATGGCTGCTCATATACGGCTCTTGGCTGCTTTGTCTAGGCCGTGTGCATCTGCAAAGATGGACACAGGCTATGAGGAGACTGAAGTGAAAATCATCACGGAAGAAGTGGAGAGCTGTTACACGTTCATGGAAGTCTCCTCTCCCAAAAGGAGAAGGAAGAGTAAACACCACGGAGAAAATGCAGATAAATCCAAAAAACCAAGGTGACGCCTGGTCTGTATGCCTGTTGTCATGAAGGGGTCTTATGACTGTCCTGTGGTTTTGATCATGCATGGTCTGTGTGTTGTAGGTCCGCGTACCTCTTGTACTATTTTGACATTCATCAGAGTATGCAGCAGGAGTATCCCAACCTACCCCAATCCGAAATTAACAAGAGGATCAGCGAGAGCTGGAAGAGGCTCAATGTGGCGGACAAGGGCTATTATTTAGAGAGAGCCAAGCTGGAGAGGGATGGGATTGACCCGGTGAGTGCGTCTCAGTCAATAAGCCCTGTGACCGGCTTGATTGAATTTGCTCTTTTGATTGGTCCCACTCCAGTCCGTTTTTGCATGTAGTTCAATCGCTCAACACTGGTATCTGTTTTCGTGTACCTGAGGTCCATTTTACCACACAGCAGGCTGGCTCGTGTCCTATTTACTTTGGTGCTAGGTTCCTTCTAATCTTAGGGCTAACATCCCACTCCCTCAGAGCAGCCAAGGAGCGGGCACCTCCACTGATGTCCCAGGCTTCCGGAAAATCCTGCCTCGGGCAAACTACGTGTTTCTCCCAAAAGGGGGAGCGGTGGAAGAGGACAGAGTGGCAGGGCCAGTAGAAGTTTGTATGGAGACCATTGAGCCCCTTGGGGAGGGACTCCCAGTGGGTGGCCAGCCCGTGTCCCATGAGACCCTCTTGTCGCTCGGCAGCGAGGTGGAGCTTTCAGAACAGTGCATTGCCATTGAAGGGCTGACCGAAGAGACGGCAGCTGTTCTCAGCCGTCCTGGGGCTCTGCAGGAGATCCTGTCCCAGTGCTCATCCAACGCTGCACAGGACAAGCAGCCAGCTGGCTTCCTGGTGAAGGAGGAACCTACAGAAGCAGGTGACACTTACAATGCCGTTGGTGTGTTGATGGAGGAGGGGGGTGTGAGCAACCAAGTGGTTCAGCATCTCAAAGAGGACGCAACACACCTGGTCACCATTGTCCCTAACCAAGTAAGAGTACACTTCCTTAGGCATCTGCATCATTGGTGGCTGTGATGGGCACAGATGTGTGATAATGTGGACCATTGTGTTCCTCTGGTTCCGTAGGAATTGGTGGAGTCCAAAATACCATCTGGGAAGGGCTCAGTTGTTATGGTTCCTGTTACATCCAATCAGGAGCCTGACCCAAAACCATCATTTAAACTGGTCAGTTTTTTCTTAACTATTTTGAAAATTATTTTATGTTCTCTCTTCCCTACCTTAGCAACATTCTGTTTTCATTTCCCTCTTCTGACAACCTTGTAGAGAAATATACAAGTTTGTGTACCCATGAACATACAGTGTTAATTTTGAGCAAAGCACCTTAAAATGATGTAGTTCTAATTTTTCTAGTCTATAAAATACACCAGAAGAGGACGAGGAAGTTGTCACACACCTGGCTGTTCCTTCTCATATGTCACCCGTCACAAGCCGCCCTACTGTCCCGACTGTGGACAGCACCTTGGGGGCAAATGGGTACCTACCGTAAGTGTACACGTGGCCACTGAGGCGCATGTTTTCCATTTAGCAGCAAACGCAGTCTGGCCTATACTTAAGACAGAGATTTTGTCATTAATTGAAAGAGTTTCCTTATTTTCTTTATGTCAGAAAATCCCTCATTGCGACATGGTTGCACCATAGAAATGTTTGCATGTTTTGGAAAGGCAGAGTTGCACAGAGGAAACCTCAGAGGACAGCAGCCAGACCTTTTATACAGAACATATAATATTTAAAACACATTTAAAAAAAGAAATTGTATAAAATTCCATTTATATCAAACTCATTAGCTGTCCAACTGCATGTCCCTTAGGCTAAGAAAACTCAGGCCAAGACAGCTGCTCTTGCTGCCAAGCCATCTCCACGAAAACTGTTGAGGAGTGGCGGCCAGCATGGCGGTACCCACACAGAGCCCGTGATGCAACTCGTCGCCAAGTCAAGCTCTCTAGGGGACAAGAGGTCACAGTGGAAGGAAGTGGAGGTTATAGACAACCAACAGCTGGCCGCTCTGTGTGCCCCGCAGGGCAGGACCGCCAGAGGCCAGCAGCCAAGTGAAGATTCCAGTGAAATGAAGGAAGTGCAGCAGACAACTGTAAGCAAAGCACCAGCAGAGGGCAATGCGGACCTTGTGCTGCCGACTGCTGCGTGCAAGGCACCTGCCATGTGAGAAGATACAGCATTTATTATCTTTTACTGTTTATAGCATTCCATAATGAGCCCATTTATTTTACAGCTCATAACAGCTTGTGTAGTAAAATATTTTGTCATAATAAGTTTTTCATTGCATTTGTCTCTGCTTTTAGTTGCAAGTCTGCAGCACCAGTGTCCAGCGTGAGGACCAAAATAAGGGAGAAAAGTTCTGGATTGGTACCGAAACGACCTGTCCGCGCTATCCTTCCTGCCCCTACATCCACAAGTGAGAAAATTCCTTAGAAAACTTGTCAAAGCAATATTCTATAAATTGCAGGTTTGATTTCAGCAAATTAAAAGGGTATCTGATAAATATTTATACATTGCCTACACATTTTGACATATTTCAATCAATCAATCAAAGGTTTATTTGTCACGGATGAACAAAACAGCATAGCAGTGTTGTTACCACGAAAAGTTTTTGTTTCCAGGCATCCTCAGTATGAACATAAAATATGTAATATGTAGTAGGATAATAGAGAGATAAAATGTAGGAGGAGCCTGGAAGACTATATTTATGTTTATGTGGGAGGTTAAAGGCAAAAAATGAGGCAGCGTTCGATTAATTTCTTGAAAGTACATGCATGTCAACTCTTTAGTACAAGGGAACAGAATATTATGCTGATTCAGTGTAAAATGTGGAATATTTGTCACTGAGGCTGGCGTAGATCCAGAAAGTCAATACAGTTAGTTCTGCTATCATGTGAGAGTTATGTTCTTGTGAAACTTTGTGTTATTTGTATTAGATTAAATGTGTCAGTAGGAGAAAATGGGGTTGAGCAGAGTGCATAATTTTGCATCACCTATGGAAAGCTTATAACACACCTAAAGTTAAATTGAAAGTTTGTGCAAAAACTACAAGAAACAAGCTTTGGCAATAAATAAAGCACATGAAAGTAATTGCACAATATGCAACTTGTTCCTGCAGCATAGCTCTCTTGCTTTTTGAGTGTTGTGTCCAGTGGTTTGCAGTGCTGATTTGCTAATACCTATTGCATGGAAAATGCAGTGTTATTTTTAAATGCTTTGTAAAATTCAACTTCTTTTCAAGCTTTGCATACAATCAATTTGCCCTCTTATTCCGTTGATGTCTTAACTGTAATAGAGTAGGTCAAAGTTACCAGAACTAAATGCTAAAATTGTGTTGCGTATCAAACAGCCACTGTTTAAAGCAAACACAAGATATTGGTAATTATGATGGAACATCAGATGATGGTCTTCATCTTCGTTTTGGGATTAAATTATTCCTCCAAAAGTATGTGTTATGTAAATTGAGTTTATTCATCACACTGTATTCAAACAGACATTGCAGCAGAACTTTCTGTAGTAAATGTAGACAAGTTAAGGGGCATGTCAGGTCGGTAGAAGGTAATGGAACTGCCAAGAGACCAGTGCAGGGTGAGGAAAGTGCCCTGGCTGCACCCATAAGGTTTTGACCTTTCTGAAGTGCTGACAGAGCCAGGGTTTTAAATCTGGTTTGAACTCTTATCCACAGACTGTGTGGGCAGAGACTGAAAACCAGGCAGGCTGTTGGATCTTGGATTTACAGGAGAGGTCTGGTTGTATGAATTGTTCAGATAATAGGTGACAATTTGAGGAGTTTCTAGCAGAACTAAAACCAAACAGTCAGCATCTGTTGCTGTTCCGCAAAGGAGCTTTAACCATCTCTTTGCAGGTCCCGGGTCGCGGACTGCTTTTGTCCAGTGGGTGACAATGCCTTCTGATAAGGTCAAAGATATAGCAGTGTCAAAACTCAACAGTAAAGCAGGTAGACTCCTCCCCTTTCTGCTTTCCAGTTGCAAGTATCTTTGTAATGATTGTTTTAATTTTTGTTCTTTGTCAAATATTTAATGAAATATTTCATTGCTGTTAGCTAACCCTTCTCTGGAGAAGGTGTCAGGCCTGAAGCCCAGCACCCTCAAGCAACTCGGACATGTTGTCAAGTCCGTCCACCAGGAGCAGGTTTGTTCTGCTAATGAAGTAGCTTCTTGCTCTTCGATGTGTGGCTTGAAGCAAAAGTCATGTCCCAGGCATCTCCTGTGCATCTCTTGGTTTCTGATGTTAGGAGCGCTTCCTGTGGTTGCTTGTGCTAAGTTGTTTGTATGCTGTTTGCCAAATTGACAACAAACGTGCTGACAGAAGAGCTTTGAAGTTCTAGCGCTTGAGTTTGATTGACTGGCTGTCCAGATCAGTAGACACTGAGGTGTACATTGAGTTGTATCTTTTTCTTGTACCTGATTTTTGCAGACGCCCCCTGGAATGACCAATACCAATCAGTATATTGTGACTGATAAAGGGGTCAAGATCCTGTCTGTTGTGTCCTTCAAAAATACAGCCTCTACACTGGTAAGTGTACGTGGTTTACAAGGTTTGTGCAAAAGCACTGTAATCATTTCTTAACACATTTTTCTGTACCGATGTTAGGATCTGGGTCTATCCACGGCACGGGGCAGAGGCAAGTGTAAGAACCCAGCTTGTGACTATGTGTACAAAAACAGACACAAACCCCCTGTGTGCCCCACCTGTGGCTGGGAGCTCACCAAGAAGGTGACCAAGAACCCTGTGCTTACGGTCAGTCTTGCTTCCAACCTCATTGCACAACTCTGTCATATAATGCCAAATAATATCAATTTTTCGTACTCCGTTATAGTATGTCAAACCATTATAATTGTGCAGTGGATAATTTCTGAGACTGGCCATGGTGCGTCATTGGTGCATGTAGTACAGTAGTGTCAAAGGGTGGCCAGTCTTAGAACTAGCTGACTATAACATGTATATACTGGTACTTCAAAATATACCAGGCTATATACCCTATTAGTACTTGCTTTGATGTTGTTCATAAGTTTGTCCTCTGTGTGTGTTTTTTTTTTTTTTTTTTTTTTTTTTTGACAGAGTCAGCTGGAACCAGACTCACCAAACCTCCTGGACCCGTACCAGCCCCTCAGCTCAGCGCAGAAAGAGACCCAGCGACAGTCAACCCTGCAGCTGCTACGGCGGTCCATCCAGTTTCCGGAAAGCGAGGTGGAGCTTCAGGAAGTCATGACTCTGATCCAGGAGCTCAACAGCGCACAGGTGGTCCTGTCTGGCACTGAGGGGGAGGGTGGACTGGCCTTGGCTGTGGAGCAGAGTGGCTGGCCCCGCTTCTATGAGTCTGCTGCCCAGGAGTGCACCCTCTGCCACTTCCCTCTCTTCAAGGGTGGCCAGAGGTAGAAGCATCACGTCATTAGTCTTTTTATTTTTTATATATATTTTTTTTTTAGTCTTGTATTTGAGTTAAGTGCCATCTATATGTAATTTTGATAATATTTTGATTATGAAGCCCTCAGATTGGTGTGTGTGTGTGTATGCGTGTATGCAATATGACTCAATGTACTCTGTGTGTGACAGCTCTGTGGCTGGGCAGGAGGACTGCTGGCTGTTAACAGATTCACACATCCAGACTGCCACCATCCAACTGAAGATTTGCCTGAATCCCCAGTGTCTGGCGCTGCACAGTTTCTGTGATATCCACCCAGGTAGGCCAACCTCAGCACATCTTGGGAAAACGCTGTACAACCAGGAAACTGTGAGATATATATTCATTTTTAATTAATACCTTGAGCGAATTTCAGGGGGTCAAAGAAATTATTTGTGAAGTGAGAGTTTACTACACCATGAAAAATTAAAATGAAAGCATACATAGTAACACTAAAAGCACAATTAAATTAAAGCCAAATTAAAATAAATAAAAGTTTCACTGTCAGCCACTGTCAACCTTTATTATCCCCTGCTTAGTCTTGTCTACATTTTATCTCCTCTTGGTGCTGTTAGTAGTATGACCTCTTGCCTTCACTCTAGTGTTTAAAATTAACTAAACTGTAATTCCACTTCATATCACCTGTGGCCAATTTTGCACTCTAGGTCTTTTCAATGTGGGAAATAAGCTGCTGGTGAGCTTGGATCTTCTCTTCAGGATTCGTAACCAGATTAAGATGGGCCACAACCCGAACGAAGGTGCTCTGATGATTCTCAACAGCATCCAAAACCAGCCTGGTAAACACCACACAAAATCTAAATGGTTTTATCTTCTGTGGTCATATTTTGTCTTGTTCCAGTCTGATTCCATTACCCAGCATGCAACAGATGTTTGGAGTCATGGTCAGACATGTGCCTCTAAGCCCCATGTTTGCTCTCAGTCCACACACTCAGCTCCAAGGAGGTTTCTTACGTTCAAGAGCTGCTGTGCAACGGCTACTGGGCCTTTGAATGTCTAACACTCCGCGACTACAACGACATGATCTGCGGCCTTTGTGGCATTGTACCCAAGGTGGAAATGGCTCAGCGCAACACCAAAAACGTACTGCAGCTGAAGAACGTTGAGGTGAGACCTGAGGCCGACTGTGGAAGCTGAGGTTCTGGACTTGTGGCTTGGGACTTGTGCTTAAAAGGTGGTTTGTTTAAACTCAGGAAGTGCTCTAATTTTGTACACTTAGCCTAATTTACCTAATAAAATGTATCTATATAACCAGGGGAAAGTTTGACTTTGGACTGTGAAAGTGCAAAAACATTTGGTTTACAGTTAAATGAATTTATGCTTTTAAACATGAAGTGTATCATCTATCAAGCAGCTGGACTGGTTCTGCTATGGTGTGAATGCCATGAAGTTTCTCCTTCCTTCATAGTTCACATGGCCAGACTTTCAGGCAGCTGATGAAGTGAACGTAGACGATTTCTGGCTTACTATGGAAAGCGAAGCCATTGAGCAGGCGGCCTTTCCTTCCAGCATCCCCATCACTAAGTTTGATGCGTCCATCATTGCTCCCTTCTTTCCGCCTCTCATGAGGAACTCTGTCGTCATCAACACCGAAAAGGATAAGAACATATTTGATGTCACACCTGCAGGTACTGGGGCCTTGACTGAATTGTTTAATGTTCATTTTTAACCTTCATCCAAGTCTAAAACTGCCAATTACTGTGATATACCACAATGTCCTATAGAGATAATTCACTTGCATGTCATTTTTTTATTTTATTTTAAATAATTCAAGTAAATTGGTGACTCTAAATTACCATTAGCATGTATGTGTGTATGACTGAAATTGGTGGCTGTGATTCTCCTGTAATGGACTGGTGCCCCATTCAGGGTGTCCCTGCCCTGTCTTATGCCTTATGGTTCAAAGCTCTGGATCCCTGCAATGGACATCCAATATTGATCATAGATAAATAAATGGATTATGGTGTAGTTTGGTTATGACTTTGGAAACGCTGACGGTGTGTTTGAATTTTCCGGAGACATTGCTTGCTCCATCCACTGAAGTCTCAGGTCAGACTTGAAGAGAAGTAATATAGCAGAACTGTGTGTTTCAGGTGACCCGTCGGCACTGGTTCGACTGATCCATGAGGGAGCTCTGAAGCCAGAGCAGATCCAGGGCCACAGCATAGAAGAGCTTAGGATGATCTTGGAGCGTTGTAGCATCCCCTTTGAGCCCGAAAGCACCAAGGTATGGACCTGTTAAGAAACACAGACTGTATAGCTTTTAAAATTGTCCAGATTTTTATTTCAAAGGAAAGTGTTATTAAAGTATGATTAGATTTTAAAGTGTCTATAATCAGTTCTTTAATGATTTCCCATGGTACACAGAGATATGTTTGTTTTTCATGCTGTGGTGATAAGAGGGATAGCGGGTGGTATGTATATGGTTTGTGAGTCTTTTTTGTGAAAAGCCCTCAGACCCATAGAGAAAATACTTAGATTTTTGGGGACAGGCAGTTTCTCTGTATTGAGGAAACCATATCCAAAGACTGAAGTTTGTATTTTTGTTGCAAACATATCTACATAAAAATGTTGATCATTGTTGTTTTTAATTTTCAGTCATTCACTTATATTCACTGCAAAACAATATATAAAGTTTCATTTTCTTATAGAGAAATGCACGAAAGTGCTGGTGATGTGTCGTTCACCAGGTTGTGATTTGCATTCTTATTTGTTACAGTATGTAGTTTGTTCCTGATCTGTCCCAGGGCCAGTTTGAATGAGCTACTGATGACAAATGGTTTGAACCTATAATGCACTTCCACGGAATTAGCTCACTCTCGTTTCCCAAAAGTCATTTCCTGGCATCCCTTGTCTGAATCGGACCTTCTACTAATAAACACCCTCTCCTCTTACTGTTACCTACTGTACTGTGGCCAGACAGGGGTTTCCTACATGCCTAAGTAATTCTGCCGTGACAAATGTTACATTAAATGCTTTTCTTTTGAATTTAACTTCTGTGATCATGACACAAACCATTGCTTAGGGACAATAAAATAACCAACTTCTGGTAACCAGGTATTCTTAAATAGAGGTTTGAAAACTCTTGAGGGAGAAGTTCACTTGCAGAGCTTTGACCTTTCAGTTATGGTCCGGCCTTCTGGAGATTGTTCACCTCTGAAATGTTGTATTTCCTCATAAAAGTTTCAGTCCTTGCAAATTCTGACACTTGCTTTTGTCCTGAACTTTCTTACTCATTCTCTGCAGTGACTCGGTTTTCTGCTGAAATGTGGAGTGGATCCAATTCCCTCGGTACCATAGTAGACAAGAGTTAGAATGACCCCAATAAATCCCCAGTATGAGAACTCCTAATGGCAGTGGATGAACCATCCTGTTCTCTGCAAGGTGTGGAAAGACCTCCATCAATAGGTCTTGCCTTCATCACGTTCAAACCTTCGTGCCTATCAGCTGAATATGCATGTGAGATATTTTTGATGCCTTTGACTCATAGATGAGTCTAATTCCTTCAAATAAATTCATTTAAAGGTCATCCAAGTGAGATTCTGACATGAAAAGATGACTTGCGTGCTGCGGCAGCAGGCCCAGATATGCATCTGTGGTTTAAAAAAAAATGGAGCAAGAAAAAGTTTTGACAGAAATGAACCGATAATGATGGCCTGCTGTGGTTTATTACCTTTGTATGCTCTGTATACACAACCCGCACAAACATGCCATGGGCTGGAAGAGCAGTGTTGTGTAACTGAAATTTGAGCAACTCTGGGACTGTGCGCTTTCTCTTAAGCTTGGTCCTGAGTGGCCGTTCGCGCTTCACACCATGCGGGCTGCTATTAATGCGTTGAATTCGTGATGTGGTCATACCCTCTTTGGACACTTTTCAGTAATTTCTGGGTCTTATGTAAACACAAGAAGAAAGCATGTTAAGAATTTTATGGACAAATGTTATCCAGGGCAATTACTTTTTTCCTTTTTTTTTCCCCTCTGAGAAGACTGATGGAGGTAGAATACGCAGCTGCCTGGAATGTTGAAGCAAATTACGAATGAATGCAGTCTCATTTTTGTTCACCTGTGTGCTATGATGATGACTCTTCTGCGCTCAGTGGACCTCCCATCTCATGTAAACTTCTTCACACTCATTACTGTGTGAATTTCATCTCCCCAGGGCCAGATGATGGGCTTGGTGTGTGCGCTCTATGGCTATGTACAGAATGGCTTTATCTCCTCCTCCCAGCCCCCTGCTCACCTGACTGCCGGCAAGCTGTACAAGGTGTGTCCGCACCAGGTAAGACCTGTTGCAGCGCGCCAAGCCACCGTGGATCAGCTAATCTAAGCTTTCGTTTACATTATCATGTAGGCAGGGGGACACAATTTATTCTGAAAAAGTTGAAAATGCAGATCCCTCGTGAGTCAGCAGCGTGTCCAGTGCTGAGATATCGGCCCTGTGTCGCGAATCACAGTGGAAAGCAGCAGCCTTCTGTTTCCTGTCCACCTAAGCATCAGCCCTCTCAGCAAACACCGCAATGCTTGCCCTGCCTCTAGCAGCTTGGTCTCTCACATGTTCTTCTTCAAGTGTGGAAGATGAGTAACAGTTTTCCAAGCCTGAGGTAGTACACCGGTGTGTGAGGTTGGCATGCGTCAGGCAGTTTATAGGCGTTGAAGCAGACGGCGGACCAAGCTGCACAATGACTGACCAGCTCACTTATGTCTCTGCCCCCAGGTGGTATGCGGATCCAAGTACATGGTAAGGGGAGAGAGTGCTCGCGATCACGTCGACCTGCTGGTGTCATCCCGGTATTGGCCGCCTGTGTATGTGACAGACTGTGCCCGCCAGGTGGCACTTTGCACTGATGTCCAACACCCTGACCTGGCGTGGCAAATGTGGGGCAAAAACCAGGGCTGCTTCTCTGACCCCATGGGTGAACCAGAGGTGGGTTCTTCAGAGGCAGCCACTCACAGCATAACTTCTGATCTTGTTTGGTCAGCATTTGACAGTTAAACATAGCTCAAGCACAGTTTGGACTTTTACATTTGTTTATTTAGCAGAAGCTTTTCTCCAACGTGATGTACAATGATCATAACATAGTATTCAGTAACATCTTTGCTGAAAGTGACTTGTAGTGCTAGATGCTCTGCACTTAATTCTCTACAATGACTGACTGATCCATCTATACATCAGATCATTTTAACACACCCATAAACATAAACTATGGGTAATTTAGACTCAATACACCAAAAATACACATCTTTGCACTGTGGGGGTATCCCATGCAAACACAGCAATAACATGCGAAGGCAGCACTGACTAAACATGGATCAAACCATTGTTGTATCACACCATCATGGTACTGTGTGTGTAGTTCATGATACCTTGAAACTTTATTTAACAGCCTAGATCTTCCCAGAAAGAACTAACAAAGTACTTTACAGACAGTGAAGACTAGACAGCAGGAGAAGGTGACAGTGTTTTTTTTTTTTTTTTTTTTTTTTGTACAATGGCTGTAGGTGGTATGATGGAACTGGCTGGGCAGAATTGTATATGACATTACTGCTTTTGGATAAGGTTCCTCTTCAGAATATCTCAAATATGATGTCAGTGTTTATTAAAAGAATTTAGGCATCACTATCACTACATTTCACCTGGCAAGTTTTTGCCAGTATTACCATTTAACAGCTGGTACCTATTATATTATGTTTGTGTTTATATATATATATATATATATATATATATATATATATATATATATATATATTTTAAACAGCTCAAGGGCTTTGATGCGTCCTTGTGCTGAAGATCAATTCCAAGATCACTCCAAAATAATAGTTCTTTCCGATAAGCAGTTGCTTGAACAAGCCTAAACAAGGGTTTCAGGAAGCAGATTTTTTAATCAGAAATCTTGCTCTGCTTCAGATAAACTCTGCGGCATACAAAATCATGCCGTTTCTCACAGTAAAACAACATTCCACCACAGAGCCAGCTAGTCTGCGAGTAATTTAGCAGGTGTGTGATCTCAGACACCGTGTCTCTTCTTAATCCAAAAGAATTATGAAATGTGTTCTATCGGAAACTTCTTTGGTACGATAATAACATTTTTTTTTTCTAGGGTAACCCCATATGTTTGCAAGCACTGTACTCCTAGTTAGTTTTGAGTGCACAAGGTACCAAGGATGGAAAATTTGGCTGTCAACTGAGTAGAAATAAGGTTATCATAGGAGAGGAAGTTTGCCACCATTAATTTCTGTTTGACCCATACAGAAACATGATGGAGAGTCTGTGCCGGAAGTGTAGGGTTTTAGGCAGAGGGCTCTCTGAATGGGATGTCAGCCTGTTGCTGCCATAGCACATTTCTTTACTCATAAATTCTCACAATTAAGAGTCACCAGTTTGCCTGAGATGCACCTCTTTGGACTGTGGAAGGAAACGAGTGCAGCTGGCAATAACGCCTGTAAACACTGGGATATCATGTAAACTCCACACAGACTGAGCCACGTTTGAACGCATGTCTGAACTTGCAGCTTAGTGAGACTCCATCATTACCTGCTGCACCACTGTGCTGTCCATTGTTTGAAATTCTGCTAGTAGCTTTAAGAGAATGCCGGTTTACTTTGCAAAAAGGATCAAGCCTTGCGGTTTATTTCTCCGTTCTTCACTGTGGATCTTCTCCCTCCAGTATGTGTCCTGTGCAGAACTCCAGGATCAGCAGTACAACATGGACCTGTCTGGGGTCGAGAGCTCCCCGGTGCACCCTATCACCAAGTCCTCATCCCGTTGGATCATGCAGCCCAGAGAGGCAAGCGATGGGGACCCTGAACTTCGCCACCACTCTATAGCCCTCTGCCAGGAACTAGAGCCATACTGGAGCCTCATTGCTGCCCAGCAAGAGGGTGAACTGGAAGGCGGAGCCACCTCCGTGCGCAGCAGGCCCCTTGTGTTTGAAAATGCTGCCTACTATTACCTCTACAATCGGCTGATTGACTTCCTGACCAGTAGGGACATTGTCAACCAGCAGATCAGCGATGTATTGCAGGGCTGCCAGCCCGGAGAGGTGGTTATCCGGGACACCCTGTACCGCCTGGGCGTGGCACAGATCAATACGGAGATAGAGCCACGGACAGTGCCAGAGGAGGGGACCACTGTGTCATAGAGGAAGAGTATATGTACCCTGTGTCTGACATTTCAGAAGCTCTCCATGTACAGGCTGGGGAATATTGCACTTTTAATCAAGCCATAGGTCAAACTGAGTAACTGAAATTTTGATCCGTTTTGACTTATTTGAGGAAAAATACTGCCAACAGTGCTCAGCTCATTGTTTGAATTGCCAGAGAAACACTTTTATGTATCCAGTTGTCCTTGTGTAGCTCATGGGTTCACACTAGAGAACTCACAGGTTTAGTGACAATCTTTTGGGGAGGCAATGATCTTCCAGCTGTAGTTTCTGAAAATGCAGCTCCCAGAGTTCACCCTTGGTTTTTTTATTTTTTATTTTTTAAAAACACTGTGATGCACATGGCCCGAAAGAACAGCGCAGACGTCATGAGTTAAATTGCATCAGACTTCAGACCGGCTTCTTCCAGAATACCCTTCTGCTTGTCAGGATCTGCCTGCACTCGTCCTCTCAGATGCTGCCACATTCCTCTGTCCTGCAGGGCCTCATCCACTTGGCATGAGAGGGATGGTGACAGAGTACCGATGCTGAGGCAAGGCGCTGCGTCAACTGTGAGGCAGCTTTTTGGGTTACCCCAGGGCCGGATGGGCAATGCTTTAGATTTTAGGTCACAATTGGAACTGTGACAATTTCTCTTTTTTTGGACAAAACTCCTATGTGGAGTCAAATCTGGGTACAATATTGTAATTAGGCCTAACATTGACATTTGTGGCTGATAATGAAGTTCAAAATCTGGCCACCTCAATTCTAATTTTTAAAGTACCAAAGACCAATCTGTTGATTTTAACTCATGGCTAAGTGTAAATACATAGGAGTGGTAAACAAAATGAAATTGATGAAGTGGCAGGGGCATTACAGTTCTTCATGAGCATTGTTTTTGGCAGCTGTTTTGTACAGTCACATCGAACATTGAACTCCATCCTCCCTGGAGGTTATGGGCTAAGGGCCAGCCAATCTGTTTGGTGCCACCAAGGGACGTGACTTCCTTTACTCTGATGTGAAAGAGGTGCGAAAGGTAGCAGTCCGGTGACTTCAGTCTCCAATAGCGTTTCTCCTCCTCCCGATGTGACTCTGCTCCTGAAGGCTCTGTTGATGTACCTTTTCTGCTGTAGTTGTCACCCCAGCAGGACTCAAAATGGGGTCCAGCCTGTGCTGTAGATGACCAACAGTGACCTCCTTGATCCATTGCACCCTGCATATCCCCCAAAACCCAATGTCTACTGTTTGCACCATACTGTGCTTTTTGAATGACCGAGTATTAAGGGAGTGTGAGACTTTCACCTTTGTCGGCTGTTGGAAAATTTGAGTTTGTTTTCCTGTAGTCGAGTGTGAGAATAAGACTTCCTAAAAAGATGAAATGAAGATAGATGATCACACTTACTGTGGCTCGTGGGAGTTCCTGATCCAGTTTCCCGTATTATTACTTCCCGGAGAGGGTGGGCCCAAACCAGTTGGAGCAGCTCTACCTCTAGATGGGGGGGGGGATTTAAAAAAAAAAAAAAAAAAATATATATATATATATATATATATATATATATATAGAGAAGAGAGAGAGAGGTGGAGCTGCTCCAACTGGGGAGATATATATATATATATAAAAGCAAACAGGGCAAATCTCTTCTTGTTAAAATTAAAAACTGATCCAACAAAAGGAGACGTCTCAAGTTTGCTTTTGAAATTTTACATTCTTTTTATTTTTCCTTGTAACTTAAAACGAGCAAGTTTCTTTGTGTGTGTGTGTGTGTGTGTGTGTGTGCACACGCATGTATGTGTACTGAAGGTCTCTGCTTCTGTAATTTTGTCTTTTATTGTTAGCAAATCACCTGCTGAATTGCAGATGGGGGGGCAGAAAACCATTTTTATCCAAGAGTGTGAACAGAGGCTTAGTGGGAAATTTTCCCTCCTGTGCAAAACCTCATCCAACTTCCCCTTTTGTTGCTGGCAACTGTCCTGTCTCTGCCTGTCTTTGTGTACTTGGTAACGTACTCGGTCAGTCTGGGTCAGCCTGGATTCACCGGTGATGGGGAGACTCATCCCTGCCTTCTGTGAAGGGACTCGAAGACGTTTTACAGTGTTCCTGTGTCGCGTGACAGCGCGAGCCAGCGGGAATCTCTGTTATGAAAAATAAACCTGCGTTTGACCACATGACCTCTGCTGCTCTCCTTCTGTGCGCGTATCTTCCAAAGTACCAGTTGAGTGTGTTCATGTTTATCTTCCGCATCCCGCTTCCTCAATGCCACCCATACTGCACGGAGGTTATAACAACGCTTTTCTCTGAATCCCCAAAACACTGCTTGGTCTGTTTGGGCAATATCTCCATTTTGTTTCCCAGGCCTGCAAATCTGGAAACGGCACATCCTTCCTGAACAATGCACTTTCTCATAGCTTCTGCTTTTTCTAAATGTTGCTAGGCTCCCAGGGGCTGTTTATGGTCGGACTGCTTTTCACAAAGGAGGGTTGCGGTGAATAGAAGGATAAGCTCACCATGTGGGCCTCAGCATAACCTCCTCTTCTGAGCTTAGAGTAGCAACACTGCTGTGAACACTTAAGTTTAGGAAGAAAGAACAAACCAGCCTCACAGAATTGAAAATATGGTTTGATGGAATATAACAACTGCAAATATGATACAGTTTAAACTGTATGTCTAATCAAGCATGGAAATCTGCATTTTTACTTTTCTTGCTATGTCTGTAGCTACGTCTACAGCTTTTTGTGCAGATTTGTATATAATGCACGAGTCCTTGGGTAGGTGACTGCTGGGGGGCAGAGACAATGCTCCAGAAGGAAGGGAAGATGTATGCATGCGCTGGCACAAATTCACAGCTACAATTTGGAGCATTTATTTGCTTTAGTATATTTACTGTAAAAATAGAGGGGAAGTACATTCTTCTTCTTTCGGCCGCTCCCGTTAGGGGTCGCCACAGCGGATCAAAAGCTTCCACTTCCTCCTGTCCTCTGCATCTCTCTCCATCACCCCCACCACTTGCATGTCCTCCTTCACCACATCCATAAATCTCCTCTTAGGCCTTCCTCTCTTCCTCTTGCCCGGCAGCTCCATCCCTAGCATCCTTCTCCCGATATATCCAGGATCTCTCCTCTGCACATGTCCAAACCAACGCAATCTCGCCTCTCTGACTTTGTCTCCAAACCGTCCAACCTGGGCTGACCCTCTAATATACTCATTTCTAATCCTGTCCATCCTCGTCACACCCAATGCAAACCTTAACATCTTTAACTCTGCCACCTCCAGCTCTGCCTCCTGTCTTTTGGTCAGTGCCACCGTCTCCAACCCATAAAGCATAGCTGGTCTCACTACTGTCTTGTAGACCTTCCCTTTCACTCTTGCTGGTACCCTTCTGTCGCAGATCACTCCTGACACTCTTCTCCACCCACTCCACCCTGCCTGCACTCTCTTCTTCACCTCTCTTCCATACTCCCCATTACTCTGGACTGTTGATCCTAAGTATTTAAATTCCCCCACCTTCGCCAACTCTATTCCCTGCATCCTCACCATTCCTCTGTCCTCCCTCTCATTCATGCACATGTATTCTGTCTTAGTCCTACTGACCTTCATTCCTCTTCTCTCTAGAGCATATCGCCACCTCTCCAGGGTCTCTTCAACCTGCTCCCTACTCTCACTACAGATCACAATGTCATCTGCAAACATCATAGTCCACGGTGCCTCCTGTCTGATCTCATCTGTCAACCTGTCCATTACCATTGCAAACAAGAAAGGACTCAAAGCTGATCCTTGATGTAATCCTACCCCCACCCTGAAAGCATCCGTCACTCCTACTGCAGACCTCACCACTGTCACACTGTCCTTGTACATATCCTGTACCACTGTTACATACTTTTCTGGCACACCCGACTTCCTCATACAATACCACAGCTCCTCTCTAGGTACCCTGTCATATGCTTTCTCTAAGTCCACGAAGACACAATGCAACTCCTTCTTACCTTCTCGGTACTTCTCCATCAACACCCTCAGAGCAAACAACGCATCTGTAGTACTCCTTCTCGGCATGAAGCCATACTGCTGCTCACTAATTGTCACCTCCCTTCTTAACCTAGCTTCCACCACTCTTTCCCATAACTTCATGCTATGGCTGATCAGTTTTATCCCTCTGTAGTTACTACAGCTCTGCACATCACCTTTATTCTTAAAAATAGGTACCAGTACACTTCTTCTCCACTCCTCAGGCATCGTCTCACTTTCCAAGATTCCATTAAACAATCTGGTTAAAAACTCCACTGCCATCTCTCCTAAACACTTCCATGCTTCCACAGGTATGTCATCTGGGCCAACAGCCTTTCCATTCTTCATCCTCTTCATAGCTGTCCTAACTTCCTCCTTGCTAATCCATTGCACTCCCCTATTCATAGTCCCTACATCATCCAGTCTTCTCTCTCTCTCGTTCTCTTCATTCATCAACCCCTCAAAGTACTCTTTCCATCTGCTCAACACACTCTCCTCGCTTGTGATTACATTTCCATTGCTATCCTTTATCACCCTAACCTGCTGCACATCTTTCCCAGCTCGGTCCCTCTGCCTAGCCAATCGGTACAGGTTCTTTTCTCCCTCCTTAGTGTCCAACCTGTCATACAATTCACCATAAGCCTTCTCTTTAGCCTTTGCCACCTCTCTCTTCGCCCTACGCCTCATCTCCTTGTACTCCTGTCTACATTCTTCATCTCTCTGTCTATCCCACTTCTTCTTCGCCAGCCTCTTCCTCTGTATACTCTCCTGTACTTCTTCATTCCACCACCAGGTTTCCTTGTCCTCCTTCCTCTGTCCCGATGCCACACCAAGCACCTTTCTAGCTGTCTCCCTTACCACTTCTGCTGTAGATGTCCAGCTCACTGGTAACTTTTCACTGCCACCCAGTGCCTGTCTTAATTCCTCCCTGAACTCCACCTTACAGTTTTCCTTTTCCAACTTCCACTATTTGATCCTTGGTTCTGCCCTCACTCTCCTTCTCTTTTTGATTTCCAATGTCATCCTACAAACCACCATCCTATGCTGCCTAACTACGCTTTCCCCTGCCACCACTTTACAGTCTACAGTCTCCTTCAGTCTGGCCCTCCTGCATAAGATATAATCCACCTGTGTGCATCTTCCTCCACTCTTGTACGTCACCCTGTGTTCCTCCCTCTTCTTAAAATACGTGTTTACCACAGCCATGTCCATCCTTTTTGCAAAATCCACTATCATCTGACCTTCTGCGTTCCTCTCCTTGACACCATATCTACCCATCACCTCCTCATCTCCTCTGTTTCCTTCCCCAACATGTCCATTGAAATCCGCTCCAATCACCACTCTCTCTCCCTCAGGTACACTCCTCGCCACTTCATCCATATCACTCCAGAATTCTTCTTTCTCATCCATCTCACACCCAACTTGTGGGGCATATGCACTAACAACATTCAGCATCACACCATCAATTTCCAGTTTCATAACCATCACTCTTTCAGACACTCGCTTCACCTCCAAGACACTCTTTACATACTGTTCCTTCAGGATAATCCCTACCCCGTTTCTCCTCCCATCCACACCATGGTAAAACAGTTTAAACCCCCCTCCGATGCACCTAGCCTTACTCCCCTTCCATTTGGTCTCTTGCACACACAATATATCAACCTTCCTTCTCTCCATCATATCTGCAAGCTCTCTCCCTTTACCAGTCATACTACCAACATTCAAAGTTCCTATCCTCACGTCCACTCTCTTAACCTTCCTCCTCTCCTCCTTCCTCCTGACATGCCTTCCTCCTCTCTTCCTCCTTCTTTGGCCAGCAGTAGCCCAATTTCCGCCAGCACCCTGTCGGCTAGCAGTGCTGGTGGCAGTCGTTGTTAACCCGGGCCTCGACTGATCCGGTTTGGAAATTTCTATTTTTGTCTGCATATTTAATTTGGCAAAAATTTTTACACCGGATGCCCTTCCTGACGCAACCTTCTCCATTTCCGGGCTTGGGACCGGCACAAAGACATGCACTAGTTTGTGCATCCCCTTGCGGCTGGATTCATCCCCTTGCGGCTGGATTCCGCATACATTATGTGGCCAAAAGTATGTGGACACCCCATGTGTGCCTATTCCAAAGCCATGGGCATTAATATGGAGTCCCCTCCCTTGCCGCTATCAGCCCCCACTGTTCTGGGAAGGCTGTCCACCAGATTTTGGAGCACAGCCATGGGAATTAATGCCCATTTAGCCACAAGAGCATCAGTGAGGTCAGGCAAGAAGCCCTGGCTCACAGTTGGTCGTTCCAGTTCATCCCAAAGATGTTGAGGTCAGGGCTCTGTGCAGTGGTTCTTCCACACCAACATGAGCAAACCATGTGTTTATGGAGCTCACTTTTTCCTTGGAGGGGCACAGTCATGCTGGAACAGAAAAGGAGCTTCTCCAAACTGTAGCCACAAAGCTGGAAGCACACAATTGTCTAAAATGTGTTTGTACACTGTGTGGGTGAGGCTCAAACAGCTCAGCTCAACCATTAGAAGGGGGCGTCCATACTTCAAGCGATTTAGTGTATGTTGCTGCAACAGAGCATAAGACTCAAGGCTTAACATTCAAATTAGGAGTCTCTGTCCATCACTTACACCACATGCAATAATATTTTCTTCATCCTTTGTCGTGCCACACTTCTCACCAGAACATCGCAGTCTACTGGGAAGAAGTATGGGAGATGGAGGGAGGCTGTGAACCACTGCTGTGGAATCAGTTGCTGTTCACGTTTACTTGTTAGTTTGATTAGTTAGCCCGGGCCTTACGAAACCCATTTCCCATTAAACATAAAATTGACATGCATAATAACCTTAAACATTGTTGTGTTTAAAAAAGAGGTAAAACATAAAAATGTTCATCTTGTGTCCCCATGTACAAATTCACACACACTTGACATCCCTGTGCCTTTTATTTTTACACACAACATCCAAAAACAGATGTGTTCAAGAATGAAAGCATAAATAAATATTGTTTTGTTTTATAATATGCAGCATTACTAAGTGAAACTTGAAGTTACAACAAATTTAGTTCTTCAAGTAGTAAAAGTGAACATAACAGCAAAAGAAAAGACGTATATGTGTGGATGACAGGATTTTCCAACTCGATGCTCATGCCCCAGCTACTGAACTGAGTCAGCAGAAGTCTGGTTAGGTTTATTGTTTGTCTTTCACTGTCAAAAATTAGATACGTCCCAACAATCTTCATGATTTCCATTATTAATCTGGTGAACCACAGTGTCCCGCGGTCTCTTGCTGTCCCAACTCCAGACGTGAAGGCCCTGGACCGCTGTGCGGCGGTGTCTGTGTTTACTCACAGAGGTCAGGTCCTGTGTTTTGAGGATGGAAGATGTTGGTAGCTTTCTGATTCGCAGTGTTTGTTCTTTCTTGAAAATATCAACAACTTCCCTTTTGCTGTATGCAAATAATTGGTGAAAAAGAGGAGCAAGTCGTGTTCGAGTTCCACAGACGGGCCAAATGTTTAGTCTCCGTCAGAATTTTTCCAAACAGCTGAAACTGTCACGGGGTGTGGAGGCAGCCGCTAGTCATCCCTCTTGGGGGATTGTGTCTGACACCAGCGGGCTGTGGGCCGAGGCAGCTCTGAGGCCTCTGGCGGGATCCGGACGGGCGGCCGGGAACATCTGATGGGGAGGAGAAGCACAACACTGTCAGCGCTTCACAAAACTGAGGCATCACTGCCTGGAGTCTCCCTGAACTCCACGTTTCCACAAGCCTGTGGCTGGAAGCCAACGCCATTTTTACAAGTTAGTTTAATTCTCAAAGAGGGATTTCCCCAAGATACTTGGAATGAATGGAATGAATTATGGGAAAATGTTAAACTTTGTACTTTCAGTATTGAAAAGCTGGCAGCATTTGATCACATCTTGCATCGAGGAGTTTTTCCAGGTCACAGTCCCAAAAATGACATCTATGTCAGCGCTGTATTTACTTAAGTAAATGCAGTACTTGCACGTTAATGAAGTCGTGGTGGCGGAGACCCTGGTCCACTCTAGGTTTTGGTTCTCACCTGCAGGAGTCCCGTCTGCCGAGACGGCAGATCCGCGGGCTATCCCTGCACTGACACCGGCATGATTTTGGGTGTCTGTGCATGCTGGGAGGGCAGTTGGTCCGACAGACACAGCCGCACTGCTCCGGGTCCCAGTTCTGGTTGGGGGGGCAAACCCCAGGAGTCGGTTGCTCCTTACACATGCACTGGCAGGACCCCTCATCTAGTGTCCGACTGGGTCCACAGCTTGCCTCCGTGAGCCCATTCTGACACATGCACTTGCACTGCTCTCGGTTCAGAA
The DNA here is from genome assembly GCA_018136845.1 of Heterotis niloticus. Classification (NCBI taxonomy): domain Eukaryota; kingdom Metazoa; phylum Chordata; class Actinopteri; order Osteoglossiformes; family Osteoglossidae; genus Heterotis; species Heterotis niloticus. The sequence goes on from CM030890.1 coordinate 29,651,583, forward strand.
CCTTGTTTGGGCCGCAGAGGGCCAGCAGTGCGCCGTCCAGTCGCTCTAAATGGTTAAGGTCAGGAGAGAAGAAAAGGGGTTCTAATTTCTTTATAGCACAGTGCATGTGAGGTGAAGATCCAAAGGCTGTTTAAATTGACTCGTCCCTTCGCCGATTATTTCATGCAGAATGACCTATGATGTGCGACCCATTTACACTGCTGGGTATTTTACCGCGGCAACTTGGGGTAAAGTATCTCGTGCAGTGGAACTGTAGCAATGCTGTGGGCAAAAGCTTGAACCTTAGCAACCAAAAAGCTTAGAAAGAGAAATTATGTCAGAACTGAATGGCTGCTTCTTCTGCAAATACGTCACGTGTCAGCTTTATCTGCATGTCTTTGTTAAACGGTCTCCACTGGGGAGGTGCGGTCCCGCTCACCAAGCTCTTTGGCAGAGACTGGACTCGAGTTCTTTGACACACACTGGCAGTCAGTTGGGTCCCACACCATCTCTGGGCTGCAGGAAACATCTGGGGGAGAACATCTGGCCAGCAGAAAGAAGCAAACCTGGGGTAAGAACAGGTTAAAAGCAGCATTGCACCCCCCTTGTTCCCTCTCGGTTACTCACTGGAAGAAGTGAGCTGTGGCAGCCCGTCTCCTAATGCTGTGGAGGGCCTCCTTGGGCTGGCATTCGCAGGCTGTGTGGTTGACAAAGGTCACCATCACGATGGAATGTTTCATCTCCACAGGGGACAACTTGGACAGCTGTGCGGTGGAGTGGATCACACAAAATGAGCGAATCCAGGCTTTGTGCCCTTGGCAGGTCGGAGGTTCACAGACTTCAAGTCTGCGACGGACACCATCTGGCGATCGGCTTCCTCACCGTCTTTTGGACGAGGTTCTGCGCCGTTGCAACGCACTCCTGACCCTCGTGAGCGCAGCAGCCACCGCAGCGGTGCACAGAGACGCAGTGAGGCTTGAACAAGCTGCTCGTGCTCTCGGGGTGCTCCTTCACCACCTCCACAAACTTCTCCCGGGGATTGCAGGCCGTGCGCTGCATCTCACTGAGGATGGCTGGAAGGCACGGGAGACAAAGGACATGAAATGAAGGCCTTGCCTGACAGATTCTGCCCATAAATTCCTCAGGTGGAAGAAGCTACACTGCTAAAGGATGGCGAAGGTGGTGGACTTAAGCACTAAAGGAGTGTCCGCTATCGTACTGATTTTATAAATTTTGCTACTGCAGGGAAAACTGATATTCCAGGTAACAAAAAAAACCTAGAATTCCGTGTTCTGCGGTATTTTGTACTGTACTTTCTATAAACTGTGGTTTTGTTCCACTTTGGCTAAACTCATGCAAAGTGGTCGCTTTCTGTGACCTTTTTTTGCTGAATAACATCTGTTGTCTGGAGAGAAAAGAGCAGTTTTTGAACAAATTAAAGTTGCTAGCAAAAGGTCATTTGGAACCATCTGTGGCAACCGCTATTCCCGGTGTGCTCCTTTGTATCCATTGTTCAGCTTTTAAAGTGTTTGTGTTGTACTTTGGATGATATTTGAAGGTTATCTGTAGCTCCTCCGTAGTTCCACCAACTTCTCGGCTTTAAATCCCTTTCTTTTTTTTTTTACCTGCTGCTAAATATGGTTAAGCTGAATATACAACGACCAAAAACACGTGGCCTCACGCTGTCTTATTGCTCAGTTGGTTATTATTTATTCACCAAGCTGGTATTTTTTTACTGAAATCCAAAATTTGCTGAATTCAATTCCAAAGCAACGGATATAGCTGCTGCACTACATGCAATGGTACCACTACAGGTAAACAAAGGACTTTATGTGGTTTTGGGGTTGAAGGTAAACAGGTATTTCTTTTGAAGTTAAAATTTAAGTGTGTATATAAGTGTTAACTCTCTTGAACAGATCCTCACCTTTTATGGGGTCAGCTGTGGGGTTGCCCGTCTCACGGGGCGTCCTCCCTAGGGCCTTCTCCGCCAGGGGTTGAGAGGGGGTCCCTAGCGAAGCTTGCCGGAGGCAGTGGTGCACCAGGCTGTAGTCGGGGTAGAGGAGCTCCAAGAGCTCATCCATGCTGGTCACGTACTCCAGCCAGGTCTGCATGCTGTCCATCTGGGCCTGGCGGGAAATGGACACCATTGCTGCACACCTGGACTTGTCATTTTGGCCCTGGGCGTGTGACTTTAGCATCCATGTTGGGTCTACTGCTGAAGTTCACCCCCAGTGTGTGCGGGCATGTGTGTATAACTAAAATTACGAAAAGGATCACCTGTCAGCAAGGTTGCTTCCTGCGCCAAAAACGTCGAACAAGGGTTTTCCATCTAATTGAAATTAAAATCATCGCGTTCATCATGATTTTGTTTTTCTGTGACCACTGAGTATGACAGCAGGGACCACACCAGTTCCGGGCTGGGGGATGTTTAAACCTGTATGCTTTCCAGACAGATGGTGCCGATTTGTGCCACATTTGCCCACGCAAACAGCTCCTATCTCAGTTCCAGGATGTTGATGTCATTATCAACTGCGGCTTATGCCACAGAAGGATGCTGATCTTCATGCCGATCACATTTGATCAGGAAAAGAAAAATCACAAGTGCAGTGATGAATAAGAGGACTGTTGGCTCAGTATTTGTCTGCTGGCCACAGGAAATGCTCAGTCAGACATAATACAGTGGCGTGCAGATGTTAGTGGCACTCATATGTCAAATTCAGAGCTTCTGTGGAACTCTCTGGATTTTGTTTCTGATCTGCTGTTTTTTTTCTAGCTCTCGTCATAATGGGAGGAGAGGTTTTCACTGCGGGGGTTACCAAGGAGCGTGCCGAAACAAACATGGAATGCGGCGACGTCGTGAGTAGCTAAGCTTCAAGGCTGCATCTGACCTGCGCTTGTATGCAGTGCAGCTATTGGTGCTGTGTGTGACTGCGGACTGTGGGGGAAAGTTCCGGGTCAGAGGCCTCGGCCCCCACTCAGAGTAAAGAAAAGTGCATTTCATAACTGACAAAGCTGTAAATACAAACACGGGATTCTTGAGTCAAAGGCAGTTTGGGCAAAAACACCTTTTAAGCATAGCGGTCAAAACCGGCAACCTATGGATGGTCACCTTTGGACCTCTTGTGTGTGGGACAACTGGCAAGTGACAGAAAAGGCTATGCTTATGATCCCACCTGGGTCCTTATTTTACAAGCATCCTTATGCTAAGCAGGAAGTGGGACATTTAACCTCAACCCTCACCTGCTTTATGCTGTGATCTGCTGAGTGGGACATGGCCCTTTTTGTGGAGCACCAGACTGCACCTCATTCCTCCACTACCACTACATCCCATTATTTTACCCCTTCTCCAAGGTTCTTTAGTGTTAGGTTTCCATATTATGTGACTGACAAGGGTACTACAGAGGAGTGACGACTCAAACTCAGGCCCATTGATTTCAAGCCCTCCTGTTCCTTGTTCTTTAACATGTTTTTACATTTTTTTCCTCAACATGACCTCATTTTTTTCCTCAACCTGACTGTAGTTTGCAGCCTATGACAGCAGACATTTACAGAATGACACACGCATCCGGTCAACGGTGTCAGCCTGATTCACAAACCACTACATCCACTTGAGTAGGTACCGCATCTTCTCATCTTTCTCCTCACCAGGACAACTGCAACTCCACACGATGCGAGTGCAGGCCACCTCTCCTTTCTCTTCTCCCTTCTGGATTGAATCTGACCCTTGCACCGTTTTAGCTCGTATGGGCTTTCAAATTGGGTTCCCGCCCCACTCGCATGTTGTTTCCTCTAATTATACAGCAGGTAGGGCACAGTTCACACAATTCTTTTCATTCTTCTCCTTAAGCATATCAACGTTACACCTGCATTCTAAAAAGTGACATGAATACACACGTACACACCTTCATCTAACCATCGGATTCCGACCAATCACGCAGTACGAAACCAAGGAAAGAACCCAGGAGGTGAGAGGTAAATTACTTCTTGCATTGTTAAACTTCAAAAGGTCCACGATTAAGCATTTGGAAACACTACGTGTCGTGACTTGGCTGCCCTTAATGGGATGTTCATTCTCTCTGTTTCGAGAGAATAGAGGCTGGTGGGTTGAAGACACGGGCAGGTTGCTTACCTCTCGCTCCTCCACGCCCCCGCGCTCATCTGGTTGCAAGTCCCACCCATGACTGAGATTGAAAGTGCTGAGAATCCAGACAGCCACAGATAACATCCGCATAGTGTGCCGATGTCTCTGTGCGGATCAAGAAGGATCAGTGGGTGCTCGACGTGCTCCTGCTCATGGCAGCTCCAGAATAGATTTCAGATCGGGGCAGCACCTTGTGTTAGATCACCGAAAGCAGAGGCTGCTGAGAGGCAGAAAACTATTGACGTCCAAACCTCCACCTCCTCTAATCTGTCAGCTCCTGGCCTCCTGTGGTCCTGAGTACAACTTGCCTGCAGCTCCTTGTCCTGGCAGTTAAGAGCTTGGTCCTGCCGGTTCTGAAGGTCACTCTTCAACAGGTGCCATGCTTCGGAGGTCAATGGAGAAGGACTCAGTTTGGCCTTCACTCGCCCTCGCCCTCTCCCTCACCCCTGTGTCCCAGGCAGACGTCTGGCTCTCATCTGTCTCCCTTTCTCACTTTCCCTCTCTGCCTCTCGCTCTCTCTTTTACACTCGGTCTCCCTCTTTTCCCCGCATGGGACGCAGAGCTGTGTAGGGAGGAGCCGAGTGTATCAGGGTGGGAGGGCAGTTCTCCCAGGATTTATAGAAAAAGAGATGGCTGCATCATCCCCCCCCCACTCCTGCTGCCCATAGAATGATCTGGAGGGAGCGCAATGTCTCAACTCCTGTACACCCCCCTGTCCCACTTACTACTTATCCCTTGCACACATACAATTGTCAAACAAGAGCAGAGGAAGCAAAACCGTACGCACATGAAAATAAACCTAAATAAATCAGATTAAATGAGACAGGCATGACAGCAGTAACCAAGCTGGAAGAATCTGCTTGTCCAGGTCTGGCCATGATTTTCATCAGTTTGATTCAAACCAGCAGGGCTGACAATGAGATCTGAGCACATCAAGGGGCAGTTACATAACAATAAAGATTTATTCCAAGGAAAACCTCCAGCCTTTTCATTCTGGCTCCTTGAGCGTGAAACCCTTAAACTTAAATGGGTTTATGTTCTTAGCTACTAATAATTATTTACTCATTTCTACAGCATGAAGTGTAGGAGCGGTGATTCAAATCTTTGAAATGTAAATGCTGTGCAAAAAAAAAAGCAATAAAACCATTTTCTTATATTTGAAATAAGCCTAATATGACCATTTTAGACATAGCCATATTCTGCCTGTGAGATGGCTCAGGGATTCATGTTCAGAGATGACATTTGGTCTTGGAATGCAAAGACATGAGAGCAGAAAATAAGTGCACCAGCAGTATCTGTACGTAGTTAAAAAAATCCAATTTAAAATTTTATTTACATGATACCTATCACGAGGTGACCTTCAACTTCAGGTTCTAGAATTGTTTCCCGATTCTTACAGCTTGGTCTTTTTTTTTTGCTGGGTAAGTAGCTTGTTTAAGGGTCCCAGAGCTGAAGGGGGTCCATCAGTTCCAATAGGACAACCCTACCTATCTTTCTACCTGCCGTTCCTTTTTTGTATTTTAGACTTGGATTGTGTTTTCTTATCTAGCCCTGGCTATGTAAACCTCATAGAATGTAAAACCCAAGTTTATCCTGCAAGTAAAATGCTGGAGTGGATGGATGGCATCTTGCTCTTGGTGCAGTGGAGATGACTGCAATGCACCAGCCTTGTAGGTAGAATGTGTTTGACACACCGCAAAGGCATCAGCAGTGATGACCACAAGCAATGTGCTTGAATTGTTGCGAGAAGAATGGCAGTCAGACTCTGCAGCCCTGACCCAATGTAGGAGAAGTCAGGAGAACATCATCCAGCCTGGTCTTTACCCATAGCCTGGAATAGGCGCTCAACGGTTGCTGTAGATAGTAGCCCTCTTGTAAGGCCTGGACCAGTAATGGTGGTGACTAACTGAATTTAAGGGGGGGGGGGGGGGTTTGGTAAAGGGGTAGGGGGTTAGCAGACATCAGAGCAGTCAGCAGAGATGGGTCTGTTGAGGAGAAACACCGCAACAGACACTCGGATCCTATTCACTGCAGGAAGTGGTGAACCTGTCTCCTGCCTGGCTAGGAAACAGATGGAGCCTTCTTGAAGCCTCTAGTGCAAAGTGTGTCATTAAAAATTGACACTAAAGGTGTTCAGTCTGGATCACATCACAATCATGGCCCTTAGGAAAGCTGGTAAATCAAAGTTATTGAAGTAAATGTTCATTTGTGGACTGAAATTGAGTTTTCAGCCTATTATTTAAAATGCACCCCAGTAGGGGAAAGTATTGTGGAAGTCAGTTTGTGGAGGTAGAATGAAACCAGAGAAGCTGCTGAGAAGGTGGCTTGGCTTGACTGTTAAGGGTGTGATGTTTAACATGTGGATGTGTATCATGGATGTGTTCCAAGGTGTGAGGCAGGGACTTCTGAAGAAGAGGAAAGATTCACCAAACTTAAGTAGACTTCAAGCTGCAATGGCCTTGTGAATGATGGCGGTAAACAGCTTGCTAAGGAGTGAGATTAAAGTCTCCAAATCCTCATCCGCACTTAGTGCAGCAATGTTCTGCAAGTCCAAGACTGTCTGCCGTCCTCTGGTGTCACAGATGGGCAACAGCAAGTTTTTGAACTAAGTTTTCTCAGATGGCTTCTCTCTTTCTGACTGATAAAATGACTGAGAAACAAAACTGTCTGCAACTTTTTCTGATTAACCTTTTGTGCTACTGTGGAATAAGAATGTGCCGTTTTCTGAATTTGACAAATAGCTGAAAAAATAGGCAAAACATTTTAGTTTCTTATGCCTTATGAAGAATACGGATCATAAGGTTGCTCATGACTTTAGCTCTGGCTTGCAGAATTCTGAAAAGTTTATGGGTTTGCACAATGACACCTTTAAATTTGTTAGTGATTTTAGTAATGGTCTGTTGAAAATGTACAACATAAAACAAAAAACCCACTTTTCCGTGTTCAGATTATAAGACACAAAGTGATGCTGAACGCCTCAAACTGTTATTTATGTAAGCATGTGTGGCTTTGAGTGAGTAGGGGATTTTTGCTACTTTAGTGGAATAAGTCAGCAGATATGTTACACAACCTTGGGCTTAAAAGAAACTCTCACCCCCCCGAATCCCAACCCACAGACTTGGAATGGCAACAGATTAATTTCATTAGGTTGACCATATCTGTCTATCTGTCTGCCTGCCTGCTTGTCTGTTTATCTATCTGTCTGTTGATCTGTCTGTCTGTCTGTCTGTGATGTAATGCGTGGAGTTAATCTATAATAAAATCCATAACTGGTAATAATGATTGTGGCCAGTTTGGGACTCGCCAGGATTTCTATTACAGTTACTGAAGACAATGAATGGGCACAGATAAAATCTGACATCAGAGGCAAAGGATAACTAGTTGCTTTATTTGTTTTGTACAATGCTAGTATGCAAATACATAAAAGAAATACATCACAACTGGTAAGAAGTTTAGGAACTGTGTTAATCAGAATGCCCTGATAATGCAGGTATGTTTTTCAATGTGGAAGTAAGATGTCAAGTATCAGTGCTGTGCTCAATCTCAGCTCTTAGCTGCTTTTCTGAAGAAAATATGTAGCCACTGAGAAGAGAAACTGGGCCTGGGGTTTTAGATGTGAAACCCAGATTTTAGAGTGTAAAATGCAATTGAAATAGCTCAAAAAAGTCTGATTATTTTACATATTAAACCACATTTTGTGAAAATAAAGTAGCGCTTTACAAAATACGTGTAAGCATAACCTTTACTGCTCACACAGTCCAGTGTTGTGTAGTACTTGGTGGAGTTATACCCATATAGTGGGAGTGCACTAGACATTCTTCAATGCTGGAGGACACCCCCCAGTTCATCCTTCGTACACCCTTGCTTTCGAGTATGTTAACCCACAGTTTATCAACAAAGGCTCAACCCAACAGTCTACGAGTCAACAAGAATCATATGGATGGTGTAATTCTGATATAACCAATGTTTTTCTGCATTCAGATTTTACAAGCCATTGAATGTCACAAAAGCCACTGAAATCCTTTGCACAAAGAACAGTCATGCTGAACACAAGACAATGTACAATTAGAGGGTTATTACAAACACTTAAAAATTTTCAATTGTTTCACAGTTAAGACAACAGCTGTGAGGAAATAACGGTCTGTCTTTGACAAAAATATGTCCGCAATAAATTTAAATGTACATCTGTTATAGGCAGTATACGCTGAATGCTACATGTATAGTAAATTACCATATTACAGTGGTAACTTGGGTCACACGTGTTTGTGTACTGAATGGAGTAACAGAAAAAGAAACACATATCTGAATCAAAGGCCAAACAGTTTGCAGATCTTTTGCTAAGACTTTTTAGATTATAAAAAGTATGTATTTTTTGCTGAGCTCTCATGTGCAGCAGCAAGCTTTTTGGCTTAAGCTTTTTCAGGTTCTTTATTTTACATGGCAGGAGTAGACTTTAGGCAGCACAATGCAATGTGGTGGAGATGTTTGTACAACTTTCTGTAACCCCAGTGTTAAATATATAAGTTCCTGGAGACCTTCAGGTCATTCACCTCCCGTGCGCACAGCAAGAACTTAGAAGAGATAGGACAAGACGATTTCGTCAAGCACAAATTCGGCGTTCGTGTTCTTAGGGTTTGAAGCATGATGTGAATGTTTTTGTTTGGTTGCGCAGCTAGGTGCTTTCAGTTCCCCATAGAAAGGCGCTGACTCCTTTGATTTTAGAGAAAAGAGCAATTTTTCACCCTTAGGCCAAAGCTGGAGATAAAAGGAAACTAAGCCTACAGCAGGTAACAAAAACAATGTCAAAATCTTGGGTTTCATTTTGTGCCACCAAAGATTTGTGGGAAATCTGTAAGATGGATTTCATAACTGCTTCAGAACATCATGAGGGTTGCGTGCACCCTGATTTTCTCATCTTGTTTCTACCAGATTCCTGGTGCTCAGCACCGAGATGTGTCGCTGATCTGAAATCTGCAGTTGTCTGATTTTAGGTGCTGTCATGCTGCTCATTATGGATCTGAACCGCTGACACCACAATGTCAGTCTGTTTGGTTTGAGTAACTGGGTAGCAAGTCTGCAGTAGAACTGAGCCTGAACCGAACCAGGCACTAGCCCGCTGGGGCTAAAGTGAGAACTTTTCAGCAGAACTGGTAGTTGTTAGTCTTCATCAGTGGCTGCTCCTCTTCCTCATGGTCACAAGACTGGTCACAGGACTCCTCGCAACACTTGGGTGTGTCACTTGACTCACTGGCTTGCTCATCTGGCACATCCTGCTGCACATTCTGGTAAGGCTGGAGTGGAACAAGGGCATGGAAAATGTCACAGATATCCATACCAGCTCTTCGTCTCCCAGACAAAACGGCTTTGAGAAGTAACACTCACTCCTCTGTCGGCCTAAATGCAGAGCACAGGCATTACCTCTGCATGCTCATGAAACCAAATCAGAATGAGACACGCTTGAGGAGTTTGCATACTAAATTTAGAAATCAGTTGGTTTTAGGGTTTTGTCTCCATGTTTGTTCAAAAACGAATGACTGTCCGTTGCGACAATAATTGCTCGGAGTTGTTGCCTTTGAGGAGCATGGCTCAAATCTCTTTGCACCAGCTCCTCGTGAAGAACCAGGCATTTCCCATTACTCACCTGATCCGACTGCTCGCCGAGTAGCCTTTCGATGAGCTGGCTGATCTTGCCGAAAGTGGGCCTCTGTGTTGGTTCCAGGTTCCAACATATCTTCATGATTGTATACCTGATGGGATGATTTCCAGGCTCAGAAGTGTTATGTGTCTGACTGGACTGCTTCCATTCCACCAAAGTACCTTCTCCACTTATTTTATGCATTTGTAAGGCTTTAAATTTAAATTAAATAAATAAAAGCGGTCAGAGAATACAGGGTCTACAATATTCTCTGACCGCTCCCCTCACTGTCCTTCCAGTGCACCTTAAGCTTTATTTACCGCTTGATTTACTTATTTATTTATTTACTTACTTATTTATCTATTTGCTGTTTGTTTCTTTTCTTCTTGGTGTTTAGTTGTTTGTTTGTTTTACTTATTGTAAATTTTTATGCACAGTCTCCTATCCTGCATCTGGACACATTTCACTACATGGTACACTCAGTACCATGTATGTGACAAATAAACTCTTTTGACTCTTTGACTCTTTGAAATTTGATATTTTGTTGGGTGTGAAGTGGGTCCATTTTATCCAAAGTTGAATGCGGAGGGAGCATGAGTGAGTGATGTGGCAGTGAGGGGAGAGCAGGGAAAGAGAGAAGTGTGTGGGAGTTGGAGTGAGCGGAATGTATGTTTGTAGCAGCTGTGTTGTGCAGTGCTGGTCCTTTATTTGTTTGTTTGCTTGCTTGTTTTTGATTTTCTTTTGATAGAGTTGAGTGTTCCATTGACACTCCAGTCTTGAACGAGTTTTATTTACACTTTTGAAGCCACAAACAAACCCAGAACTTAAAAAGGAAGGTTCACATTGTTAGCTTAAATAGCTTCCCCAAGGTGTGCTTTGGAATTTTTCCCGATTCAGATCCGGATAAGCGGGTTTTCGATTGGATAGCGAATTCTGGGTACGACTGTTCAGCGTATGATTTTTCGAGTCGTAAAAGCAACTTTTTGAACAGAGTGATAATGAATCGTGAGGGATAGCTGTATTTCCTCACAATGAAGAACAGAGGGAACTTGAACCAATTCTGAAATGAGGGAAAGATGGAAACTCACATCTCAGGTGGGGCAAAATCTGGTCTAGACATCTGGTAGCCGCATTTGATCATCTTGTAGAATTTGCTGTCCACCGGCATACTCGGATATGGACTCTTGCCTGATAAAAGAACATATAAAAACACAGGTGAATCTCCTGTCTGAAATGTTGACAGTACGATTACAAATACAAATATTGCATTTATGCGTCATTCTGTGGTATGGGTAAAACCACGATGAAGGTGGATGTAGAAATCCTGAACGCAGCGGTTTGTGCCATTTGACTTGGTGCCTTACCCAAAGAGAAGATCTCCCACAATAAGATCCCGTAAGACCAGACGTCGCTCTGTACCGTGTACACGCAATCGAAGATGCTCTCTGGCGCCATCCACTTCACAGGGAGGCGGGCCTGCAGAATCAGCACAGGGTTGGAGAAGAATAGGTTTCTTCGTGTGTTTCATATTGATTTCCACAGAGTAGGGAAGTGGCCAGTGAGGTTTTCAGTGCTGGCATGAGATAGTCAAGAAGCTGAGAGAAGTGATGTGAAGGTTTGAGGGCAGCATGAGACTGGCGTGTGAAAAAGCCCACTTCCTCTGTGTTTCAGACTAACGTTGCAACAGGAACCCACATTGAAATCCTAGAAAAGTTCAGCCGCCACACAACATTAAAGAAGAAATGGAGTGGATTTCAGAATTGAGAATGTTGTGCGCGTATCAGTGGTGCACACACCACTCCAGCATGTTATATATGAATCTATCATGCTTTTATTATCGTTTTAGATGCTCACGTTTCCTTTCACCACATAGTTGGAGTCGTTCATGATGTCTCGGGCCAGGCCAAAGTCACAGATCTTAGCTATGCGGCCATCGGTCAGGAGCACGTTCCTGGCAGCCACGTCTCTGTGGATGCACTGTCAAGACAGAGACAGGAAGTCAATGTTCAACATGCTTCAAAGTTTACCAAGAACTGAAGGAGACCAGTCAGCTGCTCAGATGGTGTTGTCTTTGGATCTCCAGGCAGGATCACAACACTATAAACACTTCTGCACAAGCATACTATTCCCACCTACACACTGGCATCTTGTCTGAGCACCTGTAAAAACAACCCTGAAAGGTAAGAAAGCTGTTTCTCACATTTTTGGCTGCAAGGAAGTCAAGGCCCTGAGCCACCTGGTAAGAGAACCTCAGGAGGTCATCCATATCTAATGGCCAAGTGTCCTCATCAGTCTTCTCACAGGAGGAATCTGGCAAAATAAAAAAAAGTGGATCCATTAACTTTTGCTTGCTCAGACCTCATGGTAAGTGTGGGAGACTTTCTGGAGAAAAAGAAAAAACCTCAGATTTACCCTGCAGGGAGCTGGCAAGAGGCATGCCTGAGGGCTTCATCTCAAGGTAGCTGTCAGAGCAGGAACTTGAAATTCCGCTGTCACTGTGGGTACCAATAATTTCATCTGCAAAGCTTTTGGTATTTGTTACTAAAGCTATTAACTAGCAAATTGTTTTGAATCTTTTGTCCACTGCAGGGTGGTCTGGAGCCCATCCCATGAGTATAGGGCATGAGGCAGGATATGCGCTGGACTGGATTTGCTGAGCAATCTAGCACACATTCATTCCAGCAATCATCCACAGTGGACAACTAAGAGTCAGCAGTTCATCTGAAACACATGTTTTTGGAATTTGGGAGGAAACTGAAGCACCCTGAAGAAACACTTGCAGATAATGAGAGAGAACATGCCAAGTCCGCACAGAGTGAGCCATATTGAAACCCAAATCCAAACCCCCAACTCTGGATGTCGGGCACCAGAGCTACTTGCTGTGCCATCATGAACCGAGCGGTTGAGAATCAGGTTAAGCTTAAGAGTCTTTTCAACCAAAACAGATCATGACTTGGATTAGAGCCAACAGCATGTGTAAAAATGGTATAAGGCACACATGTTTAAATATCTTCTTAAATGCTAAACCTAAACACTTTGTTTTCTGATCGCTCTGTACCTCCTAATGTATTTCTTCTGAATGCACATGTTCTTGTAATCACTGGTCTCCTCCAAGAATCCTGGTGCACTCATAACAAAGCTGAGGAAAGTTTCAGCCTTGTTTCGCAAGAAGTTCAGCAGGTCACCATGCTTGCAGTACTCAGTGATCACCAGAACTGGACCTGGGCGGGGAGACACATAGAGTTGGGTGGAGGGTGGTGATCAGAGGCAAAACGGCTCATCATTCTTTTGCCATGTGTTACATTATCATGCGTGCCCACCCATTATTTGTTAGCTTGAGTTTTAGAGTCTGGCAGTACTATGTCTTTAAAAATTTCCTCAGTAAATGGGCCAACCTCCATGAGTACAGGCACCAAGCAGGTTCACAATATTCTTGTGGTGGCCCAGGTGACTCAGGATCTTCAGCTCAGACATCAGGGCTTCTTTTTCGTCCGAGTGGGCACTTGCTGGAAAAAGGAAGAAGTCACTAAGAAATGTTCCAAGTTATACACACGGGTCTGTGGAACCTAATTTTTTTCGGGATGAAGGGCCATAAATTTTGAGCAAATAGTTCAAATAAGATTCCAGATGAAGCTCACTGAGGTATGGATTTGTTTTCTGCATGGATGGAAAAATACTTTTCTTTCTTCAAATGTGTTTCTTTGTTCAGAACTCACGCTTGAGCATCTTCACAGCAACACACATGACGTTATCCTCTTCCCCTAAACCATACGCGGTGGCTGCAACCACCTTCCCAAAAGCTCCAGCTCCTAAGACCTTCCCTGGAGCAAAGACAGGGAAATATGAAAAGTCAATTTTATGATCACAGTAAATGAACTGCGATAAAGTGATAAAGCGAAGTGGTAAAGAGGCCCACAGAGCAAGAACATGTACCCAGCCTGAGCTTATCCCTGGGGAACTCCCACTTTTCATTATAGGGGAGTTGCATGGGGTCAATGAACGTGTAGTTGTTTCCATTGCTGGCCTCAATGATCTTCCACCGGATTTCATATCTCGGTTTCTGAAAACAATGAGAAAAAAACATTTCAGTAACTTTATCCAAAATTTCCATATATAGCAGCAGGGAAATGTCTATCTGGCTTCACACGTAGGCCCTCCATTACACATGCAAAGAAAAATAAACATTTATTAGAGAGAAAAGAAAAGACTGGAAGCTCAGGCAGATTAGTCTGATTATTCACTGAGCAACATTCTCCCTAAATGCCAAAACATTTGCAAAAAAAAGAAAAAAAGAAAAAACAACACCTACCTCAGTGTGGATCTAAGAATAAAAATATAATTTTTATGGAGATTATTGAATTTATTTTTTTTTTATAGTATGGGACATATTTTGTAGGCTGCCACACATTTTAGAATTTTTTATTATAATATGAAAGTGTAGTTTTAGGATTAATGAATGCGCGTTATACTCCAGCCTCAAAGTACTTTGAAAAGTTTGTCTTGTGAGAATTTTTTAAAATGATGAAATGTGTAGTTTGCCATAATGCATTTTAATGTACCTGTTTGTATTTGTAGAGAAGGATGAGCAAGAGAAGAAGTAAGATGGCTGCCAAGACTGCAGATCCAGCCATGGCTGGGATGAACAGCTTGTCTGTAGGACAACAGAGGAGGTCTCAGAGAAAAGCCAATGCCTTTAACGTGCACAAATTTCTCAGCTAAAGAACCTTGAGAATGCCCAAGGCAGGGGGTTCTACTCACTCTGAGAGATCTCAATGGCCACTGTGGTGCTGCTCTTCCCTGCCAGGTTGGTGGCCACACATTCTAGGGTTGCCCTCTGGCTGACAGGATTCACTGTCAGAATGCTCTCCACTTCCACTGGCTCAAAATCCACCCGCTTCACCTCTACAGTCTGTGCAGAGAGAATCTTCCATCCATTTGTGGTGTTCTTACTGCACCTGCCGGGCCATTGGCACCAGGAACGGCTCTGGGTCAACAACATCTTGATCACAGCTAACATCTAAACCATCTGTTCTGCGTTTTGCAACTCACTTAGCTTAGCAACACTAACAAAGTGTCCATAACTACTCAACAAAGTGTTCTAAACAGTGGTCACCTGCAATGTTTTTGTCCTAGCAGCTTGACACTTACGTGGATCTGATTCCAGAACATTGGTACCATTGCACGCTGGGAGCTGGGAACCCTATGGCAGTGCAAGTCATAGTGGTGGCATCGTTCCTCTTCACTGTGGTGACAGGCTTTTCTGTAATACAAAAGCATGCAAACGTCGATGGACAACTTCTGGTGATGCTTGCTGAAGCTTAATCTAGCTACTTGCAATGCTTACTTACGGTTAGTCTGCACCCTGAAGGTAACAGAGGCGTTAATGCCAACATTTTTGACATAAAAGGTGAACAGGCCTTGCTCTTTGGAAGTCATTCTTTTTAGGATCAGCTTTGCCTCATATCTATAGTGAAAAGGATGTGGAAACTCAGCATGAGGTAAGACCGATGGGTGATGATCTCAGTTCTAAGGTGAAATTTGCTTAAAAATTCATTTAAGGAGAAGAATCTTACCTGTAGTTATATTTGGTGAAACTCTTCACCAGTGAGGTGGAGTTGTGAGATGTTGGGATCTTCCACTTGTGAAATGTGATACTGGGATACGCTTCAACATGGACCTCCAGGTCCAGGTCCTTACCTTCATCAACTTCCACAGACGTTATGTCTTTGCTGAGTTTTGGTGACACTTTTGGTGAAAGATTTATGTATGGTTTGTCTGGGGCAAGAATGGAGAAGAACAACATTTTGTTTGTTCAGCATCACCTCAAGGAACATCAGCATTGCATCGCATTTAGCGTCCAGGTGACATTAAATTTATGGAGATTGCTGAATTTGATAGAAGTTTACCTATAACCTTCAAGTAGGTGGTGGAACTGTTGATCCCTGCTTCATTGATGCCAACGCAGGTGTAATTTCCCGTGTCAGAGAGGTTCACCGCTCTAATTGTCAGAATGCTCTCAATGTTAAGTCGGCTGCTGTCTGAAATATCTGAATGTACCCTCTCCTCTCTGATGATATTCTGGGGATGAAGTGTTGGAATAGAACACAGAAAGAAACAAAATAAGAAGCCATGAGTGAATGAGTATTGTGTTAAGCTATGAATTCTGTGATGGTTCCACATGTCAAGGTGACCATTTGATGTCCCAGTCTCTGTGAAGCTGTGCCTTGGACTTACAGCTTTCATCTTGTGAGGTATACTTACATTGGGGGATGTGTGGATCCATGTGACGTTGTAGTTGAAGTTGGGATTGTGGGTTTTACAGGAGATTCGCAGCTCCTCTCCCACAAGGCGCACGTACTCCGTGGAGTTCAGAAACACATATGGTGGGAAGCGCAGCTCTACAGGAACAGGAAAGAGGTGAAACCTATTACCATGACATCCAGGAGGTTATCTCTGTCAACTCCTAGGGGGTTGAGATGTTCTTGGAACAAATAGGTTTGGGTGGGACTCATTGCTTACTTAGAATGACGTTGATGGAGAACGTCCTAGAGATCATCTCCACCCCATTGATCCTGGCTGAGCAGACGTAGTCTGCATTGTAGCTAGACCGGAGGTTCCGGATGGTGATCCCCTTCCTGGGGTCGACTGTATAGTTCATGCCAGTGGGCAGAGAGGAGCTGTTAACCATGCGGAGTGAAAAGTCGGTGGCACTGGGGTCCGTCAACAGGCAAGGTAGCAGACAGTCTTCACCTTCCTTCTTCATAGGTCTGAAGGTGCTGATGGCAGCGAATAGGGAGTTTTGGTCTGTCAGAGAAAACAATACCTAAAATCTTAATGTGATACAATGCAGCCAACACATTGGATTCATCCTTCTGCCCAGCTATTTGGAAAGAAGAGAGTGGAGGAACTGCGAAAACATCAGACAAACATGAATGCATTCATTTGTGTCTTCAGAGCAAGTTGCCAAACACAAAAATGCTTTATTAATTCATTATTTATTATTAATGTATTATTTACTCTAACACAAGCATTCCACGCGTCTTCAATGTTTCATAATAAATCCATCTTGCCGAAGGCCTACCTTTCACGTAGACGTGAACTGAGGAATAGAGATCCAAATGATCTTGATAGGCACATTTGTATGTACCAGTGAAGTCCACGGTGGCGTGGTCCACTTTGAAGATGCTGTGGTTTCCATGTGTTTTGACATACTTCTTCAGTTTTGCCAGCCGGAGATGCCACACTATGCTGCCGTTGCCCTCACAGCTCAGCACCATCTGTTCGTTACGCCTCAAAACCACCTCATCACTTCTCACGACCTCTGCATTCAACCGGATTACCGGACGGCTCAAGCCTGCGAGGTAAAGCGCACGTCAGCACAGCTCACGCCGGCAACCTTTTCCTGAAACTTAGTGCCGACAACCATTTATGAGCTGTGAAACATAAAGAACCAAAAAAACAGTTCACATTAAGATATTTTCTCATACAATATATTGTATTCGACATTGGTTGAATAAAGAAGATATCTTGCACATATTTAAATAATAAATACAGTCATGCCCCCCTATCCGCTGATTCAGTTCTCCACTGTTCACTGCGGCCCGGAAAAAAATAGAAAATTTGGAAATATGAAAATGAATAAATGGTTCATAAGTTTAAAAATTCGTGCTAAGTAACAACGGGCTGTGACATTGTGACATCAAGCAGCCTAAACATGCCCAGTATTTGACTCATCTTCCTTTGCCCCATACCCACACTTCCCAGCAGAACTTGCGTCCATTCTGCTTCTAGCGTTCTCGCTGTTTGCACCATGCTATCATGGTGTTTATGTTCACAAAGCCCTTTATACTCTTTATTATTACTTTATTTAATGTTGGTAATATCTTACTGTGCGTAATTTATCAATTAAACTTTACCATATGTATATATGTTACACAAAATATAACGTTATATATAGTGTTTAGTATTATCCCCAGTAGGTCTTGGAAAGTAACTACTACTGTAATACTGAAATGGTGCATTTGTTTTTATTTTAAATCTCATAACAGGACATTACATACTCATTTTTTCCATAGCAACAGTCCAAATTGAAAACTGTAAAGGTTCTATGCAGTCTAATCTCATTGCAATAACCGCATAGATATTTTCTTTTTTTATGACATCAGGGTGACACCATATGTACATATGTTTGCCATGGGGTGACATATGGGGAAATGAAAGCACTGCTTTTGGATCAGAAGTGTCTCAAACTGGACAGCAGTAACCCAAGTCCAGGAAACAGATTGCACAGCCAGTGATAATATCAAGTCAGGAAGGCTTAGCTTTGATTTCCCATTCCTTCTCTCATTTCTGCTTTCTCTTTGACGAATTTCAGCTCTGTTTCAGGACACCCTGACTCGCATCTTGCCTGCACTGTTTCCAGCAGTCATCCTTCAGAAATTTAAACTTTGGCTTTGGATCTCGAACTAAACCCATGTCTTTTGTTCAGATTGTTTCTTTTTCTCATTATAACGTACAAAAAATACGTGGACTGGGATTTTTAGAATAAAAACAGGATTTTTAAAAAAATCAAAACACCAAAAGTGGCTTTGGGATGACAAATTGCATAAACTATGAAAGTTTTTCCAACCCTCTGCAGTATTGTAGGCGCCAAGGAATGACGGATGGCAGAGCGTCAAAGGAAAAGGCAAAAAAAGAGAAAAGGCTATTTCAGAAAATAAATATTTACTTTGAAACCTCAAACTTTTCTGGAGAAGCTTAATCCAATGAATAAAACTGTGTTTTTCTTTTAAACACAAAGTGTTTGCTAGCCTGAGACTCATCCTTATTGCCGTTGAAAGCATGAAGCAGCAGAAGCAGAAAAAATAGGCAGTTTGGTTATTTAGTTTTTTGCATTTTGTCTGGAGTTTAAGAATCTTCTTCTGTAAACAAGGGCTCCTTAAAAAGTTTTGGGAGCCTTCAGGGATGCCGTGAACTTCATCTGGATAGGAGAAGATCAAGGTTTATAACCCAAGGAGTTACTTGGTACGATGAATACATAAAAATTAGGCATTTGCTAATGAATATTAATAATATTAATAAATTTCACATAAATTTTTGCTTATGTTCATATTAATAAGAGGTTGTGACACCTGAGGCTTAACTGACCACTATATGTCTGAGAGACGCTATTCAGCAATGGAGAATGAAAAAAGGGGAAGGTGACCCTGCTTGTTTTTAAATGGTGTACACATCAGAAATGAAGAGTTTTTCCTTTTCTTTTTAATTTTTTTTATTTTTAAGGTGTTGCCCATTTAATTGTTGATATACAATCGTACAAATGGCTCAGTGGGTTGGAGATGATCTCTGGTACGTTCTCCACTAGCAGTATTTTTCCATATCTGTTAATATCATCGACTGGAGGAGGTTGACCCCAAATTTTCATTTCCTTTTTCCTCACTGTACATTAACATGTCAGTTTGACATAAAGAAATACAAAAAAAAAACAAAAAAACAAAAAACAGTTACCAACTAAAAACACCAAACTGCTTAAGCAGAAATAAAATTTTCCTGTTTTTTTTCTTACAACGGAACTGAAACATGGAATGGTCAGCAGAAATGGACTTCTGTGCTCCCTACTCAGTTAACCTGGCTGTAAGAAGCATTAACCATGTACAGTAGCTAAACCTTTAGTTTGTTTGCCTTCTGTGAATCACATCAGTAATGGTTAAATCTGTGATTAATAATTTGCTAAAACAGAAAGCAGAGTTTTGAATTCCCAAAACTGTGCAGCTTTACTTTGCCAGTAAACTCCAAGTACTTATATACATATTGTTTTGTAAATATCTTGGATTTTAGTTACCATCAGCATGGGTGTGAAATGATGGTCTTTCTTCTCAGATTAAGGCTGAGCTGAACAAACAAGCTGCTGTGTGAATGGAGACATCACTCTAAGTTTCTGAGTGGTCTCCAAAGAGGTAACATACCTGAAAGTGGAATAAAGAGGATGTGTGTGTCACACTGGTATACACAGCATTGTAGGTCTAGAGGAAGGTCAGTGGGTTTCTAATGGTTTCTGGTTTGGTCAGGGGTTTGGTAGACAGCGAATAAATTACCGTGGTAAATGGGACATTTCAGGGTGAAAATATGAGATGCTGGAGGGGGGCTTGTGACCTGGCAAGGATGGACCAGGCAGTTCTACTTGCAAAAACATCACATCTACCTGGGAAGATCAACACTTCCCTTTTCACATCACCAGAGAGGGTTTTTACTCCGCCGTAGTGTCAGTTCTGTATCGGTGTAAAATCCTATCTGTGTTAAGCACTTGTTCTGTGCATTCCCTGTGAGATCAAGTTGTCTTCACACACACACACACACACAGTATAAGGCAGGTAGCAGCAGCTGGACCAGGACATCCAATAAGTCTGCAGGCACTGTGATGCTCCAACCATCTCAAACCCCCCAGCTTATAGAAAAGTCACTAAATGCTTGTACACGGAAGTTCAGTTCTAGACATTTTGACATGATTAAATATTGCAGAAGTCTCAAAATTTTGCATAAAAAATGTTAAAGTTAAAAATTCTGAACAAAACTTGCCTGTTATTTTACAAAATTTCACTAGAGGAAGCATTTAATATATAATTTATACAAAAACATGTAATATAGCATGTTGACAACTTTAGCAATGCAACCACACATCTCTGAAACAGAACAACATCAAACCACCTTTTGCACCTGTAGGCACACATTCAAATTCTGGAAATTCTAATATTTGAGCAACTTAATGCAGGTAATTTCTGGAAAAAAAAAAAAAAATTAAATTGTTTAGTTGTCAAGTTTTCATATGGACCACAAATCTTATGTTTAGAACAGTGTGGAGTTTTTTTTTTTTTTTTTTTTTTTTTTAAAGTTAAAAGTTTAAAAAAAAGTTTAACTTTTTTTTTTTTAAAGTTAAAAGTTAAAAGTACTCAGACATTCAGTGCTTCCTGAAGACCCGAACCCAACTCAACATATTTATCAAGCATGCAAAGGCTGGAGATGTTCTGTTCACCCAGCACACAACAATGCAGGCAGAGGACTACCGGTGGTTGCGTTACCTTGGCAGGCGCTGAGCAGCATGCTCAGGAAGAGCAGCAGGTGGAGCATCCTGCCCTTCGCTCAAGACACAAGTGCGGCAGGAGACGTCTGCTCTGGTTAGGTGCACACTGGGGAACTGGGCATCTGAGACGGCTCAGCCGTCACTTCCACGCCATCACTGACTTCTTCTTTTCTTTGCAGACGGTCAGGATTGGGAAATAGATTGTAAACCAGAGCTCAAAAAAGAAAAGGGAAAAAAAATGCATGCATGCATGCATGCGCACTGTTATGAAGATGTTTCAGACCTATGTTAACAGAACAGGAAAGAGGTCTGAGCTCAGGCTGAGGAAGTTCACATCCATACATGCAGTGCAGTTTGGCTATCACTCCAGCTGGTCAGATGTATCACTTTGGTGATCTACACCCTTCAGCGGAAGCTCCTCATATCCAGGAGGTTTAGATGCGATGGCCCTTGGCCCCAGCAATGCACAGAGAGACCAAATGCGTCACATTGGTTCGAGGCTTTGCCTTTTAACAGCGAAACCTGCACAACAACACTAAAGTGAAACGAATAAATATTAACACAGATTATCCTGAGGTCTGAGTCATCCTGGGGTTAGAAGCTCTGGCGAAGGAGACGTGGACGAGGCTCTCAATGGCTCCTTTGATGGGCTTCTTTAACAAGTGGTTGCTGCGAGACCCCATGATTGATACGGTTTGTAAAGAAAGTCCATTTGGGTCTGTTTGTGCTTGCAGTCAAAAGAAGCTTTATGACCTTTTTTTAAAGGATTCAACCAGAATTTCAAAAGAAATTGCTTGCTTAATTGATTCAATTGTACAGCCATCAACACTGTTAGATGTTTCATAACTGCATAGAGAAATACTGCTCTACCATTACAGGGTTTTGTCAAACCTGCTAAAAAAAGGATTATATTAGTAATACATTCATATTTCCGTCGATTATATTTCTATACCATCTGGTTAGAGTCTGCAAAACTGTTCCGTTTGTAAAATTTCCCTTTATTTCTTTTCAGTAGTCCACCACTGCAGAGAAAGGCAATTTATTCTTTGTGCACAAGTGTTAAGATTTTATAATATTAAATATTACCCTTAAAACACAAGTATGAATGAGGACAGCGGTGGTAATGGTGTAGTTGTAATAAAAAATCTTTATTAAAATTTGGCTTTTAGAAAGAACATAAGTACATAAAGAGTACAGCTGTAAACATTTTTAAAAGCTTTGGTACCACAGTGTGTGGAGATAGAGTTCACTGTATTGTGGAATATGAGCTGTGTATTTTGTATTTGTGAGTGTTAAATAGAAGAAGAGGGTGTTTATGTGCCCTTTCGGTTCCCAGGTACAGAGAGAGAGAGAGAGAGAGAGAGAGAGAGAGAGAGAGAGAGAGAGAGAGACAGAGAGAGAGAGAGAGAGAGAGTGCGTTTTTTGTACTGACCCTGGAGATCTTTAAGCCAGAATGAACTGGCTCAAAGGCAACCATGATGCATCTTATTCGCAGTACGCTAACGTACGAAAGGTCCTTCCATGTTAAATTCTTCCAACCCGACTGATCCACAAATAAATACATTTCTGGCTGCTGCAGCAGACAGGCTGTGGCTTTTCTAGGATTATCAGAATTTTGCATTAACACTACCATCAGCGGGCCCCATTGTTGAGAGCATGACAGCTTCACGTCACTTTCTAGGACCAGGAACTGTACCTTCATCCAGGCATCCGATAGATACATCTTACAAAACAGGATAAAACAGAGCATTTTTCAGAATTAGATACATTCTATTTAAAAAAAAAAAAAAAAATAATAATATATATATATATATATATATATATATATACCATGCAAGTTACGTCATAGATGTGCAAACAGAATTATTTGCTTCTCTTTTCTGAATTTCATGATGTGACAATGTAAAAAAAAAAATCAAACTGATGTAAATCTTGTCAGAGAAACGTTTTATTGTCCAGAGAAATAAATATCCTTCCCCTCTTCGTGTCAATAGGGGCAACAATGGAGCAGCTGATTTACTGTAAGCAGCAGAGCTTGTAATTTGGTGCAGCACTGGGGCTCCGCTGAGCCCAGCAAGGGTGGGAGGGCCAATTGTCATAAGAAGGTGGGCTGTCATACGTCAAACCGCTCTTTTTCCCATCTGATGTCCATTACAGATCCCCCCTGCTGCCTCCTGAAAACACTGTGAAATGTCAGTGTACTGCTCTGCCTTGGANATATATATATATATATATATATATATATATATATATATATATATATATATATATAATTGCATACATCTTACCGCTACATTTGTGCAGAGGTTATGGCAAACATGACAAAATACAATGATGCATAGGTGAAACATTAGCTGTAAAACTGAAGCATAATTGTCAGTTTTTAAAATACTTTAATGTATTCAGCAACATAGATTGAAAATATCGCAGGCTTTTGGATGGAGGATGACCAGTCCATCTGTTACGATGACAATGCTTATGATTACATATTTATTTCTATCCTGTACTTTTAAATGCATGAGTAGAGTGATTAGAAACTTTAAGCAATTTTTTTCTATGCTTAGAGAACAGTAACTGCATTGATATTTGTTCTATCAAATTGGATTTCATAGCAGTTGTCTTGTGACCATCATGATGCTCTTATCACAGTTTGGAAAAATAACAGATGGACAGAAACCAGGATGTGGACTCAAGTTCACCTTACAGATGAAGGTGTTGACATAAAAGCGGGCCACATAACCTTATCACAGAGTTTAGTGGAGGAAACTGCTTGAGAAAATACAATATTTGCAAATATAAACAGCATTCACCCAATTCTGTACATTTAAGTTCTTCCCTTATCAAACTGATGTACCTTACATACAACAACAGGGCTAACTTGCATATTCGTACCTTCGAGCCATCACGATTTTCCCTAGAGCTTGCTTTTGAAAGTGCAAATGAGCAACACAGTCATTGCATTTGACCGACTTTCAACGACTACGAAAATAAGCAATATTTTGTACCTAACTTTTCTCAAACTGAGCATAACGTGCAAATGCTAGATAAACATCAGCCTACAGTTAGAGATGCCAATAAATCATTTTATACATAAAAACAATACGTGAGATGTAGAAATGTTCTTTTCTGATATTTACAATGTGTGCTAAATGTATACTTTCTGGATGATACTGGCAGTGATACAGCTGTTTTGAGTCATATTTTCCATTTTGTGTACAACTATTTAAACGTTTTGCATTTAATTTTAACAGCGCTGTTCAAAACTATCCAGCTGTGTCAAGTGTCTGAAGTAGTGAAAATGTACAAAAAACCAACAGAACACTGAGCAAAAAAACAAAACTGATAACAAAAATATTATTTGTTTGAAGGTGGGCTGTAAAATGTAACAGCATGAATGAATAATGGAAAATATAATCTAATATTATTGTAGCTATAAAAAGTAATACTTCAAATGTTTCCCTTTTTGCATCTCATAAAGATAATCCCATCAGAAGTGACTCCTAGTGGATGGAATTTTTAAAAAATGATGATGATGATGATGATGATGATGATGATGATGATGATGATGATGATGATGATGATGATGATTATCTCACCATTTTTCCCCCCATTGTTATTCAAGTGTTCCACCTCTTCTAAGCAACTGCTTATATATTTAGCAATCCAATCTGGGGAAGCAAATGGCACTTTTATTTTTCATGCAGAAACAGAGTTTGCTTTGAACCTTAAGTCATACTTTTCCCCACCGGGGAAAGTGTGCCTGGGCCATCTTGATTGTCTTGACTTTTTTTCCTGTATAACAATTTATTTCAAGCTTGGAACATTGATTAATTCAAGAAAAGTTTGGAGTTTCGCAAACAAATTCACACCAGTGAAAGGGAAACTGAATGGATTGCTCAAATGGTGCTCTGTTCACCTGGAATTTGATGTAAATGCCAGCATGTAAGACATTAAAAGACCAGCTCTAGTTACATACTGAACATCATGGAACTTCACGCTGTAGACGTTCCAAACTAAAGGCACCTCTATAAGGAGGTGTATATGGTTAAACATCCAAAATTACATATATTTTAAGTAGACTTCATGCTAATTCAGTAGAGGCACCTGGTTCACACCAGAGGCCAGGTGAGAAGAGCTCCTCTTCATTTTCTCTGGATGGACATGAGCTTCTGAAAGCCTACAGGAAGCTTTCCTCCACGTCCGGGGTTCCCCTGTTTTCTGCTGACTCCTCATTCTGTGTGGCGGCTGCTTTCGTTTCCTCTGGGACGGGGATCAGTGAGTCCAAGGTAACTGACCCAGTGTCATCTTCAGGGTTCTGACAGCTGTCAAAGTGATGGGTAGAAACTGTGAGACAGGCTGTGGGAGTCGACCCTTACTAATCCATACTAATCCAACTCATACCATTTTGTAGATACTCTGATCTCCACAAAATTCCACAAACCAATGTGGTCTTCAGAAGGTTCGGACCTCAGCGGTGAAGCACCGAAAGGCAGAATAGTCTGGTTTACTAAGCATTTCAAATCACCGTTGCAATGCGGATGCATTTCATGCCACCAGCTTTGTCTAACAAATGACTTTTGACCGACTGAGATCCCTAACAATGGATTTGCTTGTTTTCCTTCTTTGCTTTACTGACAACATTTATTTTTGGCCTGGAGGTAGACCCCATTAATAGGGGACACTAAACAGCTATGAAAACCCAATACAGCAAGACTGTTCAGCTAGACCAGGCTTGAACATTCACTTGAACTGAACCAAGTTCACTGCTCACCCCATGCAATCTGGTCGTGTTTTGTTGGGCAATACAGGATAAACCACTTGACTCATACCAATTCCTCATACCATTTTGGCACGTTCCTCAACGGTGTCTGTATGACGTCATTCTTAGTGTATATTTTCTTCTTGTTCTGGCGGATAGCTGTACCTCGAGGGGCTTTCCAAAGCCGAGTCAGTTTCCTCGCAGACTTCCTCTGGCTTAGGATCCGGAATGGGGATGATGTACTCATTGTATGAAGCTGCCTCAGGTCCTTCTGCATCTCTTCGGATGACAGGCTGACTTAGTGGAACCGCCAGCCCTGAGAACCTGGGCTTGGTGCGGACCACAGCTGGATGATCACTCCTTAAGAAGTTGTCATTCACCTGGACATACCTCTGTTACAACCCAGAACGAGAGACAGACATCTGTAACAAAGACCATAGGGTCACTTATATCAGTCTGTTGACGCACAGACCAGCTGCCCCAAATAAGCTACCTTTTTATAGCTGTCAGTCAACATGTTCCCCATTGTATGGACCAAAAAGGAGAACTCGGGCCTCTTCTCAAACTTCTCGTCCCAACATTTCCGCATTACATCATATCTAGGAAACACAGCATCGTGTTGCTTCATTTAGAGCAATGCCACAACTGCCACATTCTGACAATACAGGGATAAGGCAAGCAAGGGGAGGATGCCAAACGCAAGGAGGCATCAAAGGAGACTGGAAATGGGCTCACATTTCGTCCATGGCATGAGCTGGTTTAGACATCCTGTAGCCCCTCTTCAAAGCGCTATAGAAGAGGTCATTCATGGGAAGTTCGGGATAAGGGGTTCCTCCTAAAATCACAAATGAATCTACTTAGTGAAAAAAGGCAAAGCAATAAAAAATAACTCCTGAAATAGTAATAACCTTAATTATAATTAATTCCTAAACTCATAATAATAATAATTTTTATATATAATACCCACACATTGCCTATGCATTGCACAATTAGATATGCAGAAAAAATTACTAGAGCCCATTAAAAATATATATTGCAAAACAGAAGTAGTGAAAAAAGGAAGGGTTTTCTTTTTTAGGTTTCATGTTATTTTTTTTCTTATGTTAGATTTGTAGAAAATGAGGGAAAAATGTAACATAAAGCTAAAATCCTCACACTGATATCACTGATATGACCTCCATTTCTAGCTCAGGTGAAAATTTAGGATGGGAATGAGCCAGTAGGCTGTTGAGAAGAAGAACTAGTTCTGCATAGGTTGCTACAGGAGTACGGGGGGCTACGCACCCAATCCAGGCTATTTTACCTTTTTGTGCCAACCAAACACAAAGTGTTCTCAGTTATTCTGATAGCATTTTGTGTTAGCATGTTAGTGAGCTAGCATGTTTACATGTTAGTGTGCTAATGTGTTAGCAGTCCTATTTCCTTCAAAATGAAAAGGACAGGTGGCATGGCATGTTCTGTGGACCCAGCCAACACTAGCAAACCGTGTAACAGTTGAGTAACTAAAACAAACAAAGGCTGGGTGTCTTTGTGGGTGACCGGAGACAGGAAGTGGTGACACAGGGACACAGGAAGTAGAGGAAACACTTGCCCAGAGTGAAAATTTCCCATAGTAAGATGCCGTAAGACCAGACATCGCTTAGTGTGGTGTAGAGATTGTGGAAGATGCTCTCTGGTGCCATCCATTTGAGGGGCAAGAATGTCTGAAATTAACAAGAAGCAAAGGTGAGTGGAAAAGCGGGAACCGTTCTTCCTACCTGGAACATCAACTGGGCCAAGCAGTGTAGGTGTCTAAGGACCTAAATTTGTGGTCAGATAGTGCTGCTTTTCCATACTTCTGAAAGTTTCCTCCACACAGACGGTTAAAAACGACAGCAAGTACAATTTAAAAACTACAAAAGCAGTATCTACAAAACCTGTAGAGGTCACCCATAGACTCACGCTGCCCTTGGAGATGTAGTTGGAGTCATGCATGATGTCCCTGGCCAAGCCGAAGTCACAGATCTTCACCAGTTTTCCCTCACAGATGAGCACATTTCGTGCAGCCAGGTCACGATGGACACACTGTGGACCCAGTGGATGCATCATCAGTGTCTATTTCACCTGCTTTATATTGCTGTTTATTCAAAATATTATATTTTTTGCTTCAATGCCTTGCATTGCATACATTTTTGGAGGCCAGGAACTCCATCCCTTTTGCCACTTGGTAGCTAAATCCCACCAGATCGGTGTAGCTGAGGATAGGTGAATCACTGATAACCAGGGCTGCATCTACTCTCTCCTGACCTGCAACAGAACAAGTGGTCAGTAAAATTTAAACTCAGCCCCAGGGGTTCTGCTTCTGCACAAAGCAGTAGTGTGGTGGGGCATCTGCGCAGTCTCAGAACATCTCAATAAAGCTCTATTCTACCTGCCTCTGAACATCTTTATGCAGAAACATATTTTAAAAAATCTGTGCCCTAAAAATGTGCTGAATTTGCTCCCAAATTTTCCTGTCGGATGTCCACATATACAGTCTTCTCCTCAGAGGACTACTCAGACTGTAGAGCCTCTGGTTCCAAACATGGGCATCAGCACATCTTTCTGCAGTCCTTGAATCACCATATATGCACAGAGGCATCCTCATGTTATGTTTCTTGTCATATTTTGAAAATCGGGGCAAGTGGGTGCTGGCATGTTTTAGAAAGAGGGCAGGAGACCCCTTTAGAAAGGCTGGGGTTTAGAACCAAGGCCCTTGGACAAAGTTCTCTCACAGTACCTTGCCCTTGGTAGCTGTCCTGCTGGTACGTCGTCACGTAAACCGAGGGCTCAATATCGGCGTACTTGATGTCACCGATCTGCTCCTGCATCGGCACGTACTCGGTGGTGTCATCCTTGCTCATGTCCATGTAGCCACCGTCACACTCGCTGCCAAATGACACGTACCTGAAAAAAAAATGGGTGACCCAGCCTGTGAAAGCAACAAATGCAAACGCAGCCAGTTATGCATCTAAGCTGTTGACAGTCAGTGGCTTCTGTTGTATCCATGATTCCCAAATACAGTTGTTAGTTCTTCTGAAGTTTAATATTTCACCAAAGAAGCCACTTTCCAGTAGTATGAGCCTGGTGAAAAGGAAGCCCATTCTCCTCGCTCACCCTTTGCTTTGGCTGCTCATTGTGCTGCTGCTGCACATATCTGCATCCCTGCGGCTTTTGTCTGCATAATACTGCAGGAAGGTGTGCTTGTTCCGGTGCAGGTAGTCTACCAGGTCACCGTAACGGCAGTACTCCGTCACCAGGTAAATAGGTCCTGCATAAAACACAGATTTATTTTAAATTAAAAAGGATTTTTTTTTGTTTTGGCATGAATACAATAATACAGGATGGTACAAAGTTCTACCAAACAAACCCGTTGTCCTCAGCCCATAAGTAATTATGGTGGTACTGAAAGAAGGTAAGGAGGTACATAATGAAGGGATGAAAGTGGAAGAAGGACTTTGACACATAACCTACATGGCCAAAAGTATGTAGACCCTCCCTCCTAATGACTGAGCTACGCTCTTTCAGCTGCACCCATACAGCCTACAAACACATTCCAGACAGTTGTGTGCTTCCAGCTTTGTGGCCACAGTTTGGGGAAGAAGAAGCTCCTTTCCTGCTCCAGCATGCCTGTGCCCCCCCCATGTGCACAAAGCAATCTCCGTGAACACAGGGTTTGTCCAGGTTGGTGTGGAAGAACTCAAGTGGTTGCACAGAACCCTGACCTCATCCCCATTGAAACACCTTTGGGAAAAATTAGAGTACCAACCGCAAGCCAGGCCTTCTTGCCCAACCTCACTGATGCTTCATTCAGCCACATATTTGTACAGCTGCACTCCAAAATCCAGTGGAATGCCTTCCCAGAAGGGTAGGGGCTGTCATAGCAGCAAAGGGTGGAACAACTCCACATTAATGCCCATGGGTTTGGAATGGGAGGTTCAACCAGTACCTATGAGTTGTAATGATCAGACATCCACATACGTTTGGCCATAGACTGCATGACTGAAATGATGCAGAGTGTAAGACCAGAGCCTCAAACAGTATGACGAAATGGAAGGTGGTGCAAACGTGGCCCAGCTCTCACCTTGCTTGGTGCAGGCCCCCAGCAAATTGACAATGTTGAGATGGGGACCTAGGTGGCTCATGATTTTCAGCTCAGACATCAGGGCTTGGGTCTCACTCCTTCGGGCTGTGGCTGGGGTTAGGAAAAGGCGTGCTAACACACCAATAGACATATTTCTTTTTCCAACTGCAATGCATGCAATATTGATGACGTCCACCAGACAGAAGCTCCTCCTCAATATTGCATTATGCACCCATCCATTCCCTTTATTAGGGGTTCAAGCAGTCATTATTAATTTTTATGGGGAAAAACAGTTTCGAGGTGAATGAAAATTTAAAATTCACCTAAATAAAAACTTTTTTTAATGCACAGCAATGGTAACAATATATATAGTTGTGGAGGAGTGTTAATAATTTGAACTGAAGTGAAAACTGTCAGCATCAATCTGCTGTAGTATAAGGAAGAGCGTGAGTCAGTGATTTAATAGTTAAAAGTACAGAGCATATTTTTAAAAGTTAATATTTAATATAATATGTAAATTGCAAGATCGGTGTTGCATAATCGAGGGCTGTGATTGGAAGAGATGCTTGGTGTGCCAGGTTTTAGGAATGAACGAATTGGTTTTTGTGCCGATGAAGCGTAGCCTCGGTGCTCAGCAGCGTGAGACACACAGTAGGCAGTGAGTAAAATACCTTTGAACGTACCACAGTTTACCATGGTACTGGAGAAAGATGCCAATGGATCTAAAAATAAGTCGGCTCTATAAAAATGTCATATATAGATATATGCCATTGTGGGAAAATTGTATACATTTTCACAAGCTGTTGCAGCAGATTTTCTCTGTATGGAACCCTGTCTGATGAGGGTAAAGTACAGTTTGAAAACCAAGACACCAACAGACACTTTGGCACCTACATTTGAGCATTTTCACTGCAACCTTGGTGGTGGACTGAGAATTGCCAAGGCCGTAAGCCGTTGCCTCCACAACTCTTCCGAATGCTCCTGATCCCAGGGTACGACCTGTAATGTAAAACGTTGTTATGATAATAGTGGTCTTTGGATTTCTTTCATACAGATGGCATCAGATGAAAGGGAGATTTAACCTGAATCGCTGTGTTAAGGTAACACAGGTGTGCTTAAGCATGCCAACAAGCATGTGGTTGACTTTAGCTTATTAAAGTGGATGTATAGGTGCGACCATCTGTCAGGTTGTGAAGGTCCGTTGTGTACAGGTGGAGCACATGGGGTCCAACCTACCTAGAACGAGGCTGTCACGGGGTATCTCCCAAGCCGAGTCATAGGGTAGCTGAATGGGATCCACGTAGATATACTCATGGCCGTCCGAGCTGATGGACTCGATCACCTTCCATCTGATCTCATACCGTGGCTTCTGCAGTAAATTGAAGTACATACTGATTGACACCACATCCCACGTTTTTACAGATGCAGGAAGGTAACTTGCACCAAGGCAGTCACTGGTGTGGTTCCCTCTCCACACCATTAAGTCACTGTAGATTTTTCCCCCCACATTTTGTATCCGGTGTAGTCTTATAAACTGAGAAGTGGGAAAAAACTCCTAAGGAAAGGCTTACCTTTCTCCACAGCGCTATCAGAATGATGATGGAGATCACGGCAATGACTACCAGGGCCAGGACAGCTGCCAGCACAGCCACCTGGGAGAACAAGGCTGTGGGAACAGAGAGGTCTTGCGTGTCACTGCAGTTGTCCATTAAACCAACGACATGTCAGGGCACTCAGCCTTCTGCTTCCACTGCTTTATGAACAACTTGAAGTCAAGCTGCTGCTGGACGTTTTGGCTGTTTTGTGGACTTTCATGCAAGATTCAGAGGATCTGTGGTGAAAGATACTGCGTCTAAACAAACATTACATACTGTTGGAAACCAGTTTGATGTCCCGTACTCTTCGCCCCATCTGGTTGCGGGCCTCGCAGCGGATCGACATGATCTTCTGCAGCTTGCGGAATGTCAGGACACTGCGTGTCTGGTGAATTTTGCGTGTCTCGTTGTAGCTTGCGTTGGTCTGAATGTTCAGGTTTTCTCGCTCAGCATCCAGCACGTTCCATGGGTTGGTCTGATTGTTGCATCTGTGGCAAGCAGGCATATAAGCTGACGACAGGTACAGCTACGCCAACCTTGGTTAGCATGCATATATTTTTTGTTTTACGCTACAAAAGTGCAAATGTTTCATTGGGATGAAATCAGTTTTGCTTACAAGGTTGACAAAATTGCCTTGTTAAGCATCCCTGATGTGAACCACTTGGCCTTTAGAGCGAGCAGTGTATTTTAAGTTGCTGGAACGCCCTCTGGTGGAGGACATCAGCATGGGGAATGGAAAACAGCTCACTTGTGGATGCTGTCACAGCTGTACCACTGTATTTCAGGGGGAGGAGCTCCTTCAGCTGTGCACACCACGCCGTGGCGCTTTTCTTCTATGTGGTGGTCGGACAGCTCAACAATCTGCGGTGACACTGGAGAAAGGGAGCAATGTAGGCTGGTGAATGAGCAAGCTGCCCATCTGCGCCTATGTTATTATGTCCAGTTGGTACCCCCGACATCTTACCCTTGACCTCCAAATCAAACACCATCTCTTTGAAGTCATCCTCATTGGCCACATGGACAGCGTAAAGGCCCTTCTGCTCCATACGGACCCTCACGAGACTTACAGTGCTCACATACCTGACAGAAAAGATGGAACATCGACTTGAAGTTCTGAGATCTTTCTGGGGAACCAAAGTGTCGAGTTTAGAAAAACACCCACAGCAGCCCTCGGTACGCGGTATTCTGTAATGTACCCACCCAACCCCTCTTCCTTTACCTGGTCTCATGGGTCTGTCTGGTTTCAACAGAGATGGTGTCCCCCGAGAGAGGCACCCCATCCTTAGTCCAGTCCACCTGGGGCTTTGGGTAGGCATCAATCAGCACCTGGAGCTGGATGCTTTCGTGCAGCTGTGCAGAGATGTTCTGACCCAGGGCAGATGTGACGGACACATATCCTCGCTCTGCGGCAAGAAGTCTGCTTCAGTCACAGTGATATGGTACACAGGCTCCAGAAAACACCGTAATACTTGGGAAACAAGGAAGGGAAGTGGAGGAGAATGAGTGAAGAGATGAGAAGAAAAGGACAAAGAAGAGGGAAAAACAGGTAAAAGGAAAGGAGGAGGAGAGGGAAAAGTTACAGGGGAGCAGGACAACCAGCAGTCAGACAGATGGACTCGAATGCAGAAGAAATGGACACGACCCTTTCAGCCCTAAGATCACAACTGAAAGACAGACATTTCTGGAAACACTCTGTACCTGTGGTGTCCAAGAGTCAATGCTGACTTCATGACAATTAAAAACAAGTGCTGTAATGATAGCAGAGCGCTAAATTGTTGCTAAAGTGTTGCTAAATGTATGCTTTTCAAGGAAACCATTTTTTAGGCATTACACTTCATTTCGCCACTAGGGGGGGATGATAGCAAATGAACCAGCTGTCCAGGGGTTGCGGCAGAAGAAATACACCAAGCTGGCCTGTCAGCGTACAGGAGATTCAAGCCCACTCGCTCTGCATGCTAACCTAGACTTGGGGGCTGCTGACAGAAGCTGTCTCCGTTCCACTGTGCTCGGCTGTGTTTGCAGCCCGCTGGGGTGGCACCATGCAGGCCAGAATAACAACAAGGCTTCTCGCTTAACACTCTGGTCAGGTCCTCTGGTTTACATTTCCAGCAGTCTGAGCTGAGGCCAAGCCAGAAAGCCTAGCGCACATGCCTTTCTGTGTTGAAGGGACACTATTGTGCACTTTTGGCATCGCTGCTTTAAACAGGGAAATTTAATTTGGAAACACCTCATATTGGGATAAGGTTAGCATTCAGAGAGGTTCACCGATCCCCTCAGATGCTGGGATACCAGACTCAGATTTGTGCGAAGTGGCGAAACTGGGATTTTTTTTTCCAAAGCAACTCCAAACAGAGCCCAAACAAATGCCAATTTCAGCTGGCTCACCCAGGACAGTGATGTTGATGCTGTCGCTGGCCCTGTTCCCCTGGACACCTTCATCTACAAAGCATGTGTATTGGCCCGACTGCTGCATGAGGGCTTTGGTTATGTTGAGGAAGGACCGCATGCTTGTCGCAGAGAGGAAGTCTGTCAGTGGTTCAATCGTCTCTCCGTCCTAAACAAAGAGCAACAGGTTTGGGTTGAGTGTGTTTAGCTTGCGGGACCACTGACCAAAGAGGGTAACAGAATGCTGTACAGAGTCGGTCTCACAGAGCGGTCCTGCTATCCGTGTGAAATTCACTCGGATGCATCGGGAGCAAATTTCCTCCAACTCACCTCCTTGTGCGGGTAATCCCACGAAAAGTACACTATTTCCACACCGTGCACTGTGCAGTTTATGGTGAGGGGTTCTCCTTGCTTCAGCACAGTCCTCGAGGTGTTGATGAACGGCTCAATAAAGTCCGGCGCTGGAAAAGAGATTGAGAGCAGCTTTTAGTTTGGAGGCGCAAGCTAGCAGTCGTCCGTATGTTAGCATGATGCTAAACGTTTCTCATGTTCAATCAAAATGTCAGTAAGGAGGAGCGGAAGTGTCCGGACCCACCAAAGATGCTGAAGACATAGAATTGTTGGGATGTTTTCTCCACACCATTCAGTTCTCCCTTGCACACATACGTGCGGTCCTCAAGGTGAGTGGTGAATCCCTCGGTGGGGCTGTAGTTTCCAGGCAGGGTTATGTTGCTGGACTTTTCATACAAGGTCACCTTGATCTTGGGGTTGGTGACCATGCATGGAATGGTCCACGGGTCACTGGTCTTGGTCACCATGTAATGCTCTACATGGATGAACCAAATCTCAGGATCTACGAAAAGACACAAGTCGGTATTAAATGTCTTACAAAACCCTTTGGACGGATGAGGAAACCCGCATCACTTTTCAGTCTTGCCAGCTTCATGGTACTGTGTCCTTCTAAGCAAACTTCTGTATGTAAGTGGATTTTTATGCTTAAACTGATTTGTGAGTACTACCAGTATCGAGATGTCTTCAGGTAGCAAATGTTTGCAACTGCTCATTTAAAGTGGCTGTCAATGACCTGGATGTTCGTTTTTGAACCTGGTATTGTGTGTACCCACTCCTTTTATTGTTACCTTAGAGACAGAAAGTGAAAGGCCATTGTCCCACCAACGCTCATCTCACCTGGCACAAAAATGGACACCTTCTTGAATTCGCCCGTGGTGCCTTCGCTGCAGGTATACACTCCGGTGTGCATCCAGGTGACATTGTGGAGTGTGAGTGTGCTGCTCATCTTGTCATTTTGAACCAACTGGGGTGCCCGTTCCTCCTGTCCAAGCAGCTTCTGCGTCCAGACCACCTCGCTCCAGCCAGAGCAATTAATAGAAATGGAGGAATTGGCCTCCAGGATGATTTCTGTATCGCTTGGAAAGATCTCAAGGCTTTCACCAACACTGAAGAAGTGAAGGAGCACTGCAACACAAATAAAAAAAAGTTTATTTGTGTTTGGTTCAGTCCTGCACTGGATAGCCTAGACTTCACCGGCCAGAAGAAGCAGGGAGTCTAAGGAATAGCCCCTGGATGGAGCTTTGGTCATCAGCCTTTTAAGGAGGACCTCGGTAATTCCTGAAAACCAGTCGGGGAAGGAAGGAGGGGAATTGAGTTCATAAGTTCAGATGTTTATGTTAAACAGAAAAAAAGTTGGAAGAAATTAAAGTGTAAAAGGCATTCCATGGAACCTTATGTGTCAGTAGTCTGTCAATAACACCGATGTGCTGAACTGCGGTCGCCTGTGAAATGACTTCCCTGGAATTCCTGAGAAACGGGCCGCATTTCTCTCACCTGTAAGGCAAGCCACTGCAGGAAACGCTCTTCTTTTGTTGATCCTCATGATGAACAATGTTGGTCAATGGTGTTGCTCTGCAGAAACAGGGAAAAAGAAAAAACATGCCGGTTTAAGCTGATCCTGGATCGTGAAAATTTGCGCTCCCCCCCCTTTGCGCCTTTTAATGAGATGTGGGCTTCTTATTAGAGGACAAACTGAAATTAGCAAGGATGTCCTTATAAACAGAAGCTTTTTGGCAGTTCAGCCAAGGTTTTTGTCTCCAAAGCAACAAAGAAGGGTTTTGATCCAGTTTAAGCACTGTAGCCCTGTCAAGGGTTTATCAGCAGGTGTTGGGTTTTCTTCAGTTTAAGACCATACAGTATGTTTATGTCTATTTACGTCACATTTTTAAGTTAACTGCAATGATTTACATATTTGTGTCATATTTTTTCACTTGAGAAATGGAGGGTAAATATAGCACTTGGGCATACTGTAGCGAAAGGAGGGATTCAAACCCACTTTGTTCTCATTGCATTACTTGATCTCTAATAATTTCTACTATAACAAAAGTATTGTGACAGTTTGTTGGCTTTTACAAAGAAATTATTTAATGTTTTTGTCAGGGCTTGCGCGCACTGAACAGGCACTTGGCCTTAAATGTGGAAATGCAGCAGAAAAGTTGATGGAGGTGAAGCATCACAGTGACTTTGCTTCACTCAAGCCGACATGTGGAGCCAATGTGCGCAGACACAAAAAGTGCTCTTTTGTTCCAGAGTCAACAGGGGAGAAAAAAGGGAGAAAGAGGACAAACACACTCCCTACTTCTGCCCCCCCCCCCCCACACACACACACATCCCTTCAGAAAAATGCTGGTCAACAGAAAGCCGAGTGTCATAAAAAGGTATTTTGCTTTTCCTCTAAGATTTTTTTTCTTCTTGTGCTGAGAATAACAAAAGAGTGGTGGAAACAGTTGAAATGGCTGATGGGAAAGAAAAACAATGTCTGGTGAAATAAAAGCAGCCCTTTTGTGGTGAATGTGTGTTTGCGACAAAGATGCGACACGACCGGCCCCCCTCCAGCTGTGCTTTCAGGTATTTCCCTGCTGCTTCAGCTAACGGGAAGAGAGTTGCTGTGATTTCTCTGGAGGAGGCGCTGCGGTGGGCAGATGGCTGACAGGAATGCCAACACGAGGGTTTCAAAACTGTTGGGAAGTGGCAATGTTAGCCCAAATCTGGCAGTTAAAGCAATAAGCGGTAAAATCCCACTGCCTAGTCATTCCTGCTGGTTGTTATCATCTCCTGGGCCTGTGCTCCAGATGGTCAACACCCTCTTGGGGTGAACGTTTTGACATCGGACAGCTCATCCTGAGCACCTTTTGCCTTTTTACTCAAACCTCAGAATTGCATACATGCTTCCCACTATGGAATTTGTCTCGTATGACCCTGATGCTCAGCTGTTTGGGGAGGAGGAGGATCATACGCTTACGATACAAGTACAGCATTTCAGGGGTTCTCCTGACTTCCAAAGCTGTGCGTGATTTATGGGCTGGTTTATGTCCTCGCTACGTGTGAAGAGCAGCAGCTGTCGGGACGAGACACATGGGAGACCAGGAGGCATCTGGATGTTGACAACGAGGACAGAAACGCATCCTCCTCATTTTCCCATGGAAATACACTTTGCCGCCAGAGTGATCGGCGTAGGTGGGCCAGAACGGTACAGGATGTTATAAGTTTAAATGTGAGCCTAAGTTTCTCTTCGACGGCTGGTGGCTGTCGATGAAGGGAAGGCAATCTGATCAGTAGGTGACCAAATGCTCCCCCCATCACTGCTGACAAGGACATATTGTAGACTAGAAGTGTGTGTGTGTGTGTGTGTGTGTGTGTGTGTCTGTGATCATGTACTGTGGGAGTACTTGTTAAGCAGGAGGGAGTTTCGGGGGATGTGTATCGGTGAGTGGACACGAGCGGGGCTCTGGAAACAATTAAACACGGGCTGCTGGGTTAGAGGCACAACTGGAGTGGGAAAAGAGGTGACTGGAGGGGTGGGAGGGAGCGGAAGAGAATTGGGGGAGATGAAGGTCCACCAAGGGAGGCTATGAGAAAGAGTGCGGAGGCGACAGAGGCTGACTGTGTTAATGACGCTAAGCCCTGGGGTGGGAGCAAAGTTTCGAGGGCAGGGAAGGAAAGTGAGGGGGGGTCTGCACCCACTGCTGCTCTTTGTTTTCCCAACTGTGATCATGGGTCATAATGCTGAGGTCCAGTAATTCCTTCTCTGGGATGTCTCTTGTCACTGTCAGTCCTTGGCAGGGATTCCTTGGTGAACCCAGAGGAACCACCAGTGTAAAATATAGGCTTTTCCCAAGGGTGGCCAAGCTGTCTGCTCGCACGTGGAGACAAACAAAGGCCAGCAGCGCTCAGGCAAACGGCCTCGTGGGCAGCCAGCTGCTTGCTGGTGGTTAAAATGATAAAACTGTAAAGGTGACCAAACACCTCCCTGGATGATCTGCATCTAATGGTTCCTTTTAGGGACACAAACAATGATGTGAGAGCATAGCCTGCAGCATCACTAGGCTTCAGCGTGTTGCTGTTTTTAAACTTTGTTTTGTCTCGGTCTCCCACTGCCCCCTCGCTCTTAAGTGTACACTTCCTATTCCCAGAATTATAGCTGCATTTTTCCCATGGAGGGATGTGGCCCTGGAGGTCAGGTCCTTCCAGAGCGACATGCTGATGCTCATAACACTCGAGGAGGAGAGGAGAGGGCAGCCTGCTGAGGCCCTGGCCAGGAAGCCACGCGTCAAAGCTGTCAATGCGCAAGGCTGCTGCTGCAGCATCAGCTACACAGCCACTTAACTAGATGAAATGGATGGCATCGCCTCCCGCCGACTCAAGCCAAAAGATTAGAGTCGAGAAAACAACAAGCGCTCCGGAAACCCCCTGGAACTGAGAAGTTCGAGTCACTCCAAAGCTCTCGTATTAAGTTTTGTTTACAGATACTTCCAGGAGCAAAGAGGAAAGGGAAAAAAATTGTGCTTGTTTGGCATAAACTGGGAGGTTAAGGCCTACATGCCAAGCAGATGGATTTTCATTTAGAAATAGGGCCATTGAGGCAAAATCGCGTTATGAAGAGAAAAAAAGAAAAGGAATGACGTTGAGATTTACAAAGTTCAATGTCAGAAAGCTGGAGAGGAGAGCTGTGAGGAAGACTGAATTGCAGTTTAATTTCATAAAGGATTCTTCCTAACTTGTCTCGATAGAAGCCGTGAAGACACCACAGAAGTTCAAGGGAGAACAGCGCAGAAATACGTGGCACAAGAGGTGAAATGACATAAGAAGAAGCAGACAGAATCACAAATGAAAACAATTAGGGGAAACAGCCAGGGGGCAGCATCTGGGGGAAGAAAACTCCTCAAACTGTGACAAATCCTTGGAGGGCCTAAGCTCAATTGGGCAGTTGGTCTTATGTAAGAGGGCAGAAGAAGTGTCATGTGAGCAGATTCAGTGACCTGACGCTCTTGGTTATTTTAGTTTAACCCATTTCATCGCTGCTGATCAAGGTCATATGAATGCATCATGTGTGCATCTGGTTCTGCAAAAAAACTGTGAAGCAGTTCAGGTTAAAATCCTGAGCTGAGACGTTCAAACAAATCACGGGCTGCCTGAACTTGAAGGACCCAACCCCTGCAAAAGCAAGGATAAGGATGAGCTCAGGGTTCCTCCTCCACTGTGTGCCATGGTGACCGCTGCCAGGGGAAGGAAGCTGACAGCATTTCAGGACGCCTCAGGTCCAAACACAATAAAAGCGATACCACGTGAAGCCTCGGGGATTAACCAGAGAGACGTTTTGCGGTTCAGTCATAACACAGACACAAAGGTAAATACTGCGGTTGTACTGAAAGTGAGCTCATGGTGGAAGCTTGTCTCTAAGAAGCTCAAGAAATAATTTATTTGGCTAAAATCTTTTTTGTATTTAAAGCCCTAGTTGTTATGCGTTATTGAAGCAAAAAGCATTTCTGCAAAGATGCTCAATGCTTAAGTAGCGGTGTTGCGCTGCTGCGCCTCACTGGCGGAGAATCTCCAGGGCTGCAGTTTGTCACCTTAACTTGTTAAGTATAAAGGGAGTAAGAGAAGTCCATCATCATTGCAGGGCACGAATCTCTGAAATTCGGGGGAAATAAATTTGGGAAAAGAAAATATCCATGGTATTAGTGACTGAAATCTCTGTGGCATGTGCCTTTTGTTGGAGAATCAAAAGCAGCGCAATGCTAATCTGAACTCAGGGTTTTGGGGTCTTAGGACCAGAGCTGGGGTTGGGGTTGAGATCCGAACGTACGTATGGAAGAGGATGGGATATGGGGGGAGGGCAAGAGTGTGTGAAAGTTCCCAGGGCTGGCCTGGGAACTGGCTGCCTCGGGGGTCCTTAGCGGCCGTTTACGACGCTCCTTTCCCACCCGAACCTCTGGATGTGTCACCTTCTGACATGAAACACAGCCAAAACAGTGTTTATTTAATCTAATCCTGGCGGGGGCAGAGAGCCTACACACACCCAAAGGAAACATCAATGTACATACATGCACATACATAAATATATATACACACGCAGATGTTTACTGTTATAGTTCAGTGTAACATCTGGTAATGATACCTTGGAGTGAGTGGGAACCAAACCGAGCTGCTCTCCATGCCGTGTTCAGAAACACATCCCTCTAGGGTACTGTCGAACCTTGGCAGGGAGGGGGGAGAAATGCGTAAAGCCACAGAAAAGATTGGTGATGAGCCGCCTTGCTGATGCTCCCTTGTCGCAGCTGGAGAGCACTGAGTTTCCACACCGCGTGGGTGTAAGGGAATGATGGTGCGCTCGGCATCTGATGCCATCACCCTTTCCGTTTGTCCCGCAAGTGTTCATATTTGCATGGTTGTTAGTTTACTGTGCGCTGTAAATGCGGGGTTTTCGGGGAAACTTCATCTTTTTTCCCTACCCAAGTGGGAACCCACCTAGATGCTTATTTGAGGGCAGCCAGCATGTCTGGTTTGATAGTTTATCATCAAACAAAAGGGGTCAGAGCAAGATTAACCTGGAAGGGTAAGAATAACATCAGTTTTGGAGCCTTCAGCCTTTTAAACTCACTCAGCCTGCAGTTTGCCACCGTTTATAGACGGTGACTAAATTTGCCTTGGACATCCTCCCTCAGTGGCATGCATTTGGACTCGTCTGTGGGAAAGCTAAGGCCCTGTGTCCCTGTTAAAATAAACCGCTACCCTGTGTTATCTTTTCATCCCCTTGGGGAGACATCCTCAGTATCTGTAAGACCAGCAGTGACGTGTTTTTGGGATGAAGAAAAAAACAAAAAACAACCCGTTCCTTGGTGACCAGTGCCCTCGGAGCAAGAGCTACAGCCCCAGTGATGAACCATGAAAGACACACTGGGGTTCATCAGTTTGACACAGGCCCGGGAGA
Organism: Heterotis niloticus; assembly: GCA_018136845.1. NCBI lineage: Eukaryota > Metazoa > Chordata > Actinopteri > Osteoglossiformes > Osteoglossidae > Heterotis > Heterotis niloticus. The sequence goes on from CM030890.1 coordinate 29,692,538, forward strand.
TGAGAACATTGTTCCTAATGTCCAGTGGGACACGGGGAGGGGGTAGGGGGGGTCTGAGGTGTCGGTCAACCACTAGCAACTCAGGACACATGGTTTCCATTTCTCTGTCATGGACTGACCAGCTCACAACACTCCTTCATCCTTTTTCAGTTTTCCCGCTTAACTGGGATGCGCACGCGTAACCCACCCGTGAAAGACAAATCCCCGATGATTTGGAACACTTCATACGATTCTGGCAGCATTTTATTCAATTCATCGTGAATGGTTTGTGCAAAAGTCCGTCTGCTTGTAGCAACAGAAAGGAAATCCACTTTTTTTCCTCCTTTTGATGGCTGCATTCAGTGACAAATTCGGAATGAAACAAACATTTCAGTTCTGTACCATCAGTCTGAAGCTCAATATGTTTGTGTGGTCAACATCGTGTGCTGGGAATGAGAAGAAAATGCTTGCATGTCATGACACTTTTTACTCTTGGCAAGAAATATGGTCATGAATCTTGAAATTCCGCAAAAGTGTGAAACAACTGTGTAGCAAGATGACTTTATTTATTTATTTATTTATATTTTTATATATTTATATATTTATTTTTTTATTTTTAAAGCCAAAAGCCATGGAATTTGAGTAAGAGGCAGAGTTTGCACGCAACGTTACAAAACCTTGATCCTCTCTGCCTCCACCGCTGCTTACCCAGCCGGCTTCACCCGTCCCCGCTGGATGGCTTCCAACTACCAGGCAACGCCGCCCACTGACAAACTGATGCTGAACTTAGCCGTGCAGTAAAAGCCAGCAAAGAAAAATCCCCAACTCCACATCCTCGACTACCTGCTGTTTTGGGTCTGGTTGACATCTGGGAAGAACTACACCCCTCAAGCAGATTAGGCTTTTAATTCCAGTCTTTTCAACTCTAGAGCAGACTATTTCTTCATCTCGAACTGGTTTTTTTTTGTGTAGAAACATCTTGCCACTTTGGCCTCTTTATGTTGTAATGTTTCAGAGCTCTAAAGCTGGCTTCCACTTGATACCTCCTGGGACAAAATGGGGGGGGTGTTAGATGATGTTTGGAATGATGATGAATTTTATTTTGATGTTCATAAAAGATTAAATTTGTGGTAGCAAGGAAATAGCCATTCATGCGCTTTAGCTCCAGCGACGTGAGATGCTGAGAAGGACACCTAATGGGGATATAAAGAGACACTCGGGATCCTGTAAAAGACCAATGTTGCTTTGATGGGAAGGACGTAATGAAGCTAGAAACGTGGATTGAGGTCCACACAGTTCAGGTGGTGACAAACTGAGTGTCTTCTGTCCTCAGGTGTATATTGGACTTCCAGATAGCCACCAGTTCTGACCTGGTCAAAACCTTGTTTGTAAGGGACAAGCACGCAGCTGCTTAGATGTCTGTGCCACCAAAAAAAAAAAAAAAAATAAATAAATAAATAAACTGTTTTAAATTTGCTAACATGACTTTGGGTGTGGGCTACAACCAACAGCACCCATCACTACAGTTCACCACAGCTTTCCAAAAATTTAACTACAAAAGACTGAGCCATAAAAAAATGAATGCTTGCCTTTGCCTGTTAGTCATCTTGAGGAAATGAGCATCACATTTTTTCTTAAGTTTTTTCCTGTAAGAACATTGAACATAAATAACTTAACAGTGCATCACTGCACACGCAGTGCACACGCACACACGTACCCGCACACACAGCAGGATGGCCACCATGCAACAAGTAAACAGCATTTGTTTATGGCTCTAGGCGAAATGGGACAACTTTATCCAGATAAACACCAGAAACACAAAACAGTCTCAGTGAGTATCTTGCAGTGCAGCCGATGCACAACAAACAGCTCATTTCCCCGCTAATAAATTTGCTTTTTGCGCAAAACACACATTTTAGAATAACACCGAGCTTTTAAAACTCGTGCCTGGATGTTCGTCTTTCCGAAGATCTGAAACGACAGAAGACAAGAGAGTCACCTATGTCAACAGGATTTGGCAGGTGCCAAAACTGAAGAATGAAAAGTTGAGTTCTGAGTGCATGAAATATATCTAAGCCTAAATATTACCTAGTTAAATATAGTTAATAGCTGATAATTATTATTGTAAGGCCGAATAATAGCAAAATGCAGACATTCCTTAGATAAACATCCTGTCCGTGTGAACGAAATTACAGGCCTTGCACTGCTCCCTCTCACTGACTTTAAGGGTCAACCTGCAAAGCCGTCTGGGAAATTTCCTTATATCTTATATCCTAGCCTTGTGGGAGGCCAAACAGGCACTGCACACTCGGGTATATGTGCAGGTACACATAGGAAAATGGGAACGTGTGAGCATTTGTACAAATACGTGCGCGCGCACACACACACACACACACACACACACAGGCAAACACATTTCCGTACATGCACGAGTGTACGCAGAAAGTCACTCGAAAAAGAAAAGAAAAAAGAGAGAGACAGCTGATTCCAATTACGGCCCTGCCTCACTTTAAATTCCTCATCTTTTCCATTCTGGCTTCCAGCTTCCAAATAGAGGGCAGGAGGAAGAATAACAAAATATGGTTTTTTCTTCATAGGTTTTTCTGTAAGTGCACTCATTCTGAAAAAAAATATACGGTCTTGGATGAAAATGGCACCCCAAAGTTGCACATGCATGTGTGCTTCCCTGCAAAATAAATAAATAAATAAATAAATATGTTGCGGTTAAAAAGCAATAATGAAGCTAGTAAAGAGAAGCATAGGAGAACTTATCTTTGGAATGGAGAAACTCGGGAGGATTGACAGAGCAAAGAACCGACACTGTAATATTAAATTTAAGCCGCGGCAGGGGAAATAAAACAACAGTTTAAAATTTAAACCTCCAATTTGTTCTCTGGCATTCTGTGCTCGGCAGTTAGTGCGACACTCCGTGTTGACAACCACACCGCTGTAAAGGACACAGTGGCCAAGTCTGAGGCTTCCTGCCAAAAAGTGGATGGTTTGCTGTGGCAGGCCTCTTCTTCCCAAGTCAGCTTTGGAACTTCAAACTACTTAAGAACAAGGGGATGCAGCCTAAAGGCACGATGGCATCCACCAACCTCCACCGTGTCCTGATCGATTGGGATTTGTGCTAATAAAGTTCTCGTCTCCCTTCTACATCTCACAACTGTCACTTAAGAATCCCTCAAAACATTTCCTCTGCCTACCCACACACATTTCTTTCTGCACAACCCAGCCCTTATTTTATATTTTATTTGGCCCGAAAGCAGGCTCGGTCCAGCGGCGTGTTGCCCCAGATGGCTTGCTTATGCTGGAAGCTTCCCACTTGCAGGGGTCCTGGGTTCTGTATCTGACAGCTGCCTCCCTGTGTTGTACGTTTGCGGGGGCTCGGACAGCCCGCAGCTGGACAAAGCGTCAGGAGGAGCCCTCGACTCCCGGCCTGTCGAACCCTCTCATTAAGTGGCTTTTGTTTTTGATTCATCTTATGTCCAAATAATGCTCAGCGCTGCCGAAAGAAGGCTGCAACTTGGCCGCGCTGGCCCATTCTCTGAGAACAACCGATGACGTCTGGTAACAGGAAACGTTTCACATGTGGAAAGGAAGTCGTTGGAGAACTTCAAATGACTTGACTGCTGTAGTAAGGAAGTCCTGAACTCGGTGGGCTCCCACAGATGGGAACCACCTCTGACCTCCAGGTCTGGGATTCTAGCAATAAAACATGAAACTTTGCATTTCCTGCCGATGACAAAAGCGCTTTTCTGCTGGTCAGCAAAGGGATTACTGGTCCGGCAGTTGTGCTGACCTCAGCCTTGACAACTTTTCTCATTTCGTCTCGGCATTTTTGTTCAGTGCGCAGCACAAATACCGCATTAGTAATTGTTCTATTCAGCTACGGTGTCGCAGTTTTAGGGTTTGTCTTCACATTAAATTGGTGTGGAGTTTTAATAAAGTGAGCCAGGGTGCGATCAGAGGAAAAAGAAAGTCAAAAGTGCAGATGACTCGTGAATTTTTCAGATTTTTTCCACCTTGCTCAGAGCACAATAAACAGTACGACCGTTCATGCGTCGCTGCACATGGCTCCTGTTGAGGTATTTCACCCCAACCAAAATATCTTGCTTGGCCGATGCCAAACAGGATGCATGAACACTGCACAAAACATTTAAAAGGACATAAAATAAAATACATAACTGTTTCTGACAAACTGCTGTCAAATTACTCGTAGGCCCAATATTTCATGCTATCTGGCCAGCGTGCTTTGCAGATAAGTGGACAATGAGCTAATGTGGTCCACGTCCGAGCACAAATGCCAGAAGAAAGCACGTCTCACACACACACACACACACACACACACACACACACACACAGAGTGTAACCATTGTTTCATTTCTTGGAAACTAGTTTCGTAAGTAATACATGTAGTGCTATTACATCCTTTCTTGCCACATACAAAGACACAAAGATCTGACTCCTCACCAGCTCCCTCCGCCCCCCCAAAACAGACTGCCTCACCAGATAAACTTCTGCTCTCAATTATAGGCTTTTTATATAACTCCCAAGGCAATAAATACATTAATGTTCTGCCACAACCCACGTTCTTTGTCTTTTTGGCACTGTTTGTAGAGGAGTTTTGGAAAAAAAGAAGTATAACGAAAGACAAATAGCATAAATATGATGACACCGGCAGACTAAGGGAAGGAACGCTTCCCAGGTGAATAGAATATAGTTCAAATTGTGCAAACAGTGCAAAGACTGTTGTTTAAGACTGCAGAGAATTGTAGCACTGAAGGACACAGAACCTGCAAAGTTCCTGGCTTAGCTCTCCAGAGAAGACATGTTTATGTATTATACACTTTTGGATTAAAGGGATCCTTTTATAAAATGTTTAGTAGCAACCTGTCACCCGAAATGAGCCTGCTTCAAGGGGAATGAGTCAAGGACCTATTAGCGGTTCACTGTCATGCTGAAAGATAAAGCATCTGCTTCTACTTTGCCCCGCAAGGAGCAATAAGTCACGGTTACTCAGTCCGCATGTGGTTTCCCGCTACCTGACGGAAGGCAGAGGCGCTCACAGAAAAACGGCTGCAAGTCACACGATGGTAAATTATTGGAATGCATGTTAAAGGCTAGAATCCCCATCCGTATCCCTCTGGTGTGATGAAACAGAAATTCCTGCCATTCTTTCCTTCTGACAAAGAACGTCCCCAAAATTATTGTTGATATATTGGCGGTCCTCACAATCAAATATGTGAGGCCTCCAGCAAGGAGCTTACAGCAGTGCGCTCGCAGTCCCAGGTGCACGGATGTCAACTGCGAGGGAAATATGCTTCAACATCTTCCTCGCGATAAAGCACACGTGGGGTTAAGACTGTTTGGAGAAGCTGATGCGGAGAACATGGAGTTCATTTTGGGTGATGGAGGGGGGACTGAGAAAACAACCAGTACAGTCTGGGCTCGCAGGCTCACTGCTGAAGGTACAAGACTGAGCTGTCATATGTACTCATGCTGTGCAAGATCACAGATGCGGGATGACCAAAGCCATGGGGGGAGGCCCAAGTAAAGCCCCCTGTTTGCACACCACCGCCAGACATTTGCAAAGTTCCCTTTCCCCCCCAGGGAGACAAAATGGAATAGTGTCTGGGGTACCTTCAGGAACATCTCTAGCTCTCTGGTTGCCCTGTGAGATGTTAGTTATGAGATACCAACAAGTTTCCTAAATATTATGACACATCAACACAGTCCAGACCTGGGCCAAATATGCAGAAAGGCCGTTGCAAACGTTCAAGCTCGGCGTTAAGAGGGTCCCTGCGGAGGCACAGGTGGTAACTGTGGAGAACCCAAAACAGCAGGTACACACACACACACACACACACACACACACACACACACACACACACAGCCCCAGCTGCTCTCAAAATCCAAAATAGGTTTTCAAATGTTGGTGGGGATCACTGTTGATTCCATTGAAGATCTTGTATGGATCTGAGTCCAATTCCTTGCGACCTTATTACAGCTAACATTTGCCAGCATTGGGACTCCATCACCTGAACTTAACTCAAACCTCATCACCCAGCACACCATCCACCAATAGCTTGGCCAAGGAAGCTACGGCCAGAAAGACCACTGTAATGTAAATGTTCTTCACTTACCTTCAGTCACTGTCTGCCCCAATGTTCTGTCTTCTAAAACATTGCCCTCTCTTCTGGAGATCCTTCCCTTCTGCCTGCTTGCGCGTGCGTGCGTGTTTGTATGTGTGTGTCCTTCCTCCGTACTAAGATTGCTCAAACCTTCAGGGACGAGGGTCTTGATTTCTTCTCCCCTCCCAGAGTTCGCAAAAGAAGCACTGCAACTCTGTTTATTTAGTTAAATTACGGATGGGGGGGCCAACGCCGATGCTGTCACCGTGTACTGAGGGCAAAAAAATGGGTTTTGAGAGTCCTTTTGCAGTCGCCCTTCACAGCTAAGCGAAAGATTGAAAAAACAAAAGGAAATCTCGCAGTTTTATTGCCAGACACTGAGGTTTTTTTTTTTTAACTGAAATAAGAAGCTGTCGAGCTCTTCAAGCAGCTGCCCTGCGCATTCATAAGCACAATAACCAGAAACAGACAACAGTTCCCCTGGCAACGGCAGGTCAAACTTCTCCGGAGTCTCTGAAAACAAACCCCTCCAGAAAAGGGACCCAAAAAAAAAACAACCCCCAGGAAAACTCTCTTTATTCTCCAGTTTCCCCACAGCCTCCTGTCCCGTAGGAGAAAAGTTGGTTCCTCTCCTCCTCTGGTCGAAATGCCGGCTTTTCCGCGCAGTCTGACAAAATTAATAATGGCCCCCACTTCAGAAGGAGTGAGAAAGGAGCGAGCAAGGCGGAGGGCAGGAGAGACGGACGAGCAGTACAGAAAGGGCACTTTCCCCAGCAGCGCCCCACACAAGCAGTGTCTGCGCCTGCTTTCAGTCTTGGCTCCTTTCCTGATTTCTCCTTTTCCCAGGATATGAGTGGATGGCTAGAAAATTCATATCCCTCGCCAACAGCTGAGTAAGGGCTTTCTTCTTATTAGAGAGAGGATTCAGGGGAGGGAAGGGGCCGGGCTGGGGGAGGTGTGTCTGCGGGCCAAGCTGGACTCCTCTAATTGTCCAAATAAATGGCCAAGCCTGGTGGAAGTAATGAAAAACATCACGGTTACTGAATAGCAGAGGACAGGGAGCGGTGTTTACTGGATGCTCCGCTCCGGTTCAAGCCTTTTACAGAAACCTTTTCTTTCGGGGGCCTCGAAACTTTCACCGAAAGCACGGTGACCCAGAACCTTCTATGCCTGATGGTTATCTGCGTGCATACGATCCCTTGAGGGAAGCGTGCGAAGGAAGGCAAAGCACACTGGCACAAATGCATGGGTGGAATCCTCGTGTTAGTAGCCTTGTTTCTGTTTTTGCACCTCACCCAACATGAGCGCTGGCGTAGGAACCTCAGCTGGAGTTACGTGGGGGGAGGTAAACCCTCGATGACTCCGCTAGCGTGCGCATGACCTACAACTGCCCATCTTATTGACTTGGACATCCAGGGAGGGGTTTATCATCAGGAAAGCATCAACTTATCCACTACTCCTCATCAAAGGAATAATAATAATAATAATAATAATAATAATAATAATAATAATAATAATAATAATAATAAAGAAATAAAATGTAAAAATTATTACAGAATAAAAGTAAAGCAACAACAAAAATTAATAATACTTCAGTTTTACTTAAACATGGCAGGATGTAGTAATGATGGCTCAGCTTGGACTTAATCCAAATGGGGGTTTACCCACACAGGTAACACTAACCTCTTGATCGTACCCCCTCGGGTGTGAACCTTTACTGGGCAGTAGTAGAAGTTGGAGAACTCAGCATCCCAAAATGCATGCACTTTTACAGAGATTTTACCTCCACTTCCAAAAAAAAAAATGCTGACATCATCAGTTGTCATGGAAATGCCTGCCATTTCAGCACACAATGCCTCTTGGCTTCCTGTTGATGTGGTTTCATCCAGCACCGGTGCAAGCAGTTTCTGTCACCCCCTTCCTAAATTCAGTCAGCTGAGTCCTGTCCCTTGTTTTCTTTCTGGAAAGGATGGGTGCTTGATAGCCAAAGGCTCGCCGGATCATCAGTATCTGCTTCCTTGGAGATGTTCTCCTGGCTAAGTCTTTGAATGCATGCAGATGGCCCGGAGCCACGTTGAGAAGAAGCATCAGCCACACGATCGACAGGCATGTCATGTCGTGGCCAAGCTGTTTAAAGGCTGAAAATACCCTTGGAAGAAGGATCACTTTTGGTTTCAGAACCTTATTCTTGTATCTGACACTTATCTGAGAAGGTTTATTTTACTAAGCTACCTACAAGGGTACTAGCAGGGTTAGGGTTAGGGTTAGTGTTAGCGACAGCGACAGGAGGTGGGATTTAAATCGTGGTTTTTTTAATCCAGTCATACCTTAATGAACATAAACAATATATGTCACAGTCACTCGACGATCCTGTGTCAGTCACATCAGCTGTGCAATATGGTGTACCCCAAGGCTCAGTTCTAGGTCCGTTACTATTCTCGATCTACATGCTACCACTGGGTGATATTATTCTGAATCATGGGGTTAGTTTCCACTCATACGCTGACAATACTCAGTTGTATGTCTCTTTTGAGCCTGGGGACTATAAACGCCTTCTCTCATTAATAAATTGCTTCAACAATATAAAGGCATGAATGAGTAACAATTTCTTATCCCTAAATGCCAACAAAACTGAGGTCCTTCTGGTTAGTCCATTACTATTCTCGATCTACATGCTACCACTGGGTGATATACTTCTGGTTGGTGCTAGCAATGCAGCCCTCAGTGAAATCGTTTCTCTCCTTGAAACCCATGGACTGAATTTTAACATCTCAGACTGTGTGAGGTATTTGGGAGTGCTCCTGGACACAAACATGTCATTCGTGTCTCATACAGCAGCTTTAACAAGGTCATGTTGGCTACATTTTAGAAATGTAGCTATACTAAGGCACTTCTTAGACAGAAAAGAAAAGACACAGAGAAACTGGTTTACACTTTCATCTCGAGCAGGATTGATTACTGTAACTCCCTGCTATCTGGCTGTCCGTTTCAGATTATTTGCAGGCTGCAGATACTAATGAATGCTGTAGCAAGGATAGTTACAAGAACCAAAAAATACGACCACATCTCACCAGTACTCCAACCTCTGCATTGGCTACCAGTCAAATTTAGAACTGACTATAAAATTTTATTACTAACATATAAGACAGCGAGGGGCACTGGACCAGCATACCTCGGTGAAATACTTGAGGATTACATTCCGGGTTGAAGCCTTCGATCATCGGAAGCAGGTTACCTTGCGATTCCGAGGATCAACAAAGTGACAATAGGTGGATGTGCATTTGGCCACATGACCCCCAAACTTTGAAATAGCCTGTCAGATTAATTACTTTCTACCACCTCCTTACCTCTCTTTAAATCTAGGTTAAAAACTTACTTTTTTGGTTTAGGATATCATGCATGATGTCTGTTGTCAAGCCCCCTGAGTATGTACCTTGCCTAATGCCCTCTCTGTTTTCTGAGCCATTTGTGCTGCAGGTCGCTTCGCAGTGTCTGCTACTTCAGAGGACTGAAAAGACTGGGGTGGATGGGAAACAGGACCAGAATCTATGCAGGAGACAGGCAGAAAGCCAAACAAAAACTTACAACTCCTATTAACATTGCTATGAGCTGGCTATTAACTTTGTATAGAATGCCCAGGAGGGGTAGGCTTCCACTGGCACATGGACCCCCAGAGGTTTATTTTTCTCCTATTCTCTAGTAGAAAGGAGTTTTTTGTTTTCCTCTCCTGCGTGGCCAGATACCAACTGTACATGAATACCACCCTTGTCATGTCTGTTCAACGCTGTGTGTCACTGCAGTGAGAAGAGTGCGATATAAAAATAAAATTGAATTGAATTAATTCTAAGTCATAGTCCTGATCACCACACAACCAGCTGCTCCTGTGTGACTGCCAAAGCTAAGTGCATTGTAGAGCAACAGCGTGAGCTGCCGTCTCTCCAGATCCCCATCTGTTACAAGATAAAGGTTTGGCAGCCGCAGCTCATGTAAACATCCTCAGATAAAGGGTGAAGGCTTCCAACCCCCCCCCCCCCCCCCGGGACTCAGTGTCCATTAAAACGCAGTGATTCAAGCCTGGAGAACGCATCCAGACCGACACACGATGAGTCGACCGCTTGTGTCATCCCTCACGGTCCAACACAAGTGCAACATAGCCCAGCGCAGTTCTCTTGAGGACCTCAGTGCTGCCAGCACCGGTACAGGTATGAAGGTGGACTTACCAACCACCTGGAAGGCAGATGGAGGAAATGCATGCAAGACCCTTGCAGCGGCACCTGATAATTCCAGAAACTCTGAATGCTGCCTCTGAATTGGCTTGAAAAAAAAAAAAACATCCTGGGATTTTACTCCGGGTTCGGAAAATTGATCCCAGAGACAGAATCTGGCGACAAACTCATTGTGCGAGAAACGGACAACACACCGTGCCTGAAACTATAAAGGTTGATCCTAGGTTTATTTACAGATTAGACAAATAAACCGCGGGCAACCGCAGCAGGAAATTACTCAGACCAAAGCCTGTCTGTGGCATTGACCTGGGTCCAAATCTCTGGCCCCACATAATTTTGGTTTCTTCTTATTCTTATTCCCCTCTTTTTTCATTTTTTTTTTCTTTTCGGCACCATTCAACCTAAAACCACGTGACCCATTAGAGCTCATAAGCACGGAAATAGTAACTCTCACGGACCCAAGAGGTGGTAGCTTCAAGCACACTCATGGTAGCGGTCTTTCCAGTGGTTAACCACGGTCATTACGCTTCCCACTGTAGATATGGGGAGTGATATATTCGGCAGGATCATCTACATGTGCTCTTCGGTGTATATTATTGTTGAAGTTAGCTTATATTAAGTGTATATATAATGTCTAAAAACATACATCTGCTGGGTCGTTCTTGCCCAACACAGAAACTCAAACATCATGGATTTTCATTCCAGCTCTGTGTCGTCCGCTATTTAAAAATTTGTGGTTGAAATCTTTTCAGCAGATGTCGGGCTGCAGCTCTTAAAAAGTCGACAGCTAAGAATAAATGCGAAATGATTTCAGCGTGGAATCAAGGACGTAAGCAAATAAACGCCGTGCTCCTCACCAGATGGTGCATCTGCTGCGATGGAGAAGTTACAAAAGCACCAAGGAAGCCCTGCAGCTCAATTGCGAACAGGACCCTAATGCCAGGCGTTGCTGAACAGGCACATTGGTCCCGGTGAGGCCTTGAGTTGGAGCCAAGTTTCCCGCAGTTGTTGGAAGTGTCCCCTGTCTCCTCCTGTCTCGGAGCTCGGGTGTTTACCGCCATGTTTACCGCGGTTGTTGCAGCTCAATGAAACTGCGCACTCAGAGGCGGTCACAGTCTGGCCGAGCACATCCTCACCCCGGAGAGCGATAAGACCCAACCGATGGCTTTCCAAATTTTTCTGCCTGTTTTTTTGTCTTGTTTATTTCACTCTGATCTCAGATGGCTTGTGAACATGGACTCTCACCAAAACCAAACAAGTCCTCCTCCAAAAAAATGAAAGCTCTTAGTTCCAGAAAGAAAACAACTGCCAACATGTGGGTTCAGGCAGAAGAACAGGAAGCACAAAGAAATGTTTAGTGTCTGATTTATATGTTCTATTTTTATTTAAATTGAGAACAGAACCAAGTTCTGTCAACAGAGAGCAAAAATATAAATGCATGTACAGCATATGGACAAAAGATTACAGCAATTTTGTGTATGGTTCATTTAGCATCTGTACAGTTCAGAATTTAAAATATAATAATAATAATAATAATAATAATAATAATAATAATAATAATAATAATAATAATAATAATAATAATAATAATTGTGTGTGTGTGTGTATATATATATTACAGATTTTGGATTTTACGGGATTACAGCAAAAAAATTTAAAACTGAAGATTATACATATTTGTAAAATATAAATATTAAATTAATTATACATTTTCAATGAAGTTCACATTGGACAAAAAAGGACCCAGGTAAGTCAGAAGAACTTTTGCAGCCATAGGGGTTCCAGGAATAACATGGATTATTATTTGTCACTGTTCCTCTTGGTCAGATGTTTCATCCATTTTAGGTGAATTCAGATCTCAAGGAGAGACTAAAAATAAAATTCTCTTTGCATTTTGCATGGTCCACCATGCCGCAACCCGATCTTCTGGACTTTGGTTGCCTTTAGTTGCTTCTCGATGTTCTTGTAGCTGAAGCCTGGACTGTTCCTGCTGCTCCACTGCTGCTGGTACCACCCTGGTCTTCACATTCCATGTTCTGCTGACCTTAGCTTAAGTCCTTATATGCTGTTTTTCCAACATAGGGTTTATATACATAATCAGTAATAACCATATTCTTCCTCTTCTCCTTCCTTCTTCTTCTTCTTCTTCTTCTTCTTCTTCTTCTTATTATTATTATTATTATTATTATTATTATTATTATTATTAGTGCTACTTTATCGGTGCCTTCTGTCAGTCTTCATTTCTTTACTGCTTCGATTCTGGTTGGATTCACAGAGGTACACAAGTTCACCGACAGCTCATGCCTCGTAGTGACCCTGCCATGGAAACGACCGCACACTGCAAGTATTTTCCACATTGCGGTGTCTTGCACAGCGAAAAAGCACCCAGCGTCGCTCTTTAACAGCTTCAGAATTGCCTGTAATCCAATCGCTCTGCTAACGCAGTTAAATCCTGTGTAAACCAGTTTTCTCCACTGCTGCTCGGGGCTGCCAGCGTGACTGAGGGCTCTGTGATCAAATTGAGATGAAAAGATGGTCCGGCCTGCAGGAAAGGCTTCGCATTTTTGCTTGTTGTGGAAAAAAATGAACTTGAAAGGCTGAGGTTTGGCTTCAGTTTGCCTGTGCACGAGCACGGCTGTATGTGCATCTCTGTTTTTTAACTTCACAGACTTCAGCTAGAAGGGGGAAAAACACGAATGTTTAATTTAGGCAGGATTTACACAAAACGGACCTCTATTATTGGGTTTTAGGTGGGTTTCTCTTTCACAATGAACGCTAGCACAGTGTAGATCCTCATGGGCTCAGTGTGGGCGCCGTTCCTCTGTGGACCCTGTGTTAGCAGCCTTCGCTGCAGGACCCATCCCAGGTTGACTTCATCCACATGTGGTACTGCTTACGCCCATGTGCTCCACAGGAAGTGGGGAGGAACCGGCCATGTCGACCTGGGAGCCTTCTGGACAGAAGCTCCTTTCAAAGCCTGGAACATTCCGGCACTGCACACCGGCACCGGACAGCTGACTCAGATGAGATTGGGCCTGCAACATCAGGACATTTGGTACTCATTCACTCCAGGTTGCTTGTGCATTTCCGCGGTGACTGGAGTTATAACATACAAACAGGGACCATGGCGCTGAAGTCATCTGTTTCCCGACGATAAGCAGAGGGGCCTTTGGCCCGACCATTATACAACCTTGTTGCTCGTATGTATACCAAAACGCTGGTGTGTCAGACAGAAATTTTCATTAAGTAACTGCAATACGACACAATGTACAGTTTGCGGTGTGTGAGCCAGATGTGTGTTTGAGGAGAAATTACTTTATGTCAGTATGAATGCAAAGCCATTTTACTGTAAACCTCAGCAGTGCACTCTGTTGACCAACTATTTCCGAGGATACAGCAGCTACTTGCTACCTGCTTTTGTAGCATCATTTTCCTAATCCCAATTCATTGGGTCTCCCCACAAGGTCAACCGCATTCATAGTTATAATCGGTCATTCGTGTGATTGTACATGTGATTAAGGCAACTAAAGCAACTGCACTTGCAGACAAATAAATTTTCTGTTATTTTTTTTATTGGTAAAAAAAATTCATTTTTATTAATTAGTTACATTTGCATGCCTTTAAAGCTGCTACTGTATGAACCGTACTCTACTGTACCATCAGGTTTTTCAGTTCTAAAAAGTTTCTCCTTCAGAGGCAGGAAAGCATTCGACCAAGTTGTGTGGCACTGAGTACTTGTGAGAGGTAAAAAGTGTCTCTCTGTCTCACTCAGAAGAAAGAAGAAGAAGAAAAGAAGAAAGAAGAAAAAGAATAGAATGGAAGGAGGAGGACGAGAAGAAAAAACAATATAAAATGACAGAGCATTAAATAATGTTAAATAATTTTCTTTCATTTATTCATCCTTGATACATTAAAACTTAAATGCTATTTTTAAATAATTAGGCTAAATGTATTAAACTGATCATTTCTTCGAAGCAGCATCTTTACCAAAATGCTTGACGGGAGGTAACAGGTGCGACGCTGAGTGACGAATTAGCGATGACGTCACAGCGGCAGGGAACCGCGACACGGGTAACACGCCATCCTGCGGGACGCGTGGAGCTTATGCCCGGCCAACAGGGGCTCAACGCACAGCGTGTTCTCTCAAAAACGTCAGCATCTTTTACTGAAATATTTTGAGTCTTTCTCTAGAAATCGCTGACGCCCACTGCACGATGACGAGGTGTTGACCAGCGTGGCCAGCAGGCGGCGACAAGGGCGCCACCGAAATGTCATTAATAAACGTTAACCATTGTTTTTACCTGTCGCTGCTGCAAAGGTGTTCGCCAAGGAGGACAGCGCGTGTTAATTCAAAGGTGTGCAGATGTGTCTGAAAGTGCAGTGCAGGGTGTGAAGGAGGCTCTACGGAGAGATTCGAACACGTTAGCGTTAAGGTTTAACCTTCTGCTGCCCCCGCGCCGAACTTTTGTTAAGTGAATTTTGTAAAAGCTCTAAATTAAAATATACATATATAATTATATAATATTGGATTAAGCAGAAATATATATAATATTTAATAATCAAATATATAATATTTATAGATGATGATGATGATGATGATGATGATGATGATGATGATGATGATATACAGTATGAGTCTTTCCAGCAAAATAAATTATTAGTGTGAAACATTGAGCTTTTATTAGGGTGGTAACGGCCATCGGAATAAAGTCAGTTTGTTATGGCAATCCTTTAAAAAATATAGCAGTTTTTAGCAGAAGAATTTAAATCTGCGTATATGGAGACTAAAAACTTAGAATGCTGAAAATAAACACAACACAGGAATTTGTTAGAAATAATGGAAAAAAGATTAAAATAAAACAGACGTGATCGATTCATAAATAAAATAGCGGATTTTTTTGAAGAATAACGCTCCTGTTTTCTGAATATTTTACACTTCTTTGGGAATTAATATAGAATGTAAAAAGAATAAAAAATAAGAATGTTTTTGTTATAAGTTAAATTAAATTCTCTAGAAAATAATGTAGGCGAAATGAAATGTTTTAAACTCTTTACAGTTTGGTTCAGGTGGATGAAGGCTGTCGAGTGTGTGGAAATAAATATTTTATCATTTTGTTTAACAACATAAAATCAACTTACCTATCGGGTTAAAATCGAAACCCGATCTATTATTTCAAAACGATTACAGTCATTACTAAAAACAACAAAACTGATTTTAAGTAATCGATAAATAATGCAAATTGACGAATTAATAATAAATTAATAAATTGATAATTTGATTATGCTTAAAAACAGCATATGATATCAGTTGAAATAAACCTAAAGCAGGCGTGGTTATTATGCTGTTAAATAGTAAAATGATAAAAACTAAATTAAATTATAAGCGTAATTATTGTGCCTTTTTTGTGAAAATATTTTTGCCAAGTGAGTTTGATTTTCTGCGTAGATACGGATTTAAATTAAATTTGTCCATCCTGCCAACTTGCTGTAACTACAGGATTTTGGGTCAGTGGGGATTAAAAGCGGAATGTGTTTAAAAAATAAATAAATAAATAAAATAAAATAAATAAATAAATAAATAAATTTAATTGTGTGTACAGTTTTTTAAGTTTATCAGAATGTAATGATTTTTAAAAAAATGTTTAATTTGTTCTGCATCGGAGGGCGTCGCTCCGATCCGAGTTCTCCGTTCGCCTCTGCTTTTGGCCGAATGTGAATGCAGAAGAATAAGAAGATCCTGGAGAAGAAGGACTTCAATGAACAGATGGACCGCAGAAGACTCGCCCCCCCACCACACCCCCATATACTCATATTCACCTGCATTACTGCACCTGGCGGAAAGAGAGCCGCCCTTGCTTAAAATGTGAGTATTTTTTGGGCAGAGATGCAGAGAAAATGGAGGAATTTGAGGTCTAGCACAGCGTTGGTCCACGTTTGATTTAAATTAAGAATCGTTTGCGCAAACGTTTAGGCGTTTTAACTGCCGGTAAGACTGTGGTCCTGCGCTCCCCACCTTCTGGTGCTCAGTCCCAAAGGGCAGGCGCCTGGCTGCTGCGTGTCGCAAGCTGGGTTTGAATCCCTCGTCAGTCGACAGCTCTGTGTCCTTTGGGTTGAGGACACATGGGACAGTGACGCGGTGACATGGTGACAAGGCGACAGAGCTACCAGACGTGAAAGCTGGCTGAAGGCTGCATGGGGGGTGGGAGTGCCCGGTGCTTGCGGTCCATGGGGAAACATTTGGTAAAGCAGCCAAAGGGGATCTGGAATGGATGATGATGATGATGATGATGGGCAGGGAAAATTAATAAAACAAGCAATGCTCACATTTTGTCCCTCTCTGTAAGTACGTTTTATGTTATATACTGTATGTATTTTATTTAAATGTTTTAAATCCCCCGTTTTGATTCAGTTAATGTGATTGTAAACGTTATTTAACAACAGGTGGAATATTAATGAAATTCAGATTTAAAAGCATTGAAAAAAACTCACCTGGGGACAGTTTAGCAGTTTAAAAAAAGATTTAACATAATAATAATAATAATAATAATAATAATAATAATAATAATAATAATAATAATGATGATGATGATGATGATGATGATGATGATGATGATGATGAAAATGAAGATAGTTATTATAGTTTATTTTAAATTAATTATTCGGTTTTTATTATTTATTATTTTCAATATGTTAGTTATATAATAATACATTATAATTATTATGAAAATAATAAAAACAAAAATACATTAAATTACATAAAATGTACATTAAAAATATGGTTTTGTTTACAAGTCCCTTGAGCACTAGACTTTTGAGTCAAACACCTTAAAAACGACAAAAAAAGTCCAGTTATTTAGGCACTAATACGAATTTGCTACCGTCGACAAATACGAGCTGAGCAACGCCGTGAAAGAAAATGATATATTAGGGTGGGATATATTATACAAATATATTTTTCAGCTTTTCATCCGGGGGCGACTTGAAGAAGACTATTTTGTGGGGGTCGGTGTAGCTGTGTGTGGGGTGAAGACGTCCGGGGGTCCGAGAGGAGATCTCACCTGGGCGCCTTTGCCACCCGGGCCGTTTGTGTCGGGCTTCCCGTCACTTTGATGGGTGGAGCCTCGGACCCCCCGCGCTCGGCCCCGGTGCCAGGTGAGGCAAGCAGGAAGGAGCGCGCTCCTGGTTAAAGGACAACCCGGGCAGCCCGACACACACACACACACACACACACACACACACACACACACTTTCTTTTTTACACCCGCAACAGCGAGATGTGCGGAAGAAGAAGGAGGAGAACATCTCGAGGAAGATGTACGTCAGCTACCTGCTGGAGAAGGACGCCGCCATGTACCCGAACCCTGCGAGACACCCGAACCTGAACCCCCAGGGATTCGTGCCGCCCCCCCCCCAGTACTCGGACTTCTCCGGCTACCATCACGTGGCCGCACTTAACGGCGACCCCCTTCTCGGCCAGGTGAGCGGCGCCTGGAACCCGGGCTACGCGCCGGTGCGCGACGAGTGGCCCCCCTACGGAGCGGCCACGGGCCCTGTGGCCTCGAACCCGGGACACATCGGTTTCACGCCGCCGGATTTCACTTCGCTGCAGCAGCAGCAGCAGCAGCAGCAGCAACAGCAGAGTCAAACGGGGGTGCTCCCCCCCGCCGCCATCGACACACCTGTGGGCCAGGTGTCCCCAGCGTCACAGAGCAGGAACCCGTACAAGTGGATGAGCAGGAGCCCGCCGGCCAACCCAGGTAACCATCCATCCATCCGTCCATCCATGTTTTTATCACGCACGGTCCACGAACGCACTGAAGTAAAACGTGCCTGGCTCCAAAACCGGTAAACGCGCTGATGCAGTAAAAATACCCTGGTAAACCATTTGAAAGTTGAATAAACATTACAGTAACCGCCAAATATTGAGGAAGAGTAAAAAAGGAGCGCTTTCTCTCCGAAGTGTTTGTTCCGCTTTCTGCCCCGCAGGCTGAGCACCTGCTCCCCCGAGCGCTCCGCCTGACCTGGACATAAGAATCCGCGTAAAAAAACTGCGGTGTCTGTTCTGAAACAGTTAAAAACTTCTTGGCAGACCAAACAACTTTTTTTGCCCTTCTTGTCTGCAGCACATTTACAAAAATCAAGCTGGGCCCTACATGAACACACCCGACTTTATACATTTTATGAATAAAATACAAGTCTACGGCGAAATCTGGATCCTCTCTGCGTGAAATAATATAAAGTTTAAGCAACTGGGTGATGACTTTGAAATTTTCACAGTAGCATATTCCGACATAGACAGTATACAGTACCAATAATAATAATAATAATAATAATAATAATAATAATAATAATAATAATTACTACTACTACAAGAAAAGGAAGTTAAAGTTATTATAGTGTTTTATTATATTAAATATGTTATATCATGCAATCATGTGTAGCAATAAAAAAATAAAATAATAATAATAATAATAATAATAATAATAATAATAATAATAATAATAATAATACATTACAACTATTACTATGTTACATGTTTTTACATGACTAAATCTATAGAAGTAAATAAAATTTTGCAAAATACCTAACTGTGGGTTATTGTTCACTTTGATAAATTCCATCTTTGGATTTTGAGCTTCTCTTTATTGTGTAATTTCTTATTCCTTCATATTCCTTCTTCGCGTTATCATTCTGTGGAAGTGAATAAAGTTTATTTAAAAGTTTTAAAGCAAAAACACCTTTAAATTGTCTGCGCTTGTATGGAGGTGATGGTGGAAAATCCAGAAACTGCTGCAGTCCTTCAATAATGCACTTAGTGCAGACAGTTAAATAGTTTATAAAACCATATACGCATCCAGATGATGAATGAGCAAAAATGATTTATTAAGGTCATGAAACCAAGCTGCTTATTCAGCGGAGTCATTGTGAGAACGTGACTGTTTGATGTCCCTGCTCCATATAAACTGCAGATAGGGCTCGGCAGGCTGAGCTTCACCTTACAGGTGTGTGCCTACAGCTCTTGGAGTCTGCTTCTTTCCTGTGTCTTCTGCATCATTTCCAGCAATCCAGGACTTGCAGCTGACCTAACATGGTGAACCTTAAATTGCCTGTGTGTGTGTGTGTGTGTGTGTGTGTGTGTGTGTTTGTGTTGGTTTTCCATCCTGAGCTGACACCCCTGTCCAGAAGATGCACCACTTTGCTTCTTTTCTTACCTGGAAGAGACACAAGGTCACAATCTTCCTTACTGGAAAAGGTGTAAACAAAGTTGAGGCGATGGGAAATGTGACTGTTTTTTATGTCTCAGCGTTTTATTGGCTCAAAGTCTTCTGATCTGAGACACTTAATTTGCATAAATGTGCAAAACTTCCTGGTGGGTGGAACATCGTTGTTGTGTTATGCACTGGAAATCTGAATTTTCTATCATTTTTCTTTTTTCCTTATTCTTTTTTTCTGTAGAAATGAAGAGACAATTTCCTTTCACCTTAGTAAAGTACAGTAAAGCCATGAGGAGGGACCAGTCTTTGTTTTTGCAAAATATCTTTGCCAAATGAGTTTCTAAATATGTAAAAATTAGAAGTCGTCATACTTTTGGACCTTCTCGCAGCATCCAGGTCCAGGAACTGTAGCCACATGGTTCCTGAGAAGGACTGTGGTCCCCAGCAGAGGAACAGGGGCTTTAACCCTCACCCTTGTGGCTCGCAGTTTAAGCAGCTTGACGGCATTTGGATTGAATCTGCTGCACAAAACGTCGCTCCCCTAAATCAAAGCCAACACAGAATTTTCCCTTTGGCAAGTCCTGTTTTTTCTCTGGTACCAAAAAGCAACAGTAAGCCATAGAATAGATTAATATTATCAGAGAGGAATCTATAATTTAGTGCAGAAAAATTAAAATGGCTGTTATTTCAAGAAGTAAAGAATAAAAAAACATTTGAATAGCACTAACCAGGTTAAAAAAAAAAAATCTAAAAAATTAATGTAGTTTAACGTAGTTAGAGGTTGACCATTTCCATCCCGGTTAAGGCCAAGACACTAAGATGAGCTTTGACGTCATCACTCCGTATCCATTCGTTGTATCTGAGCCACAGCAGGAAGAGGTTTCACCTAGCAGCTCCTCAGAAATCGGGACAGAAGGTGTGGACCCCTGTCAGATAGCACCACAGCTTGGATAGATGCCCAATTTCTATGGCCTCCAGGCAGAAATCCACCTCCCAGCATCGGTTGCTGCTCACGAAATCAGGGTGTGTCGGCAGCCAGAGATGTTTCCGGAAAGCCCTTTGCCCCTCTGTATATATCTGCTCTATTTTTATTTGTAGCTAAGGGATGACCACAGTTTCCCCTGAGATGCAGCCAAGGAGCCTCTCCATTCTTCATCTTGCTGCACTGTTAACACATTTCAACCTCCTTATAAAATCTAAATATGCCAAATACATATGTGAAGAAAAAAACAGCTAGCCAGGTGGACCACTGGGTCAAACGTGCACCTTGAATTCCAAGGTTTGTATCTAGTCCCAAAATATTTGGCCAGGAAAAACCTTTTGAACCCAGCCACCACCTTCCTGCAGAGTAGAATAATTTACACTACGTTACCGATTAACTTGAGCCAAGAAGGGAAACACATCATATCGCTTACGGCTTGTTGTTTTCCATGAACTTCCCATTAGTGGTGAAAGAAACCTCATCCATCCACATCCAAAATGACACGGCAGCCAACACTCAGAGCAACAACTCCTAAGCCAGTGCGTGTGCTGTTATGGGCTTCAGTTTGAGTAAAAAAAAAACAAAAAAAAAACATGGAAATCAAACTTAAACCCATGCTTCTCTGTAAGGCCACTTTCTCATATCCTTGAGAACCATCAGGACTCTCTGCTTGTGGTGGAACCCAGCACTTTGCAGCCGTGAGACGCTTGCCGTGCCATTGGCTGAGAGCATAAATAGGAAGTGAATCCTAGGCAGAAAGTTGTTCTTTTGGAAGCGAAGACAATGCGGCTCAGCCGCAAACGTGTTTTCCTGATTGTCCCGCAGAAGGTCGGTTTGCTCTGTGGCTGAAACCGCCCCACGTGAAAGATTTCCTTTAACTGCCTGCGACAAAAAGTTAGCGAGTCTGATGGCATGCGGTCCCACCCTGGGCCAACTTTCGGAGGTGAAAGAGTGATTGAGATAAGTGTGTCGGGAGCAGGGCTGCAGGACCCACGCGGGTTGTCTTTTGGCCTGAGGTGTGGAGCCATTATCTCTACATATGCCAAGCGTGCGTCGATCAATACAGCACCTTAACCACGCTGGATCGATGCCGCTCCGACCTAATCGTACTTGGCGCTGCAAATGCCTGGACAAACAGTGCAGTTTGATAAGAGTCCGCTGTCAAAAACGGTAATCTGCTGTCTCAAATATGAATCACATAATTAATAGAATGAGACAGGATTTCCCAGGCGCCAGATGAATTTCAGAGGCCACGTAGATTCGGTTCACCTTTGCCCGAGTCCCTCCCACTCGAGGAAGACGAGTCGCACGAATGTCACTTTACGCGCTGTGCGGGTTTTTTTTTTCGTCTCGGTTGTGTAAAGTCTGCTTACATCAGCATCGGCAGTTTCCTGGTGCACGACAGCAAAAGATTAAAAGTATCACACCGCACAAAGAAGGACAAACAGAAGGGCCGAGTGTGTTCTTAGCACGATTTAACCGTGGGGCTAATTGATTTGTTCTTCATTGCGAGTTGCCGCCCGCACGACACACTTCCTTTTTGGCAGCTTAACAGCCCAACTGCGTGTTCTCAATATGTCTCTCATGGCCAATATTTAACAACAGTCCCTCATGGGTGATGAAATCCAACATCAGGAACATAACCATCATGTATGAGTTCTTGAATTGAGCACCGAAGTCCTGGGGGGTGCACAGTCATTGAGGTGTTTAGAGCTTTCGATGCTGAGAAGTGTTTTTTGAGATGTTTTCCATTTGCTGCTGTGTGCAGGTGGGAAAACCCGAACGAAGGACAAATACCGCGTGGTATACACAGACCACCAGAGGCTGGAGCTGGAGAAGGAGTTCCACTACAGTCGCTATATCACCATCAGGCGGAAGGCGGAACTGGCCACCACCCTCAACCTGTCGGAGCGACAGGTGAGCCTTAGAGCGCTGCTGTCATGCAAACCTTCGTCTAGAAGGTGACCGCGCATGCATTTCTTGCAGTGAGAAGAATGTGGTTTAGTTATGAGGAGAAATAAAGATTCAGGACATGGAAGTTTCACAGTGGATCAAAGACCAAAGCGGATAGAAAGTTCCAGCTACACAAAAGTCAACGCAAGCCTTTATCGACAGGCTTTGGTTTACATTTGGCACCTCATTACATCCACATCCGCGTCTTAACAGCAGCTGGTCAGGCGCCTTTTATGACCCCTGAACTGACACTGCCAGGTATTGATGCCCTCATTCACATTAGCTTATCTGCTCTTATTGAAAAGCTCAGGCATTAGCCAACATAAGGGAGCAGACTGAGTTATTATGGATTTTATAAATATGAGCTTTCGGAAGAATGTTTATTATGAAGTAAAGGAGGTGTGGCCGGCCAGAATATATGCGCCGCAGCTTCAGTCACAGCAGGCTGGCGCTCTGGCACATTCCAGAACAGCGTGGGAGGTTTAAATTGACAGCAAAAGATGCGTTACCCAGTATGGGGTGGCATTAGGTGCCAGGTTGAGGCCCAATACTTTGCAAGGTGAAGATATCTTTGGAACGTTGACTCCTGGACGCTTCTGTAGTTTTGTGGAGCAAACCAACGAACCTCAAGTGAAAGAGTAACAATACCCTTCTCTATACATATAATAATAATAATAATAATAATAATAATAATAATAATAATAATAATAATAATAATAATAATAATATGTGTACATGTGCAAAGCCCGTCTTACAAGCATAAGCAGAATAGCTAAAAAAATGAATAAGTAGATAAATAAATGTGGGGCGGCATGGTTGGAAATGAAAAAGCGAGACTGCTGGGCTTAAAGCAACTTGATAAGTTTTAAGCAAGTACATCATTTTGTTAAAGGAAAAAAATGTGGGAAATCTACCTTCTTAGAAGACCAAAGAACAAAGAGATGAAAATTATTTTAAGCTGCACAAAGTGCTGTAAATAAAGGTACTTTGCTTCCATGCAGGTGAAGATCTGGTTCCAGAACCGGCGCGCTAAGGAGAGGAAAGTGAACAAGAGGAAGATGCAGCAATCCCAGCAGGCCTCAACGACGACGCCCACGCCGCCCTCTGTGGGCACCCCTGGCAACATTGCTATGGTGACCAGCAGCAATGGCTTGGTGTCACCATCCATGCCGGTGACTGTCAAAGAGGAGTTCTGAGATGGACCTGAGCAGCGGGAATCCTGGCACGACTCCGTTTCCGAGTTTGAATACAATGGTTCTTGCTGAGGTGCGCTGACATCTCCTTCAAACAAGGAATCACCAAAGCTTTTAAATATCTCCTCAGGAGTTAAAAAAAAAAGACATCCCCATCTCTTCCTGAGCAACACTGACAGTCGCCCAGCTGTTGTTGCACAGCCATTTGTGCCAACTGTCCGACCACTAAACCAGCACCTCTAGGAATATTTTATAAACATTTACAATTTCATTGTTCTTTTTTTTTTACTTGTATTGCCTTAGAATAAGTCTGACAGCCATGTGAATTTTGACTGCAAAACTGTGAATAATTCAAAAACTGAGAGGGTATAACAGGAATGCACTGGAAAAAAAAAAAAAAAATCAAGGAATTAAAGAAAAAGGGTTTCATATTCACCTGGTTTCTTGTTTTTTGACCCCTTTATTATTATTATTATTATTATTATTATTATTATTATTATTATTATTATTATTATTATTATTATTATTATTATTATTTTATTATCGTTGTTGTTAACCATTTCTACATAGCCGATGCTGCTAACAACTATTTTCCCTTTTGTAGAGCTGTGTGGTATTTTTACTGCATTTCTGATCCAATTCACTTTGATGCATACCACACTGGAAAGGGGAGGGAGTTGATGGTGTTGACCAGTCCACCACCTGCTTCCTGCTTCAGAAGATCTACTGGTGGAACAGCAGTACCTTAACATGAGATCTTTGATGCAGAAGCATAAGTTCGCAGGCTTAGATTCATAACGTGCTTGCGTGATTGTTTCATAGCCTGAAATTTTGGGTGGGACAGACGGGAAAAGCGATCCTGTCTGTGTTTAATAAGTTACTTGGCGAAGAACGGCGGTGTTGCAAAAACATCATTGCGAACCAAGTCTTGCAAATGGCGGAAGTTGGAGCATGAAGCAAAGGGCAAACAAACACGGATGTGGCCAAACAGGCAATATCAAAAGCGAAAGCTTGGTAGTTAAGTGTCACGGCTGGGAGGCTGAAGAAGGATGGCGCATGTAGGAGCCATGGCTGTTTAAACAGCAAAATGAGACGCCAGGATGAGGAGCGATGATTACATTTGGGAGAACAGGGGAGCCATTTCAGAGCTCCTTATCAGGCAGCGGTGTGGACGCTTGGGCCAGGCCCTCGGTATCGGCGCGTTGCACGCACATGGCCTGTTTGCCAATCTTGTTAACAAACCAGGGGTGCGGCAGCCGAAGGGCAAGAGTTGAGCAAATAAGAATGACTGACACATCTGCCAGAGCATCTCAGCGAAGTTCAGCCGGTGCTTGTAAGGTTCAGGGAGGTGGGGGAGGGTTAGACAGTCTGCAAGGGGAGTTCATGACATCTGTGAAAAGTCCAGGTAGGGAACCAAACCAGGATCTTGGCAGTGAAAATTAAAAAAAAAAAACTCTTGTCCATGGTTCAATGCCATACTTGTACATTTCTAACTTTAAGTTCTAACTTGAAGTGTCTGCAGCTGTCAGGGTTCACACTGTATTCACTCAAACGTTAGCAGGGAAATTGTCAGGTATTAAAGGGAAATGGGATGAGCTGAGAACATTGATCTCACATAGGACAGTGAACGCAAAGTCAGAAGAAGTACCTGGACAGGTAGAAGGCTATAGTGACACCACAACAATTTACCAGACCTTTGGAACAGTGCCAGGATAGGAAAGCCCAGGTGTTGCACATTGGTGGCTGCCAGGTGAAGATACTGTGGTCCTGCAATGGTTCTAGTAGAAAACAGAACAAAATCCATGTGGCAAACAGAGGAAAATAACCACCAGGCCAGGTTATCCTTCTTTTCTGCCCAAGGTTTCAGCCATGGTGCGCCAGCTTAAAATTGCTGTTCATCCGTGCTTCTCTGCCTGTCTCCTCATCATCTCGCCCAGATGTCTCAGATCAGCTGAACACATGTGAAAGAAAAAAAAGGTGAAAACCGAGTCCCAAGCTAAAGGCAACTGTTTGGTAGAAACAAAATGGAGCCAACTCACCAACACAAGAACTTCTCCATGGTCAGCAGCACTAAGTGCCTCATCATGAATTAGGTATGCTTACATTTATGAGACAATTTTACCATAAAGTTAGTCTTCCATGATATACAGTACTTACATCTTAATGATAACCTCTGAATTGTGAATATTTGCTTTAAAATAAACAGATTAGCAGTAAAGCAGTGGTCTTATTTTGGTAATTGTCTATAAATGTGAGATAAGCTGAAGTGCCTGTGCACTGTAAGGGCAAAACAAAGGTTCATTCAAACCAGAGAGTGGAATCGCTCAAACACGATAAGGTCATCAGTTTCTACCCTCTGATCATTTCATGCCCGGGATGGGAGATGTTCCAATTCCCAAGCCCATATGACAAGAATTCCAACTGCTTCTGTTCAGTCCATACCTTGGCATCGATGGGGATTTGGACTGAATGGCTGGTGGGTGAACGTGAAGCAAGTAAGTCATAATCTTCTAAGGAACCTTCTAGACTGAGGGCAACAGGTGAAAACCAGATTAAAGAACTATACAAATGAGTTAGGGGTCTGAAGGATGAGAAAAAGTGAATACAGTAGCATTGACACCGACTTTCAACTCTGCTGCTCTTCATAATTTGGTGAAGGGTGAATATACTTTGTCTTGGATTCCTCTTTCTTTAATTGTTGGTGAGTTGCAACAGCGAAAGGTAAAGTGTCAAAATAAATTGAATAAAATGAACAGATGCTATGTACAATATTTACAAATATCCTTCAGGTCTCATGTGCAATATGCACATATTAATATCATTTAATACCCATACACGGTGTGGCCAAAAGTGTGTGGACACTTGAGCATCACCCCCATATGTGTTGGTTGAACCTCCCATTCCAAACCAATGGGCATTAATATGGAGTTGCCCCCCCCCCCCATCCCCTTTGCTGCTATAACAACCCCCACTCTTTTGGGAAGGCTTTCCACCAGATTTTGGAGCGTAGCTTGGTGTGTGTGTGAGACATGGAGCTGTACCCAGCTATGTCTTTGCAGTCACTATGTTAGTTTAATAGTTTGAAATGAATGTGTTTCCTACACACCATTGACTATAGCCGACCTGTTATGCCACACTTTAGTTTAGCTTAGCTATATTAGATCATCAATTGTAAGTCATTAATTTTTATGACAATACAGCAGGAAGCATCAGGAATGAGACATCAGATCTGACTGTGACGCAATTGCATGAAGTAATGGAGTTGTGAGATGGATGGATGGATGGATGATAGATGGATGGATGGATTAACCTAACATTAGACCACAGATGTTCTCAGTGTTAAGTCTCCACATTAATAGTTGCACATGTCCAGCAGAGGTCCAAATTACCTGTTGAATGAAGGTGTTTGAAGGTATCAAAACACCTATCCCTGGTGGAACTGTTCTGCCACAGACTGATGTAGTGGGCAGCAGATCACGGCAGGTTCAGATCTTTGAAAGAGAGCTGCTTCTGAGGCCTAGAAACAAGACTGCCTGAAGTTCCCGGTCAAACGTCCACTTGTAAGAAAGCATGAAATTGTAAAACCACAGAATACAAAAGCTGTGCCTCGTAAAAATGTCAGGCGCCCAAATAAATGTACAAATAAGTGAAAAAGTCACAAAGGTCACCAGGAGCACTACAATCGCTTTCATCGTCGCCCTACAGGCGTAGCTTTTAAAATTCTAAGAAAAACACCGGTCATCAAATAGCCATTTCGATTAACCTTTGCTTTGAAGATGAATAAATGGCTTAAATATGATATAATCGAGCACAATCAAAATCCAGATTTTGTTTAGTTTTGTGCAGATAAGAAGTAGTCGGTCGCATTTTTCCCTGATCATAAAAAACAATGTTTAAACCAATGAAAAGTAATAATTGTAAATAATTGTACAAAAAGACTGCGTAGAAGGTTTAAGAACCTAAGTCAACACAGTAGTGATAAAATAAACGTTAATCTTTGTAAAGTTTATGTAGAAAAATAATATCTGGAGGTGGTTTTAGAAATTAAAGCAGAAGGTTGTCGGGCTTTGGTGAAATTGCAATTCTGGTTCTGCATTCAGGTTTGAAGATCTCAGCACCCTCAAGTCCTCTAAGCAGTATGTTTTTATACTAAGGCGCTTAAAATTATATTTTTGTACGGATGGGTAATTTTTACTGCGGCAACTAAAGTAAATGCTCTGTTTGAAAGGAACTGCAGTGGCAGGAGACATCTGAACCTGGATTTTCTCAGTGGATTTTCATTGTTTTTCACCAAAAGAATAGCTGTTGTGGAGTACAAGAGTAATTTGTTATTGATAATGTTATGCTATTTAGGTATTTAAATCCATGAAGCAATTGTCAATTCTCACTTTGAGGTTCTCATACAAATTTAGAGCTTGAAACGTGAGGAGCTTCTATGGAATTTTCAGTCTTGTTATTTACCAAAGCATCTCAAATTGTTCCAGTCTAAACTCTTTTCTCTGCCCCACGTTTCCTGGGCACACTGGAAGGTATCAGCTGTAATAAATCTGGAAGTTTGTACCATTGTGTTTTGGCTTTTGTGTTTGCAGCTGACCTTCTTTTGAAGTTGCTGATATTCCAGATCATCCTGCTTCCACCCAACACGGACTCAGAATTTTCTAGCTGGGCTGAAAAAAAGATGGGAGGAAATGAAGTGAATCTGGTTTTCATCTTATCATTGATTTACAGCGACACCTAACTTTCATGTTTGCATCTTCTTCCTGATCTTTCCCCGAGGTGCAAAAAAGGAAGTGCTCTGATCTTCTCGAAACCTCCTCTGCTTTCACCTCCGTTTAATAGCAGTTTATCTGCTCAAAGCATCTCCAGCATTTATTGCAAGGGAAATGGCTGCTAAGTGGGGGAAACGAAAGTTTTGCACTGGCAGGTCCACGCTCATCTCAATAGCACAAGTTACAGCGATGACTCCGCTCTTTACATTGAGTGCATTCTACTAAAAATAAGATATAAAATTGGCAAATGCACTGTATGCTCAAAAGTATGTGGACCACCCCCCTTCTAATGACTGAGCTGAGCTGTTTGAGCTTCACCCACACAGCATGCAAACAAATTCTAGACAACTGTGTGCATCCAACTTTCTGGCCATAGTTTGGCGAAGAAGCTCCTTTCCTGCTCCAACATGCCCCCCCATGTACAAAGCAAGCTCCATAAACACATGCTTTGCCCAGGATGGTGTGGAAGAATTTCAGTGGCCTGCACAGAGCCCTGGCCTCAACTCCACTGAACCCCTTTGGGATGAGCTGGAATGCTTGACATCCGTGCCCAACCTCACTGATGCTCTTGTGGCCGAACAGGCATAAATTTCTAAAATTCAGTGGAAAACCTTCCCAGAAGAGTGGGGTCTATTATAGCAAGAAAGGGAATGGGGGGGCAACGTTAATGCCCATGGATTTGGAATGGGATGTTCAACCAATTACATATGGGGGTGATGCTCAAGTGTCCACACATTTTGGCCATACAGAGGATGATGGATATTTAATTTAAAACAAACATTTATCATCTAAAGAAAAAAAAAAAATGTTATTCTATTTTCAACACATCAGTAGCAAACTGAAACCATAGTACCGTGACCATCTACTGCATGTTTAACTGTCAGTCAAACAGAAATAATCTTTAATTAATGCCAGTAAATTTTGGTGAAATGTGTACTTTTGAGGACCAACTAACCTTCAGCTCTGAATACAGGAGATTCAGGAGTGATTTGAGGCCTTGGCAGGGCTCGGATCCTTTACATACAGTGTAAGTCCTGCTGTGAACCAGCCTTGGGGGCCTTACAGCGGGCTGCTGCTTTGAATCTACCGACACACCAGGGGCCCTTCAGGTTTCCATCATTTCCTGCCTTACTGAGGTTAAAGGGCAAGCAGAGAAGACACGCACACACATGCACACAAGGCCATTGCTGAAGTGGATGTCATGACTAATGCGGTGGCCCATATCTCAGCTACTATAAATAAGATAGTGGTGCCAATATTGTTCAAATTAGCTGACTTACAAGTGTTTGACAACAGTTTTGTTCGGTCAGAACAAAGGATTCAGATAAACTTTTTCTCTACAAGCATAACTCTTCATAGTTCAAACATGTGTGACAAGCACAGAAGCTGAAGTGACTTCATATGAAGAACCTGGACTGGGAGCTCCAGATTTACATTCAGACCTCATTTACATTTGAACTTGTTCATTTGTGGGGTTTTACTGGAAACAACGGTTTGATATTTTAATTTTTGAACCTGGATAAGATCCTAGTCTTATTAGAATGAGTCCCTAGTTGGGGATGTTGGGGCTTGACCTCATTCACACATTTGGTAATAACAGCATGGGTTTAAGTCCTGCTCATTTAGCATGGAATGTACATGAGCTCACCATGTCTATGTGGGAGGTCTCCAGGTGCGCTGGTTTCCTTCTATGGTCCAAAGATTTGTGTTTCAGGTTAACTGCTCACTGTGAGTTGCCCAAAGTGCAGGACTGTGTGTTTGGGCACCCTGTGATGGTCTAGCATCCCATCCAAGTTGTGGTTTCATAGCCAGGCGACCACCGATCCCAGAACCACTGTGACCCTGACCAGGATTAATGATTATGGAAGGAAAATTCTAATTTTATAGCACTTTAAGAAAGGGAGAAAAAGGGAAAAAGGGCAGACACCCTTGGGCAGGAATGTATCTGGGATTTGACTCAAAAAAGGCTCTTCAATTCCTCTCCACTTTGCATTTCTGCACCTTTTCATCTACAAATTCTGTAAAGAAACTACTAAGAAGTGCACATTTATTCTATTTCATTTCTGCTCACTTCAATTTTCCTGCTTACTCCTGGACCCGTGAAGGTGAAGTCTACAACAGATGCTGTGTTGTGCCACCCGAAGCTCACACAAGAGCCTGAATGGTTGAAGTGTTTTAAATGATGATGAATCACTGTTTTCCCAGAGCCCCTCAACACCCAAGCTGTGGTGTAAGATGACCCCTTGACCTTCTCCCCAGGTTTGCTGGCTGCTGTTCACCACCTCCATCCCACCTCCCACCCCTCCTTGCAGGGCAAACACACACTCCTCAGGGGAAGCAGAGGGAGGAGCCCCTCCCTGACTGATAAGCAAGGAGACAAAACGTCTCCTCCACTTGACGGAAGCGACAACCCTTGCTTCCCATCCTGGAGAAGGGGATGCGGGGCAGAGGTCAGGCACCATCTGCCTCTGAGACAGCAGCCATTTGCCTCCAGGAGCCTCTCGGCCTCTTGCAGCACTGCTGCGTGCTGTACTTCTCCATCCGGAAAAAAGGTAAAGGCGATAAAATGCTGATAATCACTTTCCACCTCGAGCTGAAACCAAAGGTCAGCGTCATGTGCTTCAGTATGAAAAGTACGGTTAAAATATAATAGCATTAAAAAAAAAAAAAAAAATATACAGAACTGCACAATTATTGGCAACCTTCATGAAAAGTAGCAAAAATAAATCTGTACAATAAAAAAGCAATAAAGAACCTGCAATTACATATTTTGGGTTCAAACATATGGGGAAGGTGTTTACTTTTATCTTAATGCAATAAATTTTAAAACTCAAACAATTTTACTGAGCAGATTGTACAAAATGTAGGTTTTAAAATTACTGGGACCGAGAATTTCATCACCGCTGTTCATTGGTTCATGTGTCTCCTGGGTTTAAATATGAGATGTCAGGTAAAAACCCATGGGTGAAACCAAAATGCTTTCAGCTGGAAAGAGACGTTTGGTCGTTGACCTGCACAGATCATGAAAGTGGTTATGTGGTGATGGTGGTGAGGGAGGTAAAGAAGAACTCATGGATCACAGTTGTGGAGCTGCACAGTTTATCAGAATCTTTGGGTTATTGAGCTTCAGGATCATCAAGATGCCACCTCCATGCCAACCATCTCTTTGGAGAGGAAGAAGAAGAGAAGTAATGCAGCCCACAAACTGAGGTGCTGGAATCATGTGGCTTAGAACTGCAACTGGAACTATGTTCTGTGAGCAAAGGCGACCAAGATTAAAATTTTTGATCATTTGCATGTTTGCATGCCAATAAAAGAGGACTGCATATCAAGAAGAGCTCGTAGAGACACAGTAAAATATGATAATGATCATTGACGCTTGTGTAGATCCATGGCATGAACCTTCATAACAATATTCTATGCCAGAACCTAGCATAACTCACAAACAGGAGGGCAAAAGAGACCCCAGGTGTTGGTGATGCGTGGACCTTCTCACCACTTAGGTACAAAAGCCTTCAAAGAAAGAACCCCCCCAACCTCGATTCCGGAAAGGTGACTCTGCTGGCAATTTTATTTTGTTAGATTAAACCTGGATGAAAAATTTGGAGAAGTCTACTTTTGGCTGAAGCGGGCTGACGTGCTGTCATCCGCCCACCTTTTGCATTTATGTAAAGGGTTAACGCAGATAATATATAACCCTGTTTTACCATGGTCAAGTGTAACCCCTGTCTATCCCTCACCCCCAGTGTGTGTGTCACTCCATTTCTGGGCACCTCTACTAATTTGTTCAGCAGATAAAGCCCAACTGTTGCTCTGATGTAATCTTTATGGGATGCAGCTGCCAAGTAAAGCGCATTTGTTGCAGCTAACAAGCATGCAAGTGAGGCAGAAATAATAAAAGGAAGAAAAATAAACAACTTATTTAAATGAGACCATAAGACTCGGACAGTAATGCACCACATGGCTAAAATAGCACATTATGTGTAAGTTAGAGCAGTCACTAGCTTAACTAACTTGGCTAAAGTCAGTTTATTATTATTATTATTATTATTATTATTATTATTATTATTATTATTATTATTATTATTATTGTTGTTGTTGTTGTTGTTGTTGTTGTTGTTGTTGCTGCTGCTGCTGCTGCTGTTGTTAATAATAATAATAACAATAATAATAATAATAATAATAATAATAATAATAATAATAATAATAATATATATATGTTTTACTCTGTTTAACTATTTTATATGTTATAGTTTTTGGGAGATGTATTTCAGCAAAGGGAAGGGTGCACCTCCTAAACAAGACCGTTTATCTGTCATTATGAAGTTAACTAGGAATTAATGTTAGCCTGCATCGCTCGTAACTGTGCTGCGCTTGCTGATGCCCAGGTATCTTATTACTGAGCAGGACATTGCCATTATTATTTATCAGGTTTGTGCCGGTGCTCTTCTTACCGGGGGTGGCGGCAGCAAACATTGACAGAGAGCCGGCGCTGTCAAACAGCAGAGCTTCCATCCGCTGGCATCAGATGGCAGCGGTCACAAGCAAACAGACACTGCCTTAAAATGACTCATTAAAAATATTACTGTACCTTTGCTTTAACAGATCACAAGTCAGTATGTACTCTCCATTATTTTCTATATTTAATTTGTAGACCTTTGTGCACTTTATGTGGTCATCTATATGGTTATCTTGTTTCTCCAATATATTTACTTCTCTATATATTTACTTTTACATTTTCGCTAATGCCAATGACCGTGTGGAGGTTCTTGCTGTGGGATGGTCTCATATTTACACTGGTGTCTGCTTTTTTTCTGTCACAAAGGTTGTGGTCCTGCTGCTTCCACAAGAGTGACCACAATGACCACAACAGCTGCAGCAGGTAGCACAGGGCTTAGAGCTGCTGCTGAGAACTCAGTCCCGGCCCCCATATGTATATATAAACATATATACAGTATATATAAAAATAGATATACAGTATACCACTCCACATTATACATAAAATATATATCATACATATAAAGAGTATATTTAGAATGAACTGTTTATTCCTATGAGCGGGAAAGAGCGAAGGCCTTCATTATGATGCACTGTACTTGTGCTCTTCTGTCCGCTAAATAATTAACCAAAACCAGGCTGTAAAGCTACAGTTTATGGAAAATTTGATTATCTCCGGCTGTAAAGATTGCGCTTTATGGCTGCTCTGTACCTTTGCACTTGACCGAGTCAAAGCCAGCGCCACGGCACCCTGGCTGCCTCTTCAGGTCACAAAAGCAAAAGGTCAGGGGCTGCGATCCCAAGTCCTGCCGGGGGCAGCTTGCTTGTTGGTGGCTTTTCATTCTTCACTCATGTTTGTTCCTTCTAAATGTGCACCAGACAGAAGCTGTAAATAAAAATACTTTTTATGGGATGTTTGATAGTTTGTATTGTTGCAAAGCTCCAGCATTCAGTTAAAACATTTTAAATGCATTTTTAACCCTTTTGGCGGAAACAGACTCTTTAGGTCTCCTTCCTGCAGTAAACATTGAATCAGGTCAAAATTACCAAGCCGTAAATCTCTTTGTAACCCAACACTAAGTCACTTTAGAGACAGTTTTGTGGGGTTTGTCAATAGCATAGCAATGGGCCTGTTTGATGCCCTGTGTGCATTTAAGAACCTCCAGCGGGCTTCACACACAGCTGCTGTGTGGCAGCGGTGCTCATTCTGCTTCTCGCTTTAGTGTCCGCACACGGCACCTTCCATTGGACCTGCAGTCCACCACACAGCGGGATGCAACAAGAGCATCACAACCCATTTCTAGAAAGTTTACACACCAGCCACTTTTAATATTTTATTATTCTATTATTAATCTTCAGTGACTCTATTGATAAACTATAGTACACATATACTCTCTCTGTCTCACTCGCTCTCAAAATAAATAAATTATATGTAATATAAATATGTATAAATTTATATAAATTTATTTATAGAAATAGAGAGAGAAAGAGTTTATACTCAACAGCCACTTTATTAGGTAACACCTGGCCAGTTCCACCAGTTGGTGGTGTAAAAGGGAAGGGAGTAACTTTTTGGTGCGCAGTAGATTTCTATATTTTCATAAATATTAAAAAAAAATAATTTTACATATATAAATGTTTTTAGCATCATCACAACAGTACCAGCAGCATGGAACAGATAATGACCAGGTGCTTCCCTCCCTTCACAGCCAGGATGCTTCCACAAATATAATAGTGCTTGTACTTTACCTCAGTGACCTGTAGGTGTCCTCACCTCCCAAACCAGGACTTTCTTTGGGTTGAGGTTGGGGTTTCAGCAGAATGAATGTGGCGGCAAAAAAGTATCTGCCAACACTGCGTGAAGGTCGGAATCCAAGCAGTGGCTCTCAGTGATCTTCACAAGGCCATACTATAAAAGCCAAACATCAGACCTCAGCCTTGAATCAGAGGTTAACATGACTGTCGTTGTTGAATTAATTTTTTTTGTCATCGCTGCAGTTTTTTTTGGGTATATTTATTTCTGTGCGACTTCAGCGGAATAGCTAGCTGAACCCATTCGATGCTAAACTGAGATGCACACGTACACGCTTTGTGGCTTTCTCAGCTTCACTACATCTGCAGATGCAGTTGCGAACGCCAGCTGTAGTCAACCGAGATGGAGCATGCGATGTGAGTCTGTATAGTCCTGTTGTCTCACAAACAGACATCTTTTTGGCTAGAATTGCACCGAAAGCATCAATATGGTGAACACCAGCATTTGGGTTTTATTTGCATTATTCCATGCATCATTTACAGGTCAGTGCTTTTCTTACCTGCATTTGGTTTGTCTTGGCAAATATGTGAATTTCAGATCCATTCTGCACTAAATTAATGGAACATGATAGAAATTTCTGTGTATTACTTGGGTTTTCAGTTTGTACACCAAATAACCAGTTCAACACCCACGTATGCACACACACCCACACATACGGAACCACCAGTTCATCTGAAACAAAAATCTTTAGACTGTAGGAGGAAACCAAATCAACCGTGGAGAGAACATGCACATCCAGACATGAATCCAACGTCTGAACTTTCAGCCCATCGAGGCCCTGGCTGTGCCTCCATAATATCCTAATAAATAAGAACTTAATGTTAATATCTGTGTGCTTTTTCAGGTGGCAAGATGATAACAGAGGTGTACGCCACCACGGGAAGCACTTTGTACCTGAACATACCTGTGACACAGTTGCAGGGGCTACAATTTTTATGGACAAGGGGCAACATCAGAGTCAGCACATCCTCACTCCACTTCTCGAACCGGGTTACTGTGATGCTCAACGGGACCCTGAGGCTGGAGAATGCTTTCCGGAACGACACAGGGAATTACACAGCGGAGGCATTCAACGCAGATGGAAAGTTGCTTTGCACCAAAAACCACCAGTTGGTTGTTTTAGGTAAAACCGTCCTAAAACATAGCAAAGAAACCAAAAAGCTCATTTGAAAAGCATAATTTCAACGGTTCTGCAGTGTTTTGCTTTCTTTTCTTCTAGCTGTGTAAGGTATTCCTTACGTTTATATTTATTCATATTTTATTCATTCATCTCATCCACGATTTTAGCTATTATTATTATTATTATTATTATTATTATTATTATTATTATTATTATTATTATTATTATTATTATTATTATTATTATTATTATCAAATACAAATGAATGTTTCAGATCCAGTGAGCATTCCTGTGGTCCAGCATAGATGCTGCTCACACGGCTACTCGCAGTTCGAGTGCTCTGTGGATAAAGGAGATGACGTCCTTTACCGGTGGAGCTTCAACACTGACCTGGCAAATGAAAACAGCAGTTCTACTAACAATATCCCGAGCTGGCAGCACACGTCCGGAACTGTGACCTGCACCGCGGAAAACCGTGTCAGCGCCCGCCAGAGCCCACCTTTCAAATTTACCTGCACAAGTGAGATTACCTCACCCTAATCTTGAACTTCTTGCTGCAGATTTGATAGATTTAAATGTTAAATATTAGTTAACATTCGTGTGTATTAAACTCCAAACAGCATAGGAGCAACAGCGTTGTGTAGAGGTCAGAAAACAAGGCTGAAATTCATTTTATTTTGGGAACATGATAAACAGAGGTGGGGTTGGAGGTGGCAGGCAGACTTGACATGAAAGCAGCTGCTTCTCACATTCCTAAGGTTTTTATTTTTTTAAAAATCACAGTGGGTGGTTGGCCGCAGATGGACGTCACACGTTTCGGGCTGGTAGTCGGTGTCTTCTCGGCCCAGGCGTGCTTTGCCACGGCTGTGATGTGCCTGTTTTTTCAACAACGGCGCCAGCGAGATTCCTCAGGTAAGTGCAGGTGAAATAATAAAGCAGAAGAGTAAACATGAGTCACTCTTCAGAACTAACAGCACCACAATTTCCCAAATTATTTGAATTTTATTTGGTATAATTTATTTGGTAGTATTTCCACTGGATTTTACTGTAATAATAATAATAATAATAATAATAATAATAATAATAATAATAATAATAATAATGTGTGGCAGAAATATGGTTTCAACTTTTTCAATTTGTTGTTTATAAAAATGGAAAATCGCTTTTAGAAAAAAAAATTATATTAAAAACAACATTTTCAAGCCTCCTTTACTACCACTATCAAGAATTTGGTGGTATAGTAATTTTACCGTTAATAAATAAATTATAAGCAAGTTTAACTGTGAATTAATAGAATTTATTTATGTTTGTAGACCTGGAGGAGAATGTGCTGTTCAGATCTTCTCTCAGCAACATCGAAGTTATATATTCTGATGTCAAGAATGTAAAAAGAGGACAATGACTTTGCTTTTTATACATACTTTTTTAAACTGTAATGGCAATGCTATTCATCAAAAATATTTTATTTTTCCTTTAATGTGAGCATTTGCATAAAATCAGCAGATAAACAAAGTTTAAATAGCCAGGATGTTTTACTTACTTATTTCTGTTGACCAGAATAGGCTACAGACCCCAGTGCTGAGAGAAATTTCTTTACCATTAATTTAATCTTAATTTCCAAAATAGCACTGAAACAGAGAAACCTAGCTTTTGTGTCTTGCCTCACAAATACTAATAATTTTATTTCACTGGTTGTTTAAAAATTCTGAAAAATTGACCCATGGACTGAATTTAACAGAAAAGAATATGGACACAAACACAGTAAGCACAACGCTTGCATCCCTGTCGGCCGATCGTTCTCACAGTTTCCCCACAGCTAGACTGCGGTCACACGAAGTGCTTACGTCCTAAATAACATTCTCATAAATGGAGGTGGGAATTGCATTTGCTTCCTTTTCCTTTTCTCTGCCTGTTTTAACTGCTTTTGACCCAGTGAGCGATCAGGATAAAGATGTGTAGAATTTAGCCTTTTAACCTTGTCACTATTTTGACCAAAACCACAGCTCTTTTTAGGTTTATAAATACTGTGAGCTGCACTTTATTTACAAAGACAGACACACGGTCTCCATGGTGTCTCTGAATATTGCCAGAGTGCCAAATTAAAAGTGGTCTAGTACACATGAATGGCTTCTTCTTTGACTGTTTCCATGGCAGCCAAGTGTCCCAAGCAGTTATTGCTAAAGTATGACAATAGAATGGATATTTGTCGCACAAAATAATGGAACTTTGTAGCAAGTGGCAGCAAAATCCCAAAGCAACATCTGCCGGCAGAATCCATGCCCTGGGAAGCATCCTCAGAAACCTGGGCGCTGTTACAGCAAAGATG
This sequence comes from Heterotis niloticus, assembly GCA_018136845.1. Taxonomy (NCBI): domain Eukaryota; kingdom Metazoa; phylum Chordata; class Actinopteri; order Osteoglossiformes; family Osteoglossidae; genus Heterotis; species Heterotis niloticus. Next base: position 29,730,745 of record CM030890.1, read on the forward strand.
TGTACCCACCACACAGAGCTCAACACCTCACCGCCCTGGAAGTAGAAGTAACACAGCTACTGTGTTGCAAGGGAGAGATTGTAAACTGGAGCAGCAGGGGATGCTGCAGCTTAGTATGGAGCCACTGTACATTTCGGTGCACAAAATATGAGCTGAAATACAGTGAAGACATCACACTGAATAGAATTTAATGTGAGTAAAAGATCGATATAGCAGTAAAAATGCAAATGTTTTAATAACATATTTTGCATGTATTCCAGCAACAAAATTATAATACAACAGAAATTGCACTTTAAATAAATTAAAATAATAATGATAATAATAACAACAACAATAGCAACAATTCTACT